>CM073429.1:26828571-28194285 GCA_037114965.1 Monochamus alternatus
ATAACGATAACGATAACGATAACGATAACGATAACGATAACGATAACGATAACGATAACGATAACGATAACGATAACGATAACGATAACGATAACGATAACGATAACGATAACGATAACGATAACGATAACGATAACGATAACGATAACGATAACGATAACGACAACGACAACGACAACGATATCGATAACGATAACGATAATGATGACAGTACCACTGACAGCGACCATGACGATGTCCATGACGATGCCCATCACGATGGCGATGGCGATGATGACGAGGATGAGCACCAGGGCAAGGACAATGACAATGATAATAACAATGACATGTCGATACCGATTACTAGGACGAAGACCAGTACGAGGACATGGACAAGGACAATGACAATAGCAATGATAATGACAAAGCCAAAGATAACAATAACGATTAAATAACAATAGCGATAATGATAATAACAGTGACAGTGATAACGATAGCGATAACAATATCTATAATTATAACGGTAAAGATGACGATTCCGACAACCATAACAATAATGATTTTATTATTTCAACGGAAAATTCCACCTGCATGAATAAGTAAAATACACATACAGATATATTAATTAAACAAACATGCTTTTAAATAAATCAAAAACATAGGTACATATATATGTAACAATGTTTACATTTTTATTAAACATATTACCTATTTTCAACTCTGATAAATTAATTATTATATACCTAGTTTTGCTAACATTTAGCTTTCGATACACTTATTTTTACGAGACTAAACAATTCGTATCTCTGAATAATCGCCTAATCTTCAATTCGCTGACTGCAATAGTCGATCTTGAAGTATGAGGCAAATTTGACACAATTTTGCGACTTTTTAACAATTATTTACACCTATCAGACAATGAACTTCTTGAGATACATATTGCGCCAATTTGGTGTATCTCGACGATAATTATTTAGTTGGTATTTTTATGAGTTAACCACAATATCCATAGGCTGAATGAATATCGTTATTATTTTGAAGTCAATTTAGATATATCCCAAATAGCAATTTGGTATTTTACTACAGCTACAAAAACGTTTTCAAATCAAATCTTACACGACAGCAAAAACATAGTGAGATTGTTTATACAGCAATTATACAACCAAAATTGGCAAACAATTTTATAAGGGCTCTATTTTGGTATATTTAGTAGCAATAATACGACATTTTTGTAGTATAAAATCTATCAACAAAATAAGTTACTTCTTAACTGGTATTGTAAAGATATCATTAGGTATAAAATAACGAGCATTTTTGTTTAATTACAATGTCTGCAACTGGAATGTTACATGGTGTCAATACTATTTTACTTGTTTTTTTGGCACTTTATGAAAGCAACTTTTATTGCGGAGAAAATTTTATTGTGGTTTGTATGGCCCATATCTAGTAAATTATATATGCGCCGCGTGTTAACTGATTAGTTTCCATAATAAAAAAAGTTTTTTGAAATTTCAAAGTTTTTGACGTTAAACCTAACGCCTAAAGCATTAAAATCATCATAATTATCTCCGTTTTGACTATTACATATTAGGGAATCG
Source organism: Monochamus alternatus (assembly GCA_037114965.1). Lineage (NCBI taxonomy): Eukaryota > Metazoa > Arthropoda > Insecta > Coleoptera > Cerambycidae > Monochamus > Monochamus alternatus. The sequence goes on from CM073429.1 coordinate 26,830,149, forward strand.
GCTTAATTTGTACCAAATAACTTGTAAAAATCAGCGTTAAATGACAAGTACCTAGCTAATAGAGCAATTTCTATAAAACACAGGAAATTATACTATAAAAAAATTATCATATCGTAATGGCAAATAATATCCATTAAATAGATTTTTATGGATTTTTCATACTTCCAATACATTTCAATAAAACGGGTAAGATAAAAATAGCAATTCTTTCAATTTCAAGATAAAAATAATAGTTTTTTTTGATAATATTTATTTACTTTTCTACAAAATGTGCCACGTCTTCAGATTTTTTTCCACTGTCTTAAATCCGAGCTTAAATCTTAAACCTGACATGTTTATTTGTATTCGATAACGATGACTATAGGAACTAAAGCAAGAGATAAAGAAACCTGTACCGTTCGTTATGTCACAAACAAAACGAGGTCCCTTCATTTTCCTGTTTCAAATCTGTTTTTATATATTTGTCAATGTAATTTTTCATCAAAATAAACATTTTTCTTGACTATTTTTGTTTTACAACTGATAATATCATTACATAATAACTATACACACTGTATAATACAGTTATTTGCTCTTAGAAGTAAACTTGTTTCCAAGTAATGTCTTTGAATATAATATTTTTTTAGGTTGACAACCCACATCTAAGAATCAATTTTAACAGTTCTTATAGCGCGGTTAGAAATACTACGGATCATTATAAAAAAATATATACTATAAAACACTTTAGTTTTATTAGCTAAAATGTTTTATAAGCTGTTTCATTATTTAGCTACCAAAACGTTCTTGTGATAAATATATTAAATATTTCAATTGCTGACAATAAAATAGTGGTTCTTGCTGCTATAACAGAACAGATATGTATTTCGGAAGCAATAATAATATCTACGGCAATAAAGCATTACTGTCGTATAACCTGAAAATTATAAAACTGTTTTGCTGATCATAACTGAGAGCCGATAATTTATGAAGTTCAAGTAACATCTATACCACCTTTGCAATCTTGATAGTCAGTTACTATACCCTAGAAATAGCAGATGAAATTTATTGGACTATATTCCTTTGTCGATATCAATGTGGTTTCTGTGCACCTGGAAGAGGTAGTTATCCCGTTCGGAATACCCAATTCGTCCATAAACTGAAACCTACAGGGACCTTTTTCCAATCGAAAGCTTTATTTATTTTAATTACTCCCTGGTGGACTCTAATCGATTCACCAGCACCACCTCCGGCTAAATATACCCCTGACTCTTATTTGTGCCTCACGCACGAAACTCGTTACTCGGAGCGGCGATGCTTTGCATCCTGGAGAACCTCTTGGAATAATTCGATTTCCCCCGTAGACGGCGCGCCCCTCCCCCCCCTCACGGCAACCGTTCGTTTCTTGTTTCTTATTGTATTGTCAGCCTCGCATTCCCCTATGGCACGAAAGTTTTTAATCGCTTTGCGTTTTTCCATCCGGAACTTTGCCAAACTGAATAATTTTTCGGTTTGGCTCTCTGGCGATGTGTATTTGTTTGGTAATATCGGGGGTTTTATAACCCAAGTGGTGCTGTAGCGGGGCGGAATTGGTAGATAAAACTGCTTTCGAGTTTGGCAGAATAAGGCAATTTGCAATTATTGTAGTTTCTGGCAGTTGTTCCTGAAATCCCATGCCTATTAATGTAAACACAACAGCGATATGCAGGAAGTAGGCATTATTTGGGCAGAATAAATATTGAAATGGACGAGTAACCTCCAAGCTCCTGAAAGCATCGTATTTTGTAGATTCGTAAAAAATTTAAGAACTAAAAGTCGCCTTCTGTGAAAAGATAGACATTATATATTGTTATGGAGGCTCACCTACCTTGTTAGTTTGTTAATTATTTTCCTGTTTGCGTTAGAATTGATAATTTTTGTAATACCTTTATTTTGACGTTCTCTAGAATAGTCCAGACTATATTCTATTTGATTCTCGACACGTTCTCGATGTCGCCGAAACTTCGAGTATCCTAAAAACATATATAAGCGGTTCGGTTTCCCCGCATTTGGCTGCTGAATTTATATTGAGTCAGCAATTGAGTAGCAGTACTCACTATATGCTTAAAATCATCAACATATATATCATAAACACAATACAATTTATTAAAGTTAAAACACATTCAACATATAGGGGATGTAGTTTGTACAACTCTCAAGTTGGATCTAGGTACATTAAATTGAAGTTGCGATAAAGAAGCAGGACAGTCAATGTCATTATGCAACATTTTATATAAAAAAGATACTGAAGAACACTTCCTTCTCAAATCCAAGCTGCAAACATTAAATCTTTCTAATAATGTGTTGTAGTCTGTATTAATTTCTGGATAAACTCCAGTTACTTTGAATTACAAACATTTTAAAAACTTTCTTATAATATGGATTCCATATTACAGAACCGTATTCCAGTTTAGACCTAACGAAGGAATAGTACAATGTTTTCAATGTTTCAACATTGTCAAGGTTTCTACAGTTCCTCACGATGAAGCCATATAATCTTGCTGCCTCTTTTACTTTGTTAAATATGTGCTCTCGGAAGGATAAAGCGCAATCAAATAATATACCAAGATCCTTAACAGTTTCACAACGGATGAGTGCATTGTCATCAATAGCATAATCGAAAACAATTGGCAACTTTTTTCTGATATAGGAGGCAATTTTACATTTCGATTCATTCAGATATAATTTGTTCTTAAAACACCAACTATGCAAATTATTTAAATAATCCTGTAACATTAAACAATCAACTTTGGAACAAATTGAAGAAAACATTTTCATCAACAAACAATAATTTATGTCAATTTACCACTTGACAAATATCTTTAATAAAAAGGTGAAATAATAAAGGTCCGAGGTTTGACCCCTGAGGGACTCCTGAGGTGGCAGAATAATTAAAAGACACAAAACCATTATAAGACACAAACTGAATTCTGTCAGTTAAGTAAGATTTAAAGAGGTATAATGCATTATTGTTAAAACCAAATTCAGCAAGTTTGTTCAAAAAGACATGATGATCAAGTCTGTAGGTATCAGAGACAAATTGTGTAAATACTGATAAATTTGTTACAGTGGATCTCTTCAGCATAAAACCGTGTTATTCAAATGCTAACTGCCCCTTAACTATGTTATATATACGATTATAAAGTATAATTTCAAATATTTTCAAAAAATTGGAAAGAATAGATATTAGCCGATAATTTTCAATATATTCTTTCTCCCCGGTTTTAGAAATTGGATTTGCATTTGTCTCCAAAGATAAGTTATATAATATTTTCAAAGGAATAACAAACACAGATATACAATCTTTTATAATAAATGAGGGCAACTTGTCTGGTCCTGATGTCATTTTATTTTCAATTTCCTGGAAACTAGCAGTATTTCTGATTCAGTTATTGCTTCAAAGTTAATAAGTGGCGTATTATTATTAAAAACATCAATATGGAATTGAGAATCAGACGGAATAAAAACTATAAAGCTTAAAGAATTTTAAATATACACATCGATAATAATATACTCAGGATTTTTTTAAGTGGAATAAATTTCCACTCGAATTTATTTCACTGTATTCGAGAAGCCGGCAGGTTACTACTCTTAAAACAAAATAGTTTAACCTTACATTTAACCTTACGTTGGGATACGTAGATGAAAGCAACGTCATGTTACTAAGTTCATTTTGACGGCATATAAAGTATTCTACAGCGGCTACACTCAAGTAATGTTACTTCTGTTCTAAATGTTCAACGAACATTTAACGATCCCAAAATTCGCGAAGATTTAGCATACATATATTTTAATTTTTCACGGATGCGTTGAGTTCTTGAAGCAACTATGACAATTTAAGGATATTAAAAAGTTATTGGACGTCTCATAGGGCTAAGCAGCATTTATGTTTCCCTTATATTGACATATAAGCATGCGCATATGTGCTGTTTCATTAAGGGAACAGTAATAAAGGTAGTGCTCGACTATATTTTTACATGAATAAGGTAACTTCGAACAATTCCTTATTTGTTAGATCGAGTTATTCGGTCGTAATCGATCTTACCCGTTAATATCCGTTGATATCCTTCTAACCTAAAATGAAATGTGTTTCTCTTTTTTACTTAGTTTCCGTTGCATATTTGAAGATAAATGAAAAAGTATTTAAATAAAGTCGTACTAAATACTGTTCGGCAGTATTAAAGGGATTTCCAATAACCCTCTATTCAATAAATAACGCAGTAATTAATGTTTCTTATTTGCGAGAGTTTATTTTCCAGGACCTAATGTTGAACGTGTGAACAAAAAAATTGATATTATTTTGCAGAACAATCCGGCATTTCTTGACTTTATGATGTATAGTAGATCTTTTTGGTGGCAAAGAAATAGATTTTCTAAACCCACCCTAAATGTGTGATCTATAAAATTATATATACTTTAAATATGTCCCAGTGACCTCTGTGGATGTTCAACATACGGTTTCGAAACCTAAATAGATTATTAGCGACACACCCCATAGCCTAAACACATGAACATTTTGAACATTTACAGCAGTTGCTGACTATTCAATTTTATTCCAATACTAAGTGAATAGTTATATAAAGTGCTTTGTAAACTAAGAAACTTATGAATATGAATAAAATTGGATATTATAAATTACCAGTAGGTGCAAGGTAAAATGCTGCTTTTAATTTTTTATAGGTAATTGTTTTCACATAGCAAATATTAACTTAGCGTCCTAAGTGCGCTCTTGATAATGACGTTATCCGCGAACGTACTGCGGGCTACAATTATGATATAACATGTGTAAGTTCAAACTTCAAAACGGTAATTGAATTTGCAAGAACGGAACCAGAGTTAAATTACACCTGAAAACCTATAGCAAAAAGCCAAGGTCATTCATTAGCGGTACTACATATACAGGTTTCGAGCTTGTTAGCTCTCATTAGTGTGCTACAGGTGAGGACACCGACGACTAATCTTGGCTGTCATATCCGATAGAAAGGAGCACGAGATGCAGCACGTGTCTACGTCTAACAGTTACTCTCTAGTCCATGCTAGATCTGAACACATCACACGACCAACCATACTGTAGGTACCATTGAAAGCCCCCGACCTCTCCATAGGCGGTTCTGATAATTGCAAAATTGGAATTTCAGGAAAAATACTACCTACTCTGCGGGCCAATGTAGGGTTCAGATCCAGCATGGAGTAACAAGTGATCGCTAGACCACACACGTTTGTTAAGCCTTACATCTCACATACATGTGTTCCTTACTATAAGGCATGATAGACGCGAACAGCCAATGTTAGTCGTCGGTTGCCTCGTCTATGACATACTGATGCGAGCTAACAAGTCCGAAACCGGTATATGTTTGGTAGTGTCCCTGATGAATGCTTGCCTTCGTTGCTTGCTATAGGTTTTTCAGGTGTAACTAAATGTTGGTCGGGGCATTAGTCCTCAGAGTAGTGGTCTCCTGAAACTCCGCTTTTGCAAATTCACTCACTTTTGCTTACTATGAGTATTTCATGGAGTACAGAGTGGTTTTCAAGGGTTACTGCTAATCTGTCGTATATAGAGCAAATCTAACTCCAAACCTCTTTTTTCGGAAAAGCAACAATGGCGCAAACCGCATGGCTCTATCTGTTACCGTTTTCGGGCTGCAGAACGTTTCTCGATTTTTGACTAAACCGACTGCTCTTTCTCGTTTCCCTTTCAAGATATCTTAAAACGGTATGAACATTATACAGCCATTTGAGTAACGAACCATTTTTGATTTGTGTTAACACGCATTCAATAATGTTAAATGTCAAATTTGTTTGTTTTCAAGGTCTTCTCAGTAAGAAAACCTAAATATACAAATAATAAGTTAAGTATATATTTTTTAAATGCATTTTTAGCCATCATTTCATTTTTGCAATAAAATACAGGTGTTCCTTATAAAAAACACAACAAAGTTGTGGCTATATCACAAAACCTAAAAATATTATTACATTATTTTTTATACAAGCGAATCAAGAAAGTGCCTGTAAAATATTCCGTTTTAAGATATCTTGAAAAGGAAGCGAGAAAAGGGCATTATGACAGATTTGAAGTAACACTTGAAAACCAACCAATTTGAACCGCCTTGTACAATAGAATACAAGGTGGTTTGAATTTATTCTGCGAGATTTTAAGGGGATATTTTATCGAAAATGACAGACATGTTTAGAAACTAGACAGTGGTGTATCAATAGGGGCTAATGAAAAGATTTGACAGCATGCAAATTTTCATCGAATAAGTTTTAAAAAATGCCACCCAATTTTTTTTATACGCATCTTTATGATGAAAAATCATTTCTTTGGATTTTTTGATTAAGTACATAGTTTTCAAGTAATATCGCATTTTATTTCTTTTTACTTTGCGAGATTCCGATTATTTCAATGCGTTATCACAACGTAATCAGACCTGGTCATGAATTGATGACGCATATTAAAAGTGACAGTGACGCATAGTGATTCAAAGTTAATTTATATTTCACTTCCTTATAATACCTAGGCTACGAGACGTATAAACATACGAAAATAATGACGCTTGTGTTGTTATGGGCATGTTTGAAAATATCTATCATCAGTTGAAACCATAAATCAGGAAACATCAAAGCTATGACTCTTTATAGTGTCACGGATTTCCCAATCTGACTTTTTCCTTTACCAGAAAAACAATCCGTTAATGAATCACTTATCTTTATTAACTACTCTATACACTACTGAATGCTAATTACAACTCAACTAAACACTATTTCACCTTGAAACTCCAGGAAATTTCCAACTAAACACTCCAATTCAAGACTGCAATTGAAAACTGTAATTTTAAGACTGCCTGACTCGGCCGTTTATTCTTCTTTTATAGACCAAACGAATATTCCAGGTACTTTCTAACATCTCTAGATCCATGCCTAAAACGATTCTCATCCATTCTCCATTTTTCCAGTCGCGCCTCGATACACGGCGATCGGGGCAATCCAGCGTTTCGCGATACCACAGTCGTCGAATTGGGTGCGAGCAGGGCAAATTCTGTGACAGTAGCTTTTATTTCATGTGAAATAAAATATAAGACGTTGTATTCATCACGGGAGATACTAGGATGATTATGCTCTTAGGCGACTTGCTTGCAATCTGTGGTCTGTGTGTCCCTGTATCTCCCTTAGTGCATAAACAACTATTTACTTATCAGATTGCCGGTTGTTAATTGTATCACTAGGAGCTTATGAGTGATATAGTTAGTTATTACTACCTACGTGCCTGCAAATTTTGCAGCTTATTGTTAGACAGTCAAAGAATAAAAGGATTGTTTATTAACATTTTTAATTATCATAAATTCTGTTCAAAATGCCTGTCAATGGTCTTTACTTACTTATAATGATAAAATAAGATATTTTGTTTTGAATTTAGTACATTTTAGAGTACACATCACTTTCAATATTCATGTAGGTATCTATTAAAATGTAAAAATTACCCTTTAGGAGTTCTAGGAAAACTTAATTTTATATACTTTACGACTTTGATAATTCATTTTTGCTTTACAATACACATTTCAATTTCAAATAGATTCACACTGTAATTTAATATTCAGTATCATTAAGGTTTTACTTAATGGATATTTACCTCGAATGTTTTGATGTGCTTTGAAAGAGATTGGATTGAATATAATGGATTGATATATTTAGAAAATTAACAATGCAGCCATAAACTTTTGACCCAACTTCTAATTGAATTGAAATGAAACTTCTACACAAAAATTTAAATATGTACTGTTTGTTTCTCTAACTTTTACTCTATCCAGTCTCTTTTATAATGGATTCGTGCTTGTGAGATAAACAAAGGCATTGCAGTATTAATTTGTTAAGTCATTAATCCACAGTTTTTCTTTATCTGTCTTCCCCTTTAAACTAAATTTGTTTGTCGCTTGTATTTCAGGACAACCTGTACCTCGCAACCATTAAACACTGTCTTGACATGTAAACAGCGCAAACTGAGGGCACGTAAACTGTAATTTAACTCGGAGCCATCTTACAAGTTAGATAATTTATTGTAATCAAGATTGAATCTCGCGAATTCCTCGAAGTTTCTAGTTGGGCCGCAGGCTTTGCGTTATTATGATTTAGCTGGTATAGTTTAGTAAGATAGAGGCAAGCGGTGGCCGGCCAATTTTATCTCACTGCCATTGCGGAACTTCTTGCCCGATATTAAAAAACTTTCATAACGTTCGCGAAATTATCTTTGTGCTGTTGAGATTTAAACTAGGGCTATATCCCTCTTGGGCGTAATGTAGTAAGCCATGTAGACCATTTTAAAATCTGCACAAATAAGTTCGCATTCAAATCATGCAGAAAATTAAAAACATTAGGAGCTTTTTATATATTTTTAGGTATTAATAATATTGTGTGAAACTAACTACTCAGTGGACAAAAGCCCCAACCTGCGTTAAATTACATCCACAATATCTACCCCATTATTCCTTATTATTAGCTTTTGTAACATTTATTTTTACTGTTTTAGAAAGGTATTTTAAGCTAATATAAATCAAATCTCCTACAATTCCTATCAATGAAGTCATATGTATGTTCTCTGATACCAAACATCTGATTGAATTTGTCGTGTTCCCACTGCCAAAAAAGTGAAGTTAGATATTTATAGAGTGAGTAAATTAGATTATTTTCTTTAGATAATTATTGAATAGAGCTTTGTCTGTGGAATTGTTCATTAGCATACCTAGATGTTTGGTATCAGAGAACATACATATGACTTCATTGATAGGAATTGTAGGAGATTTGATTTATATTAGCTTAAAATACCTTTCTAAAACAGTAAAAACATAAAAAAATAAGGAGCTTTATGCAATAAAAATTTGATTAAGAAAAAACATGTACATGGGTGTTTCATCCCCTTTTCTTTTTTGCATTTCAATGTATAAAACGATGGTAGAGATACATTTTTGTTATGTTAAGTATACAACTGAATGTCCGCTTTCGGAGATATAAATAAAACATTTTACATATTTGTCGTTTTATGGAATTTGTTCTACTTTATAATTACTGCGATAAATACAAATTATATATTTGCTTTGAGTTTGCAAAATATTTAGTGATTACACAGCAAAACTGCCATGGAAACATTGTGAAAATTCACAGAATGTGATACATGACTAGGATATCGTTAGAAACATGCTAGTACTATTAAGGTCTAACAAAATTTATATTTGGAGGTATATCAAGCTACAATTGTACGAATTTTCGCGACAATGATTTTTCCGTGTATACTCTATAGGAAGAATTCCATAGGAGTCAGATCAATACTTCTTGTGAACCATAAAATTGTCCCATATGTCCTTAGTCTCAAATAAAACTAGACATAATAAAACATTTTCACAGACTTCCATATTGTGTGTTTCTCTAACAAAGCATTTAAAGATTTGGTAAATTTAATAGCGAAAAAAATATACGCACCTTTTCACTAAATAGGTATCTTGCCTACATTCAATACAGAGAAGCAGAAATGAACAATATACGTCATAAAGCCTTAGAAGTTTCTTTTAATATGGCAGTAAAAAAATTTTTACACTGTACTTTCTACAATAAGTTACCATTTTCCAATGGTGATTAGGCCACAGTTAATACTGAGTTAAACATTAGTCTGACGTTTTCAATGATAAGGATTTTGATAAAAGTGTAGATATTTTTTATTCGGTTTTAACACCCATATTGAAATTATTCTTCAAAAGTCACGTAGAGTGCTCGGTTTCATCTTTAGAACGACAATAGACTTCCAATGTTAGACCTATAATGAAAAATAGTTGTACTATATGAAATCCATTTTATGATAGATATGCCAAGAGAATAAAAGTTTTCCTACAAATATTTGTTAATCGCATAAATTAAATCATTTGAGTCTCAAGAGAAGATTCGCTGATGTTTATTTTGTTTATAAAATTCTAAACAATTTATTGGTCTCTTCATATTGTATAAACTGTTTTAACATTAACTGTAGACAGTACGATATTAGGAACAGTCAAAAATCATCCCAATGGTACGATATATTGAATTCTCCTTTAATAGGATGTATGACATCAAGTAATATGATTGGAGTCAGATATAGATTTATTTGATTGTAATAGAATAGAAACTTCTAAACAGCATCTACACTGCTTTCAAATTCATGTGACTTGATTATTATTTTTTGTCATGTAAATATTGAATGGTACTGCGTATTCAACCTGCAAGGTACTCTATACAGGGTGTCCAGAAATGTTGACCAAAAAATTCAGGGGATAATTCTAAATCGAAAATAAATGTTACCTCTTTCCATGACATTTTTTCCAAAACTGATTATTAACTGAGTTACAGGGTGTCAAAGTTAAATTTTATTTGCAGGTTTTTTGCAATATCTTTTGCCACACTCATATTTTGACGAAATTTCGTATATAGGGGTTTTTTGGAATGAAGATTATAAATTTGCCCACCGTTTTTTCGCATTTTGTAGAGAGCGCCACATACTAGCCTTTATTTTGATTTGAATGGTTCCAACTTTTTTGTGCTAGACTTTATGTGAAATTTGACTGAGTATTTTTGTCCTCCTAACCTTTTGACATAAAAAAGGTATGGTACTTTATTTGTTTCGATAAATCTAACCGTTTTCGAGAAAAGCGCTAAAATAACATTGCTTGCATGTGATGAATACATTTCATCATTTTAATTTATTTTCTACATTAAACATAGCACGCTTTGGAAACAAGCGCTTAGTTGCCTTGGAAACAAGTATGACAGATATACTCGCGTCAAGAATTCAGACGTCTTACGTCACAGCTGACGTTACACATTTGTTTTTATTGTCAACGTAATTTTCGATATTTGGTCGCGTTAAAAACAATTATTTTTTGCAATTTAGTGCAATATATACTGTAAACTTTTAGTGTAGTATATAGTTTTATTACTATCAGTTGCAGTTTCTTAAATATTTTGATGAAAATATAAGGAATTATTCATTTGTTCGTATGACGTACGTCGTCTGAATTCTTGTCGCGAGTATAGTAATTTTTGTGAAAATTTGTTGCTACGCTGATGGTGGTTAATGATAAATATTAAAAAAATAACGTCCTCAATAAATAAAGAATGGTTTACTAACAAAATCATATGGTTAAAATACAGAAGTTACTAGAACAATACAAATACAAATTAAACATTTAAATCAAAGGTTCTAAGTGACGTCCTTCCTCTTCAATGCATACATTAATTCTTCTTAAAAAAAATCCGACGAACTCTATGGAATATTCCTTCCTTTTGCTTAATTACCTCACAATTAGCAACAATTGTCTCTCTCTCAGTTCATCGCCGCTATTCACTTGTCCTGTATACAAGCGTCTTCAGATAGCCCCCAAAAAAGAAATCGATTGGGTTTAAGTCTAGGGGTCCACTGTACAAAACCACCGCGTCTTATCCACCTTTCAGGAAAAGTTTTTGGCCCCTAAACTAAAATGCGGTGGCGCGCCATCTTGAAGCAGCCACATTGCATTTCTTAATCCGAGTGGTACATCTTCGAATAGAATAGGTAAGTGTTTTCTTAGAAAATCCAAGAAAACTTCACAATTGAGTCTTTGTGGAAAGAAATGTGGCCCAATTAAGTAGTCCCTACAATACCGACCCACACGCTGACGGAAAATTTGTTTTGATAACCACGCTCTTTGATAAATTAGGATTCTCATCAAACCAAAAATGTTCATTGTGGAGGTTTATTAAGCCATCATGGCCAAATCCAGCTTCGTCCGTGAAAAGGATATTACGAACTAAATTTTGGTCACCATTATGAAGTACTCTAATTGCATTGCAGAAATTCACACGAGCAGCAGGATCTACTGCAGATAAGGCTTGCACCTTTTGGTAGTGGCATGGATAAAGGTTTTGTTCGCGTATTGTTTAATATACGGAGCTCTTTGGAATGCCTTCCTGGAATAACAATTTTTTCTTATACTTACATTGGAATTATCGAATTCAAAATATGAGCTTTTGCTTCTGCTGTTCTAGTATTCCGTTGTCGACCTACATCAATAATTCTGATTTTGAACGATTCAAATTCTCCCAGTCTTCGATGAATAGTACTGAACATTGGCGATTGGTGTAGGTTTCTGTTTCGAAATGCTTCGCGATACAAACGTCATGCTGCAAGAGCATTGCCAGCAGCTAAACCGTAATAATAATGCATGTCCCGCAACTCCACATTAGAGTAATTGTTATTCATTTTATTATTATTTTTATGACAACAATTACTACAAAAGAACTTGTACAAAATTACTAACTGTCAAAACTAATTCTACACAAACTTGTTTCCAAGGCAACTAAGCGCTTGTTTCCAAAGCATGCTATGTTTAATGTATGTATGTAGCAATGGTATTTAAGCGCTTTTCTCGACGGTTAGATTTATCGAAACAAATAAAGTATACCTTTTTTATGTCAAAAGGTTAGGAGAACAAAAATATTCAGTCAAATTTCGCATAAAGTGTAGCACAAGAAAGTTGGAACCATTCAAATCAAAATAAAGGCTCGTATGTGGCGCCCTCTACAAAATGAGAAAAAACGGTGGGCAAATTTATAATCCTCATTCCAAAAAACCCCCATATACGAAATTTCGTCAAAATATTATCTCCAAAACGAAGCATTTGAACAAAAAATTAGGTAAAATGATCAGAAGAAAATTCTACGTTTGATATTTCAAGAAAAAGCTGCATAGGCGTACTTAGAAATAATTGGAGGAGATAAAGGGTACTGTATCCCTCAGTTACCGCTATTCACCCTTCGATTTTTTTTCACCAAAATTACATTAAAAGTATGCCGGAATAAAGGTATAAAAGTACGTGCAAAATTTCAAGTGTGTATCAACAAATTATTAACAAAAATGGTTTTTTAAGATGTAACTTTAATACCCTGCATATTGAAACAGGGGCGCCCAAATAAAAAATGGCATAAGAAAAGTAGCATTATTTTTGTTCAAAGAATATGTGGTTAATGGTATGCCCTTCTATTTTGGGACACCCTGTATATTATAGAATATCTGTTGAAACGACAGTCAAAATGGTGACTAATATTAACAGGATACATTTAATTTTGCAAGCTAATAACATCGAGAACACTGTGTCAACATTTGTGTTTGAGCGTTTTTTAGACAATCTAATTTTTTTTGTTTATTCCTACATTGTAGATTTCATTTTGTTGTTTAATGGTGACAAGTGTCTCTGTGAGTACTTTGTCTAACATTTTGGTTCCATATTTTTTGTATTATTAAAAATAACGTCATGGGATCGATACGATAATTATTAATAAAAATCAAATTAACATAAAATCAAGATAACGTCTGGATATATTCGTATTAATGAAAGTTACACATATCTTGTCAGTATAAATTAATGGAATTTTCTTAATATTCCTGGAATTTTACTTTGTGAATATTTCTGAGAAGAATATCGACACTCGAAAACTAGATATGATGGTATTTTGTGGGGTGCAATAATTATTACCAGTTGAAAGGATATCTAATATTTATGGATAGGGGAGGATATAGGTGTATCCCTTTAGCAATAAACATTGTATACAAATTAACAGCAGATTTCCTTTAGTTACTTTAGCAATTTTGTACAGCTATGTTATGAACTTTCTCATGGGCACATATACGCTTTCAATTATTTATTCCTAAAAATACAAATAAATTCTACGTAAAACGTTAAATTTCAATTAGCAAGTAAGGATTGCAAATTTTAGTCGAAATTAATTTAGATAAATCTTATTGTACTTAAAAATAATAATTTTTAAACAAAGCAATCTTAATTTTTATATTTTTAGCTATTAACAATATTGCGTAACTAACTACTCTAATCATCTCTAATTCATTTTTTTACTGTAAAAGTATTTAAGCTAATATTATCAATTCTCCTACAGTTCCTACCGATGAAGTCATATGTATGCTCTCTTATACCAAACATTTAGGTATGCTAATGAACAATTCCACAGACAAAGCTCTATTCAATAATTATTTAAAATAAAACATATAATATTTCTTTCCTTGAAAAATTATGTTTTTATTTTCCATTTATGGAAGTGTGCAAGATCAGGATTTACAGCGGACCAGTTTCTCGTGCCATGCAAAATGTATTTTTAAATCATATTCGAACTGCCTTTTTCAATTTTTCTTTATTTGTAATCGTAGTTGTAAGAGTCCCCTGTACATTTAATTTTTTTCGGTAAGTTCTGAATCACCTTATAATACAACTATATGGTGCGTATGTAGTCTTTACTATGTTTCACTTATGAAGCCAAATTAGACTGATCCAGAATCATATCTATTGTCTGCTTCACGTACAAAATGTAAAATATTCATACACAAAAACAACTGGAATTTTGTCATACAAATTGTACAATACAGTAAATTAACCTTAAATATTTTTTATTTTTATTATATTTTGTTTGAAAAATCTTTAAGAAGATATATTTCATTAGTTACTTGTGAAAATAATAATAATAAAACATTATTCCTTAAAAAAAAGTACAAAATACAAATTTTTAGGAAGAGGTTCCGCATTATAAAGTCATGATACAAGACAAGTTATACAGTAAAACAAAGGAACAAACAAACAACGGCATTAGTTACTTGTATATGATGTTGCATATTAACAATAAACATGTAATATCTCGAAAACCGTAAAAGTATCCTATATATGTTTTTGAAAAGCTCAGGTCAGCTCAGGATTTTCTAAAGTATTTGTATCTCAAATAATGGCGAAAATGTGGGGAGGGGGGAAGGCCAATTTTCGGGTGACCACCTCATCATTTCCCCAAAAATTCCTGCAGATCCCTTATGATTTCTGTTGTGGTGTGGTATGTACTGTTGCTCCATCTCGTTGAAAATAGCCATGATCGAGTTCATCGTCATGCCCAATATCAGCCCAATATTTAAAACTGTTACTCACATAATCCTCTATTTTTTTAAGATGTTACGAATAAAATTCTATAACACTGACTATTTACGTACATGTTCAGTGTTGCTCTTCAGCGATCAGAGAACCAGAAACCTCCGTTTTTAAGTGGCTGGACATTGTGACAATTAAAAGTCTGTTCCAACCATAGACTTCTAAACTAGTGGATCGGCCCTAGAAAGAGATGTACGCACAAGAAATAGAATACGAAGAATAATTGGATATAACGGCGGTTCAAAGTGTTTGCTCATTGAACTGCACGAACGGAATTAAGTATTGTCTATGGTGTAATGTCTTGGACTGTTTGAAAAATGTATTCACGCAAGTCTTCTAAATTACATGTAGTCAGAACTGGCGCACACGTGGTTACCAACTAGTGAGGCTACCTCTGCCTATCCAGCAAACAGGAACAGTATTGTTGAGATGTAAAATGCTAAAATGTATAGCGAAATGGAGACCTGCGTCATCATGCATAAATATACTTTGACGGATGTTTATTGTTGACATGCCTGTCTTTGTAATTTGTCTTTAAAATAAAAAAATATTGTTTCCGTAGACACTTATTCTTCATGTATTCTTTTGTGTGCATATTTGATTACTATATTTGTTTAACGGTTATTGTTCCGTTAATGAATTGTTATATTAAACAGTTTTTTTTAATAATTTCATTTTTGTAACCTTAATCGGCATTTTTTAAAAATATCTTGTTAGTTTTATTTCTTATTTATTATTGTAATCTTTGTAACTATTATATGTTCGTATTGGTTTGAAACTGAGGAAATATAAAGCATTATTATTTCTCTTTTTTTTCACAAATGTTTCCTAGTGCATATTTCTGTTAAGTCGGTTAGGGACGGTGAGCGACAACACAGCCCCACAAAAAAAAAGTTCATACACAAGAGAGTGACATATGTATTCACATGTATTTTTCGACGCTGAATCCGATCCCGAGCTCAGAATTGGCGCCTACACATCTGGAATTGGCCCTAGGGGCCGAAAATGGCCAGAAATGCGGTTCCTGGGATAAGGCGAAGTCGACGCTGAATTTTGGAGCTAAAGCCGGATTTGTGCTCGAAAAGTTTATGGCCAACTGAAAATCCGGATTTGAGTCCGGGAAAATGACCCCTTGGGGCGGGAAAATCCTGTTATGGACATCCCGGTCGCGACTGTGGTATTTTCGTGTGTTTTTCAATTCTGGACCTGAGACTGGGTGTGAAAAGTTTTTGGGGCGCTGAAATTCCCAGTTTGGGTCCGGGAAAATGGCCCATTGGGGCCGGAAAATCATATTTCGAACGTATCAGTCGCAAAAGTGGGATTTTCATGTATTTTTCAATCCTGGTCCTTAGAGTATGCTCAAAAAGTTTTTGGACAGCTGAAATTCCCAGTTTGGGTCCGGGAAAATGGCTCATTGGGGCCGGAAAATCATATTTCGGACATACCAGTCGCAACAGTGGTATTTGCGGTTTCGGAAGTAGTTAGTGGTATTTTTGTTTGTATATGATTTCCTTCTATTTTATTGCACGATATTCTTTTGTTATTTGATTTTGTCCTGTTTTGTTGTATGAACATATTTTTTCTTATTCTTGATTGTTCTTGGTTGCACCTTGTTGATCCCTTTTTTGTTACAATGTACACTTTTTTAAATGCAAGTTTTGTTACTGTTAATTTTCTTATCGCATGTATTTTCTGCAAGTTTTCTTATTTTTTACATAATTATTTCGTTATTGTTTTTTATTTGCATGTTTTGTTTTTTTGTTACATGTTCTGCTATTGTTTTTATTATATATATATATATATATATATATATATATATATATATATATATATATATATATATATATAAGTAAATGAGAGATCCAAACACGGTATGAGTTCCGGAATTTAAAAGTACATCCGGCCCCTAAGGGTCATTTTCCCTGTCCCGAACAGAGAATTTCACATGGCCATAAACCTGTCAAGTACAGTCTAAGCTACAGGAATTAGTACATAAAAATCCCAAAAACTTTTCGAACATACTCTAAGGACCAGGATTGAAAAATACATGAAAATCCCACTTTTGCGACTGGTACGTCCAAAATATGATTTTCCGGCCCCAATGGGGCTGTGTAATATATATGTATATCTTTATAATGAAATATATTCCTACAGACACATAAATCGCATAGATATTATAGTATCAATGCGTAGCGTTCTGTACTTTTCAATCACAAGCGATATTTTTGTAATATATCGGATATAATATCGCTCATCGTCCGTTCCTGCAGTAGTTGGAAACGGTTTGAAAATACAAATAGAAATGTTCGTCCAACTAGGTACCTTGTTACGATGGTAGTTTGGAGTGGTACTAAAAACGCCTGTGTATCAAGCTCCTTAGGTTTTTCTGAGGAATAGGGGAGTGGGTAAATTACTTTATAAATTACTTATTTGGCGCCACCCGTTTTGTAACCCTGAACTCTAAGGAGTTTATACCTTACAAGAATTCACAAAACAAAAAAAACGGGGAAAAAGCATCTGAACTGATACACAGAAATTCCTAAAATATTTTAGTTTACTAAAATGAATTTACAAACTATTTCAGTTTACTGGAATGGGAGGAAAAGCGACAAATCGGTATATCGATCTAGTCGGTATATTGTACTGTATAATATAAATAATATAAATAATAATAGTAGTAAAACCTTCGCTATAGTACTATAGTTCGGTGCACATATAAATCACCATAAATGGCGTGTAACTTTAAGATGTTATATAGTATTTTAGGTGGAATCGAAAGGACTCAACTAAAGTTATAGATGAAAGGATAGGCAGTTATTAATAACTAAATTTAAAGATATAATCCAAAATGAACAGATAGTTATATCATATACGATTAAGACATACTTAATATAAATATGTAAAGCAGTATCTCAGTATACTTAATCTAGTGAAAATCTGTAAATATATCTGAATAACGACCAAATATGGCAAAATATTGTTAAATAGTGGTGTTCGAGATGTTCAACGGCACGTTAGATCTTAACTTAGGCTTATCTGGTTTTTGACAGGAGTGCCTCAAATTTCACAATGTCCAGGGGTTGACAGGCACTCGGACTATGGGACGGTGTCCCGTTTTCACCACGGTGGTACACGCTACCAATCTGCCTCGTATAATCGACAACAACAAGCAGGGTATGATGGTAAATGTCCGACGAGAGATTTCAGATGATAGGTTCACGATGTGAAGGAGAATGAATCAAAAATAGGAGGCCTAGATCAAATCATGCTTATATATATTTAAGCTAAACAAAGTAGATGCATTTTAATAACAAAAAGAGATGAGATTGGCATTACCTTTGATCTAGGGCGGCGTCGTGGTAGAAGTTAGAGACTTATCTGGTTTCCAGCTTTTAGGAATGAATTTAACACAAAGTTGAATCACTTGCAATAAACACTATTGCCAAATGAATTTACTTCCCAAATTATAGCAGAAAAATCCGCATAAGCGTTAAATTTTTATGGTTCACACACCAACATACTCGTGCTAAGAAAACGAAAAATACCTCCTCCGAAAAACAGCTAACCAATCGCCGCGCAAAAAGTGCTTTTCTGATAAACGACCAAGGAACCTATGCTATAAAATCAAATACGCTTTACAGGGCCGTATATTTAACTCTTACCTTCTTAAAATTGTCTATGAATTTATTATTTATTATATACTCAAATTAATTATTTAATCTAATACTAAAGAGTGAATGAAACCGTAACAACATATAGCATTTAATTTACGGATAGCTCGTTCTCAAGTTAACTGGTCGAATGTTTCTGATAGCTTCAAATCGTTTCCAACTGCTGCAGGAACAAACCTAATATTATGTAGTATCCTTGAGTATATACACTACAGTCAAGGGCAGTATGTATGCTTCTACCAGACTGAAAAGAAAAAGGAATGTTACATTAACAAAATAAAATAATGATTGTTTCTATTAATTTTTTTATTCGGTATTGGTGATATTGTGTGAAGGAACTACTTAGTCTATGGAGTTAAAAGAAGTAATAGAATATATATTACATATTTGTTTTTATGAATATATTCTTAGTTAATCAGAAATATCTCACAAACATCAACATTTTCGATAAGATACGTATGCCGCAATTATAAGATAATAACAAATAGTGTCTAATAATGAACGAATTAACCTACTAAAATAAATACTTTTAATATTCAAATTTATAACTTACGTAGATACATGTACAACTGTTAAAAATATAGTACTTTTTAATTATTAAGTTATTAATTAATATGCCCTTCTTCTTCCTCCACTTATACAGCGTAAAATCAAAATTATCTTATTACTCATGCTTAATTTATTTTATCGATGTAAAACAACTAATTAAAATTTTCCTTACAAATTGTTATTATCAGAATGTAATTATAAATTAAATTTTTTAATAAATAAGTAAATATCCAATATAATTCGGTCTGTCATTTTCCATGGTTCATACGGGCTTATCGGTCTGTCTGCTAAATTGCATTGCCTTTGAAAAAGCACGGCTGTTGCGATTTAGCCGACAATGGTACCAACAGCCGTTGAGAACTGGTTCAGAACTGTTAGAAATGTTCGACCAGCTCCGTCTTACGTCGCATTAGCCGAAATTACATTAACAACTGAACTGACTAACTAGTTCTTCTCTATTTGCGACACGTTCCCATAAGAAATGTGTTGCAGACTCATATCAAATGTATTAAATTAGCAGCTGCATAAATCACCGCAGAGTCGCTCGTCCGTGCATCTTTCAACATAAATTCCGCATTTGCATAGATGTCCATGGGGCGGCGTCCACAGTGACGCGCCTCCCTTTTCCGCCGCGGGGGCCGCGCGGCCGCCGCAGCCGTGCAAATGACGCATAGGCCCATCCATCGGACAGGAGCGCCATGTAACGGTTGATATAACCAATTTGCATCGGTGCAGGGATTGTCGCGGTCCATAATCAGTTCGGTTTACCATACTGTGAATTCGTACGAGCGCTTCCCGTTTGAATTATACTTTCAACAGCCGTACGCAACGCTGTAGAACATTGAATCGAATTATTATTTTCCGAACCATAAATCCGTGTAAAAGCGTTCGGTAGTGAAACGCGCGTGCATTTACCTGACATATGTACAAATTGTTTTGTTTTGTTCATTAGCTGGAAAATAGATGAATAATTGGAAAAGGAAAATTCTGCTTTCTCACCGTTGCCATTTCCATTTTGTAGCCTGTTTCTGGTAATGTGGCTATACGTTGTTATTTATGCACTGCAATAAACTTCGGTAATGGAGTAAATTTTTCTGCAATATTAAAATTACGTGGATATTACTTCTCATCGGTCATACTTTTGGTTATCATCAACATCATGCAGAAATTATGTAATGACGAATTCAATACTTTCATGAATTTCTAAATTAAAATACCTAATGATTTTGTTAAGGATTATGACTAACTATATCAAAATTTCGTCAGGCTTATTATTCCTCCCTGCTTATTTATAATTTCTAATCTGATTGTTTAATTCATGTTGTAGTCGGAAAATGAATCAATCTAAAGAGTTTGATAATACGGTCTATTAGATACAACTTATGAATAAATGAGCTCTTAATATACTCAACAGTTCCCATCAGTCAGTAAAATGAGAATTGTGAAGTACGTTAAATAAGAGTTAAAGTATTCATAAGCTGTATCTAATTTGTAGCACCCTGAGGATGGTATAATAAAGGTACTTCTTCTTTAAGTGAACCAACAACCCAAAAAGAGTAATTCAATACAATATTCATATAATAAGTATTCAATACTTTTATCTGATGGTATTCTGTATTCGTATTCATCATATTTTCATATGTATTCAGGATTTAGTACTGGTAAATAGTATTCATGAGTAGTTAAAGTATTTTATGAATTTAGGGTATCTATGAATGCTCAAGTACTCATGATTACTGAAGTAATAATGAATCCTGAGAATTGCGGTTGTTCTTACACAATGCTTATTTAACTCAAATTCCTGAATATCAGGTTTTTAGTTACAAACAATATGTGGGTTACAAAATCTTTTACCATTAGTAAACAAATATATTGAATAAAATAAAAAAGTATGTTATATACACACAATCTACTCTTTGATTCTGGGCACATACGGACTAAACAGACCCCAAACAGCGTCGTAAATGTGACGACTGTGCCTTTTACTGATGTTTACTATGATTCCGTGTTTTTCACAAGAGATTGGCAAGTTGAACCTCAATTTACATATTTAACATATCTCTTAAATATATTGCACAGGGCTAATCTATGTATTTTTCCATACCTATAACGTTTTATGAATAGTTAGGTATTATTATACAAAAATTTAGTTTTTAATTAGAAAAAGCTAAAAAAAAATAAAATATGGTAAATTGACAAATCGGATTTTTGTTCCACTATATGGGGTAAAAATACGCAGAAAAAGGGTTAAAAGTCTACAAATATATATTTTACACTTATTTCTTAAAATCTGGTACTAAAATATTTATTAAATAAGATCAAGTCTAAAAAATAAAAAACTCTGAACTGAAAATATTTTTTAAAAATAAAAGAAACATATATTTAGGCAAATACCAGAGATAATTCATCTCCTTCATAATTTGTACAATTTTAATGCCACCAAAAAGAACATCTGCCACATTGAATCCGATCCCCATCGGGAGGACTAACATAAAATTTGTTATATGTCTGGACAAAAATAACCACATACCTGAGCATTATTTTCAGTGTTCAGTTCTTGTGAAATTGATGGTTTACTTTTCTCTAACATTTTTTGCATCTTTCTGCCTTTTTTTCTCTGATTCTATTGTTATTTCATTTTCCAATTCATTCTTATTGGAAACTAATGTCATCACTGTTGATTTTTTACGAGTGAGTGTTTCTAAAATTTTTGATTAAGTAAAAATATCTTAAGGAGATTTGTAGGAAGTAAAAGGTTGTGGATTATCCACACTGGAAGTAGAAGCCTTAGGACTAATAGTTTTTGTGTTCAAATTATCAGAATAAGGAAGTTGCATTGGATTTACCTGAACAATAAGAAATTTTTATAGAATCTGATCGTAACTTAAAGAAAAGTGGGACTGTTCTACTGATGGAATCAAATCTTCTTCTCTTTGGAGCACAGTTTGATCTGTGACTGATGATGATGATGATGTTCCTAAAATATATTTAAATATGGGGTAAAATTCAGCATTAATTTATTGAAGAGTGAAAGTCCATGCATACTTGTGTACTTATAAAATGCAGACACTGATACACTAAACACTTTAGTTAAAAAGGAAATCAAACCCACGTTTTTTGTAAGCAACTTGAAACAATATTTTAAACAGATAATGAATGTAATTTATGAGTGTAGTATGGATGGGAAATTTCTAATTATTAAACAACTAGTTAAAGTTTATTAAATACCTACGTGACAAATATTAGGAGAAAAGCACATGTTTCAAACTTACCTCATACCTGCTCAGTATTTCACTGCGAACTGTACTGCAGATGAAACTTTAAGTTTATTTTGGTTGCTCTAGAGTTACGACGGGCATGCGTCTTGTTTGTATTAGTGACGTGTGTACAATTAGAAAACTTACTTTTACACTGCTGCGTACTTTTACTCTACCTGACTCTATTCAAGATACAAATACTCTAGCAAAACTTTAAAAGTAAAAGATATAGGACTAGAAAACACTATCACAGTACTAGTGACGGCTGGTGCAGGAAGACTACTGGATTACCGTCGGACATTAACGAAAGGCGCAGTGGAGTAACGTATATTTACTACGCTGTTTGGACTCTGTTTAGTCCGCCCGTGTCCGTAACTAAAAGAGTGTGTATATAAAATAAATCTCAGCTTTTTTATCCTATTTTTTTTATCGTATTTGTTTACTTGTGGTATACGATTTGATAACCTACGTATTGTTGCGTGTGTTTTAAAATTGTAAAAGTTTAAGTCAGATGACTATGGAAGGGAGTGAAATTAAGAACCAACCAGAATCTTCGGAATTCATGAATGATTCAATAGTCATGAATCCTCAGTAAACATGAGTACTTGGATACTCATGGATACCCTAAATTTATAAAATATTTTCACTGCCCATGAAAACTATTTTTGTGTACCTACTGAAGATATGAATTCATCATATCTAAAAGTATTCAATACCTGAACATTTTATTATACAAATTTTGTATTGAATACTACTCATCAATATAATGTATTCTAGTAATACCTAGTTTTTAGCGTAACTTTATTACTTTACTGACTATTAGTAATATTAATACTATACAGGATGATTCAGAACTTATAAAAAAAAATTACGTACAGGGGACTCTTACAACTACAATTTTGTAAAAAAAAAATCAAAAAGGGCGCTTCAAAAACGATTTAAAAAAACGTCACGGCTCTGGAAACTGGCCTACTGTAAAAACTAATAAGACGTCAAAGCATGCAATCGACGATCGATCGATAAAAAATGGAAAGAAATTCTCAAGGAAAGAAATAAATAATATTTTATATCTATTTATACAACAAACTCAACTGCAAAATTTTGGACTCGTCTTACCCAGTTTCTACAAACTAACACAAAAGTTTCTGCTTCTTGTCCGTTTTGAATTTGTAAGTTATTGGCAGCAACTATGATGATTCTTTAATATTGCGAAAAATTTCAGGGACAGGTTCTTTAGATAAAAATAAGAAAAAAAGTTCCCATTAGCATGTGTCCGGAAACGATTCGTTCCCAAGATACAGGGCGTTTTTTTGTAATCTATTTTTAGTGTACTTGTTATTTTAAAACTCCTTTAACCGATTTATTTGAAAATTGACTGATTTATGTTTAATAATATAAGCCATTTTTTGTATCATTAATAACATAATACCAAATGTTACAAAATAATAATTTTAATAACTTTTGCTCTGGACTTATTTATTCCATTATTGACAGTTGGTGGGCATTCCAATTTCCAAGCCAACTGGGGCTATTTTGTTTGAACACGATAAGATAATTTAATCAGACATCTATCAAGACAGATACCCTAATTGTATAGTTAAAGGACTTTTGAAATAACAAGTATTAAAAGTAGACTACAAAAAAAATGAACGCCCTGTATCTCGGAAACGAAGCGATTCCGGAAACATGCTAATGGGAACTTTTTTTCTTATTTTTATCTAAAGAACCCGTCCCTGAAATTTTTCGCAATATTAAAGAAACACCCTGTATATTTTTTATTTAAATTTAGTAATGACTGCTATATATTTCTTTATTTACGAAGTAAATGGTAACAGTTTTTTCCGTATGGACCAAAATAATAAACAAAAAATGTAAATTCCAAGGTGTCTGCAGTTTTAAGCCCTTATTTAATTATAGTACTAAGCATCCCAATTATCATTTAGTAGAAGGCGAGCAGTTAATTCCATTTCCGCCGCTACTTTCATTGCGAAAAAATAAAACTCCGGTTCCTTAAATACCCCAAAAGCCACGAAAATGTATTACTATGGAGGCACTTAATACGTCTGTGCAATTAAAAATTAATTGCCGGAATTTAAAGCAAAGCATAAAGGCATTCCATGAGAGCTCTTTAAATTGGAGCATCTTCAATAAAACTTTTTAATTTGATGCTACGGATGAAGTTTTAAGATTACTATGAGTGTTCCGCTTTGCACCAGATCGATCCGTTTTACTATAGACTAGCGCCGATTCTTTATGTAATAATTTATTTGCACTGAGGAAACAAATTTAATAACAGGATTTAGTAATAATTGTTTTTTCCTTAAATAAATTCCATTATAGTTTTGCTACGCTCAAATCTAACTGGAAATAACCAGAACTGATCGTGTACATTTCTAGTTTTAGGTCTATAGTTTAATTCATTCATAACTTTTTGTAATTCGTTTATACAGGCTGTATCACATAAGAGGACCACTCCCATGTATCTCGCTTAATATGCGAGACACGTCAAAAATATTTAATTGTTTTTTGTTGCATTTTTGGAGGCCTTTATGCTCGTGAAAACAAATTTGAGATCCATGGCCAGCTTTATGAGTAATAACAAAAAAACCTGTAAAGTGCGCAAACTTAAAGGCTGTCTAACTTTTTTATTTTAAGATATAGAGAAAACTTATTGGTAATAAATTTTTATTGCAAAATTGATACCTTCCACCTGATATAAACAGATTTTTGAAATATCGTATGTGGTTCGCTGCGCCCTCTAGCGGATATTTTTTTTTTATTGAAGCAGGCTATGGCCACAAAAAAATGCCTGTCTTTTATGCAATATACTACATGTTGCCCTTATCTTTTGTATTTATTACATTTTTTTTCAATTTTAGTTAAAAAAAGTGTACCTAAATATTTTCGTGTTGCTCAAGATAATGTAGAACCTGTTTTAAAGACGCCAACTGCAAAAAAATAATAAACAGAATGTACTTTTTCATACAAAATACAGATTTTCTTATATTGTTTTATTGGTTTTTATATTAGAAGCAATTGGGTCTTACAAATTATTTTGACACAGACAATGTAATAAAATAATATTGCTGCTCACATTTACGTCACAAATATGAAGGGGTGTCTCCCTTAGGAAATACGTAGAAATAGACAACCAATTATGATTTCTCATATCCAAAAACATCTATCCGCAAGTTTTTAAGTTGATACCGTTAAACATAGTGTAATTATTACAAAAACACTTTTTAGATTCTAACTTTGACACCCTGTATCTATTTTATTATTAACATTTTATTAATAGGTTTACACATGCATAGATTTGGTGGCGCCAATGGTTACTGCAGCGCCAGTAAAATAAAATTTCATGTGTAAACTAGGGATGCACGATTCTGTAAAAAAGATCGATTTTCTGGATCAGTTTTACAATTTTTTTTCGAAAACTCGACTCGAGCGCACAGAACTAATTTTAGATTCGTGTTCAGCACCCTCGAAAATAGGGATTTTTTAATTAAGATTGGAGAGTTTACACGTAGATGTTCAACCGCCAAACGTCGACCCCTCTTGTAAAATGCAATCCGATCTCGATCTCAATGGAAATACGTAGAAATAGACAACCGATTATGATTTCTCATATCCAAAAACATCTATCCTCAAGTTTTTAAGTTGATACCGTTAAACATAGTGTAATTATTACAAAAACACTTTTTAGATTCTAACTTTGACACCCTGTATCTATTTTATTATTAACATTTTATTAATAGCGGGTTTACACATGCATAGATTTGGTGGCGCCAATGGTTACTGCAGCGCCAGTAAAATAAAATTTCATGTGTAAACTAGGGATGCACGATTCTGTAAAAAAGATCGATTTTCTGGATCAGTTTTACAATTTTTTTTCGAAAACTCGACTCGAGCGCACAGAACTAATTTTAGATTCGTGTTCAGCACCCTCGAAAATAGGGATTTTTTAATTAAGATTGGAGAGTTTACACGTAGATGTTCAACCGCCAAACGTCGACCCCTCTTGTAAAATGCAATCCGATCTCGATCTCAATGGAAAATAATCGATTCACCAAAAAATCGCTGTTAAGAAAATCGATTCAAAATATCGAAAATCGCGTTTGAAAGGATCAATTATTTATAAAATCGATTTAAATCGAGCATCCCTATTAGGGATGCTCGATTCTGCAAAAAAGATCGATTTTCTGGATCGATTCAGATCGGATGGCTTAAGATCGATTCTTCAAAAATGGTAATGCAAAAGATCGGTTTCCAATTCTCTTTCACCATACAAATATCAAATTTATATGTGCTGTAACTATTAACTGTAATTATGAAACTATAACGTTAGAAGTCTGTTGTTTGTAAATAATCTGTCAAATGTCGATGGATTTGAGGAGGTTTTAGTTTCAACAGGAAACAATAATTCAGAAAGTGGTGCTTTATGTATTATATTATATATTTTAATTAAAAAATTTCTACTACTTCAAGACTGCTGAACATGAATCTAAAATTAGTTTTGTGCGTTCGTCATGAAATGAATGATGAACAGGCGTTATATTGCAACTTCAACCTAATGTAATGTATACATAGGTAGTTACAATTTTTTTTCTAAAACTAGACTCGAGTGCACATAACTAATTTTAGATTCGTGTTCAGCACCCTCGAAAATAGGGATTTTTTAATTAAGATTGGAGAGTTTACACTTTAACAAATATTTAACTAAGAAAAATGAATGGGTAAATAAACTGTTTTTTTTTTGCGAAATAAACTGCAAGTAAATGTAATTACTGTATTATGAAAACTGTGTGCATGTGTCATCAATTTACACCTTGAAAATTAATGATTTAAAGTGATATTCTCGTGAACAGTGAATTGAGTTCGGTACCTATTGTTGGAATAAAAATTTGATTACATTTTATAATAAAAATATGAAAAACAAAGCGAAGGCACATTGCAATTGGCAGTTCTCTGAACCCCGAATAAGGAATTTGAATGACAATAAGAATATATTCTGTTATTCGTTCGTATAGGTATTCCATAAACATAAGCCATTTTCCTTTCATCAGAAATCTCAGTTGTTCTAAATGCTAATTGATTAATTTCGCTGAATTGGTCAATCAGCAATTAAAACAACTGAGAAAAACGCCGCGCAACACGTCGACCCCTCTTGTAAAATGCAATCCGATCTCGATCTCAATGGAAAATAATCGATTCACCAAAAAATCGATTCAAAATATCGAAAATTGCGTTTGAGAAGATAGATTATTTATAAAATCGATTTAAATCGGGCATCCCTAGTGTAAACCTCTACTGGCATGCCATTTTTATCAGTGCACTAATAAAAATGGCACGCCAGTAGAGGTTTACACGCGCAATTTTATTTTACTGGCGCGCTAGTAACTATTCGCGCCACTAAATCCATGCAGGTGTAAATGTGCCTTAAGGCAAGTTGGTTAAAATTGTAATATTTTTAAGCAAAAAATCTAGTATGTCTCCATGTATTATTACTTACAGTCCACATATGCTACAAGGTATGAAAGATTTATCGGCCCTAATTGTGAATAGCAATAATTTGAAAATTGGCAAAAATTAAATATTTTAAATATTAAATAGTTTTACCCCGAAAATAATGACTCTTGGATTGATATGGATATATTTGAAAATATCTAGTACTAACGTATTACATCAATCAAAACCACAAACCAAAAAAATTTCAAAGCTATGACTTTTTATAGTTGTTATTTCACATGCAGTGAAATATAAAACGTCGTATGCACCACGGAAGATACTAGAATGATTATGCCCTTATGGCGATTTGCTTTCCTCGGGCCTAAGCGGACCTCGGAAGCAACCTGTCGCCTGCAGGCATAATCATCCCTATAGCTCTCTTGGTACATAAATATTTTTTCTTCGAAGTTTTACCCATTACGTTCCTGATGTAAAATTTATTACGTTTTATTAATAATTCTGTATTTACTACATTTTCCAGAGCATTTCCACGAATAGTAGCACATCCTGCTTGTCATAGATAATGCCAAGAGTTGCTAAAGATTTGAAGAATAGAAAATAAAAACAAGATATGCTGCTATTCGTGTAAATCCTCTGGAAAACGGCGTAAATACAGAATTATTAATGAAACGTTATAAAATTTGCGTTGGGGGTATAATGATGAAAACTTTGAAGAAAATTTTATGAATTTAAAAAAATGGGTTATGCTGTTTATATCTATTTTTAAAATGAAACTGATAATTATCATATAACAATATATTTTTGAATTTTAATTGGAAGACTCAGAAGCCATAAACACATCCCAGTAATATTTTAAATTAAATTCCTGAAATATTTTTTAAACACCTGAAAATAAACGAAAATGTACTAATATTAATCAAATGAATAATAAACTAGCAATTCCAGCGTTAACTATGACTAAGTACAAAAATTTTAACCACGTGCTCAGGAAGGCCTTAAAGGCAATAAAAAAATATTCCAGAATTTTAGCGAGATATTTAAAAAAATGAGGTAAAACCCTCTTTTCCTAGGGAAAGTCGGCGCCTATGATAAGCATCGACTGAGATGGCTTATATTCATAGGTAAATCTTATATCTGTCAACAATATTTACTACCATGCGGTTGTTTTTTGCAGCATTTTTAAATGCAGAAACGACAAAACATTCTTATTAGTAATAATACCTGATAGATAGGTAACAGTTAATCCAGTTAGCTCCACTATTTTGCATTCGTTTTTCATTATTTCATTACAAACTGGCAAAACTATAACATTTCCATTCTTTACAACTCCTCACTACCGATGAAACACACTTTCTGTAGGTACAGCTAGATAAAATGCCTATTTATGATAACAAAATGTAACGAAAGAAATAGATATTAGAAAACTTGTACTCGCGGCAGTCTTGTCCCATAATCTAGAAAAACAAACTGGCGAACTATATTGTGGGAAAATATCTGCAATCGACACACATTTCTTTATTTAATAACTATAGAACGTTTTAAAATTAAATAAGGCACTAAAAACTGAAGAAAAACACAAAACTACAACGTAAACACATGGTAAACACAAAAATTATGACATGACGGGGACTTTTACCGTCGTGTCGTTAGTTGCCTCTGACTCTGTAAACTTGCGGTAGACGGTTGCATAGGCGGCGTGAAATAAGGACTTAATACAATTTCGAAAAAAATTGTTTTCGCTTTATAAATAAGTTTGTATTTTTTTTTTTGATGGGTGATTTCGTTAATTCTTAATTTTCTCCATCCCCTCTTAAAATATTTGTACTTAGTCATAGTTAACCTTGTAGTAGCCTGTATCTTGGAAACCTAACACGTATTTATATTAACTGATTTTCTTATTTTAAGTTATATCACTTGGTAAAGCTGCCTGTATTCGGGGCACCCTGTATAAATACGTGAAACTTCAGATAATCCGAATAGTCAGTTGTCAGTTTCTTATTTGAAGTGATTTTCAGTGTAAATGAAATATTCTTAAAACTTAATAAAGTAGATATTTGAGGCAAGAAAGTTTTATAAGGGTCGAAAATTCCGTTCTGAGGTTTGTGGAATATCTTGAAATTTTTTTCTCGTTGCAGAAGATTTCCAGCGAATGCTTTATGGATAAATTTCGGGTATTTATTAATCGAAACTATGTTTAAGAAGTTTACAAGCTTCTCGAATCGTGTTCATTAAAATGTTCATTAATTTTGGAACGCGAGAGAAGTCGCTTTAATGTTTATTTGTGAATTACAAATTCTCTTTGTTCGACGTCGCCGATATTTTAACAAACAGGCAGCTCTTCGCTGCGAATGCAATTAGGGAAAAAGAATAAGAAAACCCGGCTCCTGGAAGTACAACAAAGGTGTCATGTATTATTTATTTAAGTGATAAATAACAAATTTATGAAGATAAGAATTCAAGAAGGACTGCATAGAACCTTGGGACATTAAATATGAATGAAAATAACAGCAAAATATTTTGTTATTTCAAATGTTTGCATTCCCTGTCTATATTATCGATCTTTGTTGGTTTCACTTATTTATGAATTTGAGCTTTTTGCAAGCTTGCAGGCTGCACAGGCCAACTTTAAGGTGGTCATACACCTCGGCTTTAGCTGCGGTATCCACGTTACTTTTTAATCGCTAAGTTTACATCAGTTCTGCATTAAAATAGTGCTATAGAGATGTATACAAAACCAAAGAACGCTATAAATGGGTAAAACATTGGTTAACAAATTGACAAGTGTATACTCATATGCACCTAATACGAATTACTTGCAACTAGAGCCTCATGAATACTCATACAGAAATTATCTACGTATGGACGAAAATTGATGTACAGAATTAATTGAACATGTTTCTCCATAACTTCATAAATAAAATACTGAATTTACTGCCTTTAATTTGTACACATATTGTACATATTGCAGCTAACTTCAAAAATTTGAAAAGTTCATGTTCTGATATCAGTAATTTTTTATAAAAAAAAGTATTGTAAATATATTTTAAGCTAATATAAATCAATGCTCCTATGATTCTTATCAATGAAGTCATATGTATGCTCTCTGATACCAAACATCTAGGTATGCTAATGAACAATTCCATAGACAAAGCTCTATTCAATAATTATCTAAAATAAAAATTAATCTAGCTAAATTTACTAACCTGGTTTAATGAAAACATTCTATAAATATCTAAGTTCAACTGTGGGAATTCGAAAATTCAACCACAATAGATTTTTAGGATTGCTTCTTCAGGTGACCTCCTATAGGTTGAGTCAAGTATCTAACTATAAAAATTATTATACCAATAAATTAAAATTATTTGAAATTAAATATCGACAATGTCAAAAGTGTTTAACCTGTCAACCAATTACCTACTTATTTAATAAAAAAAATACCCTTTATGTAATCATTTTTTGTATATTTTTATTCTGCGGACTAAAGTCCCGACCAGCGTTGAATTACACCCACAATCAATTCTCCTACAACTCCTATCAATAAAGTGGGTATATGTCATGTTTAATTTAAAATTTTTTGACAGGTCAATGTCACTTGATATTGCCGATAATTTAAATTTATTGGTACTTAATAATTTTTATAGTTAGATATTTGAGACCACCTGAAGAAGAAATCCTAAAAAT
Organism: Monochamus alternatus; assembly: GCA_037114965.1. Taxonomy (NCBI): domain Eukaryota; kingdom Metazoa; phylum Arthropoda; class Insecta; order Coleoptera; family Cerambycidae; genus Monochamus; species Monochamus alternatus. Next base: position 26,861,763 of record CM073429.1, read on the forward strand.
GCAGAAATAGATTAGTTCCCATCTATTCTGGTTGAATGTTCGAGTTCCTACAGTTTCAAAAGTAAACTTAGTTATTTATAGAATGTTTTCATTAAAAATCAGGTTAGTAAATCTAGCTAGATAGATATATATAAAAGAGCTCTGTCTATAGAATTGTTCATTAGCATGCCTAGATGTTTGGTATCAGAGATCATACATATGACTTCATTGATAGGAACTGTAGGTGAACTGATATATATTAGCTTAAAATGCCTTTACAATACATTAAAAAAACAAACACTACAAGTATAGCAGTTTTCTTTATTTCAAGTAATTTTTATTATTAAATGAAGAATATACAATCTTATAAAAGAATAAGTGAATCTTTCAATAAAGTATTACTATTATATACTTGAAGTGAATGGTAAAACTAAGCTAGCATCGGAATAAGTGTATTAATCTTGATATTAACAGTTTTATTTCCGTGTAGACCTGAAGTAAGGAAATATTTTCCAGTACAGAATTATATGTTGATGACGAGGAGTATGGAATTCTTGTCATATGTAGCAGCACGTCAACTTTATCCAGATTACTGGGGAGATTATCTCATTTCCTTGGTACATCATATACTTATGAACTAAGCCAGACTAAAGAACATTTAGCAAAATTACATTATGTTTCAAGCAATACTTTCGTATATGCCTATACAGGGTGTTTCGAAACAAAGGCGAAAAATTTCAGGGGGTAATTCCTTGTTGAAAATAAAAGGTAGATTGTTATATAAATGTTGGGTCACAAGTCAACCATTAGGGAGATATCGCGTTGCAAAAATGGCGGAAAAAAAGAGTCTTTTTATTGTTTTTCTCGGAAACGAAATGCGTGGGAATGGTAAAATTTTGTGGAAGTGTTACCATCATTAAAATACACTGTGACATATTTTTTCACTTTTTGAAAATAATTGGGAAGGGTTGAAATAAACTATTCCTTTCAGTTTTTTTAACTGTACTTTCAAAAAACTTCCTTAACGACGTAGATAAAATAAATAAATTGGGTTAAGCCGATTCATTTAGAAACTTTTTTCTCTCTTATATTTCTTTGATAAAATTAACTGTTTCGACGTTAAAAAATAAAATGTAAAGTAGTGCACGTCGGGAAGAGACAGTTTTACTACACACAATATTAGGAAAAACTCTAGTTGGCTACTGTCAATTTCCGGATGTGCTTTACGGGATAATTTGCCTTTCGTTGTGTGATGTGTTTGATTGCGGAGTACGTTAGGATTCAACTTTTCTACTACTACTACTACTTTTATTTTCAACAAGGAATCAACCCCTGAAATTTTTCGCCTTTGTTTTGAAATAGCCTGTATAAACGAATACATATTTACATACATAATCTTCCAAACATATATTTAAAGGCGTAGAAAGGTCACATGTTAAGTGAAGAAATGATCTTAATTTTTTTGTCTTTAATTTTAATAAAAATTTTATGGTGTTTTCGTAAATATTGAAAGTTTATTTAAATATTTTATAATCTTGCTTGAAGTCGAAAAAACCAACCGTTTGCCAAGAAATCGACATTAAAATTTTTTGGACAGACTGGTGAATCGAGTTTCTTTTAGGATGTACGCAATGAGTACTCTGAAAATAATAATTGAATGATAACTGTCATAGTATTGCTTTGACGGCAATTTCAAACTTTGTGCATACACAGTAAAAGCAGAAATTCAACCTTTTATGAGAAAATAGACATTTAATTACATCATTTATTTTAACACTAGTAGAACAATTACGGGACTGATTGCCTCGTCGTCTGTTTAGCTTCCTTGGCCTTTTCAGAGACATATTATGATAAGGTTAAAGTAAAGTTGCAAAGTTACTTCTGTCAAACGTCAGCTGAACTGACAACGTGGCGACCAGTCCGGAAATTGTTCTACCAATGTTAAAATAAATTAGTTAAATGTCTGCTTTCTCATAAAAGGTTACGTTTCTACTCATACCTTGTATTAACGAAGCATAAAGTTGGAAATTACCGTTAAAGTAATACTAAGACAGCTATCATTCAGTTGTTTTCAAAGCACACATTTCTTTTCAGGCTTTGTTTGAGAGGGCACATAAACAAAGTTACTGTCAACAACAGAGACAAGCTGTCGGTAGTGACACATGCGGGTTATTTGGATGCGACGCTCATTAGCGCACACGTTTTCTTATAACATAATAGTTGTATATTTAAAGTTCACATTGAAAGGAATATACTGAGTAAACTATAATATGTTATCACTTTTACGTACAGAGTAAAATATGTCATTTTTATGCATGTCAATATATATCTCATTACTGCCACTGCCTTTGTGTCTCTTTAGGTATATGTGAGTAGACTTTGTCCTTATCCAATTAGTAATATTGGTAGTTCTTTATCTATTTGTTGGCTACAACTCTAAAGTAATATATTACAAAAATAAAAATGTCGATTTTCCAAATGCTTGATTTATTTTACCTAATTTCTATAAAGGTCACAAGCGTGTCAAATTTGAGAAAAAAAGTTATAATCAAAAACAAATTTAAAAAAATAACTTTTCGGTTACGTAGCTCCGTTAATATTGACTATTTGAGAAAATATTAGACCCCTTTCACATTATCCGGTTACGCCTGCTCGGTTTCGGATCGGATGGAAATCGGAAAGCCCTTTCATATTATCCGATTTGTATCCTGCTCGTCTGGTTCGGTTTTCCACTGTTAAGGGCGCCGTCACCGTGTATTAACAAAGTGATCTTCAAGACAGTAAAATTTTAAACCCTTGACAGATACTGTTATCTAGTAATAGCTAATTTATTTATTGCTCAAAAAATACCGATAACTGTATATTACGTGATCATACTATGGTTAAATTAAATAGCGATAATCAAAACGACGTGCATATTGACATACAGGGCGGCCAAATGAAAACGAAACAGGATAATTTTCAGGAACTGCGTCAAGATTGTAGAAAAACGCTCAGACCCATCGATTTTAGATTAAAGGGGGGGCATTATTTGCTGGTACTTTTGACTCCGCCACTTTCACCCCCAAGCAAGGGTTTTTTGGTAACTTGAACAAGGTTTAAATTTCCTAACTTTAAATATACATCGACATTCCACTATTTTGAACCACAGATATGGCCACCTTAGTAGATATGCAGAATTTGTGCATATGTAAACATTTTTACGTAGAAAAGTCTTAGAAGAGTGTATTGTATGTATTTATTGAGTTGTATGCTTTACCCGTAACTTACAATTTAATATGCTATCTATGTTGTATTTGTGTTTAATCTTTTAATTTTAAAATTAGCATATTATTTTTCTGCATAACAAAACCACTTTAAAATGCGCATTTGTATAGTTTTTGTACACATTTTTTTATGCGAAAACAAAGTTATTTGACTGATAATATTTGTACAGTAAATCAACTCCCCCACCTCCTAACTGCGAGGTTATGGTTCCAAAAAACAAATGTGAAGCAAATAACTAAATTAAATTAGAATACCTTTTCTTCTATCGTAAAAGCATTTATTGAATAATATTTTCTTTTACGTGCCAAGGGTAAAGTGGTCTCCTCTACCAGTTAATTATTACATAACTTTTTTCGATAGCTAATAATGGTCGTTTAATGGTCAAAAAGTAAGTTGTTCTACTCGGCCTACGGCCTGTCGCGTGTAGTAAACACTTTTTGTACGAGAGCTGCATACAATATTTTTTCTACGTTCATGCAAAAACCAAAAAATGTTTTATTTAGATGACACTAAGTGTAGGAAAATATGACATCGATTTGAACGTTTATGTTTGTTATGATGACAAAGCATTGTAGTAGAATGACAGTTGAATGCAATAAACATTTTATTGCACTAGTGCAATAAAGAACCACTTTTTCCACCAAAAATATTAAGCGAAGAATATTTTTGTTTGACATTAAAATGAAGAAAATAACAAAAATAAATTGATCTTAATCACTGATAATGAAAAACTATAAATAAATATAACAAAAATATTGATAATACCCTAATACTACAATCTATTTTTGTTATTTAGTTCGTAAAGGTGTACTTAGCTTTACCATTTAAAAAATAAAAACTGCTTTTTACACTTTTTTTTCGGGGTTCTAAATCTTCGGGGCTGAGGACATTTTTTTTTAATTTCATTTTCAAAGAGGAATCACCTCATGAATTTTGTTGCACTTATTTATTTACACCCTGTAAGTTTACTAAAAATATTTTTTTCAGCATAATTATGTTGAACCTTAAACACGCGCAAGGTATTGCATATATTTAATTAATACATTGTACACTATTTCTACACAATTGTATGTGTGCATATGTATATGTATACTATTTGCACCCAAATGAAGATGTTAGCATATAAATGCTTTTGCGATAGTAGAAACGGTGTTCTAATTTAATTTAGTAATCTGCTTCATATCAACAACGAAAATGTTTTTTACACTTGTTTTTGAAGCCATAACTTTGCAAGGAGAAGGCGGATGAATTGTTTTACTGTACACAAATTAAAGTTAAATAATTTGGTTTTCACACGAAAATAATATGTACAAAAACTATACAAACGCTTATTTATAGTATATTTGTTGTGCAGAGAAATACACATAACGTCGAAAGTCTTGGACCCCTGTATATAAAATTATTCGATTAAACCTAGTGGTTTTTCTTAATTGGGTAAAAAAGTACATGTACTTAAGAAACAAAAAAGACAATAAAAAATTGGAGACTATGAACCTTTATTACCAATGTTTTTACAAATCTGGTCAGTTTGGCAGTGTATTCAGCCAAGTGTTCATTTGAATTCTTGTACATTATAATGCCAGGACGTGAAATTTGTGCTTTTACCCGAGCAAGAATGACTGCTTTACATGATACAAGACATTCTAATCATCAGATATCGAACATGTTGAGCATTCCTAGATCATCTTTTGTACGAATAGTGCATAAATATAAAGAATTTGATACAGTGGAAAACAGACCACGTAGTTGACGTCCTCGAGTATTTAATGAAAGGGAGGAACGGTTTCAATGTACGTTTCGCCGTGTTATATCGACATCTACTATTCGAAGACGACTCCACAACGTAAATTTACGTGCTAGAAGACCATTACGGGTCTCCACTCTACTTCCAATCCGTCGTGCTGCCCGTCTCCAGTGGTCGCGAGAGCATAGGGGTTCGCTTTTACGCCAGTGGCGGTGGGTCTTATTTACAGACGAAACCAGAATAGGGCTGGTTATCGATGATAATCGACAAAGAGTCTGCAGAAAACCAAGTCGTCAACAGCGACTTTATTTTCCCCGGGAAGTTGTTCCGTATGAAGAGGGTACCGTAATGTTTTGGGGTGGAATAAAGTTCAACCGCCGCACCTCATTAATTCGCATACCGCAGAATATGACCAGTCAAATTTACATCGAACAAGTTATTACGCCCATTATCTACCTCTTACGTAATGAATTATAGTCTGTTTAGAAATGAAAGAGAGTAATAAAATTTTATTATGTATGCAAATCGTAAATAAATATAGTACTGGTGTTTATATTCAATATTTTTATATTATGTATTATCGGTATAGATGAGGTGTACTTTTAAAAAAACTTTCTGTGACCGGGTTGCACTAAATGGTAGTAGGTAGCTAAAATTTAATCCCCGACAATCCGTCTTTGTCTATGCCGCTTCAATTTCTCGGTCCATTTCTCTTATAAGTAAACAATATAAAAATAGCATTTCAAAACATGAGCATCATAAGAGGGTTTTTAGTAATTCAAATAAAATTATTCAATATTATTATCAGAATATTTATTTAAATTTAATGAGTAGACTTTTATTCCACACTAAAATATATGTATTTTGAAAATTCAAGTTATGGTGAGTAAATGTAGTGTTGCATAAATGTAAGAAAATGAAGAAGTAGGTATATTAAAATTCATCCTATGCATATTCTGATGAATTATCTTCGTCTCCTAGATTGATAACGATAGACTCCACAGTAACGTCAATTAAATTATAGAGTTCCCATATTTTCTCCTCTTCTTTTTGTACATGGTGTATACATGTTTGCCAGTTATCTGCAGTTATCTCTGTCCAAAAAATGTTTTAACAAAATTTTCACGTCACTTAATTTAAACGTCATATTATTTCGCGCTACATCTCCTTTTACCTGCGCCCAGACTAATTCGATTGGGTTAAGTTCACAGTGATAAGGTGGTAACCGTAGTACCGTTATTTGGCGATTTGTTGTCATTTCATCGATAACATATTTTTTCTGATCTTTATTAAGATTGACATGTGTCAAAAGTTCCTTTTTCACCATATTTGTTTCAAAAGAAATGTTTTCTCCGGATAACCATTGAATTATATCGGCTTTCCTCTAAACAGTCGTAGGCATCCGCTCGGTCTGCCGTGACTGGTAACTGGCATTATCCATGACAATTACAGACCCCGGAGGAATAAGATTCAACATCTGTGTAAAATACTCTTCGAAAACATCTGCGTTCATGTCTTCGTGATAGTAACCTGTATTTTTAACTTCAAATAAAAGTAAACCGCCATCTACAAAACCACTGGCACTACCTATATGTGTCACTATTAACCTTCACTCTTTGCCTGAAGGTGCCTTGAACCCTGTTGAAAGTCCATCCAAAAATGCTTGTCGAAAGCATTTTACATTTTTATCTTGCCATGCTTTTGTTACAGTATATCCCTCGTCGATCCAAGTTTCGTCTAGATAATAAATATTCCTCCCTTCGTCACGGAATTTTCTAATTGATCTTAAGAAGGATCTTCGCCAATAAATAATTTCATCTTTATTGATAAGAACTGACTTCCTGTTCTGCTTTTCCCAGCAAAAATTCAACTCTCGTAAGACGGCCTATAATATGCTTCTACTGATTTTTGGCAAATCGTTGTCCTCTGAAAGTTTACTTAAAATTTTGTTCAGCATTGGTATTTCTTTTTTAAAATAAAATGAGTGTGCTTTTCTGCGAATGACATTTTTGAAGAAATCATCTATAACGACTTTTGACCTCCCTGTAGATGATTTTGGGGGATTTACAGTTTCTTGTTCATTTTTTGTTTCCTTTAAAATTCTGTGGATAGTCGATTTTCCAATCCCTGTCATTTTGGAACACTTTTCCACGATGTCGTCAACACTGTTGGTAGGATTTTGGTGTTTCAATGCATTAAATACATTTAATATAATAATCTTCTCATTCTGAGACAGCGCACATCTTTTTACGCGTTTAGCAGGTACGTAATCTGATAAGCTCGACATTTTACCCAAACAATATTATATCCACTGGCACAATAGTCACTAAACACAAGTCGAATTTTACCCTACTGCACTAGCACGTCTTCGTATATTCAGCTTTAAGACTGTATTGATCTGTCACAATACACTGGCTCCTGCCCTATGTGAATGGGAGCTTACATGAACTTGACGCATTATTTTTTCGATTAATATCAAACCGAAGTTTTCTGCGCGGAGTTTCCGCATATCTTGTATATATATCGACCCATAAAAAATGTATTAATGCGTAAAATATTACTTTAATTGAAAAATGAAATTTAAGGTTTCCTTACAATTAATTTACTGGCAGACAGGCACACAACGGATGGCGGGTATAAAGTTTATATACACATTAAATTATTATATACATATAAATTTTGCCTGTTACGATGTTCCTGGTTAATTTTTAATTAAATGCAAATAAAGGGTGCCTTCCTAAAGTTGTTTACTTTAGAACTTGCTATTATTAGGATTCTGACTGGTAAAATGTTAAATAAATGTTCAAATTGAAAACATGGAAATTACCTTATCTTCACCAGCAGTACCAGATATTTTAAACATCAACTCTTCCTACTATTTACCGAGGAGGAAATATTCATTGTGTTTGCAGATTATCTTCGAGCTTGTATACCGTAGGCATGATCTGGAATAAGTTACTTACTGTATAAGTCGCCGACTGTTTATTATTACACTTCTCTGAATAATGAAACCTTGGCCTTCGAATGAGGAATTACTTGCTAAGACAATATTTAAGTAGTGGATCCACGGTATGAAAATGAGATCAGATCTCATAACTTTACTGTTTACATTCCACTCACTCTCCTTCTTTGGTAGTTTCGTGTTTGGCGTTATGAAAGTTATAGTTATTGATTTGTTCTAAAGTAAGATAGTGTAAGACTAGTATTTTTCAGAGGAAGAAAGAGAAGGAAAAGAGATTATAGTCCACCAGATTCCTCTAATAATGATATTGAGCTGTTTTTTATGTATTAGATTAATTGCTTTAAAATTTACAATTATCCAATGTAATAACTATGGGAGATTTTATCGTTTCATTATTTGGTATTTATCATAACAGGCCCATTTACACGTATGCGTCAATCGGTCGGTTTTGGAACTACGTATTGGAATGCCGCACTGGAGCTAGATTTTGAAGCGTACGCTCTAAATGTGTTGTTAAAACAATAACGCTCAAAGCCTAGACGCTAGGATTGCAGATTTGGGGCATCCACTTCAAAAATATATTTGTAAATGCAAAAGTTGATAGTATTGAAGTAGCGTCTAGAATTACCGCCAAGTTGGAAGCAATATAACTCGCCAACCCTTTATTCCATATCGTATTGAAGTTATTTTTTGCTAATTTCAATAGCTTTCAAAGAGAAATAGAAAAAGTTGCTCATGTGCTGTCTTATATGTTTTTATTAATTCAGAAAAAAAATTGGTTTAAAAGTAGCGGGAAAATAGAGGTCGTCATAGCTATATGCCTATAATCGAGATAATAATGCTGAACATTTCAAAAAATAATTACAAATGCACAACTTGACATTTGATTTCATTTTAAATTTAGTTAGAGCATCGGAAAGTTAGCAGCTTTAATACAGTATTTAATAAAATGCAGGAAAATGCATTATAAGCTTTGGTGGAACAGTGGAACAGCATATGTTTATTATAAGAATTATTTCATTCTCAGATCAAAGCACATTTTGGTGCCTATTCATATGTCTATAATAAAATTTGGTACTGCCATCACCCAACACAAGGGTCCTTTAAGCCACAAACCGTTATACGGTTTGAATTATTTTCTCAGAAAAGTTGAAATTGTTTATTTGTACAAGGTCGGGAAATAATGTTGAAGATAATGAATTTTTCTAAAAGTGTATAAATAATAACTATTACAAAAGTTAATCAATTTACTCTCTAGGAAGACGCGCCGAGGTTTTAGATTTTCCATTTCCATTTGTTTATAAGAAAATCTCAGAAAGAGATGTTGGTCAACCAGCATACTGATATGCACGAGTGACGTGACGTGACGAGCACCTAACAAAAGGTCTGACATGTTGACCAGACAAAGCTCAAATAGCCAATTTGTAGTACTAGAACTAGTTTTGAGATTACCACATTATTATATTGCAAGATTTAGTGATAACTGGATCTAGTGTCTAGTCTAGAGTGAGCGGAAGAATGGCCGAGGGACCTGGTTTGGAAGAGGTCAGGTTTCTTATAAACAGAACATAAAGCGACGCAGATTAAAGCATTGACATATTTAGCAAAACCAAAATCGAGATAGTCACAGTCTTCTACAACGTCACGGACATCTCAATAAACACCCTCGTGTGACTAGACATAATGATCTACATAACCTCCATGCTGCAATAATGCAAGATGGATGTACACACGCAGATGAGAATTTCATACATATTCTCTGTAGAGAGTTCTCTGTGGAGAATAGAGAGACAAGATATTTGTGGAGCCGAATTCCTTTCTTCTCAGACATTATTGCAACTTCAGCACAGCTAGTGCTAGTTTTTGCTCTGGTCTGCTCAAAATTGTATAACTAATGGCTTGTATGCACAATCACCAGCTGCAAGTGTTGCTGAGTACCTTATACCAAATTATAATAATAATAAATGACTTTATTTAATGATAATGAACAAAAAACATATTTATAAGGTTACATCATATAAAACACACTACAAAATTTCACAAATTTACAAATACACATCATTATCAATTAAAAAGGCGAAGTTCAACTGCTCATTTTAGAAATGAGCGCGTTATTCTTCCACTCAACCAAATCTGGTTATTGCTAGTCAGCATTACAATATTTCTTATAATACAATATATAACACACGCAAAATACTGATATACATAAAAGTACTGGTAGCCAACACCAAAATATAAATTTTCGCAATTTAATTTTAAACATGGATAAAGATAAGGCTTTAAATTCCCTAGGAATGGAATTATACACTTTAGCTATTTGATAAGTAAAGAAACGTTCGAAAAAAGATGACTTATGTGATGGTATTGTAAGTAGATATGTATTTCTAGTTGACGTACCATCAAACTGTCTTTGTCCCAAGAAAGCAACTTTATCATATAAGTATGACGGAGTTCTGTTTACTATAGCACTGTGATATAAACAGCAACATTGTAACAATCTACGTTCCCGCATGCAAAGCCAATTAATTTCTTTTATTTTCCCACTCACAGAAGCATGTTTCCCATAAAGCAGTCTGACACAGCAGTTCTGAATTAACTGTATTCTATGCGAATCGTGAACAGTAAGGCAGGCATTATACACAACATCTCCAAAATTGAAATGGGAAAGCACTAATGAATCGCATAACAACTTTTTAGTTTTAAAAATATTTGCTACCTTAAATCTGTTTGAGAGAGCAATATGCTCTCTAAATACACATATTTATATGTTTAGTAAACCTTAACGATGAATCGAAGGTAATACCTAAATTTTTTGCCGAATCTTATATGTCTATTTTTGTGTTGTCGATGTAAATATAAAGTTCATTTGTTATATAATCGATCTTTTCAATTTTTTTTTGTACCAAATAAAATAATAATTGATTTATTAGGATTTAAGGTCAAACAGTGATTTTTTGATGCAATAAAAAGAGAGCTAAGGTCATCATTAATAGGCTGTCAGGCATTTGCTTGCTCTTTATTATATTGGCTGAATAGATACCTACCTTGCGGTACGCCATTTTTAATATCCAATGCACTTGATTATCTTATCTTTTAGCTTTACAATCTGCTTACTATTTCTAAGATAATTTTCAATTAACTTTAATGAGCAATTTATGGCTGATACGATCAAAAGTCTTGGAGTAGTCTAATAAGACAAGTGCTGTAAATCGACTTTTATTAATACTGGAAAATATGACATTCGATACTTACAGTGCAGTAGAACAACTATGCAATGGTCTAAATCCTGATTGAATAGAAGGCAAAAATGAATGGATATTTAAAAATTTCCTGATTTGACTTTCCATAATTCTTTCCAGAATTTTCGACATAGTGGGCAAAATACTGATAGGTCTCAAATCTTGTAGGCTATTGGGTGAATTAGTTTTGGGTAGGGGTATGACGTAAGCAACTTTTCACACATCAGGAACAGTATAAGTTTCCAAACAGCGGTTGACAATATTTATGAAGTATGGCAGAATATAAGGACTCGCAAGTTGAATCAGCTTAATATTGATCTCATCAAATCCAATGGATTTGGAACGTAAGGTACTAATTATATTTAATATTTCCGATTCATTAGTAAATTGAAACCAAAAGAGGCAACATCACTGGCAGTATTAGTTTGATAAAATTGTAACGTCTGAGAATCGGGATTATATGGAGACTTGAGGAGTTAATAGAATGATCGTTTATGCCATTGATATCACCTATTAATTCATCAGGTAGTTCCACAGTTGGTGATTTGAAATATATGCCATGTTCTTTTAGATTTCTCCAGACTTGCCATCGGAATTCTGCGTTAATACATAGCTTAAATAGGTTTTCTTCTCCCTAATAATCGCTTTATTGGTAATGTTTATAATTTGTTTGTAATAGTTGCAGTTAACGTCATTTTCATTTTTCTTGAATTTTGAAAAAGCTCTTGCTTTTAATTTTGTCATAAACTTCAAGGTGTCTGTAAGCCATGGTGCTTTTTTCTTATTAATATTAACTACTCTGACGGGCGCATGTATATCATATAATGTCAATAACTAGCATTGAAAATATGGAGTCTTAACGTCACTGACATAAAAAATATCACCAACATTTGCTAACCTTAGGTCATTTTCAAAATCGTCCAAATTGAAATTTCTGAAGTCTCTATAACAATACATATTAGAACACGGTTTTCTAATAAACGAGTAACCGATAACGCAGTATACTAAATCGTGATCAGATATATTACGGGGAATGCCTCAAACCACACAACTGATAATATCTAAATCATTGCTACAAATAAAAACATCTAGTAATGTTGCAGTGTTGGCAGTCACTCTAGTAGGAGAGCTAACGATCTGTTCGAAGTCAAAACGTTCGAAGATATTATCCAATATTGCAAAAGGTCTGGACTACGTATTAAGAAGACCAATATTAACATTCCCAGTACAAATTAAATAATCAAACAAAGGTGTCAAATACCTGAGTGCCTCCTCCAGACAACCCAAAATTGAACTATAGACTGCTTTGGGGGTTTATAAAGCGCACCTAGGCAGACTGTTCCACTGTTGCAAGATATTGATAACCATAGTTGTCCAATATTATCAGGCATGTTATCAATAGGAAAAGAACTCAACTCGTTTCTCACATAAACCAACAACCTACCACCCAAAGTAACTCTATCCCTCCTAAACAATTTAAAGCCCAGTATAGAGACAGCACTGTCAGGAATATCCGGACTCAACCATGTTTCAATTATACATACAATGTCATATTTAGTATTTTTTGCCTCAGAAAATTTAATTTAGATAATATAGAACGAATATTGAATTGAACGATATTTAAATTGTGTATATTTAAATTATCCATTTAAATGTAAATTATTGTATAAAAATTAAATTCATCTAAAGTCAGTTCTAGATTTAATAACCTCAAGCTGTTGTAAATAAACTGGACATAATTTGTCAGAAGCACTATGATTAATACTGCAGTTGGTTTTAAATTTATCGTTATGAAGAACACAGAACATTTTAGAAAAGACATGAAGTGAAATTGTGGTTTTCAGCACATTTAGAACACACAAGGTCTTTTTTACAATCAGACTGAATATGATTAAAACCACTGCATTTGAAGCATCTAATAACGTTATAATTTTCATATAATGGACTCATGACCAATATTGACTTTCTTTGCATTTAAGAATTTATGAAAAGCAGAGCCATTGCAATCCACTATAGCAAAGTACGTGTCACTGTTCTTTTTTTTCAGTAGTTTAATGGAAATCTGATCTTGACTGCCAAGAAAATTATTTTGATTTTTTATAGCAGTTAATAACTCGTTTTCACTTACATTTTTTATATTAGAAATTCGAATACTAGGTCTTTTAATTTTAGTCTCATCCACAGTATACCCTCCACCTATATGTTGCGCTATTTCCTTCATGATTTCAGTCGATTCTCTAGAGTTGCATCTGAGAATCACCATTTCTGCCATGTTCGACCATATTAACTCCAACCGAGATGACTGCGGGATTAATTTTTGTCTCAAGAGCCTTTTTTGTTACGGAAGTATCCTTATGTTCATTGAGTTTAATAATGATACGGATAAGGAATATTATTGCGATCTATTTCCCTCACACCATGATTTGCACTAGACTTAACCACTTCTGAAGAACTTGGATTATGTTCAGACATACGCTCTACTTTCAAATTTAGTGTTTCAATCTCTTTTCTTAAAAAAATAGTTATTTCCTCCTTTGAAATAAGAAGCTCATTTTTATCTTGCATTTGACTGCGCAAAATGTCGTATATATGACCACTGCCCATGAATCTCAGAAATATGTGACTTTCCTATCTCTGGCCTGTAAAACTTTTATTTCACTTCACAGCTTCTACAAATGTACGATTAACAACCATCATAGGAAACTAAATTTTTGCTGACTTTTAGTTTACACTTTATACAATCACTCTCCAAAGATAATGGAATTTATTATCGTAGCCAAAATAAAATTAACACGCCGCTGGCCAATGTTGAAGAAGAATACAAAAACACCAGTAAAGCAAAAACCAATGATTCTTATCAGCGATATCACTTCTTGTGCTGTATGCCTATCTTCAGCTAAACTTTTGTATTACCATTAAACGCAATTATTATCATTAAAAGGCACAATTATTGTAGAAAAACATCAGAAACTGCCAACGTTATATGAAGCAGCATACACATCAACACACAGTGTGTTATAAAATGTTAGTATCAGGACACAACAACTGCTATAATAACACACTTTAAACGAGAGTAGCATATGTGTACCAACAACACACACAGCGACGTGAATATATAATATACAGAGTGATTCAGGTTTAATCTTGATAACTTCAGGAATCGATAGAATAGGTTAAAATAATGTTCATTTGTGATATAAACTTATTTATTATTTTAAGTAGGAATTTTTTTTCTCGATTTAAGTGATTCGGAACACAAACACTCCTTATGATCTTACATAAGCTTGTTAAGTTTGAACTACCTACCCCTCTTAGAAGTGTATTTTGTATGCTACCCCCCTCTTACTTTATTTCAAAACTACAAAAAAAAAAAAAATTATTTCAATAAAACATCTACACACCACTTTGACCTGATTAATTTCGAGAGTTTTTCGTCTCCTGTTTTCTTTTCGATGTTTGGTCTTGTTTCTGAGATATTCAAAGAAATTCGTAACAGTGTAGCGCACCAGCCGCGTAAATTTCATTTAACGTTATAGCGACCCATGAAAATAAAACTCAGTGATTTGTGTAAACTGACGTTTTAGGCGCCGCGATAGCCGAGGTGGCTGGGAGACGACTGCTCGTGAAATCAGTCTGGATCGGCTATATCGGTGTGGGTTCGAATCCCACTGTAGTACCATGGATGTTTGTGCTCGTCGAGAAATGCACAATAAGTCTATAGGCTGCGGTGCTTCTGGGTACACTATCGGACTTTGACTTTTGTGAAAATCATTGTCAAAAGTATTATTTAAAGAGTGTTAAGAAAAAATGTCAATAACTTCAAATATAAATTTAGTAACAACTACTTATTACAAGATTTACAACAAACTTATCAACTACTAAAAAAATTACAATAATTGTTCAAAGTGCATTCCTCCAGCCTCAATACATTTTTGGCATCGACGAACTAGTGTTATTTGAACGGGATTGTTTTTTATGTCTTTGGATCAATTCCTCATGGGTATGTAGTGGCGTATCATACACAATTGCTTTTAGATAGTCCCAAACGAAATAATCCAGAGGATTCAGATCTGGCGAGCGCGGAGGCCAATCCACTGGTCCTTCGCAAGGAATCCACATATTTGGGTGGTTGTTGGGTTGCCGTCCAATCCATCGACGAGGATAATTCTCATCCAACCACTGTCGTACTTGCCTTCTGTAATGTGCAGGGGCACCATCCAACTGTATCCAGTTCCCTTGGCATACATTTAAGGGGACATCGTCAAGCACGTTGGGGAGAGAGTTTTGCAGAAACCCCCCATTTAAACGAGGAGGAAAAATATGCGGCCCACATAGGTTATTACTTAAAACACCTATTCACACATTTACACTAAGCTGTTGCTGAAATGAAGATTGTCTGACACAGCGGGAATTGACTTCACTCCAAACGTGAATGTTGTGGTAATTCGCAATTCTAGCTTTTGTGAAATTAGATTCGTCGGTCCATAAAACCTTATGCAGAAATTGTGGATTAATTTCTGTTGAATCTAAAACCCATCTACAAAAATTTAAACGTTTTCTGGCAACAAACCTTGAACTGGTTGGAAATGGAAAGCCCTTCGATGATCTTGTTTGAGTGCTCTCAGTACTTTTGATTGAGATAAATGGAGTTGCCGAGCTGCTCGGCGTGTGCTTAAAGTTCTATCGATATCAAAAAAATTAAGAATTCCCATTGTTAATTTTTCGACGA
Source organism: Monochamus alternatus (assembly GCA_037114965.1). Lineage (NCBI taxonomy): Eukaryota > Metazoa > Arthropoda > Insecta > Coleoptera > Cerambycidae > Monochamus > Monochamus alternatus. Next base: position 26,877,683 of record CM073429.1, read on the forward strand.
GCACAAATATGCATGGTACTACAGTGGGATTCGAACCCACACCGATATAGCCGATCCAGACTGATTTCACGAGCAGTCATCTCCCAGCCACCTCGGCTATCGCGGCGCCTAAAACGTCAGTTTACACAAATTACTGAGTTTTATTTTCATGGGTCGCTATAACGTTAAATGAAATTTACGCGGCTGGTGCGCTACACTGTTACGAATTTCTTTGAATATCTCAGAAACAAGACCAAACGTCGAAAAAAACAGAAGACGAAAAAGTTTTGAAATTAATCAGGTCAAAGTGGTGTGTAGATGTTTTATTGAAATTAATTATTTGTTTGTAGTTTTGAAATAAAGAAAGAGGGGGGTAGTATACAAAATACACTTCTAAGAGGGGTAGGTAGTTCAATCTTAAGAAGCTCATGTAAGATCATAAGGATTGTTCGTTTTCCGAATTACACTTAAATCGGATAAGTGGTTCAAAAGTTATGAGGGAAAAACGAGAAAAAAATTCCTACTTCAACGACCTCTATCTCGGAAGCGATGCGTTTTAGGAAATAAGTTTATATCACATATGAACATTATTTTAACCTGTTCTATCGATTCCTGAAGTTATAAAGATTAAACCTGAATCACCCTGTATAATAGTTATAAATGTTCTATATTCAAATACTCATTGCTGCAGCAACTGAAGCATGCTTATCCACTGTCCAAGTATTAAAATAAAAGCCAAAAGGCATCGACCATTGAAGTTATAAAGTATTAATAACTATATTCAATGAATTTTTGGAAGAACAAAGAATACGTCAACAAACTACTCCAGATTTTATTATATCATTGGTAACAGTTCAATATTTACTAAGAAAGATTATGGTTCCAGGATTTCTCTTAAAAAGTAAAAAGTATGTTACGTAATTTCACATATCGCAATCCCTTTACATCTTAAGACATTTTACATTTGCTTGCCACGTTTAAATTAACGTAAGAGCCATATTGTACAATTCTGTTTCAGCCCCGTGCACCCTTATTATTGCGCTCGTTACGAACTTCTTTACCCAGAGGCCATTACCGATTCCGTAATGGGGATGATTATCCGCAATCCTGTTGCAGAAGTTGAAAGGTGAATTTTGTATTTTCTCGTCCCCCAGATTATTTGGAAGACATTTTTACCTACGCAACTGGTTAGTATTTTATCGTTGAAAGTAGCTGAAAAGAAATGCTATTATTTATTTATCTATTTATCAATAAGAGAATACAAAACAGTCAAAGTAGCCTAAAAAAGTAATTCACAAAATAGGTTACAAAAAATTAAAGAAATTAACGTATAATATTAGAAAAAATGGAGAAAAGGAAGAGAAAAATATATCACCAGTATACTTATTAATTAAAAAAAAAACTATATTAAGAAGAAATGGTTTACCAATGATTCATGAAAATGATTCATAATATGCTTTCTGAAAATACCTATAGTAATATAAAACACATCTACATTGTAATTACCGATTGGGCATAGGTAATAAACTTTGTCTATCCTTCATCCTAGTTATTAATCATATTAATGAATTTGTTTTACAACGAAGGAGGAACTGAAAGTGTTATAGTCTATTTAAAAATGAAAGAGAATAATAAAAGCTTATTATGTATGCAAATCGTAAATAAATGTAGTACTGGTGCTTACATTCAATATTCTTATATTATGTATTATCGGTATAGATGAGGTGTACTTTTAAAAAAACTTTGTGTGACCAGGTTGTACTAAATTGTAGCAGGTAGCTAAAATTTAATCCCCGGCAATCCGTCTTTGTCTATGCCGCTTCAATTTCTCGGTCCATTTCTCTTATAAGTAAACAATATAAAAACAGCATTTCAAAACATGAAGCTACTATAAGCATCATAATCGGGTTAATACAGTTTTTAGTAATTCAAATAAAATTATTCAATATTATTATCAAAATATTTATTTAAATTTAATGAATAGACTTTTATTCCACACAGAAATATATTATTTTGAAAATTTAAATTATGGTGAGTAAATGTAGTGTTGTATAAATGTACAATAAAGAAAATAGAAAAGTTGGTGTATTAAAATTCATCCTCTGAATATTCTGATGAATTATCTTCGTCTCCTACATTGATAACGATAGGTTCCACAGTAACGTCAATTAAAATATCGAGTTCCCACATTTTCTCCTCTTCTTTTTGTACATGATGTATATATCTTTGCCAGTTATCTGCAGTTACTCGTCGCAAGGAATTTTTTAACAAAATTTTCACGTCACTTAATTTAAACGTCGTATTTTTCGCGCTACATCTCCTTTTACCTGCGCCCAGACTAATTCGATTGGGTTAGGTTCACAGTGATAAGTTGGTAACCGTAGTACCGTTATTTGGCGATTTGTTGCCATTTCGTCGATAACATATTTTTTCTGATCTTTATTAAGATTGACAAGTGTCAAAAGTTCCTTTTCCACCATATTTATTTCAAAAGAAATGTTTTTTTCCGGATAACCATTGAATTATATCGGCTTTCCTCCAAGCAGTCGTAGGCATCCGCTCGGTCTGCCGTGAATGTTAACTGGCATTATCCATGACAATTACAGACCCCGGAGGAATAAAATCCAACATCTGTGTAAAATACTCTTCGAAAACATCTGCGTTCATGTCTTCGTGATAGTCACCTGTATTTTTAGATTCAAATAAAAGTAAACCGCCACCTACAAAACCACTGGCACTACCTATATGTGTCACTATTAATCTTCGCCCTTTACCTGAGGGTGCCTTGAACCCTGTTGGAAGTCCATCCAAAAATGCTTGTCGAAAACTTTTTACATTTCTATCTTGCCATACTTTTGTTACAGTATATCCCTCGTTGACCCAAGTTTCGTCTAGATAATAAATATTTCTCCCTTCGTCATGGAATTTTCTAATTGATCTTAAGTTGATTTATTTATTATTTATTTAAATTTGGTGAAATATAGTTTTGTACTCAAGAAATAGACAAATTTAATAAACATAAATCTTGTCTCAAATCATACATAAAACAACATCGAATCATTTTTACTATAAATTAACATTTGAGTATTCACTTGATATGGTTATTAACACAAAACACATTGCCCCCTTTTTTACATATCATTTGTTTATATCATCTTCCTTTATACTTATATACAGAGTCAACTATATTTAGGACGTCATAGAGAAAAATAAGAATTAATAGAATTGCCCATCAAAAAATTTCCAAATTTACCTATTTATAAAAGGAAAAAAGAATTTTTTTCGAAACTATATTGAACCCTCATGATTAGCCGACTCTGACCTTCTGTCAGCATCGAGGTTAGGTATATGCCACAAGTGGAAGGTGTTAAATGTAGTGACATCTATCGTGTCACATGTATCGATTTACGCAGTTTTGAAAAAAAAAAATGCAAAGTGTATATAATAATTTAATGATAAAAAACTTTGTATGGTAGTACAGGGAGATAGCATCTATCTTACTGACATTTATTTCCAGCGTTGATATTTGTACAGATTTTAAGAATATGTTCTTACTTGTTTACATTAAAGCTTGTGAAGACCTCTCCTTCCTTCGACCATATGTACACAAATATATAAAAACACTGCCACAATGCCATACGTTTACCATCAAAGTATTACAGCAGTTGTTCATTGTGGTTCAAAGAGGATTCGGCATAATATTTTTTCTACTCGGAAAACGTCTTTGGTATTACGCTGCCACACGATATGCACTGTTACATTTTTCATAAATTTCACAAAAATGCGCGAAAAATTAAATTTGCGAAGGCAAGTACTGAAATATGAATTACCGTATACAATATATTATTCCTGAAAGTATCTGATAATATACTTTTAAGGTCTAGGAATCTGATGCCACAGTCAAAAAGCTTGGCTGATGCAGTCTGCAGTCGCCATTTGTAGGCCACTAGTACAAAATGTACTTCACGACGATAAATTTGTTAACTTACTGTGCTGCTGTAAAATTAAGTTCTGTTAATACTAATAATAGCAACAATATTAATAATAATCGGCGATGTTTGTATAAAATAATTAATACTATTTTAAACTATAACATCCTGAGATATTTATAGTTTTCTGTAAAAATCCTTTAGAATATTCCTTCTAAGCTTTGATCAGTATTCATTAATGCTTGGAGAGTATGCAACAAAAATTGCAAAATGTCAAATGTCATAATCGAAACCTTTATGTCGGGTATAGATATTTCCCTGTAACATGGTTCGCCCTATGATATGTTCTGTTCGTTTCTCTAGAGTCAAGGAAAAATCTAGCGGAGTTAGGCAATCATGCATGATTTTAGATTTTACAATCGAATCCGGAATGAGTACGTATAGGTACTCTGCTGTCTTTATTTTGGACATGGATGATATCCAGAAAGGTTAATTAATTGCATCGACAAGCTCCTGCCACTCTTATCATCGTTGCAACCTGTAAAGAGTTCAAAATGAAACGCTCAATGTATAAACTGAAATATTAAAATCGTGTATTTCCTTAACTTGTAAATAAGCGGTGATGTTTTTAAAAAAATTCTATTTGGTTTCTCTCCAGCATCTTTGCCTTCTTTGGTTTATAACTTGATTCTACTTTCAAATATGAAGTAAGTTTTCTATACTTTGAAATATCAATACCTTTGTGCACTTTCAACCTCGATTTTAGCATGGAATATTTCGTCCACATCGAAGAGGCAGCAAACCGTTTCTCCACATTGGAAAAATAGGATAGTAGCATTTCTTCTGTAATTGCTCCCTCTCCTATGCCCTTTTTTCGCCAGATATCGAATTTCACCATTTGATTTCAACGAGCCAAAAAACCCCCCGTAACGATTTTGGGGTGGTTTTTTTCAGTTATGTCTGGAAAATCCTCGGGGATGACATTCAGGGCCAGGTTAGGGCGCACCAGGTGTTCGGGTGGTCGTTTTCAACATAAAATTCGGATTCAGCGCACACAAAAAGCCCCCATAACGATTTTCGGTTCGTTATTGTCGATATTTCCAGAGAAATTCTCGAAGATGACGTCCGTGTCCAGGTTGGAGCCCACCAGGTGTCCGTGGGGTGTTCGCCGATGGTATATTCGAATTCAGTGACCCAAAAAACCCCCGAGTGTCCAGTTTCTCTCCTCTCTCGCATAAAGTTCTGGATAGTCCCCGGAGATGACGTTCGTCGGCGTTCCTGAGCTCCAGGTATTCGGGGGATCAATTTGAACATCATAATCGTTATCAGCGACTTCGAAAACCCCCGGGTACGCGACTTGAGCCAATTCTGACCCTTATTTACGAAGTTATTAAATTTGCCAAAAGGCCTCTCAAAAGATGCATTTTTTGCATGCATTTTTGGCTGCAGCAATGCAACTTCCGGTTTATAATAGGTACAAAGTAGGTACGAATGATATAAATAATTTTTGCAAGTGAATGCAAAAAACCGCATTCCGATACGTCCTATCCTAAAAGATTTCCTATCTTTGGCGTTTTTAGTGCTTCATTACCTCGACTAAATGGTTCGGTCCCGGCTAGCCCGGATAATCGAGGTTCTACTGTAATCAACTTTCACTCTCTTTATTGACCGGTTTTGGTCGTGGTCGTGGATAAAACGTTGAATTAACGAGCACTTAATCCTCTCGAAAAAATTTACTCTCGGCTGCACCTTGAATGTTCATTTTTTCTTGTGGATTAAAGACTTGTTAATTCCCTTATATAATTAATAACTATTGGTTATTATCGAAATTATTACTGTATTACTATTGAAGAATATTTAAAGAATTAGGTAAAAATAGCAGACGGACAATACAAACAATGTTACTGTACAAACTTGATCCAGTTCGTGAGCATCTCATTTAAAATTGTGTGTAGAGTACTTTGTGCCACTCGAAAAGTTCCCGGCACACCTCTGTAATGCCGCGGCCTCATTTATATCATTTGTCCGCAACTTTCCAGCTACAGTATCTGTACGCCGATGGCGGAATTGTGTAGCACGACTCGCTATCCCTTCGGCGTTCCCAAACTTTGCTAATTAGTTCTCCGAGGACTCGCCGTCATCGCGCCGACAAGCTCCGAGCTAACAATGTCCCTTTATTTTATGTAAACTACATAATTATGGTGATAATTAATATACAGGGCGTCCGGCGCTTAACTCCCCCATTATTAATTATTAAAGCCGGTTGATTAAACTGGGAATTAGGGACGCGGAGGTGGGGTCTGAGGTTTACTTTGTGTGGAGTTTTTCCGGCTGGAATATCATATATTAGTGTCACATTCCGGAGAGTTGTTGGAAGTTTCGCGGAAAATTAAATATTAATTTGCATGTACAAGCGGCGTGTTAGCCTTCTGCCTGGACGAGTTTTGGGGAAATTAGGGGGGCATATGCCCGAAGTTTGGGTAAGCGAAGTAGCTTATTGTACTAGCAAACAAAGTCTTTTAAAAAAATTGCCAGAAAATTGTTGTAGTAGGTATTTTTAAATTATGCATTTTTTACTATTATATACTCTTACTTTACATATGTTTTAATTTTTTTCTCGGAATTAACGTCAAGTTAAAATTAAAATACTTATAAACTGTCTAATCTAGTTTTTAGACATAAACAGGGTGATACACAACACACCCCTTTGTGTGAGAATAGTTGCGTGGTTTAAGGCGTCAGTACTTCAATCGAGGTGACTAGATCGGCGTGGATTCGTGCCCCACTGCCGGTAGACTGTGTATAAGCTATATTAAGAGAGGATTGGCACCCTCTATGCGGGTATGGTAGGGTGGAAGAATGTTGGCTTGGGTCAATGTGAGAGATTGATACCGGTTGACATTTGACTACCTCCCTAATTAATAAGGTTTTCCAGGTTTTCCTCATTCCTGCATTAAATAGTGGTTAGCGCCTACCAACGTAAGTCGTTTCTGGGCGCAAATGCGGCCTGCTTAATAATAACATGCTGGTCCTCTCCCGTACAAGTCTCTGACTTCTGGGCTAATCCCCGTGATTAGGATGAGGGGTAGAGATATTATTATTATTAATATATTATTATAATATCTAAGTATCACTTCTTTGATACATGACCATATGTGTTTTAAAGTTACTTGATTATGGTAGATAGTATATCATGGACAGTAGCTATGATTGCCCCAATATTCTTAGAATGTATTTATTGTAATAGTTTGTGTTCATTAATTATTCTCAAAAACACAATTATTTATAAGATAGATATGTCTGAATGCTTTTCAGAAATTATCCCAAAATTCACTACTCGTATTTATCACATATTTTGCGGTACAATAAGGACAACCTTTTTAATTGTAAATGTCAAATGTAATAGTAATATGTTTCAAAATTGAATAAGTAGCATCACATATTTTATGACTAAGACTGCAGACTTCCAACATCTAAACCACAGTTGAAATGCCATATGTGTGAGCAACAAATATATCAATAGTTTATACAGTATCCCAAATTTTTAAGCATTAAAACAAAACCATCATCTCTCTGAAAATTTTAAGCCTACCTACCTAATTTAAAAACGAATATGAAGAGAGCAAAATTGATTTTTTCTCTTTTTTGTTCTTAGTGCACGATTTAATACACTACATTTTAATACTTTGCATGACATACATAGAACAAAAGACATTTTAAGCTTGAAGAATTAGCAACACCTTAAAGTCATCTTAGAATTTACTTTAAGAAACAGGTAAAATTTAAGCTAAAAATGTTAATGTTCTGGCAATGAAAAAATAAACTAAAATAGCTATTTTCTCTGCAGATACCTTAAACAATGTTGTTTTTTTGTGAAATTACTTTATGGAGATTAAATTAAAAATAAACTATTCCGACAAGATAAAAGCATAACCGGCAAACGAAAGGAGAGAGCTACAAAGGAAGCATACATTGTAAAAAAATCATAACAAACAGACAGGAGAGCGTCCACAGATGAAATGTGTTTTTTGCCTCAGTCGAGTATGAAATATATTTTTTGCGCCTGTCATTCCATATATTACGTTATTCACATTAAAGTAAAACCTTTTACAAGGATTCAGTCTTGCGGCGTGGAATTTTTCAGTTATGCAGTTTTCCACAAATGAAATTATGATGAAAAAAAAATTAGAATTTTTAAATAGTATGAGTACAATCCACTGTACAGTGTACACTTTATATACTTTATTAAAAACCTCTAATATATACATCATACTTAGGTAAGTACTCTGATCATATCGCATACATTTTTCAAAATGTATTAAAACAAATCATAATTACCTACTCAGTTTTCAGTGTTTGCAATCATCTTTCAATTTCAAAGCTGTAATGCAAACAGACAGTATTTAAAAATGTCATCTTTATGATGTTTAATATTTTTCATAATTACAAGCATATATGCTAAATATAAATGTCAAATGAATATGTTCTTACCAAAGCCATCTGCATACGACAAAATGTCCGAACGTATGAATGAAGTTCTATACATAGTAAGACAAGTGTTCGTGTTCGTGTTCGCACAGAACGGGACAGGGTGAGCACAGTCGCCAAAGAGTGCAAATTCACATTACTCAGGATTGTGCGAAAGGTAGCTCGAGATTCCACAAATAGAAATGTCGGGAGCTACCTAATGGTCAATGTCGTACGATTGTTTAATTGATAGTCTTAGCATTCGTATAGATTGTGTAAATTATTTGCAAAAAAAAGATGGAGTATCAAATACAAAACAGCATTTCCAATATACGTCTTTTTGTTTCGTTAGTGCCTCTTGTTTATGAAGAAATTGGATAATGCAACACGCAAATGGTTTTCTCGTTTGAACGATCATTTTGATGTCAACGACTTCCTACGTCCAGAAAGACCCTTTAACTTGTTATCAACTTCCAAAATGCATCTGTATGATCTATGATATTAGCAATACATGGGTCCAAAAGTTAAGTGTATACTTTTGAGTGAAAACAAAAAAATTGCTGGCTGGTCGTCAGTTAGTTCGTCAACAACACCAACTGTCTTTGTTTCAGATAGTTACTGATGACCAAGTGTCGCCAACGCCAAAAATAAAATAGTATAGCTTAGAAACAAAAATCATGTTATCAAAATCGACCATTTTTGTTCCAAATTGTTACTGATGGCAAAATGCCTAGGCATGAGGCCTAACAAAAATGTAACTCCTCGAGCACATCCTCCTCGTACACATTCGCGATGTTGAATTGATTCTAAGGAATATTACCATCACAAAAGCAACTATTCGGGACCACCATTTGAAGGTTCTTTCACATCCACCCTATTTTCCTGATCTGGTTTCATCTGCGTCACCCTGTTGGGATAGAAATGAGAGGCAATTAGAAACAATGAAATGCATTATCAAATATGCATTGATATGTACTTTTTGCGTTTATTATTCAGTTTAAGAAAATTGTAAACTAGTGTAATGAACGGCTGTTCTTTTAGTATGACAGTATTAGGTTTTACTTTACAGGACGCCATGATGATGATAATGTAATACATAAAAAGTGCATGTTTGATAAACACAACATGGCATACCTTTAAATTAAAAGCGTTAAATTAAATAAGGTAAAAGTAAACTTAACCTTTAAATTTAAATTAATGTCAATTTTCTCGTTATTCTACATTTTGCTTTAATATAAACACGTTCAGCAGTACCTACATGTTAGCAAATATAATTTCTCTCAAAGAAAAGTAAACATGTAACACTTCGGCGGTTCCAGTTAAAAAATATCTTCAGGCATACCTATATTTTCCCTTCATGTAGAACTGGACCGTATTTGAATGTAAACATTTTCCACATGCGGGTTAAAAATCTGTGAATATTTTAAATACCCAAGGGTGAGAAATCTCAATTCCCCATTTTAATCAACTGACTTTAGTGACGGCAAATAAAGCAGATGATGGTACAGAAAGCCCGCTGTACAATAATTGATGCTTATCTAAATTTTGCAAAAGGCTTTTATGCGTAGAATGCATACATTTATTGTGGAATAAATCCGGGATTTTAAATAAAATAGAGGAAAGTAAGACAAAATATACAAGAAACATTTGAAAGATAGTTGTAGGTATACAGGGTGTTCCAGAATGATGGTCAAATATTTTACCAGTGTATTTCACAAACGATTTTAGGCGGGGATCTTCATATGAAATTTTTCAATTTGGGTCCTTTCTGTTGAGATATTCGAGTGTCAAAATGGCGGAAAAAAAACAGTTTTTTTATTTTTTCTTAAAAACGGTTTTACTTAAAAATTTGAAGTTTGGTACACAATATCAGTTGGTCAAAAGCTATTTTGTGGTGGTATATACTCCTTGGTTCATGTGTCTGGAAGACGGTAATAAACAACCCTTAAATTTGTTTCTTTCAGAACTTTTTCCTGCAATACCCGATTTCAACAATTTAATACTATACCTAATTTGACTACTTTTTCCCTGTTGCAATTTTTTCATACAACCAACAATTTGCGCGAAAAAAATAAAAATTCTTTTCCTTACTCTAAACATCTTTTTGTCACCAGTTACTGATAACCGCAGTAGGTGGTTGCTATGATGATCTTTCTCTGTTGTCTGAAACAAATCAGTCTTGACAGTTTTTGCAAATATTTGTAAACAACTGACTTTTCCGTACAAATATTAGCGAATAAATTGATGGAATATGCATACGGCAGGATTGGCAACAGTTATAGGAATACTTTTGTTTAGAAATATTTGCATAATCTGTTAAGACTGATTTGTTTCATAAGATAACAGAGAAAAATCATCATAGCAACCGCCTACTGCGGTTATCAGTAACTGGTGACAAAAAGATGTTTAGAGTAAGGAAAATTATTTTTATTTTTTCCACGCAAACTGTTGGTTGTATGAAAAAATTACAAGAGGGGAAGTAGTAGTAAAATTACGTGAAGTATTTAAAAAAGTTTTGTTGAAATCGGTCATTTCAGAAAAAAGTTCTGAAAGAAATAAATCTAGGGGTTGCTTATTCCCACCCTTGAAAAATTGTATATGAAGATCCCCCCTGCAATGGCTTGTGGAACACACTGGTAAAATATTTGACCATCATTCTGGAACACCCTGTATATTATTAAGAGACAATGGATTAAATTGTGGCATTTAATAGACGAATAAAAACCACATAAAATTAAAGTACCTGCTTTAGTTCTGAGAAATAGCATTTAGAAGCAACTAACGCAAGTTTAGTCCAAGTTATTGTGTAAAATTCAGATTATATCTATATAAATCAATTTTGTTGGTTAAAAGACTCTTTAACTTTTTCCTCAAGAAGAAAATACTGTATGTTTCTTTTAACAAAAATGGAAATATAGATTTTAAAACAAGTCAATACTACTAAGGCACGCCCTACGTTGATCCCGTGACGGTGACACAACTAGCAGAGTTAATCAATCCATCTGTCACCTCTGGTAAATTTCCTTCTATTTTGAAAATTGCAACAGTAATACCTTTATATAAAAAGGTGATATCGAAAATATAGCTAATTATAGACCTACATCTATTTTAAGTATGTTTTCCAAAACAATAGAAAAAATCATCTATTCTAGAATTGTTCAGTATTTAGATAAATTTAAGATTGTTAGTAATTCTCAGCATGGATTTCGTGCGGGGAAATCAACACAGTCAGCTCATGTGATATGATTAATAGTCTGTTTTTAACTAAATGCTGGCAGATTTATTTTTTATTTGTCTCTCGATATATTCATATACCAAATTTCATTTTAATCGTTCAACGTTTTTCCGTTTTATAGCCGATTATTGCTATTTTTTCAATAATTTTGACATTCCCTAACAGTACATTTTTGCATATAGTACATTATAATATATCAACATATTGTGACTTTAGTGGCTAAATAGTAAATGCTTGCATTTCAGAGGCAGCCTGTATAACATATGACAAATTTATGCTTCTTTGTATATATATATATATATATATATATATATATATATATATATATATATATATTGAGTATATGCCTTTGCAACTAAGGAGAAAACTATGGTTTCAGCACGACGGAGCTCCACCTCACAAGGCTAGGAATGTGCAGCAATATTTAGATAACACTTTCCCAGAAAAAAGGATTGGAATTAATAGACCTATTCAGTTGATTCAGTTGAAAGAAAAAAAATACAAACTCTTGTAATGAATTAAACGGCGAAATGTTAATAAACGCAGCCCACAAACAAGTCAGGCGAAGATTGGATATGTATCTTGTAATGCAATGAGGTCATATAGAGAACATATTGTAATATGAGGGCGTTTGCCTCATTTTCTAAGTTTAGTTAATGCTATCTTCACATTTTGTTTTAACTGTGTTAAAGAATTATCGAGTTTAATGCTTTTATTTATTTTTAATGACATTTATGCACTCTAACCAACGAACATTCAATTATTTTCCAACGACTACTTGATCCTTCCTCTGCTAATGTGATTTTTAGGTGGGTTATTTCGTTTGAGATTCTTTAGGACGATATTGCTTATAACTTTTAAACGGGAAGTAATACAGACCAATGTCTAATAAAAGTTAAAAGTTTCTGTCAAATTCCAAAGAAATACTTTCGATTGAAAATGGAAATGGAAAATTTTTGTATATCCTCACAGTAGTCCCATACTATCAAGTTTGAGACACTCTGTATATAGTGCAAGGCAAAATTAGTATTTGGCATGTTATTTCAATAATTCCGTTTCTTATTAATTAAACATGACCAAAAATGTCGGCCACTAGTGGAATGTGTAAACGTGCTGACGTTATGACCAGAATGTGTCAGATTTTCCCTAACTATAACTCCGACTTCTCGAAAGGTCTCCAGTTAGATAAATGAGATGTGATAACCGCACGACATTCACGCATCCCCTGTGGCAGGAAATATGATGATGTGGTAACAGTAATTACAAATTACAATTAATAATAAATGCCAACGCAGTAGCTCCGTGCAAAGATAGTAGATAACCGTATTGTCCTATTAATGAGATATCCGGTATTCAACAGCTACCACACCTGTGGAGGCACAGTGGCACGAATTACATTAATATTTATAAAATTAAATTTTTTATCGATATTTAAGTTCCGCAGCAACTGATCATTTTGTTTTAAGTTTTTTGACAGTTTCTCTTTTTCTCACTGAGCTTATCTTTGTTTCATTTGATCCTGAATTAATTTTATCTGGTTGAAGAGTTCAGCATTAGTAGCTTCCAAAGTTTTATTCTGGTTGTCCTGTTCAATTACTATTTTCTTCTCCTTTTGTTGTCTCAATTTTAATAATTGATTCGTCTATATATCTCTGTAATATTAGAACTCAGTTCTGACTGAACTCTTTTGCTGCTTGTTCTCCAGTTGTCCCTTTGCTCCACAGTTCCAACACAGGATGGGTCTACGCCTCTTGTACTTAGTAAAATCTGCATGGTACCGTCCTTTATAAATGTTCTTCACAAACTCATCTACATTCTTTTGGACTCCTCGTCGTTCTCCTCATCTGAAGTCTAATCCGCCTTGTTCTACCTTGATCTAGACGCTTGTAGAGCGGCTTGGATTTCCAGCGCCAGGGCTAGAGCTTCAGATATATCGTTGTGACTGGCTAACCTTAATGCTTAACTAATTTCAGAGTCTCGCAAGCCATCGATAAAGCTGTGTATTGCTAACTGTTCTTGGAACTCTGCCTGTGCTGTGGGGTAGGCTAGCTTCACCATACGTGCTATATCCTCAAATTGCTGCAGATATTCTTCGAAACGTTGTCTTCATCTGTAACCTCTAAGTTAATTTAGCCTAGCCTTGCAATACGTCACCTAGAAAAACAAACTTTATTGTCATCACTTGATTACACATTATACGGTGAAACCGATCCGCGTATATAGGCTTTTTAGGGCTCTCGAAGTTTTCGCGGTATCGAGAACATGCAGGAACTAAATCGAATATAGCCTGGAATGTTCTAGAACAACGTCAAAACATTAGAAAAATTATAAATTTTAACGCAAACTGGAACATAATTAACAAACTTAAAAGATAGGTGGGCTTCCGTAACAATATCAATAGTAAATTAAAATCGAATTAAAAAACGTCAATTTTAAACTGTGCTTACTTTATTGGAGACATTTTAGAGTATTAGAGTTACGGAAAATGTGGCTGGAATATTCAATACTAATTGATTTATCGACCACAGGTTTCTGCACATTATACCACAATTATTTTAAGCATTGTAAGTAGCTGAAGCTTATAAATTATTGCGAGAAATCGCGCTACTTAAAAATTCCATAACTCCATTGTTCGTGCAATCTGGCAATAGAAATAAAGAGCAGTCATTATAAAATGCATTTACAACGTAGACGACTGGCTTTTAAAGCAGAAACGCGAACTACTTAGTGCAATGCATTTCCACTTACGGTGACGTCAATTAAATCTTGAAATTTATAATTTCTAGGATTACGATATCATTTAACGTACTTCATTGCATTGGTTAGATTATTTTAGCATATTAAAGGAAATTTGTATCTCTTAATTTTGCCAGTTGTGTAATCTTGTTTTTAGGTTAGGAATCTACTCCTGAGCGGTGGTCCATTTTTTTGTATGTGAAATAGTAAAATAACTTTTGCCATGAACATTTTTCAAACTGTATTTTTTTTTATCTACTTTCAATTAGCAATATGAATTTTACAGTCCTATACATAGTTTCGTAAATACATTTATTATAGCACTAATACCGTAATGATGAAAAACCCGTTTTTGTAAACATTTTTCTGTTAAATCAAACCCCGTTTTTTTAGAAGAATGATTTATTTACTATTAAAAACATATTATAAAATTTAAGGTTTATAGCAAATATTAATAATACACTTTTTACAATTGGAAGTTTATATAACAGAAGTAGACGTGGTGGAGCTGTTTTTGATCGAATTTCTAATCATTAAATCCGTGTCTGACTCCATGATCTTCTTTGCTATATGTTTTGTATTCTCTAAATAATTCTGAATATAGCCTTCTGCCGTAGAAGAAAATTTCCAGCTCCATGACGCATTAACATCTGTATATCTCCACCGCCATCAACCAGAATGGTAGCTGGGGACCTTCTAAAACAATGTCTAGTATATTTTTTGGGATTCTTCAATCCAAGCTTTGTTACACTACAAAAAATCAACTGTGAGTTGCATTAGGATGATGAAGTTCGGCATATCTTCGAAAAATACTTAAACAGTTTATACCTGCCACATTTCCTTCTGTTATAATAAATTCCTGGACAAGTTTTCGTGCAGGGAACCACGATTTCTGTATAAAGGTCATGGTATTGAATATGATCCAACATTAGTTTAAGTTTTCGCGACAACAGGCCACAAAAATACCGATTATCATAGCAACCTTCATGAGTAAATATGTTTCATCATCTGCAGACTTATATACTTCTTCCTTTGTAAAAATTCTGGACATTTTGACCATGTAACTCACTCAACTTCTTTTCAAAAATGAGATTAGTTGGGAACATCTGCTTATATCTTCATTTTTCTTAATTGAAATCATATATCTCAACATTGAGTACTGAATCCATAGTGTAGATGGTTTCTGAGAGCGTTGCTTTTCGGAAAATAATATGCCAAAAGGATTTTTTCAGACATCTACCTTATTAGCTTTGCACCAATCTTTAAACTTTTGGTGCTCCAACTTATACTGCGCCTCGGATTTTATCGGAACTAGACTTGAGTTCGCTCCGTTTGCCTCTGCTTCTATATCAGAGGGTAAACTTCCATCAGAATCACTCATTTTAAAAAGCACTTTTTATATTTACGGTTTTGTTTGACAAAGTTTTGATACCAACCATGCGAAGAGTAACATCATGTTATAACAAGTTTTTTCATCATAAATACATTATGAGGTGCTCCAAAGTAGCTCAAAATTGATATGATATTTAAATTTGGCACTCCCAAAAACCCATCTGCACTAAATTTCTGAGTAATACACTATGTTATTATACGTTTTGAGGCACTTTGTAGATACAGAACGTTTATATCGAGAATTGAATGGCACAAAATCCCGTCCTTTTCCTTGTGTTGAGGTTATCGTGTGTTTTTTAGGTCAGCGTTTTTCCGACTAGGCTCTCTCTCGTTTTATGTAGGGATAAACTAATTACTAGTGTATTTCCCTAGGGAAATCAATAAAATATTGCCATGGAAAACAGGGTTTCTTCTGCCGCTGGCCTCCAATTTAATTATTCAATTCGTACGAGAAAAATACCCACAACAAATTTGTTTTTCGCATATAAAGGTATCGATCTTTTTTTCACGTGTGAAGTTTTATGCGTGGGACGAATTGTCAAATAAAAATACAATTTGGAGTTTGATTTGCGAAGATATTTAGTTTTAAAAGGTCATCGAAAGTTCAGTAATATTCTGTCCAGCAATTGTAGCCGTATAAAGGATATTGAGTGCCAATATATTTCTTTTGCTTGCTCTTTTAGGATATTCCAAATTCAATATTTGTTTTCTCCACTTTATACACATAAAGTCTCCAGTAAGAAATGTAACATACTTCAACAATAGCTGCTTGCCTCCTACTTAAAAAGTTACTTAAAAGTTAAGGGACCTTACAAACATTATTTTTTACAATAAAATAGAAAATTGAACGTAATTTCCCTTATGATTAGATTTTTGTACGACGTGGGCCACTGAAACCTTGCCACTAAGATTTGCGTTTTACTTTCATACAAAAATTAAAATTTATTATTATATTTATTTCATATTAAAGAACGTTTTAAGCAAAACCTTCTATTTACCTCCCATTTTTCGAGAAATGATAAAATAAAATTTGAAAAACTGGATTGTGTTGAAGAGATAATTGAATTTTCTTTAAATTGATGTTGTTGTTGACGTCAATCAGTACCTGCTGAGGTAATATCCTTAACCTGGGATAGAGTTACTTCTTTATTTTTTCTTTAATTTAATTGGTTATTTTGCCACACTTCTGAAAAAATAAAGATTAATTGAATAAACCCATGCATCAAACGGATCAGTCAAGGGTTATTTTTGAAACTAGGTTTACCTAACCGAAAAACCTCACATAGCACAAAGCAAATAAGTAAAAATATCAAAAATCACATCGTTTCGAAAAACTCTCTATTTTGGTTCTCAAAATAGCAAATAGTATTAAAAGTATGTCAAGTTTGACAGTTTAAAATTTGTAACAATAAAATAAAAATCATTTAACATCCCTATAATAAATAATAATAAATAAACTTTATTTAACTTGAAATAAAAAATGAAAAAATACATAGAAAGCATATCAAGTTATAAATAAAGTAGAAAACCACAGAAGCATCAAAGTGCTTGTACGTGTTTAACAATAATAATTATTGAGCAGTCACTAATTTTATATAAATATATAAACTAATAGCTAAAAGTAATTATATTATTCAATATAGATGTTGCAAAAACATTCTTAAAAATAAATATTAATTTGCATATGCACAACACGTGTACATGTATAACACAATTAAATAATGTACCCACCGACATGCATGTGAGCACACACACACACACACACCCACGCACACACCCTCATACATATATAATTATTTATTATTATATAATACTTATCACAAACCTATTTTATTTTTAATATTATTATATACTAATAAACATACAATAGAATATTAATTACGTACGTAAAGAATTATGTATCAGTCTAATGAGAGATCATGTTCAATTTTATATATACCCATATTTGAGTTAAAATTATTTTGTGTTGTAAAATAATATATAAATTCAATTAAAAATAACAATAATAATAACAATAACCTGACTAATTTATCTTAAATCAATCAAATCAGTCCAAAATTTTCTTTCAGTGTGCAAAATATAATTAGTTGCTAAGTATTTGAATTTTTTTTATTGTGTGTTATTTTAATATGTAGAGGTAATATATCAATAAATATTTCTAAATATCTAATGGATTCTGTATAATCTATGTTGAGGACTTATTCATTTGATACTATATTGAGTGCTTTATATTTTGGTAACTGACGAGCATAGGATGTAAAAAGGAAAAAAAAAGTTTTATCAAAATTTATAGATAATAATTTGTAATCGATCCATTTTTTTATTTTTATAAAATCAATTTCTGCTTTACTTTTTAGTTCATCCCAAGTGTCTGATTCAAAATAAATTACTGTGTCATCAGTAAAACTGATTACGCGTCCATCTAACTCCAATAAAAATATATTATTTATATATAAAATAAAAAGTAACGGCCCTAATATTGTACCCTGGGGTACTCCATATTCAATGGTTCTAAAAGTGCTTTGCACACTTCCTACACTTACACATTGAATTCTATTTGATAAATAGCTAGTTATTAGTTGTAGAGGTAGATTTCTAATTCCTACATTTTTTAGGCAATTGATTAACACAGTATCAAAGGCTTTGGCCAGATCTATAAATATGCCAAGAGATGGTCTACCCTTGTCTAATGAATTATATATATGTTTAGTAAGCAAAGCAATAGCATCTGATCTTGATTTGTTACTCTGGAAGCCATACTGATAATCAGAAATGATATTGAACTTTTTTAAAAATCTATCAATTCTTACTTTTAACAATTTCTCATAAATTTTACTTATATTGAAAATTAAGGATATTGGCCTATAATTGGTTGGATCCATTCTGTCCCCTTTTTTAAATATCGGCTTAACCATAGATATCTTAAATGCCGATGGACATAATCCAACTGCAAAAGATTTATTAATTAAAAATGTTAAAGGTTTAGTGATAAAATCAGCTATTTGTTTTAATGTTTCTGCCTTTATTCCATCCACTCCTACAGATTTTTTATTTTTTAATTGCAAAATAATTTGTTTAACTTCAGGGCAATCTGTCGGGAACAGGTACATAGACGACTCATTGATTTTGTTTTTTTCATTATATCTTATATCCCTATTTATATCCTTGGCCATTTTACTTCCAATGGTGGAAATACCCTATGGTATCATTTTCCTCATTTTATATATTAAAAAAATATAGATTTTTCAATTTGCTTCCATATGAGCATCCACTGCAATGTTTTTAGTATTAAATCAATCAGGTATATCGATTACAACTTAGTTTATAGCATATACTTGTTTTGCAACTCTTGTGCAAAGGTGTCAAAGTTAAAATTTTATTTTCAATCCCCTGTATCTTTTTTATTAAGCGACTTGGGATATAGGTATGTTAGGTTAAATCGGTTTATTTTCACCTAAGGAATATGTGGTCTCATTTTCGCTACTTTATTTAAAATCACCCTGTATATATAAATGTATAATACAAATTGCCAAAAATAAGACTCATTATGAGCGTAATTCTGATAGTCACAACTACTCTACCAGACATGGCAATCTTTTACGCATTCCTAACCATACCACCAAGTTTGTTTGAAAAAGCGCCTTACTATATGGGCATTATGTTAATGAACATTTTAATAGTAGATATTAAACAAGAAAGTAATTTAAACTTGTTTAAAACTAAAGTAAAGAAATATTTACTTAGCAAATGTTTTTATAATTTATCAGAAATGATAGATGGCTAGTTTTACTTGTTTGTCGCCCTGTTTCTGTTTGTTTGTTTCATTTAATTTTTAATAATAATAATATTATTATTATTATTATTATTATTAGTATTATTATTATTATTAGTTAAAGAATTCTCTTAGGAATTTTGGTCTTACTTTCTACAGAACTTTCGATGTACCATTCAGCAACCGCATCTGATTTCTAACATCCATGCATTTTTTAGCGTAGTTACATTCCCGCTCTGCTATCGGCAAGCATTGTTGCAGAAGTTCTTTTGAGACTGTATACTCTTCCCAACTTGGAAGCATCAAATACAATGCCGCATCCTTTGCTACAGTACCAATTTTATGGATACCCATCGCTTTATAATATTTCCCATTTTGATATTTCAAAAAAATTGGGAGGAGGCAAATTAACGAATTTCTATATTTACTTAAACATTCATTGCTCAAAACGGTGAAACTTCTATTCTTATTAGTTTCAGTGTCTAGGAATTTTAATTAGCAGCAAAGTTTCCATGTCTTCAATACGATCAATCGTCATCTTCACTAGCTCATCGCAACGACATGCCGCAAATATACAAATATCAAAATTTCCTGAAAAATAAGAGTTGGTTACCACAATATGAAATAAACAAAATGTAATTTTATTACTTTTATCACAAAATACTCTTGATCTGGAGCATCAGACAAAAAATTTATGGAATTGTTTCTTTAATAAAACTCTTATGTTTTTGACTTATAACCTTGTCCTTGTTTTTTTTCAAAAATGCACACAAATTGCTGTATTTTGTTATGTTCACATCGTGCTACAAACTTAACAGACCTTACCATTGAATAATGAGCCGACGAACTAAAATTCTTCAGTTTTTGTATCATTTCCAAAGAGTATGCCAATAAAACGTTTTCAGCGTTACATTTTTTTCAATTCCACATTTCTCGAAATACCTCATCTATTACCTCGAGAGGTTCATCAACCACTTTTACACTCATTTTCAGGCTTTAGTCACTGTCAACCAAATTTTCTTGGTAGATGCACCTACGTATATATGGTAACGATAAGTATATACAGTGAAATAGTTAAAGTTAAAGATTCAATCTCTATTTAAAATTCGCCTTTTTTTCTTAGTTATTTTACCTAGAATTCATAAGGTTTGAAGAAATAATAGTAATGATGTTCGGAAAATAAAATACTTGAGTTGAGCTTAAATATGAATAATTTTGAAAAACTAACAATAATTTTCTGTCTATTTTCTTCCGTAAAAGTGTTACAAATAATTGAACAAAAGCGCAAATTAACCGTAAAACCCTCTATACTGAAAATAAAAACATTACTCTTGGCAATCCCTCTCGACTTCATTGTATGTGCGGCAATCTCTGTCCGACTTCATCGGGCGAGAAAGAGCCAGGAATGGAGTATTCTATTTGTCTGTTTTAGTGACTGGATGATTTATTAGTCGCGTCCTTTGTTTCAGAGCGTGTTCAACGTGTTGGGGGAGACCCTGGCCAGGCTACAGCAAGACGAGGAGGCCGAGAGGTGGTACATCGCCGCTCTACATGCCCAACCAGACCATGTCCCTGCTCACATTACATACGGCAAGCTGCTGGCCAAGAACGTAAGATTATTTTAATTAGTTTCGCTGTTTCCAAAATACTTATATGGTGTATCCTTCCTTTGATCTAATCGAGGCGAGTTCGTACTTCCCAAAGTTTGTTGAGAATATACCCAACTAGAAATTTGGTATTTTATATAAGGTAAAAATACGCTTCTGAAATCTTATATATAAAACAGCATACGTCACAAAAACATTGCAAGAATTTTAAAACAGCAACTGTACAACTAAATTTAGCACCGTATTATATAGCACTTTAGCCACCGTCGAGATTTTGTAAGCCTGTTGGAAACTATTAAAACATAGTTATATAATAGCATCAAATCAACTAAACAACCATTTCATAAGGCCTGTGTTTTGGTATCTTTAGTAGCAATAATACGACATTTTTGTAGCATAAAATCCATCAATAAAACTAAATTATTTATTAACTGTATAGTAAAAGTATAAAGTAACGACCACCGCTGTTTAATCACAGTATCTGAAATTGGAATGTTCTCAATATTATTTTAAGCGTATTAGTGAACTTTTTGAAAAAAAAAATTATTGAGGAGAAAATTTTATCGTGATTTGTATAGCCCATACCTAGTGAATTTTACATGCGGCGCGTATTGATTATGATTCTATGAAGAAGTTATAACGAGGCCGTATTGTAATGGTAAATAATAAATAAAGGCATTTTAAATAACAAATTTTTCATATTTCCAAGACATTTGAATTAAACGGGTGAGATAAAAGTAGGAATTTGCTCAATTTTGAGATAATAGCTATTTATAATATACGTGTTAAAAGTAAGATTTTATTTTGTGAGTGAAGATGATTAAAAAACGAGCGTAGCTAGTTTTTTAACTTCACGAACAAAATAAAATCACTTTTAACACGTATATCATACACTATTTTTTCTACAAAACAATCGGAAGAACTTTAAACTCAATAAAAATAAGAAATCAAAAAATACCACACAGATCGCAATGTTTATGAACCAAAATTTTCGTAGCAACCAGTGCTGTTGTTAGTTACGGAAAAAACGCAAAAATATTGACAGCATTTTCTAGTAATATTATAAGTATAATGAATAATCTCGATAATGAGCGTAACAAATCCATCCCTGCTGAAATCGAAGAAGCCGCCAGTCGAGCAACATTGGAATTATTGCCGGCGAAATCAAAGAAACAGTACGAAAACGCTTATAGACGCTTTTCGGAATAGTGCAACATTAAAAAGGTCTCTGGGAAATGTAACGAAAGTGTTTTACTGGCATATTTTGAGGAAAAAGCCAAGATATGGAAATCGTCATCAATACATGACAATGACATTTTTAACATCAAAAATGACAATTAAAAAGCCCACTTTTAACAGTTTTGTAGAAAAAAATTTTTTTCTTTGTTTTGATAACTTTTGTTTACTTTTCTTCGAAATGCGCCACTTCTTTTGATTTTTTTCTATCGACTTGAACCTGACTGTTTATTCAATGATTGTGAAAGCTAAAGCAAACAAGACAAGATCCCACCATTTTGCTGTTTCAAATTTGTTTTATAGTTTGTCAATGTAATTTTGAGTGAAAATAAATGTTTTTCTGTTATAATTGTTATATTACTATTTTTTTAAATGACTGACGTGTAAAAGGAGGTTTTGCACACGGAAAACACGCTCTGAAAACGGTATTTTGCACACACCGTATGCTAAACATTTTGCATACGGCTATGTCATCTTTGCACACGCCTCTCCAGATTGTGATATTTGTTTGATGTTGTCACCCAAATTATGCCGGCCACAATTTTAGTCAATTCTGGCTCAAATCTGCTTGCTCTCAAACGCCATGGAGTATGGAAGTCCAGTACAGTTGCCGAAGGCTACGTTGATGACTGTTTGAGAAATAAAATGGAAGTTTCAGTGTCTTCTGCTGTCACAGAACCAGAACAACGATCGTCTACTGTAATACAACAAGAAAACAACGACCGCACGCTGAAAAACTGCACTAAAAACACGACACCAAAAATATTCTCTATTACCGAAAACAAGGTGCACAGAAATACTGCTTTTCCCAGCGTAACCTTGAAGGAATGTTCAAATGTTACCATAAATATTACATATTAGTTTCTTTTGTTAATGCGTTAGCAACTTTCTTAATAAAAACGAGTTAAATTATAAGTTGTATTTAATTTATTTTGTTAATACGTTGGCAATTTTAGTAATAAAAACGATTTAAATTAAAATTTGATTTTTATGGTCTCTGTTTGCAGTCGTCAGTCAGTATAAAAAGTATCGTAAAAAACTCGTTTGAAAACCTCTTTGTAGTCGTTTTCAAATCTTGTTGTTTAATATACTATTGTTTTACAACTGATAATATTATTACATAATTACTATATTACAGTGCCGAATACAGCTATTTGCTCTTAGAAGTAAATTGTCTCTCAAGTATCTTTTAACAGTTTTATAGGTTTATTACATCTACGACACAATTATAAAAAAAGTATATAGCGCTATTAGATATACTACGGGATATTACTACAAAAATTATTCTAAACGTTTTAGTTTTCTTAGCTAAAATGTTTAATAAGCTTGTGGCAGAAATGTTTATAAAATAGTTATACTTATATTTGAAGTATAAGTTCTTTTATAATTTAGCTGCAAAAACGTTCTTGAGATAAATTTATAAAATAATATCAACAAAATAATGATACTTGTTGCTATACTAAAACAAATATATGTTTCGAAAGCATTAAAAATATGCTAATAAAACATAATTGTTGTATAACCTGAAAATTATAAAACTTTTGCTGATTGGGTACTCCTCATTACATGACTTTTCCTTTTATTTAAATGCATTTATTGTTTTAATTAGGCCTACTTTTGTGAAAGTTAGTGAATAATCAATTAACTACAGTTTAAATGCAAGGGCCATTAAAATTAATGGTTTGTCTAAGATTCAGAATATGAACATGTCAAGAGGACAGAAATAATTTCCACATTTATCTGAAATGCAGCTTCTAATTCTGCTTTCTAAAAAACCTTTAATTGAACTATTGTTCCTCTAAACAGGGTGGTCCGTTTTCCATGGCTCACCATTGGCATTTCGAAAATCGTAAAATATAGACGGTGGCTTGATTAGAAAAAAAGTTGCCCTTTTTGATGGCCATTAAGATAAACCAAACAGATGCAAGGTATCTGCCATCTAGTGTCAGAAACGCGAAGGCATCTATTAAAGATAATCCGTCTAAATTTTGGGCCTTTATCGGCAGTAAAGGTCTACAAATATATCATGTATCCATTACAATGGTCAAATGATGAATGAACCAAATGATATTATTAACGCGTTTGCAGATTATTTCTCGAAACCTTATTCACCATCGTCTCCTGATTTTTACAATAATTCATTATCAAATAGCAATTTAAACATATTCATACATATTTGTGAGTTTAATGATGCAGAAGTTCACAGTGCCTTAAAAAAAAATGCACCCAAAATAACCACTGGCCCCGATGGTGTCCCTGCGTTTTTGATACGTGATTGTACTCAAGTTCTTTCTTATCACCTAAAAATATTATTCAACTTAAGCATTTCTCATTGTCAGCTGCCTAATATATGGAAGCTCTCTAAGGTATGCCCTATTTTTAAAAAGCGTGATAGATTTGATGTATTCAACTTTCGTCCTATTTCCATCATCTGTAACTTCTGTAAAGTTTTTGAGATCCTGTTACGTTATGATTTAACGTAACATTTAATTACAGTGTTGACAATATAGCGTTGTCACGGCCAAGAGTCTTTCGAGATCTTGTTGATTCATTTGATGAAAAATTGTCTTTCAGTAGCCAGTTGCTGTCTCTGATGCAAACAGAGCATATGGTTTATTGCCCGCAATTGTCGTGACTTTGCAGGTAGTAACACACAAACTTCTTTAGTTCAGTTTCGTTAGATCTAAACTTGAATACGCCTCTGTTGTGAGTCCCCCCATTGTGCTGTTCACATTAATATATTAGAATGAGTTCAACGTAGATTTTTAAAATATTTGAGCTTTAAATCGGATGGTGTTTACCCTTCCATTGGATTTCCACACGATGAGCTTTTAAAAACTCATTCTGTTCATTCTCTTGAAATTAGACGTAAATTTTGCTTTGTCCCCAGACCTAGTTTTAGAGGAAATCTAACATTTTATCTACCTGCCGTCCGCACTAATATTCTTAAATACTTTCCTCTTTTTGTAATCTGTAACAATTGTAACGTCAACAATATAGATTTGTTCCGGAAGCTCACCTACTTTGTTAGTTTGTAAATTACGTTTCTATTTATGTTAGAATTTATAATTTCTGTGATGCCTTTATTTTAATGTTTTCTGGAACATTCTATCTGATTCTCGAGACCGCCGAAAACTTCTAGAACTCTAAAAACCTATATAAGCGGATCGGTTTTGCCGCTAGGAGTCAGTTTGTATTGAGCAGTCGCAGGCGATTGACAAATGTCAAAGTAAAGCATTGACAGTTGTGAAATTTGTTCGAAGGATATTTCTTGTATAATCAAGAGACATAATATACTTTGTTTGTCTACGTGACGTGGTTCCATGCTAACCCAATTGCAGCCTTAATAACATAAAATCTTTTTACCTAAAACGATTCTAATTTTAGTGTTTGCTTGTATATGCTTATTTTGTATTTTTTAACTTTTACTTTCTATATATATCATACAGTGCCTCATAATTCTGCAATGCTGTTCTAATATCTAAATCGACACTTTCTAAATATATAAGTGGATTGGAACTCATGAGCCTGTTTCTTCACCTCTACGGTGTACATGTCTCAACCTATTAAATTTTTTCTTTGGGATAATCCTAAAGATAAAATTTATTACAAGTCAAGCGAAAATATAGAAAACTTATCTATTTCACAAAGTTGGTATTCAAAACGTTGTGAACAAGATTAAGTATATACTCAGCTTGTCTACTGGAAAATAAGCGTCGCGTATTTATGTAGGGTTTGTGGAATATTTGTGTATTGTTGTGGTAAGTATTGAATTTTGTTTTACATCATGAACTAAATTTTTCGTTTAAATTATAGGATTTTTTAAATTTTATGGGATTTCTTCAAATAAAGTAGTAGTGTTACATATTAACGTTCTCGTAGTTTTATTCTACACTTACTACTGTCAAAATCCAATATTCCGCTCATAAGAAAAGAAATTAAGGTTACATAACCGAAACTAGTGTTCGTAGAAATTTTCCTTCGACGAAGATCGTTCTCACGTAGGTATATTTATATCCTTCTGTACCAAATTTCAGCTGTTTCTGTTGAAACATAATGACGCTAGATGGCTGCCAAAGGTGAACCGTGCAGTTCAGACTGCCCTGTGTGTATTTCTTGTTGGTATAGATTTTGAGAAAAAATGTTATGTGTTATTGAGGGGATAGTAATTAGAGACACAGAGATTAAACCGTTTTTATGATTTTGGTCAACTGGCCTATTTCAAAATTCAACTTTATGAGATATAACTACCAGAACGTTGTTCCATGAAACATCATTAAGAGATCTATGTCAAAAGGGGTTAACTTTTGAGTAGAGATAAGTTGATATAAATTAAATGCAATTACAAATTCAGCAAAAGTCTGAAATTTAATTAGTCTGGAATATCCTCAAGCACTAGAGATTTCCATGGTTTATGTTGAAAATAAGTTTTAGATTCACGTTCGACAACTTCAAAAACCTCTCAATATAAAATTTATTGAAAAATTTTGAAAAACAAAAGTCTTTTTAAAAAATTGGTGCTAAACATACAAACAGCTATCGTTCAATAGATTTGTACACAAAAAAATTATATATTATTCATTCATAATGACATTAATTTTAAGAGGAGTTACGCTGAAAACAAATATTTTCAAATCATTATTTAAACTGCTTTTTAATTTTCTGTTTTTTAACCCGCCGAATATGTGGTTAAAACCAATGATATTATGACTGAATTACCCAGTATATTAAAATTGGTTAAAATGGCTTCTTAAACAAATTATAAACAAAATATGAAGTTTACTTTGGAAAAAAGTCAAGTGAGAATTCAGTAAGAAGAAATTGCTTCCTCCATTTGAATGAATTTGACGAACACCTTAAGTTTAGAGTGTACGATTGAGAAGCATTTACCTGTAATATACAACCACAATTTTTTAAACTAAATAAAAGCGAGCGTACCGAAGCGTCGGCAGTCGCCAGTCACCTCAGCAAACATGTGAAGTCATACGGGTAGCCTCTAACTGAGGGAGCGTATTTTAGCGTCACTCTTTTAAGGGTATTTTTACTATGAATAACTAAGAAAAGAACAATCGTATAATTTTTATATTTCACAGATGTTTATAGCACCTAAAAGCCTACCCTTTTCAACATTTTATAGAAATTCATCCTGTCTAGTATAACAGTATTATTTAAAAAAAAAATTATTTTAAATTTAAAACAAAAGTTTACTGATATTGTAAAAATTAGTACCTAATTTATATATTTTTTTTTACTGTATTTTAAATATAAATCAATTTTCTTACAATTCCTATTAATGATTAGCTAGGTAGCTCTAAAATACAGTAAAAATTCTACAAAAGTTAATAATAAAAAATATTATGGGTATCTTGAGGGTGTAATTGAACGGTAGTCGGGGCTTTAGTCCGCAGAGCAGTTAGTTTCTCACAATATTTTTATTACCTAATAAAATAATGTATATAAAAAATTGATATAAACCCTTGGTTTTTAAAATTGGTAAGAATTGTTCTTCAGAAACAAAAACCATTCATTTCAGAAGATTATATAGATGTGGGGCCTTTGCGGCCGGTCCTTTTATTTAATCTATAATGGTTTTCAAGGTCGCTATTTCGTTAAGCGACTGGTGACTACTAGTAACAGAATTAATTTAATATGCCCATGTTGTTCTCGGGTTAAGTTCTGTGGAACTCAATGTAGGTAAGCCCAAACGCGTATGGATAGCGCGCCCACTTTTATATAACCTAGACCGAGAGTCACAAGAGCAAATCAAAGTTCAGCTAAAGCTAGGGATGTGCACATTACATCTATTATTGACTGCGACCAGTTATCTAGTAACGGTATAACAAATCGGAAAGCCATTGTAAACAAAATATAAATACTTTTATATCGTTTATTTGTTGTTGATATATTTTGTCAAGATCTTTTAACGCTTAAAGTTATTTACATTCAGGCACCCTCGCTCATCAATAATCTCTATTTACTTTAAACAAACTGCAAGTCTTTCGTCAGATGATACTGCTATGCGAAATCTACCTGATTTGATGTTGTAAGTGAGGACGATCCGAGAGCTTGAAAAAATGTTTTTGTGAAATACTGAAACAAATTTTGTTAATATCTCTCCAGATAATTAAATATATAAATTTCACCACATAGCTTTCTGATTTTATTGATAGTGTGAACCCAAAACTTTTTCATTTTCCGGACTTCCTCCTCCTCCTCATTCTCCTCTTCATAGAACATCGTTAAAATAAGAACTTATTCTTCCGATATATACTCAACTACTACTTAAAAACTGCAAAACGTCTGCCACTGGACAAATGTTCGAAGTCGTGTTTTAGGTTCACATTATCAATAAAAACAGAAAGTAGTATGGTGAAATTCTTTATCTATTTCCTGAATTGGAGAGAGATCAACACAACTTTTGTTTTCTGACCAACTGTCAAAAAAGACGACTTTAATCACTATAAATATGCAAAATTAGCCAAACAAAAACACGCGATCGTGAAAAAAAACTTTAGGTACATTTTTCACGATAACTTCAGATAAAAACGTATTGAAAAGAATAAACCTACAGTGGCAAATATTTTGGATAGTTGGACAATTAATGGCGCGTTAGAATGTGATTTTTTGGTCGAGACCGTAAGTCGAGACAAAAAATCATTCTAAAGCGCCATGAAGCACTTAAATATAAAAATAACTATTTCGAGATCTTCGATAGTTAACACCAAAATACAAAATTTCGCAGAGCAGTACCATCTGACGAAAGACATGCAGTTTTTTTAAGGTAAGTAAATAGAGGTGTATATCTCTGAGTTGTAAACAGACTTTACGCGACTAGCGCGACCAGGCACAGAAATTGCAGGTCTCCGACACGACCTGCTGTAATGGTCGTTGCGGGTGACGGTACGTTCTAGTGCATGTTTAGTGTGCGATGATCCATTAAATACCATGGGTATCTTCATCAGCAGGCTTTTCAGGTGTAAGCATAATATGCACGATTTTTAAGCATGCGACCGAGCTAAATAAGCAATATAATTTTTCATGTATTCATGTTTTATAGCAAAACAAAATTTTACAGCTAATTAAATCTAACGTTTTTAGCCCTTGGTAATAGATTATTAAACTAAGAGGTAGGTATTAAAATCCCTCTAAAACTTGACTAAATTAAATTAATAAACAAGTAACTTGCTAATATATACAACATAATTAAAATTGAAGTCTCATAAATATTAAAACTTAATTTATGTAAAGATATAGTAACTTATAAAACGGGATTTAAGCAACAACGATCATAAATCAGATGGACCACTAATAGGTGTTTTTGAACTTTAATAACATCTAAGTAATTGATTTCTGACAATTTTTCTGAATGCATAGGAGCACAAGTAGCTAAGACCCAAACTAAACATAAATTTGTTCATTCGGAAGCATTTTAATATAAACGCACCCATTTTTTGAAAGCAGTGATCCCCCTGACTTGATTAATATCATCGAAATCGAAATAGGTACGAAGAATATACAGTTTGTTCGCTATAATAATAGTTTCGCAACGGAATAAATTGTAAATCGACTTTTAGTGTCCACATAAGGTGTCCAAAAATAATACTTTGTTTACATTATGGCGGCTTTTAATTAAAATAAAAATGGTAGGTCTAAGGTCAACGAAATACGTAGGTACTATCTATTACAAAATTACAAATATCAACGATACTTGCAGCGAGATAGTATTTGTGATGTCACATCGCGGAACGGGCCACCAGCTGGCGCACTGTACATTTACTTTATACTCATTTAACTTGAATATAACCAATGACCGATTCTTCATAACCCTCTGGCCACTTAAACGTTTTCTTTGATTCTGTTTTACCGATTTTAATGTAAATCATTTTGTACTACCTAATTGTCTTTTGCAGAATAAGCGTCTACTTCTACAGAATAGTATTGTTATGTAGATATAAAATATAAACTGGGAAATAATATTAAAATAGTCAATAAGATACTAATATAATTTACTTATAACTCTTTATGATTTAAGTAAATAAACAATAATTTTTAACTAAATTAACCAATTAGTCTTATTTGCTACCTCGTAGAGAAATTTTGAGATATAATACAAATGTATGTGTGTGTTAGAAATTAACAGGTTTTTTCTTGAAAATCAGTTATATTTAAAAAAAACTTATAACTGCAGTTATAGAAATTGGCTACTGATTTACAATTTCATCTGCATCCTTTTTTTCGACCGAGTGAAGCTATTACATTTAATTTGTGACACCATTGAAGAGTGGAAATTAGAAAGGGCCTAAGTGTCATATTTTCCAAAATCAAGTTTTTCACGTAGAAACCTTTAACCTTATAGGAACCTCTCATGTATGTCGATAGTTGCATGTGAGCAAGCATTTTCCTTAGAACGGTTCTAAGTCCAATAGGTTATAACATCAGTAATGTCTAGACATTTGCATCTTTTCCATAATATTGCACAGAAATTTCTTGTAAGCGGCCATAGCTTCATGCCCTGCGATAGAGATTTCGCTTTAGTAGAAAAACGCAAGAAAGTAACTAAAGCATATGTACCCTGAGACCTCCACGGAATAGTGGATTCAGCAAGGTACACTCCACCTTTCAATGATGTTGACATGATCCCATGCGGCTTTTGGAACCTAAAACGAACAGCAGATAAATATATTAACATGACTAAGTTAATATCAGAATCCTACACTTATTAGGATAAGAAATCCATTTTCAGATCTTGAAGAAGTTAATGTTTTAAAGAAATAGAAAACTTTAGCTGGACTTAGACAGGCTAATATAATGAAGTTGCCATCAGAAAGCAAGGTATTGGAACGTACAAAATCTCTTCGAAACATGATTCTTTGTCTTAAAAATCCACAACATCAACCCTTTTATAAACAGCTACTTCAGATTGAAGACAATGATTTAGTATAACAAAAGAACGAAAAGGTGTTTTATGTATGTTTTTTAATTAAACATCAGCAGTTATGGCACTTGGCCTTTTCCCGTCTTTTCTTAATGTTCCACTTTTAAACATGTATAATATGTTGTAGTACAATGTTTAGTTTGCCAAGTTTTGTTAATAAACCTTCATTGTTCATTGTTTTAGTTTGTTATGTTCATAAACGTTTACTTATGAAAGTTATCTGAGTTTTATTTAGTTCTTCTTGATTATCTCAAAAATTTGTTTTTGGCACTTAGGCCCTTTCTAATTTCTACTCTTCATATACAGGGTGGTCCAATAGAAACTTTCCACCCAGATTTTTTTGGTTTAAAATAAAAATCTGGGAAAACGCTCGGATATGTCGACTTTTTATTTGAGGGGGAACTATTTTTCAGTTTTTTTCATCCCCGTAACTTTAACCCTCTAGCTGGGGAGACAACAACCCCCCAAATTTGAATAGGCGGTAGGGGTCGTGCCATACCTCTTTTCAAAGGTCTCGAGTTCTTTATTATCCTAAAATTTCGCCTCAATATTTTTATTCGTTAACTTTATCTAACAAACTGCTGTGCACAAAATGTTTACCCCGGTTTGTTTAGGAGTTTCGTTAGAAAAAATTTCACCGGCAGGAATTATTGTTGCCATGGTATATCCGAATATTGGCGTAAAAACTACCAACAAAACATCCGTTTTTTTTACTTTTGGAGAAAAACTTTTTACAAACTTTGTTTACTACCATTGTCGTACGATCATTTCAAGATTCAAGATTATTATCGTTAGTTCGACAGATTGTATCTAGATTTAATTATGGTGTACACTATAATTGAACGGGTTGAATTGGTTTCCATTTACTTCAAAAACAATGACTGTGCAAGACAAACAGCACGATAATTTAATGAAAAACATCAGGATAAAAATGTCTCGCATACTTACGTTAGGCAGCTGATTAAAAAGTTTATGGAAACTGGAACAGTGCAGAATCAGAAAGATCATCAAGGTATGCAAGTCGCAGTTATAGGACATATTACAATGAATAACACATTGAGTACTAGGCAATTGGCCTAGTACTCAATAGTCTCCGGCGTATCGCGAACAAGCGTTAGGAGAATTTTAAAGGATCACAAATTTTACCTCTACAATTGCTATTACAATACAATTGCTTCACGAACTTAACGAGGATGATTATGACCGAAGATTACAATTTGTAGAAGAAATGAGTGAACGGTTTATTGGAAATCCGAATTTCCTGTACAATATCTGTTTTTCAGATGAATGCTCCTATTTTCTACATGGGTTGATCAATCGACATAATTGTCGATACTGGAGCGATTCAAACTGACATTTATCTCACACTCAACATCCGGAAAAGTTGAATGTCTGGGCAGGTATCTTAGGCAATAACTTAATCTTCCCATTCTTTTTGCAAGGCAATTTGACTGGAGAAATGTATCTTACTTTGCTTCAAGACAATATTGTTCCTAGAATAACGGAGGCCATTGCCAAAGATAATAACTTGTCACAAAATGAAGTGTTTTTTCAACAAGATGGGGCTCCAGCCCATTATGCAGCCCCCGTTCGGCAATTTCTCAACGAAAATTTTAGAGGTCATTGGATTTGCCTGACAGCTTGTCTTCAATTTTTGCATGGAACTGTTCACGGTCATATCCACCTTTTTTATTGAAATCACTTTACTTCGACACTCCAAGGATTATATCTAGATATTTACAAACATTTCGTTTAAAAATACCCAATTCACAGCACCACTTTATTATACCAATTATAATAATATTTCTTCAATAGACATATTCAAGTAAAAAAAGTTAAAAAAAATATATCCGAGCTGCTGCTTAATTAATGTAATTGATTCATGTAGTTAATGTAGTCACTCTTTTTTCTTCTCTGTTTTGTAATTTTTAATCTCATTTCTAATACACTCATATTGTATTAACCGTTGCTATACCTGTAAATAGGTTTAAAAGACCTGCTGGATGTAGATTCTTAGATAAGTAAAAAATAAATGTCCTTATGGAGGTCTTCTACATTCGTTACTGCTATATAGACCCTGTCGAAGAACAAAGTACCGGCTATGTTAAGCTTAGATAAGTTCAATCAATGTTTTTAGGTAACATATTCAAATCAGTCAACGTTTTTTAGATAACATATTTTGTATTCAAAAACTGATCCAAATTAATGATAGCCAGTCTTATTTAATTTGTCTCCATTACTAGCTTTTTTTTGATAAACTGATTTTAGTATTTTTTATTATGTAAAACAACATTATGTGAAACTAGCTACTATGTGCTCTAAATCCCAGACCAGCATTGCATTACACCCACAATCAGTTCCTCCAACTCAAAAAGTGATTGAGATGTGAAATCCCTACTAACTCCTCTCGAGTACATAAATTTTCGTCACCCATCAACTTATTAAAATTAACGCTTTTTGCTTGTTAAAAATTGAAAACATAGAAGTATATGATGCCAAAAGGCAGTTTATACAGGGTGTTTTTAAATAAAGTAGCAAAAATGAGACCACATATTCCTTAGGTGAAAATAAACTGATTTAACCTAACATACCTATATCCCAAGTCGCTTAATAAAAAAGATACAGGGTGTCAAAGTTAAAATTTTACTTTCGATATTTGGAGATAACATCCAGATATTTTGACGTCACTAGTAGAGGGCGCCACCTATGGCACATCATGTTTCTTTTAAATAACAGAACTTTTTTGCTGTTTAGTGTATCCATCTGACTATTGAAACAATCGATTCTCCTACCTGTTATCTCTGAAAAAGATATACCTTGTTGAAGTCGTTAGGAGTAACAGTTTTCGAAATAATCCTATTTGAATTATTCAGTGCACCGATTGAAAACTGTTATCGTTTCAGGTAAATTGACTTTTTTACTGAAAATATAGCAAAATGTTATTTGAAAAAGTTATTCAGAACGGTAAATTATGGAGATGTGCAAAATTTAAAAAAGATCGGCCTGCTTTGATAAAATATTTGTGCTTTGTTGAAAAAAATGGTTTCATCAAACCTCGCCGATCTTCTTGAAATTTTGCACGTCTTCATAATTTACCATTATGAACAACTTTTTCAAGTAATATTTTGCTGTATCTTCAGCAGAAAAGGCACTTTACCTCAAACCAAAGCAGTTTTTACTCGGTGCACTCAGCATTTCAAATAGGATTATTTCAAAAATGGTTACTCCTAACGACTTTAGCAAGATATACTTTTTCAAATAAAACAGGTAGGAGAATAAATTATTTCTATAGTCAGATGGATACACTAAGCTGCAAAAAAGTTCTGCCATTTAAAAGAAACATGATGTGCCATAGGCGGCGCCCTCAACTAGTAACGTCAAAATTAGTAACAAATTTGAATTTCTCATCCGCAAAAACTCCTGGTTTACAAATTTTAAGTAAATATTTTGATTCTTTAAGAAGTTATCTCCAAATATCGAAAGCAAAATTTTAATTTTGACACCCTGTATCTTTTTTATTAAGCGACTTGGGATATAGGTATGTTAGGTTAAATCGGTTTATTTTCATCTAAGGAATATGTGGTCTCGTTTTTGCTACTTCATTCAAAATCACCCTGTATATAGATTACGCATTAGTTTTATATTTTGTGATCACGAGGAAGCAAGGAGATGTGAAAACAGTAAGTGAAGAGACGACAATAAACAGGAAGGCATCCATCACCGCACTTTTTCCAATTTTATTAAATTCCAAAGTTTCACTATTGAACTTTAAGACATTCTAAAATTATTTTTAAAATCGCCCTCAGAATGTGACACCACTCTCAACAATAAGGAAGGATACGATTACATAAAGTAGACGTCAACTGTGATATGTAAAAATACGTTGTTCCTTTGCATCGCGCCTCCACCATTCAACTGATTGCAATTCAGTTTAATCAGAATGAAAGAAAACTAATATTATGAAATTTCATCCATAGAACTATTGATCTGTAGTAAAATATCAATGAAGCACAAGATCCCTTTTCACACAAGTTCTTGACTTTAAAGCAATTTTTTATGACTAAATGAAAATATTCTTATTATCCTATGTAAAAAGAGAATATATTTAATAATATGATGACAATGGTTCAAAATAAGATATTTTTAGTCGCAATAGGCCTTTAGTAGATATAATACAATTTTCAGCATTTTATTTAAAGCGTTCATGCAAAATAGGATATTTTCGGAAGCAAAATAAAGCCACTTTGTTATAAAATGCTTTCAGTATTTTATCCTCCGCGTTGATATAGATGTCACGACAGCAACTCTATATTTTTTTTCCATATTTTGTGGAATATTCCACCCGAGAATGAAATTCAACAGAATGTAATGGCAATTTTTTTTAAATACTAAAAATCAGTATTAGAATCAAATAGTTATTAGTTTTCAGTGAGCTATTGCATTGGTAACTGGACACGGATAATTTCCAGTGCCGCTGCAGCTAGTGACTACCAATAAATTCAAAGTCGGAAGTAAGATTTTTAAACGTTTTATGAACTTCTATAAAACTGAAATATGAATGAGAGTGCAGTCATCAATTTGGTAAACAGTAAAAACTATTCAGAAAGCATTATATCTACGTATTCATGGAAAGACAAAACTTTTCCTTACATGTAAAAACATGTGACGTCTATCTGAATTAGAAATAGGCGACTATTATAACTTGTAAATAGCTACAAAATTATAGCTATTTATTATTTATTTCACATTTATTTTCAGCATCCGAATTTGTTAATTATCTCATTCCGTTTAAACAGTAAGCTACAAATACAAAATTTAGACTTTACATTTCTCTTACATACTGAGAAGAATAAAAAAGTTAGTAAATGTTCAATCATAGAACATTCATTATATTAATAATATGTAAATCATAATATAATTTTCTGGAGAGATATTTGAAACTTGCACTAACACCAGTCGGCTATTTTGCTTAGATTTAATGCAATATGACACATAATCCATATTTATTTAGGATAGATGAGACACGCCCTATGAAAAAACATTGTAATGATTACGGAAGATCTCCTACAATTTTAGTTTGTTAATTATGTTTCTGCAAACACGGAATTCCAGAAAGCAACTACTCTGCGTGCTAATGCCCTGACCAGTATTGAATTACACCTGGAAAACCTATAGCCAACAGCTATAATCATTTGTCAGTAGCCCATCAGACATATACCGGTTTCGAGCTTATTAGCTTTCATCAGTATGTCATAAGGGAGGTATCTGACGAATAATCCTAGCTGTTTTATGCCCGGTTTCTCAACATTCAGGGTTATGCATTCGATAGCTATCAAACAGATAAATTTATGAAAGCTATATCTTTTTCCGGGTTTCCAAGCTTTATCTATTCAACAGTTATTGAACTGATAACTATTGAACAAATAAGAAGCGTCACAGTGATACTGACAATTATTAAATAATTAAATTATTAATTAATGGTTTGATTATTAAAATTGCATCTTTTGTGAAAGAAGAAGAAAGAAATAAACGTGTTCGTAATTTATATATTTATTTAAATTATATCTTCAATATTTTGTTCAGAGTGTTCTTCAAAATCTCCAGTATCATTTTTTATTATGGCCATATTATGTAAAGCAGCTGCTGCTACTATTCTCTCTAATGATGTGTTTAATTTAGTTCTAAGATCCAATGAGAGACAAGCAAATCATCTTTTCCACACTACAAATGTTCGTTCTATGACATTTCTGGTTGCAATATGAGCAGTGTTATAATTATTTTCACTTATTGTTAGAGAATTTAATAGTGGTGTCAGCAAATACTGTCACTGCTTACACTGTCTTCTAACAAATATCCACCTGGCATATCACCTTTCTAAAGATGCATCAATGTGTGAAACATTGAATATTGTCATGTGTAGAGCCTGGCCATCCCAACGGGCTACAATATCTCGTATTAATTCACAAACTACTTGCACGATTACAGAAAAACAACAATTATATTTTGTGTATTGGTGTCTCACACGGAATTGCCTTTGGTGTTCTATATACCGAACCAATGGTCTACATTCCATACATACATACACATGAAGAAGCAGAAGATCCGGTTATTATTTTAAATTTTACACTTACCTACTTAGTTTAGGGTAGTATTCTTGTGGTTATTATTCAACAACACGAAATACAATACAAGTGACAGCAAAAAATTAATAAATTTGTCATGCGTCTGCGTCAAATTTATCAGATAGATATTTAGTGCTTTTCCTCGGGATATCTGTTTGATAAGTTATCTGTCAGATAAGCTTTACGGAACGGAAATTCAAGGTTGTTTCTACTTTATAGGTTCGATAACTTTATTTAATAGATATCTTGTACTTCAGAAACCGGGCCTTAGTCTTTCAAACTCGACAGATGGACCATGAGTACGCGGCATGTTTGCAAAATATTGTTTCTCGCCGAACGCGATAAAGGTCGACAGCTTTCAATGGTGTCTACTGCATGTAGAAAGCTTCGTGTCTGTGATATTTAAGTTCGGCATGGAGTAGCGAATGGCCGTTAGATGTAGCTTGTTCTACACCGCGTAATTAGGTTTCTGTTTGCTTTTAAGTCTATATTTTTTTGTAAAACCTTGACGATTTCTAAGACATTCCTAGGCGATATTCGATTACACTCTAGACGCGTTTTCGAGGACCTTGGAAACTTCGAGAACCTTAAAAATATAGATAAGCTGATCGGCTTGGCCTCCACAGTTCAGTTTATATTCAGAAGCCAAACATGGATACTAACCGTCATAGTAAAGATTTTACAGTTTGAATTGTTTGAAGTATATTTATTGTGAATCAGTTAGCGACGAAGTTTAGTTTTTATACATGGCATATTTCAAGGGTAAAATCAATGTAGAAGTTACAATATCATTCCCATGATACCCCTTTGAACACTTTTCAAAACCATAATATCCTTAAACTAAATGCCACATTACAAACTAAATAAAACATATATTTTTTAAAATCGAAAAAATAGGGCATTGGATTTTTAGAACACTTTTTCTTCTTTAGAACACTACTGAAGAACACTTATTCAGTAAAGAAATTCGTTTGCCTTTTTAACCACAGAATCAGTTTAATTCTGACCAACACAATTTGTTATTAAACTAGATGAGAGGTAATTATAATCGCAATGAAGAACTACACAGTTATCTAGATTTAGGTTTTATTTAGGCGGATATATTAGTTAAATAATGTACACTTTCTGGACTGTTTTGCCATTGTCGATGCTTAACTGCAGACGTTTCGCTATACTTAACAGATGGCATTTTCTGCGCTTCTCGTATTTTGAGCGGCGGCTGAATGGTTACTGCAGTGTCTAAACCGAGCTTTTTTACTAGTCGGTACGTTAAGGTTGATTTAGGTGTTCAGGAATGGCTGGCTTGGGTACGCTCCGGTTCACTTGTTTCTTCTAAATCGAAGGCATCCAAGTATGATTAATCTTCAATCCTTCATCTCTGTTCATGTCATTCGGGTATTGAAGAATCTCTAAAACCTCCCTTCGTGCTAGATTGTAATACCC
The DNA here is from genome assembly GCA_037114965.1 of Monochamus alternatus. Lineage (NCBI taxonomy): Eukaryota > Metazoa > Arthropoda > Insecta > Coleoptera > Cerambycidae > Monochamus > Monochamus alternatus. The sequence continues at coordinate 26,916,536 of CM073429.1, forward strand.
AATTCTAGTGTTTTCTAGTGAGATTCTGTGTCTCTTTTTCCAAGCATGTTCAGCAATGGCGTATATGCCTTTCGTGTTCTTTTTTATGGTTTCTACAGTTCATTTGGACATTGCCACGTATACTTTATGGCATGTCACTGCATGGTACCAAATACACTCTCGGAGTTTGTATAGTACTCAATTAATTTTTCGGGTTGCGGAGTTGCTGAGTTGTTTTACACGTTGGTGTGAAAGTAGTCCGCACGCCTGTTTTGCGTAGAATTTTCGTAATTCTATCTGTCATATTGGGGATGTATGGTAAAATTGTGGTTGAAGTGACTTTCTTCATGGGCCTTGTTGTTTGCGACGCCGAGGTCTAATGACTCTATTAATGTCCTTCTTAGAGTATTCATTTACTAGGAACACAGATCCTCATCAGTCAACGAAAATGCACGGCGAACTCTTCATGATCAAGCGTTTTTGTGCTGGATAATGATTAGATTTTTTATGGAAATATTTAAATTTTCTGGCAACTAATATGAGTCTAGAATATGGTCGCCAATGATTCCACATCAAACATTAACCTTAAACCGATTGGAAATATCTTCTTTGGTTAAATGAGAATTTACAACTTTCCAAAAATAGTTATTTCTTAAAGTGAAAAAACGTCACTAAGCAAATATCGATTTATCTGTAAATAATATTTTCTTGACAAATATATGTCAGTATTTTTTCAAATAACATTTTGTTGTATTTTCCGCACTTTACCTGAAACCAAAACAGTTTTTACTCGGTGCACTGAGCATTTCAAATAGGATTATTTCAAAAATGGTTACTCCTACGGACTTCAGAAAGATATATATTTTTCAAATAAAACAAGTAGGAGAATCGATTATTTCGATAGTCAGATGGATACACTAACCTGCAAAAAAATTTCCCTATTTAAAAGAATCATGGTGTGCCACAGGTGGCGCCCTCTACTAGTGACGTCAAAATAAGAAACAAATTTGAATTTCTCGCCCACAGAAACCCCTGATTTACTAATTTTCTGTAAATATTTGAATTTCTTAAGAAGTTATTTACAAACATCGAAGATAAAATTTTAACATTTGACACCCTGTATCTTTTTTATTATGCGATTTTTATTATTATTAGGATATAGGTATGTTAGGTTAAATCGATTTATTTTCACCTAAGGAATCTGTAGTCTAATTTTTTCTACTTCATTTAAAAACACCTTGTAGAATAATGTTTTTGGAAATGGCCTTACTTCATGTAAAAATAAAATCTACATAACAAGGTTTAGGTTAATTTATCAGTTATAATCAACACTTTTTTCGCCATGTGACTTTTATCCAGCGTTAATTTAATCTGCCCCTTAAGTAATATTTCAACGAAGAATACAAGAAATCCAACTAATGATCCGACAAGCTCCAATGAAGTAAATGAGGATTTTAATGGCGTCAATATTTGATCTGATGTAGAAGCGATATAAATGCCTCTACTCCCTTTTAATTATCTAAATGGTTTCCCTTCTTCGGGCAACTTAAGGCAAGCAAATATTTTTTAATTTAACTTTAGCTATAAACTGGCTATATCGGAGAAAATGTATATTTAATGTCGGCTAAATTAAGATGAATGCGAAATCTTTTCTCTTAGGAGAACAAGCAGGAACAAAGGGGATGTTTCATAATAAATACGTATTCCATTAGGGCCACTTTTCAGAAAACAGATTTATATAAGGTGTACCAGCCACTAATGTTGCATTTTCCATTTCCAGTTATACCTGTACCGGGTGCGCCATTTAAGTTGACAAACGTGAATACTTTGATAATTAAACATTTGAGAAAAAAATGTTTAAGGTAAAAGTATTATCGTTTTATAAGCAGTATTTAATGGTTATATGTATGATTCGATTGGTTTGGAATTTAATGGTTATTTGAAGGGCAGCTTTGATTTTTTTGATAGGAACCCCTATTTATTTCTAATGATTCGTATTGTTATACAAAACTTAACAATTCTTGTTCTATGACTTTTAGTGTTTACTATCGGTGTTTACGAGTAATTGCGCATTAAACATAAAAGTACAGAACAATTCTGAAAAGTGGACAAACATTGATTGTACTAACTAAAGATAAATGGAAACCCCCTGGAAAACTATTGTTATCTATGAGAGTAACAGAATTTTATTGCAGAAAAAGGAAGTAACATTTACTTGCCATGCCATGTTCAAAGTAGTCCAGGTAAGTTAGGAAAAATATCGGAAATTTTAAGGCACAGTAGATAGCGAGATGCGGTTTTCTGCATTAAATTCAGGAAGGTCCCAGGAAAAAAGTCTATATGTCTGGTTTAGCTATTTTTTGAAAAATCCCTTCTGGGCCGGAAAATGCATTACACCATTATAAGAACGACTGGAAACTCGGAAAAATCGCTTGGAAATCATTACTCTGGGGTTTTCGGGGTGGTGCCGAACTCGATTCTGGCATTAGAATTATCCGAGGATGCACGGGGTGGTTCTGTGGGGGTGCGCGGGGGGTGAATTGGGAGAGAAATGGCAGCGTGTATGAAAATCGCTGCAAACTCGTTACTCGGGGGTTTTCTGGGATGCCGAATTCAATTCTGGCATTGGAATTACCCGGGGGCGCTCGGGGCGGCTCTGCAGGGGTATCTGGGGGGTCATTCTGGGGGGGGGGAATTGCATAGTCCATGGGAAGCGCTCCAAAATTCAACGATACTCTATTCTCTTTATAGCTTTGGTGCCTTTTTCAAATCCAGTTTCGAGGCACAAAAGACTTCCAAAGCAATTGTTTTTATAATATGTGTAATATTTATTTATTTAATATGCAATCAAAATTTTTATTATTCATACTCCCGGGTAATTCTAATGCCAGAATTGAATTCGGCATCCCCTAAAACCCCCGAGTATCGATTTTGGAGTGAGTTTCATGGACGCTGCCATTTCCCCCCAATCACCCCCAGACAACTCCACAGAGAGACCCCCGAGCTCCCCCGGGGAAATCTAATGGTAGAATTAATTCGGCATCCTCGAAAACCCCCCGAGTAATAAGTTTGGAGCGCTTCCCATGGACTATGGAATTTCACCTCTAGAATGTCCTCCTGGATATCCCTGCAGAGCCGCCCCGAGCGCCCCCGGGTAAATCCAATGCCAGAATTGAATTCGGCATCTCCAAAAACCCCCGAGTAACGAGTTTGGAGCGATTTTCATGCAGGCTGTCATTTCTCCCCGAATTCACCTCCCGCGCACCCCCACAGAGCCACCCCCGTGCATGCCCCGGGTAATGATGTAATGCATTTTCCTCAGTGACTGTCGTTGATTTCCAACCAGCATGACGCTTTATTGTCCTGATATCCACACCAGCATCTGCCAGTAATGTCGCTGAAGATCTTCGTAAGCAGTGACCAGTATAACATGCAGCATCAGGTAATTTTAAATACGAAGCTACTACACTCGGAATTTTTCCCATGGTTTTCTTGCCAACTGGCTGCGAACTACATTTTCCTACTATGTAGTACAAAAAAATGCGCTTATGCTTGACGTGAGGAGGACGAAGGGACAGGTATTTTCGAAACAATTGAAGGTTTGTGGAATCTTTGTCTTAGCGTTTGGAATTTTTACAATCAAAGAAGAGCCTACATCCTCAATATTCTCGCTGTATACATTTTTCTCGGCGCACTACTTTGTGAACCGATTGTAGGCTATATCGTATAAAGATCTTGACTTCGCAGGTAGCAAATTGCTTATTGCAATATTTGCAGTCTCCACAATCTCTTTCGACTCACAATTATTCATTGTGCACTAAACAAACTTTAAACTAAACCAAACTAGCACCTTAATTTGACAATGCTTTTTGTTTGTTTATTTTGTAGTTATGACAATAACATGTGTTTTTAAGTTAATAAGACCGTGGAAAAAATAGTATATACCATTCGGGAGAGATGCTATTTTGTCCTCGGTGCATTGCAGCACCTCTGCCAAAATAACGCATTTCTCTCCCTTATAGTATAATGTACTATTTTTTGATCGACATTAAAGGCTTAGTTTTAGTGGCAGCTGTCAGGCACTAAAGTGTAACATTTACTGCCTAGGCATTACAGTCATTTTTGTTGCAGTCATTTTTGTTACCTCTAAATTAAAAATGAATAGTATATTGTGATATTAGGATTACAAGTGTCACTTTTGCGGCGAGACGAAACAGACACTTTTTATCCGAATAAAAAAACGTGCTATTTTTCTGCAACTAACTGCTAATTTGTGGTTTGAAATTATTCAAACCAAATTTTGATAATAAAGCAAAGTAGTTAATTTAAGAATTAAAAGTGTCAACATTAGCTCCTAGGATTGTTGGTAGGATACCATTTTTTTTTAGAAAGGAAGACTCATGATAGTCAAAAAATATCATAGTTTTGTGAATTTTATTTATGTTAAACATTTATACTGAAATTATAACAGTCTGTAAGGGATATCCCTTGTCTTGTTTGTTTTGCAACATTTACTTCGTCTATGTAGGTTGAAGTATTTTCACTAGTAATATGGTTTATGAACTATTGAATCCTCCAAAGTGGTTGAATTATTTTCGTTTCCAGCACTTGATGTGCTTGCAATAGGTACATTTCAACTTATTTACGAGTTATGGACAGCTCCTGAATTTTTTAATTGAGTAGCTGAAGTTCTACGGAAATAATGTCCGGTATATTCGTGAGCAACACAGCAACTTGTTTTACCAATTTCCAAAATGTATGAATTTCTATTAATTGGTTATATGCTTTACCATTTAAATACATTTTTTTTAAATATATTACTATCTATACAATAAATAATATTTTTTCTTTGTTTTTGTAGTTGGCAGCAATCTCTTTCCCATCAGGGACCATTATTACATTTTTTTTCATTTGTTCATTTTCTAAAACGCGTAAATTTTTAGTCCGATCGATCTGATTGCCGTTTCAAGAATATTTTTAATTTTATATAATGTCCAATATGTTGTAGGCAGTAAGTCGCAATATATGGACCATGATCACAAAAATATATCAATAATACATTTTCTGAAAAATACATTGTTATTATCAGACTGGTAATCAATATATTTTTTATGTTTGCCGATATATCTTCGATTTTTCTGGTAATAAATTTGCTATTTGCTTTGCTGATTCAATAATTTCTGGTGGAGTTAATATGAATTCTTTCATCTCAAATAATAAATTATTGTTTTTATGAATTTAAACAGGAACATTATGGTGATTACTATGTACCTAAGTTATTTGTTTAATAACTCAGTCTCAGGTAAATTAGTGCAGGTTATTTTCACATAAATTAAATATTAATCAGTGTAAGGTAATTAGTTTCTCCAGAAAGAAAAGTTCGATTATGTTTGATTATGCGCTGAATAATGTTAATGGAAAGGTGTATTGGAACTAAATACTTAGGAATATTCTTTGACTGTGAGTTGAATTTTTCGGAACACATAAATAACTTTACAAAATCGGCTTGTAAGTACTTGGTTTCATTATTAGAAATTGTAAATGTTTCACAAATGAGGCAGCGTTAAAAACATTGTATTTTTTATTAGTGCGTACTAAGTTGGAGTATGGGTCATTGATATGGTATCTTATTGATGAGAATCAATCTTCCAGTTTGGAATCAATTCAGCGCAAATTTTTAAAATATCTTTCTTTTACAATTACTGTATATCCTGGGCAGGGTTATGATCATGAGTTACTATTATCGATCTTTCATATTCCTTCACTAAAGCCTAGGCGTATTATGTGTAGTATTACATTCTAATTTAAACTATTTGATAACAATATAGATTGTTACTTACTTTTGGAACGTTCTAATATGAGAATATCAAATTTTGGTTCTAGGCAGACTGACACGTTCTATTTGCCGACACCAGCAACCAATGTTCTTAAAAATTTACCAATATACAGAGTGTTAAAAAAAGAATGTAAAATATTTAAGGAGGTAATAGTATGAACCAAAATATGCGGAGATATGGACCACTATTCGTTTTTCAAACATTTTATTTTCCTACAATTCCTATCAATGAAGTCATATGCATGTTCTCTGATACCAAACATCTAGGTATGCTAATGAACAATTCCACAGACAAAGCTCTATTCAACAATTATCTAAAGAAATTAATCTAATTTACTAACCTGCTTTAATGAAACACTCTATAAATATTTAACTTTACTTTTTAGCAGTGGGAACACCACAATTCAACCACAATAGATGAGATCTGACCTATTTGTGCATTTTTAGGATTGCTTCTTCAGGTGGCCTCCTTTAAATTGAATCAAATATCTAACTATAAAAATTATTATAAAAATTAAAATTATTTGAAGTCAAATGTCGACAATGACAAAAAGTGACAGCCTGTCAATGAATTAAATATATAAAAACTTTTACATAAAAGATGAACATTATTCAAGTAGGTATTGTCATATTTAATTCATTGACAGGCTGTCACTTTTTGTCATTGTCGATAATTTTAATTTTATTAATAATTTTTATCATTGTCGATATTTAACTTCAAATTATTTTAATTTTTAAAATAATTTTTATAGTTAGATATTTGATTCAACTTAAAGGAGACCACCTGAAGAAGCAATCCTAAAAATGCAGAAATAGGTCAGATCTCATCTATTGTGGTTGAATTGTCGTGTTCCCACTGCCAAAAAGTGAAGTTAAATATTTATAGAGTGAATAGAGCTTTGTCTGTGGAATTGTTCATTAGCATACCTAGATGTTTGGTATCAGAGAATATACATATGACTTCATTGATAGGAATTGTAGGATATTTGATTTATATTGGGTTATTTTTGTCAAATGAATCTTAATTCTTAAGTTTTTGTACCTAATTATAACTCATTCTGTATTTTAAGAAAGAAAAATTGCGTAACAGTGTCTCGCATAATAGCGGCCGAGGCAAAACGCCGAATAAAGGAAAGATACACCTCTCAGGAAGCAACGGATTATCATAATGAATTCAAATTTTTCGTATTAATTTTCAGATGAGCAGGGCTGCCGAGGCGGAGCAGTGGTTCCGAAAAGCTCAGAGATTAGCGCCGGAAGATCCTAGTGTGTATCATCATTATGGTAAGTACACGGGATTTCGTTAAATTACATCTCGTAGCGGCAGATCGAAGACGGGAATTCATTTACCTAAAATACTTTTTAATGACGTTGGCGGTGAGTTTCAGGATTTACACGGTAAATCAAATCCGTTTCTCTCAGCGGGGATTTCCAAGAAAAATGATTTCAGCGAAATTACGGCAGAATTTTAAGATTTGATGAACTGTAGAACGCTCCCGCTACATAAAATTTCCTTTGTAGCAGATTTAAGATTAAAATATTGTAGGTTCGTTAACATTTCCTTGTAGTAGCTAATTGTTAGTTTTAAATAATTTACAATTTGCAGGGCTTTATTTTAATCTTGTTAATTATTATATTAATGTTATACAAAGTGATTCTTAATCTATAGTCTGTTTGGAAATGAAAGAGAGCAATAAAACCCCGAGATAAGAACCGGCCATGGGCGTGGTAATATTTCATTTCAGACAATTATCGGGTAACACTAATGCTAACAGGTAATGGGTGTTCATTAGTATATTTTACTGGATACATCATAGGGCAGGAGCCAGTGTATTGTGACAGATCAATCCAGTCTTAGAGCTGAATATACAAACACGTGCTAGTGCAGTAGAGTAAAATTCGACTTGTGTTTAGTGACTATTGTGCCAGTGGATATAATATTGTTTGGGTAAAATGTCGAGCTTATCAGATTACGTACCTGCTAAACGCGTGAAAAGATGTGCGCTGTCTCAGAATGAAAAGATTATTATATTAAATGTATTTAATGCATTGAAACACCAAGATCCTACCAACAGTGTTGATGACATCGTGGAAAAGTGTTACAAAATGACAGGGATTGGAAAATCGACTATCTACAGACTTTTAAAGGTAACAAAAAATGAACAAGATACTGTAAATCCCCCAAAAACATCTACAGAGAGGTCAACAGTCGTTGTTGATGATTTTTTCAAAAATGTCATTCGCAGAAAAGTACACTCATTTTATTTTAAAAAAGAAATACCAACGCTAAACAAAATTTTAAGTGAACTTTCAGAGGACAACGATTTGTCAAAAATTAGTAGAAGCAAATTATGAGCCGTCTTACGAGAGCTGAATTTTCGCTAGGAAAAGCAGAACAGGAAGTCAGTTCTTATCGATAAAGATGAAATTATTTGTTGGTGAAGATCCTACTTAAGATCAATTAGAAAATTTCGTGACGAAGGGAGGAATATTTATTATCTAGACGAAACTTGGGTCAACGAGGGATATACTGTAACAAAAGTATGGCAAGATAAAAATGTAAAAAGTTTTCGACAAGCATTTTTGGATGGACTTTCAACAGGGTTCAAGGCACCTTCAAGTAAAGGGCGAAGATTAATAATGACACGTATAGGTAGTGCCAGTGGTTTTGTAGATGGCGGTTTACTTTTATTTGAATCTAAAAATACAGGTGACTATCACGAAGACATGACCGCAGATGTTTTCGGAGAGTATTTTACACAGAATGATGTTGGATCTTATTCCTCCGGGGTCTGTAATTGTCATGGATAATGCCAGTTACCATTCAGGGCAGACCGAGCGGACGCCTACGACTGCTTGAAGGAACGCCGATATAATTCAATGGTTATCCGGAAAAACATTTCTTTTGAAACAAATATGGTGAAAAAGGACCTTTTGACACCTGTCAATCTTAATAAAGATAAAAAAAAATATGTTATCGATGAAATGGCAACAAATCCCCAAATAATGGTACTACGGTTACCACCTTATCACTGTCAACTTAACCCAACCGAATTAGTCTGGACGCAGGTAAAAGGAGATGTAGCGCGAAATAATACGACGTTTAAATTAAGTGACGTGAAAATTTTGTTAAAAAATTCCTTGAAACGAGTAACTGCAGATAACTGGCAAAGATGTATACATCATGTACAAAAAGAAGAGGAGAAAAAGTGGGAACTCGATAATTTAATTGACGTTTCTGTGGAACCTATCGTTATCAATCTAGGAGACGAAGGTAATTCATCAGAATATGCAGAGGATGAATTTTAATATACCTACTTTTCTATTTTCTTTATTGTACATTTATCACCATAATTTGAATTTTCAAAATGCATATATTTTTGTGTGGAATAAAAGTCTATTCATTAAATTTAAATAAATATTTTGATAATAATATTGAATAATTTTATTTGAATTACTAAAAACCCTCTTAACCCGGTTATGATGCTTAAAGTAGCCTCTAGTTTTATAATGCTGTTTTTATATTGTTTACTTATAAGAGAAATGGACCGAGAAATTGAAGCGGCATAGACAAAGACGGATTGTCGGAGATTAAATTTTAGCTATCTGCTACAATTTAGTACGGTTCGATCCCACAAAGTTTTTTTAAAAGTACACCTCATCTATCGACAATATATAATATAAAAATATTGAATATAAGCACCAGTACTACATTTATTTACGATTTGCATACATAATAAGCTTTTATTACTCTCTTTCATTTCTAAGCAGACTATATACACATACACTTGTGAAATTATGACTGGCGACAAATAGCGACGAATAGTGACAATATTAAAATTTATCAGGTGAAATTTAACAACGATTTTCAGTAAATGTGTGGGTTGGATTAGTGAATGGAGTACTTATTAGCCCTTTTATTCTGGAAAATCGGTTAGCTGGCACTCTTTATTTAAAATTTATGAGTAATAATCTATCAGAATTCCTCGAAGAAATTAATCTCAATGTTAGGCACCATATGTGGTTTCTTTACGATAGTGCTCCACCATATTTTGCGCAACTAGTGCGACATTTGGATCATACACGGTATTGCAGGCAGTCCCAAAATACTGCAATTTAATCAAACATACTTATATACAAAGTTGCAAACAGACGGAGTTACAGGCCTTTAAATATTTGGTTCCACAAATATTTCGAAAAAACAATATCTCTGAATTACTTTAACTTGGAATAACTAAATTTGGTACATGATTTCGGCTTATTATTGGTCTTCTTTGATTATGAGTTCAAGTGAATTGAATCACTACAAGATGTTCATTGAGGGTGAGTCACCCCTAAAATTAAACTAAACTTTTCTTTCCATTAATCGAATTTAAAAAGAATGATAATATCCCACGCAGAATTGAACTTAAAACACATTTTTACTTTTGTTAATTAATAATTTTAAAAAACTTTAAGGTTTTAAAAAAATGCTTTAAGTAAAACAAGATTTTAATAGTGTTTGTTAATAGGAAGTCGGTAGTAGGCTTTGTCTTTAAAATTTAACAGTTTTTTTCAGATTAATTTCTTCCAGGAGTACTGGATTATAACGAAAAAATTGTAAATAAAGAGCACCAGCGATTTCCCAGAATGAAAATGCCAATAACTACTCCATGTACAATTCTAGCCCACACATAATTTACTGAAAATCGCTGTTAAATTTTAGTTAACTTTCGAAACTATTTTACTACATTTTTTGTCATTATTCGTTGTTATTTGTCTTCATCTATAATTTTCCAAGTACCCCTGTACCCTGTATAGGGTGTTTGAAAATACTGTGGGGAAATCTTTAATAGGTATATCTGTGGAAAAGTGATTTTGCATAGGAAAGCATGAGAAAAGTTGACATGAATATACTGTGCTGTCAAATTTGACCTGAAACATCTTTGCAAAATTTTACTGATTTGTGCGATATCATTGATAATTTTTCATTGCATCGACATACTCTATCGATAAAAACAATTGGGGTTTATTATATATCAATTTTGTATTCAAAGCTTAATAAGTGAGGGAGTTACAGGGTGTTACAATTTTATAATTTTTTTATCCGTAACTTAAGTACAGCAAAAGATTGTTTGACACTATTTAGGTGGATAAGCTTTTCCAAGAAGAACCGTTAATCTATGTACTCATGAATTTATAATATACTCCAGTGGTGTAGTTACTGGAGTAAAATTTCAAGATATTTTTATAACTTTCAATCTATTTTTGACAATATTTTTTTCCGGTAAAGCGTTCGTAACATTAGCAGGTCTTGAAATAATGAGGGTTGTTAAACATGCTTAACGTTATTATATATAGGATGGTTCATTTTTCATGCTCACCATTGGCATTTCGAAAACGGTAAAAAATATACAGGGTGGCTTAAATTAGAAAAATGGTGCAACTGATAGCCATTGAGATAAACCAAACAGTTCCGAGATATCTACTGCCGTTGCAGAAATATTGTAAAAATAAACTGAAAATAGCGAATTTAGAAAATACCATCTAACGTCATTATTTCTTAATAGAACTGAAATTTGGTACAGAGGTAAAACGATCTACCAGAAATCGATTTTTGTTGAAAGAAAATTTCTACGAGCACTAGTTTCGGTCATACAAGATTCAATTGGTTTTTTATGAGCGCTTACAAAGTTAGAAATAGTTTCCAAATATGTAATTGGATTGGTACTCATGAACCTTGTTGCTTGGCCTGGACGGGGTTCTTGTCTCAACCCATTAAATGTCTTTTTTTGGGATAGATTGAAAGCTAAAATGTACTGCAATTTCTGTGAAAATATAGAAGATCTACGTAACAGATTTCTACTGCTTTTAGGTCTATTTCACAAAATATTCAAAATGTTGTGAACATTGAAAAACTGAGCTTTGTGTGCACGAAAATGAGCGCCAGTTGGAAGTATTTATCTAGGATTTGTAGAATATCTATTTCTGTTTTTTTTTTTTTTGTTAAGTATTGAATCTTGTTAAAGAACAACAGCAACAACAACATAAAGAACAACTAGATTTTTTATTTAAATTATTGTATTTTTTAAATTTTATGGCTTATTCTTCAAATAGTAATGTTACATATTAGCCCTGTTCGTTGTGTCTGCTTGACGTACTCCAAGCCAATCGGAGGTATTTTATCGGCGTTTATTAAGGCCGAGTACGAAATCTATGTTGTTCGTTATGCAGGAGTATTTCACTCCCATCAATAAGATCGTTGCTCTGGATACTCTGTTATTTGTGCTGGAGCAAAGGGAGTAGAGCAGTCAGCTGATTTTATTATTTGTTGATATATCTGACATAATTGCCGGTAAACATTTTTTTTCTGTTCATGTTATTTGTTTGTTTGTTATTGTTAATTATTTTGTTAGATATTTGCTTATGTTATTTTATGTATTTGTATATTAGTAGGGGCACCATCACCTAATTTGAAGTGGTGATTTCTGCTTGTGATCAGTACTGAAATTCATAAACATATTTACGACTTGAAGGATTTTTTCTCCTTCCACTACTAATTCCGCCAATAAAACTTATAAGTTTTCTTTTTTCATGGTGGATAACACATTTGCTTTTTGTATACCCAAATAGAAGAAAAAAATGCTAAAACACACATACACTCCTTACAACAAATACAGAATTTAAAAAATTGGTTATGTTAAGCTCCTCTTAACGAACACAGGCAAATTACTCTGAATTACTCCAACATATCTGACTGCTCTAATGTATGATCTGCGATGTCATTGCTCCGTACTCTCCTTGATCTAATATCTCTTGGAGCCACTAGGAGGAGCATCTAGCGAACAGGGCTTATAACGTATTCATAGTTTTATTCTATCCAATATGACACCCATAAGAAAAAAAAAAAAAACAATGGAATGTTGAGTAACCGAAACTAATTGTCGCTAAATTTTTCATTTTACATAAATGAATTTTTCGTCTATTCTTATCCCTCTGTATCAAATAACACCATGTTTTTATTAGTTACTGATTTATAAACGTCAATGTATCAAAACACCGCTTATTAATCACGAAAGTTTAATTTTATAAGCTACTAACTTGTAAATGTTTTACAGGACAACTGTCAGTTTTACATGATAGTAACTCCATGAATAATCTACTGATGCAGGGACTGAAGTAGAGACAACAGTATAGAATTTATAGACCCTTTAGAGAAAATAATTTTTTATATAATTCGGTTTCGTTATTGACGGAATATGACATAACTCGTGGCAATTTCAATGGACTTTCATATCGTTCAATATTTTCTTTAGTTAAAACATTTACCTTTTTTGGAATGTAACGCTTATTCTTTCGTTTTAAATAAAAAATAAACCTGTCAACTTGAACATTTTACTTGATTTATAAACAACTTTTTAGCATAGACTTTGCAACATAAAATCTTTCGTTACCCCAATCTCATCATTTTTTTCTGCCAATTTTTTACGTTGCTATATTTACGCTCGTACTTTGAATATGATTTTTGTGGCAATAAACTTGAAGATACGCTGGTGTCTTCCCTAATAATTGCTACGGGCACATTAATTTTCAGAAAAATAAATAAATAATGAAGTAAACAACATATTTAATTACTTAAGTGCTTCAAAGGTTACGACAAATTATTGAGGATTTTATTGTAATCGAAATTTGAATATTTATCTAATATATTTACAAATAAAATATATAATAATACACGAATTGTAGCGGTTTTTACTGGCCCCGGAAAGTGGCTCGTCTCCGACTATATGTAAACTGTTTTTAGTAAGATATAGGTACATTTCAAATAAAAAATGAACCAGTAAAAACATATCTCTTGCTAGTGGATCTATTGTAAGAGAAATATATTATTATTGCCTCTATTAGTACAGACGAGATGATAATATGAATATTTGACGGTATATGCGTTTTATTTATATTTTGATTTATTAAGCCATATTTCATATATAAAAGTTAATCCCTGATGTGATGCACGTGACATTCGATGTCTAAATATTGCATACATTCCTCTTAATTAACAAAATTATCTAAAAAGTTCAATATTTTAGCGTTGTATATTTGCAAATGAATTGCTTTGATGCAATATTCCATATTCTCCTACACATTGTAATTCAAATCAAAGCAAAATAAATATTTGTTGTATAATATCAAAATGGGATATATGACGTAAACAACAAAATGTGTTCATTATGAACAACGATACTAGACAAACAAATACGCAGAATAGAAGTTACATATACAGGGTGATTCAGTCATAATTTTATTTATTTATTTATTTGTTTGTTTGTTTGTTTGTTTGTTTGTTTGTTTGTTTGTTTGTTTGTTTGTTTGTTTGTTTGTTTGTTTGTTTGTTTGTTTGTTTGTTTGTTTGTTTGTTTGTTTGTTTGTTTGTTTGTTTGTTTGTTTGTTTGTTTGTTTGTTTGTTTGTTTGTTTGTTTGTTTGTTTGTTTGTTTGTTTGTTTGTTTGTTTGTTTGTTTGTTTGTTTGTTTGTTTGTTTGTTTGTTTGTTTGTTTGTTTGTTTGTTTGTTTGTTTGTTTGTTTGTTTGTTTGTTTGTTTGTTTGTTTGTTTGTTTGTTTGTTTGTTTGTTTGTTTGTTTGTTTGTTTGTTTGTTTGTTTGTTTGTTTGTTTGTTTGTTTGTTTGTTTGTTTGTTTGTTTGTTTGTTTGTTTGTTTGTTTGTTTGTTTGTTTGTTTGTTTGTTTGTTTGTTTGTTTGTTTGTTTGTTTGTTTGTTTGTTTGTTTGTTTGTTTGTTTGTTTGTTTGTTTGTTTGTTTGTTTGTTTGTTTGTTTGTTTGTTTGTTTGTTTGTTTGTTTGTTTGTTTGTTTGTTTGTTTGTTTGTTTGTTTGTTTGTTTGTTTGTTTGTTTGTTTGTTTGTTTGTTTGTTTGTTTGTTTGTTTGTTTGTTTGTTTGTTTGTTTGTTTGTTTGTTTGTTTGTTTGTTTGTTAAATATTAAATAATTATGAAATTTTGAAAATCCCATAAACAATATCATAAATGTTTGCAAAATATTAAAAAGACTTGTGCTGCGTCTAAAATATATTTCCTGTAGAAATAAGGATGACGTACGTATTCCATCGCTCTTTCTACATAATTCAGTATATTCCCGTTAACGCAAATGTAATCCATTTAATTAGGTTAAAGCTAATCTTAGTCCACGTCTCTAGTTAATATGCTTCCAGAGTGCAGTGACGTAAGTGACACAGTCGGGAGACAATTTGCATGATATTGTGTAACAACTTCGTAAACACAAGAAAGAGTGATGGTCATAGGAAGATGAGTGTAATCTTGTTAATATCAGCTAAATCATCAATCCATCTTATGCGCGTCAAGGAAATTGTTCTACTTTCTACACCAGATATTATTTTAATCTACATAATGAACCTTCATCATTTTCTTCCCATTTACTAGATTATTATTAACAGGAATTTATATTTCGTAACATTATTAAAAAAAAATACATGTTGAAAATACTGTATAGGATGTGATTCATTAGGTAATTTTGCGAAAAGAAGTTCATACACGGAAAAAAATGTAAAATATGTTTTTTTCTTAAGAAAATATTATTAAGTTATAGGTTTATAGATTTGCACTAATTAAAATTATTAATATTTTGTAAGAAATGTTATACTGCAAAATTTAAAATGCGACTATAGTACAAAATAATAATATTTAATTTAATACTTTATTAAAAATCATTTATATTATTTCAAATATTTACAGTAATTGTTTCAAGTCACTCAAAACTACAAATAAAGAAAATATAACTTTATTTTGAGAACAACAATGGTTGACTCAAGTAATTCATTATATAAATAAAACGAAATAATTCTTTAAAAAAAACATAATTTTATCTCATATTAAGTATAGTAGTTTTCTAGATTTCAAGTAATTTTTATTCTAAAATAAAGAATATATACAGGGTGCGTCAGAAAGAATGGGTCAACACTAAACTGGAGATGCTAGACACGAAAATATTTGTTTGAGCTTTTCATGCGTCAGTAAATATTAGCGTATTTTGCGTGCAAGTTATATATCACTCGTGAAATTATTGATAAATTTCAGAATAAAATTTAAACCTTGAACACTCTGTATTTCTTAAACCAGCGACATCCGTGTAATGAGCTCAAACATATTATTTTGGCGTCCAGTATCTCCAGCTTAGTGTTGACCTATTCTTTCTGACTCACCCTGTAAAATCTTATTATACAAGAGTAAGTTAATCTATCAATAAAGTATTCCTGTATTTAAGGAATAGTGGCACTACGGTAGCGTTGGTATAAGTACTAACCTTGATATATGTATAGCTTTCTTTCCATGTATGAACATAATATGTCAGTTTAATTTTTTTGCTACAAGCCGTTGGTTCTTTTTAAAGAGTATATTTTAATATCTCTGAAAGCACTTTTTATATTATTTTCAATTTTGATATGTCTTACTGGGATATAAAACATCATCATGTTCCACATTACTGTTTGTTGTCTCACGAATAAAATTGACGAACTTTCTGTACTTATTTCTAGAAAATAAAAATATTTCTGTTGTTTGTATCTCTGAACAGTTTTTTTATGACAGCGACACCCCATATGTAAAATTGGACAATTTTCAGTTAAGCGCATATTATTGCCGAAAATTAAAAAAAGAGGAGGTGTTGCGACTTTTGTCAGAAATGGCATTACATTTAACAGCTTGGCCTTAACTAATTTTTGCAGTGAATGTCATGCAGAATTTTGTGGCTTAGAATTAGTCTCTGGCAACTTAATTGTTGTTACAGTTTACAGATTTTGTCTTGCCGACTTTGAGATATTTATGTCAGAATTTGAGGAGTTGCTAGTATATCTTGGCAAATATAATAAAATTATTTTAATGGGTGATTTTAACATACATTTCGAAGGTTCCTCAACAATGTTACATGATTTTATGTGCCTAATAAATTCTTTTGGATTAAACGCCGCTGTCTCTGAGTTTACAAGAGTGACCGGTTGCATTGATAACGTCTTAACGAATATTGACAGTAACTTTTACACTGTAGAGGTTCACGACCCGAGCATTTGCGATCATTTTAGGCATTTTTTGCAATTTAATGAATCTGTCAATCTGTCCCATGAAATTTCGTGGGTCCGCCGGATTACCAGAAATAGTATTTCAAAGATTAAAACATCCTTAACTGCAATAAATTGGAATGTCCTTGACACCCTTGATTTGCAATATGTCTAATCATTTGGTGAATACCTATAGAGATTTAATACATACATTTTGTCTACTGAAATAATGCTTTCTACGTAATAAACCCTTAAACTGGTACAATAATAATTTACGTCATACGATTAAACAGATATACAACATTACTCAAGCTGACAATGATAAAACTTCCTTCAATTTGTATTGAAAAAAATATAAGAATGCAATTACTTTGGCCAGGCAAACTGCTTTAAGTGCTTTTATTCAGAAATCTAGTAACAAATTGAAGGCCGCTTGGAAAGTCATAAATGACGAACAAAATTCCCAGTCGTTTTATCAACTATTTTACAACTATTGCTAAGAGTATTATTTCACAATTATCTTGTACTTTGGATAACTCTGATAATTTTCTGAATTGCGTTCCGTCTACGAGTGCTTCATTTTTTCTTGAACCGGTTTCCGCTCAGGAAGTATTATGTACTGTCTATAATTTGAAGAATACCAGTAGCCTAGATGTTTATGATCTAAATAGTCAGATTGTTAAAGAAACTACTGTTGTTGTTATTGATTATTTCACAGATATTATTAATTGATGTTTCAGTTTGGGTGTTTTTCATGATGCTTTTAAAGTTGTAAAAATTGTACCCATTTTGAAAAAAGGTGACCCGACTTTACCAGATAATTATCGTTCTATATCTATTATTCCCGTGTTTGGTAAAATCATTGAAGTAATTTTAAAAAATAGAATATCGAAGTACTTTGAAAGGAATTCTCTGTTGCATAAACACCAATTCGGTTTTAGAGAAAAATGTTCAACCATTGATGCGGTTCTTGATGTTGTCAGGGACATAGCTGAAGGTTTTGAAGGGAGGTGTCAAACAGCAATCACACTTGTTGATCTAAGTAAAGCATTTGATTGTGTATCGCACGACTTACTAATTAAAAAACTTGATTTTTATGGAGTACGCGCTTTGCCATTGAATTTGTTACAGTCGTATTTATATTATCGAAGGCAGTGTGTGCATGGTGATGGAGTCATGTCAAAATTTAGAGCACTCGAAGAAGGCGTGCCACAAGGATCAGTCATGGGGCCACTGTTGTTTATTATTTTTATAAATTACCTTTTTTCTACCTATCTCTTTACAATATGGTTATGTATGCCGATGACGCCACCTTAATCAACACATATAACGACACTACTTTAATTAATATAGCAATCAATGATTCACAGGATATCGCCGAGCAACGGTATAATAGCAATGGTTTAAAACTAAATAAAGATAAAACTCAAAAATTAATTCTGTCTTCTAATAACTTGACTGCACAGGGTAATGACGTTAAGTTGCTAAGTATTACTATTGACGATACATTAAATTGGTCGTCACACATTAACGCACTTTCCAATAAGATTTCTAAATACATATATCTGCTACGTACACTTAAAGTGACTGTAAATCTGGATACACTGACATATTATGCATTTATTTACTCAAATTTGAGTTACGGCATTATCCTTTGGGGACACGCAACTAATGTTGTTGTTTGTACTACAAAAAAGATGTATCAGGATAATTGCTGGTGTCAATCCTCGTGAACATTGTAAACCTTTATTCATTCGGTTTAAAATAATGCCAGTACCGGCGCGGCGATGTATATTTATTACAATATATTGCGCATTGATAGTGCCAGATACGTTTACTCCAAATACTCAGACTTACAATACCAGAACAAAAGATCTGTTGAAGCCACCTAAATTCCATTTAACCTAATCTGCTAAAAATTCGCCTAATCTTATGTTATACAATAAATTGCCAGAAGATATAAAGAAATTAGAATGCAATCACTTTAAAAAAATTCATTCTTCAATACGGTTTTTACTCTACCAATGAATTCTTGGATAACCTGTATCTGATCTAACTGCATTGATGAATAACCTGTATCTGATCTAACTGCATTGATGAGTGAACATGCCCACATTTAATTATATCTCTGTTTTATTTATTTATTTGTCCTCTTTATCAGTGTACACATGTGTATGTTACTGTACTATTCAACTATTATTCCATTGTATGGTTTATTAGTGATCTTGCCTTTTACCTTTTGCTATGTATATGTTATTTTAAATTGTTTTGCATTTAGTTTTTTTTTGTCAATGTTACTCTGACTTGCTACAAACAATATTTATTTGTAATGTGATCAAATAAACTTATACACCACTGACATTTTCTATGTGAATAGTTTTTCTGATTACTACTACGCCAAGATATCTGCCACACACATAGTCTGCACTAAACGTTGCTGGTCCGTGCTGGACAAGTGTACGAAGTCGTGCAGGTTTGCAATAATAATATGCGCGTTCTCTTGTCACTGAATCAACAGTTTAAGTTACAAATTATATTCACAGATGAAGCAAATGTTTCAGTTAACAAAACTGAAAATAATGATGTAAAATAGGTACTTTCGAAGGCATTAAAAAATCATTATTAAAAAATCAATACTATGTAGCAATAGATTTATGCCGTGTCTTGCTTCATAAATCGACTGAGGAATTACATTCTGAAATGTTAGTATGTTTTTAAGGAACCCTCAAAAAAAATATTATCAAATCTGGGGGGCAGACCATGTTTTTGGGTTCGCTGAATCCGAATCCAAGGTCCGTTTAACCACATCACATCAGATTGTTGCCATAACCTTAAAAAGTATAATTCAAACTGTAAACACAAAACATAAGCTGTTAATCCTTAAACCTATAAACCAATCACCCCACAACGCCATAACCAATAAACCCAATAACTGCATTACTCGATACTTGAACTAATCTTACATCCTCCAGAACGCCATAAGTAATAACAGATGTATTTTTCTCGAAAAACGAAATGGGATCGTCAGCATTAGAGTTACCCAATGTACATGAGGAGGTTGGGCGCGGCCTGTTTTTGTACATCATGTAGCCCTTAACAGGACGTTTGATAAGTTTATACAGTATGCGCCAAAAGTATTGAATTTTAATTGATTTACGTTTTCTAACATTCAATCGTCATTTACTCGAAAACTTTCCTATGTAAGAGGGCAAAAGTTTAGTACTGTCTGATAGAGAATTAAACGATCTTTCAGAATCAAGGAAAAAAATATGGTGTTGCCATTTAAAAAAAATCGATGACGTCATTACTCGAAAACAAATGACATTTGAAAATCGCATTTTACGCTAAAATGTGTATTTTTTAAATTAAAAATCGACCTGTGCGAGGATTTTTCCCAAAAAATAATTGTTTCGCTTTTATTGAATTTATTCCATACTTTTGGCGCATACTGTATAAACTACAGACATACTTATATTTATTTTTTATTCATTTTCTTTTTTTATAGCTGTAACGAGTTTTCTTTTCTTCAAATGATCTGCGCAGATATTTTTTTTACGTTTTTTTTCTCCTTCTAGTATATCTCTTTTTAGTATTCAACAAAAATCAGCCATCTAATTTACGTTACACCTTCGTTGATAATGGGTTTTCATTACCTTTAGGTCTTGGCGGAGTCGTTCACCTTGTTCTTCTCTGAAGTGAACAAGATTATAATCTTGCATTTATACTAATAAAGCAAAGACAATGAATCGAAAACATGACAAATAATCTATTTGCTACGTTTGTACGGCATCTTTTCCTTCTTTAACTAATTTTAAAGTCTTCTATTATCTATTTATCTGTTCTTATTTTGACTCTATAAATCTGTAGTATATACACATAGTATTGGTACGAAAAGGAGACTGTCCTCCACCAAATGTCACGATTGTAAATATGTTTATAAATTTGATTCCGTAAATTCATTTAATATCCGTTATTTGAAAATTACTCTTCATCTCTCTAAGAAGCTTTTTGTTGACAATATTATGTGTATAGAATCTTTTTCACACAACAGGAAAATTTCAGTGAATGTGGGAAACAGTAGTTCGTCTGTAAACTGTCTTAACGTAGAAGTTTCACAGGGCGTGTTATCGCCGTTGTTTTTTATTTTGTTTTTAAATGATTTCGAAACGCTTTTGTCACATACTCTAAAGCCGGACCTGCTGGCTTATTGCAACACAACGCGAACATAATTCTAAAACATTTTCACGCTTGGTGCACATTGAATAAACTTATTATTAATGCAAGTAAAACTAAGTATACTGTATTCCGTAAGGAGCTTTTGTTATTGGCAAACTTTGTGCTATAAATAATATGTACACAATAGATAATGTTACCCATGCAAAATTTTTAGGACTACTTATAGACAAAGATTTGTCTTGGTATAATCACCTTGAACATGTTTTAGCAAAATTAAATTCTTAATATTATGATATGAGAAATCTTAAATTTATTGTTGATAAGAAGTATCTTCTACATGTCTACTATGCAGTGGCGTACTCGCATATAAAATATTTAATCGTGTATTGGGGTCAGTCGATGGAGATGTATAGAGTTTTTATATTGCATATATTTTATATTTATTGAATATTACGACTTATCATATCAGTCACTTAAGACTCATGGAGACCCTTATTCAAAACAAAATAAAATATTAACCGTTCCAAAATTCAAATGCATTTCTTTGCCGAATCAGTATTCATAATCACAATACAAGATATGCAGACAGTATTTATACTGATAAATTTAGATTATCGCTTTTCACGAAAAGCGCATATTACACATGTAGTACTGCTTGCAACAAGCTACCACAACAAATAAAAGATTTAAGTAGCGTCATTAAATTTAAGAAAAAGCTTTTGGAGTTTCTTTATGACCGATGCTTTGAACGAATTCTTCGATACACGGTGACTGTTTGTTAAGTTTTAAATGTATGTTAAGTATTAGTGTAGGTGAAAGTTATTTATAAGATTTCATATTAACAGAATGATACCTCGTGGTATCCTATGTAGGCCTATATGAAATTAAGTTATTCTTATTTTTCTAGGGAACTGCCACAGATTTATGGGGTACATATTGTTTAGGATAGTCCAAAGGAAAACCATAACAGTTAACTACTTATTAATAATTTTATCGTGAAAATTAATAAACACGTCATATTTTTTGGTTTCAATAACTTAAAACACAATTTTTAACATGTTTACATGATTCGATAAGAAGTATAGTAAACATTATATTTGAGCCGCAATGTATATCCCATCTGAAGAGCAAACTAAACCATTTTAATTTTATTAAACCGCTGGATTTGCAGAGACAAGTTGTCATAGTAAAATAGCTTGTAGTCCGATGAAAAATTCAAGCTGTCCGTGAGTTGACTATTCATCTTTAGGATGGTGTCCAGAAATATTCCAGACGGTTTATCAACGTCAAGGTAAGATAGGAGAAGGCTTATCTACGAATGTTAATCATCGTCCGGTTCATTTGTGACTAGTAGTCAAGCGGGCTAACGCGTTAGGTGAGAATTTATGACTTGGAATTATTCCAGGAATATTGGAGCACACTAGGATAAATAACTAATGTCATAAAAACCGAGAAACATATGGATTCTAACAAATAAAATTCTTGTTGTAAGTACGTAATAATTTTCATGGGAAGCTCGGCAATGATTACATCTTTTTTAATCACTGGATTTAATGCCTAAATTAGCTAGTATTTATATATAATCGAAACCACAAATCAATAATAGCGTAGTTTAGATTAATTGATTTGAGTTTAAAATATTCTTGAATATACAGTATGCGCCAAAAGTATGAAATAAATTCAATAAAAACGAAACAATTATTTTTTGGGAAAAATCCTCAAACAGGTCGATTTCTAATTTAAAAAATACATATTTTAGCGTAAAATGCGATTGTTCAAATATCATTTGTTTTCGAGTAATGACGTCATCGATTTTTTTTAAATGGCAACACCATATTTTTTTGCTTGATTCTGAAAGATCGTTTAATTCTCTATCAGACAGTACTAAAGTTTTGCCCTCTTACATAGGAAAATTTTTGAGTAAATGACGATTGAATGTTAGAAAACGTAAATTTTATCCATAAAAAAGTAACAATTCTGAGGTATGTAAAATAAAATACAATTGATTAAATTTTATACTTAAATAAAATGTTCGAATTGCCATCCACCAACTTCTTGACAATGCGCAAGTCTGTGACGAAATTTTTCTTGCACATTATGAATGATTACTCTGCGTAATTCGTCCCGAATGCGATTTAGAAGTTTTTCTAAATTACATGGTTTATTAATGTACACTTTTGACTTCAAGTATCCCCATAAAAAATAGTCAAGAGGTGTAAGATCTGGCGATCTTGCAGGCCATTCTATCGGTCCGCGTCTGCCGATCCACCTCCCAGGAAAACAGTTGTCCAAAAAATCTCGTACAGGGCGCGCATAGTGCGGAGGTGCACCGTTTTGATGAAACCATATGGTATCGTCAGGAATGTCAGGGTCATTATCGTTAGGAAAAATTACTGCAAGGGCTGGAACAAGGTCATTTTCTAGAAACTCTAAATATCTTTGTCCTGTAAGGGTTCCTTCAAAGAAGAAAGGCCCTACTATTCTGTCGTCAACTATTCCAGCCCACAAATTTAATTTCTGAGGGTGTTGGGTATGTGTCTCTGCCATCCAATGAGGATTTTCCCGACTCCAATATCTGCAAGTTTGACGGTTTACTGTACCATTTAGACAAAATGTGGCCTCATCTGAAAAAAGTATTTGCCGGTGTAAATTTCTATTTCCTTGACATAAATCCATTAGAATTTCGCAAAAGTGTAAGCGGCGATCGGGATCATCTTCATTGAGTTCCTGCACAAGTTGAGTTTTGTAGGGATGATATTTTTCCTTCCTCAAGATACTTAGCACTGTGCTCTGACTAGTGTCATTGTTTAATGCAACCAATCGTGAAGAATTATGAGGATTATCCACCATACTTATCAAAATGTTCTGTTTCTGATTTTCATTAATGCTTGGACGTCCAGGTTTTGGAATATTTACAACATTGCCAGTTTCTCTAAATTTAGACTCTACCTTACTGACTGTTGATTGGCTGATTGGGCGATCTGGATATTTTTCATTAAAAAACTTCCTGCTGAGTTCTAGTCATATTCCCGCATCCGATAAGAATTAAAATTTCAATTCTTTGAGTAACAGTTAATTGTGCCATAATACTTTAAATTGACTATGTCGCTTATAATACTTATTAGAAAGTCGGTGTGACAATGACACTTTGCAAAGATTTTCACCTACGTGATCCATAAAAGAACTTTGGAATTCGAAAAACTAAACTTGATAACGTTTTTGCTTTATTTTAATTGATTTACGTTTTCTAACATTCAATCATCATTTACTCGAAAACTTTCCTATGTAAGAGGGTAAATATTTAGTACTGTCTGATAGAGAATTAAACGATCTTTCAGAATCAAGGAAAAAAATATGGTGTTGCCATTTAAAAAAAATCGATGACGTCATTACTCGAAAACAAATGACATTTGACAATCGCATTTTACGCTAGAATATGTATTTTTTAAATTAAGAATCGACCTGTTCGAGGATTTTTCCCAAAAAATAATTGTTTCGTTTTTATTGAATTTATTCCATACTTTTGGCGCATACTGTATTGTTTTTATTCAGCTTGCTGCTAGTATGTCAGCCGATTTGATGTGATTGAACCCACAGTTGAGGTATGATGGCACCCAATATGAAAGTAAGGAAATGATTAGCGAAATAAAAATGTAGTTCAGTACAAGCATGTTACTGTATGTACCTAGGTAACAACACAAGAAGATAATTCTGTATGGAATTAGAGAAAAAAATACTATGTAACAAACACAAAATAAAAATTCTTCTTAAAATTAGTAAACAAAAGTCTTTCATGGGTTAAATTTTGGGTTTTGTAAAGCTGCATGAACCCAGATGATTGATATTTGATCCAGATCATTAGAAAAATAGAAGCAAGAGGGCTCGTCTAATTATTATTGAAAATGCCCACAACTTTTGACATATGTAGGTCGTCCGAGTTCAGAGGGCGTTGTCTTTGTGATCGTTAGATCTAAAGATAATCGGTGGCCAATTTTTATAAATGCAAAGTTTCTTTGAAAAATAATTGATTTTCAGGAAAAAACTCGTTATAAGTAAATTATATTAGTATCTCACTGACTATTTTATTGTTTTCAAGCTTGCACCTATATAGGGTGGTCGCGATGGAATGGGCCAAAATTCATGATTAGATTCCTGACGTGAAAATATTGCGATGTAGACAAACTCACCTTAGTCCAAAAATTGACACTTACAGAGTTACAGGGTGTTTAATGCAAAATATTATTTTAGTTTTTTCTTATTTATTTCATAATAAATGCTCATATCGAGATGAAATTTTGGATTTAGGGGTTTTCTGGGGCGAGAGATTGAAATATATCCATGGTTTGCTTGTAGCTCATAGAGAGCGCCACCTGCGCTAGGTCGAATACGTTGAAAACGACAGAAGTTTTTTATCTTTCAAAAATTTAATTCTCAGGTACAAAGTTCTGATTTTACAACTTCTTTTACACAAAAAAGCTATACTTTTCGAAAGTCGCTATCTTGCACCGTTCTCAAGATATTTAGCTTTGGTAATTCGAGTAATCAAGATAAGGTACGAATGTCAAAAAGAACAAGAGTTTATTTCAAATTATAAATTGTGATGAATAATTGAATATCGAATATGTCCGCCTCCAACTTCAATATATTTATTAACGCGTTTGTTCAAAGACTACCGTATTTTAAAATAGAGATTCTTGTTACGAAATGATTCGGCGGCATTTACAATTTTCTACCATAGCTCTTCGCGGGTGTTTATAGTTTCTCTATAGACAACTGATTTCATGTAGCCCCAGAAACAAAAATCCATAAGATTAAAGTCAGGACTACGAGGAGGCCATAATATTCGCCATAATTGCCGTGTATTCAGTGGTAAATCGTCGAGCTAGTCAACTAAATGGTGCTGCAGGAAATTTAAATACAAGTCACCATTTAGATTTGGAGGAAGCTCATGTGGACCCAAAAGGTGATTTCCTATGATTCCGCACCAAACATTTATCTTAAATTCATGTTGGAAGTGACGCTCACTGACTACGTGAGGATTTTCGTTATCCCATATGTGCATGTTTCTAAAATTAAAAATTCCTCGACGAGTGAAGGTCGCTTCATCAGTGAATAGTACATTATCCAAAAGTGCGAGTTAATTTCTCAAGAGGAACTCGCGAAAGTAATAAATCATTGCCAAAGAAGGTTAGAAAAAATATTCAAGTTGAAGGAGGGCTAATAGAAAAGGCAAAAATTCAAAGATATTTGGTTATTTTGTAGTTCTTTTGTTATGTTCAGTTAAATTTCTTTTGCTAAAAACAAAAACGAAAAAAATCGATATTTTCTTAAATTTGATCTTTTATTACGAGTACCCTATATTAACTAGGCCAATAAAAATAGTATAATTTCAAAGCCATAGTACACCTCTATCGAAAGAAAATGTTCAGATGTTCCATTAAAAAATACTGATTTTTTTGTTATTGACGAATGTTACTTGATTTTAATAAAAAAATTGGGATATTAATATCAATAATTTTAAAAATATTCCACTTAAATTCAAATTTGTTACAACTAGACCCCCCTCTCCTATTTGCAATTTAAAATGAAAAAATAATTACTATATCCAGTTAAAAAAAAAGTTTGGGGTTACTACACTCTCCACAATATTAAAGAAATAAACAAACCTCTTTATAATATGCCTAATTGAAAATAAAAATTGACGTGTTTCAGAAATTTTGCGACAAACCATATTTATTCAGTTATACAGAATTTGTTGTAGTCAAACCTTCCACTCTGTATTTATTTTTCATATATTTTTAGGTATTAATACTATTGTGCGAAACTAACCACTCTGTGGACTAGAGCCCCAACCAGCGTTGAATTACTCCCACAATATCTACCCATATATTCTTTATTATTAGCTTTGGTAACATTTTTTACTGTATTTGTTGGACACAGAGTTATTCACAGTAAAAAGGAGGATTTTACCCAGCGTCAGTTCCAATTATTCCTAAAATGCGAGTTTTTCGTAACGCTTAAAATCGTTTTTTGTCATCCTAGTGTTACGCATAAGAGAATATAGAGGGCAGAAATCGAATTTTTTAGTCATTAAGTAACTGATGGAATCGAGCAAGTAATTAAGCGAAATACATGAAAACTTTTTGATCCAGATTTGATTAAAATTAAAAATAGGATTAAAATTACTTTCCGCCTCATTCTCCTTCCACTCCATATTTAACAAAAACAGGATTCTTATATAAGACCGAATGAAGCGAATTTTTTTTTAAATGTGTACCTTTGTTAAATCCGAGCAAGTCAAAGAAATTAAAGAAAGTTTCCATCAGAAATTATTGAACGAGGTACAGGTTTTATACTTATATACTCGTACATTCGGAATCGAGGTCTTGAAATTTAATATTTATAAAAGGTTTGTATATAGAAGTCGGTGCTAAACCAATTCTGTGATTTGAGGCCTACATCAATTTATTTAATGGACTGCAACAAATCGATATTTGTAGCACCTTTACGTTATACAATTTTAAACAGCGTTTTCAAAAACATTTCTTCATTAACAACTCCCTTTTATGCATGCTAAATTGCATTAAAAATCTTAACTAATATGATTATTAAGCCTCATTAATAGCAATTTTTTCCAATTATCAAAAGGATATTAGAGTAATACTAGGTGACCCGGCAAACGTTGTTTTGCCAAATGAATTATTTCAAGTGAATATTTTGGCAGTTAAATAAAAAATAACTAACTTAATGTAAGTGTGTGGAGATGTGGTATATGACTAAAAGAGGAATGGAGCACTGTGAATGATGACGGCCTATAAGAATAACAAAACATTCATTTTTTGAATTATTTCGCGTGCCTGCAAATTTACTTGTTTGACGGCCCAAGTTATCCCCTTTACGTCTTGTTGGCATTGTTCATTGTACAATAAGATAGCCATATAGTAAAATAATAGCCGTTGTTGGCGGGAGCTCGTGACACATGCTGCGTACTTTTGAGGTTAAGTACATCACTTAATTAACTAATAATGAGACTTGAAATTAATAATTTTATTAATTATTGATAAAATAGGAAATAAATAATTATGGCCCAGCAAATTAATAATAAATTTACTTGAGAATTACAGAGGTAAAGGTTGAGAAGGTAAAATGATAATTGTAAACGTCACTACTACGCTCGATTCATACACAATAATAATGGTCGAAAACTGTGTAGGGAGTGAGAGAAGACTTATTGTGTGAGGGAAACAGGAGACGGCTTCGTTCTCATCCCTACTCCGTGCTGTTTACTGGGTGAGAAGTGACACCGGTAGATGCCTGGCGAGGATAACTGATCTAGTGATAATCGATCAGTTATCGACCAGGGTTAAAAATGATTAAATTACTAAAATAGTTATTAAAAATAGGGGTTTGTGATAGAAGGATGAAAATTAAGGGTTGTATGTATTTTTTAATCCCACATCATAAAAAAATAAAAATAAAAAATTTTGTCCAAAAAATAAAAAAAATTGTTTTTAGGTCCACCACCCTAAGTGATAAGGGTGGTGGACCAGTTTTTCAAATATCAACAATAACTTCCGTGTATAGCAACTCGCAGTTGATGGATATCGTTTTAATTTATGGTAAATTGAAAATGTTTAGCAGAACGATTTTCCGATAAACATGTGCCAAATGCAGCTTCTTTTACAACGCTGTGCAGTGAGTGCAACTGTGATGCAAATGGGAAATTTGCAACCAAATCATAGAATAGATTGAGGTACAGGGTGTCCACGGCGTATTGCAGCAGTGTGGTATATCATACACTAGGCTCAATTATATCCATACCTTGTACAGCGTGTCCAAGCATTAATACCAAAGGATTGGACGAGGAGGACCCGTACCATGGCCGCCACGATCTGACTTTAAATAATTTGTACTTATTTTTGTGGGGATATCTAAAAAATGAAATATATTGCAGCGAAGTGGACACTATTGATGCTTTACGCAAACGTATCATAGCTGCTTCCAATAACTTACAAATTTAAAACGATGGTTTTACAGTGGACCAATTTTCAATGTCGAGCAGAAATGTATTTTTAAATCATTTTCGAATTGCCGTTTTTGATTTTTTACAGAATTTTATTTGTAAGAGTTTTCTGTAGATTAAATTTTTTATGTAAATGCTGAATCACTTTGTATATTTTACATCTTGTGCAACAATTTATATGAATATTTATAATTTGACTAAAAACTTTCTCAATAATCGAAGAAAAATAAGTGTGTGAGCTCAAAGCTATCGGGAGAGTAAAAATTGAGCTATTTTACATGGATAGATAATAGCTATTTATGTAATCAGTTATGAAACGTATGTTTCATAATGTATTACATACAAGATTTTTTTTAATTTTGACGAAAAATGGGAAATACAAGTTTTCAGTTTTGATCATTTACAAGTATAATTTAAATAATTATCTAGTATGTCAGTGTCAGTTTAAATTTTCTTGTCACTTGGCTTGATATTTAATAGAAGCTGATTTATTCTATGACGCTGATTGTTACTGTTACCATTTATTTGGAAAAGTGTGTGATTTACATTCAAATTCTGACGATATACCGAGCGATATCGAAGAAGCGTCAAGAAATGCCGTATGTTCACTTATTCCTGAAAAATACAAAGCGGTATATGACTTGGTTTATGAAAAATTTGAGAAATGGCGTGAAGCGACGAAAGTAAAACACGTCAATGAGAAAATACTATTGGCATATTTTGAAGGTAAGAAGAATTTGAATGCTTCTACGCTATGGACACAGTTCCATACCAGACTCCATGTTAAGAACTGAGCTGTCTTTAAAAAAGGTATAGACATTAAAACATTTAACACATTTTTTAAATGGCAGTCCGATGGACACCACGTTTTTTCAAAAGTAAATATTGCAAAGTTTTTGGCAGAGGTGAATGACAATACTTTTTTGATGGCTAAGGTAACTAGTAATTGAATTGTTTAGTTGCTAGTTTACTAATTCACATGTTTTGCTTTAGGTTATATTGGTTGTGGAAAAAGCATGTGTATGTCGGAAGTCAGAATTAACATTTTTACCTGTTGAGGGTATTACAAATGAGGAAACGTATTTTCGAGTAAATATTCCAAATACAAAAACTAGAGTAATTCGTGAATTTGTAATCATCCCGGGATATATAGAAGGATTAAACTTGTTGACATTATCAGGAAATATAGAAATCTACCCCCAGAAAATATTAAACACAATAGATTCTTTGTTAGATATAGAAATGGTAAATGTGATGTACAACCAGTAGGAATTAATACTATTGATCAGTTACCAAATATGATTGCTCAAATGATTGGTTTGCCGAATTGTGCATTATTCAAGGGGCACTGTTTCAGAAGATCTTCGGCCACTTTACTTTCAGATTCTGCCAATATTTTAAAAATAAAACAACACGGCGGCTGGAAGTCAAATTCAAACGATATATTGAAAATTCTATAGAGAATAAAAAAAAACAATTTCCGGTGATATTCTTGTACCGAGTAATATTAATAACATATCACGGAATATTACTGCAAGTTTATCATCTAAGATTTCTTTTGGAATTAGTTTCACTAACTGTACCAACTGCGTTGTGAATATTTACAATTAAATAATAATTAAAAAATAATTAATAAAGTGTTATTTATAAAATTACTGACTTAAATAAAAGTTACTTTATTATTTTTCTGTTGTACATAACGAACTTTTCGTAGCCAATTGTATAATTGTTTTCATTATGCAACCAGTTACATAAAGTAGAACGTTTTGACACTTGTTTCGATAACAAAATATTTTACATTATATGTCAAAATTAGAATAAAATATGTTATGTTATGTTTTAATATGCATATGCATTTAAGAACATTTAATCCGATACCAGCTGTTTCCATACTATCTACCTACTAGCGCGTTTGATAGTAATTGCATCTCAAATAGAAACACACACACACACTTATACATACATACACAACTATTATACATATATGCAAGCTGCATTTGCACTATGCCATAGATAAACCGCATTGTCTGCGGCTACGCTGAATCTGCTCTAGCGTATATTCATGTTGTCGGAACCCTTTTGTGGATTGTTCAAGTTACAATGCATAGCCTGCTAACAATGCCAGACTTCCATCAACAGCTGACGACTCTTTCTTTTTCTTCCCTTAAATGGAATAATCTAACAATATTTTATTGTTTCAGCGGAGCAAGATTACCTGCACATTACCTAGACATTTGATGCGAAACTGAATTAGTAGAACTCAGCTTATGCAATGTTAACTAATTGCCTTTGCTAGTACAGGGATTAAATTTCGTTTCCTAGGAAATACAAGTAAATCATAGTAGGTACATAATATGAGTATTACTAATCGTTCATATGAAGAGAAACCATTACAACTCAAAAGGAGAGACAATTGAATGTTGTCGTGGTTGTCACCCCATATCACAGCCTTTCTGGCTCTTAATAGATTTCAGGTAGAAAGTCAGAATGGCAACTTTATTCTCTGCAAAAAGTAGTTATGTAAATAAGGTTTTCCAGTGGAAATATTTAGTCTAGAAGAAGCAAGATGCAAATCGTTCTTTGTTCTACTATTCACATTATAGACGTTACAGTTAGCTAAAAACATAGATCTCTTATTAAACACAAACATATTTTATTTCAAATACAATGTGAGTAATTCATAATGGCTTAAGGGCATTGTTAACGTCCATATAAAGCGATTGAGCCCAGAATGTTTTATTCAATTGTTGATCCTTTTCTTTCCATAGGGTGTTAAAGTTGAAAAAATGTGTGCTCGATTTTTTGCTATATTTACAAACAAATCAATAGGTGCAAAATGATTTAAATATATCCTATTAGTGTTATATTTGAAATTATTTTCTATGAGATCATTACTAGGCAGTGGAACTTGTCTCCTAACCCCAAAAACCGAAAAGCGCAAATCCCAAAGATACGTACTTTCCAGAATCGACCGCATCATAGTCCAGGAAAGTTAGGAAAATTAGTGGAAATTTTTAGGCACAGCAGATTTCGAGATGCGGTTTTCTGTATTGTGTTCAGGAAGGTCCCAGGAAAAAGTCACCTGGTTTAGCCATTTTTTGAAAAATGCCTTATGGGCCGGAAAATGCATTTTCCAATTGCACCATTATAGGAACGACTGGAAACTCGGAAAAATCACTCGGAAATCGTTACTCGGGGGTTTTTGGGGATGCTGAATTCAATTCTGGCATTGGAATTACCCTGGGGCGCTCGGAGGCGGCTCTGCGGGGCTATCCGGGGGGTCATTCTGGGTGGAAACTTCATAGTCCATGGGAAGCGCTCTAAACTCGTTACTTGGGGGTTTTCGAAGATGCCGAATTCAATTCTGCCATTAGACTTCCCCGAGGGCGCTTGGGGGTGGTTCTGAGATCTGATTTTGAATCTACAATTTGATTTCCGTAGTGTCGGACTTCTTTTTTAAGAAAAAATTGGAATCTCCTTGCCAAAAAAATCACGAAACTTTCTGTGAGTCAAAGCAGAGTAATTATTTTAACATCCACTTTCACGACATTCATTTGACGTAAGGACTTCCTACATAAGGCCTCTTGGTGAACAATGCGGTATATCACAGGATATTTGACATAATTTTGTTTCAATAGACCTGCAAATTTAATATCTGTTCCTATTTTAGCTCTGGCTTCATAGGTGCCAATAAATGAACATTTATCAAATCCCCCATACAATCTTATTTATAGCTGAACAAAATATCCGTACTCTTAGTTGTACCCTGCAGGGGGAAAATATCAAGCATCTCATCTGTAACACTGAAGTCCTCTTGAATAGTTCGTCCAGGTAGAGTGAAAAATATCGGCAAATCATGTGATAAGATAAATCATTAACAAAGTAAATAAAAAGAAGTAGACCAAGGTTAAATCTTTGGGGTACACCAGAAATAGCTAAGAAACTAAATCACTTATCACTAAAACCCAAATGATGTAATTTATGTATTAATAATTAGTGATTCACTTTATCGAAAGCTTTTGACAGTTTTTCTGTTACAACAGTGAGCCCTGTAGAAGAGTCCATAGTTTAGTTTTAAATCTTCGTCCAGATAAAAAGAAGCATGGATTCAGTTTTACCTGGATTTTTTGCCCAAACCGCACATGTGTGGTAAATTTAACTTCTAATGTAAACATGGGCGTATATATGACAAAATGAGGTTATATTTTACCTTAATTGTTTCTCTCGTCCTTCGTTCCAAACTGCCAAAACTTCATTTTCACTCATTACAGGTCCGTCAGAATTACTCGCCACAAAATACACACTTCGCGTAGAGTTAATAAATTGTCCATTTATTTTAAGAAAATTGATTGAAAGAAATAATAACAGACAGCTTCGAATACACCCGTGGCAGTTTTTCATTTAGAAAATTTTGTCCGATAACTGTATCTCCACTGCATTGCTCTCAACTCTAGAAAATATGTCCACGTACGTTTAAAGAAAATTGTGGAAAACTACACATGTCCCAATATATCGCAACTATCCATTATTTAATAAATAAAACGTTTAAAACTGAAACTGTCACTAAAAACGGAAAACTAACATTACAATTTTAACACAACCATTCAGTCTTCGGTCCGCCACCACCGAGAACCTAATATTATTCAGATAAATATTCTTATGGCAATCAATATAATCAATATTCTATTCTTTTGTGTACAATCGTGGGTTATCATCATCCTAGTATTGTTTTGACACTTCCTCCGTGACACGGGATTACACGCACATAGCACTTGTCAGTCGATATAAACCTATGCTGTGTTGTTGGTTGCATTGTTTCTAATACTCTCCAAATAAAGGTCAAACAGCAGCCTCGGGAAATTTAAAATAATAATACTATTACTAATATTATTATGTGCAAACATGGTCGATTATTGTTAATATCGTTACTATTATTAGTATTATTATTATTATTTAATTCTATAATAAGTTAAAAAATGGAACGAGCTTTAGTGCACTTTGCGCTAATAAATAACCTACATATGGCGCCAGCATGGAAGATCCGTTAAATATCGCAAATATTTTGATATTAGCTTTCAGTATTTGCTTTTCGCACATTCAAATTCGTGTACGCATATCGTGCAGCAGCAGAATATCAAAGACGTTTTCCAAATATGTAGACAGAATATGCCAAATCCTTGTACATTTGTACGAATTTTACAACGTCCACGAATGTTGTTTTACACGTGCTGGAGTTTTAAATACGTATGTACCTAACTTGAAAATAAAAAAGAACCATTTTTTACTGTTTAAGAAAGGTATTTTAAGTTAATATCTATCTAATCTCCTACAATTCCTATCAATGTAGTCATATGTATGTTCTCTGATACCAAATATCTAGGTATGCTATTGAACAATTCCACAGACAAAGCTCTATTCAATAATTATCTAAAGAAATTAATCTATCTAAATTTACTAATATGGTTTAATGAAAACACTCTATAGATATCTAACTTCTGACAGTGGGAACTCGAAAAGAAATTAATCTATCTAAATTTACTAACCTGGTTTAATGAAAACACTCTATAGATATCTAACTTCTGACAGTGGGAACTCGATATTCAACCACAATAGATGAGATCTGACCTATTTCTGCATTTTTAGGATTGCTTCATCATTCATTGACAGATTAATCCGTTTGACATTGTCAAAATTTAATTTCAAAGAATTTTAATTTATTGGTATAATAATTTTTATAGTTAGATATTTGACTCAACTTAAAGGAGGCCACCTGATGAAGCAATCCTAAAAATGCAGAAATAGGTCAGATCTCATCTATTGTGGTTGAATATCGAGTTCCCACTGTCAGAAGTTAGATATCTATAGAGTGTTTTCATTAAACCAGGTTAGTAAATTTAGATAATTATTGAATAGAGCTTTGTCTATGGAATTGTTCAATAGCATACTTAGATGTTTGGTATCAGAGAACATACATATGACTTCATTGATAGGAATTGTAGAAGATTAGATATATATTAGCTTAAAATACCTTTCTTAAACAGTAAAAAATGTTACAAAAGCTAATAATAAAGAATATATGGGTAGATATTGTGAGTGTAATTCAACGCTGGTTGGGGCTTTAGCCCACAGAGTAGTTAGTTTCACACAATATTGTTAATACCTGAAAATATATGAAAAAAAAGCCAATTCATACTTTTTAAAATTCCTTGTAACTTTTTTTTTACTTAGTGACATAAAAATAAAGCATTTTTAAACTACAATAATAGATATACCTACAGAAAAAAAGTATTTGTGTATTTATGAAATAGTCGAGGGAAATAGAAAACAGAAAATAATTCAACTTTCTCTCCAAATATCAGTCCTGGAAGTATCAGTAAGGTAGGTTTTACTCTCAGTGCTACCATATCGCGTTTCTCATTAAATAATCTAGTATTTTGTAAATAAAACTTTCTTTAAAAGCGCCAACGTGTAACGATTTACACGTGGCAACGCGATGCTCTGTCACTACCTTTGACAACTTTGACTTTGGTAGAGTATACCTAACCTCGCAGCTGACAGGCGGCATAGTCGCCGAGAAATTAGGGGTTAATAAGGTTTTGAAAATATTTTTTTTTCGCTTTATAAATAAGTTTGGAATTTTTTTGAAGGGTGATACCGTTAATTCTGAATATTTCCTATCCCCTCTTAAAATATTTGTACTAAGTCATAGTTAAGCCTGTATTTAGAGACAAAAATAGATATAAAAGCAAAAGAATACAAATCAATAGTGCACGGAAAATAAACAGCAAATTCATTAAATAGAATGAGAAAGGAAATCTTGTGCCTGCAACATTAAAGAAAAGCTATTTGCGATGCGTATTTATCCATTAGTTTGAAACCGTATAAGCAAGGAAACTTCCACTGTATACTGAAATTAAAAGAAGATTTAGCTGGAGCATATCTCACGTTTACACGTTTGCGAAAATATTCCCTTCATTTAGCAAATCGCTCCGACTTGCCCAGCGACACAAAAGGAGCAATAAATCATTTGTAACTTCTGCAAAATGAAATGTAATCCGAAAGTGCTCGACGTGAGGCATTACAAAAGGCTCAAATGTGTGGCCGTTAAAATTTAGAATGCAAATAATATTCGCTTAAGTGTGCTATTTCGGGGAGCGATCTTTTATTGTAGGATTTGTATGTGATTTTGTAGCGCGCCTATTTTTCTGCATCTTTTCTAACTTCGCCTCAATTTCTTCGACTGTAAAGGAGATTCTCTGTCATTCGCCGTACTCGAGTGGGGAAAATGAGGACGGGACGACTACACTGAAAATAATTTTATTGCTTTATTTTATTATTTTACAAGTAATTTCACAAAATTCTTGTAATTTTACAATTTTATTATAAAGATGACGTTGGTATATTTACCAAATGTTAGTATATTTCCTATGTGATTTTACAGTATTTTGTAAAATTTTAGTTTGAATTTGTTGTACTTTTACAATATCTTTATTGTTTCGCATTGTAACACTATTGTATTTTTAAAATACTTTTTTAAAAATTGAATATAAAGTTTATATATTGTTATAATCCCTTACTTAAATTAGCAGTATAAAATTTACATTTGCATATTTCAATCTCTAATAAAAATAAATAGTATACAGAGTGAACCTTAAATAAGTACAAATATTTTAACACGGTTAGTTTACTGTGAAGAATCTATAATTAATAGTTTTTTTTTACAAAAAAAAAAACGAATAAAAAAGTCAGAATTTAAATAAATTTCAATTTATCATCTTAACTTGTTGAGGACCGCTGACCCACTCCAATATTAAGGTTTTTATGAGTCATAATATTGTATAAATTTGATGTCTATAGCGTTGTCTTCTTTGGCATTCCTTTACCTCTCCAAAAATTATATTGAAGTATGTACAATCGTTTGCAATAATAATGACGCTCTTTAAAATGAATTTTGCGATTTATTGTGTACTGCTGACGTATTTATAATGAAATTTACTCTCACTTTTAACATTTGTTCTTAGTTATTTCACTCACCGATAGAGATTTAATGAAATTTCTACTCAAAATTTCTAGAAGTTCAAAAACAGTTTTGATGGAGTGCCATTATTATTGCAAAAGCATGTACATGAAATTGAATTGAAAAACTAAAACAGATTCTCTCAGAATTTGATCATTATTGATTTTTACTACACTGCAAATTATTTATCGTAATACTATCAGTATCACTGCGCCCCATGTAAACCTTTTCACTGTTTGAATAATGTGCCATATTTTACTTAATTACGCTGTATGCTACCAAAAATATTAATTAAATACTCAAAACACTTAAAATAATAATGCGATTCAAATACGTGACTAAGCTATCTTTGTTTACGACTACATTTTAGTGCGAGGAAGAGAATTATTTTGAATTTTTATATCTGTTAAGAAAAACTATTAGTTAAAAATATACAATTTATGTGGCCATTGACTTTTTACAATGTGATGAATAAAAAAATATCCAACTTCCTACGTTGTTTGAGGTTATGTGACGGGACGGCATAAAAAAATAATTGTGCCAGAAAATTTACATATAAGCAAGCAAAATTTATAATTTTTTTAATCATTGAACAATGTAACTTCATAAAGACCTTACTTGGTAGTATCGAGCTTGCGGAAATTAACTTTTTAATCGTTTATGGTAGTAAAGAAGGTTTATGGTCAGTTAAGAAGTTCAAATTTGGGTTAATATTACTGCGTCGTCTACTATCTACGTAATTTTACTTTGCTTATCGCTTAAAACACATATTTTTAAATTTGAAAAATCTTAAAGATTTAATTTATGTTCAACTAAACAAAAATTATTGTGTTAGAGGTGATATGGCAATCTCGCCTTCAGCAAATCATATGGTTTATTAGGTTCAGCGCTGTATCCGGTCAGCGGTCTTCAAAATGTAGGTATTAAAAATTTTAAAGTGAGTTAGTTGGAATATTAGTATTTATGGTATGATAATATTTTAGATTAGATGATATTTAAAAATATTTATATTTGAAATATCTATAAAATATAATATTAATAATGGCCTTGCCAATAAATAAAAAGCGTTTAAATCTGAGTACTCGTATAGTTCGACATAAATTTTATATCAAATAAAACTCTTTGTGGAACTATTGAGGTACTAAGTATATTAATATCGTTCATTACAGCTCTTTAAATTTCAAATGGTATTAAGAGGATAATATAACCTTCACTTAATACTTAATGGAGCCACTCTAATTAATTTTTAAAAACTTCTATAATATCTCTTATATTTGTCATTTAAGTTTATAATTTTTCGGCGAACTGGGCGTATTTTTAATAATACCTTTGTATAAATTATAGAACATAGCACACGCACGCTTCGCATATTCGAGATTAAAAGCAAAGTAAATCGTAAAGATCATTAGGAAAGCTTCGTTGAAGTTTTGACACTGAAGAACTTCCTTTTTCTTAAAGTATATACACCACTTTAACTGTTCTATAACCATACAAAATTTTTACCAACTTGAACATCTAGCCAAATACTCGCAATACTACAGCAACAATGAGTAAACGCGATAAATCGCGTATGTACATCACGTGATAATAACTCTAATGTCTATTGATTCACTTTTACATAAGTTTAGTAAATCTATACATAAATCACATATTGTAATTTAACGTTTTTATTAATAATTTATAAATATTCAGTATTTTTTCATTGACATTGTAAAAATACAATGGTTATTTATAAAAATAATGTATTTACAGAAATTCACAAAAAAAAGTAGTAAAAATATAAAAAGTGCTAAAAAGTACTAATTTTTAAGTAATTTTTGTACTTGTACAGTTATTGTCATAATCCACAATTTTTTCTGCAAAATTGCAATATATAGTCACATACATTTTGTTCAGTGTAGAACTGTTATACGGAATATGTGAAAAGACTTGAATTTCGTTTTTTTACCAAATGGAAATATATTACTCGATTTATATAAATTTATTACGTGCTTTACCCAAGCTTAACATATAATCGCATTTAAACCACGTTATATTGATATCAATGAAAGAAAAGTGGCATTGTTTGCTGCCAGTTTTTACACTCAAATATATAATTTTTTTCTAAAACACAAAAATCATCTATGTAAAAGCAATTTATTGTTTGTTTTGTACTATTGAATGTACAGGATGTCTCAATTTCGTTGTGAATGCAGGGTATCACGTAAACTATAAGAGAAAGAAGCATCTTGGGCAATATTTTCAATTTTTGTAGTAACTTCTTTTTTATATCAGTTTGTCATCTTCACTTTCTTCACATTCTTTTCAATTAGCGCAGTTAATTCAGCGGCTGTGAAATTTTGAAGAGATTTGTTTGTATCTGGCATGTTGCGAGTATATTGACATTAGATTGCTGTGGTTGAATGAATGAGAATATCTTGCGAACTCATCTACTTTTGACAAAAAATAGTTTCAATCAATTGTTGCCTTATTATTCATATACAGGGTGAGTCATGGTATAGCTTAAGGGCAGATTAATAACGTCAAAATAAAGCGATTAAGCCCAACATGCCTTATTCAATAATTGTTGCTCCTTTTCATTCTACATGATGATAAAGTTGAATAAATTTTTTGTTATATTTTAAGAACGTATAGATTGTTTTGAAAATTTGTATTCTTATATTTTTTGAGGTGGTAATTACGAATATGTAAACAGTGTTGAGGTCACGACTAAGGGGCGCTAGTTATACTGTACTGTCTATGTAAAAATATGTCTAACTTTTTGTATTTTACACTTTTGAATTTTTTAATATGAAACTGTTGAACTACCTCCAATTCTAAATGGAAAGGGTATACCTGTTAAAAATAAATAAACTCAACCGTTTTCGAGAAACAGATGATTTAAGTTAAAGTTAAGTTTAAATTAAAAAATTAGGGAGTCTTGAGATATCAAAACTTAATTATCAATAAAACGAACACTGCAACAACTGAAAATTTTATTATGCATATCTCAACAAATAATTAATCATAAAATATTCTAGTAGTGAGCATCAGCGATATCAATGCACTTTCTTAGCCTCTTATTTAAATTTTATACGACGCTAAATAAAGTTATATGTCGCTTGATAATATTAGCCAATTCTTGAATCTTTTCCTACAATTGTTCTTAACTATTAATAATGTCTTTGTAAACTAAAAATTTGATATAGCCCCAAAACTAAAGATCCAGCGGATTTAAGTCAGGTCTATGTGCAGTACAAGGAACTTTGCTGTCGCGTCCAATACAACGGTGCGGAAAATTTCTAAGATATTTTCTTACTCGTCGGGGGCAATGTGTAGTTGCACTATCATGCAAGAACCAGACGTTCTGCCGTAGATTTAAGAGAATATCTTCAAGAAGCAATGGCAAGGCATTAATTAGAAAATTAAAAAAAAAAATTCCGTTAAGTGGACGTGGTAGTATGAACGGCCCCATAATATTATCGGAGAGAATTCCACACCAAATATTGATAGATAACTTTTGCTGAAAATGTACTTCTCTTGGCTGATGAGGGTTTTTTAGTTCTCAAGAATGACTATTTCTCCAATTAACAATATCTCGTCGGTAAATGTGGCGTCGTCCTCAAATAATATTGTATTATAAAATGTTGGGTCATCATGATCTTGGCCGCTGTTAATATTTTCGGCCTTCCAACGTCTCTTTTCGGGTGAAATGATCCTGTGTCACCTAATCTGTCGTACAATTTCTCAAATAGTCTATGATCGGGTTGTCTGTTATCTCGATATAATTCCAAGTACCTCGCTGCTGCACGACGACAACAAAAATTTTCTTGGGCATATACACATATCATATTTCTCATTCTAATGTTCTAAAAATTATTAGGACGGAACATTTTAAATATAAAAAATAGCAATAAAAAACACTACTGCCTAATATATGAATTGAATGGTACTGATAGAAACAATATGGTATTGTAGTGACAGCTGTCTACTTATTATTTCTACCCCTACTTCTTTGGATAAAATAATTTTCTAATTTAATTCCCGCCAAATCTCAAAAACTTAAATCGTCTGTTTCTCGAAAACGGTTGGGTTTATCGATTTGTAACAGGTGTACCTTTTCTATTTAGAATTGAAGGTAGTTCAATAGTTTCTTATTAAAAAATTCCAAAGTGTAAAACACAAAAAGTTAGACACATTTTTATATCGACAGTATAGTATAAGTAGCGCCCCCTAGTCGTGATCTCAACACTGTTGGCATGCATATTCTTAATTGTAACCTCAAAAAACATAAGGCTTCAAGTTTTCAGAATAATCGGTCCATACGTTTTCAAAATATAGAAAAAATCGAAAACATTTTATCAACTTTAACATCCTATAGAATGAAAAGGAGCAACAATTGAATAAGGCATATTGGGCTCAATCGCTTTATTTTGACATTAACAATTTACCCATAAGCTATGTACCATTATTAATGAACCACCCTGTATATATGGATTTCTAGGATTATTTAATAAAGTAACTGCTTACTTGAATATCCTATTCATCATATACTTGAGTATATGAATGAGTAAATTTAACCTCTTTCAAGCCACTGGCGTCAGCTTTTAACTACTAAAACGAGCGATTTTTACGATCAGCAGTCACGATAAATCTTTCGTACGTAGTATCTGGGTATCTAAATCTGAATTCATCGAAACGTCCGCAAATTATGTAGGAACAATTGTAAATTGTATATCACAACAAGAGAATTATTTCTATAGAGACTTCATGGTAGAAAAGTTATATCTGGTTCGGCAAACACCATGGAGATTATCAAGTAATATTATTATGCCTGAGATCAACTGCAACGTACAAACTGCCCTTTTTGGAATTATGCGTGAACCGTAAAGATCTTAGTTTCACTTTGTCCGGGCATATTTGTGCTAAATATTAAAGTGAAACGCTACCAAGGCGGTCCTAATTTAAAACTCTGCGTCGCTGCTCCCTTTTTCACCGCCGCCGCGAAAGCAGCCAATTTGCATGAATTTGCAAGTGCGGCGCGTGACGAATTTTCTAGAATGTGCGATCCCTCTTCGGAGATGTTCCGTGTCTGGGTGAGAATGTAGCGTCAGTTTGATGGGGGCTCGAAACCGCAGCTCAGGGACTACTGGAAGCGGTGTTTCTTTGAAGGCGCTGGATTGTGCTTGGGGTGCGTTTCTCTGGGCGTTTTTACTCTTTAATATCCAGCTCAGTGAAAGGCGAGGCTAGGAGGCTGCATTTGTTGGAGAGAACATAAATTTATCTAAGTTTGTGCGTATTCAGTTTAAAACATTCAAGCAGATCCAACAAAATTGCCCCATTTTTTAAGATAAATGAAAACTATTGAAAGTACAGATATGAAAAATGAGTAAAAATATACTGTACACCCAACGGCCGAAAATCTAGAGAGTGACTAATCGCTAGCTTGTAGACAAGCGCGACGGGCGAAACGTGCGAGGAGCAACATTTCATAGGCATACTAAATTTGAAGGCTATCAGATATAAAAAATATGCAAAGAATAATAAAAATGATATAGTTATTTCCAAATTTACAGTTATTATCTTGTATTACTAATTACCCAAGGTCGAAAATAATAGAGAATATCATTTGACAAGAGTTTAAAGCGCACAAAATTATCACAAGTTATCAGTTGACGTCGAGTGAACCTAGCACATTAACAGTTTATTTCAAATTTGCCCCCTGTGCCATGCTCTTTACAAATTAGAATACCGTCTCTTTGGACAGCGATGACCCACTAACATCCATGTATACACTGATGCGCACTCCGCAGATATCACACTTAAGCCTTGTCTTCATGAACGCGAAATTCGCGATTTTTGCACAATCTTTGCAACTTTCTGTTTTAATTATGTATGACGGGAAAATCTCAACTTTGCAAAATAGTAAAACAGTAGAAATATTATTTCTACTTTCATTATTATGTGGTGTTAATAAGTTTGTTTTGAGTTTCTGACAATCCACGAAGAAAGTTTCATAATGAAGATGATAGAAAATAGTTGACAAAAATTCGTTACAAATAGAGATTTTTCCACCATTAAAATAAATCGCGAATTTCGCATGTAGATGCGAAAGCCTTTTGCCCTTGTAGAAGGGCAAAAGGCTTTAGACTGCATTGCACTATATATACACATACCATTACTACCACTGGTTACTAGCACTGTCACTATAACGGTCACTAATTAACACTTATTAAATTATATCGTACCGCCTTCCGTATGACCTTCATGTGTCCATGGTTCGTCAAAAGTTA
Source organism: Monochamus alternatus (assembly GCA_037114965.1). NCBI lineage: Eukaryota > Metazoa > Arthropoda > Insecta > Coleoptera > Cerambycidae > Monochamus > Monochamus alternatus. The sequence goes on from CM073429.1 coordinate 26,959,897, forward strand.
ATATAATCTTCGATCCAGATTCTGACCTTTTAATATTTATTTTAAATAGTGTCTTCGCCACATCGCTATTTCGTTTTTTCTATCAATATAATCTTTTCTTTTGTAAGCTATAGCAACTCATTTTTTTTCAAAATACCATCTTCCTTTCACAAGTTTCCACTATTTTTGGTTTCGGAGTTGCACTTCTTTACCACTCTTTTTACACTATACATATATGCTACTCAGGAACATTTTTCTTAATGAACTACATCTTTCAACGTCACTTACACTCATTTTTCGACCTCGCGTCCTAAACTCTTCATAAATGTCATCATGTGATATTCCTCACTTGTTAAATTAGGGCGTTTACGATTTTGATAACACAATGTAGAGCTTGAATTACTCTCCGTTCTTAAGAACTCAAAATCAGTAATAAATAAATTACATTCGTAATTAAATTAGCAGAAATTTTGCCCGCCCGAAAGATATACCTGCCCATGATAGCGCTAGAAATGGAACATGGCTAACTTCTTCGATCTGGCGCATGCGTATTTACTGCGTTGCATGCGTAGTTCCTACGTCAGAAGCTGTGTAATCGGGTATGTTCTCAGAGATATGCGGCACACGATTTTGTAGGAAAAATATACGTGCTGCATACAGTGTACAGTGTACTGGTCTGTTACAGAATACTACTCCACAATCAAAACTAACTTGATCTGTATTAGCAGTTTTGCTAATTAAGTATGTATACCAATAGCGACCAGTACGATGAGGCAGGTAAGGCAGTACCTCAATAAAAATTTAAAGTAATAAATAACAAATAAGAATTATTGATTGTTTAACATATTTATCTAATCAATTTATTACATCCAGTACCATTAGAATACTTTTCCTTTAATTTTATTGGGTTTTTACTACACTTATGAAAAAATAAAGATTAATTAAGTAATCCCTTGCGCCAAACGGATCAGTCAAGGGTTATTTTTGAAACTAAGTTTGCCTAACCAAAAAATCTCACACTGAAAAAAGCAGATAAGTAAAAAATAACAAAAATCACATCAGTATCGCGCACTTCCGTATTATTGACATTTCTCTGTTTCCGTTCTCAAAATAGTAGTAAAAGTACTAAACGTATGTCAAGTTTGACAGTTTAAAATTTGTTTATCTGCTTCCATAGAGATGTTAAATGATTTTTAGTTACTTACTTCTTCTTGATACAACTGTAGCCAGTTCTATATTATCAGAAAGTTTAAGAAGAATCGGTAATAAATTTAATATTCCTCTGGATCCTCTGTTATTCTCTATATATTTTGACGGCTTGTTCTTAATTCAGACCAGAGGGTAAATAATAGGACACGCAGATGATACTGTAACTTTATAAAGCAGGCACTTGGGAAAACCTTAAAATGTTAGTTGAAACTGATATGATCTTAGTAAAAAAAATGGTTTGACTAAAAATTGTTGACAATTAACTTACGCACTACTTACCATTTAGTTGTTGTACAGATGCTAGTTTGCCATCATTTGTTAACATTGAGGTAAATACTGGAGCTATGTTGTGTACAATTTTATCTGCAAAATAAATTAAATATTGTAGTATTTAAAAATACTACTCAATAATTAATAATTCAATCTTTAAATTATCTTAAAACTGACTCTCACAAAATTTAAACATTACTGGTTGTCTAACTAACTTTTCCTATATGGTCTGCATGGTGCTGTCCTCTGTTTAAGATATTCAAATTAGTAAAAGGCAAAAAAGGTTTGAAATGGTTTTTTTTACAAAAAAGGTGCGCTAGCGAGAATTGCTAAAGAACTCACGAATTGAGAGCACACAAATATTTTAAACAAATGTGGTGATCATAAATATATTGGATAAATTATCACCCATGTGTTATTTTGTTCAGTGCAAAATCTCAATTTGCAAATAATTAGCAACACGATTAGGGCCGCACGTCAACCTAGGTAAGCAGCATGGTTCTGTTCTGGTTCGTTATTTAATTCCATAATTTCTCCATTTGTAGGCCTTTTTAGTTTATTATCAAGAAATAATTGCTGTGTCTCTATATATATAATTTATATAAACTCTGGGCAATATCAAGTATACCGGTTGTCCACTAAATATCATTCCATTTCTGACTATAAGGACGATATAAGAAGATTGAAACCGCTAGAGACCTAAATGTTTGATAAATCATTGGATTCTGGATTCTAGTAAATCACCAGCAGGATATTTGAATATTTACGTCATCCAATTTGTTAAGCACGCCAAGTAGTCGCTGTCTTGCACCACCAATAGTCAAAAGGAAACCCAGCTAAGCTAAATTTATTTATATATTTCACAACCTTTAAATTAAACTAATTTAACTTAACACCACCTCAATTCAATTTATTATATTTTAAATATAATTAAAAATGTACGCAAACGTATACGTATGCAAAGAGTAGACAGTGGGTTGAAGTTATACTGTCTAATTGTTGTGTGTAATTTAGTTGTCTCATGTCATATAAAATTTAGCCATTTCTACTTGAAACATTCCTTACACGCTTTGTTTAAATTTTTAATATTTTAGATTATTCTTATTAGTTACATCATTATTCAATTTCATTAATCAATTCGATGAATTTGCTATGTATGTGTGTGTTTTTGTGTGTCCTAGTAATATAAGTTTCAAAAATCAGTCTCTTTTTTAAATTCATAGTATAATAATTACAAATTTATTAGTTTAAGTAATTATTTTTTAAAACATTTATTTTTTTTTTTAAACTAATTGGCGCCCTAATTACGCAAGTATAAATCTATTATAACCCACGGCCCTAATGCTCCAGTACTAACCAAAGCTAGCCTAGCCCACTTACAATATCATAATAAAAAAAATATAAATATGGTACAATATTTAGGAATCTATATAGACACACCTAAAATGGAATTCTCACGTAAATTATATTATATAAATTTCGGTTCTTGAAAAAAATCGTCACTCTTCCTCAACTAAATTTTAGTGGAAAATAAATTATTTTTTAATCTTAAAAGAAAGCCTCGAAACTAAACATTTCGTTTTGATGTTATGCTGCATTATGGTATCTAATGTGATAGTAAATTGTGCATTATTAACTGAACAAATAAATATGGAACTGTTCTAGTACATATACAAATACATAACAATGGCGATACTCGCGTATGGTTGTCATCACTTGATCAGTATTTCGTATTGTGATATGAATTAATCGGCATCGTTAGGAGTTGAATCAACTGTACTTGAATTGGAAAACTACGTATCCCTTAGAAGCTCATATAAATAACAATTTTATGTAAGTTAGCAACACGAAACATAGTAACTATACGATTACTAATGATTCTATTTGTTACGATGCCAATACTGTTAACTACACGTTTACCATCGTTCTGAATGCATCATCACATAACGTATAGGTGGCAATTACTATCTATTAATCATATGAGTACTTACTCGTGCAGGTTTCTAGTATACAGTACACAATATTCGCATGCCAAATGATATCATGTTTTACTTTATTCGTTATAAGTCAGGAATCATAGCAACTCACGACTCTGCTATCGCATAAATAAATTTACCTTACAAGATCATTCGTTTTAGATGAAAAGAGAACAGAAGATATTGTACATTCAGTTAATTTTACTTTCATGGATCCATGGACACATTAATTAGATTTGCTGAAATGAACAACAATAGCCGTTTATCTCATATCTACTCTCCTATGAACTAGAATGCTGTATGCATGTCATCAGTTCTTGATGTCATTTTATCTATCTGATGTAATTTATCTTTGACGCAATAATTCGTCGTGACAAAAACCAGAACAGTATTACTCATTAAAAGTTAATATGTGATGCTTGTTATTGTTTTATTTTTATTTGAATTCCTTTTTTGACCATATTAACGATAGTTAACTGGTGTAGTATCTTTCGTTTCATGTCATATATCGCACAATAAAAAGAAGGAATTAAAAAAATAGTATGTGTCTACTTAAATGATCAGAGGAACGAACTCATTCCTTTGCAATATCTTTCAAGAATTTTCGTCTATATGTTCTTTAGTCTGGCGTCTCAAATATCTGGAATGTATGTATCTCTTATGAGAGTAAAATGAAAGCTGGTATTTTAAATAAATATGCATACCTTAATCACCTTTTGTAAGATTTTCTTAAAATTATTATTAGAATATACGTTCAGATAGAAAATACTATCAAGGTATTTTGTGCAGAATGATAAAAAATATGTTGCACAATTATGCAATCAATATCAGTAAATTTATATTTAATAGTTGCCTTCTTCCGGTTTTGGAGTAGGTCCACTGGAGATCGAGACTATAATGTTAATTAAATATTTTAGATAGTCCTTAGATGGAAAACGTGCAGCGTTCGTTATTACATTGGCTTCGTTAATGAAAATTTTTGTTGATGCTCTAAATTTTGTCATTGTCAAATTTCCATTTCGTTTCACAAAGTATGACAATATTTAGTCTAGGCATTATTACACAAAATATATTTTAAGTAAAAATTGTACTACTAAGTCATTTATAATATTAAGGAACGTTACGAGGTATATCAAACCTTAAAAACGTAATCATATACGTGAGATTCAGAGGGAATAACAAGAGAAAAAGATTATGAAAATAATTTTAAACTACATTCATTCTTTACTATAAAAGTGGCAAGTCTGCGAACGGTCACCATCCTCTTCATCACTGTCATCATCATAATTATTTTGATTGTTTTCATTATTACCATCATTTTCATATCATTTATGTCATAATTTATCCTTATCATCATCTATTTCCTCACGTTCTTCATTTTCTCCCTCTCTTCATCTTCTTCACTGTATCATCTTTATCTTCTTAATTTTCTTCATCTACTTCATCTTCTTTTATCTTCTTCATCGCCATCATCACTGTCATATCATCATAGTTGCAAAAAGGTTTTAAAATATAACTTTAAATAATGTATATTATAGCAGATGATACGGTATAACCACAACAACTTATAATTTACAAATATAATAAATATAATTATACATGTACATATGCACGCATGAGTGAAAAATGCTGTGAAAATCGATAGCAACAGTAAAAGCCACAGTTAGCATCACTTGTCTGTACTTGTCTTACCTTTAAATTTAGATATACATCGGATTTCCTTAGGAAGAGCGTTATACAAAATTATGCAATTATGGCAATTTTTGAAAAGCGCTTGTATGGTAAGTAGGAATACTAAGCAGTTCTCCGTGTGTTGTAAGTGAAATTTGTCAATTTTTTAAAGTGGCTTATGTTATGTTTCGTAAAAAGTAAGGATTTTAAGATATAGATTGACGGTGTTGTGAGAAATCGTTTATCCTAAAACACATCCCTACAACTCACATTAACTTTTAAGTGGAAAAGTAATCTTACTATTTTTTTTTGGCATATGAATACCCTTTCACATTCACTACCTATACCATGCAATAATAAACATTAATTAAGCCCGCCTGATCATGAGTATGCTTAAGCTGCAATAGTGCAAAAAATGCTTTATTTAGCTGACTATGGTCAACCTGCTTACACCAGGAGAGCTTAGAATCATGGATGGTGCCAAGAAGTGTCACTGAATCCGACATGATACCTTCATAAGACATAAAGTTTGTGGGTAGAGATCTTTGAAGGTGAAAGTTAATATATATATAGTCTTTTTGTTGTTTAGAATTAATTTATTCCTCTAGCACCATATGCTCAATGAATCCACCACATTACACATAATTTTTCTGAGCTCATCTCATGTATTCACCGACACAGTAATCGTTGTGTCAGCAAACATTGTTACATGACTGTACTCAATGTATGTTGGCAGATCATTGACATAGAGCATAAACAGTAATGAGCCCAGTACGGAGCTCTAAGGTACATTAAGAGCAACACTATGTAAATTAGATTTTTCCTCATTTACACTAACTACTAGAGACCTATTTTCCATGTATGAAGTAAGCCAAGCAAGAATGCTACCTCTTATACCCATGTAATCTTTGACTTACAATCTCTTTATCAACAATGTCAAATGCTCTGGAGAGATCAAACAGAAGTAAAACTACATACTTATCAGCATCCACACATTGATATACATATTCAAGTAGGTGACAGGATGCCGTCTCAATTGATTAATTAGATCTGAAACTATACTGAGATGCAGTCAGCAGATTATTTTTTTCAACAAAACTGGTTATTCTGTTATACACTACTTTTTCAGGTATTTTAAACAGAACACTCTTCACAATTCTCTAATTAATATGGATCACCTTTTTTAATAGAGGTATAATGATTGATAATTTAATACATTCAGGAAATATTCCAGTTTTAATTGATTTATTTATTAAATAAATAAAAGGCTGTAAAAGATTGCTTTCAATATTTTTTATTAATTTAGCTGTTATACCGTCATAACCGCTTGAATTTTTATTTTTAAGTTGTAAAACAATATCATGCACCTCCTCGACCGCAACATCTTCAAAGACCATTGAGTTTACAAAGTTATCCCAGTTGCCCCAAAATGCTCTTTAACTTTATTTTGTGCTACAGTGGAAAAGTAACATCCAAATTTACTGGCAACTTTATTACAGTCGCTTATGGTGCTACCATTAATCTTGAGAATGATTTGATTTCTGTTGTTTTTTCTCCTATCCTGTTCCTATCTAATATTTTATTAACTATAAACTTGAGAGAAATTGAGTATTGATATATTAAATTTTACTGATACGACATATGTTTCAAGCCAAGAAAGAAAAATGGATCTGATCTGTATTCTATACTATTTTGAACAATCAACAAATATCGGAAAAATAGTAGGTACATCTTTTGTTATTTCTCGAAAAGCTAAGTTGGCTAACTTACTTTTTTAAAACTGTTAATATTACTTCCTCAACTTGAAATGAATAAACAGTAAATAGAGGCATCTGAACTTATATATAGCGTAACTTTGAAGTTTCTAGTCTTTCTTTAGCTTGAAATTGCTTTAATTTATGTCTATTTGTTTCAGGTGAGTTTCTAGCATCGAGACGACGATATAAGGAGGCAGCAAATATGTACGAAAAGGCCGCCGAACTGCGACCGGACGACCACGAACTAGCCGTGGCAGCAGCTACTGCGATGCGACAAGCCGTTAGATACCAGGATGCGGAGAGATGGTATCGAAAAGCAGTTTCCATCAAACCTACGGTGAGTTGAAAAGCTAAACAATTTATTTTGCAACGTCGTAGACTAAAAGTACTATTTCATGACCCAATTTCAGCTAGTACAGTAGTACTTTCAATCCATTAAAGACAACCGAGCATATTAGGGAAACCTTTAATATTTCAGTAAATGAAAACAAATTTAATGTATGCAAGATCATTACATTCCTAATCTGACTTCTGTCTTTTTTTTCATTTTCACAATACTATTCATAATTTACATCATCATTCCATTCCTAATCTGAGTTCTGTTTTTTTTTTATTTTCACAATACTATTCATAATTTACATCATAGTTATACTGTACACCTTATTCGACCCACTTGAGTAGCACTGGTTGCATAGGTTTGTACAGGTTCGATTATTCATTCGGTTATTAAAATAATTGAATCGGTAGAACCTGATTCTAAAATTTTCTCACTAAGTTAGATTGATGTGTCTCTGCGCATGCTCAACTGAAATCAAATGAAAAACTATAAAATTTCATAATAAATTTAGTAAAAGTAAATAATTCCAATGTAGTACATCACATTCTTCCTGAAATTTACTAATTTTGCAATTATTTCACATTTGATTTCCCCATATTATACAATGTAAATTAAAACTTGTCAGTAAATATAATGCTAAAAGAGCATAACAAAACATGGAAATATTGCACTTGCTATTCTGGCGGAACTCGTTGTAATGTGTTTCATTTAAATATTGTCCTGCGTGGTGCTTTGTATGACGGGTGTTCCCAAGGAAAAAGAATGGTAATTCCAGGATAATTACACATGCAAAAATGCTATAGTACTTTCATCTAAAATTACCTCTCCATTGCGAAAATTTCTCATCAAATTGACAAAAATTGAGCATAATAGGAAAATATGAAGAATTCATAGATGCTTATCAAGGATATTCAATATTTTTTAGAACAACTGCTACTGATTAAATATTTATGAATACTATTGTTCCAAAAACATTTACGCATATTAAAACGTTTATAATAACCTGCATGTAGCGTTGTTCTTAACACAATCGATCACAATTGAAGGTGTGCATATGCACATCATTATTCCAGTTAAACATCCATTGTTAGGTTTTAGTTATTGAAACAAAAGTCATTGTTTCCCTAAATAAAATTGCAAATTTTTACATATAATTGTATAACTTTCATAAAAATTTAGGTATTGAAAGTCTGAGTATTATTGGGAATAGCAGATGTTTTGTCATACACGTGAACCTCATCAAATTTTATAATTATTTCACAAGATCTTCATTTAAAGTATAAAAATATATTTTTCTCATAAATTGGAAAGGTTTGTGACAATTTAGTTGAACTAGTTCACAATATACAAATAACAAAAGTAATTAAAATATGAAACTTTCTTGTCGGTAAATGTGAACCAAAGTGTGGTAGTAAAAAATAAGTGCAGCTAATATTTAATAAGTAGACGAAATGAATATCATTGAAATGTTTATAAGTCGTTTTTATTTTAATATAATTTTTTGGAAAAACATCAGCCATAAAACAAAATCTCTTATCTATTAAACAACAAGGTTTGAAAACGACTCTTTGCACACGAGCGAGACAATCTGGAGAGACGCGTGCAAAGATGACATAACCATGTGCAAAATACCGTTTTCAGAGAGTGTTTTCCGTGTGCAAAACCCCATTTTGCAAGGCAGTCGTATAAACACATATTTAAACCTACTGCAAACATTAATTCCAAATATCTCAATAGTTAATTCAAATTTAAATTGTTTTTTTTTGTGATGCTGGATGTACAGGTATAGTGGTTCTATTGTATCTATATATAAATATATACAGGATGTCACTTAACGAATGTTACATACGTCAGTCTGGAACCTAAATGGTGTGGCTTTAACCAAAGTTGCTTAAAAAACGTTGCAAAAAAGTTACAGAAGAATATTTACAAAAAGTTCTAGTAAAATGAACGCCCTGTATAATTAATAATAATAATAATATCTCTACCCCTCATTCTAATCACGGGGATTAGCCCAGTAGTCGAAGACTTGTGCGAGAGAGGGGGCGGCATATTATTAATTAGGCCGCATTTGCGCCTAGGAACGACTTAACGTTGGTAGACCCTAACCACCATTCAGTTCAGGAATGAAGGAAACCTGGAAATCCTCATTAATTAGGGGGGGTAGTCAAATGTCAACCGGTATCAATCTCTCACATTGAACCAAACCAACATTCTTCCACCCTACCATACCCGCAGAGAGGGTGCCAATCCTCTCCACGAATATAGCTTATATACGGTCTACCGGCTGCGGGGGTCGAACCCATAGCGATCTAATCACCTCGATTCAAGTACTGACGCGTTAAACCGCGCGACTACTGACTGATCAATAATTCAACCTAATAGAAACATAATTAATGCATACTTCACGAAGAAAAAATAAGCAACAGCAAATTTGGCACAAATCAGTTAAATGAGTTCTGAGTTAAGGAGAAAACAAGAAATAAAAAAAAGGAACTAATACTCTGTTTAATCTGTTTAATCTGTCTAATTGTTTTGCGACATTTTTCGTTTAAGAAAGTTTGTTTAAATCGACAGCATTTGAGTTGTAGATTATATCGTTGAAGTATATAACATTCGTTACTGTAGTACTAAATTAGGGAGATAAAAATGTGCCTTAAACAAAATATTCCATTACTACTGTCATAAGATCTCTATACAAATTAGTAGCAGTAATAATAATTTGAGATAATTTTCCCTCTACAAGACTGAAATAAACAAACAGTATTTAGATAGGAATTTTTGAACGAAGAAAAAATAGTTTAAACTATTATATAGTTCGTATTTAGAATTTTCGCCTTATGCCGAAGTTTGAAAAATATACGTTATGTTACAGATGTAGGACAATCATGACTAACGTAGTAAAATATTCCGATATGTGTAGTGCCAGTGTTTATACAAGTATAGTTAGTCAGCCTTAGTTGTGGACCATGTCGGTTAGATGGCGTGACTATGATATGTGCAAAATCTCTTAAACCAGCCCTAGAGAAGTCAGCAAACAGGGTCAGACTGACATTATTTGAAAAACTAAGTAAGCATAACTCTGTTTACACTTGCATAGGGCTTGTTTAAGAGATTTTGCACACATTATAGACCCGCCATCTAGCCGACATGGTCCACAACTAAGGTCGGTTGACTAACTATACTTACTACTAAACACTGGTAGTACCTAAGTGGTAGTTACTTTTAAACCTTTCATTTGACATAAAAAATACATTGGCTAAATAGTCATTAGAAAAAAATGTAACCAATTATAAATGCATCATAAAAGAGGAAAGAAGTAGCTTGATAAAGTTATGTAGTATTTTTCACTTGGTAAACCTAGACAGCCCCTCGTTGCAACAAAATGAGACACTATAGCATCTGTATTTTAATATGCACACAGCTAAACTATCAAAGTAAATACCCCTGGCGCATTCGCCATTTCTGATAATTTTACCGAAAGTGAAATAAATATAGACAAATATATCAATCGTTGGTCTTCTAACCTAAGGTTACTAAATAGTTACTTTATTTCCTTATACAGGATGATTCAGGTTTAATCTTGATAACTTCAGGAATCGATAGAACAGGTTAAAATAATGTTCATTTGTGATATAAACTTATTTCCTAAAACGCATCGTTTCCGAGAAAGAGGGCGTTGAAGCAGGAATTTTTTTCTCGTTTTTCTCTCATAACTTTTGAACCACTTACCCGATTTAAGTGAAATTCGGAACACAAACACTCCTTATGATCTTATATAAGTTTCTTAAGTTTGAATTACCTACCCCCTCTTAGAAGTGTATTGTATGTATGCTACCCCCCTTTTACTTTATTTCAAAATTACAAAAAAAAAATATATATAATTTCATTAAAACATCTACGCACCACTTTGACCTGATTAATTTCGAAACTTTTTCTCTCCTGTTTTTTTTCGACGTTTGGTCTTGTTTCTGAGATATTCAAAGAAACTGGTGACAGTGAAACGCACCAGCCTCGTAAATTTCATTTAACGTTATAGCAACCCATGAAAACAAAACTCAGTGATTTGTGTAAACTAACGTTTTGGGCGCCGCGATAGCCGAGGTGACTGGGAGACGACTGTTCGTGGAACCAGTCTGGATCAGCTATGTCGGTGTAGGTTCGAATTCCACTGTAGTACCATGGATGTTTGTACTCGTCGAGAGATGCACAATAAGTCTATAGGCTGCGGTGCTTCCGGGGACACTGTCGGACAGCTCTCAAAAAAAACTGACGTTTGTGAAAATCGTTGTCAAAAGTATTATTTAGAGAGTGTTCTTAGTGTTAAGAAAAAATGCCAATAACCTCAAACATAAATTTAGTAACAACTATTTATTACAAGATTTACAACAAACTTATCAACTACTAAAAAAATTACAATAATTGTTCAAAGTGCATTCCTCCAGCCTCAATTCATTTTAGGCATCGACGAACTAGTGTATTAACCGCAGCTGCTATTTGAACAGGATTGTTTTTTTATACCATCACAAGCATGTTTTATCCTTTGGATCAATTCCTCACGGGTATGTACTGGCGTATCATACACAATTGCTTTTAGATGGCCCCAAACGAAATAATCCAGAGGATTCAGATCTGGCGACCGCGGAGGCCAAGCCACTGGTCCTTCGCAAGGAATCCACATATTTGGGTGGTTGTTGGGTTGCCGTCCAATCCATCGACGAGGATAATTCTCATCCAACCACTGCCGTACTTGCCTTCCGTAATGTACAGGGGCACCATCCAGCTGCATCCAGTTCCCTTGGCGTAAATTTAAGGGGACATCGTCAAGCACGTCGGGGAGAGAGTTTTGCAGCAACTGATGAAATAAATCCCCATTTAAACGAGGAGGCAAAATATGCGGCTCACAGAGGTTACTTAAAACACCTATCCACACATTTACACTAAACTGTTGCTGAAATGAACATTGTCTGAGACATCGAGGGTTGACTTCACTCCAAACGGGAATGTTGTCGTAATTCAAAATTCCAGCTTTTGCGAATTAGATTCGTCAGTCCATAAAACCTTATGCAGAAATTGTGGATTAATATCTGTTGAATCTAAAACCCATCTACAAAAATTTAAACGATTTTCAGCATCTCCTCGCAACAAACCTTGAACTGGTTGGAGATGGAAAGCCGTTCGATGATCTTGTTTGAGTGCTCTCAGTACTTTTGATTGAGATAAATGGAGTTGCCGAGCTGCTCGGCGTGTGCTTAAAGTTCTATCGATATCAAAAAGATTAAGAATTCGCTGATTATTTCTTGGTGGTACATTACGATTATGATCATTGTAGCGGCGTAAACCATATTCCGAAAATCGATGATGTACATCTACATAAACTTGTGCATTTGCACAAAATCAAAGCCACACTAAAAGTTAATTTCGATAATTTGACAAGCGAATCAGTACACTTATTTATTGAGTAACCACTGTAACTGCAAATCTAATTACGACAAATTTCTTTTAGAAAACGTAAAAACAATAATAGCACGTATTGTAACTAAGTCACCAGTCCGTTAATATACTGTTACGGATTTCCTACCCAACTTCTTCTATCCCCATAAAAAAAACAATCTGTTAATTATTCACTGCTCTTTATTAAACACTCTGTACACCACTGAATTAATCACTATATAAATCGCTCTGAATCTCCAATTCATCTCACTCTAATCCAAATAAAAACTCCCTCGCTCTGTCCGCGTAAGTTCCTTATTATAGGCAAAACGAATATTCTAAGTATTTTTTAGCAGCTCTGGATCCTATTCTCGAGCAGCTCGCGAATCTTCCTGACGTGCCTCGATCGACGGCATCATTGTGTTTCAGTTTGCGGACGATAGTGGCAAATCTAGCGTGTCGTGAATCAAACAGCCACCAAATTGGGTGCGATCGGAGCAAATCCTGTGACAATACAAACATACTGAATTTTCGTTTGTCAATACCCTTGCTTGGGCTTGGCCAAAAATTCTGGTGTGCATTACATCTTTAGTGCTGGTACGCAAAGTTAATAATTTAGAGATAGAAAGAGAAAGAGAGATACTCCCTTTCATTTAGTTTTTTTATTTATTTGCTCGTTTTTTTTTGTTTTTTTTTAAACTTATAAAACTTAATTAAGTATTTCTTAATAATATAATTTGAAAGTTTTACTCGAATATGGTACTATCACATGAAGATCGACGTACCTATATGTAAAATTCAAATTTTTGCAGTAGAAATAGATAGTAGAAGAGTATTTTGTTAGATTGGCGCATATGCTGACCTATTTTATTTGTAATATTATACAAGGTGATATATATTTTGTTGGCAAGTAGTGATTGATGATATCCACTGATAAGTTTCTAAAGCTGGTAATACTTTGTTTCATACCTACCGTCATACTAAATATGTACACTAAATTTGGTTAAATTATCTCAAGCGGTTTAGAAATTATCAATTAAAAACTGTTTTTTTTTTAATTTTTGGTACGCTCTAGCTGGACAAGCGCTGTCTTAGGACCCCATTTATATAATAAAAAAAACCTTATTTTTGGTCACAGAGTACGCCCCTGAATTTTATACATCTCCTCAAGAAACACTCTGTATAAGTAATTTTTTTGTTTTTTTTTGTGTTAAAATATAAATGCTTAAGGATGGGTATCAAACAAATAAACGTGTGATATAATTTACAGTAAGCATTTCCATTTCGATGTTCACGAAAAACTTATCATTCTAGAGTTAGGATATCCTGCAACACCAAAGCTAACAATAATTAACTGTTCTAACGAGATTCTACTCATTAAAATTTCCTTCATTAGAATTCTGCTGATTAAAAATTTCCTTCATTAAAATACGAAGCATATCATCTCGGACTGATAGGCTATAGTAGTTGGCTATAACAAATTTCTGTACAGGATTTAACAGAACATTCTTTGCATGACTTGGGGAATAAATTTCATTAATGGTAATTTTAAACTATCGGATCGTGACTCGATGAAGGGAAATAATTATTGCAAAGTGCCTGTTTCAAGTTTCAATTTGAATCGGATTACTCAAACCGTAGCAGACGAGCTCTGCAATGTGTTTGGAATCGTCGGAAGTATTTTTAGAATGAAAACAGTTCTGAAAGTACGAATTGATTTTATTGCTAGATTATAGGTCAAATTTACATTAATAGTTTCCCCGAGTCGTATTTGGTGCTGAATTATTGATCTGTGTATATTTTAAAACCGAACCGATGATATTTGATTGAATACGGAAATATGACGTTTTAATTAAATATGCGATATTTACTTAGAAATTCACAGTCTGGTTCTATAAATGAAATAATCGACAGTAACATGTAATGAAAATTTGCTTGGCTAACAAATTTTAATAAACTAATATGGAAATAATTATTGTTATATAGACAAGATCGTTAGTATTTAAATTACGTATCATAAAATATCTCTAAAGCATATAATTATAGTATAAAATCAAATTTCATAAATTTAGTTTAAAAATATCTGGAAAAATTTGTCAGATTAGTGTACAGGACAGCATGTAAATGAACGGTACATGGGTTAAATCCATAATAAATAGTAAAAGACTGCTTAAAGAACGTAGTTGAATTCCATATACATAATTATAGATCACGACATCCATAAAAGAAAATATCTGCATATAAAGTAAAATTTTCACAATTGTAGAGTTCATGTCAAACAGAACTGTCAGATGTAAAGTTAGCTTTACAGAAGAAAAATCAAAACACCTGTCATTTTCTTATAAAATTAGATTCTAAAACTAAAAATGAACAGAGTGCAGTGTAAAATACAACAAAAAGAAAGTATTTAAAACACAGTGAAACGTGCGTATAGACCTTAACAAAAAGTGCATGAGATCAAGACTGTAAAAGTACGAAGAAACAAGAGATTATTTACTTAGCTACGAAACACTTTGCAAAAGTAATCAGGTGCAAGTTTGGCTGAGAAGAAAAAGTATCTCTGACACATCGTGGGTTGACTTCACTCCAAACGGGAATGTTGTCGTAATTCAAAATTCCAGGTTTTGCGAATTAGATTCGTCAGTCCATAAAACCTTATGCAGAAATTGTGGATTAATTTCTGTTGAATCTAAAACCCATCTACAAAAATTTAAACGATTTTCAGCATCTCCTGGCAACAAACCTTGAACTGGTTGGAGATGGAAAGCCCTTTGATGATCTTGTTTGAGTGCTCTCAGTACTTTTGATTGAGATAAATGGAGTTGCCGAGCTGCTCGGCGTGTGCTTAAAGTTCTATCGATATCAAAAACATTAAGAATTCGCTGATTATTTCTTGGCAGTACATTGCGATTATGATCATTGTAGCGGCGTAAACCATATTCCGAAAATCGACGATCTACATCTACATAAACTTGTGCATTTGCACAAAATCAAAGCCACACTAAAAGTTAATTTCGATAATTTGACAAGTGAATCAGTACACTTATTTATTGAGTAACCACTGTAACTGCAAATCTAATTACGACAAATTTCTTTTAGAAAACGTAAAAACAATAATAGCACGTATTGTAGCTAAGTCACCAGTCCGTTAATATACTGTTACGGATTTCCTACGGATGTGCATGAGATCAAGACTGTAAAAGTACGAAGAAACAAGAGATTATTTACTTAACTACGAAACACTTTGCAAAAGTAAGCAGGTGCAAGTTTGGCTGAGAAGAAAAAATATAGGCCTCAAACCAGTATTCAGCTATGCCTACAAGGAAAGTAAGACACATTTTATGTGCACATACAAGTATAAAAGCTAGTGCATCAAATTTAACCAATAACAAAATTCTAACTTAAACTATTAAAGTAGAGTATATGAGGACTTATCTGAATTTAATTTGAGCCATTTAAAGGTCTAATTTTTTATAACTTCTTCTTAAAGTTAAGCATGCAGCTTAAACCACTCCACTCCACCTCAGGGTGACCATTTTCTAAAACTGAAGTAGGCAATTTCTGTAGCATATGTGTGTAATGTTGTTGCATAACGAAAAGTACTTAAGTATTTAAAAGAGTAAATTTTAAATAATACATACAGATTATGCTATACTGAAATTTAGTATAAGAATTTTATTTCAATGTAAAAAAAGATGTATAATTTAAACAAATCTTCCTTGATTGCGTGAACAATTTTTTAATTGAGAAGTTTACCTCTTATGTGAAATAAATTAACTTTGTTATAATTTACATATGTCCTTTTTCATTGGTGTAATGTATTGAATGGTTTACATATTATTTCGCATATGATTAATTTCACAAAGGTTTATTTTACTCTACTAAAACTCCCTACTGAGATTAGAGCCATATCATAGCCAGGGTAAGAAAATATCAGGTAAAATAATATTATCAATAACAAAACACCAAAGTTTAATTATTTTAAAACACACACGAATATAGAATTCACACTTCTAAACAAAAACACACAAAAACAAATAAAAATTACACAAAACATTGACGCTCAAAATTAAAATTTACACAGTATACAAACTCAAATTACAATATATCAAACAATAGAATTATCATCATAAAATAATATTTACCTTTATAATATACTATACTTTGCTCGACTCCATAATTTACCATTCTGAACTTTTTCAAGTAATGCTGTATTTTCAGCAGAAAAGGCACTTTATCTGAAACCAAAACAGTTTTTACTCGGTGCACTGAACATTTCAAATAGGATTATTTCAGAAATGGTCACTCCTACCCACTTCAGCAGTATGTCTTTTTCAAATAAAACAGGTAGGAGAATCGATTATTTTGATTGTCAGATGGATGCACTAAGCTGCAAAAAAGTTCTGCCATTTAAAAGAAACACGATGTGCTACTTGTAATGTCAAATTTAGAAACAAATTTCTCGCCCGCAAAGTTCTCTGTGATATTTTTTTCAGATTTTTCAGCTTGATACCCAAGAAATGGGTAAATATTTGTAACGTCATTTTCAGCACTTTCTCTTTTTCCGGCACAAAATTGAAAACCGGCACTTTATGGCATTTTTCATTACCTTTCAGATGATCTATTATGAACAAATTTTTAAGTGGTGCAAAAGGTCGAAAAAACGTCAAATATGCGATTTTGGTCATTTTTCGCCGATTTTTGACTGATTGTATTGAAATGACCCCCAATCTGAAAAAATGTCACAGAGACCCAATTAAATGTGCTTTCGAATGCCGTAAACCGCATGTAAAAATATTGTTTTGAGCTCGAGTTATCGTAAAAATACTGAAAAACTGTATTTTCGAGCTAGCGACCGCTAGGAGCGCCCAAGCGGGCTGAAAATTTAGGAGGCTTGGTCTTTATTGATACCGAATCGAATGGCCTATGTCCGGTCAAAATCCCAGATTGGGGACTTTTCATCATTTTATTGGGCTATGCCCTTTTATGTAAATATTTGGATTTCTTAGTTATTTACAAATACCGAAAATAGAATTTTAACTTTGGCACCCTGTATCTTTTTTATTATACGACTTGGGATATATGTGTGTTAGGTTAAATCGATTTACTTTCATCTAAGGAATCTGAGGTCTCATTTTTGCTACTTTATTTAAAAACACCCTGTATAACCAATGAGTGAGTAGCAAAACTTTTTTTAGAAAATTAATTCATTTATTCTTTCCAGTGGCCTCTAAATAAAATGTAAACAAATTGTAAAATAATGTATAAAGCTGTAACCAATTTTTTAAATTAAAATAATTTTTCAAGCTAAAATGGCAATACACGTGCCAAACGTAGAGGATGTTGTTACGTGTTTGTTTCGTCTCGATATTATTGTTTTGTTCGGCACACACATATAATTAACATGGGTTAAAAGGTAGCTAAAATCACTTCAAAACATAGCCAATAGCACTTTATTATCATTTCTAAATATTCAAATATGAAGGGTTATATTTATTGTATTTTCATTTTCTTGGCAAGGTTCTGTCCTCTGTCATTGTCATTTGTATTCAACAGGTTGGCCATAAATTTAAAAAGGTTCTAGGTTTTTGACACTGGTTCCTAATTGTTTTTTTGTATACTTTGCTCTCTCTTTTCTGATTTTTGGCTATTATGGAGTTTTGAACTCAAATACGCTTATGCGGATTTATCTGGCAAAGTTTGGGGTAATCTTCTTAGTTGTTGAACTCAACTTACGTTGGATCTTCTACCCTACCCAGAGGGCATATAAAAATTTATATATTTTTAAGGCCGCATGCCAACCTAGGTAAATATACAATTTTAACCTAACTTGCATGTGCTTAGTATTCCGTATTCTTTTAGGCCTTTTTGTTTTTCCCTGTTACTTCTTCCATCAAGCTTGCTACTTACTACAGTGCTTAACCAGTACCAGCATTCCTTGCACGATGAGCACCGATTATTGACTTGCACGACTAGCATTGATTGACTGCACTCCGACTCGACAACCCGCTACTTCGGCCCCCTGCCAGCCAACCAGACGCTCCAGTGAGCCTCTGACAGTACGAGCCATCGAAGAGCAGTTCGGATCTCAGATAAGCTTAGCTTAGTCATTTATTTGCCAATTTGCTTGCTGCACTACCTGCATGGCTTTCACCTGAAATATTTTGATTATTTACCTTTGCTTAAGAATTGCATGTTAACGCACTCACCAGCTTGGCTTTTGTAGTTTTTCCCTAAATTATCTTGTTGACTTAGTACAGCTTCCACCACTGCTTAGTCGCATTGAATATAATATTTTCTTTAATTGTGCCATTGCTTTGTATCTCCATACAAGTATACGAGTATTTATATTTATAGTTTATAATTATCATTATTTACACTGTCATCATAGCAAGGTCAAGGCTGTCAAACTTGTCAAAGTGTGAAGTGTGACCACGGAACAATAATATTTCTTCATTTCTTGTCTGAGGTGCCGTGGAACACGGAACTCTAAGACTTATAATAGGGCAGATAGCTCCACTGATCGGATCACTTGACACTACTCTGCGCTTCTTTATATTCCGTGCATTGACTGCTTGTCAGTTGTTAATCATTATTGTCATCATTACTGCTGCATATGTGTTGTGTATAGGACAACAAAAATATATTGTTTTGAATGAAATACGCTAGTGGTCATTGCCCTTTTCCCGTTTTGTCGCGAGTAACGCCATTTCTAGTTCAAAAAGGGTACATTACCACCAGGGGGTTGCAAAACGGGTGGCGCCTTATTTTAATTTATATTTTCACGTTTCCCACAGTTTACCCACGCCCATCTCCACCGAGTTAGCGGCCAACCCCATTCACCTAGGAATGACGTTACCCACTGCGAGTTTCCCTCCCAGTTCCTTTGCCACCTATTAAACTTTAATTTTACCCGTTTGTAAGGCTGAGGGTTACTACCCTCGATATTGGTATTTTTTCCTACCCTTACAATGTTACAACAAAATGTTCATAAAAAATTGTATGAAATATATTAAATGGTTCCATTGTTCATCTTAGAGATAATTCCAATTTACTCTATATCAATGTGCCCGTAAAAGAACCGTCTCTCCAGATAACATGTATAGTGTTCTATTTAGGAAAACTGAATCTGTAGTTTTAGGAAAACACTGGTAAACTTAGTAACGTCCTCAGTATTGAATCACATGTTACTAGTACACCCTGTAACCGAATTGTATTTTCGTAACGCTAGCGGTTTTTCAGTTATGCTACTTCTGATTAACACTGACTATGAATATCGAAAATAAAATCTATTATATGTATAATAATTAGTAAAAGAACATTATATAAATGTTCTGTTTACTGAAAAATCACTCTTGTACTTTTGAACACAAGCAGAAATGCTAAATATAGTGATTTTCTCTATTAGTGAAGTGAGAGACATACACAAGAAAATGTTACCTTTTTTCGACTATATCCGTAACTATTACAACTCCCAACTATTTTTTTCAATATCCTTTCATCTCTCATTCATTCTAGACGGCCTAGCCCCTGCTTCCTTCACAACTTTATCTATTTTTGATGCTTAGTAGGTACATCCATATATTTCTTCAATATTTCTTATTTTTCTCTATCATCCTTTTTAAGATATCCTCTTCCCATCTCAATAAGTTTTATCTTGACTTCTTATTGAGGATCCAGGTTAGCTGCCATATAGCTCCCTCAGCCTTAATATTGTTGTATATACTCCTCTGGACAATTTGAAATTTATATAAATTTGTATTGCTCTCCTATTCTCAAAAATTTGATTTATCTATAGCCTCATTTGCTTCCTCAAGTTTTCCAGCTACCTTTTCTACTTTGGTATTATATCTTGCAATTATGCTACATTATCTGCATAGCTTACTATTTGGCATCCTTCTCGATGCAGCTGACTATCTCTTATGACCTTTTATAGTACTAAATTAAACAGAAACGTTGAAAGTGGGTCCTCTTGTCTCAATTCTGCGTCAATAGGAAAATGTTCTGAACATTCACATTTATTTGTACTTTGTTTTTGATATTTTCTAATGTCATTTTCAGTAGCCCAATCAGTACTTTAAATTGTTTAATTATTCTACTTAGTTTATTTCTTTTCACAGAATCAGACGCTTTTCTAAAGTTCCCGAATAAGGTCATTGCTTAAATCCCATGTTCATAACATGTAGTAGGGAATCCCTCACCATGAAGATTTGCTGCGTTGCTGATCTCCCTTTTCTAAAACCTGCTTGATACTTCCCTATTTGTAGTTATATTCTTTGTTTTATCAACGTTATAATAATTTGATACCTTATATCCAACATTGATATCTTCTTTTTGCGATCTTTTGAGTTTTTGCAGTCTGCTGCACCTCCCTTTTTTAAAATTAATATAGTCATAGCATCTCTCCAATCCTCGCATCATTTCGCAGATTTGCCTTAAGTCCTCTCTTGCATAATGTTTTCTGTTGTTATTTCGTTTATCTATACCCTTTTTTCTAGCCTCTTTACGTCCACTTCTCTTCTTATTTTATTTTTCCACATGGTATTTTTTGTATTAGGCCTTAAAATTAGTTCAAGTATATTTTTTTATTGTCCACCATATTCACTTTAAAGAATTTGTATGTTTTACAAAATATGCACTAGCAATTAACAAAATTAATCAAAGTTAATTGTGATTAATTGTATCGATTATATGTTAGAATAAATTTTATTCATAATTTGATAGATAACTTTCATATTTTTTTAGACGAATTGAATAATTCGTTAGAGAGAATTCTAAAATACTTAATTATTAAAAATTAATGTTGGAACACAATATAGATACACAGTATAACATTTGATCTCAATAATGTGCCAAATAAAATTGAATAAGATTTTGTTTTATCGACATGAGGAAAGTAATTGTTATTTTGTGTGTCAAACATATTATTTACATTATGATTTATACGATTCAGCTTATAACATTACAAACATATTCCTCATATCAATATAAAGAAATTTTACTCAGTGATGTGACTTATCTTGACACATGATTGTGTCCACATTTTTTACAGTGTAAGGCGTATATTACGCATGCTAAACTACCTCCTTACTAATTTATTCCATGTTACAAGTATTGACCCAGTTCTGTGTTTACATACACAAATATCCGTAAAAAAGTTATTATAGATCGATCCAGGCCCTGCTTTATCATTGTTAATAATAATATTCCTTTACCGTGGCTGGGCCCATAAATTGTATTTCCTGGAAAATAAGAAATTGCTTCTCATTTATAAAGGGGCCATGTCTTTCTAAAAATAGTCTCTAAGTCATTTACTGATTAGTTTTCTAAATTGTAGTTAGATGATGCATTGGTTGTCGTTATCATGAATGTGAACAAAACCGATAGTTTTAGATAAAAAATAAAATGTGACCCGTGAAAACGAGATAGACGATCTAACTTAAAAACCAAGTTTAAAAAAACTGCTAACACGCATAATCAGGGCCGCCGAGAGCCAGAGCAGACCCCAGAGCCTTTGCCGAGCTCCAATAATATTATTACGAAATCTATATTTTAGTTTATAAATTACGTTCCTGATTGGTTTCAAATTTATGTTTGTAATACCTTTATTTTGATGTTTTCTAGAACATTTTAAGTGCAGCATGTCTTGTTTTTTTGTAGAGTATATGTTTAATTTTTAAAATTAAAAAATCACTTACGCTGAAGTGTTTCCTTAACCTGGAATCATAGCATTGGCTTAAAGACAAACCAAATATATACATTTTCTAAGAATATCTGAATTTTTAAAAAGTCTATCCGAAATTAGAAGCATTTCTTCTACAACTAAGACACGGCACATCTACTTCGTACGAAAAGCAAAGAAAGTATTTAGGCAAAAGAAGAGAGCAGAACAGGTTAAGAAAATAGATGTAATATAACTTTATTATAAGAGGAAAGAAATACGTAACTTCTACAGAGAGATAAAAAAAAGGAACAAAGAGAAAGGGGCAATGGCAATTTAATTGGAGAGGAAGCAGAAGTAAGAAAAATATGAAGGCAATATTTTGCAGATATCTTGAATGATGAGAGCGAAAAGGAAGGACAGGATCAGGATGAGACGATACTGGTAAGGGAAGATGAAGTGGAAGTAGAAGAATCTACAAAAAAGGAAAAATACACAATTATAGAAGCTTTAAAGAATAACAAAAGTTCAGGAAAAAACGGAATAAGTACACAAGAGAGGATTTAAAACAAAGAAAATACGGATTGATCCGAAAGATTTGGAGAAGATAATATATGTCTGAAGATTGGAGAGATGCTATGATTATACCAATTTCAAAAAAGGGCGATGCAACAGACTGCATAACCTATAGGGATATATCATTTCAGGAAAGCATATGATTCGGTCAAAAGAAATAAACTAAGTAAAATATTGAAGCAATTTGGGATATTAACCAACTGATTAGGCTATTGAAAATGATCTTAGAAAATATTAAAAACAAAGTAAGAATAAAAGGCGAATGTTCGAAAGGTTTTACTATTGACACAGGACTGAGACAAGGAGACCCACTCTCAACGCTTCTTTTTAATTTAGTACTAGAAAAGGTCATAAGAAATAGTCAGTTGAACAGAGAAAAACACATATTGTTTAAAACTCACCACATAGTAAGTTATGCAGATGACGTGGCCATAATTGCTAGAGATAGTAGGGAATTAGAAGAAATAACGAGAGTGAAGGAAGCACGGAAAGTGGGATTGCAGATAAATTAAGAGAAAAGTAAGCTTTTAAGAATAGGGCAACTGAAAAAAGATATCAATTTCAACGTGAGAACGCAGCATTGAGAGATGGAATTTGAAGAAGTTCACGAATATGTATATTTAGGGGCGCTGCTAACAGCTAACTGTGATGAGGAGCAAGAAACTAATAGGAGAATAATAAAAGCAAACAGAAGTTTGGCAGCAGTCAACAACTTAATAAAATCAAAAAATTTGTCTACATGAGTAAAATTTATAATGTATAAAACAATTTTGAGACCGATGGCGCTGTATGGCAGTGAAACCTGGATCCTCAATAAAAAGTCAAGAGAAAACCTATCAAGGTTTCCTATTAAGGTGGGAAAAGAAGATTTTAAGAAGAATTTTATGGGGAAGGAAGACGGGAGAAGGCTATGTAAGGGGAAATAATGAGGAAATATATTCAATGTACCAGGTACCAAAAATAGACGTTGTAAAAGCCAGAAGATTGCAGTGGCTAGGGAATCCAGAACGAATGGAAGATGAAAGGACAGTTAAGAGAATTGTAGGGAGTAAACCTAACTACAAGACAAAAAGACAGACACAAAGGAAGCGATGGAGAGAGACAGTGGCAATAGCTCTAAGGGAGAAAAATGTAACCGACAGGAAAAGGCGAATAACAGAATGTAGTAGATAAGAATAATACAGCTCTGGGCCTAAAAAGTTTTATATATATATATATATATATATATATATATATATATATATATATATATATATATATATATATATATATATATATATATATATATATATAACTACTTCGTTTAAACAAAGCGTTTACTCGCTT
Organism: Monochamus alternatus; assembly: GCA_037114965.1. Classification (NCBI taxonomy): domain Eukaryota; kingdom Metazoa; phylum Arthropoda; class Insecta; order Coleoptera; family Cerambycidae; genus Monochamus; species Monochamus alternatus. Next base: position 26,984,092 of record CM073429.1, read on the forward strand.
ATGTCTAATAACACTACTTTTTCAAATTGGTTGGTTGGTTGTTTTCTACTAGTCGGTACGAATCGCTACAAGTCATACAAGTACAAGTCTACAAACCAACTTGTTCCAAAAGTAAATTAATAGTGTGCGAAAAGCGAAGGAAATCGTTTGGATTCCTCTTTAGAGGAGGATGAAATATTTATAATTGAAATTGGACAACACAGATGTTCCGCGTTACTAACATTTGGAACCAGAATTCAGTCTCTCTACTCAATAAAATCACGTATTCTTCCTTTCCACAATCTGACAACGCATTAGCGACATTTAAGACTAAATCGCGTATTTTAAAATACGCAAAATGGACTAGACCTTAATCGTTAAAGTCGCCGTATATCTGGCCGTAAAATGATCCACACCTACTGGTTTTAGGTACAGAAATTTCGACAAATAAAACATGTAGAATCAAGTAATATCAAAAATAATATTCTTGATGTTTTGTTCATTCATTGTTACTATTTAAATTTTCCTCACATACTACTACCCTACACTTCTTTGTAGGGCAAACATTATTTTACTATTTTAACCCCACATTTTAACAATTATTTTCACATACTTTTAAATATAAGTGAACAGTCTTTTATGTAGTAATAAAACTAATGTTACAACAATATCTAGGTACATCTACAGTTAAATTTTTAAAAATATATATTTTCAAAGATTTCTGTACCTAAAAATGTGTTAGTTAGACCGCTTTTTCTTATTATTTATTTGTTTAACATTGATATCCTGCGGCAGGTAGACCTTAGATCAGCTATATTTACGGAGAGAATTGGCACCCTCTCTGTGGATATGGTAAGGATACAGGTCGACATTTGACCACCCCCCTGATTAATGAGGTGAATGGTGGTTAGGGTCTATCAACGTAAGTCGCTTATGGGCGCAAATGTGACCTGCTTAATAATAATATGCCGCCCCCTCTCCCGCACAAGTCTTCGACTTCTGGGCTAATCCTTGTGATTAGATTGAGAAGTAGAGATGTTATTATTATTATCCTCGAAAATTCACAGATGGTATGCGATAGTATTCATATTTTTTGCTAAACCCTACATTATTATTTAGTTATTACACTTCAAAAATCAATTGTATTTGTGGAAAATAGTATTTCAAGAAGACGGCGCTATTAAATCGAAACGTTTAATCGGATATTCTAAACGACATCATTAAAGGAAATTGATGGACTTTAAATTAATATCCAAAATATGAAACACGAAATAAAGAAACATCTTAGAGTGTTTAGAAAGTATGTGCCTACCTTATTTAATATAATGAGGCTATTTATGATTGCACAGAAGTCACAATTTTTAGGTTTAAAAGAAACATGCTGTGCCATAAGTGGCGCCCTCTACTAGTGACGTCAAAATTAGTTAAAAATTCTTATTTGCCGTGCCAAAAAACATAATTGCCATTTTTTTTAATATTCAGACAGGTTTTAAAGTTATTGAGATATTTCAAAATAAAATTCTAGCACACCCTGTATTTTTTAAACCAGCATTTGGATAAGGCATATTTGGCTCAATCGCCATATTTTGGTGTATAGTATATCCAGTTCAGAGATTGCCCATTCTTAATGAACCACCCTGGATAAACAGCGTAGACTATGTAGACAATGTAGACAATGCAATCAATTTTGAACAGCTGTTCTGTTTATCCTAAAATTTTTACATGACAGACTTACGTATGCTTTTCGATATTATGTGTAATCATTTAGTGGTTGTGTTTTGTTGTTTTAAATATAGTGAATATATTTAACAATAATAACAAAAATGAGCGGAGGAAAAATCAATTCTAATTTCGGCCAGCTACGATTCAAATTAGTAAAATCGAATAACAAAATATGCCGAAAATATTTGAAATGTGAAAATGTTTTAAAGAACACTGATTCAGCACGCCTTCAAGCACATAGGTATGAAAAATTACAATAATAATGTTAATTCATTGGGATATGAATTAGTTATCGTAAATATAAACAAATAAAATTTACCTTTGATGATCGTTTTTTAAAACAGGTACAAGGAAGTATTGAATTTTTCGATCCCATATGTGAATTGATAAATGCTTGTCAGAAAGCAAAGCTCAGCTCAACTAAAACTCAGTGGCAAATGCTGCTGAATTAAATTTATGTATATCCCTAAAGTTTCGGAAAACATTCAATGTAAATTTAAAAAATCGAAGAAACATGGCGTTGAATATTTCCTCTAGCGGCATTCTACTTACATCCCTTCTATAACAATAATAAGCTTTCCATAGATAAAAAAAAGAAATCCACCATTTTCTACTTAAAACTCTAAACAATCATGGTATTGAAGACTTAGATACTTTTAATTGCTAAAATGGCATTTTCAACAGTTTGCTCCAAATAGAAAAAAAAACCTTTGATCTTCTGGATAAGGGCAGCACCTATGCATCCTAATTTATCGACATTGGCGATTAGACTTTTACAAATACCTGCATCATCTGCGCAAATTGCAGGTTCTTTTTCAAATTGGGGTAATATTCATACTGCTGTTAGAAATCGACTGACATTTAAACGTACCAAGAAGTTAATTCATGTGTACTATTCACTTAAAATAAAAAAACTTCAGACCTCTAAATTTGTTGACTATGTAAATGAAGAGGAGGGTAGCGATGTATGAAAAATGGTAAATAAATATTAAAATTACAAATAAATTTAAAATGTTTTTCAGGTATTATATTGTTTATTCTCTGTTACTTATTACTCACACTTTATAATGTTAATTTTTATTTTGTTGTACTAATTACAATTTTAAATATGTTCTAAATAATAAATAGATATTATTTTATTTAATTTTATAATGAATTGTTGACATTGTGTACGCGTAGACAATTCTGTTGTCTACATGTCCATCCCTGTGAGAGTTGTTATATCCTTAAGCCATTTTTGATATTTTAAATACTAATGTAAATACTTACATCATAAAAAAGTTAAAGTGATAAGTAATCCGATATTTTAAATCCCCTCACGGTAATCAGGAAGGGAGAAAAAGTTTTATGAAAATGTCCGCCAAAACGGCTAACGCAGAAAGTTTCTGTATCATCTGGACATTCAAAATTTGCAAAGTTAAAAATCCTATTAGATCCTTCTTGCGAATTATGGGCATTTGTATATAGGTAAAAACGGACTGCACTGCCCATCGATCGCTCGAAGTTCCCAGCTCACCTATTCCATATTAATAGGTTCTCCCAAGTCTTATCTTGAAGATAGTTTGGTGCAAACAACATTATTTAATTTATTAATAACAATTTACTAATGAAAATTTGACTTTCAGGGTGCAAAAATTAGAGAATTTTGACGACTATTTCTTATCGTAAATATACATGGAATTGATAGATAATTAAGGATATTTAAACCACAAATTTGCTTATTTATTCAATAAACAATTTGGAAATTGTTTAAACAAAATAATCCCATCTCAAAATTTTCATTTTAATATTATCAGGCTACAGAGGTAAATGGTTTTGAGGGTCTCACAGCTCATTTCGAGTGTCTGATTTGAATATTTCCAATAGGTGGCGCATGATGGAAAAAAGTCCCCTCACAAGCGAAAAACTATTTGAAATATATATAGCAACCACAGATAATCGGTGATAATCATGCAAACATAAGGCTATATGATTTTGTCTTTCAAGATGAGTAAGTGTACCCATGAGGATAATAGAAAAAAGTATGTGGCCCGTGTGGTAACAAAATTGTTTTTACCCATAAATCCTCTTTTGTCATCAATCAGAACTTAGAAAAATTGATAAAACAGTTCTTATCCCCCGAATTCAATCAGAATGATGAGAAATATACTTTGTCCATCTGTGGATCTTGTAGATTAACACTACGAGAATATGATAAGGAGATGTATAATAGACAATTACCGTGTATGCCTAATTACGCTGATATAATTTCACAACCCATTACAAGCTCTTGCGAAACATGTAACTGTTACATTTGTTCGACAGCTAGATTTCGAGGACATGTCAAAACTCAAAAAGGAAGAGACTATTTCAAAGGCATTGGCAATAAAGTCGATATATCCAAGTGTTGAATCTCCTGCAAAAGAACCCTCCTCATTCAAAGGGATAACCCCAAAAAAATCGTCAGATCATCCCGGAGAAAGCCCCAGAGCAAGTTGCTACTGATCTCATAAATAAAAAATGTACCTCTGAAGAAAATGTGCTAAATGTGTGTTAAATATTCATATCTATCTCTCAATTCTATATATATTCATGATAAGAAATATTTTTTTTTAAATTCTCTAATTTTTGCACCCTGACAGTCAAATTTTCATTTGTAAATTGTTATTAATAAATTAAATAATGTTGTTTGCACCAAGCTATCTTCAAGATAAGACTTAGGAGAACCTATTAATATGGAATAGGTGAGCTGGGAACTTCGAGCGATCGATGGGCAGTGCAAAATCTGGAAAGACCGTTTTTACCTATATACAAATGCCCATAATTCGCAAGAAGGATCTAATAGAATTTTTAACTTTGCAAATTTTGAATGTCCAGATGATACAGAAACTTTCTGCGTTAGCCGTTTTGGCGGACATTTTCATCGAACTTTTTCTGCCTTCCTGATCACCGTGGTCTAGAGACTACAGTAGCCCAGCGATGTAAAGGTTGAAACTACTAGAACTTCAATATTTTTTTTCTCAAAAACTATAAGGATTTTATAAAAAATTTTTTACGATATTGACATATGACGTATCTATTCCCATTTTTTTTTTTAGATAAGTTTAGAATCACCCTGTATAAATTTACGTTTTTGCGTTCTTTAAAAAAAAGAAGTAGCATCTGTTTTTGCTAGTCCGCTCTCTATATTTCATTAATGCTCGTTTACTTACGTCAATATGAAGGAAATATAAAGGAGAAATTTGTAGTTAAAAGGAAAGGCTGGGGAAAAGTAATATAAATTTTTTTAATAAAAGATTTTTATTTCATATAAAAACTTTCAAAGGAAAATTTTCCAATTATCCCTTAATTTTCTGCTATGTTAAGAACATTCGGTAAACATTTTTAATAAATACAAAATTAAGTTTTAAACACAAGGTCTGACCTTATGTCTCAAAAATCAATCAATCAAACTCATATATGATAAAATTTCAAGATTTGTTGAACACTGACACAAGTATCAATGAGTAATACCAAAAAAATATTGATAGCACTGTAGTCTATAGCACAAGATAGCAATGTTATATTAAAAATAACGCATATCTGTTAACTATGTGGCGTGAAAACAGTTGCTAACACACATGTATGTTAATTTTCGAAAACACACGCGTTAGGAAAATAACTGCCAGCTGTCTTTGTTGTACAATACCATAAATTTAAATATCTGTTCTTAAGTATTAATAAGTCTTTAAATAGCTTATTATACTAATTTCAACTTTGTAATTAAAACACATTACGCTTGTGTTAACTTTAGCAGTAATATCAATATCTACTAATATAATAAAATCCGCTGGAATATGAACGCGACGTTTCGATTCAAATATTATACAGGGTGTCCGGAAAGTAATTGAATACAGCTTAAAGCGATCATATCTCCCGTTTATGAATTGGAAAACTGATTATGTCCAGGTATGTTTTCAAAATTTTACAATATACTACTAATAATTTACATTTAAATTATTTACACATTATATTTACACTGTACATAACTACACTACAATAATTAATATTGATCTGACAGGCTTTTCATCAAATTTTTATCTAATTTAAGTGTCAGTCAGTTTGACAAGTGGTAACTTGATCGAATTAGAAAATTTATTTCTATTTTAATGTGCTGAAATTTTCAAACGCGGTTTTACCGAAACCGGTGCATTTTATCGACATGGAACAAGTACAGCTTTTCTACGCAAAATTAATTTCTCCATCATAATTTTTAGTCAAGCGTATCAAAATAGGACCGACAAAAAAGATATAATAAAAATTAATTGTAATAAAACTGCCAAGAGCGCCCTCTACGATATACGGCACTACTTACTACTTCACAATGCTTGTACTTATCTAAAACATAACTGTCCCAAATTTGAACATGATTGGACCTTTCGTTTCTTAATTATGCGCATAACAAGAAAACAATTTTTTTTTTGAAGCCCTGTAACTTCTAAATGAAGTACTTTTGGACTAAGCTAAGTTTATCTAAATCGGTTCTATTTTATCACAGGAAGCTATGTTTAAGCTGGGTCCCATTACTTTCCGGACACCCTGTCTGCCATGTCAAATCAACATAATATTTAATAATTTATTATTGTTTATTTGATTTGAAGGCGATACAAGTGAATAAAAAGCAATATAAAATGGATATGAATTACAGCCGTAACGATTCCACAGATTGTACTCCACCTTTAATAGTTCAATTACCTAAAAATGTATCACTATATAACACAATAATGCAGTTAGTTATTGTGATAAACACAAAATACAGATATGACACAAATAACCACACAGTGTAACAGAAAGAACAAAACTAACACATAATCACACCAAATATAGTTTGTTGAATTGAGTAATAAAGAAGGTAAAATCAGAAGACTAAAAGTAATATCAGATATCAAATTAGTCAAAGAAATGTGCCGAATGAAATGAAACACATGGTACATGTGGAGTGAGAATTCTATCCAGAGAATGATAAAATTTAAATTTAAATACTTCTGAAATAATAAATAATTCAAATAAGATAGATGAAGCTGACATACTTATTAGTGAGTAATTCACAACAATTTTGACATATGTCAAAATTAAATGCAAAGCTTGTAAATAATTTTGTAAATAATTTAAGTGAGGAATCGTTTTAAACTAAAAACTAGTGAAATGTGAATTGAATGCGTAAAAGTGACTGAAGTAAAAGAAACATTCTCAATATGAATAAAGAAACTTACCGACTATTAAGGACATTACTGGAATTGCCTTTACAACGAGGTATCCAGGAAGTTTTGTTGATCAACGACACCGAAAAGAAAACTTGGTAAGGGGACACTATAATAAAAGGTGTGAAAAGCTTTTCCTCTGCAAGAGAAGCGCCTCCACACAAAAATCACAAGACTCCAAGCCCAATACACAGCTGAAACCACACAAGAACACCCCAACGAAAACAACAGGCAGTCGAGGTGACGTTACACCGAGATTTAGATCGGTAGCACTACCATCCGCTTTACGTTGGAGGTAAGATAAAGCATAATAGGGAACACCAATTAGTCCTTTTCTGTAAATTGAAGACAATTCAAGTCAATTCTAAACATCAACGCTTAATAAAAATATTAAACGTTCGTAAAGAGCACGTATTAGAAGTATAAAGCCAATTTCAACGAATATATACAATTTATAATATAAACAGGGAATGTAATAGCCCAAATCACTTCATTCATAAGTTTTTACTAATAATAATTCTTTTGTATCTTGTAAATGTGATCAATAAAAATACAAAAATTATCACTGCAACATATTTATTCAAATGCTTAACATCATCCATTTTATTTGTTTTCTCTTATAAATAAATAATAGCCAAGTGAGTCGCCCTTGAGAAAAAGAACTCAAACTATATCGGGTAACCAAATCAAGTGGAGAAAAATTTAGAGATTGGTTTATGGGTTACATCGACACATAAACCTGCCGCCTAACAGGTATTTTTTTAAGTAAAAGTACACATAATAAAAATTTAAATCTATACTTACCTTGATTTGGTTGTGCTGTATTTACAACTCTATAAATATCATTTACACTGTGAGAAAGGAGTAAGAATAACTGATAAGTTCCAATTTTGTACACAAATAACTGCTAAATCGGCATACATGACAAAAAAATAAAACCAATACAAAAATTAAAAATTAAAAGTAAAAATCAAATTATTATTATAAACATATATTGGTCGGACAGTGGTCGAGCGGTTTAAGGCATCAGTACTTGAATCGATGTGGCCAGATCGCTGTGGGATCGAATCCTGCGGCCGGTAGACTGTATATCAACTATTTTCGTGAAGAGGATTGGCACTCTCTCTGCGGGTACGGTAGAGTGGAAGAATGTTGGCTTGGGTCAATGTGAGAGATAAAAACCGGTCGACGTTTGACCACCTTCCTAATTAATGAGGTTTTCCCGATTTTTCTCATTCATGCACTGAATGGTGGTTAGGGGCTACCAATGTAAATCGTTCCTGGGCGCAAATGCGGTCTGTTTAATAATAATATGCCGCCCCCTCTCCCGTACGAGTCTCCGACTTCTGAGCTAATCCACATCATTGCAAAGAGGGAGTATATTATTATATTATTTAATTGTGAAAAGCCTAAGTAAAATGTTGCAGCGTGTATAATATTATTTATGTATAACAAATGTCCACACAGCTTCTTATTAAAAATTGTTATAATAATTTGTTCAGAAAAATAAAATATTTAGTAATGTATTTCTTGATACAAATATACATAAGCTAAAATTAAGCTCACTACATAAGTTTTTTGGTAAATACCTAGGAAATTGTAAAAGTACTATTCATCATTTATTTAAATATAGAAATGAAAAAATGTGGAGTGTTGCTGGACACTTATCCATACTTAAGGATAATAGGGAAGTGGTTTAGCGAATTTTAAAAAAGAATTGAAATTTGAGGGATCACTCTAGAGAAGGTTGACCTATTGAGGTCACCACTGATAAAAATGTGGAGGCTGTATTCAATTATAACATCCAATGAGACTTGCCTGTATTATTTTGAGAACAAGTATGGCTGATTGAAGAAGAGACAATACTACCAATACGTGTACTTAAATATTGTATGTCTCGCGAGCACGAATCTTTCACAGCTATCTTTAAATATGCCGTACTTTTATATAAATTTTCGTATTTACCAGATGTAGTAAATATCACTTTATACTGGTATTTTATTGTCTTCTTTTTGTAAATGTTCTCCCTGTTTGTTAAATTGCGTCGCGTGTGGATCATTTTGATGATGCATGTATTGGTATCTTTGAAACTATAAGAGTTAGGAATATGGCTAAACGGGGAAAGTTTTAGGCAGTTCTGTTGCTAACTTAATGACGTCATAGACCGGTCCTAGCTCCCCAGGTTTGAGTTATTTCGGAGAAAGTAAATCTGGAGTTTTCGAAAATCGTCTATAACTTTTTTATTTAGAGGAATTTTTAAGATTTGAAAACACATTTTCACAGCAAGCTTTTTCTAGGGATTCCACTGTATATTTAGATTTTCATTGCGACATTTCAATCGCAAGAAACCATCTACAACTTTCTTTTTTCTTACGAGCACCGATCAAAGTCTTGTGATATGTAAAATTTTATTTTACACGGAAAAAGTACTCTTAGTTAAGTTGTAATTAAGTCAACCAAGTGATTTTTCAAATACTAGATACTTACTTATTTATCAAGTGTGTATATGTCAAATCTCGAACCCTTCCATTGATAAGTATGTCATACTCTTTTAGCAAATATCAACAAAATAATTCCAGCAAACCTAGATCGGCTAGAACTGATAAGACAGAGCAAGATATCTTAGATTTGGTCTCCGAAGATCCAATCATTAGCGTAACAAACATTTGTCAACATATAATTACGACATCTTCTATCGAGTGGAAAATACCAAGAGAACAACAATTGCAACCATGCCATTACTGAAAAGTACAAAAACTTATATGGAGGATCTAACTGCAACTGCACTGCTCTGTAAAAAAATTAACGAGATTGAAAATAAACAGTGCAATGTAATTTCTGTTACACAAAATATAACACATGAATGGGAAAGTTATGGGTTTGACACATACACACTTGATAATTAAATACTATTACAGACATCACCTGGTTGACTTTACAACAGCTTTTTACATTTTCCATAAAAATAGTGGTTTATTAACAAATTTACTACGAACATCTTTCTTATGTAAAATAAAATTTTACATATCAAGAGACTTAAGAGTCGGGAAAATGTTAGAAATGTTAGCAACTATGCCCTAATTTGTACAAAGAAAATTAATAACTCCAGCGTCTGCCTCCACAGAGCCTAGCCCGAGAACAACAAGGGCAGGTCAAAGAATGTCAGCTACACTTAGGAATGTGCGCTTTAATTCTCTTATTGGCAGCGAAGAGTTGATGAGGTAACGGCATAGAAACCCGGAAAATCACTATACAGGGCTAACTATGACAACTAAGTACAAAAATTTTAACCACGTGCTCAGAAAGGCTTAAAAGACAATAAAAAAAATTATTCCAGAATTTTAGCTCGATGTTTAAAAATGGAGCAAAACCTTCTTTTCCTTCGGAAAGACGGCACCCATGATAAGCATCGACTAAGATGGCTTAGGCCTATATATAAAGCTTACATCTGTCAACAATGTCAACTACCATGCGGTCGCTCTTTTACAGTGTTTTTAAATGCAGAAATGACAAAAATTAACATTCTTATTAATAATAGTGATAGATAGGTAACAGTTAATCCAGTTAGCTGCACTATTTTGCATTTGTTTTTTATTATTTCGTTACAAATAGACAAAACTACATTTTCATTAAATTCATTACAATCACTCACTACCGATAAAACACACCTACCGTACGTACAGTTAGATAAAACGTCTATTTATTATAAGAAAATCTAACGAAAGGAATATATAGGTAGATACTAACACATAATAGAAAACTTAATGCACCGGTGGCAGTTTCATAATCTAGAAAAACAAACCAGCGAACTATATTGCGGGAAAATATTTGCACTGGACACAAATTCCTTTATTTAGTAACTATATAACGTTTAAAATTTAAATTTTCTTGTTGTATTATCTTTTGTGTAGATCTTTAAAAATTTAAATTTTAATTTTAATTTTAAATATTTCAAGTTAATAATATAAATTATATTTTTTCTTACCAGAGCTAGATTTTATCTGCACGTTTTTATTGATTAAATATTATGAAGTTTATTTTAAGTCTTATAGGCCCACTACTTTTGATTAAAAAATTTGGAAATTCACTTTTATATGGTTTTATGACTCTTTGTCTTAACGGTAGGTTCAAACAGGATTAATATTTACTATTCAGATATTCTTTACTAATAATTTTATTTTTTTTTAATGAAATGTTCAATTTTAACTAATTTTCTTTTATTTCAAATATTAAAGGTTTTACAATTGGATTGATTGAATCTTTCCTACTCCACCTAAACCCTGCTCTATCTTTTAATCTAATACCAATAAATATTACGAAATACTAAGTTATTACTTTATTAAGTCCTTGTTTATTAAATTTAGTCCTTTTCTCACTTCACTCTGTGTCTGCCTTTTATGGATGTCCGCTTCTTTCTAATTTCCTTCTGAAGTTCAGTTACTGGTCATTGCTCCTCGTATTATTCTTGTCAATCCGTCTGGTGACTGTTCCTTGTATCGTTCTTGTCATTCCGTCATCCGTGACTTAATATTGTATGATGATTCTGGATATGCTATGAGCAGAAATATAATTTAAATACCTTGTACAATATTAATTGTGCAATGCCATAATCCTTCAATTGGTCTACTTAATTTCTTAGTTGTTTTTGTTCAGTGTTGGGCTGCTTCTTCTTATTTATCCTTTTATAGACGTTTTTATAAATTTCTCGAATATCAGCTCCCTCCAATCTATCTTATTTTTCTGATTTCCTGTTATTCCATTTCATTGATTGCCCTATTTTATTATTGTTATTTTTTCAATTCACTCTTATTTCTACTTTACATATTTTTAATAAATATTACATTTCCTTAATCAATCAAATTGATATTTGACATTTTATAAAATTCACCTATCACCTACTTAAATATTACTTGAACTTTTTTAAAAAATGTATCATTGGTCGTGAAAGCCTAAAAATTACACCAGCGTGTTCGGCTCCACCAAAAACACATCTGTATCAAATTTGGATATATGTTAGCCTTTTTAAAAAAAATACAACAAAAATTTGTTCTTCTAAAATTATCTTACACGCTTTGTATCTAAAAAATGAGTGGATCTAGGAGAATACGTTTATTGAACAAACCCCACTTAATTTTCAATGATCTATCAGTCCTAGGAGCGCCATGTTTTCTTGAAACACGCTGTATATTACTTTTATTTACCTTTAGATTTTATTATTAATCTTACGCAAACTGATTCTTATATTGTATTGTAGCGTTGATTGATAAGAGTGAATTGTAGCTTACTTTTACAATTTTATATTATTTGAAAATTTTGCTTTGTGTGTTTATTTATTTATGGAAACAAAAATTATTATTATTAATAATGTACTTACAAATTTTTGAATTGATTACATTAGATAAAATGCAATCAAAAGATACAAAAGTTTTTATATTTTTGTCATAACTTGAATATACAGTATGCGCCAAAGGTAATAATAATAATAATAATAATAATAATAATAATAATACATATACACTAATAAAGAGACAACATCATATAACACACAAAAAATATATAAGTTACGCTAAGTGAGAAACACAGAGACACAGAGACTTTAAACTGCCATTAAAATATCACAATCCTTAGCAATTTTATTATACAAATTACACATTAAGTAAATAGGAGATTTTGCTAGTATATTAGTTCTAGGGGAATCACAGTAAAACAAACTTTGTTGTCTCGTGTACCCACGTGGTATACGAAAGTAAACATTACTCAATAGTATGAGACAATCAAAAGTATGGAATAAATTCAATAAAAACGAAACAATTATTTTTTCGGAAAAATCTTCGAACAGGTCGATTTTTAATTTAAAAAATACATATTTTAGCGTAAAATGCGATTTTCAAATGTCATTTGTTTTCGAGTAATGACGTCATCGATTTTTTTTAAATGGCAACACCATATTTTTTTCCTTAATTCTGAAAGATCGTTTAATTCTCTATCACACAGTACTAAAATTTTGCCCTCTTGCATAGGAAAGATTTCGAGTAAATGACGATTGAATGTTAGAAAACGTAAATTTTATCCATAAAAAAGTAACAATTCTGAGGTATGTAATATAAAATACAATTGATTAAATTTTATATTTAAATTAAATGTTCGAATTGCCATCCACCAACTTCTTGACAATGCGCAAGTCTGTGAAGAAATTCTTCTTGCACATTATGAATGATTTCTGGGATAACTCTGCGTATTTCGTCCCGAATGCGATTTTGAAGTTCTTCTAAATTACGTGGTTTATTAATGTACACTTTTGACTTCAAGTATCCCCATAAAAAATAGTCAAGAGGCCATTCTATCGGGCCGCGTCTGCCGATCCACCTCCCAGGAAAACAGTTGTCCAAAAAATCTCATACAGGGCGCGCATAGTGCGGAGGTGCACCGTCTTGCTGAAACCATATGGTATCGTCAGGAATGTCAGGGTCATTATCGTTAGGAAAAATTACTGCAAGGGCTGGAACGAGGTCATTTTCTAGAAACTCTAAATATCTTTGTCCTGTAAGGGTTCCTTCAAAGAAGAAAGACCCTACTATTCTGTCGTCAACTATTCCAGCCCACACATTTAATTTCTGAGGGCGTTGGGTATGTGCCTCTGCCATCCAATGAGGATTTTCCCGACTCCAATATCTGCAAGATTGACGATTTACTGTACCATTCAGACAAAATGTGGCCTCATCTGAAAAAAGTATTTGCCGGTGTAAATTTCTATTTCCTTGACTTTGATCCATTAGAATTTCGCAAAAGTGTAAGCGACGATCGGGATCATCGTCATTGAGTTCCTGCACAAGTTGAATTTTGAGAGGGATGATATATTTCCTTCCTTAAGATACGTAGCACTGTGCTTTGACTAGTGTCGTTGTTTAATGCAACCAATCGTGAAGATTATGAGGATTATCCACCATACTTATCAAAATGTTCTGTTTCTGATTTTCATTAATGCTTGGACGTCCAGGTTTTGGAATATTTACAACATTGCCAGATTCTCTAAATTTAGACTCTACCTTACTGACTGTTGATTGGCTGATAGGGCGATCTGGATATTTTTCATTAAATAAATCGCAAACTTCCTGCTGAGTTCTAGTCATATTCCCGCATCCGATAAGAATTAAAATTTCAATTCTTTGAGTAACAGTTAAATGTGCCATAATACTTTAAATTGAATAATAATTTCTATGTCGCTTACAATACTTATTAGAAAGTCGGTGTGACAATGACACTTTGCAAAGATTTTCACTTACGTGACCCATAAAAGAACTATGGAATTCAAAAAACTAAACTTGATAACGTTTATGCTTTATTTTAATTGATTTACGTTTTCTAACATTCAATCGTCATTTACTCGAAAACTTTGAAGTACTGTCTGATAGAGAATTAAACGATCTTTCAGAATCAAGGAAAAAAATATGGTGTTGCCACTTAAAAAAAAAATCGATGACGTCATTACTCTAAAACAAATGACATTTGAAAATCACATTTTACGCTAAAATATGTATTTTTTAAATTAAAAATCGACCTGTTCGAGGATTTTTACCAAAAAATAATTGTATCGTTTTTATTGAATTTATTCCATACTTTTGGCGCATACTGTATATTGAAACCACAAATACATCAACGAAAGCGTACAAGGGCTTCTTGAAATTGTAAATACTCCTTGATACGGTCACGCGATAACCGATGTTTCCAATTATAAAACACTAAACACTTTACGTTGACCTTCGTGCTGTGGTTTGAAATTAATTATTCCATAATTGAAGAAAATAGAGAACTTCTCGTATGCAGCCCTGAAGGAGGTTTTATTTATTTTCCTTTATCTTGAAGTGAGGTAATCCTTAATCAATATAACTAGTTCATATTTAATGTTGAAAGTTCTTCTTGTTGACAACAATTTAATTTCATTGTTGTACAAGTTAGAAACGGACAAGTGCCGAGAAACTGTATGAGTCAATGACGTCATGATGCGATCCGAGGAGAGTTTAATTTCAATTTGACCACATGTATTTCGAAAACTACTTATCAAATCGACTTTAAATTTTCTAGGTGACTGGGTAAAACATCATGACAAACTTAACATTGCTTTATATGATATTTTAATAAATAATAATACCTATAACTGATTTAAAAACAAATATATTTCATCTTATATTTTAATTGTCTTACATCGTACGCTGTGTTAGATATTATATAATTTATTTCAAAAAGTGGTATAAAAAGTACTGCTCAAACTCTCAAACATCTCAAAAGCTCTTCAAGTGTTTGTGGAACTATTGAGATAAAATCTGTGTTTGTAACCCCTCTGCCGGTTATTATAGAAGGAAACGGGCAAAATTTTACTTCACCAACAAGAGCAACCTTAAATAGTACGCAGGATTAAAAAAGATAAGGTTTTTAAAATAAAAATTATTTAAGTACTTATGAATACTATGAACACATCGATGCAATACTATTTTAATAGAATTATTGAGTCATATTCAATAGAATATTGAATTATTTTATAATTGCAAGAAGAAATTAAAGGGAAGCTTTATAAATACGCACTTGATTCCTTAAGTAATATGCTAGTTGGCTCAGAAATAATCTTCTACAGAGTGAATCTTAGTCTATACACATAGACTATGGAAGTTACATACAGCTGAGGACAAATAACGACGAATAGTGAAAAAAAATGTAGTAAAATATTTTTAGCTTTGGAAGTTTACAAACATTTTTTGTTTATAAAAAACGGAGTAAACATTTCCAGATATATAAGTATTGATTCATATCAACATTGTTTCTTTTATTTCATTTAAAAGCCTATGAAAAGAACTGAAACACCTCTTACATAGGCTACTACAGAATGTTTCACAGAATATCACTATTGTCTGTATGAGAACAACAATTGTAGTAGCCTTGGAACCAACTATAGGAACTGATATCGATAAGCATATGGAGAGCTCGCGGAAAACAACAAAGTCTGGTTAAGGATTCCTTACTAAGTCTAAGGACGGTCATGGTAATTTATTAATTGACGACCACCAATTACCTAAACAATGGCACAACAGTTAAAAAAACAATAGTTTTAATATTAACTTTAACCATTGAAGCTAGAACGTCTCGTCATGACACTCTTATTCCCATCGAATTTTAAAGGGAACATTTTTGTTGACGTTAAAAAATGTCGCTTTCTTTTAATTAAAGATCGCGCTCACGGAGCAACACGGCATGGAATAGGAAAACTTTCTCATGAAGGTACCCATGTTATTTTAAAGAGGCAACATACAGTAGACCTGCACCAGCACGTACCGTCACCTGAAACTGCCGCCAGAATAGATCGTGTCGGTCAGAGTACAATTATGGCCTGCAGTTTCAGTACCTGGACGCACTAGTTTGATCTAAGGCCTGTTCTAACAAGAGTCATGGCTTGGTTTCCAACTGTTAGAAATATTTGACCAGCTAAGTTATGGATGTGTTTTCAAGAAGTAGTTGTACAAATATTTCTGACAGTTTCAAACTGGTCGCTGGCTCTTGTTGGAACAGAGGTGCCGCTCTTAATGTGGGGACCGGCACCTGTGCAGGCCTGCACGTAGTTGTTCATCAAATTCGCTAAATTATCTGATAGCCTCGCTTATCAATAAGCTCTATTTATTGATCTTAAACAAACTGCAAGTCTTTTGTCAGATGACAATGCTCTGTGAAATATTGTGTTTTGATATTGAGACCGAATCAAGTTTGTAAATCTCGTGAAGTGTCTAAAATGTAATTTTTGAGGCACTGGTGTTACTAGTAATTTACTTTTAGCACTGGCGTGATTGAGAAATTTTAAATCAAAGAAATATTTATTAACTTAATACATAGTTATATAAACTACAATTATAATAAGTAATTCAATAATCAATTTCATTAGTAGTTGTGGTAGTCATTATTTCTGTGAAACTTGTACCAGGGTAGAGAGCAATGTTATCTGTCGAAGTTTTGGACAAAAGTTGGCCTAAGATGTTCTTCTTGCTTTGTAAAGAGTCTTCTATATAACCATCCACTACTGTACTTGACTTCCATCACAGAATATATAGCTATATATTCTGAGCTTCCATCCACCGTGTCTCTTAATTATATTAAGATTAGTACCCCAGATCTAGATAGATTTCCAAAGTTCGTCGGAAACAATGTTCAGTGTAAAGGTGAAAATCAGGCAAATTTATAAATTCAGCAATATAACCAGTTGCCTTACCAAATGTATTAATTCCAATGGAGCACATTTATTATTACTGTATTTTATGACAATTTTTAAATGGTTACTGTTCACTGGACGAGAAAATGTATGTAGATACTTTTTATAATAGCAGTAGTAAGAAAAGTTTGTTGCACATTAGTTTTTATGTCTGATATATGCTCAATACTTTTGATTTTTTCGGTCGGTATTCTTTACCCTTTCGCTTCAAAAAAGCAGCAAGTCTATAATATTTGCTTATGTCGTGAAATAATTTGATCAAAGCGTTGACGATTTATTTTATTCAAAATATACCAAAAGCACATTTTCACATCACACTAACTTAAGAAACGATTGTATACTCATACTGTTGCTTTGACTTACTAGGCAATAACTCGAAAGTAGCTTTATTAGCAGCTTCTTCTATTTCCGCCGGGAGAAACTGATTTTCTTCGTCACTTTTTATTTCACGAGATTTAAAATTACTTGTCAACAAATGATCGAACTTTCATTACCTAAGGGTCATTCCATTTGAAATCGTCTAAACTTTGAAAATCTCTTCTCTAGGATCCCAAACAACAAAATTTACACGAGTTTGATTAGTACAAGCGCTTGTTTCCGCCTATTTAAATAAAGACTCTTAAAGATTGCTATTTTTAAGCTTTATTAATTTTTGCTGTCAAATTTTTTTATTTGAAGATATTTGAATCATCAAGACGGAATTCAGAGTGAGAAAGATAGTAGTTTCAGTATAAATGAAGATAATTGGCTCGGACGATCCCTTTGAATAATAGCAGCATGCTGAAAGTGAGTGTTTTTTAATCATTTTTCGTGAATTTCAATCGACTCTAGTGTCTTAACTGTTGATAGTTAAAAATTCATGCTCCGCGGGAATTAAGTACAAAATTCAGCCACAAGTTGAGCTGAGTAGCCCACTCTTTATAGAAGAAAACTTTGCTTGAAGTTTTGAAATTTTTAAAAATCCCAATAATCAGGCTATGAAACGAGCGTGTTGACTGCGAGATAAAAATCTGATACTCACAGAATCTACTGTTCTTACCTTCAACTTTAAATGACTACATCACTTGTTTTGTTATTTTCATGTTTAGTGCCTCGCGAATTAGTTGCATTCTTTGTGGCTCAGTCGAGCTGCTAACTAGCGCTGTTAAATCTCCATTGTACAAGAGGTTTTAATCAGCATTTCTTTAGGGATTACGATAATTTACGGTTTAAGATTAATAAAACTGTTTTATTTCAAAATGCCTTATTCAAATCAAGAAGTTATAGATGTAGTGATAATAAACGTAGAGTATGATTTAAATAGATTTTTAGTGTGTATGAGAATTGTTACCACCAAAGGCCATATCTAATTTCAGAACAGCGCAAATGTTGGGAATACTGATAGAGCTAACCTATAAAGGCAATAGACAAGAAAGACCACAACGTGTCTCGAATAGATTGGAGGAATAAGAGATACAAATGATGTTCAAATATAAATTACAAGATGAGTTGGAAAAGTTAAATATTTCCTTAAAATAAGTTTTGTAACTTCTATTATCGGTTAGTGTTTCATTATGATTTATTATTTCATTTATTTTGTAAATATTAAATTTATACAAATTATAAATACCATCGATGACATTCTATAGCTTCTCCTTGGCTCACTAAATTTATCGCAAAAATGGACTTTTCGCAGCATTTTGGCTAAAACAATATGAGAAGAGCTACACGCTTCATTTCCAATGTATAGTTTTAATATCGCAATATGTATTATTTTATGTAAATAGACGTACCTACTATATAAGTTACTCTAAAATACTCTACAAGGTCAAGAGTTGAACTTATCTTTGATTATGTAAATAGAGGCACCCCCATCTAGAAATTTTGTCATGGGATAGGATCCTTAACGTGCTTGACATCTCACAGACATGGATCGTGTGGCCTTGTGCCTTGTTTGAAGGACAACAGGGTCATGTTTCACTGGGTCAACTATATTTAGTAGCTTAGTATAGAAAATGTCTTTGTTAACGACAGATATCGAATCTGTTCTAGTTTCGTAATCCGATTAGATTACTGAAGTGTTTAAGGTGATGATTACACAGGGTACCACGTCGTCAAAAAAACATTCGAATTAAATTTTACGAAATGAACAAATTAATCTTAAATACTGAGTAACAACTATAGTACACCCCAATTCGCTGTTCATATATTTAGTCTACTTTTCCAGTGTAAATAAAAGAAAATTGATACAGATACAGAGACTGTGACCATGTAGATACGCAAATATCTAGATATACACGATTTTTTGGGAAAACGTATCAGAAATTCAGTAACACAAAGAGTATGTTTTTTTATGTTAGACTATGGACCTATCGTTTTTTGTTTTTGAGATACAATGCAATATAAATCTTATCTAAATAATAATATAAGGTAGTGAAATTTCATCCCATTCCTCAATACAAAAAATGGCTAGCTTCTAGGACAATGTTCTATCATTTCACTGTTTGATCTTCGCTATTTTCAGTGGCAGACTCGAACAGTGAATAACGGAGAAACGTTTAGTACCATGAGCTTCTACGGAACGTTTCAGCGGACCAAATTAATTATCTGAGGATCGGTTGCGACCGTAGCAACAATAATACCAATAATAGACAACAAAATTAATAAATGGGTTCTAATAGAGAGTCCAGTATCCATAGAGCCTAACCTGACAACACCACGGTTAAAGATTTCTAGCAAAGGCTATATAAATGCATAGTAATTCTGTGACTGGCGTCAGCCAGTTACTTAGACCACTAGATCCAAGGAACTAGTTAAAGTAGTTTGGATAACCTTACTACGTCACAGTGTCTTGCTAGTATTTATTGTAAATTATTATATCTACAACATAAGTATGTTTTTTTTCTTACGCACTTCAATTTGTTGAATTATTGATGCTACAATTTGAGTCATAAACAGTCCCCAAGTCATCATCGGCATTGAACGTTATTTACTATCAGTAAGTGGCTGCAAAAACAAACTAATAATTCAGTAATAGCACGGAATAACTAAACTGCTATCACTGTCTATATTATGGTATTAACAGCTTCCAACTCGAAATGGCAATTTACAAATCGTCAATAAGTGATTACAGAAGCAAGCTTAGCAATAATACAATAATAGCCAAATCATTTTCTGTGTTAATAATGTAAATATAAATTATTGGTAGATTGATTTTTGCAGCCACATTATTTACAGGGAGTTTGTAAATTACATTTAAAGTATTATTATTACTAGAATTGCTTCTACGTACACTTACTGGCGGTATGTATTTATTTAATAAACAAAATACATGAACTAATTGCAGAATACATAAACTAATCAAAGATAATATATTATTATGGTTTACGATGGTCTCCTAACGGTCGACGGAGGGTAGGGGAAGAAAGTAATGAAAATCTGATGAAGCTAGATCAGGAGAATATGGTGCGAAATAATATCTTAACTTGCGAATAGTTGATTTTCTGATATTGACAGTATGAAGATAGTAAATAAATTCTCCTTTCTGCGAGCGATATAAGCTTTTGAACCAAAATATAATTTTCTGTTCTTGGCGTCAATGGAAAGGCAAGAATTCAGACGAATTACGTCATACGAACAAATAAATAATTCATTATATTTTCATCAAACTTCAACTGAGAGTAATAAAGCTATATACTACACTAAATGTTTGCATTATACAGTATGCGCCAAAAGTATGGAATAAATTCAATAAAAACGAAACAATTATTTTTTGGGAAAAATCCTCGAACAGGTCGATTTTTAATTTAAAAAATACATGTTTTAAAGTAAAATGCGATTTTCAAATGTCATTTGTTTTCGAGTAATGACGTCATCGATTTTTTTTAAATGGCAACACCATATGTTTTTCCTTGATTCTGAAAGATCGTTTAATTCTCTATCAGACAGTACTAAAATTTTGCCCTCTTACATAGGAAAGTTTTCGAGTAAATGACGATTCAATGTTAGAAAACGTAAATCAATTAAAATAAAGCAAAAACGTTATCAAGTTTAGTTTTTCGAATTCCATAGTTCTTTTATGGATCACGTAGCTGAAAATCTTTGCAAAGTGTCATTGTCACACCGACTTTCTAATAAGTATTGTAAGCGACATAGAAATTATTATTCAATTTAAAGTATTATGGCACATTTAACTGTTACTCAAAGAATTGAAATTTTAATTCTTATCAGATGCGGGAATATGACTAGAACGCAGCAGCAAGTTTGCGATTTATTTAATGAAAAATATCCAGATCGCCCTACCATCCAATCAACAGTCAGTAAGGTAGAGTCTAAATTTAGAGAAACTGGCAATGTTGTAAATATTCCAAAACCTCGACGTCCAAGCATTAATGAAAATCAGAAACAGAACATTTTGATAAGTATGGTTGATAATCCTCATAATTCTTCACGATTGGTTGCATTAAGCAATGACACTAGTCAGAGCACAGTGCTATGTATCTTGAGGAAGGAAAAATATCATCCCTACAAAATTCAACTTGTGCAGGAACTCAATGAAGATGATCTCGATCGCCGCTTACACTTTTGCGAAATTCTAATGGATTTATGTCAAGGAAATAGAAATTTACACCGGCAAATACTTTTTTCAGATGAGACCACATTTTGTCTGAATGGTACAGTAAACCGTCAAACTTGCAGATATTGGAGTCGGGAAAATCCTCATTGGATGGCAGAGGCACATACCCAACACCCTCAGAAATTAAATATGTGGACTGGAATAGTTGAGGACAGAATAGTAGGGCCTTTCTTCTTTGAAGGAACCCTTACAGGACAAAGATATTTAGAGTTTCTAGAAAATGATCTTGTTCCAGCCCTTGCAGTAATTTTTCCTAACGATAATGACCCTGATATTCCTGACGATACCATATGGTTTCAGCAAGACGGTACACCTCCGCACTATGCGCGCCCTGTACGAGATTTTTTGGACAACTGTTTTCCTGGGAGGTGGATCGGCAGACGCGTACCGATAGAATGGCCTGCAAGATCGCCAGATCTTACACCTCTTGACTATTTTTTATGGGGATACTTGAAGTCAAAAGTGTACATTAATAAACCACGTAATTTAGAAGAACTTCAAAATCGCATTCGGGACGAAATACGCAGTGTTACCCCAGAAATCATTCATAATGTGCAAGAAGAATTTCTTCACAGACTTGCGCATTGTCAAGAAGTTGGTGGATGACAATTCGAACATTTAATTTAAGTATAAAATTTAATCGATTGTATTTTATTTTACATACCTCAGAATTGTTACTTTTTTATGGATAAAATTTACGTTTTCTAACATTCAATCGTCATTTACTCGAAAACTTTCCTATGTAAGAGGGCAAAATTTTAGTACTGTCTGATAGAGAATTAAACGATCTTTCAGAATCAAGGAAAAAAATATGGTGCTGCCATTTAAAAAAAAATCGATGACGTCATTACTCGAAAACAAATGATATTTGAAAATCGCATTTTATGCTAAAATATGTATTTTTTAAATTAAAAATCGACCTGTTCGAGGATTTTTCCCAAAAAATAATTGTTTCGTTTTTATTGAATTTATTCCATACTTTTGGCGCATACTGTATATTGCACTAAATTGCAAAAAATGGTTGTTTTTAGCGGGACCAAATATCAAAAATTATGTTCACAATAAAAACAATTGGGTAACGTCAGCCGTGACATAAGACGTCTGTATTCTTGCCTCGAGTGTATATATCATATTTCGTCGCTATTACAATCTAGGGCAAGATGAGCCAGGAAAGAGAAATGTTGACACGCTGACATTGTTTTTTGTCAAAACATATAGAACCCATAGACCCAATTTTCGCACTTTGCCCATGCAATATAAATTTTATACTATGGTCGATTCGCCACAATCTATTATACTGAGTCCTCCGCCTTTATCAAACTCTGCGTAAAGGTGGAGGGCCAGGTGGAGGGAACAATTTTGTGTGATGATTTTTCACAACAGTGTTATCTGTGCAAATGACAACTACAATATGCACATACTTATAAAAACATACACAATTTCTGCATCAATTTATAAATTGGAATACAGTTCAATTAAACAATGGCACGATATTAAAACTTTGTGTATAGCAATTAATGTTACCTGATCGTATGAAAAATTATCATTATATTTAATTTGAATTTTTGTTGAAGTTGTTTCAACTTACCGATCCTTTGATTTATAATCAACGAATCTACGGTTTCAAGCTTACTCAACTGGTATTTAATGTATTAAAAGGAAAACCTACATTTCTAAAGAAGGGTTTTTAGTAACAATAAATAAATAAAGGGTCACGAATAAATATTAAACTAAACGGTATCAGTTTGTAATTTCTTTTTATACACGCCAGCACTAAGATAGTGGAGAATAGACTTATAGACCTTATTTAACCGAAGTGTTGAAGTAACAAATCGTCTGAACCCCAAAGGTGAGCTAACTATCCCAAGGTACCTTGATACATCGTCTCAATTTTTCCTGATTTGCTGATTTTTTATTGGTTATCTCCCTATATCTTGGTGGACTTTGTAGTTGACTCTATATAATTATAAATACCTCCTTTATAACATCTTCTTTTTTCTTTTTATAGAATACCTGTGTCCCTTGCCCTCATTGCTTGCGTATCGCAATATCATTATTTTTTATCCAATTGTGACAGATTAAAACGACTTTATTAACTTCATAACAACGGTAACAAATAATATTTTATTCACTTGTCACGATTTTCAATATTATGAATGCGCACATTATACACTTCTTCTCTCCTACAAGCTCCTGAAGCACCCTAATATCATGGCGACCTACAAATATTTAGAAATCTGATTTAAGTTTTTACTACTAAAAATTAATAGTAACGTACTTTATGAATCAGAAATGTTTCATCTGGTGCTTACATTAAAAATTTGGTCATTTCTTCTTTGGTAAAAACACTGGCTTTTTTGGCCTATGTCCAATATTTTTTCTCTTTTGAAATGCATAGAAATATCAATAGAATCGTATAAAAAAAAATGTTGCTTTTAACATACACTACTCCGCCCATAAACTGCCAGGAGATACTAATTTTTCGTTTATTTGAAAGAAATATGAAAACAAGAATTTTTAATGCTCATTCCAAAATTCCCTTTAAACCACTTTTTGAAACTATTATATGTCTTTTCGTAACGTTCTTTAGATTTTACAGGAATCACTAAAGAACATACTATACCTCTTCAATATCTGAATAGTTTTCGTTTTCTGATTCACTCATGCTCATACTCGTTTGACAAATATATTGACGAAAAATAAATTTACTAGCGTATTCTTGGTAACGACAAAACCTACTTAATTACGAGACAAAAATAATTTTAATATTTTCGAGACATTTCGTTAGTTAACACCTTTGTATTCATATAATGGTCGTAAAAAAATAATATAAGCAACTCGAACAGTAAAGAGTTTACCAATATCCTCAAACATTGTCGTCGATCGGTAAACTCTCCTTACTGTCCTTGATACTTAATATATTATTTCCTGCCCGATATACTGCAAACTCAACATTTACATTCTCTTATCATTGCAGGATGCCCGCAGCCATACCAATCTAGGAGCCATCCTGCACCTCAACGGCAAGTACAGAGAAGCAGCAGAGAGTTATCGGGAAGCTCTGAGACTCCAGCCCAACGACGTAACCACCCTGACAAACCTTCACAAGCTACACAGCGTGATGACTTGACGCTAACGGGAATCCGTTGAATTAAACTTAAATTAGATTAAAAGCGAGTGTTACAGGCCGATGATTGGAGGGAAGGTGTGTGTGCCTTGAATTGGCTCGGTTGATGAGGGGCGGTGTCGGTTGGAGTTCGAGCAAAGTGTGGCTGAATGTTTCGTGAAGTAGTATCGCAGGGTTGAGAAATTTGCACGGGGTCCCATGTAGAGTAAGGTACTTTGAGTGGCCGCAATGTAAATGTGGTATACAATGCGGATTTAATGTTGGTTTCGATCCGATTGGCAAATAATATCCCCTATAGATGCAGCGATGAAGTATCGCTACTAAGTCCTTCGATTTGCATAGGCGTTCGGTCTCCTTTCCTTCTTAAAATTTCAAAATAAACCGCTTATTAGGTTCGCGGGTGCAATTAAAATAAATAAATAAATTTCAATTTAAAAATTACATACACATAGCAAATTTAGTTTAGTCTTATTTTACAGAACCCTTTAAAATACATACAATAAGACTACTAAAACTTGACAAAAATAAATCAACATTAATGTTTTTATACAGGGGGTTCCGAAATCAAATCCAAATACACGCTGTATTTATATTTGTATATAAAAAGAAATTCATTAAAATCGCGCTTCCCAACAATTTTTTAGAAGGGTGTAGTAACCCTTAATGGGCCACATTCTCTGAAAGACTAAAACATACTTGAAGAGCAGCCCTAACACAGGGGTTCGGAAATAAATGCAACATAGAGCAAGAGTAGATCCCTGATGACAAAATAATGCGATGTTGCCAAACTTGCCTTAGTCAAAAGTTGATTGTTAAAAAGATACAGGATGTCAAAGTTAATATTTAATTTTTGATATTTGTAAATAACTATTTAAAAAATCTAAATATTAGCATACATTTTGGAGATCTGAGGTTTTTGGGAGCGAGAATTTTTTATTTTTATTTTTTTCTAATTTTGATGTCACTAGTAGAAGGTTCAACTTATGGGACATCATGCTTCTTTTAAATGATAAAATTTTTTTCAGAATTTTCAACAATTTCATCGAAATACAAAGATTTCATCAAACTTTGGCGATCTTCTTGCAATTTTACACATAATCATAATTTACCAATCTGAATAACTTTTTCAATTAATATTTTGCTGTATTGTCAACGGAAAAGGCTCTTTAGCTGATACCAAAGCAGTTTCTACTCGGTGCACTCAATATTGAAATTTGAAATAGGACTATTTCAAAAACGGTCACTCCTAACGACTTCAACAAGATATACCTTTTTCAGATAAAAAGATAGGATTCTCGAGTGTTTCAATAGTCAGATGGATAACTAAGCCGGAAAAAGTTCTGTCATTTAAAAGAAACATAATGTGCCATAAGTGCCGCGCTGTACTAGTGACGTCAAAATTAGAAAAAAAATAATTTGTCCCCCCAAATACCCCGATCTGCAAATATTTGGATTTTTTAAAAAGTTATTTTCAAATGTCGAAAATAAAATTTTAACTTTGTCACCCTGTATCTTTGTAACTATCAACTTTTGACTTAGTAAGTTTGGCAACATCGCATTATTTTATCATCAGGGATCTACTCTTGCTGTATGTTGCTTTGAAACACCTAAAGTATCGAAACAAAGAGCGCAACATATTTCTAGATAATTTCTATGAATAATTTTATCTGTTTTTATAAATATGATCTCCAAGGTAACAATAATATAATGTTATTTTTTACAAATCATGTTACTTGAAATGTAGGTAACAAAATTAACAGCTAAAATACATTAATATGATAGGCGGCAACCCACAAAGCATTAGCGCATTGAGTATTTGTATACGTAATACATTTAAAGTACTGCCAAACCTGTTTTAACTTCAATAGCAGACGGTTCTAGATTCATTACGACCATAAATTAGAATACAACTGTAT
This sequence comes from Monochamus alternatus, assembly GCA_037114965.1. Taxonomy (NCBI): domain Eukaryota; kingdom Metazoa; phylum Arthropoda; class Insecta; order Coleoptera; family Cerambycidae; genus Monochamus; species Monochamus alternatus. The sequence continues at coordinate 27,010,919 of CM073429.1, forward strand.
GACTTTTAACAAACGAATTAATATATAAAATTGAACTGAGTTGGGAAGATTTACTGAGATAAATTTCTGAATCAGTTTTCAAATAATATACAATCGTATTTTTTGTGTAATGTTATTGTGATAGGCAAGTAAAACGTTCAGATAACCTATTTAAAAATTTCTTTCAACCGCAATTTATACAAGGTGTAACTAAAAATAGTTATCAGAATTACGAAAATTGCTTCTGATAGAGTTTTTTACGTATAGTTTAATGGCGTACTTGTAATTTATCTGCAGGGTGTTTCTTTGAAAATGTGACCCAAGCTTATTTTTAATTTTTTAATAATTTATTTAGTTTTAATTTTATTTATTTCTTAATTTTTTAAAATAAAACATCCTGTATATTTTGATGCCATTCATTTACATTTTTTGTTTTCTTTCATAACAGTTGCTATTTTATGTCTTGGAAATTGTCAAAAAATGTTAATTGATAAAACTAATGTTGCCTGGTGCATAGTTGCCCATGCATTTTTATATAATTTTACAAAATTAGTTAATGAACTGTACCTTACTTACTTAAAGAAAAATGTATGCAAAATAAATATCACTTTAGTTTAAATAATTCAGTTATGTAATAAATATTTTGATACTTTTTCTAGCGGATTTTTAACACCATAATTAATAATACTATATAATAATATGATGAATAATATTCATTAATATTGAAAAATTTGAAATTTAAAATACATACATACATTTGTTTGTCCCTTTTTTATAATTTGCTGTCAACTTTAATGATTGTATTTAAAATGTTCACTAGAGAGAAGATTTAAACAGTTTCTAACTATTTTTTAATATTAAATAATATTCAAAAGTTTTTTAAATTACATTGACGATTAATGTTTGTCTTATTCATTATTTTGATTACATATACATATATTACGTCACTGCTTAAAGTACACACTGCATGTGCGATGAGTGATTCGTGAGCAATTCGTGAAAAACATGAATTGTTGAAAATCTATTCGTGAGCAAAGTAGTGCGTGTGTTCACAGTAAACCGTTCTCAGAAACGGTAAATTGCTGAATACTAAAATCCAATAACAAAAATCGTTAAATTCATGGTTAAAATGATGAGCGTTAGTTTTTACAGCATCTCCTTATGTCCTGATCTACAACTCGCAAATTAGTGCGTAAATAGTATGAAGGGTTTGTTCGTAAACTCTTACGAATTTAGACGAATATGACGGTTCATGTATCGTGCATCACGATTTGCAATAAATGCATAGTATGTATCATTTGCTCACGAATTACTGTAAACTATAATTGTGCATCAATAATCACTTATCAGAAATGCATGCATAGTCTTAAAGGTGATTGGCCGTGTCAGAAAACTCCTAGGCATCTGCTAAGTACCCTATACAACAAAATGTGTACCAGCGCTATGAGGAGATTGGTTCCATAATTAGAAGATCAGATCAGGGAGAAAAAAATCACTACTCAACGAGACGTCTAATTTGCAGAATAGAACAGCTGTGGTTTTGCTACAAAATGAACTTCAAGAACTCAGAGATGTAAATGTTAGTGAAAGAACCGCTGGAAGGCTTCATTAGATTGTCTTGGACAAGACTTGCTGCAGGTCTACTATTGCAGCACCAGATCGAATTGTAGGATTGACTTTTGCCCGAATTATTTGGCGTGGATTGATGAAGAGTGGAGTAAATTACTATTTTTAGATGAGTTGCGTTTTTGCCTAACTGGGTCAGGCGGAGATGGATTAGTATGAAGAAGACGGATTTAGTGGAAGGTCGGTTATCGTTTGGGCGGAAATCTCTCCATAGCGTTCACAGAGGTGTTATTCATAGGAAACGGCTCCTGGTACAGTATGGAAGTTCTAGAAGATTGTTATGAATTTCACGACTACTTTAAGAGTTGCATTTTCATGTAAAATAATGCTAGACCTCACGCAACCAGAGCTATCAGAGAATATCTGAATGATGTGGGAATTAGGCCACTTGATTGGCCAGCACTCAGTCAGGACATAAAACCTATCGAACATATCTGGGTTGAGTTGGGACGATTTATTTGAAAGCATATACCAGCTCCAAGAACCGCAAAAGAATTAAGAGTTGCTATTATACGAATGGAATTATCTTAACCAGAATGTGCCTCGTCGACTTCAACTAGTCATTAACGCAAGAGGAGGGAATACGCGTTATTAACTTTTCATTTAATTTTTCAAATTTTTAGTTCCTATTAACAAGGCTAACTTTGTTTTTAATGTATATTTTCTGACGTAGTATTTTCCTATTAAGAAGTAAATTACCTCACATATATCTCATATACTATACGATGTCTATACTATACGATGTCTGCAAAGCACAAAAATCTATTTATATTTGATAAAATAATAGTTGCAGGTATATTTTCAATCCGATGTCGATTAGGTACTTGGAAGTATAATGAGAATCTGCTTTATGAAGTCAAATTTTGTATACGAACGTGTCCTGACTATACAGGGCGTCCGGAAATGATGAGCAACAAATTCAGGGGATAATTCTAGATCGAAAATAAATGCTACCTCCTTCTATAACATTTTTTCCAAAACTGATTATTAACAGAGTTACAGGGTGTTAAAGTTAACATTTTATTTTCGATATTTGTAAATAACTTTTTAAGAAATCCAAATATTTACATAAAATTTGTGTATCAGGGGTTCTTGCCGATGAGAAATTCAAATATGTTTCTCATTTTGACGTCGCTCGTAGAGGGCGCCACTTATGGCATATCATGCTTCTTTTAAATGACAAAACTTTTTTGCTGCTTAGTGTATTCATCTGATTATTGAAACAATCGATTCTCCTACCTGTTATACCTGAAAAAGGTATACCTTATTGAAGTCATTAGGAGTAACAGTTTTCGAAATAATCTTATTTGAAATATTCAGTGCACCGTTTGAAAACTGTTATCGTTTGAGTTATAATGCCTTTTCTACTGAAGATACAGCAAAACGTAAATTATGGAGAAGATTTTAAAAAAATCGGCCTGCTTTCATAAAATCTGTGCTTTGTTGAAAAATGGTTTCATCAAACGATTACGATTTAACAACTTTTTCAAGTAAAATTTTGCTGTATTTTCAGCAGAAAAGGCACTTTACCTGAAACCAAAACAGTTTTTACTTGGTGCACTGAGCATTTCAAATAGGATTATTTCAAAAATGGTTAGCCCTACCGGCTTCAGCAAGGTATACCTTTTTAAAATAAAACACGTAAGAGAATCGATTGTTTCGATAGTCAGATGGATACATTAAGATGCAAAAAAGTTCTGCCATTTAAAAGAAACATGGTGTGCCACCAGCGGCGCCCTCTACTAGAGACGTCAACATTAGAAACACATTTTTATTTCTTGTCCACAAAAACCCCCGATGTACACATTTTATGTAAATATTTGGATTTCCTAAGAAGATATTTGCAAATATCGAAAATAAAATTTTAAATTTAAAACTCTGTAACTCCGTTAATAATCAGTTTTGGAAAAAATGTTATAGAATGAGGTAGCATTTATTTTCGGTCTAGAATTATCCCCTGAATTTTTTGCTCATCATTTCCGGACACCCTGTATAAAGATATCTTCCTAAATCATCAAGTATCGCAAATATTAAAAAAATATATATTTAATACTATGGAACATGTTGCATAGTTTCTAATACCGCTGCTTGTTTTACATATTCACGTTTTAAACCGAGGTAAAATGATATCCGCCATTTTGGAAAAAAATCCCAAGCCTCATCAAAATTGAATCACCATTTGAAAACTCGTTTCGGAATACTCATGGAGACCTCTTAAGCTGCGACAGTATTCCACTCATCTAATTGAAATTCTGTTCCACTTGCCGCATTCCCAATGACAGGAACCAGAAACGAGCAGCCGCATCTAAGAACTCCATAAAACCGTATACAATACAAACACCTCTGTGTGCGGAACCGGCAGTAACAGCTGTTGAGCGCAAACTTTATTGTTTTCGAGCTGCTGCCTTGGGATAATGGTACACGATTCCTAATGTCACCCGGCCCTAATATATCGCTTTAAAATATCAAGTGCATTCCGAACTGCTGTTACACCGAGTCGGACCGGGCGTAATATGTCAGCGCTGGTGTCGATAAGCCGCGCAAAACTTTCAGCATCTCACTCCAGGCCAGTTGAATTATAAATACTTTGTATAACAGCGAATGCCACATAGCCTTCGAGCTGATTCCTGTCGTCAAACCAAAGTCACAGTAGTAACAATATTTTTTCTAGAACACATTATTTTTAACCTTATGGAAAGTGGTCCTCGATTAAATTTACTCAAATTAGTATTCCTATGTAATCCTTGGTGATTTAATGAAATAACTCCATGATCATAAGCGAAAACTTAATATTTTTCTCTATGCAGACTTTCACAATACCTATATTTTGCAATAAAGGATCTAATTTCCCCAATAGAATGATTTTATTTTGATACACTTACCTTTACAAAAGTTGCTATGTTTGGAAATATAAATCAGCTGGTGACCTTGAAGGTTTTTCAAGATCATTTCAAGGTCAACATTATTTGTCCATGCCTTATTTTTGGCCCCGAATTATGATAAAACCTACACTTATTTATTCCGATGCAATTTGACCCCCTCCACATGCCGAAATGACCTCCACAGGACAGATTACAGTCAAAATTTCTAGGTCAACTGATTGTTAAAGTCAATATATAGAAAACATTATTCCCATGAATGTTGGCTTTGGAATTAAAAACCAGATGGTGATGTTCAAGGTCGTTTGAAGTACTCGTAGTACGATGATGACAAACTGAATACGCGAAGTGCTATAAATTCATTACTCAGGTGTTACACGATTTGATCATTCGATTAAAACAAAATGTAACTTTTTTGTGGAGTAATAAACAAATCTGCAACAAAATTCAATATAAATGAACCTATTTAAGTCCAAGGTCACTCTCTGTTTTTTTCATTTGAAAACCAACATAATAACTTTTGGTAGTCTCATCAACACATCGATCAACGTAAAATGTGGAATGAAAACTGATGTTGGAAGATCACCAGCTAATTTGCATCTCCAAAGATACCAACTTTTATATAAGTGATTTTCTGTATTCCAAAATACATGTCTGTAGAGAGGAAACTAATGATTTCTATGCTTTGGAGCTATGGAGACTTTTCATTGGAAATTGTACATACAGGCAGCTTTTTTTAATAAACTACATTACTATGAGGAAACTGTCATATCTTAATTGTTTACTCCTGTTTTGTTTGCATTGATGAAGGATATCAACCTTGAAAGTTCGACGTACCGTCACTGTTTGTTTTAAAAATATTAAGCAAATTCAATTAAATTGTCCTGCAGTTCTTACCACATATGTTCTTTGAGTACTTATGCTAAAGAGACAATGTTTGAATCTCTCCGAAATAAAAATAATTCAGTAAACTGCTACTAATGCTAAAATGCACATCCGGCATAACCTTACAAAATTCACTTTGAGCATCTGTTAACTTACAACCAGCCACTCTAGATATCATGGCTGATTGCTTGCTAATATGAATATGTACAAAGGGAATTTTGTAAGGTTGTTCAGTAATTAGAGTATTTTTGTTATAGATAGTAACCATAGTAATTATTTATTACAGAACATTTTATTTAGCTATTACATTTAGCAAATTATGTGTAGATGAGATAATGTGTGAATTAGGAAATAAGGATAAGTTTTCAAAACATTTGAATGACAAAACAATGTAATACTTAAATGTTCGTTAGTTCAATTGCCTATTAATTTAATGTCCAAATTAATGTATCCAAATTCGGTCAATGAGTAAACACACTCATTTAATTACACTAATGTTTCTATCATGTTGGTGTTACTTTAATCTTTGTCTAAATAATTTTCAGTATTAAAATTTGATCGATCGATTGATGCGATTACATATTAATGCATTAATAAAATTGAGAATTAACGGAAAACAAATAGTCTGGAGTCTTTTTTTAGTTTAATGAAGTAGTATGGTGTACACAAAACTAATTAAAAAGTTTTAATGACACTCCTTTACACGGCTGCTACAACTTTAATTTTATACGAAAAAAGGGCCCTCTTTTGACTTAACTCAAAATAAAAGAAAATCACCACATTTATAAATAAATTTGAGTTTATTTTTGTATTTCAATATATTATTGAGAAATATGTATCAAAATATTAATTGAAATAAATAACACATGATTTAAGTATGTACATTATTTTGATGAACAAATGGAACAGAACTTTTAGAACTTCGTTTACATTAGATCAATATAAATATAAGTTTTAAAAAAACGTCTATGTCTAATTTGTTATACCTTTCAATAGACAATTCAAAGCCTTCTTGGAGCAAGCAAACCTAACTATTTTAAAAAGTTGAAGTCGCCGATAGATCAAAATAACATGGAGGTATACATTTTTACATTAATAATAATAATAATAATCAATTTATTGCCCAACAGATTACATAATCCAATTACAGGACAAATATAGTAAATGAAGAGAAAAAATATACATTTAAATAACTTTAGCTAATTTACTTAAAGTAAGTACTAAATAATAAACCAACAGAGTAGTATAACAATAATAATAATGCCGATAAAGAATCTAAATTTACATATTTATGAACAAGAGAAATAACAAAATAAAGCAATGATAAATTCATAAATAACAACATAAAAACTTCAGATAAATAACAAAACGCATAACAGCTCAAAAAAGGTGACTGTGCTCAATTAGAACATCTCGAACTTGATTTAACTTTGCACAATTTATATCACATAATAATGAGATTTTATTCAAATTACTACATAGTATATACAAAGGGGAATGTAAAATCATATTAGTTTTGGCCACTGGCAGTCTAAATATTTGAACATATCGGGATGAACTTCTTGGTATTTGAAAGTATAATTCACTTATAAGATTCATACAGTCAATCTCATTATGTATTCATTTATAACCAAAAGTTGTACTAGATAAAATTCGTCTCATATGTAAAGATGACACTTTAAATGTATCCAGTAATAATTGATGATCAAAGCCCCTCTCTGGATAGGTTCCATAATTTTTGTGATATAAAAACTTTAAAAATTTTCTCTGGACACTTTGATTATGAAAATATGGGTACCATATAATAGACGCATATTCTAATTTAGACCTAACAAAAGAATTATACACAAGCGTTAATGTTTGATTATTTTAAAAGCTCCGACAATTCCTAATTACAAACCCTAACATTCTTAAAGCAGATGAAACCATTTCATTGATGTGATCATTAAATGAAAATTTAGTATCCAAGACTACACCCAAATCTTTCACCGTATCGCATCGTACCAGTACCATACCATTTATTTCATAATCAAACTTGATTGGCTGTCTTTTTAATGTAAAAGATATTGTTTTACATTTTTGATCATTTATATTCAATCTGTTAATAGTACACCAGTAAGTGCTAAGTAATTATTGTATTGATTAAGAAATTTACTATTTCGTCATTTTTTCCGAATATAAAAGATGGTGGTAGTTAACACAGGTATGCATAGATCCAACAAAAATGTGGACTATATCCATATACCCAAGTTTTAGTATTGCTTAATTCTAGGAATACCTACTTACTCATAGTATGTAATACAAATACTCTACTATTGTGGTAGATTACTTTCCTTTCTTCCCTTGTACCGTCTTCCGTGTAGCTAAGAGAAATAATTAAGTTAAGAACTAACCTGTCGCTGATTTCTATAGGGGATACTGATGATGAATGATTTGAAAGTTACACTTTGCTTTAACTCTAATTCTGAAATATTTACAGTTTCTTTCTCCTTAAGTTAGACATGATAGTTTCTATAATTTTGTCATTCGCATAAAATATACTCTTAAATGTAGGTAGCTGTTTCATTTATAATGAGGTTAAAATAAGGTTCTAAACTTCTACTGCGAATATAACTCATTAAGATTAGGCAAAAAGTTCATATAAACATGTAGCTTAAAACGCACTCATAGGAAGTTATATTCACTTAAAAAGGGTACAAATTAACATACCTACATAACTTTTGTGTTGAATGATATGAACTAGTTCATTTTTCATTCAACTTTTACACAATTTTTTCTTCAAGTTCATAATTTTTGAATATTTTTATATAAAATAATCGTCTTTGTTTATTTATTTATTGCTTCCAAACAGGCATCATTGCCTAATTACATGGAAAGTACGTAAGTAATAGCAAAATACAATACAAATAGTAATATATCATAGCATAGCACAGGTACAGTATAAGTACTTAAAACTAGCAGAATTTAAACATAAATATAGCAGATAACACTAACAGAGGAGTAATTACAGATTATCAATCGAATATATATTTTTTATGGTTTTTAAAAAAACACCAAAGGATCCAAAGGGATCCACACTATTCTTAGAGGAACCCTGGTTAACTAGACGAAACAGTATCAGAAGGGGTGCAAACTGGGTTGTCTTACGAATGGGGATGTAGAGAAGTTCATGCATTCTAGTATTTCTAAGATGGGTATTAACACAAATCAAGAACAACAAATATGAGTCATCGATAAGAGAGTTTATTATTTTGTATCCAAACAGGAGCATTGCAATGACACGCCGATTATATAATGTATTCACTTTAAACTCTTTACACAAATGAACAGTCCGAATAACATTGTAATCCGGAGGTCTGTTATATTTTTTAAAATAGATGAATCTTAGAAACTTCTTCTGAACTTTTTCTACCTTCTCTGTATATATTCCAGGTTGTGAATGCCATAACAGCGAAGCATATTCAAGTTTGGGCCTAACTAAACTGTTATAAAGAGAGATAATTGAATTGATATTCCGAAAATTTTTTATTCTCTTATCACGAAACCTAAGGCTTTATATGCTGAGGCGGTTATATTTTCAATGTGCATTTTATATGATAGTTTGGAATCAATAGTTACACCTAAATCTTTGACAAAATTTTGTTTGCTTAATTCAACGTTATTCATTTTATAGCGATAAGATATCGTTTGTTTATTACGAGTAAAAGTTATATTATAGCATTTTTGAACATTGAAATCAAGTTTATTAGTACGACTCCATTCAAAAACCGCATCAATATCATGTTGGAGTAAAATAGCATCATTAGGGCATTCGATACGTTTGTAAAACTTTAGGTCGTCTGCAAACATCAAGCAATTCGAATTTTGTAATATGTCAGTTATATCATTTATAAAAAATAAAAATAAGAGTGGCCCCAAATTAGACCCTTGGGGTACACCCGAATTAGCTCTACATTCATCAGAAAAAAAAACATAATATTTCACAACAAACTTCCTGTCTTGAAGATATGATATTATCAACGCGATCACAGAATCCGTAACTCCAGATGCGCAAAGCTTATTTATTAACACGTCATGGTCAACCTTATCAAATTCGTGTATATCGTATCCACTTGCACCCCTTGCTCAAAAGCCTCCAGAATGTAAAGGGTAAAATTTAATAAGTTGGTAGAAATCGAGCGTTTTGGAACAAACCCATGCTGCCTTAAACTAACAATATTACTAAAATGATTCCATAATAAAGAATACAATATTTGTTCGAATACTTTAGCAGGGGCTGGAAGGACTGCTATAGGTCTATAATTTTCAACACTTGATTTATCACCTGACTTGTGTATTGGACTAATTATTGAGGATTTCCACAATGTAGGAAATTTATTGTATTTTAGGATTAGAAGGCTTTATATCGATATTGGCAACAATTTTCGAGTAAACTGGATTTGAAAATTAAATATTATTATTCACGTCAATCTCTATTTAGGCGAAATCATTGTCAATGTCGATTTAAACAAAAACGGTTTTTGTATGTAATGTTCAAAAATTAAGATTGGTCGAAAAAATTTCAAAAAGTTGAATGAGAAAATTTAAGAGTCTAACACACTTTTCACCTCCCTAAATGGGACGCCCATGGCTCAAATAACGGAACATGGTTATGTTATTCGACGTAAAAAGTTGTGCACGTTCCGTATATTTTGTCTATTTATTTTCTACCGCTTTGTCAATAACTTCCTAAAGATACTTTTTAAGTCACTTTCTGGCTTATTTTAATGAGTTCCATTATGCAGTAGTAATTTGGAACCTTATTTTAGAAACACCCTGCATAAATATAAAATATTTAATAAAAATATCCAAATTTTTAATTATTTACCTAGGCTTTATCAGGTTTGTATTATAAAATATTGAAATGTTTCTCTATAGGGTTTAACAGTAAATTCGCGTACACATACGTAACAGAACTTTCTGGCCAATATCACTGTGAAACTTCAACACGACCATGCGGATCTATAACTTCATGGTGTAACATCAAAGTGACCATGGGTGTCCGTGTTGGGGTTTGCAACATCCCCATCATATATTCATGTGGCAGATCAGATGATGTTGCTGTATGCGGTTACGCAGATTGTGAACGTGGACTTTTTTTCCAAACGCACCAGATTACACTGCACATAAATTAAAAACAACAGAATATTCACAACCCAACGAAGTTCTGTTGGAAGGGAACTTTTCCGCAAGCATGTCTACTTTCGTACTGTTGGCGACATGGTTACGCATTGAGGTTCTGTTACAAGTGTGTACGCGGCTTAACGTTTCGACAAAGTTTTGGGACTCATCATTCTCGCAAAAATAATAAAAAGCAAGGCTAACATTCTTTCTTAAAACAATTCCTATAGGCTTTACGATTCTTTAAATGTTGGACGAGGTTATTATTAGATTATTTCCACTCCAAATTTTTCGTAGAAATTACGTTTAGGATATTAGGAACATTGTTAGTAATAGAATATACAGGGCGGACCATTAATAATGGGTCTTAAAATAGGAGCGACATCTTTGGGATAAAATATAAGAATATAGCTAAATATGACTTAGTAAAACGTTGCTGTGGAAAAAGATAAATTGTGTTAAAGTTGAAATTACTTTTGTGCAATAACTCGATACTACTCAACCGATTGTCAATAATTTTTGTAGGTAATTTTTTGTGAAAATAATTAATTTATGCTACATTACCTAATGATGAATTTCTCTCTATAAAGTCTTATCTGGACCCCATTTCTACGTAAAATAGGTAGGCAGGAAGATGTGCTTACACCCTTCTTAAAAAATGCTATTGAAATTTATTTTCAGAAATTCAGTATTGTGACGACAAATAAATTGATTATATTATTTTATATATAAACCTATACATTTACTCACCTATTGAAAAAAATATAGAACACAACAACAGTAAAAACAACAATATATTTTTTTCTAAATTAGCTCTGAACATTTATCAAATAAGATAATAGTGTAGTGTATAACAATATTGATATTCTGAAAATAAATTTCATTTGCATTATTGAAGTTGCGCGTACCAGTAATATTTAAGGGCAGTTTCTTCGAAAACGGTAAGAAATATAGTTCTACCAAGTGCACCTTTTTTATGTAAAAATAACGCCCGGATAAGGATCAGAACGTTTCGTCAACAAAAAATATTTGAGAAATTCATGATTAGGCAGCGCCCTCTATGGCAGGACCTGATTTAATACATATATTTTTTTTTTCTTAAAGAATATGTTCCTACCAAATTTGGTGACAGTCGATTGGGTGGTTCTTGAGTTATTATAAAAAAATGTAATAATAATTGAAACTTTGTCACCTTTTTCCACAGAAACGTTTTATTAAAATATATTTAGCTATATATTCTTCATTTTGTCTCAAATATGTCGTAACTACTATATGGCTCATTATTAATGGTCCACGCTGTATATGCAGTTTTGCACGTTCACGCTTATTTCTATAAGTGAAAACCAGACGTGCAAATTGAACTACATCTACCTAATTGAATGTTTAGAACGAATTATTCGATTTTTGTCTATGGCTACTACTAAAGGCCGTCGCCTATTTCACAGCACAGCACATGGACAGCAACTACGCGCCGTCAACAAACCAATGCTGTCATCCGCACTTATAACATATCTTAACAGCTCTGTTTTATCTCCTTCGAACTGTTTATATCAACGATTTCGTCTCATCTCGCAGGTAGTTATAAAAACATATTTTATTTTCAAGAAATGACTATGATAGGTAGGTATTTAATTAGGAAAAACTGAAAGGAAAAATATTGGATAATGAATATCATGTTTTAACACCTGACCAGTAAAACATTCTAACTGAGATACACTGCTGATGAACGCACTCACATTTAATCCCATACATACAAACGTGTTGACAGCGAGCAGTTGCCGTCCATGTGATGGGCTGCTAACTATGTGATGGCCTTAAAACAATAATGTTATCATAATTTTTAGAATTGGCGGCTTAAGAGGCATAACCATTCTGGATGGAGACCTATTTATCCGTGAAGGAAAATTATCATATATGTTAAGTTTTCTACAATTGAAATCAATCTTTGTACTACGCCATTGTTTAAGAAAAAATGTTACCTTTTTTGTTTGTTGCTTTTGAGAGGAATGAATTTTTGTCACAATGTCACTTTTCACCTTGTATGTGACCATTTCATGTTGGATTTGTCTAAGGTAAACCACCGCCATCTGAGAGTCAATTCGAATAACAATTTATCAAAGAACCTGAAAATATCACCTTGGATAGGCCGACAATTTTGGGACCATCGAGTTGTTAAGATACGATCGGCTAAACACAAGATTATGACAATATTAAAGATTGACGAGTTATAGTGATATTTTTGTTATAAGGCTAAGTAATTATTGTATTGATTATTTTTCGTAAAGCGCAAGATAACGGGTCAAAAATCGATTTGTCTTTTTAAGGGTATTTTATATAAAACTATATCTTCTCATAAACAGCAAATTAATTCCAATGTAATATATTTCACCAATTGCGTGACAGTTTGAATAATTAATGCCTAGTAGGTAATAATGACTGTATTTACAAAAAACCCTTATCATATGTATTATAGTCTGTACGGTTTTGATCTTATCTTGTGCTTATTTTGTCAAAAAAAAATATCGAAGTGATACTGTAAATAGTATTTTGTTTATCATCATATAAATATGTATTATAATAAAATATTACATACATATCTTTTGATCAGTGTAATGTTTTGAATTTAAAGGGGCTTTTTACCATTGTTCAATCCGTAAGCTTTTGAACTATAATGTTGAAGAAATCTGTTGGGCTTTTTATGGATCGTAAGCTGTATTTACATATGTATTTACTAATATTGTAAAATAAAGCTTAACTTATTTTGTGTATATCTTGTTTTACTATACCTTTCTTATAAATCAGTTACATTTTGTTACAAAGTCGGTGAAAATATGACAAACTTTCTGCTAAACGTCATCTAAACTATGATAAATAGAAGAAAACTAATAATAGGTTTCTCAAAAGAGATGCACATAAATAACTAATTTGATTTGTTTTCGAATTACCTACAGATCAATATTTCAGCTGTTATAAAAAAAATATTTCAACTACTTTTCCTTTAATGATTATATAAATAAAACATATTCATTTCAACATCAATGTTAAGATAAATATATAAATTATATAGAAACGTTAATTTCTATTATTAATAGTATTAATTAACTAAATAAATATATTTGCCAAAATCATATAACAAATATTGTTAAATATTATATGGAGGCATTTTGTTTGACTAATTATTTTATTTTACCGAAAAGAAGTTTCTTTTAAGTACATATTACATCTAATTTTGACTCACCTTCTATAGTAAGTAGTAAGTTTTCATCATGATAAAATAGAACTTTATTTCGCATAGTACCTACTATTATTCATTGTAACGCTTCATATAATCTTTACGCTCTATGTATGCTCGCGTTATGTGTGTATATATATATATAAGTATATATACATTTTTTTTTTGTATGGTTAATACATTGTCTTCTATTATTATTTGTATTTTGAGGTTGGTTACATGGAAGAGCAGCGAAGCTGAATGGCGCCAACCACAATGCATCTACTGTCGGCCTGTCCGGTATATGCGGCCACAGCGTATATCCAAAGACACGATTCAGCCTTACGGGTGTTGTATTATCATTTACGACACTCGTATGAGATAGACGAGACGCCAGTGCTGCCTTATGCTCCGGGGGATATAGAATCCGTTGTGGGGAATGAGAAGTGCCGAATTTATTGGAACTATTCATTCCCCACCCTCAGGCAAATTCAAGCCAATAAGCCTGATGTAGTCCTCCTCGACCACCAACTTAGGACGATGTTTGTGATTGAGTTCTCCCGCAGAGAACAACATCGTCCTAAAAGAGGAGGAAAAACGGAAGAAGTATCGAGATCTTCTCTCCGAGCTCCGCAGGCTGTATCCAGACCACTCTGTTAAGATTGTGGTGCTCATTATAGGCGTCCTGGGTAGAATGAGACATACGTTGCTTTCTGACTTAAAGATCATACCGGCTTGCCGAAATTCGGCGGAGATCTTAGCCGGCAGAATGCAGAAGGCAATCGTCCTTGGTTCGCTACGTCTGCTCAGAACGCACGATTTACGGGCGCAATGATTACTGACTCCACGGAGTGGAGAGTGGTCATTGCTGGACTCTTCAGAACATCTCCGAATGTGTCGGAGCTTCGGAAGGTGTTACTGGAAAAAAAAATTAAAAAAAAATAATAAATGTTTATATTCGAGGTTAAAAAAAAATTATGACAACAAATTAGGCATTGTGGTTGGCGCCATTCAGCTTCGCTGCTCTTCCATGTAACCAACCTCAAAATACAAATAATAATAGAAGACAATGTATTAACCATACAAAAAAAAATGTATATATACTTATATATATATACACACATAACGCGAGCATACATAGAGCGTAAAGATTATATGAAGCGTTACAATGAATAATAGAAATATTATGAGACGTTTTTCAGGTAAGCAGGCAAAGAGTTGTAAATTTTGACAGCATTATAACGAAAGAAGCGTTCATACTGTGCAGTATTATGTTTAGGAACTTCATACCAGTTACAGTGCCGAGTAGAACAAGAACGAGTATCAATACTCTTTTTCAATTTATCAAATAAATATTTAGCAATACGAAATTTATTAATCTTGTAAACTAAAGTTGCCAAATGAGAGGTGAATCTTTCATCTAAGTTTAACCATTTTACTGAAGAAAAAGAATCAGATATATGATCAAATTTCCGTAATCCACAAGAGAATCGTACACAAGAATTTTGAATTCTCTGAAGGGTAGCTTTATCTCTTGATAATAAAGCTGGCCAATATACTACATCACAATACGCTAAGTGAGAGAGAATGAGAGAGTCACACAGTATAATTTTAATAGATTTATCCAACACGTCTTTATTTAGGTAAAGCATTTTCAGCATACAGTAGGATTTTTTTGTTAAATAAGTAACGTGATTATCAAATCGTAGTCTATCATCAATTCGTAAGCCCAAAATTTTAATTTGCTTTACAAATGTTAGTAATTTGTTACAAAAAATAATATTAAAATTAGGACCATTTGTAACATGGCGGCGCAATTTCGTTGTTTAGTGTATAAACTTTACTATTGAAATAATCGATTCGCCTAACTCTTTTATATGAAAAATGTATACCTTTTTGAAGTCGTTAGAAGTAATAGTTTGAAATAGTTCTACTTGAACTGTATCTCGAACTGAACTCGTTGTATTGAGCTTCTACTTGAAATATTCGTGCACCGAGTAAAAACTGTTTCGATTTAAAACAACAACGCCTTTTCTACTGAAAATACAGCAAAATATTACTTAAAATAGTTATTCAGAATGCTAAATAATGATGACGTACAATAGTTCAAGGATATGGGCCTGCTTTGATGAAATTTTCGTGCTTGGAAGAAACCATTTCTGAAAATCAATAACAATTTCATCAGACCTTGCAGATTCTTGAAATTTTGCATCTCACCATTATTTGGCATTCTGAATGACTTTTTCAAGTAATATTTTTGCTATATTTTTAGCAAAGAGGCACTTTACCTGAAACCAAAACAGCTGTACTCGGCGCACTGAAAAGGTATTTCAAACAGTATTCGATAACAGTTACTTCTAACTACTTCAACAAGATGTATTATTTACATTAAAAAAATAGAATAATTGATTGTTTCAATAGTCAGGCGCCCTCTACTAGTGACGTCAAAATTAGAAACTAATATAAAGGACAATGTTAAAAATAGCCGATTTTTGGCTTATCCGGGGGAACGCATAAATCATAAAAAAAATCAATTGATTACTGTTAATTAACATTAGAAATGGCCCAGAAATACGTCAGATAGCTGCGGAAATGTCGCTACTACCTCTAAACCTATGTAAACTACTCTTAAATAGCTTTAAATGGATAATCATTAATTATTGTTATAAAATTCGTCTAAAATGAAAAAAATGCTTGAATTTGAACAGACAGTATGTCAATATAAAAAGTGATAAATGACTGTAAGTGCCCATTCAATGGCGAAATAGCACCAATTGTTCTCACTTTGCGAGCGTGTACTGAAAAAATGGCAATTTATCCTTGCGCCCATTTTTCAGGTCGCAATAGTACAAATGAACCTTAAAAGTGATTTAAGCATTTTTTTCGTTCTAAACGAATTTTACAACAATAAATAATGATTATCTATTTTAAGCTATTTAAAGGCAGTTTATATAGATTTAGTGGTGCAATTAATATTTCCCCACTTATTTAATGTACTCTAGTATCAGTTCTTGCATTTTTTGACAGTAATCTATAATTTTTTTCTAGCAATAGGCGTTCCCTTGAATATTTAAGCATTATCTATTTTTGATGTCGAAGTAAGCTCACCATTAGCTTTTGAAAGTCGTTTTTTTAATTTTTAGGGGTGGAATGGACATTTTTACAGTTATTTATCACTTTTTATGTTGACATACTGTCTGTTCAAACCATTTCCAAGCATTTTTTTTCATTTTACACGAATTTTATAACAATAATTAATGATTATCCATTTAAAGCGACATTTCCCCAGCTATCTGACGTATTTCTGGGCCATTTCTAATGTTAATTAACAATAATCAATTGATTTTTTTATGATTTATACGTTCTCCCGGATAAGCAAAAAATCGGCTATTTTTAACATTGTCCTTTCTCGCCCCAAAAAATCCAAGATCTCCAAAATGTAAATATCGAAAATAAAATTTTAACTTTGACACCCTTTTTAACCATCAACTTTTGAACTAAGGTAAGTTTGGCTACATCGCAGTAACTTGTCGTCAGTCGTCAATTTACTTTTGCTCTATGTCGCATTAAATTTGGGACACCCTGTATAAAAAAAATTAGAAAAAGCAATAGAATAAAGGTGGAAGTGTGAGGAGGAGCTCACATGTTTACGTATTACACAAAGAGGAAAATATAAATAACAAAAATTATAACAGACAGACGGAAAATAATTTTATTTTATGCAAGGCTACCCAACATAAGGCTATCAACCATTACAATTAAAGGGTGTACAATAACTAAAAAAAATAACAAGATACAGGTACGTACAATGACAATAAAAATATAACTAACCCTTAAGCTAAATTATACTACAACTAAGCTAAAAAATAAAGGTATAAAAAAGGGAATAATAACATAACATTTTACATATTGTGCTTTGTAAAAGCAAGTACATAGCGATTAAGACTTATATCATAATTTTCAAATTGTAAATTTTTATTGTTTCGGTAATTAAGGTGCCGAATATATATATTTTTATTTTTCTCGATAGGGTCAATATATTTGACATATTGAGGATTTCAAACCAAACTCGCAAATTCCAGATGTGATCTAACAAATGCATTGTATAAAATACTTACAGTGGTATTCATAGTCTGTCTCCGGTCTTTGGAGAGCGGTCTCCTTCCCGAAATTATTTGATTTTGGTTATGAAATTCACATAATTTCAGACTGACTATTAGTACAGTGTACTGTAACAGTGATATACCATATCTCCATCCTGGAATTATGCGAATTTCATAACGAAATTCATATAATTTCGGGAAGGAGACTGCTCTCCGACGACCGAAGATGGACTATGAGTACCACAATTAGAGTTCCAAAGTTACAAAAAGAGAGATACACAGAGTAAGTCTTAAGTTACGTAAAGCTTTTCCTACAAGATCCCCCAATTATATAATAATTATTTATGTGACGAATTACCTCAACCTTTCAATTCTGATGATTTCCAATTGTTTTTAAATAAATATAATGGAATGTATTCAAATCTAAATAATGAATTTACTTTTAAAACTACTACAACCGATCAAGTTGATAAATATATATTTCATATAAGAACTCAGGCTTTGGGTCATGATAATATTAATCAGAAAATGTTGCTGTACGTATTTCCTTTTCTCAGCTATCATTTTACATTCATTATAAATAAATGTCTAACCACTGGTAGTTTCCCTACGGTGTGGAAAGATTCACATGTTATTCCGTGCCCTAAAAAAAATAATCCGATAACTCTTTCTGATTATCGTCCTATCAGTATTCTGTGTACCTTATCTAAAGTATTAGAAAGAATTGTGTGTGACCAGCTTAATACCTTCCTAACTGAAAATCATATCTTACCTCCTGTTCATTCAGGTTTTCGGAAATTGCATAGTACTACAACGGCGTTACTGCATGTTACAGACGACATATTTAGAGCTAGTGACAATAATCTTAATACATGTTTGAGATTATTAGATTTTAGTAAAGCATTCGACACTTTAGACCATTCGCTATTAGTAAACAAATTGAGGTATTTTGGAGTTGGCAACACTGTGCTTTCATTTTTTCTCAATTATCTTTCAAATCGACGTCAGAGAGTTTGTGTGGGAAACTCATATTCTTCTTTAAGGTATGTTAATCAAGGTGTACCTCAGGGAAGTATTTTGGGACCCACACTATTTTCCATATATACCGCAGATTTTCCCTTATTTCTTACTCACTGTAAAATGCGTCAGTACGCAGACGAAACACAATTATATTTTTCTTTTGCCTCGGAGGATTTCTTGTATGCGGCTGATTGTATTAATAGTGATTTGCATACTGTTGCCCGCGTTTCTAGTGCGCATAAGCTAGTACGGAATGGGAAAAAAACTGAAGTCTTACTTTTTGGTAAAAGCAGAGTAGATCTTATGAGCAATCCTTTATTTATAGTAAAAGTATCCGATCAAATTTTGAAACCTGTCAATTACTGCAAAAATTTGGGTGTTTTCATCTTAGGTTTGACAAGCATGTTTGCAATTTAGTGCAAAAATCTTATAATAAATTAAACATTTTATATATGCAAAAAGATTTTATAAATAAGAACACAAAATTGATCCTTTGTGACTTTTTAATTTTGTCTTATTTATCATATTGTAATGTTGTTTATTGGCCTGCACTTACGAAGAAAGATAAGAACACTTTTCAAAAAATTCAAAACAGTTGTTTACGTTATTCATTTAATTTGCGTAAATTTGATCATTTGTTAGCAGTCTTTCTACAGTCTAATTGGTTCAATTTAAATAGACGGTTCATTTATTACATGTCTTGCCTTATTTTCAAAATTAGAAATACCCAATCACCCACTTATTTGTTTGATAAGCTGATCAGGGGTTGCGATACCCATACTCTATTAACTCGTAATAGAGACATGTATACAGTGCCTAGACATAGAATAACGCAGTTTGAAAGAAGTTTTACTTATAACTCTTGTAAGATCTTTAATAATATTCCCCCTCATATCAAGTCCATTTCCAATATTGACACATTCCGAGGACGGATTAAGAACTAGATTTTAACTATACGTTTTCCTCAATAATTGTATCGTGATAATTGTATCTACTTTGAACGTTTTATGTACTTTTAGGATTATTCCTTTACTTTAGTCTACCATTTTTTGTATATACTGTTGGTTACGTGGAAGAGCGGCAGATAGCCGAACGTCACCAATCTATGTGGAACTAGTAATTATTGTTATTATGACTTTTTGGAAATAAATAAAGAATATTATTATTATGATTTATATGATATTCAAAAGATAATTTAATATATGGGAGCATGGGGCATGTTGTTACAGGAGCAAGTTGTTACACTACACATAATTTCAGTACTTCTCGTGCAAGCTCCATCTATTGGGTAGTGGGTGGAACTAGTTATTGAGTTTTAGCAACCTGGAAAATCTGAAATCTATAGCTAAAACGCAAACCAAAATATCTGCTTAAAATAGTTTTAGTGCATGTGAAGTAAATTAAGTGTTCTCATAGTAATTACATTATATATGCTAAACGGTAAGGCATCAACAACAAAAAAATAATATAACCTTACTTATTACTGAATGGGGCAAATTGTTACAATCATCACGGGGCAGGTTGTTTCTGTAACAACGTGCCCCCAGTAAACTAATTGAATATTAGTTTCAATATATGATATTATTTTAGTAAAGGATGTACAAGAGGAAGACAAATAGGGGAAAAACGCCCATTGAAAATTGAACCTAGGGTGGAGCGCATAAATCGTCGTAAACCTAAATCTGCTATCTTGACGGACACACCAGTAAAGAATGAAATTGGAGCACAAGCTTGTGCAAGACAAGAAAGATTGCAGAAAGGGAAGAAAGTTATCAGAAATTTTGGTAGGAGTAACACTAATGAATCTAAGAAAAAGGAAAAGCCGAGAAAGGGAAAGTTAAAGTAAGTAAAGTTCAGGTACTATCAGATTCTGAAGAATCAGAGGAAGGCAATGAGTTGTGCCTTGTCTGCGTAATGGCTTTTTCGGAGTCTATAAATGAAGATTGGTTACAGTCACAGTCTATTATACAGTCCGTCGTCTTCACGTCGGCTCCTTTGATGTCGAGGTCCCAGATTTCGTTTTTTTTAGACGACCAAAAGGCGACTGCGCATTTAGCTGTGAACATTCGTGCGCTCATCTACATATTTTCATTTTGACTTTACCTACATCAGACTACACCCAGAATATCCTGGACGGGCTAACACCAATGGGTCACAGGGATGACGGCTGCTATCCGCAAATGCCAAAAACGGGTTTCTCAAACGATTTGGTAACCAAAACGTATTCCTGTCCA
The DNA here is from genome assembly GCA_037114965.1 of Monochamus alternatus. NCBI lineage: Eukaryota > Metazoa > Arthropoda > Insecta > Coleoptera > Cerambycidae > Monochamus > Monochamus alternatus. The sequence goes on from CM073429.1 coordinate 27,032,016, forward strand.
AAAAATTAATGAGAAAATTATTTTATATCATAGTACCTACATACAGAATAGATGCTCTTATAATAATAAAATATGCAATAAGTTAAAACTCAACTGCTGACATGCAATATACAGGGTGTCTCGAAATAAATGCAACAAAATTTGGTCAGAAATTCTTAAGAGAAATTTAAGGGACCCGTATTTTTTACTTTTGATAAGCGCGGCCCCCTTTCGGAGATATAGCCCCCTGAAACAAGCCCCTAAAAATTTAATTTTTTTTATATCTCAGAGCTATATCGCACAAGAACCACCAAATTTGGTACACAGGGATATTATGACATGTAGAATGCGATGCTGATAAGCTTTTTGGCAAGGGGCCCCCCTTGCCTATGGGGCCACCGAACATTAGTTGCATATTTAATTTTTAAAAAAATAAGTAGCCTCTTAGAAACTCCAGGGAATTTAAAAACTTTTTTTTTTCTTAAAAATTTTTTCGAAAAAACGCAGCGTTTTTCTAAAAAAATGGCAAAATGTGATTGGATGCATATCGAGGTTCATATGAAATTTTAAAGTGTTAATCGTAGGTGGCTGGCATTCGCAATAAACAATCAATTTTATTCTGTGACAGTTGTCATTAACCAGTGTCAAATTGTTACCATTAATAGTTGTCAGTAATCATTGTTCCCGAAAAAATGGTGAGATTTTCTGTATAAGAAAGGGTACAAATGCACCTAATTTACGGGGAGGCTCGTGGAAATTCACGTCTCGCACGCAGATTGTACGCCGAGCGATTTCCTGCACGCATACTTCCATACCATTCAATGTTTGCACGAGTACATCGGCAGCTAATGGAGACAGGATCCGTAGTTGTGAAAAAACCTAACTCAGGGAGAAGTTATTTATTAACTCCCGAACAGGAAGAAATTATTTTAAATTTAATTGAAGAAAATCCCGAAATAAGCATAAGACCCGCGTCATCTCAACTTGAGATTCCCAGAACAAGAATACACCGCTTTATCAAACGACAACTGTTGAAACCTTTTCACTTTCAAAAGGCCCAGGAACTTAAAGTAGAAGATTTGCCACGAAGAATACATTTTAGCTTATGGGCTCTTCAACGTTACAACTTAAATCCGGGATTTATACGAAATTTTTTCTTTACCGATGAGGCGTGCTTTACAAAAGATGGCCTAATAAATTTGCACAATCTTCATTATTGGGCTATGGCAAATCCATTTGTCTTAAGGCAGACTCATTCGCAAGAAAAATTTTCAATTAATTGCTGGGCTGGAATTGTCGGAGATTGCATCATCGGTCCATATTTATTGCCTCCACGATTAAATGCTGAAAGTTACCTTAATTTTTTGGAGCATGAACTACCGCCTCTTATGGAAGATGTTCCTCTCGGTATTAGACGCAATTTGTTCTTTATGCACGATGGTGCCCCACCACATCGGGGGCACTTCGTAACTGAGTGGGTGAATGAAAATTTCCAAGGGCGATCTAAATGCCATGGACTTTTTTTTCTGGGGGCCATGAAGGATCGCGTCTATGCCGTACCAATTAGAACCCGGGAACAATTACATGAACGAATCCTTGCTGCGGCTGAAGAAATTAGACAGATTCCCAACATTCACACGAAAATACGTCAAAATTTCGTGTCACGTTTGCAGGCTTGTGTTGAACAAAACGGTTCTCACTTTGAACACGTTTTACGGAACTTACCAGTGTGATTTTAACAAACTTTTTAGAATTAAATTATTTAATCATGAAGTACCAATAATTTTGTTATTAATTTCCAAGTTTATTGTACCTTATTTTGATATTCACATTTTCTTATTAATTGTTAATGTTTAACTTGTGATTTCTTTAAATTAAAATTAAATTTCTTTAAATTGTGATTTTTTTACAACTACTGATCCTGTCTCTATGAGCTCCCGATGATGGTTAATGACAACTGTCACAGAATAAAATTGATTGTTTATTGCGAATGCCAGCCACCTACGATTAACACTTTAAAATTTCATATGAACCTCGATATGCATCCAATCACATTTTGCCATTTTTTCGAAAAACGCTGCGTTTTTCGAAAAAATTTTAAGAGACAAAAAAGTTTTTAAATTTCCTGGAGTTTCTAAGAGGGTACTAATTTTTTTAAAAATTAAATATGCAACTAAAGTTCGGTGGCCCCAAAGGCAAGGGGGCCCCCGAAAAAGTGTCTTGTGAGGGCCCCTTGCCAAAAAGCTTATCAACATCGCATTCTACATGTCACCACCACCAAATTTGGTGGTTCTTGTGCGATATAGCTCTGAGATATAAAAAAAATTACATTTTTAGGGGCTTGTTTCAGGGGGCTATATCTCCGAAAGGGGGCCGCACTTATCAAAAGTAAAAAATACGGGTCCCTTAAATTTCTCTTAAGAATTTCTGACCAAATTTTGTTGCATTTATTTCGGGACACCCGGTATTAGCAGTTAAAAGAGATTGTAAAATGTTCTGCTTGTCTGTAATGAGCTCGTATACAACCTACCAAAATTTAATTTAAGTATATCTTTTGCTGAAAATTTTGGTATAAACAGTACCTTCTTAATAAGTCCATGATTCAAATTGCAAACACACTTTTTCTAATACAGTTTTATATTATTGTAACGTCATAACCACTTATTTTGGCAACAGTGCATTATTCTTTCTCGTTAACCTGTTTTGTTATTTAACAATTTTTTAATAAACAACGCAGTTTACTGTATTAGCATTTTGTTTCTTTAAATATTAGCAGCACTGACCAATTCTTATACACGAATGTCACACAAGTACTGCTAGACAGAGAGTATAAATGTAAAGTTTATATTTCAAAATGAGGCGGTACATAGTTACTATTTAACAATCGAAAATAATGTTACGTCGACAAAAGTAAATAAACAAACATGATTTTAGTTAAAGAGAAGATTGCTAATTAATACTATGTATTTTTGTCACCCAGAACTATGTGCTGAATATCTAGTTTAGTGTTGTATTCTAGTGTCTTCTTTTCGCCATACAAGACAAGACTAGACAGCTTGAGTTGGAAGACCAGACAAGAAATATTGCTACGGCAAGAAGTCGTAATGAAAAGGTAATTGTTTAGTAAACATTAGCTAAAAAAATAAATATTGCATTTCTGTTGTAGATATATACTTTATTTAAAGGAAATCCAGCATTTATGATTATTTTTAAAATCACTCACGCTCTTTTTTGATAAAAATAACCTGACTCCTGAAAACCCAGGTGCCGACCTGGTATGCGTCGTAGCGCAAAATTCGGACAGTAGATTTTTTTGTGCCCATTAGCTTTTTTGTACAGGATGTTGAGAACTACCTCTTCCACCAAAAATTAGACCTCCCGACTGAAACCACTTTTCCATATAAATAGTGCGGGGTTCTTTACGATGTGACGTCACAAATATGATTTATTTATTAGTGATATTAACAGCTAAAATACCTGAAAAATGAAATGAACAAAATCCAACTATATGAGTTGCTTCTATTTAAAATTACATTGTTTAGAGACCTATAACAAGTTTGTCGCAACTTCAATACATTTTTTCTAAAAATAATTTTATTATGTATGTTGAACTTGTTGTTGAATGAATATACCTCATGTCATACTTAAACGAAAAAATTTAATCAAATAATATGTTCATCCCAGACTTCAATTTTAATCAACAAAATTTACAATACCACTGAAATATGAGATTATATAAATATATAGAGATAATATTCAGATATTTTAATGGCAGTTATTATTGTCTGAAATATTTAGTCGTCCAAGAGGACAAGGCTTAAGTGTGATATCCGCGGAGTGCGCATCAGGTAAATGTAAGTGGATAGTGGTGGGCAACTGCCGTCCAAAGGACATTATAATTTGTAGAGAGGATGATACAGGGAAGCACATTTAAAGTAAATTGCTAATATGCTAGGTTCAACTTATTTTTGATAATTTTGCGTGCTTTGAACTCTTCTCAAATGGCACCCTTAGGTAATTATGCCATCCTCATCATCTGTACTCATCTCTGTGAATTAGTCGCTCTCTATTATTTTAGATCTTCGGTAATTGATAATATAAGATAAAACTTTAAATTGGAAATAATTTTTTTCAATTTCATTATCTAACGCCTAGAAATTGGCAATTGTTTTTGTATATTTTTTATATATATATTTGCTCGCCTTCAAATTTAGTACGCCTATGGAATGTTGCTCCTCGCACGCTTCGCATGTCGCGCTTGTCTACTAGCTAGCTGTTAGTCACTCTCTAAGTTTTCGGCTGCCGACTATAATATGCAATAATGTGTATAGGTAATCTTCATAAGCACAGTACGATAAATAAGGACGTTCCTATGGCATGCCAATAACATATAGGTAAGAAAGAGATGGAGAGCATGGAATCGGTTGGTAGCCAATTACGGGAGAAAGGCTCTTCAGAGGAATACCACGTTTCTATGAGAGTGCAAAGTGCAATAGAAACAGTCTAATATAGTTTGCCATATTAAGAATAATAATCTCTACCCCTCATTCTAATTACGAGGATTAGCCCAGAAGTCGGAGATCTGTGCGGGAGAGGAAACCCTAACCATCATTCAGTGCAGGAATGAGGGAAACCTGGAAAACGTTATTAATTTAGGGGGTGATCAAAAGTCGACCGGTATCAATCTCTCACATTGACTCAAGTCACCTAATCCAACATTCTTGCACCCTACCATACCCACAGAAAGGGTGCTAATCCTCTCTGCAAATATAGTTGGTCTACGGTTTCCGTGCCGCAGTACACTATAATTAAAATTTTATTGTCGTTTCTGATTCGTTTTGGTTAAGTTTCAGATGTGTGTACTCTAACTGTGTAATGAACCACCGAAGAATAGGAAAACGTGAGGTATATGCTAACGATAATAATTATTCAATAAATAAGGGCAGTTTTTAACATCGACAACAATGGGTATTCCGATTTAATAAGTTGCCACGAGATTATTCCATAATAAAATTACTCGCTGTATTTTTTTCGAACCGCAAATAAATTGTCGTTGATCAGTACAAGTAAATAAAATATTATAACGACATTGGACGCTGCACGTTAAATAGAAATTAAAAATTAATTTGAAAAATCGTGACATAGTTTAAAAATTCTTACTTAAATGAATTTATTCGCCTATCAAAGTAAAGCAATTTCAAATAATCCTGTATTTGTATTTTCTGATTTACCTATAAATAATGATTAAGGAAATAGTTTAAAAAAAATGTTGATGCGTATTTGGAAATGTTCCAACCTGCTTACTCACTAAAATTCACGAGCCGCCACTGTTTGGTGTACACCTCTGGTCTACGTACGTATTGTGTTGGCCCATCTATTCTGTATTCTGTATTTATTATGAAGCGACACCAATAAAATGTACCTGTCTTAAATTGCTTTATAGATATGCAAGGACCTTTAGATACGATATACAATAACGTAATTTTATTTACTAATTTCTTTATTTTTTAGTAGGGATTGGTTTCTATTGAAATATTATAATCTAGATATTATAATCTATATATTAAATATATAATTTTACATTGTTTTATTCTTAATTTAATGCATTTTCCTACAGCAGTAATTACCGAAAGTTCTGTTAAAATAATGACGGTTCTTACAAAAAATAATATAGGCGATTTCAATATGCATTACCATGTATAACAGTAAATATTTATCAGTGAATTTGTATTTTGTTCATATACAGTATAGAATTTATAGATAAAAAGACCTTTTATTCAGGAACAAAGATTCATACGATGAAGCATTAGGCACTCTATTTTGTCCTCGTTTACTTATGTCAAAATGTTTCCCTGTACTTACTTATTTTAATCTGCACAAAAAGAAACATTATAAAGCAACCATTTACTTCATTCGTTTTCCACTGAGCTAGTACGCCGCTGTCTAAATTTGAAATGCAGAAATAACCAGATAAAGCAAAAATAATGTTAGACAATAGTGACCATTTTAGCACCAAACACAGACCTACTTAATTTTAATTAAACACCACTAGTATTGACTTAATTTGATTATTCGACCCTCAGACCTTAACCTCTGACCCTAATAAACATCTTTTAGTCTAACTACAGAGTTCCATAATGTTGCGTTAGTAAGGGGTTGAATATATATAGGTATACCGTGTTTTTGTAATTGGAAAGTGTTTGGTAACCGCTAGAGAAATATATTTATTTTAAAATTTTCAGGCAAATGATATAGGGTTATTCAGAATGTAAAAGAGACTATTACAAATACAATTTTGTAAAAAAAAAATCAAAAAGAGCAGTTCGAAAATAATTTAAAACTGCGTTGCACCTGGTAGAACCTGACCTTACGCAAGGCACAGCATGCAATGAGCGACCAGCACGGTGACAAAGTATAATAAAAAATGATCAAACAAAAAATTTGAAGAATTTGGTTGAGGAAAGAAGTAAATAACATTTTATAACACTTATTTTATATCAGCAAATTCAACTGCTTTTGCCGCTATTGTTATTATTAATTAATAAAATTTATTTGTGATTTGACATACCTGATACAACAACTGTTCAAAATTTTGTGCATCAACATGTAAACACATTTGGGTCCATCGTACCCAGTTTCTACAAACTAACACACATGTTTCTCATTCTTATTCGTTTTGAACTCGTGACACAACTGAGCCTTGTGTATAATACGCCACACTGTTGATTGGGACATTCCTTGTATTTGTTGAGCGATTTACCTAGTACTCGCGGATTCAATTTCTAAAATGTGTTCCTCAGCTGCTTCTATACGCCGTGGACGCCCTGGACCTCCATCTCTTCCACGATTCGGTTAAAAATTTCACGCTCACGTTGCACGGTAAAAGTAGCTGTATTTTGGCACATATCTACCGGGAAATCGTTCTGCGTACAGACAAGAAGCTGCTAAAGCATTTTGTCTGATTTTATCATAAATTAAAACGATATTTATCAATTAAGAGTTGCTATACATCTAAGCCATTTTTGACACATAAAAAACTAATGGAAACACTATCGCAAAAACGTTAATACTAAAAGAGAGCACACAACGCACAATGCACAACAATGTAAAAGTTAGAAATGCTACAATTTCAATATTTTTTTCTCGGAAACAAGGGTTTTTACAATATTTTTTATGATACTGACACCATTTTTCATGACGCATTTCTCAATGTCTCAATTTTTTTTGGATAAGTTGCGAATTGTTTGCTAGTAGTTTACACATATTTCTTTATAATTTATTGTTAGATACCAGTATTATCTCCAGAATCGACAGCGAAAAACTTGAACAATACAACCCTGTTATGTGTTTTGTTTAAGAACTAGGTAACAATTTATATCTGGCAGTTACATTATTTTACTATTGCTAATGTTAAATAAAGGTTAGGAAGAATACCATAATTATTATTTTCTATAGAAACTGGTGAGAACTAATAAGTTTGAAACTAATACAGGATATTTACTATAATCTACTTTCTGGACATAACGTGTCTATTTTATGTAATTAGATCTCCGATCACTTTCCTGTTTCTTACAAGTTATCACTCCGACCAAGTACAATGTTGTACATAGTCACACATTTTGTTAGTATTGTTTCGATTGCAATGCATCTTCAGTAAAAGTGGGCAAACAAATAATTGATCATGGTGTAGTGATTTCTAATGACTCACCTCCATATAAATGCTGCTTGCAATGTTCACTATATTTGTTTAGAAGTACAGTATGCGCCAAAAGTATGGAATAAATTCAATAAAAACGAAACAATTATTTTTTGGGAAAAATCCTCAAATAGGTCGATTTTTAATTTAAAAAATACATATTTGAGCGTAAATTGCGATTTTCAAATGTCATTTGTTTTCGAGTAATGACGTCATCGATTTTTTTTAAATGGCAACATCATATTTTTTTTCTTGATTCTGAAAGATCATTTAATTCTCTATCAGACAGTACTAAAATTTTGCCCTCTTACATAGGAAAGTTTTCGAGTAAATGACGATTGAATGTTAGAAAACGTAAATCAATTAAAATAAAGCAAAAACGTTATCAATTTTAGTTTTTCGAATTCCATAGTTCTTTTATGGATCACGTAGGTGAAAAACTTTGCAAAGTGTCATTGTCACACCGACTTTCTAATAATTATTGTAAGCGACATAGAAATTATTGTTCAATTTAAAGTATTATGGCACATTTAACTGTTACTCAAAGAATAGAAATTGTAATTCTTATCCGATGCGGGAATATGACTAGAACTCAGCAGGCAGTTTGCGATTTATTTAATGAAAAATATCCAGATCGCCCTATCAGCCAATCAACAGTCAGTAAGGTAAAGTCTAAATTTAGAGAAACTGGCAATGTTGTAAATATTCCTAAACCTGGACGTCCAAGCATTAATGAAAATCAGAAACAGAACATTCTGATAAGTATGGTGGATAATCCTCATAATTCTTCACGATTGATTGCATTAAACAATGACACTACTCAGAGCACAGTGCTACGTATCTTGAGGAAGGAAAAATATCATCGCTACAAAATTCAACTTGTGCAGGAACTCAATGAAGATGATCCCGATCGCCGCTTACACTTTTGCGAAATTTTAATGGATTTATGTCAAGGAAATAGAAATTTACACCGGCAAATATTTTTTTCAGATGAGGCCACATTTTGTCTGAATGGTACAGTAAACCGTCAAACTTGCAGATATTGGAGTCGGGAAAATCCTCATTGGATGGCAGAGGCACATACCCAACACCCTCAGAAATTAAATGTGTTGGCTGAAATAGTTGACGACAGAATAGTAGGGTCTTTCTTTTTTGAAGGAACCCTTACAGGACAAAGATATTTAGAGTTTCTAGAAAATGACCTTGTTCGAGCCCTTGCAGTAATTTTTCCTAACGATAATGACCCTGACATTCCTGACGATACCATATGGTTTCAGCAAGACGGTGCACCGCCGCACTATGCGCGCCCTGTACGAGATTTTTTGGACAACTGTTTTTCTGGGAGGTGGATCGGCAGACGCGGACCGATAGAATGGCCTGCAAGATCGCCAGATCTTACACCTCTTGACTATTTTTTATGGGGATAATTGAAGTCAAAAGTGTACATTAATAAACCACGTAATTTAGAAGAATTTCAAAATCGCATTCGGGACGAAATACGCAGAGTTACCCCAGAAATTATTCATAATGTGCAAGAAGAATTTCTTCACAGACTTGCGCATTGTCAAGAAGTTGGTGGATGGCAATTCGAACATTTAATTTAAGTATAAAATTTAATCAATTGTATTTTATTTTACATACCTCAGAATTGTTACTTTTTTATGATAAAATTTACGTTTTCTAACATTCAATCGTCATTTACTCGAAAACTTTCCTATGTAAGAGGGCAAAATTTTAGTACTGTCTGATAGAGAATTAAACGATCTTTCAGAACCAAGAAAAAAATATGCTGTTGCCATTTAAAAAAAAATCTATATCATTACTCGAAAACAAATGACATTTGAAAATCGCATTTTACGTTAAAATATGTATTTTTTAAATTAAAAATCGACCTGTTCGAGGATTTTTCGCAAAAAATAATTGTTTCGTTTTTATTGAATTTATTTCATACTTTTGGCACATACTGTATTTTGCCTACTTCATTAAATGCGGCTCCGTGCTTTATATAAATTTTATATACCGCCTATCATAGAATATAGTTCAACTGTGTGTTATCCTTATTTGATAAAAGACTAATCTTAAATTGTTGATGCAATACATTGCCACTAAATATCCTTATGATAACCTTCACCCTTCTTATGAAGAATCTTTATGTTTGACTTTGTAGTCATAATTACCAAGTAGTCACCAGAATTATAGTACTAGATAGAGCAAAATGGTACAAAATAACTAGATGATACCTTCTCGATTCCTTTGTTGAATAGTAGCCTTAAGGCAATGGAGCGGTTGGGAAAATACCCTAGTAGTTTGGTTACATTCCTTAGAAGCAACAATTCATTGAAAACGACGTGTTCTTTGTGCTACAGGATACACAGCATAAGCTTATGTGAATGAGTACAGTTTCTACTCACAAAGTTGTCATTTTGTTAGACCTAAGGCACTCTTTGCTGTTCTATAAAGACATCGTTCACTTGTAATGATCTTTAACAAAAAGTGTTGATGTTATCCATGAGATAAATCATGTCGAGCAAGCAAGGAGGCACAAATATTGATTTTTGGTTTTTTGATTTTTGTCAGATGGCCATTATGAACGTAGAGAAACCATTTTAAAGAAATTAATTTTATGAGATGTTTTAACATTTTTGAAATGGTTTTTTAATTTAGTTTTACTGGTGATTGGTTTTATTACTGATTTGATAATGGCAACGTCAAATAATAACAACATTGTGTTCTCTTTGAATTTAATAATACATCGTACTCAGATACTGAAGAAGGTCAAGTTCTTTTGCCCCATTTAATTTGTTACCAAACACATATGTATGGCACTGCTCAGAAGTAAACTATTTTGATTACAAAGCTTTCTACAAAAAGAATGAAAAAAAAAATAGTTAAAACACATTCTTAACGAAGCACACGTCATATCAATTAAAAAATTAACAATGCGGTATCATCAAATTTCACGTTTTATATAGCTCTATTCTTGTCTTAAATTGTGACAAGGGTCTATAACCCAACTCCGATGTCAACGTAAACATATATAAGTATGTAAGCGCTCTGTGTACAACTGTTGCGAATAGGCTGTTTGCCATCTTTTGAAATATTGTCATAAAATGAAATAAAATGGAAGACATTGAATAGGTATTTTTAACATTCCAAATATTTAAAAAATTTGTAGTCTAACATCATATTATGTTAGAAGAATATGACGAATCTAACAGGAAACCCTATAGTAACTATACTATACTATACTTATAACTATACTTCTCTTTCCAGGACATAAACTTGTAGGATGGAGGATTTTGTTCACATGAAACAATTTTCAAGGCTTCACCCTTTTATTTTTCGTACTGGTTTAGGATTTTATACTCCTTAAAATAACGTTATTGACGCTAAAATGCATTAACAAAAGTTGGATAATTGATAATAAAATACCTATGGTTTTTACTTTTTTAAGATTTAAATTTTAAATATTATGCAGACACTAAATGTTATAAAATAATGAACATCACTTTACACCATTTCGAAAACCAAAAAAAAATTACTGCATTTTTTATTAAGTAGACTGAGGTAATTAATTTTTCCATCTGTCAAGCGATTTCACCAGTTGTCACAACATTGTTTTGGTTGCCATAAATTATTATGGATAAATCCTAATAAGGGAAGTAAAAATTATGATTCATAGCACTAATAATGAATACGTTGACATGTTAACGTGTTGATTTTTTGGTAAAGTGCGGCAAAACTCTCTGCTGTAAGCCGATTTTATGCTGAACGGCTACCCAACATACCTATTCCACAAAAACGTACAGGTTTAGTACTCCATACACGAGAAACTGGTGTCCTGCAAACATAGCAAGGATGTGGTGAGGGACTTGGCCGACACCTACGAATTTTGGTTGTCAAAAATGATATCTCAAATTTATTGAAGAAAATCCTTCTACTAGTACCCAAAAAATATCTCGCCATGTAGATATCTTGGATTGTTAGTCGAGCACCACGCGAATGTCAGCTGTATTCTTTTCATGTATAAAAAGTACAAGCTTTACAACCTGAAAACCATCTTTTCCGTTTGCAATTTTGCCGATGATTTCTACAAAAACATGCTGAAATTCGAAACTGTGCTTCCTCTATTATATTGAATGATTGGCAGCAATTTAACGTGAAGATCTATCGTAATACTCATATTTGGGCAGTTGAAAATCCATGTGCTGTTCATCGTCAGCACACATTTTCGGTAAATATTTGGGCCAGATTGGTCAAGAGTCTGTTTTTTTGTGTCGTCCTTGAACTAGTGCCGCTTACAATTTTGATTTTCAAAGCTGTGCTTCGAAAAGAACAGCCTTCCTGTCGTACTTGGACTAGTGCTGCTTACAATTTTGATTTTCATAGCTGTGTTTCAAGAAGAGCAGCCTTCCTGTCGTACTTGGAATAGTGCCGCTTACAATCTAGATTTTCAAAGCTTTAGAATGGCCTTCTAAATTCAATTTTAATTTTTGAATGAATACAATTTATCCAGCAGTTGAACAAAATTCTTACATGGGAAATGGAAGGATTTTCCAAATTTACGTTACTCAACGTAACTCCAATAAAAGTTACAATACCATTTAATCATGGTTAAAATTCCATAACATTAATACATTATTTATTAATTATGTATTTAAAGATGAATTCATTGTTTATTAATTCTATAATTATTAATTATATATTGATTATTTAATTGGCCTCTCCATCCTTATTGATTACTTCAGTAAATTCAGATTTAAATTTTCATAATGTGACTACGCACTGTAACTAAATCTGTATTACAGATCGACCGAAATCAGAACGAAAAGGGCCGAGAATTTAGGTTCATGTAAGTTTTATACCCTAAAAAGATCTAAAAACTCACTGAAATCTGATTGGTTCGGTTTCTATGAACTTTCGGTCTAATGCTAAGTCGGAATTTTAGCACATAAATTAGACCGAATTATTGATTTTTATTTCAGTTGCCTTAGCCTTGCTTTTTTGCCAAAACAAAGCTTAATACAATAAGTGATAATTAACTAATAAAGCTGTTAACAAATTATTCCAGGATGTTATACAGAGTAGAATAAATTTTAACATAACGATAGACATCCATGTAACTGGTTCACAGTATTGGTAAGTAGACAATTAATAAAATATTTATCGTACAAAGTGTTTACATTTTAGGCTTACTTGAAGAAATCTAAAGTTACATGGTACACTGAATATGGTTTACACTTACTTAATCTACTAACATTTATTTATTTATTTATTGTTACTCTGTTCTACAGGTTACAAAACCCAATTACAGAACAGGAGAGTAAAGAGAGATATAAATATAAATACAAATAGTGCACGAACACATAATAAATATAAATGCATCTTAAGTCTAAAAACTAACACACAATTAAAATAATACATCAATTAAAATACAATGACCTTATCTTGGCAGTGCTGGAATTGAAAATGTCAAGGCGATGCTCCAATAAATTACAAAAAGTGCACATTTTATACATAGGGGAATGTTTAAGAATATTTGTACGCGGGGTGGGTAAGTAAAAAGTATTACCTTCCCTAGAGTTGACTCTTGGAAAGTTTATTTGCAGTAGCAAATCAGGGCAGTCAATCAGATTATTTAAAATTTTAAACAAGACAAGCACACTGTGACATTGACGCCTGGTATCAAGACTCATCAGAGCATGTCTTTGTAATAATTCAGATTGGGGAAACCCAATAGGAGGAAATACCCCATCCATTCTAAAATTAAGAAATTTAAGAAACTTTCTTTGGACTGCTTCAATATTTTGCATATGAGAATTATAGTAAGGAGACCAAACAGAAGCGGCATATTCGAGTTTGGATCAAACAAAACAATAATATAAGATTTTAAGGGTCTTAATTTGAACAAAGTTACTACTATCTTACTATAAAGCCATAAGACCTATATGCTTCAGATACAATCTTTTCAATATGTAAATTGAAAGACAACTTATCATCAAAAAGAACTCCGAGATCGCGGAAAGTGTTGGAACGTGATAAAACAGTGTCATTAAAGCTATAATCAAACACAATTTTCGACGATTTTAAAGTATATGACATTATGTAGCATTTCTGAGGATTTATATGAAGTCTATTTAATTTGCACCAGTTTTCAATTTTAATCAAATCACCTTGAAGGCGCTCACAATCATCAAGGCTATCAATAGTCGAAAACACCTTCAAGTCATCAGCATAAAGAAGGCAGTTAGAACTTAAACAATCAGTTATATCATTGATAAAAATGTTGAATAGCAGTGGTCCAAGGACAGATCCTTGCGGGACTCCTGAAGTTGCTAAGTAGTCGACAGACTTACACCCTTTGAACAGAACATACTGAAGTCTGTTCGACAAATATGAATGATTGTAGAAGGGAATTTGAAAATCCAAATGCATTAAGTTTTGCAAGTAATATACCATGGTCCAGTCTGTCGAATGCCTTTGAAAAATCAGTGTAAACAACATCAGTTTGCAATCGTCTGTTCATGGATTCAGATATAAATTGTGTTATAGTCATTAAGTTAGAAGTTGTATACCTCTCTTTCATAAAACCATGCTGACGAGTTGAAATTTTATTTTTGATGTTGTAATAAATGTGACTATGAAGTAGATATTCAAAGACCTTACTGAAGTTGCACAAGATAGATATTGGTCGGAAGTTAGTAATATCCTGATTATTTCCTTTTTTAAATATCGGACAGACTTTAGAGTGATTCCAAATTTCAGGAAAGGTACACGTTTTAACGCATAAGTTGATTAAAAAAGTAAGAGGACATGACAATACACTGACACAGTCCTTTATGATAAAGGCTGGCACAAAATCCGGTCCAGTAGTCATTTTAGGTTTGGTATGTTTCAAAGCTGTAAGAACCTCACTTTCGTCAAACTGTGCAATGTGAACTGCGGGACAAACTTCAGTAGAAAAATTTTCAAATGATATATCATTATCCGCATAAACTGGTTTAAAGGATGCACTAAAGAAATTGGCAAAAGCATTAATAATACTGATAGGCTCACTTAATTATTCACCATCATACGTCATACTATTGGGGACATTGTTATATCCTCTTTTCCTACCAATAAAAGCCCAAAATTTATTCGGTTCAAACTGAAACATTATACAGGATGTGCAAAAATACCTTGTTACTAGACGTTTCATATTTAAATTGTGACATTCTTAACTTTATAATAAAAGGAATGTCACAGTACCTTGAAATTGGGCCCGTAGAGCTGAAACTGAAGATGTGCCGTATGCATATTGCATCAAATATTGATCCTCCCTTTAATTAGATACTCGAGGATGTCCACTACGTGGTGATCATATTCTACATATCTGTGTACTATTCGTACAACAGATGATCTAGGAATGCTCAACATGTTCGATATCTGATGATGCATCATGTAAAGCAGTCATTATTGCTAGGATAAACGCAGACATTTCACATCCTGGCATTATAATGTAAAGGATTTTCCAATAGTAACGCTCGATGTTTGACAACAGCGCATGACGAAGTCGATTGTCACACAGGTGCTATCTTTGACAGTCGTATTCAGTTAGTCCCTTCATTTTGTTATGGAGCGTTACACGACTAAGCAACGCCTCGAAATAGTTAAAAATTATTATGAAAACCAATGTTCTATTCGGCAAACGTTTCGTGCACTCCGTGCAATTTATGGTGTTAACGATCGTCTTTCAGAATCCACAATTCGCCGTTTAATAAACAAATTCAAAACAACTGGGTCTGTGGCAGATCAGAAAGTGCCTGTACGTCTGCGAAACGCAAGATCCCTTGAAAACATTGCTGCAGTTCGGGAAAATGTGCATGAGAGTCCGCAACAGTCCATTCCGCGTCGGGCTCAAGAACTTGGTCTGTCTTCGACGACAACATGGCGAATCCTGCATAAGGACTTAGGGCTTCACCCTTATAAAGTGCAATTCACCCACGAACTAAAGCCCAACGATCATAGGCAGCGGCGTGCATTCGCTAATTGGGCGCTAGAGCAACTGGAGGTCGATCCTGATTTTGGGCGAAAAATAATGTTTAGTGACGAGGCTCATTTCTGGTTAAGTGGCTTTGTTAACAAGCAAAATTGCCGAATTTGGAGCCACGAAAACCCACGGGAGATTCATGAGGTTCCTCTACATTCCGAAAAAGTTACTGTATGGTGTGCACTGTGGTCCGGCGGAATAATCGGTCCATATTTTTTCGAAAACGAAGAAGAAGTGGCACTTACTGTCAACGGTGAGCAATACAGAGCTATGATAAGAGATTTTTTTTGGCCTGCAGTGGATGGGATCGATCTAATAAACATGTGGTTTCAGCAAGACGGTGCTACGTGCCATACGGCACGTGATACACTGTCACTATTACATGAAAAATTTGGCGGTTCCGTTATATCGCGAAATGGTGACGTTAATTGGCCGCCCAGATCCAGCGACCTAACGCCACTGGATATTTTTCTCTGGGGCTTTCTAAAATCCAAAGTTTATGTTGACAAACCGCGGACGGTTGCCGCATTAAAGGCTAACATTAGGCACGTTATTGCTGAAATTGAGCCAATTTTATGCGATAACGTCATCACAAATTGGGTATCCAGGATTCAACAAACCAGGTAAAGTCGCGGCGGACATTTACCTAATATAATTTTTAAAACATAATGTTAATACATGTACTTTATAATAAAAATAGATCACTATCATTCTCACAATTTGTTTTATTGCGTTACAAAAATCGAGCGCTTCTAATGGAAAACCTTTCAATTCAGAATTCAAAGGAACACTTGGCTGAATACACTGCCAAACTGACCAGATTTATAAAGATATTGGTAATAAAGTAAAGGTTCATGGTCTGTAATTTTTTGTTCCCTAAGTACATGTACTTTTTTACCACTTAAGAAAAACCACTAGGTTTAATCGAATCATTTTATATACAGCGGGTCCAAGACTTTTGACGTTGTATGTATATTGTATGACTGAATAAGCTAGGTAATTCTTGTGGAAAGAAAACTTGCCTCTTCAACGATTGCTCCCATTTCAACCAGAACTAAGTACCAATACTCCCGCTTTAATATTGTGATAACATTTTTGGAGAATCGGTAGTATAACGCTAGATGAATACTTTTAAAACGACCACTAGACGCAGAAATGGTTCAATCGAAGTGATTTTGATGTAGCTGTGTAGGTTGAACCTTTCTGCGTCGATTAAAAGTAGTCCAGGTATTCCACAATAATTATGAGAGTGGCAATGGAGAGGAAAATGGTGAACTTTGACATTTTGGCTATATTTATAAGACACTGTCAATGTTTGGGTTGTTTTGGGGAATAAGGGCTACAAAAGTAAATAGAGTGGTATAGCTATATCGTTTCCGAGCTACAAGGTGTTTATTTTCGGAAAAAATTTACATTACCCTATGTCTCTTCTTAAATTAGATTTTGTACAATGATTTCTTTATTCTACAGGCATTTTTTCAAATACATGCCAAGACAAAGTAGACAAATATGTGTAAAATAACATTTTGCCTTTTTTCAGAACTTGAGAGGGAATTCTGAGCTTCTACTACTTTTATAAAATAATTATTTAACTGGAAATTTAAAAAATATAAAAATTTTAACTAATTTTGCAGAGAGCCGCGACATACTAGACTATACTCTAATTGCAAACACGGAATTCCAGGAAACAACTACTCTGCGGGCTAATGCCCCAACCAGCATTGAATTGCATCTGGAAAATCTATAGTATACAGCTAGAGTTACTCGTCAGCAGCTCTCCAGACATAGCTCTTATCAGTATGCTATAGGTGAGATATCTAACAAGAGCATAAGAATGTTTATACAGTAACTATGCAATCAAAATTGGCATCATATTATAGAGCACTCTAGTCGCCATTGAAATATTGTAAGGCCGGTTGAAAATAATTAAAAAGTAAGTATAAAATGCAACAAACAACTAAACAGCAATTTTACAAGGCCTCCATTTTGGTATCATTAGCAGCAATAATATGATTCTTTTTGTAGCATAAAATCCATTAACAACAATCAGTTATTTATTAAATGTATCGTAAAGGTATAAAGTAACAAGCCTCTCTGTTTAATCCCAATATGTGCAACGGAAATGTTATGTGGTGTATTAGTAAATATTATTTTACACATTTTACTGCGCTTTATGAAAGCAATTTTTATTGTGGAGACAATTTTATTGTGATTTGTATGGCCCATATCTAATAAATTTTACATGCGTCGCATATTAAGTGATTCTTTACAAAATTATTATAATTAAAAAAAGGTGTTTTGAAATGTTATGGTTTTTGATGCTAAAATTAGCTCATAACTTTTCATAATTGTCTTCATTTTAATTTCAATATTCAGAAACTGAATAGAATTGTGAAATTTTTATTGGTGTACGGCACAATGCTTTTCAGCGTTGTTTTGAAATGGCTGCTGCCTATAATTTAGTTCTAAAAACCAGCTTTAATTGACAAGTAAGCTATGTGAGTGATTTCTATAAACCACTGGAAATTATGATTCCAAAAAAAAATATCATAACATGGCTATATGGTAATGGTAAATAATATATGAAGTTAAAATCATGTTTTTTTCATATTTGCAAAATATTTCAATGAAACGGGTAAATAGAAATTCTTTCAATTTCGAGATAAAAGTAGTATTTTTTTGTTTTGATAACATTAATGTTCTTCTAAATGCGCTACTTCTTTTGAATTTTTTCCACTGGCTTAAACCTGACATGTTTATTCTTATACAGTGACTATGAAAGCTAAATCTAGAGGTAAAATTAGACTTCCATCGTTCGCTATAAGACAAATTGCTGTTTCAAATTTGTTTTATAGAATGTCAATGTAATTTTACGTCAAAACAAACGTTTATCATTCTTTATTGTTTTACAGCTGATAATATTCTTACATAATAACTATGTTACGCTGTATAATACAGCTATTTACTCTTAGAAGTAAAATTGTGTCCAAGTATATTTTAATATAGTATAGGATCCCACTATAAAATGACCTTCACCGAGCTGGTTAACGGATGAAAAGTATTTTATATCCAATTAAATAATATGTCAATAAATACATTGGAAATGGGTTGTCTAAAAAATTTCAGTACAGAATATGATTAACAATTAAAAATTATTTTTTTTAAAAACATTTCACTGGTTTGGTTAATAGACAAATTCCATACCAATCGAAAGTATGAAGCCCATAGAATATGCAAACGTTGGGTTGTTTATTTTTTCCCGTCACAACTCTTCGGTAGGCAGGTATAAACAAGTAAATCGATACTAGTAACTTGCACCGGTATGGTTAATAAATTAAAGTTAAATTAAAATAAAGATTATTTCACTACCAACACTGTGGTATAGGGTTGTATGCGAAAAATCAGTTCTGAATTCCGGTTGTTGAGTTTTAAAAAGTGAAATATTCCCCAGGGAACCATTCCATGCGATAGAAGAGTACACAGCATTGTAGCTGTGTGTAGTTCGTCCATACCGAAAACGAAGACGATTCGTTTATCTGTTTCTCCAAAAAATCGAATAAAGTCCGGGGGCGGCGGTACCTATTATTATTATCTGCCTAGGAACCCCTAACGCCCTTCAGCGAATCGAAAACCCGTAAAAAATACAATTTTCTAATAATCCATTTGCCGCCCCGAATTACTTTTATTTTTGTTTTAAGGAAACGATACATATAATCATAAATTTTTATTATTTATTTCGTGTTCTCAAGGGCCGCCCCCGGAGGGGCGGTAGGAACGTCATAATATCATTTCAAGTCACTACCAGGAAATAATAGTCTATACCGAAAATGAAGACAATCCGTTTATCCGTTTCTCCAAAAAATCTAACAAAATCCGAGGGCGGTGGTATTTTGCCGCCCAACTCGTAAACCATTGTTTGTACAAAAAATTCTATAGAAGCATTTTTTCATATTTTCATAAAAAACATTCGAATATGTATTCGAAATGAAACAGAAAAGGTCGATTTCTCGAACTCGTGACTCCACCCCCCAGTTATGAATTTGGGAAATCCCCGATCCCGTCCCACAGCCGCCGTTTACCTAGCCTCATGTTCGTCGTTAGGAGTATAAAAAATTTCCTCATATCTCCCGGCCACAAATCGAATCCGATCGACCTCAAATTTTATATATGTATACTTCGCGATAAGGCGAGGGTGCATCCGGTAATGCACCGAAAAATTTTTAAAAAACGGGATACCGCCTCCGGAGCCGCCCCCCAACCGATCGAATCGAAATTTTAAAGACACTCGTACTCTTTGAGACGCGGAATCGAACAAATTAGTCCGTCTTCGCGTTAGGGGTTCCTAGGGGCAGATTAATAATAATACCACCGCCCCTGACTTTATTCGATTTTTTGGAGAAACAGATAAACGAATCGTCTTCGTTTTCGGTATGGACGAACTACACACAGCTGCAATGCTGTGTACTCTTCTATCGCATGGAATGGTTCGCTGGGGAATATTTCACTTTTTAAAACTCGACAACCGGAATTCAGGACTGATTTTTCGCAGACAACCCTATACTACCGTGTTGGTAATGAAATAATCTTTATTTTAATTTAACTTTTATTTATTAACCACACCGGTGCAAGTTACTAGTATCGATTTACCTGTTTATACCTGCCTACCCAAGAGTTGTGACGGAAAAAAAATAGTCAACCTAACGTTTGCATATTCTGTAGTCTTCATACTTTCGATTGGTATGGAATTTGTCTATTAACCAAACCAGTGAAATGTTTAAAAAAAATAATAATTTTTAATTGTTAATTAATCATATTTTGGACTAATTTTTTTAGACAACCCATTTGCAATATATTTATTGACATATTTAATTGGATATAAAATACTTTTCATCCATTAACCAGCTCGGTGAAGGTCGTTTTATAGTGGGATCTTAGACTAATATAATAATTTTATGGGTTAACAACCCACATCTAAAAAACAATTAGGTAAATTATTTTTTATAGCGTGGTTAGTAATACTACGGAACATTACTATTAGCTAACAAGTTTTATAAGCTTGTCACAAGAATATTTATAAAATACTCATAAATTTGTCGTATTCGTATTTGTCGATTTTATTATTTAGCTTTCGAAACCTTCTTGTGAAAAATTTATAAAATATTTTAGTTGCTGACAACAAAATAATGTTACTTGCCGCTATAATAAAAGGAATATATATTACAAAAACCATAACAATACGGCAATAAACACAATTGGCGTGTAACTTGAAAATTATAAAACTGTTTTGCTGGATTGGCAAATAATAAATACAACTAAAATTCCTTCTTTCACTTAGCAACAGATATACAGAAGAGAATTACTTAATAACTTTTCAGCGCAACAACAAATTATACTATATGAGACATTAGCAAAATTGTGCAGTTAACGTCAACTTTCATTGAAGAATATTATTCAGTAATAAAACATAAAAAAGTTTAAAGAAAGAAAGTCTTAAACAAATTGGTTTATGGATTTCCCATTTTGAATTTATGTAATTCAATAATGCATATATTTGAAATACTCCAAGAGTAGTCAAAAGTTACAAATTTTGGCTGGAGTTGGTACTGCTATAATAAATAAACAAATTGAATTTCCCACTTAACCACCCATGTGTAAACAAGTACACAGCACTGCTTTTACTTTTTGTAAAGTGTAGAAGATTTATGTGTATATAAATTAAGAAACATCGCAAGTTTAGTAAGTTTAAGAGTAAAGACGTAATAACATTATAGAAGATTGCATTATAAATTTTGGGTCCGTTATACTTTTATATACCCTGCAATTGGAACCCAGACGATTTATATATATAACCAAACTAAGTAAATTTCTAATCATATACGAGTTGGGCAATGTTCCAGAGGCTCCCAACGTAATCCCAGGGCTTCAATAACTTCAGAAACAAACGGTTGAGGTCTGCTCGAAGAGAAACGACTGCTCACTAAATTCAAACTTGTGTTTCTTGTGATTCACGATAATACCCAACAAATCTTCGCCGTAATATTTTCCTGGAATTTGCCATAATTTACTAAATTTAGACGGTCTTATTTTCCTCGCTGCCAGAAAAGCTAGGCAATTCCATTATAGCGCTGCTTGCAGTTGCGAAGCTGTATAGTGCGATAGTATCAATTCAAACATTTATTTATTAAAACTTTTACTTAAATATATAATATAATATATATATTATATTATTAACAGTTATTTGTATACCTAGGCCGTGAAAGACTATTTCAACTTCGGAAAGAAAGTTTCAGACCGAGGACAACAATTTTGGGATCTAAAAAGCTGTATGAGAAAACATAATTCAGAAGTTTAAATGTACAGGGGGCTCTCGCAAATACAATTTTAAAAAAAATCAAAAAGAGCAGTTAGAAAATGGTTTAAAAATATACTTCTGTAGGACACTAGAAATCCGCTTTAAAAAATGAACCTTGTGCAAGGCAAAGCATGCAGTTGGTATCCAATATGACTGGAAATGTTGAAAAACGAACGGACAAAATATTTTAAGAATTTTTCAAGGAAAGAAATAAATACAATTTTATGACACCTATTTTATATCAGCAAATTTAATATGTGTTAATGTGTTTTAATTAATAAAATCATTTGAGATAAATATCTGATTGTACAACTGTTCAAAATTTTGCCCACCGGCATGTAATGTAAACATACTTGGGCTCGTTTACCCAGTATCTACGAACTAACACAAATGTTTCTGATTGTCATCCTTTTTGAACTCATAAGTTATTGGCATCATAAATAGTGTCCACCTCGGAATTAATATGTCATGATCTTCGGTGTCGAATTATTTGCTCTCAAATATTAGGACTTTTGTCAACATGACAATTTTTTTTGTTAGCGGTTACTTGATTAAAATTCAACGCCCTGTATCTCTTTTAGGACCCAAATTTATAGGAATTTTTAGCCTCCAAAATGAGGTCCTCTAAAAACTTTTGAAGTCCTGCTATTTAAAAGTGATACACCGCGGATATATTTATAAGATATCTATGGTGATGGTCACAAAAAAAAATTTACAGATTATTTTCTTATTCTAATCTAGATACATCCTTAATGTTAGTCCTCTAATGACTTTTTTATATGACTGCCTTGCAAAGGGGGGTTTTGCACACGGAAAACACGCTCTGAAAACGGTATTTTGCACACGCCGTGTGCTAAACATTTTGCACAGAAACCATAAACCTAATGTATATCGGCATATTCAGCATTTGTAAACGTTCTTGGAATTTTTTCTTAGCACTAAAAATGCTCTTTAAATAATACTTTTGACAATGATTTTCACAAACGTCAGTTTACACAAATCACTGAGTTTTGTTCTCATGGATTGCTATAACGTTAAATGAAATTTACGCGGCTGGTGCGCTACACTCTCACCAATTTCTTCGAATATCTCAGAAATAAGACCAAACGTCGAAAAAAAAAACAGGAGACGAAAAAGTTTCGAAATTAATCAGGTCAAAGTGGTGTGTAGATGGTTCAATGAAATGAATTTTTTTTTTGTAGTTTTAAAATAAAGTAAGAGCGGGGTAGCATACAAAATACACTTCTAAGAGGGATAGGTAGTTCAAACTTAAGAAGCTTATGTAAGATCGTAAGAAGTGTTTGTGTTCCGAATTTTAAATCAGATAAGTGGTTCAAAAGTTATGAGGGAAAACCGAGAAAAAAATTCCAACTTCAACGCCTTCTTTCTCGGAAATGATGCGTTTTATTAAATAAGTTTATATCACAAATTAACATTATTTTAACCTGTTCTATCGATTTCTGAAGTTATCAAGATTAAACCCTTTATATACAGGCTGTATCACATAAGAGGGCCACTCCCATGCATCTCGCTTAATATGCGAGATACGTCAAAAATCTTTAATTGTTTTTTTGTTGCATTTTTGGAGGCCTTTATGCTCGTAAAAACAAATTTGAGATCCATGGCCAACTTTATGAGTAATAACAAAAAAACCTATAAAGTGCCCAAACTTTAAGGCTGTCTAACTTTTTTATTTTAAGAGATAGAGAAAACTTATTGGTAATACATTTTTATTGCAAAATTGATACTTCCACCTAATATAAACAGATTTTTGAAATATCGTATGCGGTTCGCTGCGCCCTCTAGGCGAATAAAACATTTTTTTATTGAAGCAGGCTATGACCACAAAACATTGCCTGTTTTTTCGTCTTTCATGCAATATACTACATGTTGCCCTTATCTTTTGTATTTATTACATTTTTTTCAATTTTAATAAAAAAAATGTACCTAAATATTTTCGTGTCGCTCAAGATAATGTAGAACCTGTTTTAAAGACGTCAACTGCAAAAAAATAATAAACAGAATGTACTTTTATATGCAAAATACACATTTTCTTATAATATTATTTTATTGCTTTTCACATTAGAAGCAATTGGGTCTTTAAAATTATTTTGACACAGACAATGTAATAAAATAATATTATAAGAAAATCTGTATTTTGCATAAAAAAGTACATTCTTTTTATTATTTTTTTTGCAATTGGCGTCTTTAAAACAGGTTCTACATTATCTTGAGCAACACGAAAATATTTAGGTTCATTATTTTTAACTAAAATTGAAAAAAATGTAATAAATATGAAAGATAAGGGCAACATGTAGTATATTGCAGGAAAGACGAAAAACAGACAATTTTTTGTGCCTATAGCCTGCTTCAATAATTTTATCCGCCTAGAGGGCGCAGCGAACCACATACGATATTTCAAAAATCTGTTTATATCAGGTGGAAGGAATCAATTTTGCAATACAAATTTATTACTAATAAGTTTTCTCTATCTAAGTTAGACGGCTTTACAGGTTATTTGTTATTACTCATAAATTGACCATGGATCTCAAATTTTTTTTTACGAGCATAAAGCCCTCCAAAAATGAAATAAAAAACAATTAAAGATGTTTGACGTGCCTCGCATATTAAGCGAGATACATGGGAGTGGCCCTCTTATGTGATGCAGCCTGTATATCATCATTAACAATTTGCTCGATTGTTCTATATTGACACAAATTAATTTGACTGTTCCTTCATTTGCAACTCCACTTTGTTCATTGTGTGTAGTAATTATCATCTAGTTCAAGCTGATCTAGATATTTTTAATTGTAGTATTGTCTGTCAGAAGATTTTATCGCAGTTGTTAGATTTGCTTTGTAAATATTTTAACTTTGACTTTTTTTGTATTCTCCTTCCCATCCTGTTTTTTTTACTGTATAATGCCGTATCTAAATTAATAATTGTGGAATCCGACCTTATCGACGGAATTGTTCCTTAGCATATCTAAATACTTGATATCAAAAAATATACATATAACTTAATTGATAGGAAAATTGATTTATATTAGCTTCAATGCCTTTAGAGTACAATAAAAAATCTACAAAAGCTAAAAATATTGTTGGTATGATTCATCGCTAGTCAGGGAATAGTTAATTTCACGTAACATTATTTATACCTAATTAAAAATGTATAAAAGAAAAACTTAAAAATCTAAATTGCAATGAAATTAACAAAATCAGAGAAATAAAGTATATTTAATGTAATTAAATTATTTCTAAAACAAAATTCTCATGTCAAATTTATTAGTAGACCTCCACTTTTTAAAAACATGTAGTAGATCACCCATTGAATCACCCAGTATAACGCCTCCACTGAATTGCACTATAAAAGAGAATAATGTTCTCGCCAGACGATAATACACGAGGGATATTTCTTTTTCCGGTGTCTATATTATTTGCAAATTGATTTAATTACGTTGCATAATTGAATGCTTTCATAAAAAATGTTTGTGAATAGACCATGTCCAATTAAAATTTTGTTATAATTTCTCTGTAATGTGTGTTACACGAAATGCTCCTTAAAAATGTTATAATCGACGCGTGATACTATCTACAGTAATTATTACATTGAAAGTTGTAGCCTTGTTTGTTAAACTTCGAAATCGTCATGACTTTTGCTAGAATAAAAATAGCTTAAATATTTACTGCTAGTTTGCCATCTACTTTCTACTACAATGTATGAAGCGAAAGACATCTTAATGACATAAATATAGTTTATGGGTCACGTTAAATCTAGTTAATTTTCACACGTGCGAAAAATGTAAAAAGGCAATAAATAAATAATGTTTTTTTTACATGACTTTTGCTAGAATAAAAATAGCTTAAATATTTACTGCTAGTTTGCCATCTACTTTCTACTACAATGTATGAAGCGAAAGACATCTTAATGACATAAATATAGTGTAAATGTAAAAAGGCAATAAATAAATAATGTTTTTTTTACTGTACTGTAATAGTTATTTTTGTATCCAGTGCGCGAAATGCTACTTTGGTGATGGAGAATTTGAAAACATTCATTCAAAGTGAGCCACCCAGAATCTTTAAAAGCCTCAGAGATATGGTCAACCTTTCTTAAATTATAACAAAATCTGATACAGACATTTTACAACTTCTACATACTACACTTGTTGTGTGCCAATAATGCGGGCCAAAAAACAATATCACAATAAGTTAAAATAGATAAAATCAAGCCATCCGTAAGTCTAAGTTCCCTACTTAATAACACCTTCAGCTTACCGAAACACTTTTTAAATAAACTATTAACATCCAAACCTGAGCCAAATCACCAAATCTGAGCCAAATCAAATCTGAGATCAGTGTCAATCAACAGTCCCAAATTTTTACATGCGTTGACTGATTCAAGTAAACAATTGTTTATGCTAATTTGAAATATGAGATTAGTAATAATTAACTGTCTATGAGAACCAAACACTAACATTTGAGTTTTCTTCTCATTTAGAACCAGACTATGTGCTGCAGAAAATTCACTAATAATCTCGAAGTTAACATTGATATTATGAATAGCAACATCTAGATCATTATATAAAAAATGATAATATATCTGGGTGTCATCCGCATATTGCTGCAAAGAACAAAATTTAAGAGACCGCGATAAATCCCAAGTATAAAAAGAAAATAGCAAGGGGCCCAAGATACTACCTTGGAGAACGCCCATATTTATAGGGAGAAATTTAGAAAAAACATTATATAATAATACTCTTTGTCGTCTCTGCAATAAATAGTTATTAAAAAAACTAAGTGCAACTTTGCCCACACCAGAATATCTAAGTTTAACAATTAAAGTTTTATGGTCAATAGTATCAAAAACCTTACTATAATCCAGCAGAATTAAACACGTACCCATATTTACATCGCATGACCGTAGAATATCATCCGTTACATTGAGTAAAACAGTTGCTGTGCTGTGATGGCGACGAAATCCAGATTGATTGCTAGATAAAAAAATTACTTTTAGTTAAAAATTCATTAAATTGTACTACTTTTCCAAAATTTTAGACAAAACTGGCAGTACATTAATTGGCCTAAACTCGGATACACTCACAGGATTGCCTGACTTCGGCACAGGAATTACGTTAGCATTCTTCCATATCTCTGGAAACTGACCAGAAGTAAGACATTTGTTAATTATGAAAGTGATGTGGTCACTTAAATAAGGAATTAGATATAGTAATATGTTTAATGAAACACCATCGGCTCCCGCAGCATTAGATCTGACATTCAATAATAATTTTTCAATTACTTTGTAATCAACTGACTAAACTTACTATGAACATCAGGGCATAACCGATTACTATAATTGGCATCTATAAAGGCCTCATTATCAACCTGAACATTCGATGAACAATTAGCATAAAAATTATATCTGAGAATTGCAACCGAAGAACCAATATAAAGAAATTTTAAAGTCTTCCAAAAATTACGAGTATTAGTTTTAAATGCATGATGCAAAAAAGCTCTTTTTCTGCCTTAACTGATGTATTGACAAAATTTCGAAGTTCTTTATATTCATTCCAAGCCTCCGCCTCCGTTTTCAATCGTTTATATCTAGTGAGAGCTCGTCGTTTCAATTTAATTAAAAACTTTAAATTATCATTAAGCTAAGGGGAAGAAAGGTTGGTAATCCTAGATGTTTTGAATGGATCATGAATGTCAAACATGACACAAACAATCGTCCCTCTTATCATGTAGGGGCGTATAATCCAAAAAATCGAAAATTCAGTTACGCCGGCATTAGGATTTTCTTGGGAGTACTTTTCATATCATGGAAGGGCGTAAGCGTATATTTCATAGGTTATTAATATTATTATTATTATTATTATTATTATTATTATTATTATTCTACATGGAATAGGGCTAAGAAATTTCTATGTAGCCCAAATTTAAAATTATACATCAATAAAAGTATAAATAAAACTAGTACAAGAGCAAAAATAAAAAATAATGTGTACGCGTAATATAAAAACAAAATAAATGTTCATGGGTTTCTTCTAAACAGCGAAGCATCAAGTCTTTTCTTGAATATAGATACATTTGGGGAATTAACCACGTGCAATGGCAGACAGTTCCATGTCGAAAAAATACGATTGGAGAGGAAAGTTTGCCTGGTTGTTGATTTAAAATTTTCTTTCTTTAACTTCAAGCCGTGGCCCCTCAAGCGTTGATCTGAATTTCTTGGAAAGAGTTGGCGAATGTCATCACTAAAAAAGTTAGTTTTCAAGGCTTTGAAGGTAAAGATCAAATCTCCACGAAGTTTTCGATCAGCAAAAGATGTCAATCCGGCGGAAAGTAATCTCTCTTCATAGCAAGGTCGCATACGTCCAAAAGGCAGTCGTGTAGCATATCGTTGCACAGATTCCAATAGATTTTTATCTCTCACGAGGTTGGCATTCCATACTGGCCCAGCAAATTCCAGCAAAGGACGGACATAGCATTTAAAAAGGCGAACAAATACGGGAAACGTGGATTTTGCAAAAGTCTTCTTCAAAAGGTAAAGTTTGGAATTTGCTTTTTTACAAACTGCAGCTATGTGATTAGACCACGAAAGATTTTCTGTAATAGTAACTCCAAGATCATTATAGGATGATACGATATTAAGTGGGATATTTTGTAAAGAGTACTGGTAACGGGGGTTGTTTTTCCCAAGATGGAATACAACACACTTATTTGCATTGAGAGGGAGCATCCAGTCATCGCACCATTGTGCAATGTTGTTCAAATCTTGTTGAAGTGTTGCCTGATTCAATACTGGGTTAGCATACAGTTTGGCATCGTCAGCATAGAATAGAACTTTGGAGTCTATGTGAAGTACTAGGTCCGAAACAAACACCAAAAATAAGAGAGGGCCTAACACCGAACCCTGCGGTACGCCACTAATTACAGGACGAGGGGATGAAAAAGAGTCACCAACCCGCACACTAAAAGTTCTGTCACAGAGAAAAGCATCTATCCAAAGGAGAAGGTCACCACGAATGCCGAAATGAGTGAGTTTATGTAATAGTCTTTTCCTAGGCACTCTGTCAAACGCCTTGGCAAAGTCTAAGTAAATAACGTCCACCGGTTGCTTGTTATCGAGTGATAAAGACCAATCGTTGACGCACTGCACTAAATTTGTCACTATTGATCGATTAGGTACGAAACCATGTTGTTCTTTGGGGATGACATGAGCCGACATTAAAAATTGAAGCATTTCATCTCGTATTATGGACTCCATGATTTTGCTGATAATTGGCAGTAAACTAATTGGACGATAATTTTCACTATTAAGTTTGTCACCTTTTTTGTAGATGGCAGTGACAGAAGCCTTTTTCCAAACGGAGGGAAGTGCATGTTGTTGAAAGGACGCATTCATAATTTTTGATAGTGGTTGAGAGATAACAGCAGAGCATTTTTTAAGAAAAGCCACACCTAGGCCGTCAATTCCCGGTGAGGAACCCTTTTTAAGCTTCTTAATACAACTTTCAATTTTTACTGGGGAGAAGTCAATACTCGTTAGGGCATTTGATAGCGTGACACCTTTAATAGTAGGGATATTTCCATCAGTTTCAACGGTGAATACTTTTGTGAAATTTTCCGACAAAAGTTCTGCTGCTTCTGTGTTAGTTTCACAGAGGTCACCATTGGGTTTTTTGAGCATCGGTATTGACACCCTAGAGTTTAGGTGAGACCGTATATAGCTATAGAGTTTTTTTGGGCAATGATCATTTGCCAGAGATTCTTCATAACCTTGCCTTAGTAGTTTTAGTTCGGAAGATAGGTTATTTGAGAACGTTTTGTGAGTGATAAAATCAGAACGAGTGCGAGACCTTTTGTATTTTTTCCACAAGTTTCTCTTATGTCTGATTTTCCTGAGAACATTCCAGTTTATCCAAGGTTTCTTTCTATTCTTGTACACTTCTCTTGTACTTGAGTGTTTTTCAATAATTTTGTAGACAGCATCCATGAAAAAATCCCATATTGAGTGTATATCATTTGTATTGAAAGACCATACAGTCCGGTCAAGGTCCTCAGCAACTCTGTCGTAGTCTATTATTTTTATAGTTTTAAATGAACTTTGTTCGGCACTATCGATCAGAAATTGGGTGGATGTGGTTATAACAGCATGATCGGATATACCAATGGGTGAGTTTATGATAGGGGGAGTTAAGAGATTAGGGTCATTTGTTATGACAAGATCTAATATAGATGGATTCTGGTTTAACCGAAACCTCGTTGGCTCCTCGACTAGCTGTGTCAAGTTGGATTTTAAGAGGAGATCTGAGAAATGAGATGCAGAGTCGTGGGGTTCCGGAGAGTGAGTAAGAGGCCAAGAAATCTGTGGAAAATTGAAATCACCAGCAATGACAAGATTATTTTGTGAAAGAGCCAAAGATTGTAATTTGTTAAAAAGAAGAGCATCGTTTTCAAGATCTGTATTGGGCGGTATATAGATACACATAAATGTAAGACAACAATTATTTGAAGATAACTGAAGTATCAGCGTGTCGATGTTGGGACATATAAAATCTAATTGTTTAACAGAGAATTTTTTTAGAATGTGAGATTTTATGTAAATGCAAACACCACCTCCTATACTATGAAGCCTGTCGGACCTAAACAGATGAAAACCATCAATATTTATAAGTGCATCAGGGATATGAGGTTTAAGCTAGGTTTCTGCTACTAAAATCAGAGAGGGGTCATAAGATTGCACAGATGGAACTAAATCGTTAAATTTGGAAACAAGACTATCAAGGTTTGTATATAATATAGACCATTCAGTAAGACAAGGTTTTAGTTTTTTGACTGTCTCTTTGTAATCTCAGGCAAACCGTTGATGTATTTAATTGTGAGATTCGATTCGCCTCCATTTAAACGTTCCTGCAATTCCTCCCGGACGCTATTTAAGTATTCTATTTGACTTGGTGTTTTATCATCCGATATCTTGAAATTCTTTGTGGTATTATTGTTAAGTAGTTTTTGTTTATTTCGTAAAACATGACGGGCCGCAGACTGATTATCAAAAACTACTTTAAGAGGACGAGGTCTATCTCCATTGACGTTCCTACCAAGGCGGTTAACAGAAAGTGGTGCATCTACGGAGTCAATTACAGATAGAATTTCAACGACTTTTTCAAAATCGGCAGATTTGCGAGCTTCTGCAGTTCCGGTTGCTTCAGGAGCACCCTTAATAATAATATTTCTAGAACGATTAATCCTTTCAACAGCCTCAACAGTTACTTTTTCAAAAGATTTACGCGGAATTTCGAAATTTTGAGTAGCAGAAGTAATTTTCGTTTCGATTTCGTGAAGCTTCTGCTCTAAACTACTTATTTTTGAATTCATGTCTGCTTTCTTCACAAATGCTATGCACATTAAAGGCGTAAAAGCCAAATTATCTATATTATTTATCACGTAGGGATGTAATGGACCATACGCCTATTCGTGAGGTAAAAATATTTGCCGAGGCATACAAAATGTCTTGGGCGTATATTCCATCATTTGCGTTCTCGTCGTGTTTACAAAACAATTCTAACCTAAAAATTACTAGTGAAATGTGGTAGCACATTCAGTCAT
The DNA here is from genome assembly GCA_037114965.1 of Monochamus alternatus. Lineage (NCBI taxonomy): Eukaryota > Metazoa > Arthropoda > Insecta > Coleoptera > Cerambycidae > Monochamus > Monochamus alternatus. The sequence goes on from CM073429.1 coordinate 27,063,686, forward strand.
CTAAAATGGATGTTCTTGTTTGTTGGATTGATGGATCTAAAAATGTTGTGTCTGCTAGTGAACTAAAAACTGTAAACTGTAAAGAAATTAGAGTTGGATGTAAGGTGAAAATGCTATATGGAAAACGATGGTATTACGGTAAAGCTGTTGCGATTGAATATCTTGATCGTGTTGCAAGTGCAGAGAATTTCAACAACTTTTGTTCGAATCATCCCATCGATAAATCGACTTTTGAATATCAAAATAATGTCACCGATTCAGATGAAGATGTGCCATTAGCCAAATTAAAACAATTCTATAACTTGGGACCTGCGAGTAACAATAATTCGGACGAAGATGTATCATTTTCAAAACAAAAACAATTAGACAACTTGGGGAACGAGAGTAACAACAAAGACATAAACGATAATTTATACATGCAGCAAAATAGTGCGAATGATTTATTAGAACCTAACGATACGTATTTAAGTGTTGATAACGATGATTCAGACGCCGATCCTACAGTATGTTGTGAGGTTAGGTATTGTAAAAAAAAGTTTGTTCAGCATGTCTCTATTGTGACATTCTTTTGTGTTTTCAACATTTTAATGAAGACCTTCGAAACTGCAACCATGGAAGAAACATTCACATGGAAATAATCGAAGAGCCGGAAGATTGTGTTACAAATACTGCTACCGCCGTTCAACCGAGTCTTTTATTATGGATGGTGAGCAGAGAGAGACTACCACGATAAAAACTCCTAAGATCAATAAATAAAAATTGGCTAAAAGTTTGAGAAATATTGTCGGTAAGAGACACCGATCGAGGCAATAAAATTAACTGGACAGACATCATGGAAATAATGGTGACCAAGGATCCAACGAAATTATTTTTCAAAACAAGCCACCTTATCAAAGAGTATGACTCTATTACTTTAAAACGGTTACAGACTAATGTATCTGAAATACCAATTCGCCCTTTAAATAGTGCACCTATAAACATACCGAAACGTAAATATGAGGATTTAGTTTCATTGTGTCAGGGAGATACCCCAGTTGTAAAGATACCAGAATATCAGGAATTCTTTAGATCCTTGCCACGTGGAGAAGAGTAAACTTATCGTTAGTATTTTATGAACTCTTAAGTCATCTTACAACATTGCAATGTATTATAGCTCGTATTTTAGGGTGTTTTTATACATGCGTTAGTGTACTATATTTTTTTTTCTTTTTGTCAAATGATTATTTTTGTTATATTATCAGTTTTCCTTAAAATAAATAAAAATTTCCTTATTTTAGTTAACGGCGTATCTTACTTTAATAAATCAAATAAAAAAAGTCAGGTATCACGTAAAGGCGTATATGCAAACTTCACGGTTTAAAAAAAACACTATGCAGATACACACGATCCATTATCTGAGTGTTGTAGCATATACTTTGTTAGCTGTAATTCCAAAATATGGGTTTGTTTGAGAATTAAATAAAAAAAAACAGCTGCATAAGCTGAACGCATTTTCGTTTTTTGTCTCTCCTATAAAATTTATAAAATGCACATACGTCCCTATGTGATAAGAGGGACGAAATATAATACTCTGTCATTAAAAAAATTTATCATATCATTAACATCATCAAGTACATCGCCTAATAAAAAATATTTCACCGTGTCAAAAAATTAAAATAAAAATGTGATGTAGAGCGATGAAACACGACGAAAGGAAAACATTAAGCTCTCCAGCATTGCAACATTGTTTGTTTGTGAAGACTATTTTAATGTAACTTTAATTGGAAATACAATACATAAGTACTTTGCCTAAATACGATCCTTTTTCGTTAAGCATTTACGACCGCACGTTTTCCATTGCCGGTAATAAAAAACATTTTTTTATTCCTATTAAGGAAGTATATATATATATATAAAACCGCAGTATAATGCAGCTATACAGTATACAAAACAGTAACGTACAACTAGTTCTCGATGAAAGGTCTTTTGGTAAGAAATATGTACCTAAATTATTTTTATAGTAATAATGATTTTAGCTGGTGAAGACGATATTTGTTGTAGAGTCATATATTTTTCAATTTAAAGAAAAGTATCCAAAACTGCACTGCACGTATTTTTATTTCAGTGTGATAGAAATAATAACACAGCCTTAAAGAATAAGTTATCTATGTAGATTTGCACGCTGAAACTGAATTTGAAATCGATTTAACACTTACAAGGCAGGTTTTTTTCTCTACGTTCGAGAAAACCTCGAAAATGAATGAAGTTGTAGAATTTACTCTCCAACATCGAACTTTGAGTTGAAACAGCCGTATTTAGAATTCTGTCAAGGAGAACTATTTTGTCAAGGTCACTAAACAACGTTACTAAGATAGATGGGGTATAAATACAATGGTCCACTTTTATTGGATACTGAAGAGAGAAGATATTGTAAAATGAGAAATAAAATATTGGACACTTGATTAAATTGTTTTCAGATTACGTGGTTATTGATGGTCTGTTAATGTGTAGGTTTTCTCCTCCTCTGGGTAATGTGGTTATTCAAATGTTGCCTTCTTCTATTTAGAGTCTCCTCTATGTGTCTGCCTTACAAACTTTTTCATCCTCTAGTGGCTAGAACACCGGATCAAGAGCTGTCAGTGATTATCATTTAGTGCTCCGGGTTATAGTACTATATTAGATAACAAGTTCGGTGTTTGACAGTTAATTTTGCAGCTTCATTGACTGTTTATTGTAACACATTTTTTTTCACTAGGTATCGGTTTTAATATTGGCAGTCATATGTCACAAGCAATGCTTGGGACAAGAGACCGGAATAACTGCTCCAAGAATTAACCTCGATGTTAACGGAGTCGGATCATTACTTAATAAGGATGTAGTCGGAGCTGTAGATGCCACTGGTTTAAATGGTACTATTAACACCTAAAACTACTACCAAATCTTTCTGACATATTTTTTATTTAAATAGAAAAATATATTGTGCTTCCTCAAAATATGTTTTATTGTTAATAACACATTGTTGAAATTTTTCTAATAAAAAAAGTGTATATGGTTTATTTATCATTAATTCAAATTGATAAATTTGTATTTAACGTCACTATAAGGTTTTACAGTTAAAAATTAAAAGATCTAATTGAAGCATTTAGCTAATAGAGCATTTACATGTAGGCGGCTCTGCGATCAATGTTAGGTATTAAATCTAACCTCACAGATATTTGTTATTTAATTTTTGTTGTGTTTCAATTTGTGTAAAACAAACATGCCATATATCTGTTATGTACCACAGTGTTTATCTGTTGCTAATAAAAATACAGATTTCATGTTTCGCAAGTTCCCTAATAATGCTGAAAAAATGATTAATAACAATTGAGTCCAGCAAGAAACCAACTCAGTACACAATGATCTGCTGAAAATATTTTACAGAAGATTGTTATACTATTAGTATTGGTAAGTACAAGAATACATGAGCTATTTTCAGTTTATATTTTTCATTATTTGAAAAGGTTTCATTCTCATTTTTAGAACAATGGAAAATTCTCAAAAAGCAGCTGTTTCAACATTATATTTACCCGTACACGAAAATACGATACCAATACAGTAAAAATTAATGAACTCGTGAAAAGGCGAAAACATGATGAAAATGTAGGCAAACTTGCAGATGGAAGAAAAATAGAAATGTGACACGAGTTAAATGTGATCATAAGAAAATTACTTGAATGATAATAACGCCGATAATCCTGAGAGTATAGCAAGCGCATCTAGTAGTAACAAGTTATTTCACGATATGGCGATTCAAAATGTTATTAGTTACAAAAAGGCACAATATCACCCAATTTTTTAAATGAAAACCATTTAAAACACCTAACAGGGTTTTCAACTTTTTCTGTATTGTACTTGTACTTTAATAAAAATACCAAATAAAAACTGCATATGTTTATTATTATATGTCACATGTACATTATTTAAAACACTGATTTTTTATATATTATTCGTATTTTTTCAGAAACTGGGTATTTAATGTAATTTTATTTACTAGGCATATTACATGCAACATTTTTGCAATTTGGGCGGCAACTAATAATTTTTCTATCATTTCATGATTTATAAAATTTCAATTCTTTAAAAAACAAAGAATTACCAGCAAATTCTTTAGGCACTCCAACGTTAACAATTTCTGTGTTAAATTACGTTTTATTACTTCTCTTTCCAAATTGCTAATGTAAAATGCAAATAAACAAGGTTATGTGAGGTTAACATAAATAAGATTTTAATACTTTTTTGTACTTGTACACGTTTTATTTTGATAATACGTATGCAAATTAGATTTATATTCACTATTTGTCTTACATGAATTCAAATCAAAAATTATCGAACCATTAACTAGACCATAGAACATTAACATTAATACCTAACTTTGACGCTAGCGCTCCTATCGGAATTTAACGACACTGAGTTAATGTAAATGCTCTATTGGCAAAATAAGAGTAGACATTGACGTAATTATGCGTCGCAGAAAGTGCTGCTGTTGGAAGTAATACCACTGAAAATAATGACACTATAGTTGCTACAAATTCTAGAATACTCCTATCTGAAGCAGTACTTCTATGCCCAGCTTATTCGACATTGAAACCAGTGGAAGTGAGTAAAAATAAATAGATAAGGTAAATATTCCATTAATTCAGTTTTTGAAGTAACTAAAAATCTGGTAAAATTGCCCATCACTTTGCGAAAGAGGAGAAGAGTAGCCTAGCTATCTACAGTCCTTTGTTGCAGAATGATCTTCAATGATTGGATGCTTATTCCAAAAAATCAAATCTTTCATACCCATTGGAGGAAATCAAAATGACGCAACCAATCACCGCCTAGTCTAGCCACCAAAGTTGAGTTGATAAGCTGGAAGAAGAACATTAGCACAAGAGAAACTTTAGGCAAAGTGAAGAGTGAAGCGACTATTAGAATTATCAGGTAGCGGGTATGAACACTCCTACTTATATTTCGAAGGTATGTCTATCCTATTTTATTTTATTTCTTTTGATGTGAGTAAGAGATATTACCGAAATTGATATTTTTTGTATGCAAATATGTTCTCTAATTCGTAGTTACTATTTTATATTGTTTACGGTTTTGTTATATTCACCGTCCGTTATAAAAAACAGTGGTATAATAAGCGGTGATAGATAAATTCTTCTGAAATATTGTAGACCATGAACAGTAGATGTACAGGTCCTCATTTCGTAATTTTTTTCAAAGTGTATGCCAATTAAAGATAAAGACGATATTTTGGTGGTGCAAATACCTGACTCAAAAACTAATATCAAAAAGACATTTTCAATAACAAATGAGATTGTAAGAGGAGTATTCTGTCTTGGATATGTATAGAAAATATATGGACTGTAGGTTCCCTAAAACATGTAATTCTAGGTTTTTTTGTAACTTATGCTAAATGAAAATGTACAAACCAGGCAATTGGCAAAAACGCAATTGCATACAGAATAGCAATATTTTTAAATTTGGATGATTCGAAAGGCTATACTGGACACAGTTTCCGCAGTACTTCAGCTACGTTATTAGTCAATGCTGGAAGTGATATTCTTACTCTAAAAGGACATGGCAGATGACGAACAAACGCAGTAGCAGAAGAGTACTTAGATGATTGTATTTCAAAAAAATGTGAAGTAGCCACTCAAATTACTACTACTTCAAAGTACTACTTCAAGTACCAAAAAATGTTGTCTTATTTTCGAAAATTTTGTTTCTACCACAGGTACTTTATCAACGACCAATTTGGAAAATAACAAACAGGAACTCATTCCACCAGCCTTCAAGGGGAATTTCCATTAGTAATTTAACTAATTGTAAATTTGAATAATATTTAGTTATTGATGTTAATTTAAACTGATTTCAATTTTTATAAATAAAAATAAGTAATAAAAAATCTGCTTGAACGAAAAGCATTGTTATACATTTTAAGGAAGTTTGTGTATCAATATACACATATACACTACTGTTACAGCTATTTGAAGTTTCTACTAAGTAGTTTCAATGTAGGGAGTAGAAAAATATTGAATATTATTGAATTCTTTGTCGCAAATAGATTAGCATGGAACTAACGAATCACAGTTGATGTCTTCTGCATGAGATTTATCTCATCGATGTGGAATAAGGTGCTTCGTCTAGATGTACATCATTCAAAGAAGATGGCTAACTTTCTTGACTAAGATTAGAGGAATTGTATGCCACAATTTATGGATACATATCTATTACGCTTGACATTCTTATTTTGAAGTTGAAGTTTTTACATCATTTGATAATTCTTACTCGAATTTGCTGAATTCAATTTTAGCATATGTAACATTATTTGTAATTGTTATGGATTAATTTATGCACCGTACTAGAATATATCTCAGAAACGGTTAACTTTACAGAAATAATTCTAAGACAAAAAACTTGGTAGATATATATTTTATCAAAATCCAACTTTTTGTAACTGATCATCAGATTTATTTTTGCTGTTCGGTTATTGCATTGTGAACTTTGTAGATATATTTATTTTTAAGAAACGAATGGACCATACATAATAGTAATTGTTTTTTCAAAATTTTAGAAGAAGAGTAGTTAATATTCTTATGATTATTTTTAATGTAATGTTATGTAAAATTGAACATTGCAAATTGAGTTAATAAGATTGTCATGAAGAAATACAAGTTATAACAATATTTTTGATAACATCTTTAAAAAAAATTACGTGTATATAGATTCGTATAGGTACAATATCAAGTACTTAATTAAGAAAGATATTGTGGATGATACTATTTTTTTTCAATTTTCATTCATTTTTTCTCTATTTCATCCCCTTAAACCCATTGCTAGACGCTCAAAATTTTTTTGGATTATGCATAACTTATGCAATTGGCCTATCAAGCTATACCACGCACCTTTTAATGCATAATGCGTACGGCTATGGCCATTCAGGTAAGTTTGCAGCTATCTTCGGCTTTAGAAAATATTTGAATTCTTATTATTATTAATTATTCTCAAATTTTTCTAAGGCATCATATGTAATAGTCACTCTATCCGTGTTTTTTTTTTCAGGGCATAGGAATAGCTATCCTGTCGCGTACCAGTTACTTTAATACCTCTATATCCTTAATAATAGTAGCACATCCCAAGATTAAGTAAGGTGAAATGGTAGGATAAAATGGTAAGTTGAATATTTGGGAAGTTTTCCGATGCCTTGATTAAATTCTACACTTCTTACTTAAGAGACAGATACTTACTTCTGGGAGGATATAAAAATTTCAACTCACATTAATTTTCTCCAACATCAGGCGTTCCGCAAGGTTCAAATTTAGGTCTGATATTATTTCCATTTTTTTTATTAACAATATTCATTACTTGCGAACATTTGTTATTTGCGGATAATTTTAAACTATATTCTCAAAGTAAATTCTATTAGATTCAATTCAACTGCAACAATGTATCAAATAAATGTCTTCATGGTGTGAACTACATCATCTGAAACTTAATATTTCTAAATGGAATGTAATAATTTATATTGGCAATAATAGCTTTCCTATTTATAAATACTCAATTGGTAATAGTATTGTTTGTAGGGTTGATATATTCAAATATTTGAGTATATATTTTACTTTTATCGATCATGTCAATAATATTGATTCTAGTGCTTTTAAATCATATGGCTTCATTTATTGTAACTACCTTCAGATATAAACATCTTCAAAACTCTGTTTTGCTCTGGTAAGATATAAGTAAGAATGCGCTTCGATAATATGATATCCTATTTATGAAGTTCATTGTCAGCTAAGAATCACTTTAAAGACAATTTTTAAAATTCATATCAATTTTATAAGATGGGTCTTATCTTTCCAGAGGTTTTTCCCAAATTCATCTGCTTAATAGATTTCATTTTGATTTCTTGGAAACTAGACGAAATATTATGTTGATTCGTTTTCTGTATCACATTTTGAGTAACAAAATTGATTGATACATTTTTTGATACCCCACGTAAATTCTGGACACCAAGCTCTGTTTTGCTGTATTAAGCCTTGTTCTCACGAACACGAAATTACGAAAATACTCGTCACTTGCGCAGATTTTGATTTAATTTATTAATGGCGAGAAAGTGTCAACTTTTCGCGAATTTCGCAAAACATGAATATTTTCACTATTTTCATTATGTGGGCTTAGTAAGTTTAACTCGAGCTTTCACGACACTCAATGACAGTTTCATGATGAAAATGATAGAAAATATTGCAGTTGGCCAAATTCGCTAAAAGCTGTGCGTCATATAACACAGCCCCACAAAAAAAAAGTTCATACACAAGAGAGTGACATATGTATTCCCATGTATTTTTCGATGCTGAATCCGATCCCGAGCTCAGAATTGGTCCTACACATCTGGAATTGGCCCCAGGGGCCGAAAATGGCCTGAAATGCGGTTCTCGAGATAAGGCGAAGTCGACGCTGAAGCTAAAGCCGGATTTGTGCTCGAAAAGTTTATGGCCAACTGAAATTCCGGGTTTGGGTCTGGGAAAATAACCCCTTGGGGCGGGAAAATCCTGTTTTGGACGTCCCGGTCGCGACTGTGGTATTTTCTTGTGTTTTTCAAATCTGGACCTGAGACTGGGTGTGAAAAGTTTTTAGTCAGCTGAAATTCCCAGTTTGGGTGCGGGAAAATGGCCCATTGGGGCCGGAAAATTATATTTCGGGCGTACCAGTCGCAAAAGTGGGATTTTCATGTATTTTTCAATCATGGTCCTTAGAGTATGCTCAAAAAGTTTTTGAACAACTAAAATTCCCAGTTTGGGTCCAGGAAAATGGCCCATTGGGGCCGGAAAATCATATTTCGGACATACCAGTCGCAACAGTGGTATTTGTGGATTCGGAAGTAGTCAGTGGTATTTTTGTTTGTATATGATTTCCTTCTATTTAATTGCACGATATTCTTTTGTTTCGTTTTTGTATTTGATTTTGTCCTGTTTTGTTGCATGAACATATTTTTTCTTGTTCTTGATTGCTCTTGGCTACACCTTGTTGATCCATTTTTTGTTACAATGTACACTTTTTTAAATGCAAGATTTGTTACTGTTAATTTTCTTATCACATGTATTTTTTGCAAGTTTTCTTATTTTTTTTACATATTTTGTTATTGTTTGTTGTTTGCATGTTTTGTTATTGTTTTTTTGTTGCATGTTCTGCTATTGTTCATATATATAAGTAAATGAGAGATTCCAATCGACCAATGGCATTCCAAACACGGTATGAGTTCCGGAATTTAAAAGTACATGAAAATACCAATGTCTCAACTGACGCGTACAAAACACGATTTTCCGGCCCCTGAGGGTCATTTTCCCGGTCCCGAACAGGGAATTTCACATGGCGATAAACCTGTCAAGTACAGTCTAAGCTATAGGAATTAGTACATAAAAATCCCACTGTTGCGATTGGTACGTCCGAAATATGATTTTCCGGCCCCAATGGGCCATTTTCCCGTACCCAAACTGGGAATTTCAGCTGTCCAAAAACTTTTTGAGCATATTCTAAGGACCAGGGTTGAAAAATACATGAAAATCCCACTTTTGCGACTGGTACGTCCGAAATATGATTTTCTGGCCCCAATGGGCCATTTTCCCGCACTCAAACTGGGGATTTCAGCTGACCAAAAACTTTTCACACCCAGTCTCACGTCCAGAATTGAAAAACACACGAAAATACCACAGTCGCGACCGGGACGTCCAAAACAGGATTTTACCGCCCCAAGGGGTCATTTTCCCGGACCCAAACCCGGAATATCAGTTGGCCATAAACTTTTCGAGCACAAATCCGGCTTTAGCTCCAAAATTCAACGTCGACTTCGCCTTATCCCGGGAACCACATTTCAGGACATTTTCGGCCCCTGGGGCCAATTCCAGACGTGCAGGCCCAATTCTGAGCTCGGGATCGAATTCAGCGTCGAAAAATACATGGGAATACATGTGTCACTCTCTTGTGTATGAACTTTTTTTTATTTTTGTGGGGTTGTGTAATTCGCCTGAATTTTCATGAATTTTGCGTCCGTGAGGACAAGGCTCTGCTCGCACAAACATTTTAAAGAAATTTCCTATATCGCTGATGTGTGGCCTTTATAATAAATTTCTTCTAGTTGTGATATTCATAACGATTCATTTTAGAATATTTATAACTGGGTAGCTCGTTAAACGTTATTTGTTTGTTTGTAACTATAAATTGCATTTTGTTGATTTCATCTTGTTGGCATTATTATTTTTTATTGCTGTTTGTAGTAGATTTTTATATTTATAGTTAAATGCACCACAAATAATTGTATTTTTTTTTTGTTTTTATTCCTATAATCGGTTTTTTGTCCTGTTGGAATAATGAAGAATATTATTATTAAGACCGTATTAATTTTTGGGATGCAACGGAAATAAGATTGGGTTTAGTGATTTCGTCCAAATTTATTTCTTCGATTATCAAATAATTTCAACGAAATCTTCTATCCGTATATCCATATTTATAATTCCTGGCATCTCAACCGTGCTAAAGAAACGCCGAGTGTTCAACCAAGCATCCCGCTCGAAAATGGCGCATTGCGAATGATGATCCCGGTGAAAGTACGGAATTTTTATGTTCATTGGGTGCCTCCGTGAAGATCCCCACAAGGGTATATAAACAATACACCCCATGAAGAAGGCATCATTCTCAGTCTTCTTCCCACAAATAACACCAACATGAGAGTGATTCTGGTAAGTTTTGAATTTTTACGAATTCGTATTACTTGCTTTAGTAAATATTAAAGTGGATTATCTAAATATGCTGTGCTAAAAATATTTGAATACATTAAATAAGTACATTTTGTTGAAAGTGCCACTCTTATGTGAACGCAACGACTACAGTGCCAAAAATCAGTGTGTTTGCAGTGCTTTAAGAAAAAAGTGTGAAGTATTCATTTACAGTAATATTTAGGTATAATTTTAATTCAGCTTTTATGAAATTGATTTGCTAATAGTTCGAAGTATGCTGAAAAGTACGAGCAAAATAATAACTGAAATTAATTTAATTTAAAACCATTAGGTAGATTATTGTTCCTAAAAATTTCCAGGTCGCTGCAAACGTTTTTAATCTTTATAACCAGTTTTTAGTCCACGTTCAAATTTGACCTTTTTCATGATTTAAAACAACTATTTACTTTTCATTTGCTTCAAAAAATATATACATTTTTTTAAATTGTCATCAAATGTAGTCATAACCTATATGCTCTTCCGTAATAATAATAATAAATAAGAATTATTTACAATAAAAAATTGGTTCGGTTCAACTATTGTGTCAATTATAAAGGTTATTTTTTTAATTTTGGACCATTATTTATAAATATCCATCCATCTCATGGAGTTGATTTTTTTAGCAATCAATTACCTAGATATTTAAAACTGTATGACTTATTGAATTAGTACATTTAAAGTAAAGTATAACATAAAAGGATCAAATGCAAATTTCTTTATGAATAATATTAATTTATAAAATTTTTGAACATCTGATTTAAAATTGTAGTGATTTATCTGAACAAGAAAAATATAACCTCGCAAATTGTTTAACAGTTTGTCTTTATTTACATGCTAATAATGTTTTTACTTATATTTTTAATATCATAAAGATCTTGAAGTGAAAATACTTGTAAAAAAAATGTAAAGAAATAACAGTATTGATGCATGCAACGTTTATTACCAAGAAAGTGTACTTGATTTAATGAAAGCTATTCTAGTCTACAAATGTTCCTTAATTGGCACAGTAAAATAATATTTCTAAATATTGTTTTAACTTTAATAAAAGTTTACGACTATTGCATTGTATTGTTTTATGTCAAAATAATGAACTAAAATTTAATCTAACATTTATTTTCCTGTTTGACGTACTTACTGCAAACATGCTTGTGTAGAAAATATAAAAATGTATTCAATGGCATTGTTATACCTTGATACCTAAATGTTCACTGAATAAAACTGGGCATAAACATTATCCTTCAATTTTAAATTAAATGATCTTTATTTGATTTTCTTTTCATATACCTACATAAGAGAATACATATTTCCAATTTCTTTTTTTATAATATTTGATTAACATAGGTTCTTCCAAAATATTGGCATCATGTTGAAATTAAAATAAACACAAATATTATTATTCAAGGTGTTATTATCTTGACGCTAAAAAAGTTTTGATCTGCATTGTTAATTTGATTAATATATAGCGGTTCGATACTTTTTAAAAATTGACTAATGTGTGTTGTTCAAAATTTACCTTATCCGCAAAAGATCATTCATAATCTTTCGATTATTTTCTACAGGTAGCATCCCTGGTACTAGCAGTCACCTGCGGTGAGGCTACTAAAAAGAACGAGAAACGTGGGATTTTCGAAAGCGACATTGGTAGTTCCCATGGCGGATACGGCGGCGGCAGCATCTCCTTTGGAGGGCAAGACGGAGGTTACGACGGTGGCTCCATCAGCATCGGTGGTGGACATGGTGGTTTAGGAGGAGGTATCGGGGGTGGTAGTGGAGGCGGATTTGGTGGTGGATTTGGAGGCGGTTTCGGAGGCGGAGCCGGAGGCGGTTTCGGTGGCGGAGCCGGAGGTGGTTTCGGTGGCGGAGCCGGTGGTGGTGGCGGTGGCGCCACTGTTACTACCATCAACCAAGCCGTTCCAGTTCCAGTTCCACAACCCTACCCCGTTACTGTTACCAGAAGAGTTCCTGTTCCTGTAGCTCAACCTGTAGCCGTACCTGTACCAAGACCAGTACCTGTAAGTATATTTGGATCTATCTCAAAGACGTAAAATAATAATTATAGAATAATAAATTCCAATCATGTGCTTTCACAGTTTTTTAATTTTCTATCATACATAGACGTAAATCCAATAACTTTCTTAATTTTTCATCGTCTTATTAATTGAATCAAATCAAATAATAACTATTGTTTCTTAGGTAACCGTACCAGTAGCTCAACCCGTAGCAGTACCAAGACCCTACCCAGTAATTGAAAGACGCCCAGTGCCAGTCGCCATCCCTACTCCAGTACGTGTACCAGTTGCTCAACCTGTTGGTGTTCCAGTACCACAACCTTACCCAGTAACCGTTCCCCAACCATACGCTGTTAGAGTGCCCCAGACCGTAGTGGTGCCAGTAGCTCAACCTGTGTATGTTGGAGGAGGTGGAGGAGGAGCTGGTGGTATTGGAGGAGGCATTGGCGGTGGATTTGGTGGTGGAATTGGAGGCGGCATCGGAGGAGGAAGTGGAGGCGGTTATGGAGGTAGTTACGGAGGCGGTTATGGAGGTGGTTACGGAGGCGGTTATGGAGGTGGTTACGGAGGCGGTTATGGAGGTGGTTACTCCAGCTCTATCTCAATTGGACATGGAAGCTCTCTAGGAGGAGGCTCTCTCGGTGGTCATGGAAGTTCCCTTTCTCTTGGAGGAGGATATGGGGGTGGTCATGGAAGTTCTCTTTCTCTTGGAGGAGGATATGGAGGTGGTCACGGTGGAGCCACTAGCTATTCCTCTGTATCCATTGGAGGAAGCGGCAAATATTAAAAAAATTTGGAAAATTAGTCACAATCTGTAACTGAAAATTCTATCAATGTGATATCTGTTTGTAATAATTTTGTACATAGCTACAATTTGGGAATAAACTTATATTTTCCTAGTTGAATACATTATTTTTATTTCATTATTTCAAAATATTATTATGGCATTTCTGCAATAGTTTTTAATGTTTGTTTGTTCAAACGTTTTTTAAAATTTATTAATTCGTAACATGGCAAAATATTGAATATTCAGGCTGATTTACGACAATGAACAGTTAAAAATTTTCATTGCTGTAATGATTACTTTTTTCTGAAAAATTTGACTCTCTATATAATCGAATATGAATGTTTCAATGAACATATTTTCAAGAAGCCGTCACCAACTTCTTTATTTTAAATGGAATATTATAATTTTATTCATCTTATTTTCTGGATAAAAGAGAATTTTGTTAAAATTAAGTGAATGCGTCATATTTCTGTAGATATAGCTATGACAATGTCACTGAAAAGCTCATATTGCGTTATATGTACAATAAAATTTACGGAAAATAATAACTAAAATCAAGAAAACATCAAACGCTCTATGGCCGTGAATCAGCCTGTATGATCTGCTGTTGTTTTTGGATTATCCCAAGCAACTGTTCGCTGCCAACCATATGCACTTTGACTTGCCCTTTTTGTTGTCGGATGAATCAAATACTGATTTATGGTCTATTATTGGTACTGCGGCTGCAATCCATTATCCTCTGATAATGGTGGTTTTCTGAGACTTACTATTTATTATACATATTAAATTTTTTCATTATTGAGTATGAATATATTATAATAATAATTTCAATTAACTGTGCTGAAATTTCAAAATATTATCATTGTGTCAAAGAAAGGGTATGGAAAGAGGATTAATTTTATATTTATTGAATCTAAAGTACTAGAAATGTGGCGATTAGTGACCTCTATAACGTAATTAATAACTAGTAACACTGGCGTACTTAAAACATATATGTATTTAGCACTTACCAAATTTCTTTGCCAATATCTTACATTTTTTAAAAAACAGTACTATTTTTGTCTCCAAATATCTTTAAAACGAAAACGTAACGAAACGTATTGCATTGACATTTGTTTTAATCTAATATAACGGGAGGTTTTGGACAATTCATATTGAATATTTTCATAATTTGGAGCAGTGCTTAGTGATCAATTTTGAATAAGTTCTTTAAAAAATTGCTACGAGATAATTATCTCAATTTCAAATTAATATTAGATAAATAACCATCAGTTTAGTAAAAAACTGCATTCGCTGAAGATATTGGTTCAAATACTGTTCAGCAGAAATTCTAGAGTTTCAATTTGAATTTGTAATAAATACATAACACGTCCATATCATGTATTTTCCGTATTTGAAAATATGTTTTCTACTACGTATATTATTATAAAAAGAAAAAAAAAACAGATGTATCTCCAGCAACTAATAAACGTCAACACAAGCTAATGATTTAACGTATAGGTACGGCGGGAACTGTGGTATTAGCTTTATTCGCACAATACACAAATCAGTTTCCAATCATCAGATGCATGCACATTTCAACTAAAACAATGCATTTTCAACCTTATTCAGGCATTATAAATAAACTGCGCAGCAAAGACGATAAGCACACAGATACATTAGAGTCTATTCTGTTTCTTCTAAAACTACATCTTGTGGTGGAAGGTTAGGTGAGAGACTTTAATTTTTAAGGTACTAGTAGATATGTATGAGGTTCTTGGAGCAGTCGACAAGACAAGACGACAAGATATACACTACCTATTGATTTCAAGGAATTTTATGGTAGCGATACCGCCTAGGGAAGCCTAATCTTAATGTTCAGGTCTCAAGAGAGCTTGTATGATTTACCGATGAGTCCAAGGCAGACCAATTCTCAGGAGCAGATCTATGGAGTGCGGTCAAGTTATTAATTTATTTCACTCTCTGGGGAAACACACTACGACTTTCAGGCTGAAGTATTTGCTATCTGTCTGCGTTCAACTGGAGGACGTAAACCAGCATATTCAAACACAGGCAGCCAGACAGCCTTTAGGGTCACCTCTCATGTGGTCCTGCAATGTATCAAGGTTCCTTCCCTTTTCGAAATTAAAAATCGTGTTAAGCTGGTGGTTGGGTGGATCTTATCTGCGAGAAGATATGCTTCTTATAGAGGGCCTATGAGCTGACACAAATTGAAATTTTATTATACTCAGCAGATGCAACATTAGGATTGTTAATAGCCTCCTAATGACCAATGGACATTTTTATAGGATTGTTGCAAGGAGCAGGCTGGCAACGCAAGATTCGGTACACATCCTCTGCAACTGTGTCTGTTTAATAGCAAAGACATATAAATATCTAGTGGCGGCTTTTCTTTCTCCTAAAGATATAAAAAATATTTTAGTGGAGTTAGAGATCACCTTTGTACGCAGTTCGTTGTCTGTTTTGAAATCTACATCTAACGACATGCACAATGAGTCTCATACCTGTGTGCTGCATACATACCGTGCCACTTCCTAAGCACCAATAGGTATATTTTGTTACACAGGCACATGGCAATGTATTATCGTAATTTTGTATAATTTACAAGTTTTCGTTTAAGTATCATACATGAGTGGTATAAAAAACAGCTCTATCGAAATCTGCAATAAAACAATCAGATCTGTATTTACATGATAATGATGAAGGCCCCGAAGAGTCGAAATGTCGGACTCAAAAACTGATAATGACATTTTGCATTAAAGAAAATGGCAATAAAATGCAATTAATTAAAAAAAAAATTCAAATGAATCCAGCAAAAATGAAAACGGATCTCTAGATGCCATTTAATTGAGATCCAAATTGAACAACTTTGTCACAATTTTCGAGAGTGATCATCATCAAATTAGATAGAGCTTGTACATACATTTTTTTTATTTTTTGTAACACTTGAATATGATTTTATCTAATTTCTACAGATTAACACAAATGTTTCTGCTTCTTGTAAGAACTCGTAAGTTTGACAAGTTTGCGTAAATCATCAATAGTATGTATCCACTTCGGTGCAATACACTTAATTTTTTAAATATTTCCACAAGAAGAAGTCCAAATGATTCAGTCAGGAGAGCGTGGCGGCCATGCTACCGGTCCTCCTCGTCCAACCCCTTGATATTAATGCTTGAACATGCTGTACAGGGATATATTGAACCCCGTGTATGATACGCCACACTGCTGCAATACTCCGTGGATGTCCTGGACCTCCATGTCTTTCACGATTCGGTTTCAAATTTCCCTCGCGTTGCACTACACTTGCACTCACTGCACACCACGGTAAAATTAGCTGAATTTAGCACATGTTTACCGGGAATCCGTTCTGCTAAAGCATTTTCATCTCGTCATAAATTAAAACGATATCCATTAACTCCCAGCTGCTATACACATAAGCCATTTTTGACACATGAAAAGCTAATGTAATATCTCGTATCACAAAAACGTTTAATACCGACAAAAAGTAATAGGATTTTAATATTCGAAATCACCTGGCTAGAGCGATGTAAAGGTTGAAAATATTACAGCAATAATTTTTTACTCGAAAACTACAAACAATTTTTTTACAATATTTATTGATTCATCTTGAGGCATCTATTCCCAAATTCTTTTAGATAAGTTCTGAATCACCCTGTATTTCACTTTTGAAAAACTTTCTAACGCGATTAATAGTTGCACGAATAGAATGTTTTCGAAAATAATTTTCCTCTGTACTAATTATTATCATTTCTTAAAAGGTAATAACTCAATATTTCCAGGAACTACTGATTTCCTCTAAATGACACTCCTGGAAGGCTCTGACAGGCCTCTATACCAGCTTATTTTTTTACAAATTTACGTACCACAATTATTGTATTTAATTAAAAAAGAAGTCATAAAGCTGCTAAAAATGTAATATGTACTTCTCGAGTCTGGTGGATACTCAGCCATGCGTCCCGCTCGAAAATGGTGCATTACGTATGATGCTCCCAGTGAAAGTACAGAATTTTTAAACATGTGGATTGGGTGTCTTTATGGAGACCCCCACAAGAGTATATAAACACGGGGTGGCCTGAAGAAGACATCATTCTCAGTCTTCCTCCCACAAGTAACACCAACATGAGAGTGATTCTGGTAAGTTTTATAATTCCTGTAACCGGTGGACTATAAACATTATCATCATTAGTTACCAGTGCATAAAGGAATGTAATAATTTGTAAACATTATTTAATGTATTGAAAATAAGTGGATAACGATTTAGTATAAATATTTTATAAGTAAACAATATTCCAATCCTCACCATTAACATTTTTGTGTACATAGTTTATTACTGTTACTCAAAATAATTCACGATGAGTATTTGAGCAATATCGAGAATGGTTGCCACATCATCATAAAACTATTCAGTTTCTTCCCTCGAAACTTCAAGATGTCCAAACTGATGTTGAATCAAATGTTAATATCCAAAGTAATATTACGCTGAAAATAAATTCACTATGGCATTCTTTTATTCATAGGTAGTATCCCTAGTACTAGCAGTCGCCTGCTATGGCCAATGCGGCGAGGCTACCAAAAATAAGAACGAGAAGCGTGGGATCCTTGAAAGCGACATTGGCAGTTCCCATGGTGGATTTGGAGGCAGCAGCATTTCCTTTGGAGGACATGACGGAGGTTTTGATAGTGGTTCCATTAATATTGGTGGGGGACATAGTAGTGGATTAGGAGGAGGTGATATTGGAGGCGGAATTGGAGGAGGCTTTGGAGGCGGAATCGGTGGTGGCATTGGAGGCGGATTTGGCGGCGGTACCGGAGGTGGTTTTGGCGGCGGTGCCGGTGGTGGTTTCGGTGGCGGAGCCGGAGGTGGTGGCGGTGGCGCCACTGTTACCACCATCAATCAAGCCGTTCCAGTTCCAGTTCCACAACCCTACCCCGTTACCGTGACTAGAAGAGTGCCCGTTCCTGTTGCTCAACCTGTAGCAGTACCTGTACCAAGGCCTGTACCTGTAAGTGTTTTTGATTCATCTCCTCTTTATTTAGTAGAAATGTGTCTGCAGTAAGTTCGAACCCCGCTGCAATAGACATGTACCATGGATGTTTGTACTTGTCAAAGGGATATACAATAAGCGTAATAGGCTGCGGTATTCGTAATGCAATGCTCTAGATAATATCACTAATGACATACACATACCATAATGAAATTGTTTAACTTTAAATTATATTGAATCCAACCTTGTCTGGTTATTCCTTTAGCATACATAGAAATTTGATTTTATTCATATTAAGTGGAGGAAATGTAATTGGAATTAAATTAAATACATTTATAATAAAGTAATTCAATACTGGTCGGGACATTATTCGCAGAGTGGTTATTAGTTTCACACAATAGTATTGATATATAAAAAAATTCGACAAAATTCAACCCGTAGTTAAACATAACATGTGATTGGATCATAATCAAAATTGTATTTCAAAGTTATAAATGAATCAATAAAAATTCTTAATATTAGACAAATAAATTTCATACCATCACTACTAGCGATGGTACAGCAAATAACGGACAACAAATAATTTTAATTGTAATTGTTATTAGTCTGGTAATAGGTCAAATATAGTGATTGAAGAAAAATCATTTTTTTGCACATCGCCGACGTTTCTGCTTATATCCCTTGTGTGGAGCTCTAAACACAATAATGGAACGAAAAATGTGTTATAGACTTACCTAAAAACATCTAATATTTTTTATGATTACACTACAGATTGAATTTAAATAGGAAAATAAATAAAACGCGTCTTAAAGAAGTTTTTACTAACGAACTCCTATAATATTTATACACCATTCATGTACAGCAAATATATAATATAGTGTTATTCCTAACCTTTATACAAACAGAACGTGTATCATTCTTCACAGGTTTCCGTACCAGTAGCTCAACCCGTGCCAGTACCAAGGCCCTATCCCGTTATTGAAAGACGCCCAGTACCAGTCGCAATTCCCACTCCAGTACGAGTACCAGTTGCTCAACCTGTTGGTGTTCCAGTACCACAACCTTACCCAGTAACCGTTCCCCAACCATACCCTGTTAGAGTGCCTCAAACCGTAGTGGTTCCAGTAGCTCAACCTGTCTATGTTGGAGGCGGTGGAGGAGGAGCTGGTGGTATTGGAGGAGGCATTGGCGGTGGATTTGGTGGTGGAATTGGAGGTGGTATCGGAGGTGGTATCGGTGGTGGTATTGGAGGAGGAAGTGGAGGCGGTTACGGAGGAAGTTATGGAGGCAGTTACGGAGGCGGTTATGGAGGTGGTCACGGAAATTCCCTTTCTATTGAAGGAGGATATGGGGGTGGTCATGGAAGTTCTCTTTCCCTTGGAGGAGGATATGGAGGTGGTCACGGTGGAGCCACTAGCTATTCTTCTGTATCTTTTGGAGGAAGTGGCAAATATTAAAATACCTCAGTAATTAGTCACAGTTAATAACTGAAAATACTGCCAATGTGATAATAGCGTGTAATAACTAAGCCAAATAATTTTTGTATTTTGTTACACTTCGGAAATAAATTTATATTTTATTACTTATGTCTGTTTAGTATTGAAAGTAATTTTGGTTTACCTAACATACCTAAAGATAAAGAATAAAAGTTACAATCGGGAAGTTACGTTAGCTTATAAATTAATACTATATATCTAATTTAAAAATAGAATGCGTTTTACTCTCACTGAAAAATAGTTAAATTACTGCTGCTAATGTTATAGAAAATTAGTTTGCAAACAATCTGAAACCCTAGGCTCATTTAAAATTAAAATTTACACTGTCTAACACTTATACATTAAAAATTCTTTTTGTTAAATAGAATATTTATTTACTAATGATAATGCTGAAGCAAACAGGTTGTAGCCTAATTACATGCTTCTTACCTTACACAAAACAGAGCAACAATTAAGTGAATATAAAAGATAAAATCTAGTATAACATCAGAATTTATATACATACATTTGGTAAAGATCACCAAATAACTTCAGGGGACAGACACAATTGAGAAAAATAAATCAATCTAAAATTGACTAAAGCTGTTCACAAGATAATAAGTTAAAGAAACTTTAAAGATAGCGGGTGGGAGGCGCGTTCTATGATTTGGGACATATAATTGTAATTTAGATAGTAAATAAGGACTGTCTACAATACTATTTATAATTTTATGCAAAAACATTAAAATAATTTTATCCCTGCTACTATCAAGTCGCGGTGCTTTAAGATCATTTCGAATAGCAAGATGATAATCAAACTGTGGATTGATATGATGTTTCTAATAATAAAGGTATTTAATAAATTTATTGTGAACAGTTTCAATGGTTTGCTCGAACGGCTGTTTAGATGGACTTCAAATAACAGCACCAAATTTTAGGCGAGAACGAACAAATGTATTATATAAATACTTTATGGTATCAATGTTTTTAAAATCATAGGTTGCACGCTTAATAAAACCTACAGTTTATATGCTTCAGCTATCGTCTGCTAAATCGCAGCGGCCGCGTTTTTTTCTAGTCTGTCTCTTTGCTCATTTGCAGTGACTCATCGCGCGTGGCAGTACTCTACAGCACATATGTCATAATTGTCAACTGTTTCTATCAGGAATTTGACGTTTCTTAAAAATTATGGCAAATTTCAAATATCTGTTGAGTGTACATTTCTGTTAACGTGTTATTTTTAAATTTATAAATTTATAAATTTATATAACTTAAAATAATGAAGTATTGTGTTTTTTATGGTGAAAGTGAAACAGTCCATTATTGTGTATGTATTTTATAAAAATCTTTAGTATTAGGACATAAGTACGTTGTGTGGAGGACAGAAATGGTATTAATGTTGCATATTTTAAAGTTTTAAAGTAGTAGATATAAAATACATTCATTTTTACAAACCAAATTAAATTAGTAGGTTCTATTAAAAGATAAGTTATTACAGTCTCGAAATCAAATGTCAAATTCTGACATTTATGGTGTGAAGGGCATGTTTCCAAATACTAACACAGGTGTTGACTACAACACATTGCAGAATTCTATATTTAAATCCAGGTGATTCAACAGACAAGTATTACAAAGGCGACGCGATTTAGCAGACGATGCCTCAGCAGTGATAGGTTGAATATGTTATTAAATTTTAAGTTATTTTGAAAAATAATCCCTAAATCTTTGATAATTAAACATCTAGTTAAATGAATGTCACTAATTTTATAGAAAGAAACGGTAGGATCCTTCAATCCATATCAGCTTTAATTTCTCTAAAAACCTTGAAGTCATCTACAAATAGTAAACTGTCCGACTGAATACATTTGGGAAGTTCATTGACAAAGACTAGGAATAGAAGAGGCCCAAGATTAGACCCATGCGGCACTCCAGACTTTGTCAAGAACATATTGATATCTACTATCAAGATAAGATAGCAGGAGTACTATTTGATGATCACTAAGTCTATAATTCTTAACTTAGCCAGAAGAATGTCATGATTAACTCTCTCAAAAGCTTTAGTAAAGTCTGTGTAAACTGTATCCACTTGCCCGCCCATATCCAGGACCTGATTGACTTCATTAACAAACATGACAAGATTAGTTTACCTTCTTTTACAAAACCTATGTTGCTTAAGATGGGCATGTAGCTTATCATATAAAATAGAATATAATAATGAGTATTATTCATTGAGCAAGAAAAGTGTCTAAGCATTATATCAAGCCAATTTATTCATTTACATAAATGTAATTTTTATGAAAAATATTAACACATGGCATGCATGTGTTACAAACATCATAGTAATAAAAATATATAGATAAGTAATTAGTTATTTTATATGAGAAAAGCGTTTTCATAAATTACGTTACCACTGAGCAACCATCTTTGTTAAATACAAAGACACATTTCAATAACATTGATTGTGACTACAACTGGGATTTGAATTGTTTCTAGCTTAACTAATTGCCTAATAAAATGATAATTTAAATAAACTGTCAGTACGAGAAGTCTTTTAATTTTTGTTAAATGATTTTTTTCATAAAGTTGTTTTGTAAGGACGGATTATAAATTTCAAATATATCTCAAAATTAATATATAGATATTTTTAATAAATAAAGTGACTAGAATATTAGATTAGGTTTAGATTTTCCTACGAAAATTAATTAATTTAAAGGAATTATATTATTCTGCAAACAACGATATTGGTATACTCCTGTCCTTTACTTTATAAAAGGAAAAAATCTAGGGCCTTCAACTAGATATCTACTAGTTTCTATATGGATCATGTATCCTAACTGATTACGGTAGATTGTTGCAACATGGTTGTTTGTTATACAGAGTGATTTTTTAACCTATATGCATAAACTTGGGAAATTATAGCTGAGAACAAATAATGAGTGAGGAATAGTGAAAATGAATTGTAGTAAAGTAGTTTCAGTTTCGGTTTATCAGGTGAAATTGTTTGTTTATAAAAACTAAGAAGTCAAAACTATATATTTGGTATTTGTAGCAGTACTCTGTTATCAGTTGTCGTTCTATTCGAGTTTATATACATGTACATGATACTGGCATACGGGGAATCACATCAATTTAGTGGCGCAGGCCATCTTTATTCCCAAAGGTTTCCTCAAGAATATCATCCGTGACTTGAAGACTTTTTATGTGTTGTTTAGCGTTTTAGGGACCAGCAATTTGCGGCTAATGTCTGAGCAACAAAAAATTTCACCAGAAAAATTTTTATAAACTTCCGAAACAAAAAATATTTTACTGCATTTTTCTTCATTACTCGTCATTATTTGTTCTTAGTTATAGTTAACCAAGTTTATGTGTGTAGATAAAAATCGCCCTGTATGTTTTTATTCCAAATTTTTAATTCAGTAAACTAATATAGAGTGAAACAACAATTTTATATATTTTAACCGAAAGTTAAATATTAGCTTTGAAATCAAAGCAGTATCATCTTGATAAACAATAAGTGGTACCTATCTAGGTGGTATTTTCCTAGTCAATTTAAATTACATCAATTAAAAGTCGTTTGGTTTGACATAGAGCCTTTAACGCGTAAAGTATCATATTTACAGTGTATTACAAAACGATATGCTTTTGCCATATTCCTTTAGAACCTACAGTTGAAGTGTGTTATCGAATCTGCGATATTAAAGAAAAAATTGATGCCAAAGTAGCATTTCCAACTGCAACGGAAATAGTCACTTATTTGTAAGCTACTCAGTGTCATAGTTTCAGAGAACTCCTGTCATTCGAGAAGCAATTCCTACTGTAGTAGACCAACCGAAACTCATTTGACACATAGTGATTTTCCAGGTTGTTATACCGTAACCTCGGTAACTGGTAGCTGCCACAAACAGAGTTAAAATGCACATCCCTAGCATTAGCCGGGATTTTTTACCTGCCCTGGTTGTTCTCGGGCTAGGCTCTCTGGGGAACAGATCTGCCATCGGTGTCCCTGGGCCCGCCCATATATTTACTTCGGTTCCCATTGCTGGTATTACGACTGCTACGGTCTGAACCGTTCCTCGGATAATGGTGGTCCTCCGAGGCGTCCCGTAGCCGCCGCTATAACTGGTCGCATCCCATAGCCTCCGTCGCGGTGAAGCTTTTGCGGAGTCATCACGAAAGATACCGATAGTGAAGAGCGGCCAACCGTTTGGAATCATGGGATGTAATCAGTTATAGCGGCGGCTACAAAACGCCTCGGAGGTCCATCTTTATCCGAGGAACGATTCCGACCGTAGAAATCCTAATACCAGCAATAGGAACCGAAATCAATATATGGACGGGTCCAGAGACACCGATAGAGAACAACCAAGGCAGGTAAAAGAATCCCGATTAATGCTAGCGATATGCACTTTAACTATGTTTCTGCAGCTACCAGCCCCAACCTGCGTTGAATTACACCCACAATATCTTCTCATATATTCCTTATTACACATCTGTGGAATTGTTCATTAGCATACCTAGATATTTGGTATCAGAGAACATACATATGACTTTATTGATAGGAATTGTAGGATATTTGATTTATATTAGCTTAAAATACCTTTCTAATTCAGTAAAAAATGTTACAAAAGCTAATAATAAGGAATATATGAGAAGATATTGTGGGTGTAATTCAACGCAGGTTGGGGCTTTTGTCCACTGAGTAGTTAGTTTCACACAATATTATTAATACCTAAAAATATATAAAAACTTTTACATAAAACGTGAACATTATTTAAGTAGGTATTGTCATATTTAATTCATTGACAGGTTGTCACTTTCTGTCATTGTCGATATTTAACTTCCAATCCTAAAAATGCAGAAATAGGTCAGATCTCATCTATTGTGGTTGAATTGTCGTATTCCCACTGCCAAAAAGTGAAGTTAGATATTTATAGTGTGTTTTATTAAAGCAGGTTAGTAAATTAGATTAATTTCTTTAGATTATTATTGAATAGAGCGTTGTCTGTGGAATTGTTCATTAGCATACCTAGATGTTTGGTATCAGAGAACATACATATGACTTCATTGATAGGACTTGTAGGATATTTTAATTATATTAGCTTAAAATACCTTTCTAATTCAGTAAAAATTAGACAATTTTATTACAATATTTCGAAATATATTGATAAAATTGTATACAAAATTATCATTTATTGCGTGTAATTATTTTATCTAAACCAAATTAACCCATTTTTCAGGGGCATTCCTACGGAGAGCAGCCAAGGTTAAGAATAAGTAATTTTGTTTGTCAAATTCGTAATTGTCCTTCGAAAATCGAAATCCTTGACCATTTTTACATAAAAAAGATATACTTGTTTCAGTACGCTATCTTCAATGATTTTCTATAAAAAGCCGATTTCAACTTCATATGCAGAAAATTAATTGTAATGAAATTGTGTCTTAACGTTTTCGGACAAATGGTAATATGAACTTTACTCAAAATTACTTTATCTATCATCTGTGTTACTTTGGCACATTGGAAATGAAACACCCATTTCAAAACTGGTAAGAAAGGTAAAATTAATCAATAGAATCGATGCATGCAGAAGCCTCATAGGTCCACAATACATTATGAGGAAATGGAAAAAGCATTTTATTATTTACTATTTTACTAGAAATGCCTCTAAAGATGATCTGAAATCTCCTTAAAATGATGCTTCATTTTAACCAATAAAAATAATAGATGGAAGCAAAATGTAATATATTTATATTATTATTATTCAAAATACAATTCATTTAATTTATTGACTTAGCGTTAGTGTTCTGTATTCCCATTATTTTATAATTACGTGTTTAATCTTAATAAAACCAAAGATAATATATATCTGAGGTTATATCTGCATTAGAAATAATTTATTTCTATAACATTTTCTTATGTTTTTAACACGCTGTGTTATTCAACGTCATTTTCACAGATGCGACATACTCTTCAAGACAGGTAAACCTTTTTTTGATATAATAACTTTTTTCGAAAAATTGTGAAATAAAAAAGTTAACAGATATAGTTTGCTCTATCCGTGGAATGTGGTCATCTTTATTACTCCTTAATACATACCGAAAAATAAGGCGAATTCCATATATATTTAGTATCAAAGAAAACCTGTTTTTGATCGGGTTTAGGAAAATTTCCGGAGTTAATTGAATTAACTAATAATTTTGAAATAATTTAAACAATATAGAAAACACTGTTACGGCTTCTAATACAGTAATTATTGACTGAAAATAGAAACTGAAATTCAATAAAACTTTATTAAATGATTAAATTACATACAACACAACATATTTGTTTAAACATAATATGTAACAATACTTAAAATCATATCACATTAACAATAATTAAAAAATGATAAAAACAGTGAAGCAGATGATAATTTGATGCATATGAACATGAGCAGTCTTGAGTTTTTCTAATATTTGTAGCCGCCTGAGCTGGAAGAAATTCCACCGATTGAACCTAAGCCTCCTTTGGAACCAAGAGAGATGCCACTTCCAATTCCTCCTCCATAACCTCCACCGTAACCTCCTCCAAGTCCACCGCCATGACCTCCTACAAAACCTCCTTCCAGGCCTCCTCCTCCTATAGAAATGGAACCACCTTTCAAGCCACCTAAATAGCAAACCATGTTACTCGATATTTCAAAAAATTGTACACTTCCTGATTATTTTTTTGAATAAGCGATGGCTTACCTCCAAGAGAACTTCCCAATCCAATTCCATGACCACCTCCTATAGATCCTCCTCCAATTGAACCTCCATATCCTCCTCCATATCCACCACCAATTCCACCAAATCCTCCTCCGTGTCCACCGCTAATTACTCCTCCTCCAATACCACCTCCGTATCCTTCGCTAATTCCGCCTCCATATCCTCCACCGATACCTCCTCCGTAGCCGCCTCCATAACCACCTCCGTAACCTCCTCCGAATCCACTACCTAATCCTCCTCCAAGACCGCCTCCAAAACCTCCTCCAATACCTCCACCACCTCCTCCAACTACCACTGGTTGAGCTACTGGTACTACAACAGTTTGTGGAACTCTCACTGGGATAGGTTGAGGAACGGATACTGGGTAAGGTTGTGGAACAGATACTTTGTAGGGCTGTGGATATGGTACTCTTATAGGAGTTGGTACTGGAACTGGTACTGGTCGCTTAACTACAACAGGGTATGGTCTTGGAACTTCGACTTGTTGTGGTACTGGCACTGACACCTAAAAATAAATTGGTCGAATAATTACTACCAAAAAAAGTGATTTACTATTAAACTTTTGGATTACTTAGTTAATTAAATGACTTACTTGACTCCCTTATTATATGTTCAAGGCATAACCGTACAAATAATAATATATTTGTTTAATTTGTGAAATATTAAATAATGCTATAAGAAAAACTGTTACACTAAATACAAGTTTCGCATATAGCTAGAATTACATGTACATTACAGAATAAAACTATAAAATCTGTCCATGCTACTAAAAAAGTTATAAATAAGAAAAATATTCTGTTTGCAATTTAAAACTAGGTTCTGAAATATCATTAGTTATTAGAAGAAATGCTTAACTGCATAGGAGTGGTATGCTTTCTGTAACATGTTCCATAAAAAGAAGATAATCAAATTGATATAATTAACGAGTAAAAGTGAAACCTTTAGAGAACAGATGTGATTTGAAAGTTGCATTTTCTTAACTGCTATATTTATACTACTGACCTTCCAAAATAAAAAAGCGATATGGAGCGATCCGAATTTATTAGCTGGAGAAAGTAGAATGTAAAATTTATATACAGAATCGCATATTGTAATATAAAATATTCCACATAAATTACGCATTCATCAAAATGTGATGCACCTAAATTTCTAGGAAAGTATGTAAATTAGTTTTAAAATATACACATTTAATTTATTTTTGTTCCCCTTAGATATTCCAAATAATCATTGAAATGGGATATTAATTATTAATGCTGGATATCTAAATTTAATTTCCTCTTTAACATATTTAGCATAAACGAAATATATGCACTTCAATAGTATTTATGAATTTATAAATAAGCCAATTAGTAAGTAAAATGAATTTGATAACAAATACCTAATGTGTTATCTATTGGAATATTATGAATGACTAAATCATGGCGATGTATTATAACCAAAATCTAGCTTCATTGAAAATTATAAAATTAATTCACCTTTAGTTAAGTATATATTTGTATAGGTTTCATTTACATTTTATTTAAATAGTTCGATTAATTATGATCTTTTAATATTTCTCACAATTAGATATAATTAATTATTTTGCAACTGCGATAACAAATTTACTGAACTTACCTTAACAGGCCTTGGAATGGGTACTTCCACAGGTTGAGGCACAGGAACTGGTACTGGCCTAGATACGCTGACTGGATAAGGTTGTGGTACTGGTACAGGAACAGTTTGGCTAACAGTGGAAACGGTAGCACCGCCACCTCCAAATCCTGCACCACCTCCAAATCCTGCGCCTCCTCCAAATCCTGCACCACCAATTCCACCTCCAAGACCACCTCCTCCAATACCAATGCCGTCACCAAATCCTCCTAGTCCACCTCCTCCAATGCCGCCTCCGTATCCACCTCCTCCAATACCGCCTCCGTATCCACCTCCTCCAATACCACCTCCGTATCCACCACCTCCAAGACCGCCTCCAATGCCAATTCCGTGTCCACCGCTAACTCCTCCTCCAATGCTACTTCCAATTCCACCTCCATAGCCGCCACCGTAGCCGCCTCCGTAACCACCTTCGTATCCGCCTCCGAATGAGGAGCCTTCACTTATGGAAATGCCGCCGCCGCCACCGTATCCGCCCCCTCCAATTCCACCGCCGATTCCACCTCCGCCGACGATGCCCCGTTTCTCATTTTTCTTTCCATTTGCCTCGCCGCATTTTGCAACACAGGCGACTGCTAGTACTAACGATATTGTCTGGAATTTTAATATAATGCAACTTAAAATAAAGTAGTACATAATACTGTTAATTTTAAATTAGTATAATTTTAACTGTAGTTATTATAGCCATTACTTATTTTTTTAAATATTCAAGGTTATCAAATAGAAGTTACTAATAGTGCGAGTATAGTAGTACAGCAAAGCAATACAGGTATGAATTTAATTTATTCCCACCGATGGGCGTCTTACAAAAACTAGTTTGGTTCTAGTATCATTTAGAAAACATATCTAATTGTTTTGTTAAGTGCCTTATTAATTTTATCTTTTAAAGTATAAACATTAACTAAGTGCGAAATGTAATATTTTATGTCAGCTTACTTTTATTTCTAATTAATTTAAAGCCATTAATAAATCCTTTAACAAAGTTAATAATGTAATAAAATAAAGTCACATTTTTTGTTTAAATAAAAAATAACATATTATTTGTATCTTAAAAACAAATACAAGAACTACCTTCTAAGGTATAGTAAAATGATGATAGCAA
Source organism: Monochamus alternatus (assembly GCA_037114965.1). Taxonomy (NCBI): domain Eukaryota; kingdom Metazoa; phylum Arthropoda; class Insecta; order Coleoptera; family Cerambycidae; genus Monochamus; species Monochamus alternatus. The sequence goes on from CM073429.1 coordinate 27,093,240, forward strand.
AGGAACAAATAAGAAATATATATGTAAATGGAAATTAAATTAAATATGTAAAAGCAAAAATAAAAATATAATAATACTACAGTTTTCAAAATTAACTAGATACTGTTTTAAACAAATAAACTATTTACATAAAAGGCTTTTGTAGTTAGTTCAAGTGTCTCACAGATATTTAATAAAATGTGTAAAAATGAAATAGTAATTAAAATTTGAGATTAATATAAAATAGGATTATATTGGGAACAGTATTGTTCACTTACCGTAAAAACTCTCATGTTTTAGTTTATGAGACAAAACTGATAATACTGAAATAGATTTAGGGAGGTGGGTTTATATACTTGCCTAGGATGGTACCTCACCAAAAAATTTGAACTTCCACTCACCCAAAACCGATACTTTCACGGTGAATCTGTAAGATGATCTCTGCCTCTCATATTTTTAATACATAATCGATTTAGATTGTTATTTTTTCTTTATCAGACTTTAAATTTATTACATTATTCTGAAGGCAGTCGGTATTACGCAAGAATTTCCATAGGTATTGTTGTTTATGAGTTAGCAAAATGTATTTAAAATATACAGTGTGTCCTCGTTTTTCGTTCTTAACTTTAGGAACAGATAGAGCTTGAAAAAAATACTAAGTATTTTTGTTATAAAATTTTTCTCTGACACTCCATTTTCCTGATACAGGACGTACAACTTAAAAAAATATATTATTTTCTTTATTATCTACTAAACAAATAAATATTTTTTGGTCAAACTTATTATGTAGTAATTATAACAGAAGGTTAATATTTTGAAGTAAATATTTTTTTTCAATTGAAACCACCGGCGTAGATATGAGGTTTTGTTCACTCTTAAACCCCTCAAATTCTACACCAACGCTGAAAAGTATTTTTCCAATCCAAAAATTAAAATTTTATCCTATTTTCTGAAAAATGTGCTTTGGAGAAAATTCAATAAGAAGCTTTATTTTTCATATAATTTTATTTTTTCTAGCCAGGGTTACCTTACGAGATTACAAAAATCTCAAGAAAAATTATAAGAGGTACCGAAAATAGTCAACTTATGGAGAAAACGCGAGTCTGGTAATATTGCAGTAAATTATTTTTTATGAGTTGGTTGCACTAACGGGGTAGCTTCACATTAATGGGCGGATATTTCAAAATATCTTTCTATAATACAATTACAAACATTCCGTTTTGGTTTCAATTATATGCTGAGATTAAAATGCAGTATATCCCACAGCTTACATTAAGTTTCTCCTAGATGGCTGCTTTCTCAACTCCTCCATAGTCTGACTACTTTTGAGTGCCTCTGGAGTTCTATATTTTTTATGGTTTCTATGGATTAAGTAGAATTTTCTTCGGAAAATGATCCTGCACTAAGTATGGAATAAAACATATAAAAATATTTTATTACGAGATAAAACTAGACGTGTTCTTCGATTATTCAAAGAAACAAGATCTGTGAGTATTTTCAGAGCTGCTTGAATTTTTAATATACCTCATGTTACAATTTAGAAAACTTTGTGTATAGATCATCAAAGAGCTTACCATTTGGTTAAATACGATCTACAGACAAAGGTGGATTGGTCGAGGTCCAATTGCTTAGCCAGCTCAATCACCGGATTTCAGTTCATTAAATTTTTTCTTTGATATTTTCTTGAAGGAAAAAAATTCTACTATTACTGTGCATATATTCTTAAAGTGAAATAAACAATGACATGCTAATTTGGACAAGACGTTCGTTAAGAAATCAATGCTATTGTTGCATTGACGAAAATTGATATCATTTTGAGCATCATTTAAATTAAATTGTTTATAAACCGTTGTTTTTATTATTTATTTAATGACGACAATTTTTTAAAATTTCATACGATAATTCTGCTTAGAAAGAGGAAAAATATCTGAAAAATTAAGCTTCCTAGTGAATTTTTTCCAAGAGCTGTTTTTTAATAATATAGAATAAAACTAGCCGCAAAATTTGGTTACAAACATCTAAAGTAACAATGAAAATCCAATAGAGAATTAATTAAAAGAAGATATCTGCCAGAATCTATTTCCTTTTTCTCCTATAAAATAGGTCTACTTTGTTACTGTATATAGGGTAAAGCCTGCTACATACATACATGCAAGTCGGCTGACATGGCTTCTGCAAGCTAAGTAAAAAATATAATCTGATGGCCTGAGAAGCATTCACACGTAGCTGTTTATTTTAAAACAAAATAACTAAAAAACGAACACGGTGAACCAAAGAGTGGTTAAGAAAACGGGAAAAGTATTCACATATAAATGTATTAGATGCAATACTGAGTGACTACTCAGTATTGGAAAGTGACAGATATTATTTACAATTGGTCTTTAGTTAATAAATTGCCTTTCAACTTAGATAAATGTGAAATAATTTCCTATAGGCGTATGAAAGAACCCTTGATTTTTAATTACAATATTAATAATAACATTTTAAGTAGGTGCAAAGTGGTAAAAGATCTTGGTGTTACTTTTCAGCACAATTTTGATTTCTCGACACACATCAAATCTATTGAAAACGAATCTTACAGGATGTTATGGTTTTTAAAAAGAACAACTCGGGAATTTAAAAATATAGATACTATTAAATATTTATATAACACCTTAGTACGCTCATGTTTGGAATATGCATCTACAATATGGAATTCACGAAGGAAAAATGTCATCCAAACTGTTGAAACTCTTCAAAATAAATTTATTAAATATTTATATTACAAAAAATATAATACTAATCCTGGTTTCGTTCATTATCAACCTTTTCATGAGGAATTTAATATGTTAAGATTAGGCTGTGGAAGAATACAAAAAATTCTTATGTTTATGTATAAAATAATTAATTTTCAACTTGACTCCCCATATCTACTTTCTCAAATAAATTTTTTTGCTCCCTCTTATCAAATACGCCCAAAATTGGTATTATTTCGAATCTCTGAAAGCCGGTCTCTGATAAATTGTTTCTCTCAGATGTATAATGAGTTTGTTAAGGATGTATCTTTGAATATATGTTGTGCCCCTCAAGCTGAATTTAAAAGAAAAATCATTAATGTTCAGTGTCATTATTAATTTCTGCAAAGTATATAATATGTCTCAGAAATAATTATTTTGAATATTTAATATTAATATCTGTTTAGTTCTAGATTAATTAGTTTATATAAGTGTAAGTGTGTGCAACCTGTTTGTTTCTTATGAAATAAATAAATAAATAGACGAATTGCGCTTTTAACCACGAGATTGGCTCAATTACCTTAGAATGGATACTGACTGCTATGTACGAAGATTTACTAGTTCAAGTAAGGTCACTAATAAAAAAGAAGGATACAGTTATGAGGCCAACTATTTCAGCAACTAAAAGATTAATAGCAACTCTTCAATTTCTAGCAACAGGTTCGAAGTCTAGAAGATATGAAATATGTTCTGCAATGCCAATATTTAAAGTTAAAGAAGGTAGAAATCAGCCATCGTGTTTACCTATTCTATACTTTTCTATTTAACCAGTTTTTTTACCAAAGCCGTACGCCTTTTATACAAACTTTCAGATTTACACTACACACGCTCAAACAAATCCTTCGACTTGGCTTGCACAAGCCAAATCAGCCGACTTGCATGTGTGTCTGTAGCATCCTTTATTTACAGCGTACTTGTGTAAATATAAGAGCCCGATTACAGGGTATTCAATACAGGAAAAAATGTAAATAATATAATATTTCTCTTGTTATTTTTTGGTTATAGAATAAATCAATTCAATTCAATTTATGTGAATATGAATTCAAAAAGAATGGGAGTGGAATTCTAATAATATCACTCTATAACTTTCATGCCAGTAAAAATTATTTTATCTCCTGAATAGGACCTTCTTATTATAATTACTATTGCGATTCTTGAATTATAATTATGGCTCCAAAGATGAGGCGACATACAATCTACAGGTGCATTACCATACAATCAACCTCCAAAGATAAGGTGACATACAATATGAGGAAATACATACACTTTAAAAAAATAATTACACATTTTAACACAAAAGAACACAATACTGTGTTAATCGAGGTCCACACGGAATTCTGTATATTTTTACACATTTCTTTGTATGTAGCAGTGTGTTAAAGGTTTAACACAATCCACTGTGTTAATATAATAAATTTCATGTGTAACTTTTACACTTTTCTGTGTTATTTGTATCATTGAAAGTGTAGGCTTTGCACATTAACATGTTAATTTTATTGTATAATAGGTATTGATATGGAAGACTCACCTATTGTTTTAATTTGTTAATTATGTTCCTGTTTACTTTCGAAATAATTTTTATATATATAAAGCTGTTTACAGGCCTTTTTGGTCCAGAGAAATAATTTTTAATAAATATAATTTTTATAATACTTTTATTTTGACATTTTCTAGAGGTTCTGCCTATCGTCGAGAATACATTGAATATAAACCTGGAATGTTCTATTAAACGGCAGAATATATGTATTAAAAATTATAATTTCAAAAGCAAACAGGAACATAATTAACAAGGTAGGTGAGCTTCCTTATCAATATAAAGAATTTTCTGAATTATGGTCTAATTATAAAATAAAAGACATTTTACTTTTTATGATTTTATTAAAAAAATAAAATTCGGTTCAAATGAACAACAACCTCTGCAGGTCTGCTAACAAAACATGTATGTATTAAAATTAACAGTATAGTAGTACATGTTGTTGTAATAAGGGACTAATAATGTTCTAGTAAATCATAAATAATGAAACAACAAACAAAGATGTATTTAGGTACTACATAATACTTACGAAAATTAACTGGTAGTGATCTGAACATATAATTTTCTTTCTCTAAAGTTACAAAAAAGTTAGATTACAGAGTAGTCTAAAACGTCAGAGCAACCTCCTAATATTTTTAATACTTATATTCTAATTAGTTTTAGTTTTATTACAATTATCAGTAATATTTGTTATAGTCAGGTAAGTACTTACCATTTTCCTTGATTAAACCTCAATTTAAATTTAAATATTCTCAATTTGAACACAGTGAACGAGAGGTAACTGTACACAACACCGCTGCATGACCAATATGGCGTAGTGACGTGTGTTGGATGAGCTGATATACTGCAGCTGCGCAGTTGTGCTCAACCAGTCAGGAGTAGGGATATAGAACACAATTAAGTTGTGTGCGTGTTAAGTTTACACAAAATGGTGTACTTTTAACACACAACGGGTAAATATTACACAAATTCAGTATATTTTATTATGATACTAATTTTAACACATTTTGTGTAAAACGTACAAAAAAGCCATAGTGTGTAAAACTATTAACACGGAATTTTTACACATCCTAAATTACACACTGGAAAATCTCGCTTACACAGAAACTTTTTCTACAGTGTACAATCTATAGGTACATTACATGCAGATTGTATGCATATGATTTAATTTATCTTGATGGCAACTTATAAATATTTATCTACTTAATTTATTCTACTAAAACTGAATATGTATTAAAATTTTCTTTTGCGAAATATTATTATTCGGAAAGATTAAAGTTTTAAAACATACTTAAATAGATATTACTTTAAATTTATTAATTTTGTTTACAATTCTGTAAAATTCTTGGTGCATTATTATTATTGTTATTCTTTATTAATAAAATTGTTCAGACGAATTTTTGAAACTCATTTTTTTGCATCATTTGTATGGCGTGTTTTGAACAGAGAAATGTTACACCCATTTTATCGTTTAAATTGCACAACCAATCAAGATTAAGTACAAAACACATGTATATTTTTACACAGTTCTATGTATACAGCAGTGTGTTATAGATTTAACACAATGCATAAAAAAAATGTATGTATAACGTTTACACATTCCACTGTTATTTACATCAACATATATTAAAGGTGCATAATTGAAGAATTAACATATTAATTTTAATATATAGGTACAATCGGTACAATAGTGGCTCCTCTGAATTGTATCGTAAATAAGTGTTTCAGTGCAGGACGTTTTCTAAATTGTTTGAAAACGGGAATTATAAAGCCTCTATATAAAGGTGGTGACACTTTGGATATATTAAATTTTAGGCCTATATCACTCATATCAAATATCTCTAAAATTATAGAAAAAATTATAAAACGTCGAATTATAAAGTTTTGCGACAAATTTAATATTATATCAAGTAGGCAGTATGGCTTAAGAGAAGTTAAGTCTACAGATGATGCAATATTTCATTTAACATCTCATATTTACAAGGCATTAGATAAAAACAGGCCACTTTTATGCATATTTATAGACCTCTCTAAGGACCTCTCTACGGAGTACCGCAGGGGACAGTACTGGGACCATTGCTATTTTCTTTATACATTAATAGTCTTTTATTGCTAAATATTAACGGTACAGTAATAAGTTTTGCAGATGATACTGCAATTTTATTTGAAGCAGATTCCTGGAGTGAACTGAAAAACAAGGTTGAGATAAAATTTGTAAAAATGAAGAAGTGGTTTCAGTACAATACCCTAACATTAAATTGTAAAAAAACTTTTTACTTCATACTCTAGTAACTTACCTGAAATGGGACCACTAAATATTGATAGTACCTGAAGCCAAATCAGTCAAATATCTAGGCATTATAATAGATAAGCATCTCAGATGCGACCTACAAATTAATAATCTTATTAAGAAGCTCAGAGGTTTACTTTTCAAATTTCAATATTTAAAAAATATTTTTTCTACAAAACTGTTAAAAAGTGGGCCTTTTAATTGTCATTTTTTATGTTAAAAATGTCATTTTTCGACACGCGTGTTAAAAGTAGGTTACTTTTAACACGCGTGTTAAAAGTAAATCAAAAGCACTGGTTGCTATGAAAATTTTAGTTCATAAACATTGCGATCTGTTTGTATTTTTTGATTTCTTATTTTTATTGAGTTTAAACTTCTTCCGATTGTTTTGTAGAAAAAATATTGTATGGTATACGTGTTAAAAGTGATTTTATTTTGTTCGTAAAGTTAAAAAACTCGCTACGCTCGTTTTTTAATCATCTTCACTCACAAAATAAAATCTTACTTTTAACACGTATATCATAAATAGCTATTTTCTACAAAACTGTTAAAAGTGGGCATTTTAATTGTCATTTTTGATGTTAAAAATGTAATTTTTTGACACGCGTGTTAAAAGTAAGTTACTTTTAACACTAGCGTTAAAAGTAAATCAAAGTTTATTTCAATTTTGTTTTGAAAATTAATAAAACGTTTTAACAAACACATGAGCAACTTTTTATTTTAAATAAGTACAAACCAACATTTAAACTAGTTATTACTATTAACATTTATAGTAAAATTAGAACAATTTGAAATTGAAATTCCCTGCGGAGTCCTCATACTTAAGTTAGTTTTACTGTCAACATGTGTGACACATCTATTTTCTGTAGAAATACTACTGGTAGTACTGATGGTCTTGCTAGAAGTTGCAGCAGTAGGAAGTATTTGGCACGCAATTTCCTTCTTCTGTTCCAGTGAATATTCAATGTAGCCTTCAGCTACCGTCGAAGATTTCCATCCTCCATGTCTCTTGATGGTAATAAGATTTGCACCAGATTCTGCTAACAATGTCGCCGATGAACGACGAAAACAGTGTCCGGTGTAGAGTTGACGATTTAGTAGATTCAAGAACTCTGCAACGTCGGCAGGCAATTTACCAAACTTGTTAATTCCGGCTGGATTCTTCACACATTTATTCTTCATATATTTAAGAAAAAGTCGTCTATGGTCAATGTTGGGTGGCCGGACTGCCATATACTTTCTAAAAAAGTTTAAATAGAATTCACCAACAACACTGAAAGTCCGTGGCACTTTCGTTTTAGTATCGGGTATGGTCACAACAACCGAAGTGCCCAAATATTCGATATTGTCGATGGTCATCTGACACAATTCCTCCCGGCGACACGCCCCGAAGACACCCACTATTGCTGCGACTTTCATCATCAGATACTTTTCGTCTTCTGCTTCTGTGAGAAATTTGTCGATATGCGTCTTCGTCAAAACTTTTGACTTTTTCGTTTGATATCCTTCCGTTTTAAAAAAGCAATAAGTTTATAATGTTTGCTTATATCTTGATCTTGCTTTATTTTTAACATAGTTTTGATCATGGAATAATTTGACCACAGCGTTGACGATTTCCATATCTTGGCTTTTTCCTCAAAATATGCCAGTAAAATACTTTCGTTACATTTCTCAGGGATCTTTTTACTGTTACACCATTCCGAAAAGCGTCTATAAGCGATTTCGTACTGTTCCTTTGATTTCGCCGGCAATAATTCCAATGTTGCTCGACTGGCGGCTTCTTCGATTTCAGCAGGGATGGATTCGTTACGCTCATTATCGAGATTATTCATTATACTTATAATATTACTAGAAAATGCTGTCAATATTTTTGCGTTTTTTCCGTAACTAACAACAGCACTGGTTGCTACGAAAATTTTGGTTCATAAACATTGCGATCTGTGTGGTATTTTTTGATTTCTTATTTTTATTGAGTTTAAAGTTCTTCCGATTGTTTTGTAGAAAAAATAGTGTATTATATACGTGTTAAAAGTGATTTTATTTTGTTCGTGAAGTTAAAAAACGAGCGTAGCGATCATCTTGACTCACAAAATAAAATCTTACTTTTAACACGTATATCATAAATAGCTATTAAGTGTAACAAACCTTAAAATACTGTACTATTCTTTGGTACAGTCGCAAATTTCTTATGGAATTATAGGATGGGGTGGACTTTAAGATTGTTATCTGAAAAATTTAAACGTTATTCAGAAGTGGATATTAAAACTAATTTGTGGAAAGCCTAGAACTTACTCTACCGATCAATTATTTAAAGATAGTTGTACATATAATATACGACAGTTATTTTGTTTAAATATACTACTCAATATTTTTAAAAATAAAATCATATTAGAATAAACTGAACATTATTATAAAACCAGAAACAGAGGAATTAAATTTCAATTTCCTCTTTGTTTAAAAACAATTGGTCAAAGAAGTAGTACGTACCTTGCATCAAAATTATTTAATTGAATACCCACTGAAATAAAAAATACAACAAATTTTAAACGATATAAATTTGAGATCAAAACCTGGCTGTTGAATACGCCACGACATGTTATACACAATTTAATAAACCAAAGATAAACAATCTAAACAGACATTTATTTATGTAATATAGGTACATACTTACCTGACTTGAGTCATTTGATTTGTTAATTGAAAGCACGTACAAATGGACCATTTCCACTTCAGTGTATTTTCTATGTCTATTTTACATTATAAAATTTTGCTGTTTTTTTTTTTCTGTATAGTATCTATGTGTTTGTATTTTATGTACATGTATTTAAGTCATTTCAAAGCTTACAGCACTTATTTGTCACACCACACACACTTGATAGCTGAAAACACGTGCAAGTGGATCATTGGATCAGTGGATTTTCTGTCTATTTTTGAATTATGACACTATTTTTTTTTCTGTATACTATATATGTACAAATTATAAAAATAAACATTACTATTATTATACAGTATTTACGGAATTATAGTGTTATGGTAACAATAAAATAAAAGTTATATACCCAGTATATGATATGAACTTAAAAAACATCCTGTAAATTCCATTGAGATTTGGTAGAAGTAATAAGTACCCACCAAATAGCTAAATACTGACAACACCTACATATTGACGTCTTTAACTTTCTCCAAATCCATTTTCAATATAAAGAGTGATTCATAATAAAAAAAATAAAATAAAATTGGAATAAATGCGTCATGAAAAATGGAGTAATAATTATCCTAAAATGTTTCTTTTATACAATTCTTATCGTTATTGAAATGCACAAGCATCGGAATACTAAAATTCGATTTTAGTATTAACGTTTTTGTGATAGTGTTTACATTTGTTTTTCATGTGACAGAAATGGCAACTCACAGTTGATGGATATCGTTTTAATTTATGGTAAAGTAAGATAAAATTCTTTAGTTTTTTGTTCGCCTGTACACCGACCGAGTTTTCGGTAGACATGTGCCAAATGCAGCTATTTTTACCGTGATAGTGCGACTAGAACCTGACACGGCAAATTTGCAACCAAATCGTGGAAGACATGGAGATCCACGGAGTATTGCGGCAGTTGAGGAACACATTTTAGAGATTGTAAAGCGCATCCCCGAATAAGTGCCAGGCAGATCGCTGAACAAGTAATGGGTGTCCCAAAATTAACGCAAGATTTGAATTAAATAGAAAACACAGTTTTCAGTCTTTTGGTTGTTATTTTTTTATTGAATCATACAGTACATAGGGTTTGCATGCACATACGTACTTGTTTTCAAAATTTTCCATGACCATTGTGCTTAGATGTGGCTGAATTTCGTTGATGCAGCGTTGAATCTCATCCTTTAATGCACGGGTTGTTGTAGGCTTATTGACATAGACCTGTGATTTCAAATAACCCCATAAAAAGAAATCTAATGGTGTTAAATCACACAATATAGGGGGCCAATTCTGATCACCGAAACGAAAGAGTACAGGACCTGGAAATGTCTCATGCAGTAATTGAATTGTTTCACGGGCTGTATGGCATGTGGCACCGTCTTGTTGAAACCACATCAATATCATCCAATTTCTGCAGAAAGAACTGTGTTATCATGTTGCGATATCGAGCACTAGTAATAGTCACTACTTGACCAGCCTCATTTTCAAAAAAGTATGATTCAATTATGCCTCCAGCCCAAAATCCACACCAAACAGTGACATGTTGAGGATGCCGAAAAGCGGCAATTTTGGCGATTAACAAAGCCATCAAGGTGAAAATGTCTCAACGCTTAGGATGATTTTGCTCGAAAAATCAGCATCATATTGATGCTCAACAATCAACGAACTCTCTTTGCTATGCATGGTCATTAGGCTTCAGTTATTGTGTTAATTGAATTTTGTAAACATGAACATGAAATTTGCAATTCTTGTCCACGACGCCGAATTGAGGTTCCTGGATTGTCACCGACACTCCCACGCACTGCTTCGATACTGACGTTTGAACGACCCGTTTTTGGACGACCAGTGTGTTTGGCGTCTCCAACGGATCCAGTCCCCCTGAATTTTTCAATTAATCTCTTCACAGTTGACAAAGTTAAAACACTATTCCGGCCATATTTTGTATGAAATTTTCCAACTGCGGCCGCAAAACTTTCATTATTTTTTAAATATTGTTCAGTAATAAAGACACGTTGTTCTATCGTGTAACGCTCCATTTTTACTAACCCTAAACTGTCAGCTGTCGAATTGTTTTTTTCTTTAGGGTAGCCAACACTATCGCACAAATGGCGACAAATTCAAATCTTGCGTTAATTTTGGGACACCCTATACAAGGAATGTCCCAATCAACAGTCTGGTGTTTCATACACGAAGCTCAATTATATCAGTAAAGTGTGTCCAGGGATTAATACCAAGGAAATATCTTTTACGAATTAGATTTTATGAATGGTTGCTGCAACAAAATGCTCAAAATCCTAGATTTATAGGTACAGATAAAGCTATTTTTTTCTCGGAATGGAATGTAAAATATTTTATTAATTAATAATAACAATAGCGACAAAAGTAGTTTAGTCATATAAAATAAGTGTTATAAAATTTTATTTATTTCTTTCATTGGGAAATTCTTTTTGTCCGTTCATTATTTATTACACTTTGTCACCGTGCCGGTCGAAGGCTACATGCTTTGCCTTGAGCAAAATCAGGTTTTGCAGTGGAGCAGTTTTCAGTGCCGCGCAGAAATACAATTTTAAATCATTCTGCCGTTTTTTTATTTTTTATTTACAAAATTGTATTTGTAAGAGTGCCCTCTAGGTTATTTTTTTTTTTTTTGATAAGACCTAAATCACTCTTTATTGTAAAAGTTGAAACTACTTTAAAAAATATTTATAGAAATCCTATACAGGGTGGTCCACTTTCGAAAGCGGAAACTTTAGAGGCAGACAGAGAACCACAAAATAATATCAGTTTGCATTATAAACTATATTGTCAAAACTTTTATCAAAAGTTCCAAATTTATTAATGTTTTTAAAACTACTTTAGATATTTAAATGAAATTGATTTGATTTTGTTCTCAGTTCTCTGGCTCTGCTGTTTCACTATATCGCTATAATAGTATAGGATCCCACTATAAAACGACCTTCACCGAGCTGGTTAATGGATGAAAAGTATTTTATATCCAATTAAATATGTCAATAAATACATTGCAACTGGGTTGTCTAAAAAATTTGAGTCCAGAATATGATTAATTAACAATTAAAAATTATTATTTTTTCACATTTCACTGGTTTGGTTAATAGACAATTTCCATACCAATCGAAAGTATGAAGCCCATAGAATATGCAAACGTTAGGTTGACTATTTTTTTCCCCTTCACAACTCTTGGGTAGGCAGATATAAACAGGTAAATCGATACTAGTAACTTACACCGGTGTGGTTATTAAATTAAAGTTAAATTAAAATAAAGATTCTTTCATTACCAACATGGTGGTATAGGGTTGTCTGCGAAAAATCAGTCCTGAATTCCGGTTGTCGAGTTTTAAAAAGTAAAATATTCTCCAGCGAACCATTCCATGCCAGAGAAGAGTACACAGCATTGCAGCTGTGCGTAGTTCGTCCATACCGAAAACGAAGACGATCCGTTTATCCGTATTTCCAAAAAATCGAATAAAGTCCGGGGGCGGCGGTACCTATTATTATTAATCTACCCCTAGGAACCCCTAACGCCCTTCAATGACTATAAAACAACATTTTCGACCCTACTAATGATATACTCGCGACAAGAATTCAGACGACTTACGTCATACGAACAAATGAATAATTCATTATATTTTCATCAAAATATTTAAGAAACTGCAACTGATAGTAATAAAACTATATACTACACTAAAAGTTTGCATTATATATTGCACTAAATTGCAAAAAATGATGTTTTTAACGCGACCAAATATCGAAAATTACGTTGACAATAAAAACAAATGTGTAACGTCAGCCGTGACGTAAGACGTCTGAATTCTTGACGCGAGTATATGTCGAGATCGAAAAACCGAAAAAAATAAAATTTTCTAATAATCCATTTGCCGCCCCGAATTACCTAGGAACCCCTAACGCCCTTCAATGACTATAAAACAACATTTTCGACCCTACTAATGATATCTCGAGATCGAAAAACCGTAAAAAATTAAATTTTCTAATAATCCATTTGCCGCCCCGAATTACGTTTAATTTTTTTTTAAGGAAACGATACATATAATCAAAAAAATTTATTAGACTTTTTGATAGGTAAAGTGGAGAAGAAGCCACAATAAAATTTCAATGATTTTAGACAAATTTCGTGTTTTCAAGGGCCGCCCCCGGAGGGGCGGCAGGAACGTCATAATATCATTTCAAGTCACTACCAGGAAATAATAGTCTATACCGAAAATGAAGACAATCCGTTCATCCGTTTCTCCAAACAATTTAATAAAGTCCGGGGGCGGTGGTATTTTGCCGCCCAACTCGTAAACTGTTGTTTATACAAAAAATTCTATAGAAGCAACAGAAAAGGTCGATTTCTCGAACTCGTGACTTCGAGACTCCACCCCTCAGTTATGAATTCGGGAAACCTCCGATCCCGTCCCACAGCCGCCGTTTACCTAACCTCATGTTCGTCGTTAGGAGTAAAAAAAATTTTCCGCACATCTCACGGCCACAAATCCATTCCGATCGACCTCAAATTTTATGTACGTATACTTCGCGATAAGGCGAGGGTGCATCCGATAATGTACCGAAAAAATTTAAAAAAACGGAATGCCGCCCCCGAAGCTGCCCCCCAACCGATCGATTAGAAATTTTAAAGACATGTACTCTTTAAGATGCGGAATCGAACAAATTAGTCCGTCTTCGCGTTTAGGGTTCCTAGAGGCAGAATAATAATAATAACGCCGCCCCCGGATTTTTTGGAGAAACGGATAAACGGATCGTCTCCATTTTCGGTATGGAGGAACTACACACAGCTGCAATGCTGTGTACTCTTCTATCGCATGGATTGGTTCGCTGGGCAATATTTCACATTTTAAAATTCGACAACCGGAATTCAGGACTGATTTTTCGCAGACAACTCTATACCACCGTGTTGGTAATGAAATAATCTTTATTTTAATTTAACTTTAATTTATTAACCACACCGGTGCAAGTTACTAGTATCGATTTACCTGTTTATACTAGCATACCCAAGAGTTGTGACGGGGAAAAAAATAGTCAACCTAACGTTTGCATATTTTTCATACTTTCGATTAGTATGGAATTTGTCTATTAACCAAACCAGTGAAATGTTTAAAAAAATAATAATTTTTAATTGTTAATTAATCATATGCTGGACTGAATTTTTTTGGACAACCCATATGCAATATATTTATTGACATATTTAATTGGATATAAAATACTTTTCATCCATTAACCAGCTCGGTGAAGGTCGTTTTATAGTGGGATCTTAGACTATAATGTAATCATTTGTTTAAATATTACAATACAGTAACCTTCTATGAATTTTTTTGTTCATTCTTTTCTATATTATTTTCTTAATTGTGTATTTAGAAAAATGTTAAAAGTGTGTATGCATTTTCTATTCTATTCTGTATTGTTACTTTTTTATGATATTTTTCACCTAAAAAGCTGTCTTACCCGTTTGAGAATAAAATACAGCAAAAATGAAGGCATTCATATTCAGGACACTGTGTATAATGTGTATGCCATAAATATTTTACATAGAAAAACATAGTTGAAGCTTTGAAGTAATTTTGAGCCAATTATTTGAAATTTCACTTACATTAAGATTAACGCTAAAATTAGCCTTATAGCAACAGTTTGTATGTTGTATTGTATAGTATGAATTGTTAACAATGTTATTTTTAGCAGTAGTAATTCTGTACCTATATGAAATAACTTACAAACACGATTTTTTTTTTGTTTATTTGTGAGATATTAGACATAAAAAATTGGCTCAACATTTTAGGTACACTAGACACAATACATAAATAAATATTTTATCAATATATTAAACTGCATCCAGACAGACATCAGAAACACAATTTGTTTAGATAGCATCTATAATCACAAGTTTAATTGAGTTTGTATAAGTTTATCAAATTTGTAGCGTAATTATGAGGCAATATCTACTACGAATTATTAGTAGACAGCCACAAGATACGTAATAAAAAAATCGAGTCAATAAAATGACTGCAATGCTTGATGGCTTGATAGTTATCAATGAAATGAACAAAATAAGTAGTGCCCTATCACTTCAATCTGTAATTCCCTCCTTCTTAATTCTCTACGACATAAATAAAGGAAAGTCGCCATAATCTCCTCTGAATTTCTAAAGATTTCTCTCTTCGTCAATAAATAAAATAGATGTTCTTAATATATGCGGATATATAATTCTATTCAATGTTTCTATTTTTACGAGAGTTACACATTCTCTGTATATATTTAATTATGGACTACAGTTTTTTTTGGATCCCAAACAGCATTCTACAGTTAAATAGAGTTATTATAATTAATATCACTGCATTTGAAATTAATTTACCAAGACGAAGAAAAATACTAGAAAAAAACTAGACTATATCGAAAATATTATGTGTAATATGTACTAATACACTACCTATCAAAATGGCGTTAAAAATATTGTTTACTTAAATTATTGTATTGCTAATTATTATTTTTAATAAAAAATACAACTTGGAAAAAAATATAATTCAGAAACTATGCAAGATATGGAGAAATTTCAAAAACTAGCAGTCAAACAGCTGTCGCCTTCTTGACATACTTCAAATAAAAATCCCTTATCAAAATATACTCCTCTAATTCTCCCTGTATAATTAAATTGCTCCAAAATAAAATATACTGCTATTAATAATTTAAAAGGCTAAGGATGTACCTAAAATCTAAAAAAAAATATTGAAAATCGGAAGTCAGTTTTTAAATTATTCTGATTTTAAGTTGAAAGGCAAACATTCATATCCATTATTTTGCGTTACGGTGTAGATACATAAAAACAAGGTTACCTGTACAACAATTTTATAAAATACAAATTCTAATTATAATTACATTTAAAGTATAAGATATCATACTATTTTAATACTACTAAAATGAAATAATAGGATCATAAATGAATTGAGTATTTGCTCTCTTTGAGAAGATTTCTTTTCAATAAGTACTTAAATTTCGTTACGTTACAAGTATATCTTGTATTATCAAGCACAGGGGTCTATTTTTGAAGCTAGTAGTAGCAACATATAGAAAAATATTTGAAGAATACATCAGATTAACTCTGAACTTTAATGTTTCTATACCTCTTCTACGTTTAGAGAATGGTGCAATTGGTGATAGTAACCAGAATACTTCTGCTATCTCTTGCCTTCCCTAAAATTTGCACTGATGACCCTCTTCACTATCCTCCCTTATCGGACCACGTGTGGTAGCCTGCTTTGTCTATGATTGTGTCCGAATCATTTACATGTTGCATCGTTCCGTCTGTAGAAGCAATCTTTTAACACTCTAATGTTTTTTTTAAAAAAAGTAGACAAATTGGACCCCAATAATTATCACCTGATTAGTATTTCGTCCACAATGCGCAAAATAATGGAATCCATCATTGTGGAAGCAACGTCAAACTTCATGAATGAACACAACCTAGTTCATTGTATAAACAGCTGGTCCATCGCTCTCGATAACAATGACTCAGTTAATGTTATTTATCTTGAATTTCTATAAGCCTTAAGGCTGGCGTTTCAAGGACAAATAATCGTATTTGAAGATGCACAAAATAAATACACTCAGTAGGTGGAAATTCTTATTAGTGTAGTACTAAAATATAATGCTGAAATTGAATCATTTCCTTTAACTTTTGAAGGGAAAATGTGCTAGAACACATGAAAAACCGTGAATTTGTACCTTGTCACTGTGTTCTATACACCGTGAATAATACTTGATAATTTACATAAATTCAAGTATTACTAATTTTTTAAAACAATTCTGCGGGATGTGGTAATGTGTATAATGTCGTAAACAATTTTCCCAATGTGCAGTTGACTTGTAAGAGAGATTTTATGATAAAACATAATAGGTAAAAATTATGCTTTTTTTTCTTATTCTAAATGACTTGTCTGCCTGGAAATTATTTTATATTTTGGGGAAAACTTGTATAATTGACATAGTGAAGAAATATTCTTTCTAACCTCAGATTTTTTTTAAACTACCTCAACAAACAGCCATGAAATTCGTTGAAAATTTACATATAAAAACGGCGCCCTTAATATAAGCTGTATAATATGGGTTTTCAGGGCGCTCTAAACCAATGAATCACAAATTTTTTAACGAATAGATACTTTAGTGTTAGAGCAGGCAATTTATTTTCCCGTGATATCTTAGTTCTTAGTAAACCGCAGAGTTCAAGGTTGGGCCTCTTACTATTTATAATTTGTGTCCAGAGATAAAAAATACCGCATTGTTAATAAAGTATATTTGGGACTAAATTATACTCAAACCTAGTGTGTGGTTATTTGGTTTTACAACAAGACCTAACATCCATTGCCAATTAGAATACGCCGATTCTATTTGGTTCCCTGACCTTCCGAGGCCAACAACGCGTAGAAAGTATCCAACGTACTGCGATTAGATCTTCTTTTGAATGCGTTAGGCCACCGTGCACATAACGTCTTTCCATGGTTAGACTCAAAGACTTTTAGCAGCGCCGCTAAAGGTAAGATCTAACTTGTTAATCTTACATAGTATACATTTTTGTTACTATTTCTACTAATTTTCCTTTATTCTTGTACTATAAGAACAACCAGTGAAAGTCAAACTATTTCTTCTGACATGAATTTGTATTGTAATTCTTAAATCACTCAGCTCTCTGTACAAAGCATTTCAATATTAACTATTTTCTTTTTCTGCTGCTAAGGTCGGAACTTCTTCTTGGATAAAGATGTCCCGTTGCTACTTCTGCAACTGGTCACATCCCATGCTTACAAAGGTTTCGCCGCTCTTCACTGTCGACATCTTCAATGGCAACTGCACAAAAACTTCTCCACGACTGAGTTTTTGTGTAGGTACTTAGTTAAAAGTAAATCTATTTTTAGAACAATTTTCTCTTCTTCATTAGTTGTGGATCTTCTCAATTTCTTTTTTATTTTTTTCTTCTTCGATAGCTCCGATACTTTCTAAAATAATTGTACTGAAATACGAGTATGATATAGGGTAGCCGAATAAAATAACTATAAGTTAATGGTTTGTAGGCTTCTAATTAATTTTATCAATAGTTGAAGTTGAATTAATCTAGTTATTACGCTGCCGCTTCTTGATGTTTCCAAATACATATAACTCTCTTCCTGAACACGTTCAGGAATTTTAGAGTTATTTCTGTTTTTAGCGATATGTTTGTCTAAAGGCCCATAAATCTATACTGCTGACATGGTAACCAGCTTGGAAATTGTTCAACCAGAGCATAGATTCTCTGAAATAAGGATTTAAATTTTCTACACCTGTTGTCAGGTGTCAGTGTAATTATACCACATTTGTAAGTAAATTAAATACCGTCAACTTTACTTAAATTTTTCAGCTCTTATTTACATGGAAGAAAACAGTATGTAGAGTTGAGTGGACGGAAATCCGTGGAAATTTCTGCAACTTCTGGGGTTCCTCAAGGCTCCATACTAAATACCCTCTTATTTATAAGATTCATTAATGATATTATTGCTGACTTGGATATACACTGTTTGCTGTTTGCAGATCAAATATGACTGTTCCGAGATTTTGTCACATCTGAACATTCTTGTGCCCAGAATTGAAGCAAGGTCTAACGCAACATTTTACCTCCCCATCCCGCGTACGAATTTATTAAAATTTTCGCCAATTTTTATTATATGCACCAACTATAATAACCTGCAGAATGGCATTGATATATTTGCTTGTACTGAAAATGATATTAGACGAGTGCTTTCTTAGCATTGTATAGATTAACTAACTTTAGTGCTTTACCCTATTTTTGTTTTTTTTTGTTTGCTTTACTGTATATTGCTATATATGTTGTTTTCTATTTCTAACTTAACTGTTTTGTTTTCTCAACCTGTAATTGGCCTTCGGGCTGTTGGTTGTAGTACCAAATAAATAAATAAATAAATATGTTTCTTTATTTTAAGAAATTTATTTTAGTAGCACAGCTACTATTTTAGCGAACTTTTGCTACTCCATGCCAGACTAACAACCACAGACAGGAAGTGTTCTACATCACAGCAGAAAACCATTGAAAGCTAGCGACCTCTATCGCGATTCGACGAGAACGATATGTTGCAAATACGGAATTCTAGGAAACAACAACTCTGTGGGCTAACTCTGGGGGCCCTAACCAGTATTGAATTAGCTATTTGATATAGGTTTTCCAGGTGTAATTTAATACTGGTCGGGGCATTATCATGCAAAGTAGTTGTTTCCTGGAATTCCGCATTTAAAATTTTACTTATGTCAACATCTTCCAAGATAAAGCAAGAATGTTGTTCAAAATCATAATACTCGTATATTTTTTAATGATCTTTTTAAGTTAAATACAATTTTACTGAGATATCCTAAATTGAATATATTTATTTCCACTTAAGCATACTATCCTTGAAAATTGGCAATTTAATTTTTAGACAATCTGTAACTGCTTTTATAAATATTGTGTGTGAAATAAGAATATATTTGTAAATCTAAGCTAACATATTTGATATTGCTTGAAATCTTATACCATTCATTATTCATGACATTTGTTTATAATGTACCGTACCTACCTAGAAAATTATTTGTATCACAGTGAATGGAGGGATTTTAGAAATAAAAATGGATATGTTATAAGAATTAATTTACTTTCATTTACTTGTACACTTTAGATACTTGTGTATATATTTTTTTGCATTTTAAAAACACAAGAAAACATTGCTTGCATGTGGATTAACATATTTTGTAATCATGTATGTAGGCAATTTTAATCCATTTAATTGTAATAAAATATAACATCTTTTTAATAGCAAACATCAACATAACATTATAATTTTGTTTAAAAAGTATGTAGAACAGATTTCTATCGTTTTTTAATGGAATCTTTTTAGTATAATATATTAACGCAATAAAACATTTCTGACATTCATTTCTCTGTAAAAAAATGTATAAAATTAAATTTTTTGATGAACGAAAGTCAATGAAGATCACAGTGTTCATAATAATACAAAATTTTATTAAAATAAAATATTTGTATAATTAATTTAAAATCACTTGATCTGAAGAGAGAGTAGGTACATAACCCATCCAATTATTGTTATTATAAGGTGGCAGTAACCTTCTAAATCATCCGTCATGTCAGAACTGAAACTAACATTTCTGCTGCTAAAACAGGATCGGTTCCAGACAAATAATTTAATATTTATGAGTTATAAGGAGTTAATATATTCAAATATTGTCTTATATATCAATAATTTTAAGTGAAATCCATTGAAAGTAGGATTAGTGAGCATTATGACTCAATGCAATGAATTACAAATAAAATATTACAAAAGATAGTTTCTAATAAAGTCTTTAAAATATGCGAATACCTATATACATTCTTCTGATTTGCAGAAAATATTGACAAAGCTTTACACAGGAATTAAAGCTTCCAAATTTGAGATAGTGCAGTAGTTTAAATTTTTATCACTCTGTTTCACAATAAATAAAATTTTTAAGTAATTTGTTCCTACCTATCAAAGAATAAATATTATTTTCTGCTAATCGTCTATAAAATAATGTATATACTGGGTCACACTTTTAGTATAGTTTTGTTTTAGAAGATATATCTTCAGAGATAAAGAACTTAACCTATCATACGGTTAAAGTTTACAGATGATTTTGATTAGGTGTTCATGTGTTTCTAATTCCGAAGATAAATCCATTTAAATCAAATTTTTAAAATGCGTCCCCTTTTATTATCCATATTAGTAAAATATGAAATAAAGGCAATATTATTAAAGTGAAACTAGAAAAAAATCATAAAATATGTTTGTCACCAAAGACAATCACAAATACATTTCTTTTGATGGTTTGACAATTATGACCGCACAAAAAATACAAAAATACTTCAATACTATAATTGGCAAACATATGAAATTGTTCTGTTGATGGTTGCATAACTAAGGCACAGGACAGGGCTGTCAAATCTGCTAATTTTCAGTCAATTTCAATATTCAGAGTTTGATCTTGTCCATTTTATAGATACGTTGCGGTCTAATGTAAAATATGAGGCCACACAATAATTAGTTAATACAGAGATATTATATTTAATTTAGTGGCCAAGTTTAAAAAATTGAACATGATGAGATTTTCACAAAGTAATAACTGCTTTATAGTCTAATAGATATTTGTAATACGACTTTTTTCAGTACATAAATCCAAGGTCTAATAGAGTTTCTGTAGCAATTTCATCCAGGTTCAAATACAAATAAGAAAGTTTAGTTATTTTTTACTTTAACCAATGAAACGGAATTGTATAAAAATTTCACCTAGGTACAAATCAGGTAAATTTTTCAAGATATATCGACGTTGTCGACAGCAATTAATCCCAGGATTACAAATTTCTAATCTGCAAATCCCGGGATTGAATTTTTTTGCGGCAGGATAATGTTTGATATTTTGACTGTGGTAACACCATAACTGAATGTTAAAGTGAATTTCTTATATAACAAACGATTAAAAACCCAGTTCTGCATGTTTTATCAAGTAATAAAATAATCATCTACATTTGGCACTCAGTTTTTCTTTAAATATGTGGTAAATTGGTACACATGCCATCATAGTGCTACATCACTACCTTTAAAGTATGCGAAATTTAAATTCGCGTTTGGCGAGCGACCATGGGCGTCGACAAATATGAGTTTAATACAGTTTAGAAAAAAAATGTTTCTGCTTTACAAATTTTAGGGAGGATGATCCCATAAATCCTTATTTTTCTTAAAATATGTATACTTAGTCATAGTTAACTGTGTGTATTAAATAAATAGAAAAATATGAAATACACGAAGTTAAAGGAACAGAAGTGCCTAAGGAATAAAAGCAATGAGAAGTTAAGCGAAATACAGGACGGATATAGGGCATTAGATAGACCTGGTTAAAACATAGATTCTAGCGGAAAGGAGAGAAGATACTGTCCAAGAATTTAGGCAATACAGATCCAGAAGAATCCAAATAGTTCAAGCGAACTGAGGCATTAGAGTTATCTAAAATTTAGAAGCGTTTCTTTAGTAAGAAATCAAGAACCTGCATGTGAATAGTCAGAGACTTAAAATAATGAACTGGAACTTCTTACGAATCAGTGCATGTCAAATATAAATACTAACTAGGATATAGTTTCTCAAACAGTGTTCCACGAATCCCTGGGGTTTCGTGGATATCACTGGTTCCGCGAAACTTACGTAGGTACTTTTCCATAACAATTAAGAAACTAAATTTAAAAATACAAACTAGAATAACAACTAACTCTGCTGCTTAGAATTACGTTACGTGATGTTTTCACAGAGATTAATAAACTTAATTTAACCCTTAATAATAAGTAAATATACAGGGTGAATCTTAGATAAGTACAAATATTTTAACCAACAGTATACTTCTTTCTGTATACACATAATTAATAATTTTTTGTTACAAAAAAAATCAGAAATAAAAAAGTCAATTTTTAAATTAATTTCGTCATTTTTCAATAAAAAAGTTGTTGAGGACCGCTAACCAGACGATGTTTATAAGTCACAAGTGTTGCAGATTGAACGAGTGGTTTACAGCGTTGCCAGTGTTACACTAATGTCTTGGCTTCAGGAAAGTTGTAACCTGTATGTATACATTACATTAGTAAAGTTGCAACCTATAACTTTCCGTCATCTTCATTTCATATTGCAACTTCAACCTAATGCAATATAATACATAATTAGATGTTAGAATTTAGAAACAAAAATTTTCGGAAAACTACACTCGACCGCAGAAAAGTAATTTTAGCTTTGTGTTCAGCATCCTCAAAAATAGGGGGAGAGGGGGTTAGAATTTTTTTATTAAGATTGGAGAGATTTCCGCTAATGTAAATAATTACCAAAACAAGTATTTTTTAATTCAATCTATTCAGATTTAATAATTAAAGACGATATGGCAACCTCGCTTGAATGAATCATCTGGTTTATTACGTTACGTCAGTGCTATGTTCTATCTAATAAGCGACCCTCAAAATGTGGGTATTTAAAAAAATAATAGTATCTTCATAAATATTAGAAATTTTATAAAAAGTCTTTCACCTGCAGTTAACGTATTTATACTTATTTAAGGTTCAACCTGTATTTATTATCCATTGCGAAAAAATTCTTGTATTTAAGAAAAAAAACAGATAATTTATATGCGTTCCAATTACTTTTCAGTAAAGGAAATGCTTGAAATACGAGAGAGACTTGTTGAAGAAATGATGGGTTATGCTCAGTACTTTCCAAATGATCATGTCTATTAAGGTTAAATCAAAACGAATTGTGGATCAAAAGACCCATTTATTGTGGTTTCACGACCTCCATCATGTTAGCAGAAAATGAAACATTTATTAAAATAATATTTGATTGCAAGAAAAATTTAAATTAACGCCGTTAGTGAAATTTTGATGCATTTTAAGAGATGAATAGCCCCAATTTGAGATGAACATCCTCAATAGTTGGTATACTTTTACCTTTTGAAACTACATGTGTGTGCTAAAGCTCAGCTTATGTGGTCACAAAAAATAAATATAGCAACATACTTAATGCCAAACCTGATGTGAGAATTCAACTTTCATCCAAAAGACCTATGTTTGCGATAATTAAAAGCAGTACCAATCATCTCATTTAAATTTAAAAATAAGGATTTTGGATGAATTTTGAAATTATTTTTTGGAGCAAATAAATAATATTTGAAATAATTGATATTTTTGTTGCTAATTCCACCAAAAAGGGTTCGAGTTCATAAAAAAAATAAGAGACCCTGAACTGGAGTACCTACTTAATTTCTACTTTCAGAGTTACTTCTGAAAAAGATATGAATGAAATAATAAAAGTCTGTCCCTGCTCTGGGGCTATAGCACAATAAAGCGAATGAATGAATGCATAGATCGCGTTATACACCATTAGTAAAGATGAAGATAACTTTTATTTATATTCATTGGGATCTAACCCACTTTAAAACGGCAATTATTGCAATATACTTTCATTTGATATACTTTTAGATAGATCCGATGCCGATTATAGCCGCTGGGCAACAAGTAATCTGTGCATTAGTTTAATTATAATCTAATTAGTTGCATCACGTCGCAGTAGACTTGCCGTTGCCAGTAATTATCGGGATGGACTACGTAATCTCAAACGTGATAGGCGTGGCAGAAAATGTTATTTTTTACTCCACATCGACATAAAGTTTTATGTATCTAACAACAAAAACAAAATAAAACATTTACTACATCGAAATAGAACTCACATTTTAGATTCTACCTTGATTAATGTGTTAAGTGAAGAATGAATGAATATTGTAACATCAACTTTTGCATCAATTAATTTATCTTAGGAGTAATAAATAATATTTATGTTCAACTACAAAGGTTATATCATCTGCAATATTTTTCATTGATAAAAATTTGAAATTATATTCTTTATTGATATAAGCAATTGAATCATTTGTTCCTTTAAAGAAATTCTCAAACATGAAATTCCTACGCTGATTTATACCTGAATTAAAACAACTTATCATAGCGAAGAATAAATGTCAGTGTACAAAAAATTTAAGTCGCCGTTTATTGATCAACAATTTGTTAGGCTAAGATCTCAGTGCAAATATCTGAAACGTCAATGTTACATACAATAATTATATACCTATCTCATAATAATACTAAAAGTTTTTGGATAATTGTTAACTCTGAATGAAACAGTTCTAGAATACCAAGTGACATAGAATACAATGATGTCTTACGATCTGCTGGAGAAGAAATGGCCAATTTATTTGCTCAGTACTTCTCAACAATAACTGTGATACACTTAACATTTCTGTACTTGAAATTCTCTTGATTTAAGTTTGCTCTCTATTATAATATCAGAAATGTATACTAAACTATCGACATTAGATGTTACTCAGGGTCCTGGGCCAGATGAAATACCTCCTAGTATTCTAAAATGTTGTAGTTTTATTTTAGCAAGACCATTTTTTATTACATTTAATACGTCTCTTTCAACTGACTCTTTCCCTAATATATGGAAGGAAAGCTAAATAACTCCTATTCATAAAACTGCAGGACTCTGGTAACAAATTATCGTCCCATAAGCATCTTGAGTACTATTTCCAAACTGTTTGAGAGCATATGCACTTCGCTTTCAAAGGTACTGTTGTAAATGAACAGTTCGGATTTATCTCTGGTAGGTCAACTGAGCTCAATTTTTGGATATATGCCAATTTCGTGTGGGAAACCTTGGAGAAAGGGTGTTCACTGTGTATACACCTATTTCTCTAGGGCCTTCGATCCAGTCAATCATGTGCTCGTGCATAAATTGTTAACTCTTGGTTCGACTGGCTCATTAATACATTGGATACAAAGTTATCTAAGTGGTCATTCTCAGATTGCTCGAATGCGTAATTTAAAATCTAAAAGAAATGCAGTTACTTCGGGAGTTTCTCAGGGATTACATTTGGGTCCTCTCTTGTTCAATACTTTTATAAATGATATAACTCAGTGCTTTAATTTTTGTGAATAGGTACCTTCTGCTTGCTGATGATATTAAGTTTTTTTCTAGAATTGTTAGTGATGAAGATTGCCATCTGATCAAACTGATCTTAACAATGTTATCAATTGGTATTTTAAAACGGCATGCAACTTAACACTGTAAACTGTCAGGTTATGATATTCTGTCGTGGTAGTATTACTGTTAATTATACTTATTGAATGGATGATAAATCTTTAGATACAGTTTACAGTATACAGGATCTTAGTGTGACCATTGATAATTATCTGTAATGTATTCCACATATATCAGCAGCAATATCTAAATCATTGCAAATGTTGGGTTTTATAAAGAGATATCTCTATACTCAGGATTTTTTAGATGTAACAACGTTAAAGATTTTGTACCGTGCACTTGTTAGAACTCTTCTAGAGTATGCTTCCAGTTTATGGTCCCCTAGTTATAATATCGATATACAGCAGATAAAACATGTTCAGCACCCGTTTTTAAGATACATAGCTTTTAAACTGGGGGTATGCTGCACCATTTGATTATTATCAGTTAGAAAATGAATTGGGTTGGGCATCTAACTATCTCATAGACGTAATAAGACGGACTTAGCACTTTTTTATAACATACTAAATTATAATGTCCTTCACTTTTACGTCAAACCAACATTCAGCACGAGTCATACATACCCCTTCAGTGACTAGCTTTAATATCATAGAACAAATTACGGAGTAAACTGTGTTGTCAATAGTATCAAGGTCTGATAATAACTGTGCCAATCTTGACTTCATTCACACTAAACCAATATTCATGCGGCAGCTTCCACGTATCTGTTTTTGTTTAGAAGGTATAAGGATTTAAAAAAAGTGTAATTTCATATTTCAGTCAAAGTAGCCTGATAAATAGAAACTATAACTGCTATAACAATAATTATTGTATTATTTTGTTGTTTCATTTGACACTTAGCGTTAAAGTAGTACATAAAAAATGCATTTATGCATATTTAAGAGTATGCAGATATTGTCTTTGTACATGGATATTTCAATGGGAACGCCAGACAAGCAGCGCGGGAATACCGACGAATATACTCAAATAGACATCAACCTGCCCACACGGTCTTTAATGCATCGTAGACTTCGAGAAGATAACCCCGCTTCAATAAAAGCCATTCGTCCTGCTGGAGCGAATGCACAGAATGAAGAAGATATAACAGATGTTGTCATTGATAAATCTTCAATTTATGTTCAAGGTATAGCAAGTAATCTTAATTTAACACTGAATTTTGTATAGCGTGTATTTAACAGAGAAATTTCAGTGTCAATGTTTGGATTATCATTCCTTACGAATATACAGGGCTTCCAAGCAAGAAGTTAAATATTGAATTTAAGTCATAACTTCTAAACTGTTATCATGGTAACCTCGAAATTTGGGCGATAGAAGTAACTCATAATAATACAACTTTCACTATTTATATTGAAATTAACATGCTTGATTATATAGGTACGGTCAAAATCAAGTTTTAGAATTTATACAATTTTGAAGGTGTTCAATTACGCTATCAAATTACTGGTGCTACAGTAGCTCTTGGATCTGGGACCATTAGTGACTCGAGGAATGCTGTAAATAAAATTGCGGTTGTGAAAGCCACATCGTAAAATACTTTGTATGCAACTTTATTACTGATTTGTAATAGGTACAAAAAAAAACGTGTTTGTATAATTATTTTTAGTCAACAAAATAACAAATATACAAAAAAAATTAGTAGGAAGTTTGGGGATGTTGGTTTCCACTAACCAATGTATCAATATACAGTATGCGCCAAAAGTATGGAATAAATTCAATAAAAGCGAGACAATTATTTTTTGGGAAAAATCCTCGAACAGGTCGATTTTTAATTTAAAAAATACATATTTTAGCGTAAAATGCGATTTTCAAATGTCATTTGTATTCGAGTAATGACGTCATCGATTTTTTTTTAAATGACAACACCATATTTTTTTCCTTGATTCTGAAAGATCGTTTAATTCTCTATCAAACAGTACTAAAATTTTGCTTACATGGGAAAGTTTTCGAGTAAATGACGATTGAATGTTAGAAAACGTAAATTTTATCCATAAAAAAGTAACAATTCTGAGGTATGTAAAATAAAATACAATTGATTAAATTTTATACTTAAATTAAATATTCGAATTGCCATCCACCAACTTCTTGGCAATGCGCAAGTCTGTGAAGAAATTCTTCTTGCACATTATGAATGATTTCTGGAGTAACCCTGCATATTTCGTCCCGAATGCGATTTTGAAGTTCTTCTAAATTACGTGGTATATTAATGTACACTTTTGACTTCAAGTATCCCCACAAAAAATAGTCAAGAGGTGTAAGATCTGGCGATCTTGCAGGCCATTCTATCGGTCCGTTGAAAATCGCATTTTATGCTAAAATATGTATTTTTTAAATCGACCTGTTCGAGGATTTTTCCCAAAAAATAATTGTTTCGTTTTTATTGAATTTATTCCATGCTCAAGATAATGTAGAACCTGTTTTAAAGACGCCAATTGCAAAAATATAATAAACAGAATGTACTTTTTTTATGCAAAATACAGATTTTCTTATAATATTATTTTATTACATTGTCTGTGTCAAAATAATTTTAAAGACCCAATTGCTTCTAATGTGAAAAGCAATAAAATAATATTATAAGAAAATCTGTATTTTGCATATAAAAGTACATTCTGTTTATTATTTTTTTGCAGTTGACGTCTTTAAAACAGGTTCTACATTATCTTGAGCAACACGAAAATATTTAGGTACATTTCTTTTAACTAAAATTGAAAAAAATGTAATAAATACAAAAGAGAAGGGCAACATGTAGTATATTGCATAAAAGACGAAAAAACAGGCAATGTTTTGTGGCCATAGCCTGCTTCAATAAAAAAAATTTTTATCCGCCTAGAGGGCGCAGCGAACCACATACGATATTTCAAAAATCTGTTTATATTAGGTGGAAGGTATCAATTTTGCAATAAAAATTTATTACCAATAAGTTTTCTATTAAGCGAGATACATGGGAGTGGCCCTCTTATGTGATACAGCCTGTATATCGCGTTCGGCTTCTCGATATAAACTGACTGTGTCAACGAAACCGATCCGCTTATATCCGCTTATAAGTTTTTAGGGTTCTAGAATTTTTCCGCGGTCTCGAGAATCAAATAGACACTGGACGAGAATGTTCCAGAAAACGTCAAATAAAGACATCATAAAAAAATAATATTATAAATTCTAACATAAACAGAAACATAATTAACAAACTAAAAAGGTAGGTCAGCTTTCGTAACAGTATTTTATATGAGTTAAATATAAAACTTTCTCAAAATCCTCATTTCTTCAAAGTGCTCTTTAGAGATTAGAAAAAATTGAAAATATTGTTTTTCATTTTTAAATCCCCTTATGTGGCCATATAAATTGGCAATATTCTGCTGCTTTCCTTGTAGCTTCAAATTTAATTCGTTAAGATGATATGTCAACTTTGTTAAAAATTCAAGATCTGATATGAATTTTGCATCTTCAATTTGATTTTCCTAGTGTTTTTTAAAGAACATAATATCCTTGTGTAAAGCGAAGAAACATTGCAAACAGTTTTCTGCGCTTAACCAACGAATATCGGTGTGAAGTAATAAGTCCCCGTATTTCTAGTAGTTCTAGTTCTGCTCAAAAATTAGGACTCTTTCTAAGAGTCAAAGCACGATTGTCTCCTTTTATAATATTAGTTATTTTAACTACCACTTGCATGACATTCATGTGACGTTAGGACTTTCTCCAAAGTATTCTCAGTGAACAATGTATTGCAGTGTATCACAGAAAAGTTGATATTATTTTGTTTTAAGAGTTCTTCAAATCTGATTTCAGTTCCTATCATAGCTTTGGCCCCATTAGTAACAATACACGAACATTTATCAAATTCCCCAGTCTGATGATATCACCTTATTTACAGCTACAAAAATATCTATACCGTTACTTATACCATAGATAGGAATAAGATCAAGCATCTCCTCTGCTACACTGAAGTCATCTTGAATAGTTCGAACAAAAATTACAAATTGACTGATGTCAGATAGGTCAGTGCTTTCGCACTTATACCATAGATAGGAATAAGATCAAGCATCTCCTCTGCTACACTGAAGTCATCTTGAATAGTTCGAACAAAAATTACAAATTGACTGATGTCAGATAGGTCAGTGCTTTCGCTCAGGCAGAGTTAAAAATATTTACATTTTTGATTTGTGTCGTGCAATTTTTTGAATAGTTATGGAATAATGTGATCTACACGTCCTGCAATTATTTGATGCGACAATGAGACTGTTTCGAATTTTTCGACAATTTTTGTTTCATGGAATTATTTTGTCATTTTATTACACAGTAAAAGATGTCTTCGCTTTGACAATTTTCAGCGCTACTGCATAAGAAGCGGCAATATTGCATTTGTTAACTCTGTTGGAGTTTAAAAAAAAAGTTTGTTGTTTTAATTTTTTCCTATAATCCTTAATGATAATATCTCTAGACATTCCTGTATACTACTGAAACATTTTCTCTTGTAACGTGGTGTAATGTCGTTTCATATTGTATTCTTAGGAACTGATAATACTTGAATACAAACAATCCTCTGAAGTGAATTATTGTTGTTAGTGATTAAATGGTCTGAGTGTCAAAGGTCATTATAAACTCGATGTTTGTTCGTTTTTTTTTCTGTGAAGACATATTTCACTGAAAAAACCTTAAATTGACTTGCTGCCTACCGCACACCAGAACAAAATAACTACAATTATAAGCAAATAAACATTTGTCTCTAACAATTAATTTAACGATCCGTATTCAACGTTTTTCTGCCTATGAATTTCTATTCCATATTATTAACTATTAACTCTGCTTATACCTCTTGACTCTACCTTCATGAAACGCACACATGGTCACTCAAAATGTTCGAAAGCAATCCAGCGAGATCTCCAATATATATTCAATATCCAGCGCCAGTGACGTCACATGGCCTACCCATGTGTTATTTTATTTCATCATTGGTGTAAGAATGACTCGTTTGTGTATATTTTCTTTCTTTTTCTATATTTTTTGCGGGCCTCATGTTGGACAGCTCTAAATATAAAGTAATGTCTTGTCTCATTTTGAGTGTGATAAGAACTTCATTACCATACTCAGTAGGATAAGAACTTTCAAGGTTTTTAGACAATTTATGATCAAAACTTTTATTAAATATTAATAAGAATTATCTACATTATTCATTGTAAAAATTAACAATAACATGTTTACATTTTGAAAAATTAATTCCCAAGGAGGACAATTCGATAGACGTTTTGTTGATTTCTAAATTGCTAATGTCGTTACTAGTTGAAACATCCATCTGCATATTCTTTACTATCTCAAAATGTTTGTAGCGATTCGTTCCTTATTTTCAATCGACGTTTCAATATCCTTCACCCACCGTGCTACTTTTCCAGTAGCCTCTTGGTTGTTAAAAGGTACGCATCTGAACTTGAAAGCAAGGATGTTAATGATTTTCGAAAGTAGTGCCCGGCTTAATCTTTTACATTTTTATTTTTTTAAGAAAGATTTAACATTTTTCAGCATGGTCACAATTGTGTTACTTTCTATGATGGCAACTTGAAGGGCACAGTGCTATCTATTTTATAATTACTTCAACTAAATTGATTTCTTCAATGTCTCCAGTAGTTACAACAAAGTTACGGGAAATCTTGATCTTTGTACATATTAGATATTATGATGTAGAACACATTTTCTTCGTCTTTAACTTCATTTATCTGCACATAAGTGAGTTCATCCTTCCTACATGCACCTCCAAGTCCCAAAATGATAACAACCTTAAAAATTGCATCTTTACATATATCTACGATCTAAATAATTTACGTTTGTTAATAACCATGTTTTATCTTTGGCTTCCTGTAAAAGCTTCGTTACATCTTGTTTAGTTAAAATATTTGATTCATTTGGTTTATTTCCTTCAGATTTTCTCTTGAGAAATACAACGAGCTGAATGTATTTACTGATGTCCACGTTTTTCTTCATAGATATAGTTGCTCGTATCATCGAATAATACGCCCAAAGACTTGAAGACTTATAGGATTAGGACAAATTCTCGAAATAAACTAATAGTACCTTTTCATTCGCCTCGTTCTTAATTTTCTTCCCATTGCACCATTTGTATAAATGTGCATAGGCTTGTTCCATACTTAATTCTTGATTTTTCTGGCAAAAGTGACAAAACTACGTTTGTTGTAGCTTTTTCGACGTCTGATGAAACAGTTTCCGACTCACGAGAAATTTGCAAAATTGTTGATTTACAAATTTTCTCGTTTCCATGACGTCGGAAACCATGCTTATTCGATTGAAATAAAAGAGATCTATTTCGTACGTTTTTTTTTAATTTTTAGCAGTCGTACATCACTCGCAGAAAAAAAGTTGTATTTAATACGTGGGCTAACGGCCATTAACATACTCATGCTCTTAACGATAACTCGGGCTAACACCCTCGTATGCGCAGTTGTTAATGTGTCCACTGATTAAATAAATAACTATCACGGAACTTAAATATCTCTCTTCATTTTTAAGATATCTGCCTGAAAAATTTTACTTGAAGTTGATACTTTCCAAATTATTATGTGAATTTCATTCTGCGTAGAAACGAAGATCCCTCTTATAAAATATAGTGACTATAACCGATGATGTACTTCCAAACATGCTATGCTTTATATCCATACATTTTCGCTTCTCTTTTGCCTTCAATTACTTCATGGAAAATGGTTTAAATTCTTTATGAATAATTCTCACCCAAGGCTAAGCACATTTCATTATTTAAAGTAAAAAGTGTACCGTAAAAGGAAAAGAAACGGCGAAGACAATAACTTTTTAATCAAGCCGGACTGGCAGTTATAAAAAGGTAGTCTTCTAGTTAATTTTTGAGTTATTAATACCTAAAATATATTAATTAACCAAACCAGAACTTTGTAATTAAAGTTCCACCCCATGAAAAAACAATTTGGTTTTATTATAAGGTACAGTAAAAATTCCCAAATTCCCCGAATCTGTTTTTAAAACGGCATCCCGAGTGCGTTGTCTCAATCTAAAATAACTTTACTACCTGTTATTATAAGCACAGTTTAAACAGGGTGATTCAGAACTTTTCTAAAAGAATTTTGGGAATAGATAATGAAAAATAGAGTCGTTATAGTAAAAAATATATATATAAAATCCTTATAGTTTCCAAGTCATTATTGAAGTTGTAGTATTTTCAACATTTACATCGCTGGGCCACTGTAGTCTCTAGACAGGCGATTCCGAATATTGGAATCCGATTACTTTTTGTACTCACTAAAGTTTTTGGACGCCAGTGTTTACAGTAGTTTATCAAGTGTCAAAAATGACTTACCTATATAGTAGCAAATCGGAGTTGATGGATATCGTTTTAATTTAATACGCTGTGAAAAGGCTTTAGCAGAACGATTTTCCGGTAAACATGAGCTAATCGCGGTGTGCAGTGCAACGCGAGGGAAATTTGAGAACGAATCGTGGAAGAGATGGAGGTCCAGGACTTCCATGGCCCATTGCAGCAGTGTGACGTATCATACACGAGGCTAAATTATATCAGTACCATGTACAGCAAGTAAGTCCAAGCATTAACGCTAAGGGATTGGACGAGGACTGGTACTATAACCGCCACGATCTTTTGACTTTAAATCATTTGGACTTCTTTTTGTGGGGATATGTAAAAAATAAAGTGTGTATCGCAAGTGGATACATACTATTGATGATTTACGGAAACGTAATTGCCGCCAATAACTTACGAAATCAATACGGACAAGAAGCAGAAACATTTATGTTAGTTTGTAGAAATTGGGTAAGACGGGCCCAAAATGTTGCTGTGGTATGTCCATCAGGTATGTCAAACTATTTCAATAATTAAAACCACAAATTAATTTTATTAATAATTAATAACAATAGCGGCAAAAGCAGTTACATTTGCTGTATAAAATCGGTGTTATAAAATGTTATTTATTTCTTTCCTTGAGCATTTCTTTCAATTTGTTGTTCGGTATCAGATTGCGCCTTATCAGGTTTTGCAGTGGACCAGTTTTCTGTGCCGTGCAGAAGTCTATTTTTAAATCATTTTCGAACTGCCATTTTTGATTTTTTCTTTACAAAATTGTATTTGTAAGAGTCCCCTTTACGCTCAGATTTTTTTTTAGATAAATTCTGAATCATCCTGTATAATATCAATGACAAGAAAATATTTTTTGTTACATTTTAATTCATTTAATTTCATGAATTCATACAGGCTTATTTTTCGTCTCAAAAATCACTCACAATTTTGGCAGATTTTAAGTTTTCTTTGATAGGTAATATTATTGACCAATTTCCAAGTCAAGTTCTCTAAGCCAAGCAAATTTAACCTACATTTGGGTTCCCCTCTACTCGCGTTATAAATTAAAGGGGTTTATAGCTATTTTTCCATATCATTATGGTCAAGTTTTGCAGTTTTCTCTAACTTCTTCTTTAATTCGTATCAAGCTTTAACTTTGATCTTAGAACAGAACAAGTACGAAAGTGATTCAAGTATAAACGGAATTTTTATTTTAACACTACGTGATAAAACAAATGACGCGATATCTTGAGACACAGGGTGATTAATTAATAATGAGACTGAGCTAAATGGCAGATTAATTAACGGTTTCTTCGACTTTTGCTCCTTTTCGGGTGTCAAAGTTATTATATAAGGAACAACAACGGGATTTACCCCAATACATATTCCCTTTCATGAGTAGTGAATATGAAAAAATTGAATATATAGAAAAATATAATAAATTAATGAATGACGTATATATATATACCGGGTGTTCCCTCTAAGACTTTCAGTGCGAATATCTCAGAAACCATCATAGCCAGTGCGACGAAATTTGGTATACAGACATTAGATGGCGCGTAGAATCTGATGATAACATCAATTTTTATACAGGGTGTTCCATTTTCCAAGAAATCGATTTAATTTTGATTTTTTGGTTGTCAGCCCTGCTAAAACTTATGTTTAAATTGAAATATACTTAATTATGAACACATTCTGATAAATAAACATTCAAAAATTTCAAAATTTAACATAAAAAAACGCCTCCAAAAAGTACCCAAATTTCATTGTTTTGTCATGTAAAATGTGTATAGCCTTGAGCTAGACTTACACAGAAGAAACTAACATCGGTGAACGTCAAAACTATGAATTGTCATTGAGTTGTCAAATATTAATGGCATGAAGTATTTTATTTTACATAAATAACGCTAAATAATGGATTTAATGCAATTTACGTATGCACAATGGTGTTATTGAGACTTGTCGATAAAAATTTAGACTTGAGTTGAGGCTTTTGGAGCATTGTGGTCGCCGTGCCGGCGCAGTCTACCGCTACACCTAGAGTTACAGCGTGAAGATTGTGTAAAATATCTGTAAAAATTTTTAAATTATTCCATTATAATGTAATAAAACTTCATTAAATTGTTTTTTTATGTTACTACAGTGTACAATAATAATTAGGTACACGTATTTTTTATGACAAAATAATTTACAAAATTGTGTAAGTACTTAAAGAATATCCCTGTTTTCCAACTGCTGTAATAATTATTGATTACTTATTTAGCAACAAATAAATTCAAACAAAACCATTTCTAAAACTTTTAATTATAATGTGAACGTGTTTGTCGTTGAAAGTCAGATCTGAACCTACCCTAGCCCCACAAAAGAAAATATTACGAAAGCATAACCTAGAAATGATTGATTCTTGTATCCACATATTTCAGCACTTTACTTATGTACTTATGTTTAAGAAGAACTCTACATCTGTAAAATAGTAAACAATGAACTACAATTTCTGTATTTCATGATACAGATCTGAAATAAAGCAACTGGTTTTTGCTAGGAAGAATCACCTGCAAATGTACTATACCCAGTAGGTACCTATCAAATAGTCGTTTAAAGCTAGATAATAATTTGTAATTGTTGTTGTAATTGTTTTTATCTTTCAGTTATGTGTGTGCAGTGCCACAAATTACATTAAAACAGACACCAGAAAGAATAAGCGAAAAATATTATGGACATTTTCTTGGAAATAATTCTAAACATGGAATGATGGATAATATTATAAAGAAGTCTGTAACTCACATTCTTTGAAGAGTATTCTATAAGACATTAAATTCAGTTGTCTGTCGTGGGTTTTAAAATTTCTAAACGAATAAAATTAAGAAAAATAAACTAATTTCATAATTCTATGTACAGTATGAAAACATCTTGTTAGAATCTTTTTAAAATGCTGAAAGCTAACTGTTGTTACAACATATACACAACATAACGTAATAAGGTAGGTATTGAACGATGAAACGGCAAGATTTGTTTCTAATCGTACATGCATGTACATTCCTCAGATTGAACGTTGCTCTGTAAATGAAATTAGAATACAGAATAAGTGTTTAATATAAACTCAGATGTAATAATGTAAATTTATTTTATTGTTAATTAATCAAGAATTCATTTAAAGCTAGACAGTAATTTGTAATTATTGTTTTTATCTTTCAGGTATGTGTGTGGTGCCACAAATTACATTGAAACAAAACGATTCGTAAAATAGGACACCAAACAGAATGAATGAAAAATATCGCACAGATATTTTGTTAGAATTAATTTTATACATGGAATGATGGATAA
Source organism: Monochamus alternatus (assembly GCA_037114965.1). Classification (NCBI taxonomy): domain Eukaryota; kingdom Metazoa; phylum Arthropoda; class Insecta; order Coleoptera; family Cerambycidae; genus Monochamus; species Monochamus alternatus. The sequence goes on from CM073429.1 coordinate 27,129,848, forward strand.
TATAAAGAAGTCTCCTAACTCACATTGGAGAGTATTTTACAAAAGGACAAAATTTTCAAAAAAGACCAAAGGAGTGATTTTTTATATTTTATTATAGCTATGATTCAGTTGTAACCAGCATAATTTTAATTAAAAAGTAATACGTACCTACATTGTGGCTTATTTTTTAATTAGTAACTAAATTGAATAACTTGATCCTTCATCTTTAAGTATTAATTAATTTTATATTATTTCTGAAACATTTCTGTTTAATAATTTGAGTAGAATAAAAAACAACAAATACAGACTTTAATTTATTAACAATAAAATAAAATTAATAATAATAATAATAATAATAATAATAATAATAATAATAATAATAATAATAATAATAATAATAATAATAATAATAATAATAATAATAATAATAATAATAATAATAATAATAATAATAATAATAATAATAATAATAATAATAATAATAATAATAATAATAATAATAATAATAATAATATAGTTTATTTCACCAATACACATAAAAATATTAGAAATTACATAAAAAGGAAAAAAAAACATTACAGAAAAATACATGGAAAGGGTAAAAATAAACAGAGAATAGATCTCATCCGCCACTCAATAGCAATAGCCAAGTATAGCGAATAATACCTAAAACCCGCAAAGGCGAACCTTGTGCGTGGGTAATATTAACATTTAATTACAATTTTATTCAAAATACAATATAAATACAATGTACGCACCTAAACATTAACACTAATACAACAAATGAGTTACGTATACATGCAAACATATATGTGTTCTAATAGACACGTAAATGCAGTGGAATACACATAGCAAAAACGAAACAAATACTATGATATAAATTAGGTAAGTTTTATTAGTAGATATTTTTTCTGTCAATTATCTGATGTATTTTACTTCTAGGTGTTAGCACTATCCAATCTCTTAGACGCTTTTTAAAAATCTTGACAGAAAAAGTATTTTTTATAGCAGGAAGGATTTCAGCGTATATTACAGGACTCAGGTAAGTGAAACATCTTTGGCCAATATTTTTTTCAATTTTTGGAATACTAGTAGTTTTTTGCCTAAATCTTGTGTCATGATTATGTTCAATGTGAGGCATAATATTTATATATTTAAAATGTCTTATAGCCATAGTTTGTAGAAATAGTTGTCTTATGTCAAATATTTTTGATTCTTTGAACAAAGCTTCAGTTGCATATGTGTATGGTTTATCAAACATTATTTTTAGTAACCACTTTTGAGTCACTTCTAATGCTTTGAGGTAGTTGTTATGAACACCTCCCCAAATTAGTAGACCATAAGTTATATGAGTTTGCACTAAGGCGTAATATAATACTCGCAAATATTCTGATTCAAATATATTTTTATATAACTTAAATTTACCTATAAAAGATCTTATTTTTTTACTACATAGTCTATTTGGTGGTTCCATCGAAGATGATTGTCAATTATTATGCCCAAATATTTGATTTTATTTTGTTTTAAGATGGTTACATTTTTATCATTTAATTTAATGCTTAATTCATTATACTGTGGTAAAGAATTTTGATATGAGCAGAAAGGCACAAAGAATGTTTTGTCAAAGTTAATAGTTAATAATCTGGCATTAAAATAGTTAATAACTATTTTGAAATCTTTTTCAACTCTATTCTTTAGATGCTGCCAGTTACTGTCTTTGTAAAATAATACAGTGTCGTCAGCGAAACTGGTTAATTTTCCTGAAATGTTTAGATTAAATAGATCGTTAATATAGATATTAAATAAGAGCGGCCCCAGCACAGTTCCTTGAGGAATACCGTAAGAGACTATTTGTTCAGAACTTCGAACATTGCCTATTTTGACACATTGTGTTCTATTTGGGAGGTAACTTTTCATTAGGTTAAGTGCAAGTCCACGGATTCCAACATTCTCTAATATATTCAATAATTTACTATGGCTGACAGTATCAAAGGCTTTCGCCAAGTCAACGAAGATGCATAGCGATGCGGCACCTTCATCCATTGCCTTGTATACATCATAACATTTGCCATTGCATCTTCTGCAGACTTGGCCTCTCTAAAACCGAACTGTTTGTCTGATAACACGTGATGTTTATCTAAAAAAACTCGTTAAGCGTGATTTCAATACTTTCTCAAAAATTTTAGATAGAGTATTTAATACAGAAATAGGTCTGTAATTTGCGACTATAGATTTATCACCTTTTTTGTAAATAGGATTTATTATTGCCTTTTTAAAGATATTTGGGAATATACCAATATGCATTGAAGTATTTATAATATATGTTAACGGTTGAGAAATATATTCTGATATATATTTTAGAGTTTCAGATCTTATGTTATCAGTGCCGGGAGATTTTTTTGGCTTTAATGATTTAATTAACTGTCGGATTTCATCTTCATTGGCTTCATAAAAATATATTGAATTTGATAGGCGCTTTTCGGTTAATGATAAATTATTATTCCCTGTAATTTTGCCAGCCATAATTTGTCCTATACTGCTGTAATGTTGACAAAACGTCTCAGCTATTTTATTATGATCAGTTATTGATTCACCTGATTCCGTCTTTATTGTTTTTATTACAGTAAAATCGCTTTGTCCATTAATTTTTTTGACACAATGCCATAAATTTTTCGGAGAGTTCTTATTTGTATCAATTTCTCTTTTAAAATAATTAAGTTTAGTTAATTTAATTAAATCATTTAATTTATTGCGATATGTTTTATACCTAGTTAGTAGCACCTCATTATTAGGATTTTTTTGCAGTTTTTTTCTAGAGTTCGTTTTTGCTATTTACAGATTTTATCAGCCCAGCTGTTATCCACTCATTCCTTTTTATTTCGTTTCGTTTTAATTCCTTTTTTTGAGTACACTGCTCGATTAAGCTAGTAATTTTATTTACAAACAGTTCTGCAGCAAGATGAATATTGCTCTCACTATAGACGGCTTCCCATTTTTCCTTTTCTAAATATGATATTAACTGCAATTTATTTAAATAATATTTATATCTATTTTTAATTACTCGTATTTTGTTTGTTTCAGATGGTAACTTGATTTGGAGCAAAGATGAATAGTGTTCACTCAAACAATGTTGTAACACAATGGGTACAAAAAGTTACAATTTGAATATTATGATTATGATGGACTATTTCTAGGCTTACTATTTTATTATCACCTAAGATTTCTATTTTATGAGTGTAATGTAGATAATTCTTTACATATACTATAACACCATCATTTTGATTACATACACCTTCATTGTAAATTAAATCGTAGCCAGGAATATTTAATAACGTCAAATCTTTCACCTGCCAGGTTTCTGTGAGAACAATTACTTCAAACTTTTTGCAAAACTGTTCTAACAAAATTCTTAATTCATCAATATTTTTTGAGACACTCCGTATGTTAGTGTGATAAATTACAAAGTTGTTTTTACAATCATGTTGAAGTATCCTTTGGCATTGAGGAACATTATAAGCAATACTAGTTTTGAATGATTCTGTTGCAAAAGTTTGTATATAAGGATCCATTAATATATATTTTGTATAATACAGACAGCAAGATAAATAAATTAAAGACAAAAAGACTAAAGTACCTAAAATATGTTTTAATTAAAACCACTTTGCAATCTAGTTTTCACTGCTCTCTGCTTTGCTGTATAGAACTTCTTTGACTTTGCACCTGTGTTGCTCTCCGGAGATCCTGCGTTTTTTCTTTTCCCTTTTCCTTCCTTTTGTAATTCAGTATTTGTTGTATCCTTTACTATTTGATTTTCTTCTTTGTTGCTGGTATTTTCTATTGGCTCAGAATGTAACTCATTTACAGCATCTTCTATATCTTCTTCCTCTGCTGATGATACGCCCGTGTCAATAGTAATTGATTGCTGGGGAGGTGGAGAGTGGTAGGGCAAGTTACTATTTTGTCCCAAATGTTTTTACATTTACATTACATTAAGTATCTACACTATTACATCTGATTTTATATTAAACACTTGTTCTGTATTCTAATTTCTTTTACAGAGCAACATTCAATCTGAGGAATGTTCATGCATGTACGATTAGAAACAAATCTTGCCATTTCATCGTTCAATATCTATCTTATTACGTTATGTTGTGTATATGTTGTAACAACAGTTAGCTTTCAACATTTTAAAGAGATTCTAACAAGATGTTTTCATACTGTACATAGAATTATGAAATTAGTTTATTTTTCTTAATTTTATTCGTTTAGAAATTTTAAAACTCACGACAGAATTTAATGTCTTATAGAATACTCTTCAAAGAATGTGAGTTACATACTTCTTTATAATATTATCCATCATTCCATGTTTAGAATTATTTCCAAGAAAATATCCGTAATATTTTTCGCTTATTCTTTCTGGTGTCTGTTTTAATGTAATTTGTGGCACTGCACACACATAACTGAAAGATAAAAACAATTACAACAACAATTACAAATTATTATCTAGCTTTAAACGACTATTTGATAGGTACCTACTGGGTATAGTACATTTGCAGGTGATTCTTCCTAGCAAAAACCAGTTGCTTTATTTCAGATCTGTATCATGAAATACAGAAATTGTAGTTCATTGTTTACTATTTTACAGATGTAGAGTTCTTCTTAAACATAAGTACATAAGTAAAGTGCTGAAATATGTGGATACAAGAATCAATCATTTCTAGGTTATACTTTCGTAATATTTTCTTTTGTGGGGCTAGGGTAGGTTCAGATCTGACTTTCAACGACAAACACGTTCACATTATAATTAAAAGTTTTAGAAATGGTTTTGTTTGAATTTATTTGTTGCTAAATAAGTAATCAATAATTATTACAGCAGTTGGAAAACAGGGATATTCTTTAAGTACTTACACAATTTTGTAAATTATTTTGTCATAAAAAATACGTGTACCTAATTATTATTGTACACTGTAGTAACATAAAAAAACAATTTAATGAAGTTTTATTACATTATAATGGAATAATTTAAAAATTTTTACAGATATTTTACACAATCTTCACGCTGTAACTCTAGGTGTAGCGGTAGACTGCGCCGGCACGGCGACCACAATGCTCCAAAAGCCTCAACTCAAGTCTAAATTTTTATCGACAAGTCTCAATAACACCATTGTGCATACGTAAATTGCATTAAATCCATTATTTAGCGTTATTTATGTAAAATAAAATACTTCATGCCATTAATATTTGACAACTCAATGACAATTCATAGTTTTGACGTTCACCGATGTTAGTTTCTTCTGTGTAAGTCTGGCTCAAGGCTATACACATTTTACATGACAAAACAATGAAATTTGGGTACTTTTTGGAGGCGTTTTTTTATGTTAAATTTTGAAATTTTTGAATGTTTATTTATCAGAATGTATTCATAATTAAGTATATTTCAATTTAAACATAAGTTTTAGCAGGGCTGACAACCAAAAAATCAAAATTAAATCGATTTCTTGGAAAATGGAACACCCTGTATAAAAATTGATGTCATCATCAGATTCTACGCGCCATCTAATGTCTGTATACCAAATTTCGTCGCACTGGCTATGATGGTTTCTGAGATATTCGCACTGAAAGTCTTAGAGGGAACACCCGGTATATATATATATATATATATATATATATATATATATATATATATATATATATATATATATATACAGTGCATCCAAACAGAAAAAAATAACAATATATACAAATAATTTAAAACATCTGTCTAAGGATGGATTCAGAAAATAATTGTTAGAATGTTCAAAATGGAATATATTTTTATTTCTAATTGCATACGATGGAACTACTTATCAAATTATTAATTTCAGATGAATCAATTAAATTATTAATAATTTTATAAATATATTTAATATCAGTTATACGTCTCCTGTCCTCAAGAGATATTGAGTTTAATTTCGTTTTTATTATAGAACTATTTACAATACCAGGATAAAGCTTATAATTCACATATCTTATACATTTTTTTGGATTTATTCAAGCTTGATATATGAAATATTGTGGATTCCAAATTACGAAGCCATAGCTTACTATTCTATTAACATAAATCATAAATAAATTACGGAAAATATCTAGATTTTGAAAATCAACACAGTTCCTGCATAATAAACCGAACATTCCATCAGCTGTTGCAGAAATGTAATTAATATGACTATCAAATAGTATCGTGTTATCAAATATAATACCCAGATCTGAAATTTGTGTAACTTTGTATTAATTTTAATTCAACATGATAAGTATTACTCACAGAATGAAGTTACATCGTTAATATACCTATATGTTAAATAACAGAGCTCCTAAGTGCCAACCTTGGGCGGCACCTGAAGGTACTAATAAAAAAATAAAAAATATATGCATTAATTCTAACAGCTTGATATGGATTTGACAGATACAAGTGAAACCAACGTAGTAAAGATCCACTCACACCAATTTCAGAAACTTTATTAAACATGATCCGATAACTTGGCTTGTCAAAAGCTTTACTAAAATTTGTATAGACAGCATCTAAAAGATTTAATTTTGATTTCTTACATACCAGAAGAGTGCTTGCGAGTTTGTCACTTTTATTTAAATTATTTCACAACCGAATTGATTCAGCATCTATGTTGAATATGTTTGACCTACGAGTTCCTAGACTTGGATCACGAGATCACTGTATGTTCTATTGTCATACTGTAAGAACCAATTTAGGTATGAAATCTCCAGTATATGTTATGTCTATCAAGTTTAATCAAATATCCAGCTTACGCGATTTACATACCTGTACTCTTAGAAATGTATTATTGGTGGGATCTCAATTTTTTCGTAATATTTAGGTAATTAATACTTGATCTGTAGTTGTATAAATTTCTGTTCAAACTGTTAGTACTACTTACACTTATCACACTGACATATTGTATGTAACTTATTAAGTTACCTTTGTTTTGTTAGAAACACTCTCACACTTTATTTTTCTTTTTGTGCTGTAAATGGATTATTTCTTTTGGGCAATAAATGCATTATTATTAATATTATTATCTCCTTGCAATGTACAAATCATACTACTAAGAAAATAGTCTGCATATAGAAACAGATTACTATCTTTTTTTCATAAATTAAAATTTTATTCTCGATATTTGCAAAAACTTTTTTGGTTTCAGATCCAGAGATTGATTTTCTATAATGGTTTCATTGCAGCAGGCCGATCTTCTTGCATTTTGCCATAATTTACAATTCTGAATACCTTTTTCAAGTAAAATTTTGCAGTATTTTCAGTGGAATGGAACTTTACTTTAAACCAAAACAATTTCCACTCAGTGCATTGAAATTATTTCAAATAGGTGTATTTTAAAAATTGTTACTCCGAACGGCTTCCATCAACAAAGTAGGTATACCTTTCATATATAAAAAGGTAGGATTGATTATTTCAATAGTCAGATGGATACACTAAGCCGCAAATAAGCCGCAAAGGACAATGTTAAACGTATAAATCATAAAAAAATCAATTGATTATTGTTAATTAACATTAGAAATGGCCCAGAAATACGTCAGATAGCTGGGGAAATGTCGCTACTACCCCTAAACCTATATAAACTACCCTTAAATAGCTTTAAATGAATAATCATTAATTCGTGTATAATGAAAAAAATGCTTGAAAATGATTTGAACAGACAGTATGTCAATATAGAAAGTGATAAATGACTGTAAAAGTGCCCATTCAATGGCGAAATAGCGCCAATTGTTCTCACTTTGCGAGCGCGTACTGAAAAAATAGCAATTTATCCTTGCGCCAATTTTTCAGGTCGCAATAGTATAAATGAACCTTAAAAGTGATTTAAGAATTTTTTCATTCTAATCGAATTTTACAACAACAAATAATGATTATCTATTTTAAGCTATTTAAAGGCAGTTTATATAGATTTAGGGGTGCAATTAATATTTACCCACTTACTTAATGTACTCTAGTATCAGTTTTTGCATTTTTTGACAGTAATCTATAATTTTTTTCTAGCAATAGGCGTTCCCTTGAACATTTAAGCATTATCTATTTTTGATGTCGAAGTAAGTTCACCATTAACTTTTGAAAGTCGTTTTTTAATTTTTAGGGGTGGAATGGACATTTTTACAGTTATTTATCACTTTTTATATTGACATACTGTCTGTTCAAATCATTTTCAAGCATTTTCTTCATTTTATACGAATTTTATAACAATAATTAATGATTATCCTTTTAAAGCTATTTAAGGGTAGTTTATATAGGTTTAGGGGTAGTAGCGACATTTCCCCAGCTATCTGACGTATTTCTGGGTCATTTCTAATGTTAATTAGCAATAATCAATTGATTTTTTTATGATTTATGCGTTCCCCCGGATAAGCCAAAAATCGGCTATTTTTAACATTGTCCTTTGAATATCTCGCCCTCAGAAAACCCCGATCTTTAAAATCTATGCCAATATTTGGATTTTTAAAAAAGTAATTTATAAATATCGAAAATAAAATTTAAACATTGACGTGTATCTTTTTAACCATCAATTTTTGGACTACATTGGATTATTTTGTCGTCAAGAATTTCTAGCTCTGTGTTTCACTAATTTACACCCTGTATATTAGGTGGGATATGAGAAGGTCTCAGTCATTTTCGGTGACACTTCAGAATCAAAACAAGCAATTAAGAATTAGCGACAAACAGGAGGAGCACCACTTCGGAAAGCTAAAGTTCGTCTTTCTGCACGCAAATGTTGTGTCTCTATTTTTTGTAGAGGTGTTCTGCTCATTGTGCGGAGCACAGTAAACGTTGCGTACTACTTTCTTCGTGAAGCAATCGTCAAAAAAGAAGAGATGTGTCTGCCCGATATATAATTCTTCTTTAAGAAAATGATCTTTTAATATTTTGATTTTAGCACAGCACAAGTAAATGGATAATGACAAACGACCTGCGTTTTAAACAAAGTGATTTTGAATATATTATTTTAATGAGTAATGTAATTAATTTAATGAGTCGTAAGAACATTAAACGTGACCATGTTATAAGATGATCACGCTATCGGTTGGTGTACATATTATAGGGCCAAAGGTTCTTGAAAGGTACACTGTCGGTTTCGGGGCTTTATTATGGAAACTCAGGCATTTAGGTAATGCTGTGGTATTCAAGTTTTTTCATCACATAACATATCAAATATAGTGCCTTTGTTGGTATTTAAAAACGATTTACTGTTATTTTATTAATCATCAAAGATATACTGAAGCTGAAATAGTCTTAATAAAACTGCATCTGTGCTAAATGTGTTTCGACTTGAAATAATATCAGAAAACATACTTGAAGATACATAAGATGATTAAAAAAGGCATGTGCATACAGTAGTAACTGATTAAACACTATCTAGGGAAGATTTCTCAAGATTCAAAACATATATTACACAAGTGTAAATTACAAATGTAATTAATTAATATGTAAATGTTCAAAATAAATTAAATGGATGCATTTGGTCTGTCACATCGCTTTGATATATTTTTTTATAAATATATTATTTTATGTTAACAATTTGCGTAGAAAACTCAGAATGAGGAATAAATTCGGAAATAGATAGTAGGCTTCTGATTTTTGTAAATCAATACAAACGGTCAATGTAAGTTTGAGTCTATCATGTGACACATATATGATTAAATAAAATAGTAGTCTACACTGAGAGTGCCGCAGGGTGTTACAGTTACTTCGACAATTGTAGCTGATAATTTTGTGATATTTTATTTAACTTTTACAGCTTTAGAGGCATCTTGAAACTGATTTCAAAATAACTACCTAAATAATGATCTGATTTTGATCTGGCTTGCACCAGTTTTCTTAGAAAAAAATCTCATTTCAGGGATGCCCTAAATCATATATTTTGATGCGAATAAACTAAGGTTTAAAATGTAATAAGTACAAAATAAATGGACACACCAGAAGCAAGGAATTATTTCATTAATTTATATACAATATATTTCTGAAAATAGTCGTTTAGAGAATAGGCAACCAGCGACACTAAATGGTAAAATTAGTTGTCATAAATGGCCTTCTGTGTATACTGTCTTTATCTATTAGTATTCCTCTTGTTCGATTTTCTTAGAATGAACGAGCATTTTATTTAACTGTACGCAAAGTGTGTTTGATAGCAGTGGGTAGTGGTTGTAATGAATGAAAATGTAGTTTGACAGAACGAAATAATGAAGAGCGAATGGAAAAACTACCGCTAATCGCATTAACTATTACACACATAAACATGGGTCGTAGATTGTGAATGTTACTGTTTGAGCGGACACTAGTCCCACTACTCATATTTTTGCATGTGGTTATTATGTATGTAATAATAATAATAAATAATAATGATAATGATAATGATGGTGATAATGATGGTGATGGTGATGGTGATGGTGATGGTGATGGTGATGGTGATGGTGATGGTGAAGGTGACGGTGACGGTGACGGTGATGATGACACATTTGCGCCCAGGAACGACTTACGTTGGTAGGCTCCAACCACCATTCAGTGCAGGAATGAGGGAAACCTGGAAAACCTCATTAATTAGGGGGAGGGGTAGTGAAATGTCAACCGGTATCACTCTCTCACATTGACCCAAGCCAACATTCTTCCACCATACCGTACACGCAGAGAGGGTGCTAAGCCTCATCACGAATATAGCTTATATACGGTCTACCGTCTGCGGGGATCGATCCCACAGCAATCTAGTCACCTCGATTCAAGTACTGACGCTTAAACCGCGCGACTACTGACGTATAAAGATGTTACAATAAAGCGATGAAACGTCGACAAAGAAAAAATGTTGTTTTGTTTAAATTTTTGGTCTTTTCCCACTGTCGACCACCAGCAAGAATATTTGCTGCTGCAAAATACAAATAAATATCACTGTTTAGTCTATATCTCGTTTGCTTATACACTGAAACATAAATTTCACCCAGCTTCAGAAAACTTGAAAGATGTAGAAGAAACTTTTTACATTAATTGTCTGCGCACATCAACATATAACAATATTAGCCCACATCAACATATAACAATCTCAAATGTGGATACATTTTTTTAATGCCACATTAGTAAAGCATACTCTTCCATTTTCCTCTTGACATCTAATTCACTTTACCGTTATTGTTGTGACGTCAGATTTTATTTTATGACTTGAAGCTCACAGACGAAAATTTTGAATATTACTTCTGTACCTACAGACATGTAGCAAAAATTCTTCCCTTAAATTATCCGCCTATGTTTTGACATAAGTCTGGCAAATACGAGAAGGGGTAATATTTAAGTGAACATTAACTGAATAAATAAATATTACATTTCTATTGTAGGTAGGTATTACTTTATTTACAAGACATCCAGCATATAAAATTAGTTTTAAAATCAAATTTTATTGAGTCTAGATCCAGTTCTGCTGACTAGAACTAATTATAGATTCACTGCCACTTGACTGGATGAACTTCGTTTGTATGTCGGCTATTTTGTCCATTACTTATGGATGTAAAATTGACCGTTTCTACAGGGTGGCCCACTTTTTTGTAGCAGGACTTTAACAGGCGATAGAGAATCGGGTTTTAAGAAGAAAAGTTTATATAAATATCTGCAAAAGCTTCGATACGGACCTACAGGGTGTTCAAAAGTGAAAATTTTTTATTTTTTTTTTCTAGCGCCTACAGTTTTCGAGATATTTTGTTCAAATTTTGGGGTTTAGTTATTTATTGGGGTCACTGGGGAGCATTTTAGAATAATCTCATTAAATTGACCTGTTACAGATATTACTTTTTCAATTTTTTCTTTAACAATGGGTGCATATACGAAAAAAATACAAGGAATAAAAAAGTTTCCAAACAGAACTGGGAAACGATTTCCTTTGACGGACACGGTCAGTGGCGCACTACAAATAAAATTGGGGGTGGAAAAGGAGCCGCGACCTTGAAGAAATGATCACGCGGTAGAAAAAATTTAAAAATTCACTATTAAACATCCTGTAGGTCCGTATTGAAGCTTTTGCGGACTTAAAATGATATAAACTTTTCTTCGTAAAATACGATTCTCTATCGCCTGTTAAAGTCCTACTACAAAAAAGTGGACCACCCTGTATACTTTATAACGTTTACCCATTGACACTGTCGACAATCAACCATACTGATAGTTACGTGTGAGTTCCAAGCGGAACCGTAGCTGACCGAGAGTAGCCATCACTGTTACCAAATTCATAATAAAATTCCATGTTTCTCATTTGTACGCAAGAATCCTGCAAGAGTCCTGCAAAATTTCCAGACAAGAAATTTACAAGACTTTAAAGAAACTCTTGTTGTGTTTTGCAATGCAAGACAAGACTTTTTTAAATTTTGCAAGATTGTCTCGGCCAATTTCAACAGTGAGTATGACCTACAGGATGAACATACGCAAACGGAAAGACGGTAAAAGCCTGTATTACATTTTGTGGGACCTTGATGGAAGTTTTTACTGGGAAGGAACAGGGAGTTACGGTTATTAGCCATTTACCTCAGACTAACCGAGATACAACGATATTAGTTTAAAAGATACGGGCCAGACCGTTCAGTCGATGTCTGGTTATTATTCCGTAATAACCGAGAAAATTGCTTGTTAAATAAATCGAAGTCACCCAAGGACGGTCCGTAATGAGATTAGAGTCTTGAGCGTAGGTGGCTTTGCAGTCATGTCAGCGGAAATATTGATAGTGGAAGTTGATTTGATCGAAGTTTTTACTACTTTACCTAGAATATTGTTAAGTCCGGAAGAAAAAAAAATATAGAAAGGAAACTTAAAGAAATGCAAAAAAACTCATTGATTAGTAACTAATATTTAAGTGAAATATTTGTTTTTAGTTGTAAACTTTATATTATGTAGAAACTATAGGAAATATACGAAATTTGTTTATTAATTATTATTTTTTAAGCAAAATGGTCAAAATCAAAATCTTTATGGATATTTAGCTCAATCCTACTAGATAGTTATAGATCACTTGGTAAAAATAATAATACATATCTCTACTCTTCATTCTAATCACGAGAATCTCCAGAATTCGAAGACTTGTGCGGGAGATGGGGCGGCATATTATTATTAAACAGACCGCATTTGCGCCCAGGAACGATTTACGTTGGTAGACCCTTCAGTGTAGGAATTAGGGGAACATCATTAATTAAGGGTGTAACCCTCCTTTTGATGTTAACAAGAAATTAGGTTAGGTTACAGTCCCGGCTGCAGTCGTGGCAGGGGGTGGATTCTAATTTTTTCTTCGTCTTCTGCTTCCTGGCTCAGGTATATGTTTAGAGCTACTTGGGTGCCAGCCGCGCTACTTGGGCGCCAGCCGCATAAGCGAAAGAAGGGGAAAAAGACTAGACAGACTCAGACGTTTTCAAAATTTGAATAATTATATTAAGTTAGTAGAAATGGCTTACAATAATTAAGCAATTATTAAATTTTAATACTAGAGAAATATATATTAGCAAGTATGAGAATAAACATTAACGTTATAATATTAATCAGGATAAAATTATCAGTATAACATTACCAATACATTATCAGCACTCCATGAGCGCAAGCAGCACAAACAAATGACATAAACAATTGGTATAAAAAAATGTAAAAGATTTAAGATCGTGTTTCAAAAAAACAAAAAATTCAGCTCCACTCCACGACAGGCTTGTTGGTCTTAAAATTTAAGTGTATATAATTTTAAGTGAGATTGACTTGATCAACAAAAAAAATACATTACTAATATCATACAAAAATATCTATCATTAAATTAACGCTCGAAATGAGATATGCAGTATTCAGATAATCCCTTAAATAATAGGCTTGTGGCTCTTAATTATGCCATGACAAAATAGAATAGGATACTCTTAAAACAGCTGTTTGGGGAGTTTACAAAAAAATCATAATTTGGTATACCAAGAAATAAATTTATCGCTAAGCGATTAAATACTCAGGCATTACGCTTATTCAATATGTAAAAATAAATGAGTGGGCTGTGATACTGCTTAAAATATAAAAATTCATAGAACTTAACAAATAGAAAAACCTGTGTTAGCGTGACCCATCCACGTCTTCGTGGAGGGGCTATTAATGCACATCGGGGATGCAATTATGGACGTGACAGCCTGGCTGTGGAGAGCAGACTCTGGAGGCAAAAGGAAGGAGCAGAAATACCACGCCTTGGCGGGTTGTAGTAGCAGCCTAGCGGCACCACTATAGATCCAGGAGCTGGGTGAAAGTGGCTTTACCACCTAGTCAAGCATACGTCGGCACGGTCCTCGCCAGAGGAAACCAACTTATAGATTGTGCTTCGAACTTTGAAGATGAGAGTACGGGCAGTTTAACGACCACGTGGGTCTCATGCAAATATAGGGAAACACATCCCTGGCAAGACAATATAACCTCTGGGTAATACCTGGAATATCGATTCCAGTTAATTATATGAATAAAGGTAAAAATATTAAAAGTTTACCTCAGATGTAATAAGGTATTACCACTTAATCAATATAAACCAAACCGGGCACCTTTCAACAGGTCCATCTCTCAAGACAAATGGCGATTTTCGCCCTTTGGCGGAAATCCCCACTTCTCGCCTTTACAAGAAGTTACAAAAATGCGCGAAATTTTAAAAAAGTTACTAGTTCTGATGAAAATCTGATAAAACGAATGCCACTAAATCGACTCTAAACTCATCTGTCAACACTTGCCAAAATAAAAATAAACAATGCCGAAATCTCATCTTTTAAGGAAATTAAGTAAGATGCCAGAAATTCTCACAACTCGTAGACCAAGCAGTGCAACCACGCTACACGGTAAGTTCTACAACATTCTCTTAACATTTAAGTAAATAAATAAGAAACTTCTAACCTAGGAATATCTTAAGTTTCGTTTATCTTTTAGCTAGATACACTACTACCTAAGGATTCTAAAACTAGGGAGGCTTCTTGCCAATAAAAGTATCAGCGTCAAGGAAAATGATAACAGTAGCAGCTATAGCAATGCCAGGCATGTTATCGCTGCCACGGAGAATAAAACTTACACTAGGGAAGTAAAACGCTATCAGTGGTACTAAGACTATAACAGATACAACCATGGGGCCCCGGGGTTAGTAAAATGCTTACACAATTATGGTTAAATGGACATGTCACAATACATAAGGTAACCTAAGATACGAGTCGCTTCGAAGCAAGAGTGTGTAGACTTAACGTGATGAAAGATTGATCGACAAGCTTAAATGACGAGATGTGTTATATGAAATATTCAGTGTAAGAAGTATGGAAAATTATAATAAAAACTAGTTGTTATTTTATTTATCTGTATTAATTCAAAAATAATTTCAAGATACCGTTTTGACAAAACAATTACAGGCAACCAAACATACACTGAGCTGTATTTTATATTTCATAAATTGTACCGTTACAAGGGGCTGGTTAAACCGATGGTTCTCGACCGATATCTATATCTCATATTGACTCAAGCCAACATTCGTCCATCCTATTATACCAGCAGAGAGGGTGCCTGTTCTCTCCGCAAATTGTTCTAACTGTTCTGTATAACTGTTCTACGGTCTACAAACCACGGGATTCGAACCCCCAGCGGCCAGGCTGACTAAACCACTCGACCACTTACCGAATATATATTCAAGTTCTTATTCCACTACTTATTACATGTCAAGTTTAAATATTATGTATAAAATGCATATTTTGAGACCAAGATGACATATGGTTCCTTTATTTATCTACAACTGCACTCAGTACAATAATGATTGCAAATTAAAGTAGACTCAAATTGCCCACTTATTAAATTAAGACAATTTGCATATGAAAATTCATTTATAAAATATATTACATTGTCTTTGCAACTGAATAAATTAATGTTGGCATACCTAACGATTTGTTCGAATAGGTGGAACTATTTTGTATGAACATAATTTTTAGATGTTGAGGTAATATTTTCTCGCTTTTAAGTAGAATTTTTATAGTCATTCGTTTCTTGTTTTCAGTGTAAGTTTCGATGTAGCCTTCAGCGACAGAATTAGACTTCCACCATGTCTTTTTATACGCAAAAGAGTCTCATGACAGGTTAAAAGGAAAGTTGAAGATCACCGAAGACAATACCTAGTATACGCATTTGTATTAGGTAGTTTAAGAAATTGTGCAATTAGTTTTGGCACATTGCCAATAGAATTTATATCAATAGGTTGCTTCGTTCATTTACCAGCTTTATACTGAAGAAAGAAATGAACATGATCACAGTTTTCATTTCTAAATTTAATATATTTTCTTACCAGCCCTACTAAATTCAAACCATCAACATTTCCAGATGTTACAAAACACTCTCTAGACACTTTTGTTTTGATATTGGATATCATGACTTGGAAGCGTAGTCCATCTTTCACAGGTTCTATAACCAGATTTGTAACCCGACTTGCGCCCGTCAAACCAATAAACTATAAATATTGCTTTTAAAACTTTTTTTACTAAAACATACTACGTATCATAGCTGCTGCCAATAACTTACGAGTTTCAAAACGGACAAAGAC
Source organism: Monochamus alternatus (assembly GCA_037114965.1). NCBI lineage: Eukaryota > Metazoa > Arthropoda > Insecta > Coleoptera > Cerambycidae > Monochamus > Monochamus alternatus. The sequence goes on from CM073429.1 coordinate 27,146,416, forward strand.
AAGAAATATTTGTGTTAGCTGTGTGCGTGTGTTTACACGCTGGTGGACAAAATTTTGAACAGTTATTGTAATATCACTTATGTCATTTTATTTATTTCTTTTTCTTCTTTATTATACATTGCCAACGGCGCCGAACCGGTCGTCGACTGCATGCTTTGCCTTGCACAAGAAATCCTTTGACCCTATATGTAACATTAGGTTTTCACGTGGTCAGTTATTATTATTTTTGTTACCAATAATTATTTCAATTTATTGTTATAAGAAAGGAGTGTTGAGGCCCACCTCAATTAGTATTAATTATGTAAATTATTTAGATTTAGTTCATTTATGTACAACCGGCAATAGCGAGAAGTAGTACCAAGCTGTAGTTAAGGCCTTTCAAGGCCCAGTTCCCCAGTTCCAGTAGCATCCGTAGTGATATTGCTGTAGGATGTGCTATAAAAATAATCATTCTTATCCTTGTCTAGTATATTGTTACACATTGTTCAGTTTGCTAATAAAATTATAAAATAAAATCAGTCGTGAAATTTCTATCAAAAAATTATTAGATAGAATTCACCCTCTACAAGAAGATTTAGAAATAGCTTACATACGACATAGATGAAATTTTATTGAACTTTCAGAAAACTTCAAAAGAATCGGTACAGTAGCTACGGAAGATAATAGAAACCGAAAATAAAACCGAATAAGCGGGTGCTATTGCCATGAAGAAAATAAGCACTAATTGTCAAATTCAAATTGCAAAAGTTACTCCTCAAAAAATTTGTATGTAAGATAAATTAGATCGGAGAAGTTTTTTGTCTGTCCATAAATAAAAAGAATACAGGATCTCATGCTTCTAGTACTGAAAAATGTGGCATTTTCTTTGTCAGCTGGAGAAATAATAATGTGACCACCATACTCCATTTGTCATAGCATTAACCTTTATAGGTTTCTAAGTTCTAAGTGAGTAGGCCAAAAACTAGCCCTCCACTGCGACCCTGTGGTATTGTGTCTGACATACTTATTACACTTCACCCAACAGGTACATAGCTTTATGAACCCAGTAACCTTATTGGGTGAGATGCTGTCCAGATCTTCTGGCACGAGATGCATTTTGCCAAATATAGAAAATCTGATCCGTTCTCCTCGGACAGTAACATAATATGTGTTCTGGTGATTCGTCATTCTCCAAACACAACCGGCACTCGGCCTCCTCAGCCAGGCCCAACTTGTGCATGTGACTTCTTAACCGGCAGTGCCCAGTATACAGGCCAATAAGAGTCTATAGGTCAAGTCTGTTTAACTCAAGCAAAATTTTCTCTTTGCCGATGTGCCCCCTATGAACGCCTTCGAGTGAGCTAATCTTGGCAGATCTATAAAGTTGAAAGAGGCACCCCGCCTTGCTAACGAGTGCGCTGCCTCGTTTCTCTGGATACCTGCATGACCAGGTATCCAAACCAGGGTTACTCTGTTGCTTGTTCCCAACCGCTCCAGAGCCTTTTGACAATTCCATATCGTTCTTGAATTACACCGGTATATATCCAAGTGCTTTTAAAGCTGCTTGGTTATCAGAAAAGTTTTTTATCGACCTGCGTGTAAGTCTAAACTTTTCCAGCTTCCATACACACCGTTCGATGGCATACATTTTTGCCTGAAATGTAGTTGCATACTTGCCCAAGCTTACGGATAGCCTGGTGTTTGGGTTGCAACTATACACTCCAGTCGCAACATCCTCTGCAGACTTGGAGCCATCGGTGTACCAGCAACTATCCGCCTTCAGGAGGTCAGTTCCACCTCTTCTTCACCTCTTATAGCTTTACCAGAGCATCGAACAACTTTTGATATGATAGAAGAGGCCACTTTTGACAATGATCCTGGATAAACAGACGTCGCTGCGCTGGTGAAGGTTGCATTACAATTACAACAAATCAATGAAAATGTCACATTGGCCTCTGTATTACATGTAACTTATTAGTTCATATCAAAACTATGTCACTGTCAACATAATAAAAAAAAAAATCGGGTCAGAGTTCACAATTCGTCATAGATCACTTGGTAAATACATTCAGGTTCTCTAGTGAAGTCCTCCAGAGCTTGTCATCATATTCAGTTGAAATTATCTACATAGTAACGTCATATTTGTCAGAAGTCTGTATAGTTTCAAGCACGTCCAAGGTTTAGGGTCATACTAAATCATAATTTTAACTAAATGAGGTATTTATCAAACACAGCTAATATCTCTACCTCTCAATCTAATCACAAACCCGCAAGTTTAGAGGTGTAGACATGTGCAGGAGAGAAAATGGCATATTATCATTATCTAGCAGGTCACTGTTATGTTTTAGGTGCGATTTATGTTGACCTATCGATCACGTAATCGACTTAAGACGAGACAAATATAGAAGACCAACTCATGCACTTAAGCAAAGCTTCTCTTATCAATTTCTCATACAAACTCGCATTTTTGCATCCTAAATTATGTATTAAATACATTTTTGTTTAAATCAAGTGTATCCTCATAAAAAGTACATCTTGATAACTTTGAAAGCAAGGAGAGCCATAAAAAATGATTTTGTTTGTAAATAGGTGTTGAAAACTCTACAGCTTCCGAGATGTAAGGTACCATCAAATAATATTCTTCATTTAACTTCAAAACAATTTGAGTTGAAAAGTAGATATACATCTTTTTTATTTGAATATGTTATCAGAATGTCTTGTAAAACTTTAATCTATTATGAGCTTCAAATTAAACAGAACAATATTTAATGATTCAAACATTCCGTATTTATATTTGTATGCCGCATGAGAATGAGAAAACATTCTACTTCCTAAAACAATTCTTAAGGATACTGCTGTTTACTTTATAAATATTAAATAGAATTGTTCCGAAGATGAGTTTTATTTTGTATTCCTGTAACAGGAGCAGTACTACCCTTGGGAAACATTTTAGAATGTAAGATTATATAACTTTATAGGTATATTAGTACATGAAAAATATTTATTTCCTTTGAAATAATGTTATAAATTTAAAAAATAAATAAATTTCGTATTAGTGAAACCAAACCATATAGTCATTAGCATAAATATAATAAAAGTTGTAAAGTTAAATATAAATAAAGTTAATATAGGGTAGGGTGGGGATGGTTATGGCACTTTTTTCTTCGAGGATTGAAAAAAATAATATTTTTCATATTCTTTTACTAACAAATATTTCAATGGAACCATTGGACTTGTGACTTCATAATACTGGTTAAAGGTTGCCCAATTTGGACCATCCTGTGGGGCATATTGGTCATTCAGTTAAAAACTGCCAAAGGAAACTATTTTTTTTATACCTAAAACAGGCAATAAACATTATTTCTTAAAAAAAAAACAAAAATTTAAACTAAACTGTAAGTTCTATTTGTAAATTGTTAGAAAATCATTGGCAACTCATGTGTCTTAAAAAGAAGTTTTCCTCCCAAGATTATTAGTAGTCAGGTTTGTAATGGATAATTCAGCATTTCTTTTTAAGAAACCTGAGAGTCAGCCTTTTCGTGTTATCTTGTTGCATTCCCATACATTTGAAAATTTCATATCATACTTAACAGCACAGTGTTAGACAAGTACATGGACATTTTTTGTCTTCCATAATAATGTACACCTGCAGCTTTCACCAGATAGGTAATCTTTGAAGATTTTTTTTGATCAGAAATAAGTTTCATTAGCGCAACATAGCCCATTGCAGGCTGTTCTTGATTATGCATTTTCTCTATATACCTACCTTACAAAAGTCATTCTTGAAATTTAAAAATCAATAGATGCTGCTCTTTTTATTTTACCATTTTTTTTAGAATGGCATCTACAGGTGCGCTTAGTTGCTCTGGAGTAGCAGCGGCAAGACTCGTTTTTTTTTAAGTACGCATTTTGCAATAGGTATGAATAAATAGTATTTTATAACTAGAGAGGGGTTATTTGAGACACATTGCCGCCATTTTTCAAATACATAGATATAACAAACTGTAAATACTTATATCAATCTAATAGTCGTTGTTGTTTTGTGTCCAGACCAAAAAGTAAACAAACTTTTAATTTTACTTTAACCTATCGAAAGTTGTTTCAGTCAAGATGGGAGAAGAAAGGCATTATAAGATGCGTTGTTGTGCACAAACGTGTTCAATTAGCTATTTTAGTTACCGAGATATATGAATTGATCAACTTACCCCTATGCTCAACTAGCCCCACTCTACCCTACCTAAAAATTTAAATAAAGTAAAAAAGGACTTTGGAAGGAAAAATTTGTTGAAGAAGAGTTTGACAATTTTTGCTATATTTTTGGTTTTTATGTATAGATAACTGTACTTGCTCCCACTCGAGTTGGTTTTGAATATTAATTTCCATCTTTTCTTTACTTATTACCTTATTACTGAATAAGTTGTGCATAATTATGTTAAATTGTAGAATGTAAACAGATATGTGTTATAGTACTCTCGATGTATCGTGTGTGTCTGAATATATTTTATTGTTTTAATTTTTGATACAGGTTTGGTATTTATGAGCCGCACGCGAACAACTTATTGTTTACGCATCTCATAAATAAAATAACTAATATTTGGATTTTTAGTTAAATCGTTACCTATGTCTGTAAATTTATTTCGAGCTTTGTATGTACTGAAATTGTATAGTTTTAAATTGTTGTAAACTGTTTTCACAAAAAATTCAAGAAGAGTACATATTAAAAAATAAGACTATTGTCTTACACATTCTAATAAAATATATTAGATTCAAATAAAGAAGTATACCAACTAATAAAACTGTAGCTCAAAACGTTTTAAAGTCAGTTTTAAGGTCAATTTATTTTTATATGTAACTGTACCTAAATTTTACTATTCAAATTTAAAATTTATTATATATTATAATATTTTTTCTATTATTCCTTCCTTTCCTTTCCTTGATTTTTAATTATTTTAACTATCTAAACTAATAATAAATTATTCATATAAATAGAAAGAAGTAACCTGAATGATGGTTATCTCGATCATATTGTGTAAAACATGATATTGTAATAAAATTAATATATAATTTATATGAAATCAGAAATCGATTCATAAATCATAGTGCACACTATTGGTTATATCAGTTTAATAATTTCTTTAAAGAAATAGGTATGTTATTTGTTATCTATTTTCAATGCATTGTTTCCTATTCCCTATGATTCTATTATTTGGATAAAATAAATTTCCTCTTAAATATAGTGCTTTTTTAAATAGATTACTACTGTTACCAGCTCAGATGCTGCGAAGCTTTTATGGAATCACCATTGATAATGAGGAGTGTCAAAACACTTGGAAGCAAAGGATGCGACTGGTGCCAGAGGGTTGTGATTCTGTATGTTATGTGCAAAGATAAATGGAATGGATGTCACAAAGTAACATATGCCTCTAGGTATTTATGTTTTTTCACTATCATCTCACACACTGAGACAAATGATGAAATTATCCCACGGTCTATAGTCCGCATAACTTGCAAATCGTGTCAGGCCAACTCAGGTGCTTATCAAGATGTTCATGTCCTGCTAAAAATTCTGACAATTTAATGTTGCTTCTGCAATTATGGTTGCACGAATACTAGTTGTTGTTTTATAAATTGACATATTATCCTTTCATTTTCCGTTATATTGCAATTAGTAGCTTTATATGATTAACCTACTCCAATGGGATAGGCCATTGAGACATAGGACATTGAATACTCTGGTTCCGTTGGGATATTGATGTCTATTTTGAAAGTAAATAGACTGCAATAATATAAGCATTTAGATGTGGTGACTCATCACTTTTTAAACTACTGAGACAGACAGTTTAGGACATTTTCAAATACAAGCAACAGAATTAACATTTTTTTAGAACTTTAGTCTCCATCATTATCTATAAGTAAACAGAAAATACAAATACAACATTATTTGAGACTGATATATTTTTTTTACTGTTTTAGAAAGGTATTTTAAGCTAATATAAATCAAATCTCCTACAATTCCTATCAATGAAGTCATATGTATGTTCTCTGATACCAAACATCTAGGTATGCTAATGAACAATTCCACAGACAAAACTCTATTCAATAATTATCTAAAGAAAATAATCTAATTTACTCACTCTATAAAAATCTAACTTCACTTTTTTGGCAGTGGGAACACGACAAATTCAACCACAATAGATGAGATCTGACCTATTTCTGCATTTTTAGGATTGCTTCTTCAGGTGGTCTCCTTTAAGTTGAATCAAATATCTAACTATAAAAATTATTATAAAAATTAAAATTATTTGAAGTTAAATATCGACAATGACAAAAAAGTGACATCCTGTCAATGAATTAAATATGACAATACCTACTTGAAAAATTTTCACCTTTTATGTAAAAGTTTTTATATATAAAAAAAATATATAAAAACTGATATATATTGTCAGTTAAATAAATTAATTTTAAGGTAGATATGAAATTAAATAATTAATAACATCGTTAGTATTGTTCACGTTTTCCAGTTCTTCGGCAATGGCGCCATTTTCTATTTTTGGAATTCTTCTTTCTTTATTTTACGATTATACTCATGAAAAGGTATATGTTCAGGTTTAAGATAATTTTGTGCAGTAGGTAAAATATCTCTTAAGTGAGGCGACATGAGAAGTTTTGCAGGAGAAAAACCTGATTCTAAAGGACTATTACGATACATTAATAAAACTAAAACTAAATCTAAATCTTTTTTGTCCTCAATAGCTTTATATAGTATTTTCTTTAAAGTCTGTTTTTGACATTCTACCATTCCATTAGATTGGGAGTAGTTAGGACTAGAGGAAATATGCGTGAACTCATATTTATCAAAAGATATCTTAAAACCTACATATTTAAATTGCAGTTCATTATCCGATATTAATATTACTGGTGTACCAAAACGACTAAAAATTGTTTTAAGATGTTTAATAATAGTTCTAGAATTACTGTTTTGTAATAACATGAATCTATGTGAAACGAAACGGATTGAAATTCTCATGATGACTGGGTATGGTGATAGAATTTGAACTCATGAGGAAGTTTTGTGTTTTGTTTAATAAAACACATCCGAATCGTCCACCAATAAATCGATCCACTGTAAGCCGAACTGAAGCAAAGTTTCGAAACCATGGTAAACCATACTAAATGAATATGTACAGTTACAAGTCCTTTTGACCCTTCATGAAAACCCGCATTCAACTATGAGTCTTAGCAGGTTAAATCACCTGTGAGTAAATGCGGGTAGATTTCTTCACAAACGCAAGTACCATGCCTACAAAGTTCACTTAGTGCAAGAATTTTCCGACGACGATTTCGACAGACGGACAGAGTTTTGTGAAATGATAATGAAAGAATGTCAGGCAGATCCGGATTTTGTCAAACGTATAATTTTCTCGGATGAGGTACCTTTTTTATCTAAGTGGCACCGTACCGTTGTCGGTACTGGCCAGATCACAATCCAGACTAGACGATGGAAGCACACATTCAGCGTCACAGAAGGTCAATGTTTGGGCCGGAATTGTTGATTATCGACTGCTAGGGCCGTATCTCTTAAAAGGGGATTTAGATGGCGCAATATATTTAGATTTTCTTCAATTTGATTTAGTTTCTTCCTTGGTTCTACCGTTCCCCAATGAAGAATAACCAGATTTGCCCAATGACACAATTTGGTTACAGCAAGACGGTGCACCGCCGCACTATGCCATCGCTGTTCGCCGCTACTTAGATGACGTGTTTCCTCATCGGTGGATTGACAGAAGAGGTCCTAAGGAATGACCCGCCAGATTTAACACCGCTAGATTTGTTCCTTTGGAGATATGTAAAAAGCAAAGTATACGTCACTAAGTCAAATATTCAAAACGATCTCAAGTAACGAATTCGACAAGAAGTTCGTGCCATCCCGCCTGAAGTTATTGGAAATGTACAACAAAAATTTGTTTCTCGTCTGGCCTATTGTTTGACAGTAAATGGTCAACAATTTGAAAATTTAATTTAGGTTTTTTGTGTCCAAAGGTTTTATTAGTGAACAATAACATTTCCTATGATCGATCGCGTTTGTCTACGTTTTTCTATGTAACACCAATGTTTTTATAAATTGAATACATTCCAGTAGACACTTTAAAATGACGTATAGTAATTTCAATGAATTTTTAGTACGTTCATTTATTTTTAAATAACTTTGGTATTTGTAAATAATTTGGGTATTGTTGCCCTGTAACAATTAAATTGGAAAAAAATGTGATTCAATTTAAAAAAAATGTGATGATGTCATTACTCGTAGGTAGATCACCCTGTATATTAAATTATTATTTGAAAAAAAAGGAAATAAAATAAAAAATCGGCCTGTTTCGATAATGTTCAATAAAGTCTTTTATTTATCTAATAATGAATTTATGCCTGACTTTAGGAACGCACTGTATAGCATAAATGGTTGTATTTTGACTAAGAATCTACCGTGCCTTGATAGTACTTACAGTTCAGGGACACTCCACACATGCCATACTTGCTTAGTATTATTTGTCATATCTATATATAAAAATCATTCAATAAATACAATTCCTTTGTGTAGATTACTTTATAAAAAACTACTGTTGTGACATTTATTATCAAACTATCATATTTATTCCCACCAGAAGTTATTGTACGAGGAAGAATTTAATAAACACTGATATCTATATGATTTAATAAACACTGATTATATTTATTTAATAAATAAACCTTGGTATTTGTATTTCTTAAAATTATTTAAATCTTATTATTGTGCTAAATATTCTTAGGCTTAGCACGAGGTTAAAAATGTAAAGCAAATAGATCTACATCTTGAACCATTGTAACTCAGTGTATGCATGCATATTTAAGTAGTCATATTGTTTTTGATCTGTTCAACAGTTAAGTGAGATAAGAGAATTTCAAATAATTTTAATTTATTGTTGCTTAGATTTGAATGAGATCGACATTACCTCATGGTCGATATTCCCCCATGTTCCTCTACATGCATTTTTGGGCACATCCTAAACAGGATAATTCAGAACTTATCCAAAAACAATTTTTTCAATGTACAGGAGTCTCTTTCAAATACAATCTTGTGAAAAAGCAAAAAGGGCAGTTCGAAAATGATTTAAAAACGTACCTCTGCACGGCACGGGAAATTGGTTCACTGTAAAACCTGACCTTGCCCAAGGCAAAGTCTGCAGTCGTCGACAGGCATGGCGACAAAGTGTAATAAAAAATGAACGGATAAAAAATTTAAACAATTTTCCAAGGAAATAAATAAATAAAATTTCCTTTTTTTCAACAAATTCAACTTATTTTGCCACTACCGTTAATATTTGTTAATAAAATTAATTTGTGGTTTTAATTAATAATGTTACAGCAACTGTTAAAAAATCGACGTGTAACCACAATTATAAGGCCCGTCTTTCCCATTTTCTACAAACTAACATAAATGTTTCAAGTTATGATACGTTGGCATAAATCATCAATAGTACCCACTTCGGTAACATATAGTTCATTGTTTAAATATCTTTATTTAAGTCAGGATATGGTACCGGTCCTCCTTGTCCAATTCATTGTACCCCTTGAACTTTATTAAGATACTCCCCAACATTTTGTTGAAAATGATGGGGAGCACCATCGTGCAAGAATCACATTCCGACTGGAACAGCTAAGGGCACATTTTCTAGAAGCCCAAGCAAATCATTTCGAAGGAATTAGAGATACTGAACTGGGTCCATTCGACTTGGTAATAAGATTGGTCTAATCAAACGATCGTCAACAATCCCTGCACAAACATTTAAGAAAAAGCGTTTTTGGAAATGATCCCTTTGAATAGCGTGCGAATTTTCAAAATCCCAAATATGAGTATTATGAATATTATACATCTCATTCCGTGTAAAAACAGCTTTATCTGTAACTAACAGTTCAGCTGTAAATCTGGGATTTTGAACATTTTGTTACAGCAACCATTCACAAAGTCTAATTCGTAAGGGATAATCTCGTATTAACGATGTACATGGCACGCATATAACTAAGCCTCGTGTATGACACGCCACACTATTGAACTTGAAATTTTGCACATACTTTTATCTTATTGCGGCATACTTGTAATTTTGGTGAAAAAAATCTAAGAGCGGATGGAGGTACCTGAGGGATGCACCCATTATCCCCTCCAATTATTTATAAGTACGCCTATGCAGCTTTTTCTTGAAATATCAAACGTAGAATTTTCTTCTGATTATTTTACCTCTTTTGTAATTTTTTGTTCAAATGCTTCGTTTTGAAGAAAAACGGTAATTTGTAGTGACCATAAATCTATCATTCACTACCATTTTTAAGTGAAACTGAAATTTTGTGGATATACCTGTTATTACAATACCTTGGCAACTTAGCAAATCGTAATACTTACTGAATGAATATTTGCTAATTAAAACAAAAAGAGAATATCTTTCAAAATATAAGGTTTTCGTTACTTAAAAGGGCACGTACATGTGTTAATGAGGAGGGTGGGCAAGTAGAACGTTTGTTAAATTAGTAGTAATTAATTAATTATTTTATTTAATGTTATTTAGATAAAAAGTTATTATGTTGATCGCTCATTATTACTATTACTAAACAAGACTATTATTTTTTTGTTGATAAGAGAATTGTATTATAGATTTTAATGCCATATTATTTTTTCAATTCATAAGTATTCCTCATTTTATAAAATTTAAAATTATCCATTCTGTTTTAATTAGCAATTATTTATTCAGTAAGTATTACGATTTGATAAGTTGCTAAGGTATTGTAATAATAAGTATATCCACAAAATTTTGTTTTACTTGAAAATGATAGTGAATGATAGATTTATGACCACTACAAATTACCGTTTTTCTCCAAATCGAAGCATTTAAACAAACATTTGCAAGAGAGATAAAATGATCAGAAGAAAATTCTACGTTTGATATTTCAGTAAAAAGCTGCATAGGCGTACTTAGAAATAATTGGAGGGGATAAAGGGTACTGCATCCCTCAGTTAATTCACCCTTCGATTTTATTCACCAAAATTACATGAAATTTATGCCGGAATAAGATAAAAGTACGTGCAAACTTTCAAATGTATATCTTACGAAACAATGAGATTATTAACAAAAAGAGTTTTTTAAAATGTAACTTTAACACCCTGTATACCGTAACAGGGGTGTCCAAATAAAAAATGGCATAAGAAAAGTCTCATTATTTTTGTCCAAAGAATATGTGGTTAATGGTATGGCCTTCTATTTTGGGACACCCTATATAACTGTAACTGGCTACTCAAATTTTCTATTACAATATACACTACTGTTATTATGTATTTAAGCAATTTAATGTAATTGTTCTGTCAATTGGTAACTATTGAGCAATAAAGCTAAAACTATTATTATCTTACAGTGTACCCTAAATACTATTTTTTATGGTATTTCTATTATTCCCACATATGAATAATAGTCAGTAAAACTTTTATGAATTTTTCTAATACGCGCCCCGCGTGTGTACCCTAATTAGGTCAAGTTAATTATAATCCTTGTTAAAATGTAAATCTCTCCAGAGCACAGCAAACGCATATAGTTTTGTAATTATAATTTTCTCTCTTGGTATATAAAACATGAACGTTTCAGTCACATAATTTATAAGATATAGGGATATCGTGCAACTGATATCCTCTTCAGTTGCTTTGCTAATTTTTAATGAAGCTATTCATCAATTTGGACGTAATTAAAGAAAATTTACGTCTACACGGAATGCAAATTAATAGTTACATTGTTTCCACATTCTTAGATGCAAAGTATATGTAAAATTGGGTAGGTATGTGCTTTGTTTCTCAAGATCCAATATTGGGTAAAATGATTCTCGATAAACCATTTTTCCTTATAAATTTTATCGCAAATACAAAAAAGAACAATTATTCTTTATATAGTATCAATTATGCGTTTTCGTCAATTATTTAATATAATATTGGTTATTTATCACAGTCCTCAGTAAGTATCGAAATAGTATTTCTAGTAGTAACAAATATAGAGCTGTAAATACATATATAATATAAAAATATTAAAGCATAAAATGATGTCCAAGCTCTTGATCTTTTTTTTTCTAAAAAACATTAAAGCAAAACCCACAGGCGAATGTGAATTGAAAAATTATTTAGTATATCCATACCCTAACAAACTCAATCCGTAACTGGCGATCTTTAATAGTTTTGCTATAGCAGTGTTGTGTAAATGGAGAACGAAGCATTTTTTTAATAATTAATTTACAATGTTTTTGTTTTCCTTTGCCATTTGAGTTCGAGACACGGATTGTAATATAGACAGTTACAAAGCACTACGTACCGCTGCTGCCTTAATTTTAATTAAAAGAATTCAAAATTAAACGAAAATATCGATAGCAGGTAAACAAAAAACCTACCGAATGCCCCTACAGCGCAATGAACAACTTATATACCTACCTAAGACATACATTTCGAGGCAAGAGAAGGCACCATAAGTAATACTACTCGCCTGAAGTGTCTTCGATGATTCGAGCTTGTTAAACTGGACCAAGAATTAGAAAAAAAAACAACATTACAATGGAAAACAAAACTGGATAGAACGACCTTGTATAAACTTGAGATATAAGTGGTCTGCTCGGCCCAAGCGGCTGGAATTGCAGGAAGCGACCTGCATTACAGCAGATACTTAAAGGCAGACCTGCTATTCAATAATGGTATTATTTTAAAAATATGAAAAATAAGGAGTTCGCCAGGAATGTGGCCTTGCAGCCGGTAGCGTCGATACTCGGCTCCTTGGCCGACTGCCCCCCGGTGCGGTGTCTGCGGGGGTGTTTGTTACGCCACTGATTTGCACAAAATAATGGCCTATCAATTGGCCAATCATGGCTTTGATATTGGTTGTATAGACTGAGTAAATATTTTAAGAGAGGACAGAGAAACAATAATTAAAGAAACGCCGACTATACAACCCGTCCACCGCACGTTTAACGTTTACGGAGTAGACAACCAGTAACACAACGGTAATATTCTTTGTCATATCATAATTTAATTCCTATGTTTACGTTGTAGTTTTGTGTACTCCTTCAGGTTTTAGTTCATTTTCAGTTATAAAGGTTTTATAGTTATTAAACAAAGGAATTTGTGTCAGGTACAGATATTTTCTTATAATATAGCCGGTTTGTTTTTCTAGGTTACCGGACAAGACCGCAGGTGCAAGTTTTCTATTATCCATTAGTATTCCTTTCGTTCGATTCATTTAGAATAAATGGACAATATCCGTATGTGTACCTAGCGAAATGTAGTTTTGGTAGGTTGGAACGAAGTAATGAAAAATTGTTACACAATTGTTGCAATGCAGTAACTGCATTAACTGTTACATATCAGGAATTAATACCAATAAGAAGTTAATTTTCGTCGATTCTACATTTAGCAACGCTGCAAAAAGCGACTGCATGGTAGTTGGCACTGCTGCCATTTCAAATGCTTATCTTAGGCTTTTCCGTATGAAAAGAAGGTTTTGCTCCATTTTTTAAATATAGAGCTAGAATTCAGAAATAATTTTTCTATTGTCCTTGAGGTCCCCCTGCGCTGCAGATACGTCATCAATTTTCAATATTGGTTCTTCACATTATAAGTTGAAAATTTTATAATGCCTGAAAAAACTTGATTTCTACCTTCACTTAAAAGAAACTGTAACTTTTTACGGAACGGAAAAAGTTTAATGAAATATCCTATTTTAAATTGTATAAGGATCCCACTATTTAATATTTTCCAACCATTTCCGGAACGGCCAATGTATTGTCTAACTATTGTAGGTGTTGTAAAATGTAATTTATTTCTTGCCTTGGGAAATTCTTTCAGTTTTTTGTTCTGTCGCCTATTATAGGCTATCATGTTTTACAATGGATCAGTTTCCACTGTGTGTATTATTCCACAAAGTGTATTTTTAAATAAATTTTGAACTGCTCTTTTTGATTTTAATTTTACAAAATTATATTTGTAAGTCTCCTATACATACAAAAAAAAAATTTCTACAAAACTGTTAAAAATGGGCTTTTTAATTGTCAGTTTATTTAAATTTTGTTTTGAAAATTAATAAAACGTTTTAACAAACACATGAACAACTTTTTATTTTAAATAAGTACAAACCAACATTTTAACTAGTTATTACTATTAACATTTATAGTAAAATTAGAACAATTTTAAATTGTAATTCCCTGCGGAGTCATCATAATTAAGTTGGTTTTACTGTAAACATGTGTGACACATCTATTTTTTGTAGAAATACTACTGGTAGTACTGGTGGTCTTGCTAGTAGTTGCAGCAGTAGGAAGTATTTGGCACGCAATTTCCTTCTTCTGTTTCAGTGAATTTTCAATGTAGCCTTCAGCTACCGTCGAAGATTTCCATCCTCCATGTCTCTTGATGGTAGTAAGATTTGCACCCGAATCTGCTAACAATGTCGCCGATGAACGACGATGAACAGTGTCCGGTGTAGAGTTGAGGATTTGGTAGATTCAATAACTCTGCAATGTCGGCAGGCATTTTACCAAACATGTTAATTCCGACTGGATTCTTCACACATTTATTCTTCATATATTTAAGGAAAAGTCGTCTATGGTCAGCGTTGGGTGGCCGGAGTGCCATATACTTTCTAAAAAAGTTTAAATAGAATTCACCAACAACACTGAAAGTCCGAGGCACTTTCGTTTTAGTATCTGGTATGGTCACAACAACCGAAGTGCCCAAATATTCGATATTGCGATGGTCATCTGACACAATTCCTCCCGGCGACACGCCCCGAAGACACCCACTATTGCTGCGACTTTCATCATCAGATACTTTTCGTCTTCTGCTTCTGTGAGAAATTTGTCGATATGCGTCTTCGTCAAAACTTTTGACTTTTTTGCTTGATATCCTTCACTCTTCCGTTTTAAAAAAGCAATAAGTTTATAATGTTTGCTTATATCTTGATCTTGCTTTATTTTTAACATAGTTTTGATCATGGAATAATTTGACCACAGCGTTGACGATTTCCATATCTTGGCTTTTTCCTCAAAATATGCCAGAAACACTTTCGTTACATTTCCCAGGGACCTTTTTAATGTTGCACCATTCCGAAAAGCGTCTATAAGCGATTTCGTACTGTTCCTTTGATTTCGCCGGCAATAATTCCAGTGTTGCCCGACTGGCGGCTTCTTCGATTTCAGCAGGGATGGATTCGTTACGCTCATTATCGAGATTATTCATTATACTTATAATATTACTAGAAAATGCTGTCAATATTTTTGCGTTTTTTCTGTAACTAACAGCACTGGTTGCTATGAAAATTTTGGTTTATAAACATTGCGATCTGTGTGGTATTTTTTGATTTCTTATTTTTATTAAGTTTAAAGTTCTTCCGATTGTTTTGTAGAAAAAATAGTATATGATATACGTGTTAAAAGTGATTTTATTTTGTTCGTGATCATCTTCACTCACAAAATAAAATCTTACTTTTAACACATTTATCATAAATAGCTATTTTAGATAAGTTCTGAATAACTAGGTTTTTTAAAAATCTCTGCCCTATTACAAATTGTAGTAACCCTGTTTACTATATTGGAACAATGAATTTAAATAATATTACACCAATTACTGTCATTAACTGTAGTAATATGTTGATCTAATATTTTTATCCAATGATGGACCATTGATGGTATAAACTTACTTGATTTATCAAAATAAGATCAATGTTGTGCTAACCATTTATAGTTAACGACAGATGTAATAACAAAATAAATCTTCAAAGGATCTACACTAGCCTCTTGTATTTTATATTGGCATATCATATTGGCATCATGTCTTCAAATAATGTTATACTACAGTGTTAGCTTACTTTTATCTAAAAAAAGACTTTAAACACTAAGAACTATTAATTTTTAATCAAAACAACCTGAATTTTTTGTGAGAATTGCAAAAATAAAAACTCTAAGCAAAATGTACAAAACCTGACAATAACTTTCTGTTCACTCTAATACAGAATTTGCGTGCATCACCATCTTTAGATAGTTTTTTACGGAAACAGCTGCTCCTAGGGACTTCAATAATTAATAATTTCTTAAGTAGAAAAGGTAGGAGAAAATGTTTTTCTATTCCAAAATGACATAAACTGTGACACAAAAAAATTGAAGCGATTTAATAGGATCGTAATGGTCACTTGTGGCGCCCTCTTGGAGATACAGCCAATTATGCACAAAATTTGAAGACCTCCCCATACAAAATTTCATGAATTGAATTCAGTAGTCGAGAGTTATTACGAAAATGTAATTATTATTTTTTTTTTAATTTGACATCCTGTATATCCTAAACGAAGAGTTTCCAGACCTAAGTTCATAGAAAATTTTTTGATTAAATTTGATCCCAGAATAACATACTGAAGTATGTACATCTCTTCCTGAAACACCCTGTATTTTGATTTCTTATTGCTTGCGCCATACAAACAAACATATAACGCGAATAAATAAAATGGATCATATCAACTTTGTTTGTTGTTTAACTAAGGTCATAGGAACTTCTTTATTAGTATCATACTTACTACCATGTAGTTCAGTTTGAAGATTATAAGTGGGTGTATACATAGGATATTTCTGCACACTTGGGACAAAAGATAAACAGAGCATACATCAAAGAGCTGAGATATCGACGAAATAAGTTTTAGGGCATGGATTAATATTAAGGAATAAGGGTATCCCTCTTCAACTTAATTAATGCGGGTCAAGATATGTTAATTTTATCATCAAAGCATCTACTAAATTTACAACTCATCCATAGTGATGCATCAGTTCTTGCATTCAATAACATTGAGGAATTTATACAGATAGCCCAAGATCCCACTGCAAAGTACCTTCACCCAAAACCCAAATATTAATAGAGAAAATTGCATTTAAGCATGTGTTTCACGTATAACCTAACACGAATTGGCTAGGTTGGGTAATCAAAGCCGGGTCCTAAAGGCATTAATTATGTATTAATATTTATTTATGCAACAAGTACAAAAAGTAAGTGTTCGTCGAGTGCAATAAGCACTTTTTGTACGAGTGGCATATAATATTTTTTCTACATTCATGCAAAAACCAAAAAATGTCTTATTTAGATGACGCTAAGTGTAAGCAAATATGACGTCAATTTGAACGTTTATGTTTGTCCTGATGACAAAACACTGTAGTAGAGTGACAGATGAATGCAATAAACATTTTATTGCACTAGTGCAATAAAGAACCATTTCATTAAAGTTTTGTTTTTTGCATGGACGTAGAAAAAAATATTCATTATGGACGCGAACTACAAATTGGTTTAATGCAACAAAATATATACCAATATAAAGTTCATAGTATGCGTTTTAAGAATATATAAAGTTGTCTGTATAGTTTCGGGTCTAAAATGTGACAACTCTTCACGAAAAGTTCAGTTCCAGATTGTCCGTTATTTTTTATAATTATATGTTGTGTTTTTATTCTCAATATACATATTTCAAGATTAATATACTTACTAATATTATTAGTTATAGTATAACAGAATATTATAGTATATGATTTATAGTTTGATGTAAATATATCATGATTTAAATCTTAAGCTTTAAAAAAATCACAATTTAAATAAAAAAAAAATGATGATGACAAATTTTTTAGATGAAAAATAAATAATTGGGGATCAGTTTGTGACAGCCACCACTTTCTGTAATTTCTTCAGAGAAACATGTTTGAAATGTAGAGAACGCACATTAAATTTATTAATAATTCACTAATATGAAAAAGTTGTGCCTGTAGTGTCGTGTGCCAATAAAAAATTATGTTTTTTTATTTAAATCAATGATTTTTTTATATTTTCTGATGGTGTTGGTATATTTCAAAAATAAATACTTTATTAGAATACAGAAATAGATAAATACATTTTCTTTTATTAAACGATACAATTTCTTGTTAGTGTCTTTTTGCGACTGGCGGTGTCTGTTCTGACTCTTTTTATATCACATACTTGGCGGTCAATTCTTGAATAAATCTCAAACAGCAAATATTACCCATGCACGTACATACACAATTTCCAACAGATATAATTGCGAACTATAAAGAGTGTGTTTTTTTAAATTAACATAATACGGATCACATAATATTATTTTCCTTGACAATATAAAACCAGTCTGAGCCTGTTCCTGACTCAGTGGCGTAACGTACATCCCCATAGGCCCCGTGTAAGGCTGGGGGCCCAAGCCTAAGCCTAAACAATCCATCGTCGTAAAAGAGACAAATATAAAAATCCAATGTTAAAATTAAAAAAGTACAAAAAATTAATTTAAAATCACGAGACTGTAATTTTGTATTGCGGCCATTTTTTGAAATAAACATGATTATTTATTTATTAGTTTAGTAGTTAACAAATGGCGTCAATAAAATGGTCAACGGACCAACAAACCATTTAATAAAAACAAAACAATGTTTATTGTTTTGTCAGCTGGTAGTATTACCGCAATTTCGCACGTTTTTTATAATATAGTATAAGTGTACCGTCATAACTACCTACCTGTAGAAGTATGTACAAGAACGAAAAAAATTAATGTCAACGTTTTGCATATTGTGGGAGGGTCATGTGATTTTGTGTTACGCCGCTGCCTTCGCCGCACAGCGGCAAGTATTGCTTTATTTTGTGCACTCAAAATTTAAACTTATCCGGGAGGATTGTCCTACTTTAGGCCTGGAAATATGCAGACAACTCTATATACGACGTGTGGCAATTAAGTTCCGGGAATTTGTCGATAAAAAAACAAACAAATTGAAATTCGCCAAAATTTTATTATCGACCTTCACAATAGTCTCCCTGCAACTCTACACAATGATTCCAACGTTGCTTCCAAAATTGGAAGCATTCTTGGTAATCCTCCGCAGTTAACCCATTCAGCACCACGGTTGCAGCTTCTTTGACCTCTTGTACGCCGCCATAATGAGTTCCCTTGCGGTTCGACTTCATCTTGGGAAATAAAAAAAATCGCAGGGGGCAATATCAGGGCTATCGGATGGGTGCGGAAACGTTAGAATGCCTTTTTTGCCAAAAACTCTTGCACAATGAACGAGGAATAGGCTGGCGCGTTGTCGTAGTGCAAGATCCAGCTGTTCTCGGCGAGTTCGGGTCGCAAACGGATAACGCGGGCCCGCAGCCGTTCCAGGACGCGAACATAGAACTGTTCAGTCACTCTCTGGCTGGCAGGAACATATTCACGATGAATGATGCCGTGGATATCGAAAAAAACGATCAACATTTTCTTCAGTCGTGACTTGGATATCCTCGCTTTCGTTGGCCGCTCTCCACCCTTTTCCACCCACTGCAGACTTTGTTTACGTGTCTCGAGGTCATACTCAATTATCTAGATCTCATATACAGTGACTACCCGACTCATCCAGTCTTTATCGTCGCTCCGAATTCGGGGCAACACATCCTTGCAGATCAATTTCCGCATGTCTTTCTGTTCACGGGTGAGAACTTTTGGCACCATCTTTGCGCAAATCTTTCGCATATTCTAATTTTTGTGTAACATCTTGCGAACGGTTTCTTTGTTGACGTTTAACTCGTCAGACAACGCACGAATGCTTAGGCGCCGGTCAGACGTGATCAGTGCACGCAAACTGTCAGTACGAGAAGTGACAGGAGCTCCTTCACGGGGATTGTCTTCTACCGCTTCACGCCCCTCCTTGAACCGTTTTGCCCATTCAAAAAGGCGTGTTTTTGACATGTATTCGTCTCCATACACCACCTGCAATTTTCGAAGGATTTCCGAGGGATTTTCACCAGTTTTTACTAAAATTTGAATGCAGTGTTGCCAGTTTCCCAGTTAAAACTAAATTCCCGGAACTTAATTGCCACACATCGTATTCTGACAAACTGTGAGCTTTAGATTAATATATATTTTGTTTCATTAAACAGCCGGTGAAGTTGTACGGCAACATTAATGTTTAAACAACCAATGCTGAAAACCTCTTAAGGAGTGACAACTCTATACATTTTTACTTATCAGGTTGTCAAATTTCACACCACATTATTTATTTGATTAAAACTAATTTGCAGTTCAACTTAATAATTAATAATTTTTATGCATAATTAATGCTTCTAGAACTCGGCCTTGATTAGCCAACCTAGCCAATTCTTGTTAGGATGTATATGAAACACATTTTTAAATGCAATTCGTTCCATTAACATTTTGGGTGAAGGTACTTTGGGATCTTGGACTAAGACACATTCTGGTTGATAAATTGATTCGCTTGTTTGTATAATAATTTCATTAAACAAATTAAATCTTTGTTTTGCTGTATTAGAAAGGTATTTTAAGCTAATATAATTCAAATCTCCTACAATCTCTATCAATGAAGTCATATGTATGCTCTCTGATATCAAACATCTAAGTATGCTAATGAAAAATTCTACAGACAAAGCTCTATTCAATAATTATCAAAAAAAGTAATCTAGCTAAATTTACTAACCTGGTTTAATGAAAACATTCTATAAATATTTAAGTTCATTGAAACTGTGGGAACTCAACCTTCAATCACAATAGATGAGATCTGACCTATTTCTGCATTTTTAGGGTTGCTTCTTCAGGTGACCTTCTTTAAGTTTAGTCAAATATCTAACTATAAAAATTGTTATACCAATAAATTAAAATTATTTGAAATTAAATATCGACAATGTCAAAAGTGACAGGACCTGTCACTGAATTTTAAATTAAACATGACAAATACCTACTAAAATAATACTTACCCTTTATGTACTCGTTTTTTTATATATATATATTTTTGTATTAACAATATTGTGTGAAACTAATTACTCTGCGGAATAAAGCTCCGAGAGCATACATATGACATTGATAGGAATTGTAAGAGATTTGATTTATATTAACTTAAAATAACTTTCTAATAGAGTAAAAAATGTTACAAAAGTTAATAATAAAGAATATATGGGTAGATATTGTGGGTGTAATTCAACGCTGGTCGGGGCTTTAGTCCGCAGAGTAATTAGTTTCACACAATATTGTTACTACTTAAAAATATATAAAAATTATATCTTAATACTCGAAACTTTCTGGAGGCGAATATGTATACCATTTGTTATATACAAGGTGTCCTGAAAACAATTTACAGCATCTCTGCTCGTTTTTGCTTTCTCGAGAATTTTTAATTTCTTCTCATTCGTCTTCAGTTATATGTATATATATTCTGGTGTCTTTCATTCTCATCAATTTTATTTCATTTTACCATAACAATATTATCTTATAACTTATAGTGGTTTTCAGGAACTATGTATCGATTATTAAAAAAAAATGAGTGATATTATCGATAATATCAATATTAATGCAATTGTCAATAATAAGGATACTACTGAAATTATCAATATTATTCAAGCTACGGCTGCAACTCTTCACGCGAATATTATTATCGATATTGCTAATGTTTATTCTGTATTACCTATTATCAATATTATCAACACTATAGATATTATGGAAACTATCGAGATATTATCAGTAATATCCATACGATAATATTTGCTCTGTGTTATTATCTGAATAATTATCGATTATAATTATTGATATAGCGATAAATATATTCAACCCTAGTCGTGACCTAAGTAACTAGTCGGTCCCAGTAGCATAATTAAAGTGTACATTTGTAGCTTTAGCTGGGTTTCTTTGATCTGCCATTGCTGTTCTCTGGCTAGGCTCTGTAGTGCGGATCTGATATCCGTACTCCTGAGCCCGCCCATCGGGTACTGTATTTTTCATTTGCATATTTTTGTCATATATCTTTTATCAGGTACTTCGGCACTGGACGTATATTAAAAACATATTATAACTATAAAACTATCGTTTTACATATGTACCTGTTTCATTAATTTTAAAAGTTTTGACTGGTTGAATATAACTTTTGATTTCTGTCTGATGCAATTCATTCTAGGACTGGGTACTGGGAAGGACAATGGCTAGCATCTACATTCTGACTAAGTTATCCATATCACATAGGATAGGGTGGTGAATGAGTGTAGAGAGACTGCAAAAAATTCTAGTTTCAAAGAAAACAAAAAAAAAGTTTTTGTTAGTAATTTTCAGTTATATTGTGATATTGGTGTTGGTGGTTTGTATCGACAATTAGTAATGATGTTAAGAATGTCCATCTTTCCATCTAGAGGGTGTTCCACAAGCTCTATGACAATCATGGGAAGATGGTACCTGGGTTAATGTCAAACATTTTTTCTTATGTGAACATAGCTCCAATTTATTTTTACAACCATTTAAAAAAATATAATTTGATTTTAATCAAAGTAGCCTGATAAATAAATCTGAGATATGTTCATTATGATTATTATCCGTTCCTAGTAAAATACGCTTCATCAGACCACATGACAAGCGATCATTTTGTGCATTTTGTTGAAGTAACCAGCAATAAAATTCACTGAGAAGCATCTCCACCATGTAACGCTTGTATATTTTGGCGATGAAACGAATGTTACACTCCTCTGTTGTCATAAAGCTTATAGAAAACCCCGTATATCAGGGCCAGTTAAGTAGCAACTTCTCAGTGTTTGTAAAGTGCCTACAAAAATATATCACTATATTCATCTTATCTCAATATATCTGACAGTTTTATTTAGAGTTTTCCCATGACATAACTCACAATAATTCATAGTATCGTAAAAATTGAATGAAAGAACTTTGGATATAATCTCTTTTAAACACTAAAAATGTTTGTCATAGTTTTCGTAACCACTTCAGGAAAGAATTTTAACATCTCATAACGTTTCTCTTTTTACTCTTTCTTAGTTGTAATCTAAATTTTTAAATATATCTCTATTGTCTAATAACTTATTCATTATCACTTTTTGTTTTAGCATTTTTTCCTGGTCCTGTTTTTGCTCTTTTACTTTGCTCTTTGAGCGGTGTATACAGTTTGTCTTTACAATTATACTCGTCTAGAATAGAACAGTTTTATGTTCTAAATATAAATGAGAAATAGTTTGTTTTTATTGAAGGGCAAAAAATATATAGGCAGTATGTTCTCCATTCGTTTCTAATCTCTTAATATATGCGATATTATTTCTATTATTAACGCATTGGCGCATATTTGAGTACCCTGTCTTGTAAATATATTTTAGTGTTACTATATACTTTATCTCGTGGAAAAATCTGTAGTGACAGATCACATGTGTGGAGTTGTTGACTCCTCTTTTACTACTCTATTTTTAAATCACTACGATCCAATACATGCCACAACTGATATGTATTTTTAGTATACCGTGCGTGTCTGATGCGATAACTTATGTGATCTCAGCACAAAATGAAAACTAATTTTTATTATCTCATTTTATTAATCAACTTAACTCAGTCTATTTCCTACAATATTCTCGGTGTTTTTCCTCATCCAGGTAAAAGTCATGTCGATGTTTTTAAGCCACTTATGAAGGCCTTAGCTGAAAAAGGCCATCGAGTTACGGTGATAAGTCATTTTCCTCTCATTAAACCTATTCCAAACTACAAAGACATAAATTTGGGGAGTAAGCAAGTGCTAGTGGATGCCTTCGATATGGACATGATACATACTTCTAGATTTTGGAAAATCAACACCGTGTTTCTTTTATCTTACATCGCGAATTCTTCATGTGAACTTGGTCTTGGTTCAGAAGCTACACAAAATCTAATGAAGTCAAAATACAAATATGACTTAATGATTACGGAGTTCTTCAACAGTGACTGCTTTCTGGGTCTAGCTCATAAGTTCAAAACTCCTATTATTGGTTTAAGTTCTTCGACGTTGATGCCATGGACTTCTGAAAGATTAGCGAATCCAGTACATACTGCCTACATTCCTAATAACTTAATGGATTATTCCGACAGAATGACCTTCTCTGAGAGACTGGAAAATACTGTAGTTACGTTGTACCATCAGTATTATTATGAGTACTTCCAACTCAGAAGAGATAATGCCATTATTAGCAAGTACTTGGGCAGGAAAGCAGCAAGAGTAAAAGAGGTTATTGGAAATACTAGTCTTATACTGGTGAATACTCATTTTAGCTTGAATTTACCAAGGCCCTTGGTTCCTAATGTGGTAGAAGTGGGAGGCATACATATTAAAAACCTACGTCCATTGTCAAAGGTAAGGCTATGTATAGGTTTAGGATCATATATATAGGTTTAAGATAAGTTGAAGATAAGTAACTTTTTCATCCTCTTGTACAGGTTTTTGTTAGAGTTTTAAAGCACACTTTTCTTAAGCGACTGTGACACTTACTCATTTAAGGTGTGTATAGTACCTTCTAGTAGATATGTACATAAATAAATGTTTAATTATGTTTTGCCACATTTATAAAACATATTTTCGTACAGGCTGCATAGAAACTGGTACTCAAAAATTATAAGCCAAACAGAATATCTAAACATTGTCAGTACTTAAAATGTACCCATTACATTAAATTTTAAAAGTGCTGCAGTCGCAGTTCGATTTCTTTGTCCATTTGTTACAAAAATGCTATACCTTATTGTTTTATTCGATATCTGTTATTATTTTTGGAATTAATCCAATTTTTACTATATTGTAAATGTATTTAAGTTAATGTAAATAAATTTTCTAACAATTCCTATTAATGAAGTCATCTATTCTTCTTCGTCTTCTATACCAATTTATCTAGGTATGCTAAGGAGCAATTTCACAGACCAATTTGGATTCAATAATCTAAAATCTAACTAAATTTACTAAGAGAAAAAGCCTGGTTTAATAAAATCATTCAATAAATCTCAAAATTCAAATTCACTTCTGAATATACAGGGTATCCCAACTTAAAAATTTCAAATGCAACTACCCCACTTGTGGCACATCATTTTAAAGCCCTTTTCATTGCGAATACAGTGACGTACCGTTTATATATATACCGGTTGAGATTTGACAGAATTATTGGTTACAAACGAAAAGATGACAAACCAACTTACGCGTAGGAATTTCTACACAAATGCCCACCACTAATAAGTTTTTCGTCTACTACACATGACTGCATTACCTAATTGTTATTGATGTATCTATCAGTTTACAAAAAAGTCAGAAATGAAATAAAAAAGTTGAAGCAAATAAAACTAAATACTAAAATAGTTATTAGTAGAAGATACTTAAGTTTATAGGAATTCAGACCTTGTCAAAATAACAAAAAATCAGTACTACAAAAAAAAATCGTTGTTTTTTGCTTGTGACCAAGAAATCGTTAGTTTCAGCCGTTATTGAAAGTATTAACGTGCGTTCGAAATGGTTTATTCCATCGCGGAAAGAGTAGAAATTGTTGCAATATATTATCGAAATCACGATTGCGCTAAAGCTACAGCACGAATTTTTAATGCTAATCATCCTGAAAAAAATGTAAAACACCAGTACGTTAAACACCTGATTGACAAATTTACTGTTTTAGAAAGGTTGTTTAAGCTGAAAAAGCAATCCTAAAAATGCAGAAATAGGTCAGATCTCGTCTATTATGGTTGAATTTGTCGTGTTCCCACTGCCAAAAAGTGAAGTTAGATATTTATAGAGTGTTTCATTAGCAGGTCAGTAAATTATTTTCTTTAGATAATTATTGAATAGAGCTTTGTCTGTGGAATTGTTCATTAGCATACCTAGATGTTTGGTATCAGCGAACATACATATGACTTCATTGATAGGAATTATAGGAGATTTGATTTATATTAGCGTAAAATACCTTTCTAAAATAGTAAAAAAATGTTACAGAAGCTAATAATAAGGAATATATGGGTAGATATTGTGGGTGTAATTCAACGCAGGTTGGGACTTTTGTCCACTGAGTAGTTAGTTTCACACAATATTATTAATACCTAAAAATATATAAAAACTTGTACTGTATCTTATTTATCCTACTGTTTTTATAAAACTATATCTACGGTAATACTTTAATTAATGCGGGTTACATTTTCCTTACTACAGCTACACATGTTAATTAAATATTTATCAATGATTTGTAACAGCGTTTAACTACGTCTTGGCTTCGAAATATAGACAACTTGATTTCAGTCAATACGTCTCTACAAAATAAATTCTCCATGAATTTTTTATATCTTTCAATTTGCCAAGTTTTCAAATAAACACCCAATAACCTTTTTAAATTACAGTCTAGCAATATTATGTTTACATATTACCTCTGAAAGTATCCAATTCTTTTCAAATTGCACACTGTAATACATTTTATATATCCTTGGAATTGCGATTTTTTTCTCTGCTACGGTAATAAAAAAATTTTACGACCATATAAGAAACATTCCAGGGCAAACTCATGTAAAAGTTTTAATGTGGCCGTGCTTCTGCAGTCGCAAAAAATACCATAAACTTTATGACACTCGCCGGTCCTTCAATTTGTACCGCAGTCTACCTTTCCGGTTTACCCCAGCACACCACTGTCTGGCATTGGAATGTACAACACTTATATTCTAGATATATAGGGTGTGACAAAATTAAAGTGAAAATTGTAATGGTTATAATAAGAATACGTTTTCTAAGAGCGGAAGCGGGGTGGGTGAAAGGGGGAAATTGCCCCCCCCCTCATTAACTTCTTCCATCCTTATTCATTTAAGCACATACTATCAAATTTTGGACTAAGGTAAATTGGGTTAAATCATTATATTTTGGCTCTAGGAACATGTGATAGCATTTTATCCAGATCTTTTAGAGACACTGTACTGGATGAGCAGGCACAAACAAGTTTTGACGATTTAGATCAATGTGAAGTACTGTAGGTGGTGCTTTTTACAATTTATAGAAAATCCGCGGACACATTTCTATTTCTCGTGCCAAAAAATTTTCATGAGCGGTTACCCCCTCGGTTATTCTTTGGTAAGAGAGCTAAATCTTAAAAGGCTATATTTAACATTATCAATATATCAGGTATCTATATTTATCTATTAGCTATTGTTGTTGAGACATACTTATTCAGACATTCGAACATGTTTCAAATAAATTTGCAATTTGCAAAAGTTTGTCATTTATTTGGATCTGAATTGTAAAGTCAGTAGTCAAACACAAAATAACTAACAATTAAAATGAGTTAATTTTTTGTAAGTATCTAATGTCATGGCCGCAACAGCTGCAGATCAAAACACTATAGGTTTCCGGCATCTTGTCATCATGACCAACAACTCTGTCCGGATTTCGGAGTCGCCATATAGTTCATTGAAATGTTACATTATTTTGGCCTTAGCGTGCATATTTTAGAGAACGCAATTTTATTGTTTGGATGTGAGGGGGGGCGGGGTCAAAAAAAGTTTAACTTGAAGTTTGTGGAGTCACAACCCTCGAGGTTTGGCCGCCATCTTGGAAAAGGGGGTTAAATTGTTTTTAGCATTTATCAAGTAAACTATTGGTCATACAAAAATTTTGTAAAGACATTTTTTATTGCAAATTGAATCCTCTACAATTCTAGTCCAGTAGCTTCTTGATGTAAAATCAAAAATAACAAAGATATTAAAGATTAACCATCAAAATTTTTGGACAAAAAAACAGAAATTTTCTTTTGGACGCCATAACAGAGCATTTTTGTAGAGTGGTTTTCAACGAAGAATTTTTATTATATACTTTTTTATTATATTATATATAGACGAACTAATACCATTGTATTTCAACTTAGCTAATAATATTCTATGGTCAAGAGTATCCTATAGCCTTACTATAATCAAGCAGTATGAGACACGTGTCCCTCTTTCATATGCCTGCAGAATGTCATCACTAACAAGCAACAGAGCTCTTGACTTACTATTAGTCCATTGAAAAGTTACATTTGGGGTTGCATTTTATAGAGGACGTAATTTTATTGTTTAGATGTAAGGGGGGGTGTCAAAAAAAGCTTAACTTGAAGTTTGTGGGGTCACAACTCTCGAGGTTTACCCGCCATCTTGGAAAAGGGGGTGAAATTGTTTTTAGCATTTATCAGGTAAACTATTGGTCATACAAAAATTTTGTAAAAACATTTTGCAAATTGAATCCTCTACAATTTTAGTCCAGTAACTTTTTGTTGTAAAATCAAAAATAACAAAGATATTAAAGAAAAACAATCAACATTTTTGTACAAATTTTCTTTTGAACGCCATAATTTATTTATTTCTTATTTAAAAAATGACATCAGACCATTTTTGTACAGTGGTTTTCAACGAAGAATTTTTATTATATACTTTTTTATTATATTCATTAGTTTGGGTTTTACAGCGCTGTGAAGTGAACACTAATTTTTTCTATAGTCCATTGAAACGTTACATTTGGGGTTGCATTTTTCAGAGGACGCAATTTTATTGTTTAGATGTGAAGGGGGGGCAAAAAAAGCTTAACTTGAAGTTTGTGGGGTCGCAACCCTCCAACTTCGTCCGCCATCTTGGAAAAAGGGGGTTAATTGTTTTTAGCATTTATCAGGTAAACTATTGGTCATACAAAATTATTTTAAAAACATTTTTTATTTCAAATTGAATCCTCTATAATTTTAGTCTAGTAACTTTTTGTTGTAAAATCAAAAATAACAAAGATATTAAAGAAAAACAATCAAAATTCGGATTTATTTTTTATTTAAAAAAAAATTACATCAGAGCATAACAATATTGAAATGTATATAATAAAAAACATTATTATAAAAATAATTAAAAACTATGACATATCATTGATATAAATGTATACTTATCAGTAGGGAAAATTAGTGTTCACATCACAGCGCTGTAAAACCCAAACTAATGAATATAATAAAAAGGTAAATAATAAAAATTCTTCGTTGAAAACCACTCTACAAAAATGGTCTGATGTCATTTTTTAAATAAGAAATAAATAAATTATGGCGTTCAAAAGAAAATTTGTACAAAAATTTTGATTGTTTTTCTTTAATATCTTTGTTATTTTTGATTTTACAACAAAAAGTTACTGGACTAAAATTGTAGAGGATTCAATTTGCAATAAAAAATGTTTTTAAAAAAATTTTGTATCACCAATAGATTACTTGATAAATGCTAAAAACAATTTAACCCCCTTTTTCCAAGATGGCGGCCGAAGTTGGAGGGTTGCGACCCCACAAACTTCAAGTTAAGCTTTTTTGATCCCCCCCCCTCATATCTTAACAATAAAACTGCGTTCTCTAAAAAATGCAACCCCAAATGTAACGTTTCAATGGACTATAGGGAAAATTAGTGTCACTTCATAGCGCTGTAAAACCCAAACTAATGAATATAATAAAAAAAGTAAATAATAAAAATTCTCCGTTGAAAACCACTCTATAAAAATGGTCTGATGTCATTTTTTAAATAAGAAATAAATAAATTATGGCGTTCAAAAGAAAATTTGTACAAAAATGTTGATTGTTTTTCTTTAATATCTTTGTTATTTTTGATTTTACAACAAAAAGTTACTGGACTAAAATTGTAGAGGATTCAATTTGCAAAATGTTTTTGCAAAATTTTTGTATAACCAATAGTTTACCTGATAAATGCTAAAAACAATTTCACCCCCTTTTCCAAGATGGCGGCTAAACCTCGAGGGTTGTGACCCCACAAACTTCAAGTTAAGCTTTTTTTGACACCCCCCCTTACATCTAAACAATAAAATTACGTCCTCTATAAAATGCAACCCCAAATGTAACTTTTCAATGGACTAATAGTACGTCAAGAGCTCTGTTGCTTGTTAGTGATGACATTCTGCAGGCATGTGAAAGAGGGAAGAACACGTGTCTCATACTGCTTGATTATAGTAAGGCTATTGATACTCTTGACCATAGAATATTATTAGCTAAGTTGAAATACAATGGTATTAGTTCGTCTACCTTAGACTTCATGAATAATTACTTAACAGATAGACAACAAAGAGTAGCTGCTTTTAATGATACATCTAACTTTTATACTCTGGAGAGAGGTGTTCCTCTGGATTTTTAGAATTGCTTCTTCAGGTGGTCTCCATTAAGTTGAGTCAAACTATAAAAATTATTATACCAATAAAATTATTTGAAATTAAATATCGACAATGTCAAAAGTGATTTTAACCTCAATGAATTTTGAATTATACATAATTATTTTTTGACGTTTCTTAAAACCAATGAAATGCTTCTTGATTTGTCACAAGGGTAAGTTTCAACCAATTATGTCATTTTTATAGTGGGAATAAATCTCTTGTGATTATTCTCGGGAATAATCACTGTGGCTTTTATTTGCCTAGCAAGTGTCAGATAGTTGTCAAAATAATTACCTAATTGTGTCAACGCGATATATAAAATGGATGAAAATCATCGGTTTAGTACCTTTTCTGATGCAGAAATAACAAAAAAGATTTTAGAAACTACTTCGAAAAATACTCTAATAAGTAATTAGTCTATATGGAGACAATTTAAGACCTTCATCAAAGAAAGAAATTATATTCTGGATCAATCTACTACAACAGCTACTCTGGCATTGATTTTGAAAGATTGGGCTTATAACATGAAAAGAAAAGACGGAAATGATCATAAAGAAGCAGTCATAAAGACAATGTGGAATAAAACGGCAAAATTAGTTCAAGAACTTTACTTTAATAAGTATAACAGGTCCTTTGATCCTTTCCATGATATAGAATTCAAAAATGCTCGAAATGCAAGAGATGCAAAACGAAACATTTTACAAAAACATCCTGAAAAGCACAAACAAAGTTCTGTGGCACTTTCTAATACAGAATTGTTGCAAATTTTTAACTATTGGGACGAAGATACATCTTGTGGATTGCAAAGAAAGTTTTTTCACGTTGCATCGTATGAACTAGCTTGGAGGGGAGGAGAAGCTACGAAATGTTTATTCATTATTTTAAAAAAAGAAACCGACATAATAAGATTAAATACTGACCGCATTGAATACAATCCCATCTTTACAAAAACTGCACAGGGTGGAGCACAAAGGTGCGCTAATGGTAAATGGTTGACTCCAAACATAAATAACCCAGATATTTGCCCTGTTCGTCTTTTTGAAAAACTAATGGGTAAACGTGAAGAAAATATTAAAACCGAACGCTTGTTTCTTACTCCAAATCCGGCTTGGCAAACTCATGGTTCTTGGTATAAAAACGTTCTTGTGGGAATTAATTCCATTTCAAAATGAATGAAAGAATCCGCAGAAAAAGTAGGTCTTGACACAGTTACTAAAAAAATAACCATTCTGCCAGATCAAGTACAGTAAGTAACCTTTCAAAAGCTGGTGTAGGAGAACAAGAACTAATCAAGGTCACTGGTCATAATTCTGCAAGTTCGATTAAACCATACTTACAATTGAACCAAGAACATCACTCAAATATAATAAATAATCTTAGAGAAAATACGCAGGAGGAAACACTTAATATAACAAGCAATTCCAAATCCTCAATAAATAATGAGTCTCGAAATATTTTTAATAATTGTGTTTTTCATTGTACTAATTTAAATTGTTAATTCTTTTAATATATTCACAATGTGTCAACGATATTTTCGTGTATTGTAATAATTAATTAAATTAAATTTTTCAATAGTTTTATGATAGTTTTATTGATCTTTTTTATTGAAAAAATTTGTGAATCAAAAAATAATCTAGTCAAATATAACTCGCGAGTTCCATAAATTAGAAAATAATTTGACAGATTTTGTTCAAACTTGTTGTCATTTGGAAATAACCACTCGAGCCCTGCGGGCTCTCGTGACTATTGCCTGGCAACAAGTTTTCAAAAAATCTGTCAAATTATTTTCAATTTATTCTCACTTTCTTGTTATATTATTACTGACAATTACCTACTTCATTAATCAAAAACAAATTTTTACCCTATTTAAATTTTTGAAATTGATATAATAGATCCCTATGCCTTGTATTGAATTCATGATGATCTTTTAATTTAGTGAACAAATCCGTATTTTGTTTTAGTATACAAAAGACATTTAAGTACAAAGATACATGGAGTTATGATTTTATTACTCCTAAAAATACCTCTGCTACTCACTCTGTAATTCAGCTTGTATATTAGTCGAATAAGTATATTTTTGTTACTTTATCAACTTTATTGCTTCCTTTTGATGCACCCTTATAGTAACTGCTTAGTGTTTACTAAATGCCCGCCCGTTATTCTTTATTCAAAATACACGGTCTACGGTTATAACCGAAAAACCAAAAACTATAAAAAAGCAGCAGAATTCCTTGTGGATTTTTACTTACCTTTCTCGATGTTTAGCTTTCTCAAGTCAGCGTAACCTATTTACGCATATATTTACGAAGTTTATTTGAAATTTCAGTAAATATTAAATAGATACCTAGGTCTTTTATTTTCATAATAGAATTTCAAAGGTAAGGTAATATGCACTACCCGTTATTTTGCAATAAATACAACCACAACTATTGTATTTGGATTACATATCCAGGTATAGGTATTATAAAACCAAGTAATTTTATGTGTAATTTATACAACACGGAACCGAATGTTGCAATAAATATAAAGGGGTGATTTCTGTTACCAAAATTAAGAATAGTTTTGTGTTATCATTAGTCGATCGTTGAAAAAAAAATTGTAGAGACAATTTATAGGGTATAAATCTCAGGTTATTTTAATTAAATGTTTAATTAAATTAGATATATGTACTGAAGTAGTTGTTGATTTATCAATTGTTTTTAATAATCTGTATTGGAATTATGACAGCTAATCGTTCTTGAATATACAGGGTGATTAAGAACTTATCTAAAAGAAATACAATGTACTGGCGACTCTTACAAATACGATTCTGTAAAGAAAAATCAAAGTGACCAGTTAAAAATGATTTAAAATTCACTTCTGCTCAACACTGGAAACTGGTCCACTCTAAAAGCTCACAAGGCAAAGCATATAACTCGCGTCAAGAATTCAGACGTCTTACGTCACGGCTGACGTTACACATTTGTTTGTATTGTCAACGTAATATTCGATATTTGGTCGCGTTAAAAACAAACATCTTTTGCAGTTTAGTGCAATATATAATGCAAACTTTTAGTGTAGTATATAGTTTTATTACTATCAGTTGCAGTTTCTTAAATATTTTGATGAAAATATAATGAATTATTCATTTGTTCGTATGACGTAAGTCGTCTGAATTCTTGTCGCGAGTATACAATCGGCAACCGAACAAAAAATTGAAAGAAATTTCGAAACAAAGAAATAAATAACATTTTATAACACCCATTTTATACAGCAAATTCAACTGCTTTTACCGCAATTGTTTTTAATTATTAACAGAATTAATTTGATGTTTTAACTAATAAAATAGTTTGGAATACCTGATTTTACAACAACAAAGTTTTGGGTCCGTCTTACTCAGTTTCTACAAACTAATACAAATGTGTCTGCTTTTTGTGCGTTAGAAAGTTATTATCAGCAGTTATGATACGTTAATAACAAATAATAACAATATTTATTTAGCTCAAGCTATTACATTACAATGACTTAATTTTTATATATTTATACATGCAATAAGTAAAGACGTAATACAAATCATTGACCACACTGTGTATATCATCCTTAAATTTTTTACAAACATTTTAGTATTCACAGAATTTTTTACTGCATCCGGTAACCGATTGAAAAGCCTAATACCGTCTCCAAAAATATAATTTTGCCTATATGTTGATCTTGAAAATTCAATATTATAATTACCGGCAGAACCACAGGGCAGAACGTACCTTGTACGAGTGCATATATAAACGAGTAACAAGGTAATTTTGTAAATAAATGGGCAATTCTTTTTTTCTCATCTTAAAAATGAGAACTAAATTAGACTCCTCAATCCGTCCCCAGACAT
Source organism: Monochamus alternatus (assembly GCA_037114965.1). Lineage (NCBI taxonomy): Eukaryota > Metazoa > Arthropoda > Insecta > Coleoptera > Cerambycidae > Monochamus > Monochamus alternatus. The sequence goes on from CM073429.1 coordinate 27,180,263, forward strand.
TAATCCAACGTACCTCTTTTAACATATATTCAATAGGAGTAAAGTGAGTGCAACCCAAAATAATTCTCATTACCTTATTCTGTAACTATTGTAATCTAGCTATATCTGTCTTTTTGGAGGAAATTAACAATGAAGCACAGGAGATAAATTATTAGAAATTCTATTAAAAAATCCGATCTTTTTACCAAGCTTTTTACACATGTATTCAATGTGAAAACTAAATGTCAATAAAGGATCCAATACAACTCCCAAATATTTTATTTGTGATACTTTTTCAAGTTTATTGTTGTTAATGCAAATATTAAGTTTCATTTTACTGTATTTATCACAATTATGATTTGTGCCAATAATCATATATTTAGATTTACTAGTATTCAGTTTTAATCTGTTAATACATAACCAATTATACAAAATTTTAAGCTGATCATTAACACAATCAATAACATCCATATAATCACTACCAGCAACAGAAATAAGGGTATCGTCTGCAAATAAATTCACAACTTGCAATAGAAAAAAACTGAGAGTAATTGTACAGGGGGTTAAACAAATATGTGCTTATATTTGCATGATACATGATTTTTCTTATATTTCTAATGACTGGAGAAGATTTTAAATAATGTCAAAAAGTGTCGATTAGACTTATAACTGCGTATCTCAAAAATGGTTAAAATCGATCAAGTCGTTTTCGAGATATTCGGAATAAACAAAAATTTTTCACGAACTTTGACGCTCTCTAGCGGCTAATCGAAGCAATTTTGGAAATAAGTAAATTGGGCTAAATCGGCTTATTTTGAACCCATAAGTCTGTGGTCTTCCGTTGTACACGTCTTTTCTGGACATCGTGTATATTTACGGCTTCTGACTCATCTAATTAATGTTAAAAAATACATTTCTATATGTAAACTATCAATTTTATTTTAAATATAGATATAAACAGCATGTAACATAACCCATTTTTTTTAAATCATAAATTTTCTTCGAAGTTTTCCCCATTATGCTCCTAATGCAAAATTTGATTAATAATTCTGCATTTCCTACATTTTCCGAGCATTTCCACGAATATCAGCACCTGCTCTTATTTTATTCATCAGATCTTCAGTATCTGTTATCTTTATTTAGAAGAGTACATCATTTGCTACGAAAACGGAGGGAATTTTACTAACACGTGTATATGGTGCAAATACTGCTACACATTCCAACTGTGTCGTTTATAGTTGCATAAATATTTGCAACAAATTTCTTTCCGTGTACGTAACAGTTGGCAAGAAATCTTTTATTGTTTACTTGATAAATTCTGATACAAAAAACAAATTGCCAGCAAATTACGTAAAAACGCCTTTTGCATAGTGTTGCTATGATATGTATTTTAGTTTGACATTTTTTAATACGGTTTTGCATTTTATGCATGAGTATTTTTATTTTTATAGTTCCAGGATAACGACCTTATTTAATTATTTTTAAGGTAAATGTAGTTGGAAAGAGGTCATACAATTATAAAAAGACTTTATTTTACATCATCGACGTTTCGATATATATGATGTCATCATCAGGATGCTACAAAATTACAAACAAATTAAAAAAAAAACAAAAATAATAACACATATATTATCAAAAAATAAGGCAGTACCTACCGAAAATTTGTTGTCTTTTATTGGTCTAAATGAACATATGTCAAATAATCCATTCATTGGGAAAATTAATAAGAATATAATAGAATTTTTCTCTGGATTTTAAACTATAACTGGAGAAAGACAGTTTACAAATAAGTTATCAGCGACAATAATTTAATTTATGCTAGACAGGACAAAGAAATCTGTTAATAAAAACGGCAAAAAATGTGTATAAAAATTCAACTTCACGAATATTGTATTTAAAATAATATCTAGTGTCAAATAAAAGAATATACTGGGTCACAATTATTACTGTTCAATTCTTTTAATTAAATTAAAATACATATGGTTTAAATATTGAATGTCTTGTTGTTTGTTAGTTACGAAGTCTTGATTTCTTTTTATTTTCAACATCTCATTAAACAGTCTTTTTTTCAGTATTTGTTGTCTTCCAATGACAGTTATTTCCTCAAAACTAAAATTATGTTGAAAATTAAAACAATGTTGTGATAAACCTGTTTTATTATAATTGAATTCTATAGATTATATTACTTTCCAGTTCCCTAGGTATTTTTTGATTTATTTTAGTAAAATACTTTTTTATAGTGTTCTCATTTTTAAAAGTGATATTAACATCATTGTTGTTGAAAACCTTAGATATTTTTTCTGATAATGTTTTGATGTAAGGAATTTTATGATATTTGCTATTATTTATTAGTAGCATTATTGTTTCCATCATTCTTATTTTCTTGTACGTGATTGTGATTGTAAAGGATTTTATTTATAATTTTTGCCGGATATTTGTTCTTAATTAAGTATGATTTAATACAATGTAAATTTTTTTGTAATTTGTTTGTAATTTTGTAGTATCCTGATAATGACATCATATATGTCGAAACGTCGATGATGTAAAACAAAGTCTTTTTGTAATTGTATGACCTCTTTCCAACTACATTTACCTTAAAAAAATTTATTTTTGTATTGTATTTACAGGAAAACTATTGGTCTCAGACATTTTTTCATAAAAAAAAATTTCTGGTTTTTGGTGATGTAAAAGTTCTTACAACAGTGGCATTCATATTCCGGACATCCTGTATGAATAGTTGATTGCAAGCTTTTACAGAATAAACATGTATAACGAGTCTCGTGTTTAATTATTATGAGGAATACGCTATATACCTACACACTAGTGGTTTATGTTGTATTCTACTACGTATTGATATCACTAAAAGGCAAAACCTTTTAGTAAAACTACTAATTGGCTATGTATTTAAATTATTATTTGCTCTTTATCGTTTGATGGCTCTTTTTCACATTGTTATATCAAGACATATGCTCACCTCCACTATAATTACCGTAAAATTTAAATTTGTTGATTAATACTACTTGTCCGCAATTTCCCAATCAGTGTTTCAGCAAAATACGCCAGTGATAAATGTTCCGTGTCTATGTCTAATGAGATAAACGTCTGCGAAAACAATGTACTTATCTGTTTTTACGGTTTATTGTTTAGATACTTATTAGGTTCAAGTGTTTTGTAACATTGGTTAACCTGATTTGTTTTAATCTCTGCACTGACGGAAGCGGAAGAGATGGCTATTAGTGGCTGTAATACTGCGTTCATGTCAGTAAGTGCTAATAAAATGTATTTATCTACAATCACTTCAACATTACTGCCCTATATATTGATGAATATCTGATAGATATACTTTAATAATAATTTATGTTAGTTGAAGATCCCACTGCAAAGAATTTTAACCCAAATACTAATAGAACGAAATGCATTTAAACATGTGTTTCATATACATCCTAACACGATTTGGCTAGGTTGGCTAATCAAAGTCGGGTCCTAGAGGCATTAATTATGCATTAACAGTATTAATTATGGAGGTAAACTACAAATTGATTTTAATAAAATAAATAATAAAACATTTGGAAATTGACAACCCGATAAATAAAAATGTATAGAGTTGGCATCCCTAGAAGATTCTCAATATTGGTTGTTTAAAAATTAAAGTTTATATTGTTGGCGTACAACTTCGAGACCTTCCGTGCAGACCGTGTTTGATTGTCTGATAATATTATTTTATTTTGATGTTCTAGTTTTTCCATTTTATATGCAGGGATTAACTCAGGGAAATTCTTTTGCAGATTGTAAATATTTTTCAATTTTTTACTTGACAATCATCCATCCATTTTTTATCATATGATGCATTGTAATATTTACGATACGGAAAATAAAAATTAAAGTAATACAAAAACACATTGTTAAAATAGGTAAATGCGGGATTAATATGTTTATAACTATATAGTTCGGGCCAAGTTTCAGTGGAAATGGCTGTCATAAATATGATTATATTTGGTTTACTAAAACTTCTTCTCAAACATGAATCATTCTTTGCAATCTTTTTTAACTCTCCCATACCTACATCACATAGCACTGTTCTATGATCCGATATTATATTGTCAAAAACACAACAAGGTCCCTTAAATTTATAAAAATATGATCTATCGTACTTAGGATGGTCTCTGTCACTCGAATAGGCCATTTTACAATACCAACCAAATTAAAACATTCTAATAAATTACATAAGGAAATAAATTCCTTTGAGTTACATGCTTATACTTACTTTTTATTAATTTTCTTTTTAGAACTATAACGAGTTTTCTTTTATTCGTATTATCTGTGGAAAGGATTTCTTTCACGTTTCTTTTTCTCTTTCTGGTATATCTCTTTTTAGAATCCAACAAAAATCAACCGTCATATTTAAACCCCATCTTCTTTGGTAACGATTCCAAGATTATAATCTTCTTCTTCAGCGTAGAACAAGGTTTTGTGTTTAAGGTTTGAGTTATGGGGTAAGCATTTAATAGTACTGAAAAAAGTTATTGGGGTTTTTGAAGTTATGGCAAAACCCTGACGTGATGGGGTCAAACGAACCCCGGAGTCGAATTCAGCGACCCCAAAAATATATAGTAAACAAGATGTGACCTCCAGATTTAAGAACAACTTTTTTTTGTAGGGCTATGTAATGTACAGCGGTACCTTATACGCCGTTTCAATTGTACTATTAGGAATAGTTTGAATTGTTAAATCTTTTCAAATTTTTTGTATCTTATACAAGGTGATTTAGAAAAAAATCGAAAAAAGTTTGGAAATGTTCAACAGAAAAATACAAATATTGTAATAAGAAAAAATAATATTCGCATTTTGAAAACTATTTAAAAATATCTAATTGCACGCCGCTGCAATGTGGTCTATTGTAATTGAGTGACAATTCAAACTGGCGATGTCGCACGTCGCACGAAACATCTGTGACTAAACTTAACGATAGATAAATCTGGCCAAAGTGACGTGTCTTTAAAATGAACGAAATTTTGAAATTTTGAAGAATAATGGCGGTACTTGATCACTGTTAGAATGTAAAACGTTATCTGTAACTAGTACATCTGCAGGGGATTTTTAGTATTTTGCCACAACAACCACTCACAAAAACTAAACTTATAATGGATAATCTGCTGGTAATAGTGCTTGAAGATACTGGATATCGGTATAACTCAGCTTCGTGTAGTAAACGCGTCGGTAAACGTGATAATCTGCGAATAAATACAAAGCAGATTGATAGATAGGTGTCTGAAGTTACCTGTATTGTACGGACCACAATAATTGTTCTTCAGCTGCTAAAATACGTTGCGGTTGCCCAGAACCACAATCTCGTTCGCGATTTGTACGTTAATTATCAGTATCACGTCTACGTTGCACCACTCCTGTAAAAGTTTCATGATTTGGCGTGTGTCGATCGGAAAATCGATTCGCATACAAGCGCCAAGCTGCCAATGCCTTTTGTCTAACTTCACCATAAATTAGGATCGTGTCCATTAATGCATTGCTAAACACATGAGCGATTTTGAAAATTTTAAAGATTGACACGATAAACAAAACAACGCTACTGACCTCGTTTGTTTACCACCTAGAGAGCATATCCCCACTCTAACCCTAATTGCCAGGCAGGCGAGGTGACTTATTTACTTTTTTTTTTTTTGTATAGATGCCGTTGAAGTAAAGTTGCACAGCTACATACTCCTTTATAATATTATAACTTTAAACAATTTTTACGTGAAATCTATTACACTTTTATTATAATGTTTTCGTTGATATCGACTTCTTATTTAAGGGTGCAATACAGGGTGTCTCTAAATAGAAGGCCATACCATTATCCACATATTATTTCTACAATAATAATGCGGCTTTTCTTATGTCATTATTTATTTGAGCGTCCTTGTTTCAATATACAGGGTGTTAAAGTTACATTTAAAAAAACTGTTTTTGTTAATAATCCCATTGTTTTGTAAGATACATACTTGAAGTTTTGCACGTACTTTTATCTTAATCCGACACACTTATCACGTAATTTTGTTTTAAAAAATTGAAGGGCGTATGGTGGTAACTGAGGGTTGCAGTACCCTTTATCCCCTCCAATTATTTCTAAGTACGCCGATGCAGCTTTTTCTTGAAATATCAAATGTAGAATTTTCTTCTGATCATTTTGTCTCTTTTGTAAATTTGTTTAACTGCTCCGTTTTGGAGGAAAACGACATGTATCGATGGGTTACAAATGTATTAGCGGCCGATGAATGTCAAGAAAAAATAGTGAGCTCCCTTATCCCAACAGATCACATCCTAAAAGGAAGGTTTTCTTAAATTTGGATCGACATCTTCGTGAAACTGGAAAATTTATGGATCAGATGTTCGGAATTTGCGACCTACATAGAAATTTAAGCCCTTAACAAAATGAACGAATCTTAGCACTGGTAGAAGAAGAAACAAGCACACGTACAAAAACAAATAGGAAATTGTACAAAAATGGATGTTTATTGGACTTTAAAAACCCAACTTCTGCACCCGTATCTCACATCCCACCCGTACAAAATATTCTACCCCAAGATTTTGCTTCTAGGATGCAATTTAGTCGTTGGTTGTTAACACAGAATGATGCTGATAGGGACTTCGTAAGAAAAATTCTCTTCACGGATGAGGCAAGCTTTACAAGAAATGGATTGACAAACATGCATAGCAGCTACGTATAGACGGATTTGAATCCCCATGCGACCATTATAATGGTTGCATGGGGATTCACACCATCAGCTTAACGGTGCTCCACCCCATTATGATAGAAATGTCCGGCAGTATTTAAATACCCATTTATTTCCCAATCGTTGGATTGGTAGAGGACAAGACGCACTTAGTCAATGGCCACCACGATCTCCTGACCTTAATCAATTGTTTTTTTTTCTGGGTTTATATGTAAGATATGGTTTATGGTTAATGCGGAGGGTGGGCAAGTAGAACTTTTGTTAAATTAGTAGTAATTAATTAATTATTTTATTTAATGTTATTTAGATAAAAAGATGTTATGTTGATCGTTCATTATTACCAATACTAAATGAGGCTATTATTTTTTGGTTGATAAGAGAACTGCACTATAGATTTAAATGCCATTTTATTTTTTCAATTCATAAGTTTAAAATTATCCATTTTGTTTTAAATAGCAAATATTCATTCAGTAAGTATTACGATTTGCTAAGTTGCCAAGGTATTGTAATGATAGGTATATCCACAAAATTTCAGTTTCACTTGAAAATGATAGTGAATTGAAGATTTATGGGTACTACAAATTACCGTTTTTCTCCAGAATGGAGCATTCAAACAAAAAAATACAATAGAGATAAAATGATCAGCTGGAATAAGATAAAAGTACGTGCAAGATTTCAGGTATGTATCTTACAAAACAATGGAATTATTAACAAAAATAGTTTTTTAAAATGCAACTTTAACACCTTGTATATTGACACAGGGACCTCCAGATAAAAAACGGCATAAGGAAAGTCGCATTATTTTTGTCCAAAGAATATGTGGTAAATGGTATGGCCTTCTATTTTGGGACACCCTGTATATTAAAAGTTTTTCGGATAAGTTCTGAATCACTCTGTATGTTGTAAAAGTATTAAGATTGCAGGTTGAAGTACTCTTTCAACACAAATGAGATATCGCTTAAATTATTGTTTATATTACTAGGAAATTTATGTTAAAGTATGTATTAACGGCCTGCGTTTAGTTATATAATTTGTTACTATTTCGCCTTGAACTTCAATATACTTCTAGTTAGGTCAAAACACCTTGACCAACAGAACAAGGCTATCCACATGTATGCACAAATCTCTGTATTTATGAATACATAGATACATAGAACATAATTAGGTACTACCTACATACTTCATATTTTTAAAATAATCGATTTTACGTCATGAAAGTTCATTTTTACTGCAATATATCAAGCTATTACAGTAATAAACACGTAAAGTATGAAATATGAACGAATAATTACGCCGTTTTTTATTTTCTCATATCTATTTGCTATTAAAATCATTGAATTGTATACGTGGGTTATATACATGAAAAAAATGTACTGGCATATCCAGGGTGTCCCGATATTAATGAGACACAGAACAAGAGTAGATCTATCCTTGTTCAGATGGTGATACTTACAAAGATACAGGGCATCCCGAAATTAATGCAACACATATTCCTGATGAAATAGTGCAAATGTTGATGCTTACAAATGTACAGTACGCAAACATTATTATTTGTTGTACAAATTTCTAAAAAATTTTAAAAAGTTGCTTTGAACTTTGTTTTAGTCTCTAGAGGACGCTACAAATGGTACTCTTGGTAGATACAAAATTTTATGTATGTATGAAAGTTCCAAGTAACATAATTACACAACTACCTATCCAATTTTTGCCAAAATAATTATTTTAAAATGCAATTTGGTAAATTTTTGTGAAAAATTTGATTTAATGACTTCTAAAATGGGCTCTTCTTTTGTAATGAAGAAATACGAGACATGGTATGCATTTAAGCAAAACCCAATTTTGTTTCAAAATAACCAAAACTTACTGTGATCGTTTTACTGAAATAGGTACTAAATCTTTTATTTTGAAAAATAAATTACTATTACAAACAATTGCAAATAAACAATTTTGCAGCATAAAATACCTGTCCTGTATCTTTTTAATTAATTTTAATCATGAACTTTTATACTAGATAAGTTTAGCTATATCGTCTACATTGTCATCAGGAATCTATCTTAGTTTGTGTTGCTTTAAACTTAGTACGAAGGAAATGCAAAATGTAGATAGTTTTATATCTCTGCTTATAAATTACTGCCAGCAGAGACTGTGTTTTGAAAATTTTCTATATTTAAATACAAACGGTGAGCGGCTAAATTATGGAACAAATTAAATAAAACTGTAATAATTTGTTTTTTTTTTATATATATAAAAACGCCGCTAGAGTTCGATTTTATTTCATGGGTTTTACCTTCTTGGCGATTTTCTACAGGGTGATTCTAAAACGCTGCACGAAAAAATATTTTCTTAATAGAACACCCTGTATATTTTTGCAGATTTGAATAGAACATTGCCGCATGAATACAATAATGTAGATATTGATGAGTCTATCTTTAATAATAATGGAAAAATAACCTTAATAAACAGAAATATATACTTAATAAATAGAGAAAAATAACCAAGAGTACTTAATAAACAGACACTTTTGATCAGATTTGTTGCAGCAGATTTTGAATGCGATTTCATTATGCAAGATACGTTTTCTTTGTTAGTAAATGTAACTAAATTAATTCTTATTTTAGATATGTATCCAATCCAACCTTGTCTATAGAAAAGATCCTTAATATGTCTAGATACTTGCTATCATCATTGATACGTCATCAAAATTTATCCATCAGTATCGTCCTTTTATTTCAGATTTCCACAAGTTGACGAGGAGCTGAGCTGTAACTAAAATATATTAAACAAAATTAAAGTAAAGTAACGTATCAAGTATCTCAGTTGTTTACATATAGCCAATACGATATGTTGTATCTTTAGATAAGATGAAACGACTCATCAAATTCAGTGGCAGTCATAGGCGTCGCTGATCAATACTTTTATTTCTATTTGAAAGGCGATCATATGGTGTCAGATTAGGATCTATCAGAAACCATCCTATATTTTGTGAACGTAACTGAAGTTAGAGCAAAATATTCATTAAAATATAGTAACTGATATCTATTTATTATAAAATTCCACTAATATTGAGCTCCTGAAATAGTATTGGTAACATTATGTTTATGAGTAGAATTACTTTAGATTTTATAAACGTAATTTTGGCAAACAAAGAGGGTCATCTAAAATTGAAAAACTAGATAGTGTTGAAAATCATGAATCACGCAATACTACTTTCTACTTTTTCAGAGTAAAAAAACCCTATCACACAATACAACTTTCCACTTAAGATTTTCAGAGTAACAGAGATAACCCCTGCTTAAGGTAAAAATTGGAAAATGAATAAGTAGGTACATTTATAAATTATGTCTCATAACAAAAGATTACGGATATGAGCGTTTTTTACTGTTTGTATTGTAATAACAATACTGCTTTTATTACCATTAAGCACTACATTCAATACAAATAAATATAAAGATATTTCAGTATATGGCAAAGTTCGGAAGTCTAAGGGCTCTGTTCTTCCACTCAAGCTGCAGTATGTGAGGGAGAGAAAAAATACAAAATTATAAAGAACAAAAATGAATAAAACTATCAATCAATAATACACATTGTGAAGGTCCGCAGTAAAGAAAGAGTTTGCAAGTTAAATACACTTATTCATTAATGATTTAATTAGTTCAAATTTAATTTTAAGATAATAGCATAAAACACCCCATGTATCGTAAACCTGCAATATTTGTATAAGGTACATTAAACTCAATCATCATGTGTTGGTCGCAGTATCTCCAATTTAGAGATCGCCCATTCTGTATAATAATTTTTTGACAGGATAGTTAAATCAAGTTGATCACCATTAATTTCAATATTTACTTTGTAAATAGTCCTATTGCATAAATATTTTTTGTCAGAAAGCGTAACCATGGATTTAGTTGAATTTATGGACTATATAAATTTATTAGATAAATCAATAAGACATGCCATCATTAATAAGGCGGCAGACATGAAAAATATTATTTTCCTCGAAGAACTGATACAATTGGGTATTCGGTATGGAAATGAGCGTTGTAAAATTTTAACCCATGACGAAATTTAACTGTGTATAAAGTAAATACAACCGGACCCACAATCGAGCCTAGTTGAACACCTTTATTAGTTGCTAATACATCAGAATGTTTGTCATTCAAGATAACTCTTTGGTACCTTTCAGTGTCGTACTGTTCCATTAACTTGATTGAATTTTAATAAAAACCAAAATAATGCAAATTGTTTAAGACAAGTCGATGGTTTATTCTGTCAAAAGGCTTACCGTAATCCAACAAGACCGATACTGTAAGCGTATAGTGAAGTAACAAAATTATCGATTAATCCTAATAGAATGCTTGTTGTACTGTAATCTTTATGGAACAGACTACATTAACTAGTAGAATACTATTTTCATTTGAATGATTCAGAATTTGAAAGTTTAAGACGATTTCCAAAATTTTTTAAATTGTAGATAATACGCTAATAGGTCTGAGATCTTTTACATCATTAAGATTAAATTTTATGCAATAGGACTTACTCGCATGCTTCCAGACAGACGAACCACATTTTAAATACAATAATTAATAATACGAGTAATTAAAGATATTGCTCTTAATTGACTGTAATGCATCAGACCCATCAACAATTATTGCTAATTTAAAATTGAAAGACTCAATATTATTCTTGATTTTGATAAAAAGAAATAGATTCTTTAACGACCATAAAGTTTGTTGATAAAGTGGCTATTAATGATATTTGGATCACTGTTAATCTGAAATTAGTAACAGTGGATTTTCTACAAAACACATTTATCATTTTTAACTCACACCATAAATTTTTATTTTTATTTACTGTCAATTTATAATCGATATAAGCTTTCTTTTTCTTTTTTCTTTTGATTGTTGTTGTTACATAATTCTTTAACTGAAAATATTTGAGTTCAATTTATTCTTCGAATATTTTTCTATTAACAATTTTTATTATTTCTTTTTTATTTTAATTGCGGACGCCACTGATAGGATCATTCACTGAACAAAATACGATAATGGTTCCACGCAGTTGCTTTTCTCCTACTACTATACTTACAATAAATACGTCACGCAGCGGACCATGACTGAGAGATTCCTATTTTGATAGTGTCTGTAGTGATGTCTATGTGGGTGCCTCTCTAAGACGTTCTTATATTTTTATTGGTTACTGTTATGACATTAACTTCAACGAAACAATGAAAACACCTATAGTTTTCGTTTCGTTTGCACTACTGACGTACAGTTCTGCATTAAATATACTTGGTGTTTTTCCACATCTCGGTAAAAGTCATGCGGATGTTTTTATTGCTTTAATGAAAGGACTGGCCCACAAAGGACACACCGTGACCGTCATCAGCCACTTTCCCTTATCAAAATCCATCCCGAACTACAAAGATATCGACCTTGGTGGGAAATCTCAAGCATTCCTAGAACTTTTACCTATGGACTTAATAAAATCAGACAGTAGATTACAGATGATAGGCAATATATTTATGCTGTCATATTTTGCCAATATTTCCTGTGAGTTAGGATTTAGTTCACCGGCAATGCAGAACTTTCTCAAAACTGATGAAAAATTTGACTTACTTATCATAGAATTCTTTAACAGTGACTGCTTTATGGGACTGACGCAAAAAATCAAGGCTCCTGTCATTGGCTTGAGCTCGTGTACGATTATGCCCTGGACATCGGAGAGACTAGGCAACCCAACACACACTGCATACATCCCGAATAATAATATGGACTACTCTGATCACATGACATTTTTTGAGCGTCTGGAAAACACCGTTGTCACCTTACTTCAGCAGGCTCACTACCATTATGTCACTTTAAGTAGAGACGAGGAGATCGCAAGGAAGTATTTAGGTGAAGAAGCATCTCGAATTAAAGAATTTATTAGGAATAGCAGCCTTTTGCTGGCCAATACTCACTTTTCGTTAAATCTTCCCAAACCTAATGTCCCTAGTGTAGTAGAAGTTGGAGGCTTGCATGTTGGGAAGCTTCAACCTTTGCCAAAGGTAAGGTAGCGTTTAAATTATGGCATTTGTCTTATTTAAATATTTACTCAAACAATTTGCGTTTTATTATAGAAACAATTATTGTTTTATCTTGAATTCACATTATGATTCAGTCAATAAAATACCCTAGAGGAATTAACTAAACAGATAATGACAATTTTACACAATATAGTATTTGAATATTAGTCAAAGTATTAGTGACTTGAGTTTTTATTTTTCCACATTTCAATACCTTGACATATACAGGGTGATTTATTAAGAATAGGAAATCTCTGAACTGGAGATACTACACACTAAAATATGGCGATTGAGCCAAATATTCCTTATCCGAATGTTGCTGGTTTAAAAAATACAGGGTGTTCAATGGTAGAATTTAATTTTGAAATATCTTATTAATTTTGAAACCTGTCGGAGTATTAAAAAAAATTGGCACAATTATGTTTTTTGGCACGGCAAATAAGAATTTTTAACTAATTTTGACGTCACTAGTAGAGGGCGCCACTTATGGCACAGCATGTTTCTTATAAATGTCAGAACTTTTTTGTTGTTTAGTGTATCCATCTGTCTATTGAAACAATAGATTCTCCTACCTGTTATATCTAAAAAAGGTATACCTTGTTGAAGTCGTTAGGAGTAACAGTTTTCGAAATAATTAGTATTTGAAATATTCAGTGCACCTATTGAAAACTGTTATCGTTTCAAGTAATGTGCCTTTTCTACTGAAAATACAGCAAAATTTTACTTAAAAAGTTGTTCAGAACGGTAAATTATGGGGACGTGCAAAATTTCAAGAAGATCGGCCTGCTTTGATAAAATCTTTGTGCTTTGTTGAAAAATGGTTTCAAAATCAAATCTCGCCGATCTTCTTGAAATTTTGCACGTCCCCATAATTTACCGTTCTGAACAACTTTTTCAAATAAAGTTTTGCTGTATTTTCAGTAGTATTATTTTGAAAACTGTTGCTCCTAACGACTTCAACAAGGTATACCTTTTTTAGATACAACAGGTAGGAGAATCTATTGTTTCAATAGACAGATGGATACACTAAACAGCAAAAAAGTTCTGCCATTTAAAAGAAACATGCTGTGCCATAAGTGGCGCCCTCTACTAGTGACGTCAAAATTAGTTAAAAATTCTTATTTGATGTGCCAAAAAACATAATTGTGCCATGTAATTGTGTGTAATTTTTAAGACTCCGACAGGTTTCAAAGTATTGAGATATTTCAAAATAAAATTCTAGCATTGAACACCCTGTATTTGAAAATAATTAAGCTGTTTTATTTTAAACGTTTGTACGTACGTTATTATTCTCTGCAAAGATATTTATATTATAGAAGTTGATGTGTACAACATGGATATACTTGTATGTTATTCAATATGAATATTTACAATCATTTTCATATTTGCAAATACCTTTGCAGAATAATTATGTTGTTGCGCCAGTTCGCTGAACCATTTCTAATACTTATAATTTAATGGAGAATTATCCATGCATTCTCCATTTCCATCTTCACAATATTTAAAATGAGAAGTATGGCTTCTAACAATAACAACAGAGTCCACAAAAATGTCGAATATGTCAAAATGTTTGTCGATTTTTATTTAAGGTCAATAACAGCTAGATTTTTTTCTAAATTATTTTATTTGTTTTTACTTTTATAAGCTATTCTTCAAATAAAATAGAAGGATTACACATTGATGTGTTCGTAATTTTATGTTACATCTGTTACCTTGAAGATCCAATATAGCGCCCATAAGAAAAACAATAGATATGTTACATAACCGAAATTAGTGGCCGCGTAATTTTTTAAAATTTTCCTGTATCAAATATCATCTCTTTCTGTTGAGAAATAATGACGTGAGCAATTTCTTAATCTTAATAGCCATCAAAAGGTGCAACATTTTATAATTTGAGCCACTCTGTATATTTTACGGTTTCTGAGAAGCCAATCGTGAGCAATGAAAAACGGACCACCCTGCATACATGTAGGTCCTAGGGTAGATTTTATAATGGCCATGTTAGAAATATAAGGAAATTTCACCACTTCATTTTTTTTTCTCACAAGAAGACTGAACAATTATTTACTAATAAATTGCGTTTGTGTTCCTAATACCTTTCTAGATATACAGGGTGGTCTCTTTTGCGACCTCAAAACATTAATGTATACAGTACGAAAATGTAATTTTTTAGTTTTTTGCCTCTATTTCAGGAACTATATAAATTAAATTACTTTACAGAACATTGGAAGGTAAAAAATTAACAACTTTTCCTTAATTGAAGCTACACTATATATGCACATTACGATTTCCCAGAACCATATACTGGGCGTCATAAAAGTAACCACTCTGTATAATTAGAGACAAGTTCATAATTTCTTAGAGAATATGTTACAATTTTTACAGAATAATGATCAATAAAGAGAATAAATAATAGCAGCCCTAATAATGAACCTTATTAGTCGAGGCAATGAAGCACTAAAAAGGCCAAAGATAGGAAATCTTTTAGGATAGGACGTATCGGAATGCGGTTTTTTGCATTCACTTGCAAAAATTATTTATATCATTCGTACCTACTTTTTACCTATTACAAACCGGAAGTTGCATTGCTGCAGCCAAAAATGCATCTTTTGAGAGGCCTTTTGGCAAATTTAATAATTTCGTAATTAAGAGTCAGAATTGGCTCAAGCCGGGTACTCGGGGATTTTCGAGGTCGCTGATCACGATTATGATGTTCAAATTGACCCCCCGAACACCTGGAGCTCAGGAACGCCGACGAACGTCATCTCCGGGGACTATTCCGAACTTTATGCGAGAGGGGAGAGAAACTGGGCACCCGGAGGTTTTTGGGTTCGCTGAATTCGAATATACCATCGTGGAACACCCCACGGACACCTGGTGGGCCCCAACCTGGACGCGGACGTCATATTCGAGAATTTTTCTGGAAATATCGACAATACCGAACCGAAAATCGTTATGGGGGCTTTTTGTGTGCGCTGAATCCGAATTTTATGTTGAAAACGACCACCCAAACACCTGGTGCGCCCTAACCTGGCCTGGCCTGGAACGTCATCCACGAGGATTTTCCAGACATAATTGAAAAAAACCGCCCGAAAATCGTTACGGGGGGTTTTTTGGCTCGCTGAAATCAAATATAGCACCGGCCAACATTCCACGGACACCTGGTGCACCCTAACCTGGCTCTGAACGTCATCCCCGAGGGGTTTCCAGACACAATTGAAAAAGACCAATAAAAAATCGTCCCATAATTTCATACATTCATTCATGGGTAACTCTCCCCCGGGGCCCTCAAAAAAATGTGATTCAGTCCTGTAAAAACGACTGGTTGGTCATTGACTATTTTTATGGCGGAAAGTAGTAAATCTGCATCAATTTAAGTTTATTTTTCTGGTGTAGTAGTTTATTATGCTTAAATGTTAGTTAATATACTCGCGACAAGAATTCAGACGACTTACGTCATACGAACAAATGAATAATTTATCATATTATAAATATCGAAACCATCGATTCTCCTACCTGTTTTATTTGAAAAAGGTATACTTTGCTGAAATCGGTAGGAGTAACCATTTTTAAAATAATCCTATATGAAATGCTCAGTGCACCGAGTAAAAACTGTTTTGGTTTTAGGTAAAGTGCCTTTCCTGCTGAAAATATAGCAAAATGTTACTTGAAAAAGTTGTTCAGAAAATTATGGACACGTGCAAAATTTCAAAAAGATCGGCTTGCTTTGATAAAATCTTTGTACCTACTTTGTTGAAAAATGGTTTCCTCAAACCTCGCCCATCTTTTTGAAATTTTGCACGTCTCTATAATTTACCATTCTGAACAACTTTTTTTAGTAACATTTTGCTATATTTTCAGCAGAAAAAGCACTTTACCTAAAACCAAAACAGTTTTTACTCGGTGCACTAAGCATTTCAAATAGGATTATTTCAAAAATGGTTACTTCTACCGACTTCAGCAAAGTCTACCTTTTTCAAATAAAACAGATAGGAGAATCGATTGTTTCGATAGTCAGATGGATACACTAAGCTGCAAAAAAGTTCCACACGCAAAATACCAAGGGCCCCCCGTACCCATCCCAATAGACCTTGTGGAAATAAATGGATAAGTCCATCAAATTGCTCATCAAAATTTAGCTGTGTATACCAAATTTCTTTAATTTATCACAACGCGATTGAGAGATATTGCAAAAAAATGGATTCCATTCCTCCCTCTTCAATGGGTCCCTGTGCCCTTAGGTAGCATTTCCGGACCCATGTTCATATGAACTTTTTTAATTAGTTTTGATCATAGAATCGGCCTGTTCAGGGTGGCAGCTAATTATGAGACACCCTGTATAATTAGTGTTATAAACAACTATCGCATGAATGTTTTAAACATTTACACAAAAAAAATCTACTAATGTGTAACGGTGTCTTCCGTTTATAAATTTTGATCATTTAAAAAGCTTTTTAAGTTCTGGTGTTATGACAAACAAAATGTCAGACATTATATACACATTAACTTTATAACAATTAACACAACAGTAAAATCTTTGAGAAGCCATTATCACTGGATGCACCTCGTATATGCTGTTCATACGATATTATAGGGTGTCGATATCAGTATCGGATATAGTATTCGCACATACATCAATGCGTCTGTTTCTTTGTCGATCCTGCAGATGTAAGACATCTACCTACCTAGCGAGCGGACGCTATACTCGTATTATTTGGCTTGCCTACAATTTTGTTACTGTACCGACATATACCGACATTTCGGTCTGTGGGAACACTTGTAAGTATTTTGAATTGCCATCTAAGGCGGAACGATATATTAATCATCCGATTCTACAGAATCATCCGAAATTAATTACGAAAACGGTGACGGTTACCTATATTTTTATCGGATGGAAGACTGTAGACATCTCCATTTGAAACAGTGCATTTCTAACTCAATTTGACGCCAGTACTGACACCGTCATCAATTGATTGATCGTTATTGAATCAAATTGCAAAGGGAAGCACGCCGGCAGGAAAGAAACTTCAGGCACCAAATGAAGAGTGAACGAATTTATTAGAGTATATTTGGACGATGGTAATAGATTTGATCGAAATTTCTGTTTTAGCAACGCGTAGTATATTGCATAATTAGTTCTAACTAATAGCACGCTTCATTTCTCTAGTTATGATAATAGAGAAATAACGTAAAACCTAAAATTAATGTCAAATCGATAGTAATATTTACTAAAGGTCACTGGAATCACTGGTGAAGAGGAACCCAGTTAACTTACCTGACAATCTAATTTGTTAAGTCATTCGATGCCATATGTATTCATAACAAAAAAATATATATTTTAGACAAGAAATATTCGTAAGAGAAATATAAGAAGGGATAATATTTAAGTGAACATTATCTGCAATAAAATATATTGCATTTCTATTGTATGTACAGTGCGTTCTCCCTACAACGGACAGCAACTGTGCAGTGGAAAGTGTCCATTGAGGAGAAATGTTCGTTGTTAGGAGAAACACATCTAAATAAAACAAAATATTAGGCATTTTTTAAATATGCTTTATCAATTTTTTTTTTACGTTTTTATTATAGTTATTTGTACAAGATTAACATAGAACTCGTCAATATTTTAAGCTAACAATGACATATGCAATCTATTTTTTTAAAAATATTTCAATCGTCGTTTGTAACTAGTAAATTTATTTTTAATAATTTGAGTTTCAACTTTACCAACAACTTCTGATAATAAGATTTGGAGGTAAAAAGATTTTCACATTTCGGGTGAGATGAAGCATTGTCTAAAAACAAGAGCATCTTTCGCTTTTGTCTCTGCATCTTCTTATCAAATTTAGTTAACCAGTCTAGCATTATTTCTCTTTTTATATATTTTTAGGTATTAATAATATTGTGTGAAACTAACTACTCAGTTGACAAAAGCCCCAACCTGCGTTGAATTACACCCACAATATCTACCCATATATTCCTTATTATTAGCTTTTGTAACATTTTTTACTGTATTAGAAAGGTATTTTAAGCTAATATAAATCAAATATCCTACAATTCCTATCAATGAAGTCATATGTATGTTCTCTGATACCAAACATCTAGGTATGCTAATGAACAATTCCACAGACAAAGCTCTATTCAATAATTATCTACAGAAATTAATCTAATTTACTAACCTGCTTTAATGAAACATTCTATAAATATCTAACTTCATTTTTTTGGCAGTGGGCACATGACAATTCAACCACAATAGATGAGATATGACCTATTTCTGCATTTTTAGGATTGCTTCTTCAGGTGGCCTCCTTTAAATAGAATCAAATATCTAACTATAAAAATTATTATAAAAATTAAAATTATTTGAAGTTAAATATTGACAATGACAAAAAGTGACAGCCTGTCAATGAAGTAAATATAAAATACCTACTTGTGTAAAAGTTTTTATATATTTTTAGGTATTAATAATATTGTGTGAAACTAACTACTCAGTGGACAAAAGCCCCAAACCTGCGTTGAATTACACCCACAATATCTATCCATATATATTCCTTGTTATTAGCTTTTGTAACATTTTTTACTGTATTAGAAAGGTATTTTAAGCTAATATAAATCAAATATCCTAGAATTCCTATCAATGAAAATTTCATATGTATGTTCTCTGATACCAAACATCTAGTTAGATATTTATAGAGTGTTTCATTAATGCAGGTTAGTAAATTAGATTAATTTCTTTAGATAATTATTGAAAAGAGCTTTGTCTGTGGAATTGTTCATTAGCATACTTAGATGTTTATTTCTCTTGTCATCCATGATTTCTTATTATGACACCATTCAATAGGTAATTTATTTATGTAAGCCCCTTTAAAGCAACGGGTATTTTTACTTTTTCAGTCTGCCTTTCGAAACTTTGCCCCCCGCCTGAACATTTTTCACCTTTAAAAGTGTATGTTTTGTTAGGTAACGCTCTAAAAAACAGACCTGTCTCATCCGCATTGAAAATATTTTTTGGAAAGTATCCTATTGTAACCGTAGACAGTGTTTCTATCTAGTCAATCACTTGATCCTGATTTACAGTAGCAGCTTCCCCGCAAATTTATGTCAAAGCAATGTTATGTTCTTTGCAAAACTTTTCCAGCCATCCACTTGACTCCTTCATTTCAAATTGCAGCTCCCGTACTACTACCAGTGCCTTTTTCTGAATGAATTTACCAGATATTGGAATATTCTTGGATGGCACTCTACAGAACCAGTCATACACGATTTGATCCAATGCTGCACCCTCAGTTTTAACAAATTTCCTTTTTTCACAAATGTTTCCCGTCTCAGCAAATCGCTTAATCAAATCGCACTTGTTTTTTTAAAATAAACACTTAACTTATGTTTTTCAGTGTATTCTATTAAATCCACTTTATTCTTTAAACTCAAGAACTTCATTTTATTATTAGCCATGTTGATTATATGTCGAGTTATCTGTAAATGGTCTCCAATATTAAACAAAATTTTAAGATAACGTACGTAGATAACTGTAAATATGTAGGACTATCTGGTCATAACAAAGCCAAATTAATCTAATTTGTACCAAATTTAGATACCCCTCTTTTGCTTCAATTTGAAGAAGGTCGGGTGTTATCCGGATTCTTAAATATATAATAGGGTGTTGCAGTTATCAGGGCCTATATCATACAAATAGGGATTTTCAGTATTCAAGTGACCATTTAATTAAATAAAACCCAATTAAGAAATGTATTAAACATCTGTCCATAGAAGGGAATTATTTTATTATTTCCTTAAAAATATATACTGCCCGAGTCCGTTGTTTAGGATGTCCGCTGAAAGGAGATTTAAATGTAAAGGAAGGCCTATAATAGCGAGTCGTACTTTGATGTCCATTAAGAGAGAATTCATTGTATATATTTTATTTAAAGGACATCCAGCATATAAAATTATTTATAAAATCAAAGTTTTAGAGTCTAGGTTCAGTTCTGCAGAACTTGAACAAATTATAAATTTACTGTCAACGTGACTGAAAGAGCTCCGATTTTGTTTAGCCTATTTCGTCCATTACTTATTGTGTAAAACTGGCCGTCTCTATACTTTATAACGTCTACCCATCGACTACTGTCGATGATCGACCATAAGTATCGATAGTTACATGTGAGCTCCGAGCGGGCACGTAGTCGACTGAGAGTAACCACCACTGTTACCAAATTCATAATAAAGTTCTTGCAAATTTGCAAGACTAGAAATTTACGCAATACAATACAAGACATGATCTTGCAAGATCGAGTAAAAACAAAAAATTAAAGAAACTCTTGTATTGAAAGACAAGTTTATTTTTCAAATTTTGCAAGATTTTTTGTCCCACCCAACACTACTGTTTACTTTTACAAGTGTTTACAAAAGTGTAGTTAGTCAACCTTCTTTAGTTGTGGTCCATGTCGGTTAGATGGCGAAGACCATAATGTGTGCAAAATAATTTGGACAGCCCTATACGAGCTGGACCAGTTTGAGGTTTTTGTGTTGGCATTCCTTATGAAATCTTTGTCGGAATCTTTATCTAATATTCATTCCTTTAACAAAGTACCACACATTTTATCTAGGTGTCACTGTACAAAATTTTAAAATACATAACAATTTTTTTTATTACTACGGACACGTGCAAAAAAACTCAAGGCACGCTACCGTTGTTTACACAACATTCCAACTTTATCCATATGTGAACTGGGAAGGCACGATGCAAAAAAGAAACAACGAATATGAATTTAAGAATTTGTATTATAGAAGTATTAAATAGGTTACAAGTGTTTGCTGTCTGACAAAATACACAAATTAATCAGATCAAATTGCAGCATAAACAAAAAGTTGTAGAGATGTTTCGGTCAAGTTTGTAATTAATAAGTGTTTAAGTGTTTCAAAATTTAGTTGGTGCTGAATATTAAAAATATAGGTTAGGTATTCATTGAAAATACTTCTTTATACTATTCAAATTAATCTAATATACAGGGCGATTTGCTTAAGGATTCTCGTTATAAAAATCTTACAATTTATGCAAAAAGGATTAAAAATTATAAAAATAGATAGATGTATGCTTAATTACAACTTTCATATGTCTCATGACTAAATTCCAATATTTTTCTGTTTTATCATTTTGTAGCTTTAAATATTAGTAACTTTATTTAAAAATTGGAGGTATATTGCATAAATTAATTTTCCTGATATCGAACTGTTGCTGTATTAGAATTTTTGTTATAATATTATATAGGCATGGAGGATACTCATGCATCAAAACTTATGGTTTTTGATTAAAAACAGGCCAGCTTTAAAATTCCGTAACTTTTATTACGTCAGAAAACATGCTATATATGTATATTTTTTAAACTTTGATGATATTTTGTGTCCCCATTTGGCCGTAGTTTTGCCGTAAAAGACTGGTGCAAACTATTTTCTTGGCTTATAATTTAAAATACAAATGAGGTGATTCGATAATTTTATACAGGGGACAAAAAATAAATAAACATAAGTCAGAAAAGGCTGTTTAAGGGAGAAAAAAGTGATTTTTTCTAAATATTGCAAAAACCACCTAGCCCGAGAACAAGCAGGGTAAAAGAATCCCGGATAATACTAGAGACGTGCATATTAATTCTGTTTCTGGCCGTTACCAGTTACCGAGGTCACCGCATAACAACCCGGAAAATCACTAATATGTATCATCAAGTATGAATTTTCATATAATATTGTATTGTTTGTGAACTTACAAGTTTTCATTAATGATTTCTTTATATGAACCGCATTTTATCTCCCGAATTATTTGTTTGCTGTACGTATACCTATGTATAGGTAATTATAAACTATTAAATATTATTTTACCAAAATTAATACTAATTAATGGTTAGTTAATTGATGTTTTTTCTTTCAACTAAATCATTTCCTTTAATTAAAGCTAATTAATCTATTAATATTTTTTACATATCAAATCAATATACATAGATACTCAACTAGTGTTTGCTAAAAATTGTGTTGTACAAGTTCAACGATTGTAACTTAAATGTATAATTGTAACAAATACGACTGAACTCTTTAGAGAGACCTCTCTCTCACTTACATTTTTTACTTCTGGTCTAATCCTAAGAATTACAATGAGAAGTATGCTTGTAATTCAAGTTATGTACCACAAGATTCGCAGCCAAATTGGTATATGAAACTAACCATAATAGTGTTGTTTGTTGGCAAAACATAGCTCAACATTCATTCTTAAATTATTATTGACATCTATTTTAAATCAAGTGAACTAAATATCCAAACATATTGCGATAATTAGTGAATATTTATCGAAAATTTGTTTCCAGTATAACTTATTAAATAAAGAAGTTGCACCTTGCAAAATACCACTTCTAATCTAATTCGTTATTTATGAACGTGTGAAATTTGACTTAAATGTCCACTTTGGACAACCCTTGAGACCAATATCTTCAAAATAGTACATATGCTTCCATCTCTTGTCAACTCTTTAAATCCTAGGTTGGCTAACTATACTGTTATAAACAATGCTTTTCCTTAAACGCATTAGAAAATAAGAAGCAATTGATCGATACATCAAAATATTATGTGATCGAGAATAATTTTATTTGCTTCTCTTCAGTGTTAGATGTTTCTATTTGTATAGAAATCTTAAATGCACATGTTATAAATAAATTGAAAAATTATCAATTGGAAGAACTTGTTTAGTCATTTATGTGCTGTAGTCAATAGCGCTGGTAGTAATTATTTGTTGACTACTAAATTATACCTTACTCACACTTGTTTTTAAATAAAGTGAACGTCCGAATTCTGTTTAATTAGGATTTAAGATTCTTCAAAAATCAGCTTAGTCATCATAATTATAAAATGATTAACTTTTTTCATATCTTTTAGATGCTGAAGCTGATGTGTTAAATTTTATTTTTTAATTAATTCAAAATTAGCAAAATACAGGGTGTCTGTGAAAAGTTGGGAAATCTCGAAGCTGGAGATACTGCTGACCAAAAAAATTGATTGAGCCAAACATGCCTTATCTGAATGTTGCTGGTTTCAAAAATACAGGGCGTTCAATGCTAGAATTTTATTTTGAAATATCTCAATAATTTTTAAACATGTCGGAGTATTAAAAAAAATTGGCACAATTATGTTTTTTGGCACGCCAAATAAGAAATTTTAACTAATTTTGAGGTCACTAGTAGAGGGCGCCACTTATGGCAAACAATCGATTCTCCTACCTGTTGTATCTGAAAAAGGTACACCCTGTTGAAGTCATTAGGAGTAACAGTTTTCGAAATAATCATATTTGAAATATTCAGTGCACCGTTTGATTCAGGTAAAGTGCTTTTTCTACTGAAAATACAGTAAACTGTTACTTGAAAAAGTTATTCATAACGGTAAATTATGGGAACGTGCAAAATTTCAAGAAGATCGGCGAGGTTTGATTTTGAAACAATTTTTCAACAAAGTACAAAGATTTTATCAAAGCAGGCCGATCTTTTTGAAACGTTTGAAACTCTCTGTTTTCGTTCTCAAAATAGTTTTTGAAAATGTCAATAATACGGAAGTGCGCGATAGTGATGTGATTTTTGTTATTTTTTACTTATTTGCTTTTTTCAGTGTGAGATTTTTTGGTTAGGCAAACTTAGTTTTAAAAAACAACCCTTGACTGATCCATTTGGCGCAAGGGCTTATTTAATCTTTATTTTTTCAGAAGTGTGGCAAAAACCCAATAAAACTATAGAAAGTAGATGTCGTGGATATTTCAAAAATAAATTTAAAATAAAAATTTTGTTTCAGTTGTCTCGTTTAGATTTAATTGTTTTGTTTTTAAATTAATTATTTTTTAAACGTTGTCTTTCTTTCATTATGTTTTATAAGACCAAAAATAACTGTTTGAATTAATAATTTGTTAGAATGTACGTAATGATTTCCTTAACTGGTAAGTTAAATAACTAATAATTTTCCGAAAATTTCTGCCCTTTGATATCAAATATTGCTGTGTATAAAACATTTGAAACTAAATAATAGCCTAGATATCTTGCTAAATTGCACTCCTTAATTTCAGAGCTCAGATCAAAAGTTTTTATATAAACCTCATTTTTTGCACATTGTGCAAAAGTACAAAAGTTGCCAGCTTGTTACAAGCTCATTTTGAATACATTTCTAGCACAAACAAATTTATCTAAATAAAAATTAAATGGAATTAATCAAAATAACTAATGATTTCCAAAAAAAAATTATGGTCTTATGTTTCAGTTTCATTGTATTGTATTAAAGTAGTAACTAATTTATACTACTTAGTATTTAAAAAAAATATTTTGTACAGTTATGTTTTAAGCAATTCCGTCATTCCATTTTTTTCTAGAAAAGTACCTAATAATAGTTTTTGCAATCTGAGGGCATGACTACAGCCAAAAAATGTTCTTCATTAATTGAATGAAAATTTTGAATATCCACCAAATAAAAAAACGGAAGAAAACTCGTTTCTTTGAGATGCAACTGGAAACCAAATGACCTTATTGAACTTCCAAAATACGCAGTCAGCTCAAAAGTATTTCCTCCATCAATGGTCAATATAATAATTAATACACACTAATACAGGGTGTCTGTGAAAGGTTGGGATCTTGGAGCTGGAGATACTTGTGACCAAAATAAGTTGATTGAGCCAAATATGCCTTATCCAAATGTTGCTGGTTTCAAAAATACAGGGCGTTCAATGCTAGAATTGTATTTTTAAATATCTCAATAACTGTGAGTGAGTATTAAAGAAAAATTGGCACAATTATGTTTTTTGGCACGGCAAATAAGAATTTTTACTAATGTTGGCGTTGCTTATACAGGGCGTCAGTTATGCCCTGTTCCTTTGATAAAAAGGATTTTTTTTATTTACAAATACGGACATCATGTATTGAAAATAGGAAAAACCGTGCTTTGTTTCATAAAAAAATACTCTTGTTCGATTCGATATCTTGCTTGGTTGTCGAGATATTTGCATATGCAAATTTCAATGCATTTCGTTTTTTAACAACTTAAATTAATGCGTCTTGACGGCTAGTGTGAAGCAAATTATCTACAGTTTTTTAAATAGCAATTTAAAGGGAAAGTAACCAGTGATCGTACCATTTGAATACCTATTATTTTTATTTTTTATTTCCTGGCTATGGTGGAAACCCGTAAACTGTGCTTTAAAAATTATAACGGATTAATCAAGTGGTTTTGAAAAATATCTGAAC
Organism: Monochamus alternatus; assembly: GCA_037114965.1. Lineage (NCBI taxonomy): Eukaryota > Metazoa > Arthropoda > Insecta > Coleoptera > Cerambycidae > Monochamus > Monochamus alternatus. Next base: position 27,206,287 of record CM073429.1, read on the forward strand.
ATAGCGTTACTATGGTTTCCATTATTATGATACAATTAAAGTGTCAAGTTGACAATGGTTATAATGTTTATGAAGTACTTAATTATGGAGTATACATTTACAGAATATTGTGATATGCACTTAATCTATGGAGAATCCCGATGTAATGCATTGAAAGCTCAAAGATTATACTCTAAGAGATTTCCCAATAAACAACTACCAAATCCAAAAACATTTCAGCGCGTTGATCAGCGGTTACGAGAAACTGCTATGACATCTTTATTAGTTTATTTTGAGTAATGAGTACGTTTCTAATTTGTAATTGTAATACATTTATTATTATTTAAGGTAGTTTTATGCCAAATATGGGTCGACATTGTGGAGTTCACAGAACTGTTCGTTCAACTGAAGTTGAAGAAGCTGTTCTGGATTATGTCGATGAAGATCCTACAGTTAGTATTAGAAATGCAGCGCAACAACTTCAGATTTCAAAATGCACCGTAAATAATATTCTTAAAGAACAACTACTTTATCCATACCATATGCAAAAAGTTCAGGGTTTAAGCATAGATGATTATCCTGCAAGAATACAATTTTGCACATGGCTGTAGGAAAAAGTTAACCAAACTCACGATTTTACCACCTCTATTCTATTTTCTGACGAATCAGGTTTCCGTAGGGACGGACCAATCAACTTGCATAATTTACACATGTATGCAGACGAAAATCGTCATGGTATAAGGCACACCATCAAGTGCAGTTTCAAATAAATTTATGGGCAGGCATAATTGGTTATTATTTAATAGGACCTGTCGAACTACCACCTAGACTAAATGGACAATGGAAGATATTTCCAGTTTCTCCAAGACCAACTACCTCTTTATTAATCTTCCCCTACAAACACGCTTTAATATGTGGTTTATGCACGATGGTGCTCCTCCTCATTTCAGTTTAAGAGTTAGGGAGCACTTAAATAGGGTTTATCCAGATCAATGGATAGGCCGATTTGGACCAGTGCCCTAGCCACCTAGATCAGCAGATTTAAATCCTTTGGATTTTTACTTCTGGGGTGACTTGAAAGCACGTGTTTAATCAACTCCTGTGACAAGTGAAAATGAATTGCGGCGAAGGATTTTCCACCATAGCCAGTAAGTAAAAAATAATATTCAGATGATTTGGAGAGTACAACCATCATTAATTAGATGCGCTCCTGAGTGTATTAGGCAAGGCGGTGCTCATTTTGAACAATTTTTATTGTAGGCAATTATTAATTTTTAATCATAAGTAGATATTCTTTTAGTTTCCAATTTTTTCTGTTTTGTTTGTATTTTCTCCTTAAATGCTTTTTGTTCTCTCTTCCCTTTTAATTGCTATTTAAAAAACTGTAAGTAATTTGCTTCACACTAGCCGTCAAGACGCATTATTTAATTTAAGGATTACAAGTTGCTAAAAAACAAAATGCATTGAAATTTGTATATGCAGATATCTCGATAACCAAGTGAGATATCGAAATCGAACAAGAGTATTTTTTATGAAACAAAGCACGTTTTTTCCTATTTTCAATACAGGATGTCCGTATTTCTAAATACAAAAGAAAATGTCATTTTTATCAAAGGAACAGGGCATAACTGACGCCCTGTATAAGCAACGCCAAAATTAGTTAAAAATTATTATTTGACGAATCAAAAAACATAATTGTGCCAATTTATTTTTAATACTCCGACAGGTTTCAAAGTTATTGAGATATTTCAAAATAAAATTCTAGCATTGAAACCAACAACATGCGGATAAAGCATATTTGGCTCAATCGCCTTATTTTGCTCACAAGTATCTCCAGCTTCGAGATTTCCCAACCTTTCACAGACACCCTGTATATAGGGCGATTCAGTTATAATTGTCATTAATTTGAAGAGAAGATAGGGAAAATGAGTAAAATACGTGGTTTGAAAAATATTAAATGGTTACTTACGCTGTAAAGTGCGGTAATGAATACCGTATTTCTAAATACAAAAAAGAGAGGCAGGCAAATTTTGCAGTATCATATTCTGCGACAATATATGACAATGCAATGACCAACATTAATTTTAAATTTAAAACGTGATTCCTAGATTGGAATTGTTTATGTAGATAGAAATTATTATAATTGATTAAAGGCGGGCAATTTCCAGCAAGCTGTATTATTAAATTCTACAGGATGTTCTTAATTAAAAATTTCCACATGGAAAATATAGGAATTAAAAAAAACTGTGACACGTCGATTTTCTTTTCAAGGGGACACATGATGGCGTAAGTTTTGGTGTCTTGGACCCCTTATGCATGGGCGTAAAATACTCTTAAAATTTAAATGGCACCCTCTGTTGAGTGACACCTCATTTTAAAGCTTTTTCAATTCTGTTCATGACGCCATAAGGCTTTTTAAATTTTGATTTAAATATGGCAATAAAATCATCACTTACGGAATAAGACAATATATCAATAAATGACAGTATGTTATCTTATCAAACTCTACTTACTTACTCTATTTCTGAACGAACATTTCGGGTGTTATCTGACAACAATTTATTAATAAAAAAATTTTTTTGACCTGGTATTCGATCAGTTCAACTTTTTTACCTGTTTTACATTAAACGCGCAATATTATCTCGTCTAGTCTTGTCGAGATAATAAATAAATATTAAAATCATCACAAAGTTTTCTTCCTACTCGGAAATCTAGATGGAAACATACATTTTAAAGACGCGTATTTTGTTTAGAATTTTATCACCATATTTGTGAATAAAATTTTATTCATTTAAATTTTGGTATTCATAGCACCGCACAATAATATTCATTTCGAAGTATCTACATGTTCAACTTGCGTAAATAATACGTATTGCACTTATAAATATCTGCTAAATACCTACTTAATTCAGAGTTAAGGAAATGTAGACAGAATATGTAGAAACAGATGAAATATAACTATATTAGCTGCCAGACAAAATAAGCATCATAATATAAAAGTATGGTGGGAGGGTGTTGGACTTTTAAAACTGAGGTTTCTACGTTGCGACGTTATCTCCACGAAATCTCAACGTCACTGGAACGTAGCCGTACAAGTTCCGGGACATAGCAGGCACCAAAACCTTATTCCCTATTTTCGTCGTAGGCACGAAATGGGAACATTTTTATTACGTGCCCATGACTAGTAGCAAAACACTTTAATGTATCTCCAATAGTTGTAGCTACGATTCAACGACTAATTGTGCTAGTTGAGATATGCTATTTGTTCATAGTATGATGAGACGACCTATATGGTCTCGTTTGATGCAATAACCTAATTTTAAGTAAAAATGGACACGTGTGATTATTTGCTTATACCAATTCAATGACTCAATTTAAAAACTATTGTTTTCGAAGCTCCGAACTCCTTTAGAGTAGATTATCATTTTGTTATCCTTTTTTATTTTTTCAGAATATTGAAAAATGGATAAACGACTCGCCCGAAGGAGTAATATACTTCAGCCTAGGATCTCTCATCAAGGGTCACACCTTTCCTAAAGAAAAAAGGGATGCCTTCTTGAAAGCCTTTAGCAGATTGCCGCAGAGGGTGCTGTGGAAATGGGAGAATGAAACCATGGAAGGAAAACCCGATAATGTTATGATTCAGAAGTGGATGCCTCAATTAGATATATTGTGTAAGTAGTTTACACAGTGGTAAAGAAATACAAGCAGATACAATTGTATAGATATACAGGATCTCCTGAATTGTTGGTTAGAGAACCAGTTAACATAAGAAGATAAGTTATCATAAACAGCCGTGGGAAATGTTGATTGTTTTTACTGTTCTTTAAAGATAAAAAATATGATTTATACTAGTCCATAGTACATTCTTTATTTTTAGGAAATACATGTTTTCATAGTTTTTACATATTTATTCGTGTATAACCAATAACAATATTTAGAACAATTTGCAAGAACGTCGAGGTTCAACATTTTAGTGTATCATCAGTAACCCCTAATAATATATTTATAACTATTACATATATTTATTAATAACATAACTGCGTCGGCACAATGTCCAAACATTAATTTATACACGATTTCTGAAATAATTCATCAGGACATTATAACTTCCTTTCAGAAAGAATAACCTTCACTATAGCAACTTCTAAAGGACATTGTCCGAATTGAGAACTAAAATGTATAGTAAATAATGATAAACATATATATATAAAAGAATATATGATAATGTAAAACTAGTCCTATGTTGACAGGCTTGTAACTAAAACATTAAACTTAAAATTCAGTTTAATAACATATTTTTTGTTATACTTCTTTTATGTACAAGTTGTTCACCCTTACTGTATATGATACAATTAGGACCATTTGCATTTGACATTAGGAATGGACCCTTATACCATGAGTCAAATTTTTATCGTACCTAATTTCTAACGATAACATAGTCTCCTGCTTTAAAGTCTACTTCTGATGCTTTGCTATCATATCGAAGGTTACATTCCCATTCGATTTTCAAGTTCTCTTAAAATATATCTAATGTCCAGAAACACTTGAAACTATGAGTTAGTGCGACAGCGGTATCTCAATAAATACATAGACTAAATATAAAGTACATTAAAAAGGAAATGTTTAATTTGTAAAGTTATGGTTAATTTAATTAGCATATCTCATGCAAAACGCCGAATCATGGTTACCGTCGGATAGCAGCGGAACGCGTAGTGGGATGACGCAAATTTACTCTTGTTTGGATTCTGTTTTAGTTCGCCCGTGCTCATAATCAAAAAGTAGATTGTGTGTATACAGAATACTATAGAATGAAGTTAAGAAGAAGTTGGGCTGATTAAAATCTTAAATATTATAGTCTTAATTTCTTGAATAGAGATCAAGATATAGAGATGCGATTTGGTATACAACAGTACATAGTGAAGGGCTACTTTTGCTTGTATAAGTTTCGCTTGTAATATACTTGCATCAGTGGCGTTCGTGCCGTTAAATATTCATTTTTAACAAAAAAATTGTACGCCACAGATTTTTGTACAAATTAGTATCGCTCTCTTAAAGCCAATTTAATTCTGCTTAAAATGTGTCTCTTGAACTATTTCCTTCTGACATACCGTTTTTGATATAAAAATTAATTTATTAATCATTACAATAGAAAAGAATCATTTAAGTGGCATGTGTTAGTTTGTCATAAATTTCATGTCAGACTAAAACAAAAAGTGATAACACAAAGTGTTTAAGTTAGTTTTAAATGCATTTCTTTACAAAATATGTGAAATGGTGAATTATCCTTTGAATAATTTTATGTATGGAAAAGCAAACGAAAATTCGAATGAAGCAAGGAGTGTCAATGAAGATGTATTCCCTGATCACCAATTACCTTGTGCAGCAGTTTTTCGAATGTTCGACGTTTGATGTAAACGGGAAAAGTAACAGGGAATTTTGTACATTGTGGGGCGCAAGGAATTGAACGAAAAATGGAAAACCAGGAAAATGTTTTACAAGCGGTTGAACAAAATCCTGCAATAACTACAAGGTGTCTGGCAAATGAATTAGAGAATATGAACCATTTTAATGTATGGCGAATCATCCAAGAGCAGTCGCTATACCATCTGCAAAGAATTTAAGCCCTGTTTGAAACTGATTTTCCAGTCAGAGTGCAGTAATGTCAATGGCTTAGCCAAAAAAAACCGGAAAATTGGCAATTTATTTCTTTCATTTTGTTCATGAATGAAGCTTTATGTACCAGAAATGGAGTTTTTAATAGCCACAATGAACTTTTTTGTTCGGATAAAAATCTATACATTATTCATGAATATCAATGTGTGGGCAGGAATTATTGAAATTAGGTTAGAATTAAATGACCTGGATTTTTTACAGGAAAATTTACCTATCCTTCTAGAAGCTGTCCCTCTTAATGTTTGTTGTCGTTTATGGTTTATGCACGACGGGGCACCTGCTCATTTTAGTCGTAATGTAAGATACTATTTAAATGTTAAACATTCCAAGGAAATTGGATTGGTCGGAGAGATCCTACTCCTTAACCACTCCGATCATCCGACTTAAATCCGTGTGATTTCTACCTTTGGGGACATCTAAAGCAACTGATATATTCTACCCACATAGTGAATTAAACTGCATTGGTGAACGTATTACCAATGCTCTGAAACAATACTCCAAACACCTGATATATTCCGAAGAGTCAGAAGATAGACGTGAAGGTGATTTAGAGCATTTTTAAGCACAAGGTAGACATTTCCAGAATTTAATTTAAATTCTAAGTTTAATACACTTTTTTTCTAAACAAATAAAATAAACAATTTGCTATACGATTAATTGTATCCTGTATGTCAAAAACGAATGTTACAAAAAGTGTTCTTCACTCTAAGTTCTCTAATATTTATATACGCCAACTATTTTTTATGTAGGTTTCTGAAGATCATTTCTGTGTAGTAATGATTAATAAATTAATTTGTATCTCCAATGCGTCAGGAGGCAAAAGTCCAAGAGACACTTTTTAAGCAGAATTAACTTGGCTTTAAGATAGTAATACAATTTTTTTCAAAAATCAGTACAAATGCCACTGATGCTAGTATATTACAAAAAAAAGTTATAAACGCAGAAGTAGTCCTTCACTATACACTGTTGTGTAAAAAATCTCATCTCAATATCTCAATCGGTGTTCGAGAAGTGAAGATTATAGTATTTAAGAGAAAGCGAAAATTTTAAACAACCTGGCATTTCTGGATCCATGTTTATATAAACTTTTTTCTTATTTTTTAACATAGAATCCCTAGATTTTCTTAACATCATTCTGTAACACCCTGTATAAAATATATATCAGCTTCTTTTAACTTATTCAACGTATTTGTTTACTACGAGTTAAGCGTAAGATTTTATGTTTCAAGATTGTAAAACGTTTTAAGTTAAATAACTATGAAAGGGAGTGAAATTAGAAATCTGATATTTGGCAGTTTGATTTAAATGTAGAACAAGAACAACCACAACCCTTAAGATTCATGAATACTCCAGTAATCATGAAACCTCATAAGTACTTGGGTTATGAATACTCCAAATCATAAAATAATTTCACTTCTCATGGATCCTATTTTCGAGTAGTGAATCCTGAATACATAAATATCTAAATGTGATAAATACTATAATAATACTGAATACCGTCAGACAGAAGATATTACATTGAATCCTACTCATGTATACAATAGGTTTGTTCCTGCAGCAGTCTGCAACTGTCCATAATTATCAGAAGTATGAGAAATATCTATGTAATCATTCCAGCAAATATCCAATTACAATCCTAATCCGCTGTTCCAGCATGACCAAGACCAATTTGCTGACAGTTTAAAAAGTTCGTGGATTCTTCGTAAATTGTCACTTGTCTACTCTTACCAAGCATCTAAAATTAACCTATAATTGTATGAGTAGAACACACAATAAAATAAAAACTCCACACTAGAGAGCCGGAATTTTTTCCAGGATTTCTGGCTTATTAAGGCAAACCATCGGCACAAGATTTTTGCAAATATAATTGTTTATTGTTCGATTGTTGCAACCTCGCTAATTAACAAATTAATAACTCTTCTCCCGGAATCGTTAGAAAATCGGATTTTTTTTGCAATAATTCTGGTTAGATGTACCTTTTGTTATACAAAATTCGCTGAACATTTTGCAGAAAACCGCATCTCAATCGGACCTCTCCGGAAAAAGTTACAAGTGAAATGCTAATTTGACGCGACTACTAAGCGTGCTGCTGCAAAGGTTGTACTTTTACCTGTTGCTATAAACCTGTATTTCATTCTTAATAAATCACTCTACAGGGTGTCCAGAAACTCTCCTGACAAAAGAAGACCGGAGATTCCTCAGATAATTTTAAGACAATTTAACCCAATTCACCAAGTCCGGAAATGTTTCCTAAGGGAACTGGAGCTCTTTGAAGATGGCGCCTTGTAAATAGTTTTGATTAAATACCTCCAGAAGGCTTCTACTTAGAAAAACAAAAACTGGTACGCTTGTTTAGCCTTCAGAGATGAATCGATTCCATCAATTGCGAATTTCTAGTACCGGTCATAGGCGTCCGTTTAGGGTAGATCAACGGTTATTTTAACGCATAACTTTTTTGTCTTTAACTTTTAAGCATTTGTGACACTAGATTATTAAATTTTCAGGTATTCTAGTACTAAAAGGTACTCTTACTTTAAGTCATTAGGATACACCGTTTTCTAGAAAAATGAATTTGAAAATTTTTCGTTTTTTCGTCATTAAAGTTTAAAAATTTTAGTTAAAGATTTTTAAAAACAAAGTATTTATTACAATGGAACGAAAGTAACAAAAAAAAGTATCAAAGATAGATAATTACAAAAGATGCTCGATGTGATGACCATTAATCTCTATGCATAAATTTACCTTTTTGCTTAGAGAACGCCGAATTCTTGCAAAAATTCCAAAGTTATTTCTAAATTCGTTGCAAGCATCTTGTATCCTTCGCCAGAGTTGTGCACGATTTTGTATCGGAACGGAATAAACAAATGCTTTTATGTATCCCCAAACACAATAATTGCAAGGATTCAAATCCGGCGACCTTGCTGGCCAAGCAACTGGACCTCCTTTAGCAATCCAATGGTCTTCGTAGTTATTATCTAGAAAGTCTCGTACATTCCTGCTAAAGTGGGCCGGACAGCCGTCGTGTAGAAACCATAAGTTTTGCCGAATATTTAAACGCACCTCATCTAACAAATCAGGTAAAATATTTTGCAGGAAATGTAAATAATCAGCACCATTTAAACGAGCAGGTAATTCCATAGGTCCAAGTAGATAATCGGCAACTACTCCTATCCAGACGTTTATCTTAAACCTATGCTGATGCTTAAATTGTTGAACAACGTGGGGATTGTCACCAACGTACGAATAATAATGTGCATTATGTACATTAAAAATTCCATTTTTTGTGAATGTCACCAAACAAAATGTATCTGAAAAAATCTTCTTCTTGATTTTTCTGGTTTTGTAACCATCTAGTGAATTCTACACCAGCAGGAAAATCTCCTTCTAGCAGTGCTTGCACATTTATAAAATGAAAAAGATATAAATTTTCTTTGTGTAAGATATTTCCTAAGGAAGATTTTGAAATTGTGGGGTACATGGCAGATAGTCTTCGAACGCTAATTTCTGGATTTTCATCAACTTCCATTAAAATAACATCTTCATGTTCTGCTGTTACATCATTATGTCTCCCTGTTTAATTATTTTTTGGGACCACTGAACCTGTTTCTCTTATTCGTTGATGAAGAGCTGTAAATGTTGAGTGAGTGGGATGCTCACGATTGGGAAATTTATCAGCGTATCTACGTTGCGCTGCTCGAGCGTTACACCTCATTTCGCCATAAACTAAATGCATATCGACGTATTCCTCATTAGTAAAAATCATTTTAAAAAAAATTGAAATCGTTGTGTTTGAATTCCACAAAATAAAAAATTAAAAGATAAACTTCGCGAGCTGACAACAATTTGACAATGAAAAACGTATGTTTTACTTTTGTTGGCAGTTCAGAGCCAACTAGTGCAAAAAATATAAATTGAACTTTAATGACAAAAAAACGAAAAATTTTCAAATTCATTTTTCTAGAAAACGGTGTATCCTAATGACTTAAAGTAAGAGTACCTTTTAGTACTAGTATAACTGAAAATTTAATAATCTAGTGTCACAAATGCTTAAAAGTTAAATACAAAGAAGTTATGCGTTAAAATAACCGTTGACCTACCCAAAACGGACGCCTATGACCGGTACTAGAAATTCGCAATTAATGGAATCGATTCATCTCTGAAGGCTAAACAAGCGTTCCAGTTTTTGTTTTTCTAAGTAGAAGCGTTCTGGAGGTATTTAAACAAAACTATTTACAAGGCGCCATCTTCAAAGAGCTCTAGTTCCCTTAGGAAGCATTTTCGGACTAGGTGAATTGGGTTAAATTGTCTTAAAATTATCTGAGGAATCTCCGGTCTTTGTTTGTCAGGAGAGTTTCTGGACACCCTGTATATTACCTAATCTTAGATATTAATTTTCTTACTTCCTAGGTCACCCGAATGTGAAGGCATTCATTGCACACGGAGGCCTTCTGGGAACCATCGAGGCCGTTCATTGTGGCGTCCCCGTCATTGTGATGCCCCAATTCGGCGACCAGCACACCAACGCCAGGGCGCTAGAGGCCTCGGGTGGAGGCGTCATCCTTCAATTAAGCGAAGCCACGGAAGATAAGGTTTATAAAGCGCTGAAAAAAGTCCTGAGCGCCGAGTGAGTAATGTGGGGACTATATGTCCTGTTTTTGTTGTTTCCTAGCCGGCTTAATTTTCTGGAAAAATGGCTGCTAGATAAATTCTAACGAGGCGGGTTTCCGCCACCACCGTCTCATATACAGCTGTCGATTCTTATCGGAAATTAATAGCTGTAAGTGGGGAAAGGTCAACTAAATAGAATCTCCTTTCTCAGCCCTCAGTTTTGATGCATGAGACTGGGGCCAAACTAGCGTCTATATCATTGCTGCTGAAATGCTGTATCGCATAAATTATTATATAAGGACCAGCGCAAGCCTTTCCGCTTCAAGTAAAAAATTGTTTTTCTGTGATTGCTGTATGTATCTCAAATTTTTGGAAAGAAATTAATTAAATCAAGTTACATTACGAACTCATAAAAACTAAATTATAAGTTTGTTTGGTTTCTAAAACTACCGTTGAATTTGACAACAATTGTTTGACTCAATAAATAAGAGAAATAAAGTTGCACATTTCTGTATAGGGATAGCCTTCAGACAAATTTTCTATAGCCGAATATTTATCCCTAGTAGTAAAAATTGGACTTCAAAAGGTATGAAAAGGAGGTTAATGACTAATAAAAAAACAGGTTTTAGATATACGGGGTGTTCCAAATATTTCGTGTACATGGAACTACAGCACTTTTCTCTAACATAAGCCGATTTAATTAAACTTACCACTATTATAAGTTTAATAGCTAGATGGTCTCAACGTTGATAAAATACTGTTGTTCTTGAAATTTAGAAAACTAAATATACAGGGTGAGTCAGAAGTAGATGGAAAAATTATACCGTCTTACAAAGATAAAAGATGTTGAAATTCATAGTCTGTTTAGAAATGAAAGAGAGTAATAAAAGTTTATTATGTATGCAAATCGTAAATAAATGTAGCACTGGTGCTTATATCTAATATTTTTATATTATGTATTATGGGTATAGATGAGGTGTACTTTTACAAAAACTTTGTGTGATCGAACCGTACTAAATTGTAGCAGGTGGCTAAAATTTAATCCCCGACAATCCATCGGTCCATTTCTCTTATAAGAAAACAATATAAAAACAGCATTTCAAAACATGAGGCTACTTTAAGCATTATAACCGGGTTAAGAGGGTTTTTAGTAATTCAAATAAAATTATTCAATATTATTTATCAAAATATTTATTTAAATTTAGTGAATAGACTTTTATTCCACATAAAAATATATGTATTTTGAAAATTCAAATTATGATGAGTAAATGTAGTGTTGTATAAATGTACAATAAAGAAAATAATAAAGTAGGTATATTAAAATTCATCCTCTGAATAATCTGATGAATTATCTTCGTGTCCTAGATTGATAACGATAGGTTCCACAGTAACGTCAATTAAATTATCGAGTTCCCACATTTTCTCCTCTTCTTTTTGTATATGATATATACATCTTTGCCACTTATCTGCAGTTATTTGTTCCAAGTAATTTTTTAACAAAATTTTCACGTCACTTAATTTAAATGTCGTATTATTTCGTGCTACATCTCCTTTTACCTGCGCCCGGACTAATTCGATTGGGTTAAGTTCACAGTGATAAGGTAGTAACCGTAGTACCGTTATTTGGCGATTTTTTGCCATTTCATCGATAACTGATCTTTATTGAGATTGACAAGTGTCAAAAGTTCCCTTTTCACCATATTTGTTTCAAAAGAAATGTTTTTTCCGGATAACCATTGAATTATGTCGGCTTTTCCAAGCAGTCGTAGGTGTCCGCTCGGTCTGCCGTGAATGGTAACTGGCATTATCCATCACAATTACAGACCCCGGAGGAATAAGATCCAACATCTGTGTAAAATACTCTTCGGAAACATCTGCGTTCATTTCTTCGTGATAGTCACCTGTATTTTTAGATTCAAATAAAAGTAAACCGCCATCTACAAAACCACTGGCATTGCCTATATGTGTCACTATTAATCTTCGCCCTTTACCTGAAGGTGCCTTGAACCCTGTTGAAAGTCCATCCAAAAATACTTGTCGAAAACTTTTTAAATTTTTATCTCACCATACTTTTGTTACAGTATATCCCTCGTTGACCCAAGTTTCGTCTAGATAATAAATATTCCTCCCTTCGTCACGGAATTTTCTAATAGATCTTAAGTAGGATCTTCGCGAACAAATAATTTATCGATAAGAACTGACTTCCTGTTCTGCTTTTCCCAGCAAAAATTGAACTCTCGTAAGACGGCCCTTAATTTGCTTCTACTGGTTTTTGGCAAATCGTTGTCCTCTGAAAGTTCATTTAAAATTTTGTTTAGAGTTGGTATTTCTTTTTTAAAATAAAATGAGTGTACCTTTCTGCGAATGACATTTTTGAAGAAATCATCTATAACGACTTTTGACCTTCCTGTAGATGATTTTGGTGGATTTACAGTATCTTGGTCATTTTTTGTTTCCTTTAAAAGTCTGTAGATCGTCGATTTTCCAATCCCTGTCATTTTGGAACACTTTTCCACGATGTCGTCAACACTGTTGGTAAGATTTCGGTGTTTCAATGCATTAAATACATTTAATATAATAATCTTCTCATTCTGAGACAGCGCACATCTTTTCACGCGTTTAGCAGGTACGTAATCTGATAAGCTCGACATTTTACCCAAACAATATTATATCCACTGGCACAATAGTCACTAAACACAAGTCGAATTTTACTCTACTGCACTAGCACGTCTTCGTATATTCAGCTCTAGAACTGGATTGATCTGTCACAATACACTGGCTATGTATCCAGTAAAATATACTAATGTACACCCATTACCTGTTAGCATTAGTGTTATCCGATAATTACCTGAAAAAAAATATTACCACGCCCATGGCCGGTTCTTATCTCGGGGTTTTATTACTCTCTTTCATTTGCAAACAGACTATAGAAGAAAAAAAAGTTTTCCTCATATCTCCCAAACGGTTGGGAGGATTTATTTGAAATTTGGTGTAGTAAATGGCACTATAAGCAGCTATTATCAAATATATAGCCAGAAAACATTAAAAAAAGAACTATGTTGCGCCACTGACTATTATTAAAACTAATATATTTTTAAGATTATTCCATTTTTTTACTACAAAAGAATATTCTTACACAATTTCAGTAAATACCTCGCTTTTGGAGTAAATCAGCTTTTTACGAAAATATGCACATATGTACGTATTTTCAGTAATTGAATCAAATATACAACAAATCAAAACTATCATTCTTTGTTTAATCTATTACCTACCCAGTGTAGATCCAGCAAAATTGAAAAAGCCAGTAGCGTGGAATCATCACTACGGTGAACCTATTTTAAAGAAGACTATGTTGCCAATTAAGCCAATTTTTTTGCTACAAAAGAATATTCTTACATAATTTCTAGCTCCCTTTTGGAGAAAACGAACTTATTAAGTCAAAGGCATCGTTTTTATATACAAATTTTCAACGAATTTTATAGCTTTCTGACAGTCTTCAAAAGCAAGTTAGGAAGAATAATATATTTTCACTGTGTCAATTACACAAATTTTCTCTGGCTCTTCCTATTTTGCTGGCTCTACACTGAGTAATAGCTATTAATAGTGACATTCACTACACCAAATTTCAAAACAATTCTTCCATCAGTTTGAAAGGTATGATAAAAAAACCTATTTTTATTTCTAAACTTCAACACCTTTGTAAGGGGACATGTTAAAAAAAATCATTGATGAAAAGAATCTTCAGTTAGTCTTCTGACTTACCCTGTACGTCACCTTTGATATGCGATAAGTCTTTAGGTACATAAAGCTTGAAAAATAAAAGTAATATCAAAAATAAAATTATTGATATTTTGTTTATTTATTGTTATTATTTAAATTTTCCTCAAATGATACAATAACTTTTGAAAATGTTTTTGCTATATATGCTGACTCCATATTATAACAGATATTTTCACATATTTATAATCAAAAGTTAACAATTTTATTTGTAGATACGTTTAAGTTTTTTAAGTTTACGTTATAACAATATCTACATCTATAGTTAAATTTAAAAAAATACGTATTATCAAAGAATCTTGAATCTTGTAAATTGGTTGGTTTGGCTTTAAATTTCAGTCAAACATTTTAGTTTGATTTCTATGCAAAGTGATTTTGAAATTCATCACTAACTCACCTATTTTCGCATTTTTAAATTATGTAAGACGGTCCTGTACACTGATAGTAAATTCTGAAAATTATATACGCCTTTCGCGTTTGTGTGTATCTCGTGTCCGTTACTTTAAATAAACAGATCTTTGTAGAGAGGAATGAAACCTATAAGCAAATTTACTGTGCATTTAAACCGGCCGGCCGATTTTGATTACACCCTCCGTATACTAATAACATTAACAGGTCATTATTATCAATATACTTGGACCATTGTTATATTTAATCAGCAAATTACATTTAACGTAAAATGAAACTGCGCACACACTACAAAATACCAAAAATAATAACAATAACACGATTCGTTTACGTACGTGTTACGTTGTTATCTAATAAAACGTTACTGTTAGGGTTATAAAGGAAGCGTGACATTCAACAAAAACTGCGCGTGTAACTTTTCATGTGTGGTTTATCGATAGCGTATCGTGAACGGACTCTATATGTCCGTTGACTCATTAGGGTAGGTTAAAGTTAGAAAATTGGCTTCAAAATTTGCAATAACTTTAAACTAAGTTATCTCAGTTATTAAACAAAAATCTTTATTTTGGAATCATCCTATATAATAAGTAATTAATAATAATGGATATTTATTTATCACTTCAAATTTAAACTAATGGGAACATGTGATTTCATTCAGTTGATTACGTGAATGGTTTTTATAGTAGTACAAATATACCTCTGTTCATAAACTTTTTACAAATAGGTAGTAGGAGTTTTGAAATTTAAATAAGCTGTTTTATTCTGTATTTCACCTCTTTCTTTATTTTTATGCTTTGAAGGTTTCATATCAGAACTAAAGAAACGTTTCTTGTTTGCTGCAATCACAATAAATTAAAATTTTCCAAAATCATTCAACTATCTAAAATAAATCTATTATAATCCACACGTTTTACATTCTTGTAGTGATATCTACGAATAATAATAGTTTCTTTTATTAATTTATTACATTAATCTGTTTCTTTTGGAAGTAAATGTTTCTTAAATCTCTTACCCAACCTAATTAATAAGAGAAACTGCATTTGTGTCTGCCAAATTATATACTACATAAATAATTTGAATCCTGCGATAATTTTACTTTTACCACATTATTACAGATAGTTGAGACAACAACGAAATTAAGTAAGATTTATGTTTAAAGAGAATGGTGAGCATAGAGATTCACTTTGGTTTGTCAAATACAAAATGATATGTGGACAAAATAGGTATATAAATTAGAACACTCAAAATTTGCTTTCTAATTTCTTGCGTTTTAAGAATATACTAGTAAGATAATTTTTATAGCTAATTTTATTGGTTAAGTGTATTTTTAAGAAAGTTTCAGAACATTATTTCATATTCCATCTAGCAAAATTATTTTATAACTATCGAATTGCGTTGTTTAACGAACAGTTTGATTTTCTAGAGCAATTAATTGTCATAATTTTGTTCCTGAAAAAAGTAATTGTGTAAAATTGTTTTATAATAGTTTTTACAACGTGTTTTATAGAACAAATAGAGTTTATTACTAAATAAATGTAGGAATTCGCTTAAAAACGCTCCATGGCTGCAAAAAAATACGAAAAACCGGTACTAGAAAGTAACTTTGACTTAAGTTTTTGGTAATGTAATTATTAGGTTACTTTTAAATTAAATACCTATTATTATAATTAACTAATAATACATAGCTAATACCTAACAATATTAATATACTCAGGTAATGATAGTATCTAATATTTGAAATTTCTAAATTTTTTATAAAACTTGGCAACTTCTTTCGATGCAAACATTATCCAGTTGCGCACACAAATTTGTATTATAAATCCCATTTTTAAATAAAGATTTTTTGGATCAGCAACTGCCGCCATTACGGAAAATTAGTTGGAAGCCTTATTCAAATTATATCTAAAACATAATTTTACTATTTTTGGGAAACTATTTTATACCAAGATCTTTAAATATAATTAGCGATATTATAAATTGAGGAAAGTACAATTTTAATATTTATTATTTATAATTTTAAAGCAAATCTGGTCTAAACCAACGTGCATAATTTTTTTGTTACAAACATATCTATATTTTTTTTACTGTTTTAGAAAGGTATTTTAAGCTAATATAAATCAAATCTCCTACAATTCCTATCAATGAAGTCATATGTATGTTCTCTGATACAAAACATCTAGGTATGTTAATGAACAATTCCACAGACAAAGCTCTATTCAATAATTATCTAAAGAAAATAATCTAATTTACTCACTCTATAAAAATCTATCTTCACTTTTTTGGCAGTGGGAACACGACAAATTCAACCACTTCTTTAGATAATTATTGAATAGAGCTTTGTCTGTGGAATTGTTCATTAGCATACCTAGATGTTTGGTATCAGAGAACATACATATGACTTCATTGATAGGAATTGTAGGAGATTTGATTTATATTAGCTTAAAATACCTTTCTAAAACAGTAAAAAAATGTTACAAAAGCTAATAATAAGGAATATATGGGTAGATATTGTGGGTGTAATTCAACGCAGGTTGGGGCTTTTGTCCACTGAGTAGTTAGTTTCACACAATATTATTAATACCTAAAAATATATAAAAACATATCTATAGTTTATCAATAAAATTTGCGGCGCAATCAAATTTTCGTTGTTGAAACACTTGATTGTTGAAATGATACAATTATAACTATTATACCTATCTACCACTTATACAAATGAACGCCATTGAGGTTAGACTACTCCGTTTTTAAATATAAGTGCAAACAATATACAGTATGCGCCAAAAATATGGAATAAATTCAATAAAAACGAAACAATTATTTTTTGGGAAAAATCCTCGAACAGGTCGATTTTTAATTTAAAAAATACATATTTTAGCGTAAAATGCGATTTTCAAATGTCATTTGTTTTCGAGTAATGACGTCATCGATTTTTTTTTGAATGGCAACACCATATTTTTTCCTTGATTCTGAAAGATCGTTAAATTCTCTATCAGACAGTACCAAAATTTTGCACTCTTACATAGGAAAGTTTTCGAGTAAATGACGATTGAATGTTAGAAAACGTAAATCAATTAAAATAAAGCAAAAACCTTATCAAGTTTAGTTTTTCGAATTCCATAGTTCTTTTATGGATCACGTAGGTGAAAATCTTTGCAAAGTGTCATTGTCACACCGACTTTCTAATAAGTATTGTAAGCGACATAGAAATTATTATTCAATTTAAAGTATTATGGCACATTTAACTGATACTCAAAGAATTGAAATTTTAATTCTTATCAGATGCGGGAATATGACTAGAACTCAGCAGGAAGTTTGCGATTTATGTAATGAAAAATATCCAGATCGCCCTATCAGCCAATCAGCAGTCAGTAAGGTAGAGTCTAAATTTAGAGAAACTGGCAATGTTGTAAATATTCCAAAACCTGGACGTTCAAGCATTAATGAAAATCAGAAACAGAACATTTTGATAAGTATGGTGGATAATCCTCATAATTCTTCACGATTAGTTGCAGTAAACAATGACACTAGTCAGAGCACAGTGCTACGTATCTTGAGGAAGGAAAAATATCATCCCTACAAAATTCAACTTGTGCAGGAACTCGATGAAGATGATTCCGATCGCCGCTTACACTTTTGCGAAATTCTAATGGATTTATGTCAAGGAAATAGAAATTTACACCGGCAAATACTTTTTTCAAATAAGGCCACATTTTGTCTGAATGGTACAGTAAACCGTCAAACTTGCAGATATTGGAGTCGGGAAAATCCTCATTGGATGGCAGAGGCACATACCCAACACACTCAGAAATTAAATGTGTGGGCTGGAATAGTTGACGACAGAATAGTAGGGCCTTTCTTCTTTGAACGAACCCTTACAGGACAAAGATATTTAGAGTTTCTAGAAAATGACCTTGTTCCAGCCCTTGCAGTAATTTTTCCTAACGATAATGACCCTGACATTCCTGACGATACCATATGGTTTCAGCAAGACGGTGGACCTCCGCACTATGCGCGCCCTGTACGAGATTTTTTGGACAACTGTTTTCCTGGGAGGTGGATCGGCAGACGCGGACCGATAGAATGGCCTGCAAGATCGCCAGATCTTACACCTCTTAACTATTTTTTATGGGGATACTTGAAGTAAAGAAAAGTGTACATTAATAAACCACGTAATTTAGAAGAACTTCAAAATCGCATTCGGGACGAAATTCGCAGAGTTACCCCAGAAATCAGCCATAATGTGCAAGAAGAATTTCTTCACAGACTTGCGCATTGTCAAGAAGTGGGTGGATGGCAATTCGAACATTTAATTTAAGTATAAAATTTAATCAATTGTATTTTATTTTACATACCTCAGAATTGTTACTTTTTTATGGATAAAATTTACGTTTTCTATCATTCAATCGTCATTTACTCGAAAACTTTCCTATGTAAGAGTGCAAAATTTTAGTACTGTCTGAGAGCGAATCAAACGATCTTTCAGAATCAAGGAACAAAATATGGTGTTGCCATTTAAAAAAAAATCTATGACGTCATTACTTGAAAACAAATGACATTTGAAAATCGCATTTTACGTTAAAATATGTATTTTTTAAATTAAAAATCGACCTATTCGAGGATTTTACCCAAAAAATAATTGTTTCGTCTTTATTGAATTTATTCCATACTTTTGGCGCATACTGTATATCTGCGTTATAGGTAATATTTCTTTAAATAATACCAAAATACATACTACAAAATGTTTTTATAGTTGCTGTATATAAGTGTTGTATACATTTTTTAAGGAACTGTTACATTTCCAAAGTGTTTTATAAAAGTGGACCCTTTTCGATTCTATAAGTAGCGTATAAAGGCATTTAACCACGTTATATGAATTTGAAGCTCCTGTAAGATTTATATTATAGCAATTTATACAACCTTTATAAAATTTATTTTTGCTAGTTGGGATATTAATATATATTTAATTACTTTTCTAGCAAAATAGTTAGGTTTGATTGTTCCAATACACTGTAGTATTTTGGACTCTGAGTAATATTGGTATGATATGATTCCTAATGCCAAAGTTATAAAACGATTTTTTCCATCAATGTGAAACAGGATTATGTTTTTTTCCTAAAATAATTCCTGAATGTTCTACAATTATTCAAAATTGGGATGTTAAACAATTTTTAGTCAATTTGTCAAAAACAATTAAAAATAGTAGTTTTAGACTCGATTTATTGCAACTATTTACTTACTTACTGACTTACTTTAAGATTTTTTTCGTATAAACAAAAACCAACTGATATCAATGATGAGGTTAATGTTTTAACTAAGTAATCAGATTTTGTTTAAATTTTATACAGAGCGGTCCATTTTTTTATGGTTTACCATTGGCATCTTCGCAACCGTAAAATATGCAGGGTGGCTCAAACTAGAAACAGGGTGGCCCAAATTAGAAAAAAAGTTGTGCGTTTTGATGGTACTATGATAAACCAAACAGATACTAAATATATGAGAATGCTGAAATATTGTCCAAAAACTGTCAATAGCTATTTTAGAATATGTCATCTAGCGTCATTACCTACTTCCCAACAGAAATATCTGAAATTTGGTATAGAACGATGTGAATACACGATAAATTAATTTTCGGCCCCTAGTTTCGATTATGCAACATTCAATTGTTGTTTTTTTACAGGTGTCATATTGGATCGTGGCAGTAACAGAAATATAATAAAGTTACAAAAACGTCAGTATGTAACATTATTATTTTATTTGAAGAACAACCATAAAATTGTAAAAAATATAATAATTTAAATAAAAAATGTAAAAAATCTAGTTGTCTTTGACGTACCATAAATTTCAATATCAAACAAAATACACAAATACTGTATAAATCTTAAAATCCAATACAATTTTCGCACATACGAAGCTCAGTTCTTAATATAATGTTGTTCGCAACGTTTTAAAAACTTTACGAGATAGACCAGCAGAAATTCAGTCGTATAGGTCCTCTATCTTTTCGCAGGGATTATAATAAAAAAAATAGTGGGTTGAGATATGGACACCACGGAGGTCAAGCAACAGTTCCATGAGTACCAATCCCATTACATATTTAGAAAGCAAAAAAGCAAATATTGGAACACCATTGCAAAATCATAAGACCCTGTCTCATTTTGTTGAATCATTTTTAAGTTTCTAATACTTATAATTTAATGGAAGATTATTAGCGCATTTTCCATTTTCATCCTTAAAATGCTCGTATTTAAATACTTCTGAGAAGTAACGCTTCAAACTATAAAAACAAAGTTAGCAAATGTCGAAATTGTCAAAATATTTGTTGTGTTCTTAATTTTATTCTATGTCTGCTACTATCAAGATCTATAAAGTGACCATCCATTCCAATTTTAGGCGGGATGGTGCCGATTATGACTTGCCGGTCCCGTTCAAGCACGTGTCCCGCTTTTGTCCCGCTTTTATAAAAAAAATATTTTCCAAAACTAATCTTGATATAGAAACACTGCATATTACTGTAAAATATAATTATGTTTGTATTAAGTTGAACTTAATGAACTTTTAAGAAATAAATCAATTTTGAAACAAACTCATCAAAATAACATAGTTATGTTGAAGTTTATTTTCAAATGGTGTACAGGGTCTCCCATTAATATTTAAAACAAAATCAGGAGGTGTTTCCTTGAACAAAAATAAGAAAAATCGTTGCTATGAACCTGTGTCCGCAAATGCTTTGCTTCGGAGATATAGGGTGTTGAAATTTAAAAAATATATATAGGATTCTTATCTAGACAACCCTATTTCCGAATTTTTGAAATTTGGTATGTTTCTTTATAAAACATCTGCCCTAATTTGATTTATTTATCTACTCCAGTGACGTTCGGGGATCATTTCTATTGATATTAATACGTAAAAATATGAGACGCCACTGCTTTTCCTTAGGATTCATATTTTTTTCTAATTATGCGATTAAAAGTACATCTTTGTTGTCTCTTAAACCTATTTGGTATCTTTACTGGCAAAAAAAATAACCTTTTCCATGCACATGCCTGATGGAAGTACCAAACAAAAATAGAACAAAGTACGCCACTGTAGTTGATAGAATGAGTTAAATTAAGTCAAAAGATGTCTATGGTTTTTATAAATAAACTTGAAATTTCAAATAATTCGGAATTAGGGTTTTTCAGATAATAATAAAACCACATTTCTTTTTAAATTTCAACACCCTGTATCTCCGAAATGAAGCATTTCCGGACACATACCTAACTTCCCTATCAGAAAGAATAACCTTCACTATAGCAACTTGTAAAGGACATTGTCCGAATTGAGAACTAAAATGTGTAGTAAATAATGATGAACATTCATTCAGTTTAATATTTTTTGTTAGACTTCTTTTATGTACAAGTTGTTCACCCTTACTGTATATGATACAATTAAGATCATTTGCATTTGACACTAGGAATGAACCCTTATACCATGAGTCAAATTTTTATCGTACCTAATTTGTAACGATAACATAGCCCCCTGCTTTTAAGTCTACTTCCGATGCTTTGCTATCATATCGAAGGTTACATTCCCATTCGATTTTCAAGTTCTCTTAAAATATATTTAATGTCCAGGAACACTCGAAACTACGAGTTACGAACTAGGAACTTTTTTTTCTTATTATAGGGAAATACCCCCTGTTTTTTTCGTAATATTAACGGGACACCCTGTACATCATTTGAAAATAAACTTCAATATAACTATGTCATTCTGATAAGTTTGTTTCAAAATTGATATATTTTTTAAAAGTTCATTATAAAACTTAAAACAAACATAATTATATTTTACAGTAATGTGCAGTGTTTCTATATCAAGATTAGTTTTGAAAAATATTTTTTTATAAAAGCGGGACAAAAACTGGACACGTGCTGAAACGGGACCGACAACTCATAATCGGCACTATCCCGCCGAAATCGGGACGGATGGTCACTTTATAAATCTTGATGGTAGCAAAATTGATTTTTTCGCAATATTAATGGGACACTTCCCAGTATAAGACTTGTTAGAATAAAATCGAAAAATATAGTTTTGTGTGCCGTTCTCTTTTATTAACCCCGTTTTTCATTTTATTCAGTGAAAAACTGCAAAACTAATGATGCTAGACAGCATTTTCTAAAATTGCTATTTTCAATTTTTTCACATGATTTTAACAACCTTAGCATATAACTTGTATCTGGTTGGTTTATCCTAATACCCTGAATAATTTACGGTTTCCATTATGCCAATAGTGGGTTTGTGCCGTCTGGACATTAGCATCGGCAAAATTTATAGAGCATGACACATACAGTAGTTTTAATAGCTAGTGGCGAGTCGTTCATATCACTGACCAAGACGTTTTCAAGAAAACGAGACGGCAAACAGCATCGGTGTATGTGTGTCTCGGCTGCGGAGACGGCGAAAATCGCTGTATGTGTCATTCCTTTAAGGGTATAATGTTCGACGAAACTGTATTCTAGAGAAGAGAGAACGATCCGTTTGGAAGTAGATGTAGCTACTGTGTTTTCTAAGGTTCGCGGTAATTTACGGTCGCATAGACCGCCTCCCTTACACTGTTAAATATTCCACTTCATAAACATTTCAATCAGAAGAAATAGATACATTTAAGGTATTTGGATCTATAACATTTTTGTTAACAAATTTGTTTTTGTTGTTTTATATGTAATTAATACTTGTTTCCGTTTTATAAATCAGGAAAATTAATTAAATGAAATTTATATTTCTTTTTTAATATGAAATGAATAAGCAATGTGATTTCTAAAAGTTTTATTTATGCTATAACTTTTGAGCAATTGAATAACACTGCATAAATCTGAAAGACCCAGTTATAATATAATTGCAACATTAGCAGTTTCTCGAGCTCTCAGAAGATCGACGAGGTTTGAAACCATTTTTCAACAAAGTACAAAGATTTTATCAAAGCAGGATGATTTTTAAAAAATTTTGCACATCTCCATAATTTACCGTTCTGAACAACTTTTTCAAGTAACATTTTGCTGTATTTTCAATAGAAAAGGCACTTTAACTGAAATCAAAACAGTTTTTACTCGGTGCACTGAATATTTCAACTAAGATTATTTCGAAAACTGTTACTCCTAACGACTTCAATAAGGTATACCTTTTTTCAGATATAACAGGTAGGAGAATCGATTGTTTCAATAGTCAGATGAATACACTAAGCAACAAAAAAGTTCTGTCATTTGAAAGAAACATGATGTGCCATAGAAACATATTTGAATTTCTCGTCCGCAAAACCTCCGGTTTAGCAAATTTTATGTAAATATTTGGATTTCTTTAGAAGTTATTTACAAATATCGAAAAGAAAATTTTAATTTTAACACCCTGTATCTCCGTTAATATTGAGTTTTCGAAAAATTGTTATAGGACCTTGTGACCCTAATACCTTGTGAGGAATAACCTCCTGAAGTCTTAACGCATAATTTCCGGACACCCTGTATATTACATAAGGTCAAATTTCGCAGGCAAATTTTAATGTTAATTTAAATTTTAATAATGTGCTCATATTATCCCTGCATCAACTTGAAGAATGATTTTTTACAGTGTATCTTCCAAGAAGGTCCGCCCTTCAGCATCGCCCACAATTTAACGACGACGAATTTAAGATTCTGTCCCTGGAAGTTAGGCAATTGTGTGCCAAAATTTGGCAAAACTTGTCTTCTTGGCGGACAGATTTCATAAACATAATTGTAAAAAATTTAAATATGAAATAATTTCCTGTTAGATAAAGACTTGATTTACTAGCCTACAACTTTCCTTTTTTATAATAGTGCCTAACAATGCCTCAGCGTAGTTCTAAATATAGGTAATATTACCACCGAAAATTGTTTTAAATCCAATTTTTTTTCTAAAAAACAGTTCTGCTATCTAGTAAAATAGACATTCATTAGTTAATCAAAACATGTTTCATTCCAATACGAAGTGCCAGTGAGGAGAAAAATGAAAGCGCGTGGACGTCTGAAAACGGCTCCTAAAAATTTCGAACATTTCAGCCTTAAGTATTTATCATCAAAAGATCTTCTGTGAGATATAATTTACCTTATACAGGGTGCTATAACTAGGTTAACCATAGATTACATTACCAAAATAATATGACTTTGTCATTCTTAATTTGGACCCCCCAAAATTTAGTTAGCGATTATATTAATGACTTCATTGTTATCTAACATACTGAGTATGTTAGACTTATGTTGAATTAAGATGCAACTTTACAAATCAGTGAATTTCGGAAATTTAATTTGATATAGTTTTAGTATTTTTTCATCTTTGTTGTTTTGATCTTTTTAGAATAGGAAAATTGGTCAAAACTATAATAATTGTAATATTAATCGTTTTAATAACAATTTCTGTTTAAAATATATATTTTTTTATTTTAGGTAATACCTCAAATTGAAATCATATATTAATTTTTAACCACTTTCTTTAACAGCATTGTTCTGAGTCATCACAAATAGATGTAATTTACTCAATAATTCTCAGATTGTATTATTTTCTGAACATCATGTAGATGCAACCTTAAAAAATATCCATGGCTAGCTTATTTCAAAATATGAAGAATAAACATAGTTCTTATTCACACTACCGAGGACTTTACCTACTTAGAAAAATGAATGCTGCTTTATTCCAACTAGACCAGTGCTGAAGCCTTTGAAAATGGTGAAAAGTGAAAAAAAATAATAGTAGGATGAAACCCATTGGAAAAGGAAGAGAATACAACAAAAATGAAAGGAAAAATAATTTACGGGCAATCTGAGGTCGGGAAGTGGAAAAGGGTGAGTTTTTTAGGGTAAAAAAACGGTTTACCTCGATTGCTGGCATGGTATGGAAAAAAGTTAAATAGCAAAGTTGTAGGTAATAAAAAGATCTACAACTTTTATATTTACACTTTTTTCACATAACCTCAAAATTTATGTGAAAAATTGAAATAACCAAGTTTTTGGTTTTTTATTTTTATCTTTTACAAAAAATATTTTTTTTTTCACCTTATTTTGACTTAATATCGAAAAATCACCCTAACGCACGTTTACTATAGTAATGTATATTTTTTTACACCATCAGAGAGTAGAGATTTCAACGAACAAAAAGCCCACCGACTTTTTTAAAAAAGCAGATATTTTGACGTGAGAATTTTCGATTGAAAATTAGGGTGGTTTTTCGATATTAAGTCAAAGTAAGGTGAAAAAATAAATATTTTAAATCAAAAAAATTATAGTGTATTTGGGACATAAAAAAGTAAGTTTTCACCTAATTTCGTGAAACAAAAAAAATTGTTTGTAAAAGATAAAAAAAGTTATTTGAATTTTTCACATAAATTTTGAGGTTATGTGAAAAAAGTGTAAATACAAAAGTTGTAGATCTTTTTATTATCTACAACTTTACTATTTAACTTTTTTCCATAGGACTTGTAGTTCTGCCATAAATCGAGGTAAACCGTTTTTTACCCTTAAAAACTCATCCCCTTCCACTTCTCGACTTTAGATCGTCCGTAAATTATTTTTTCTTTCATTTTTGTTATATTCTCTTCCTTTTCCAATGGGTTTCATCCTACTATTATTTTTTTTGGTTTCAAAAATTATCGAACCTGGTCTAAATTAAAACCTACTTTCTATAAGATATCGCTTCCTTGCATCAGATCCTGTAGCTCTGATTTTTTACTGAGTTGCTTATGATGGACCGAACGCAATATTTTCAAAATATAGTAAACTTCTACAATTTGAACCCATATACGTCTCTGTAAACCCAATGGTTTCCAAAAATAATATAGTTAAATATATGAACAGATGTAAATGTAGAAAACATAAATTATGCATAATTTTAATTAATATTTATAGTATATTATTCAAGGAGCATTAGGGTCATTATATGCAAGTAGAATACTATACTGACTTTGTCCACAACTATTCACAGTATGTTAGAAAACCTTTTACTGAAAATATTACACGCATTTTGACACTTATAACATGAACATCACACAATTCAAAACTGTCAAAACACCTTACTCTCAGATTTAACATTGGTCGTTTCCTTGATAAATTTCAAAAAGGAAGTTTAGGTTCAATTGCTAACACCGGAGAATGTTTGCTTTGTTAGTTTATTCCCGATTCTTTGAAAGCAGCAAATAATTATTTCATTATTCACTAGTGAATTTGAACCCATAACCGTCTCTGAAAAAACAATAGTTTCCAAAATAAAGCTTATCAACACGCAAGTTTGTAGGAATATTTTGTTGTTCTGTAAGAATTTCGACCCTGTAGCAATTGTTTGTTGTTCTTTATGAATTTTGACCCTGTCGAGGTAGAATCTTTCATTAGGACTTTAGACCATCTAAACAATTTAAATAAATTACAGCTTGTACACGAGTAGTAGGTGGCTTTAACTCTATAACACTACGATCGTCATTGTGGCAGTATCAGGCCATCAGACAACATTGAAATAATTATAAACCTTATGGTATAACTTAAAATTGAAACAAGTTCTAACATCTATTATTGTTGTATTAATATCGGTATTTTTCATTTCAGTTTCAGGCAAAAAGCCAAAGAGTTATCCGAAAGGTTCAGAGATCGCCCTATGCCGCCTCTCGATACAGCCATTTACTGGGTGGAATACGTGGCCAGACATAAAGGAGCTCTACATATGAGAACAGCAGCTGTTAACATGCCTTTTTATAAATACTATTTATTAGATGTAGCAGCTTTCTTATTATTTATTTTTAGTATATTTATTTATATTTCATATAAAGCAATTAGATACATCATTACAATTGCTCTCAGAGCTAAAGCTACAAAAATTAAAAGTTCCTAGTGTTATAAAATTGTTATTAGATAAATAAAATGTTTTGCAAATTATATTTGATTGGTTTTATTAAAATTTAGAAAGACTGTAATTTATGGAACAGTTCAGGAGACCCTAGTGTATTATTCATAAAGTTATTAGATAATGATATTAATTGGCCATATTAGCAGTAATGGGGATGTGTGATGTGTTGTGATGAATAGAAATATATCACTAATAAAAAAGGGTCACAATAGTAAGATAGAGAGATTCATACATACAGATGCAGATGTAGAAAAAAGAAACCACGCAGAATTTTTTTACCAGGATGCGTGTTCGAGAGTAGACGTGTTGAAAGTGCTCCTTGAAATAAGTTACTGCTAGTACAGTTGATAGATGTATAAGTAATATACCACCAACAAATATTAATGTATCTGAACTGCTGCATGTCTGTCGTGTCAAGTGCCGATTTTCGTCGAAACAAGTGCATTATAGCAAGTGTTGCTCGTTTGCAGTTTGAGTCTACTACTGTAATAAAGTTGTGTGGTTATGGCTACTAGAAATAAGTGTAAGTTGCAAACAGATGTTTTCACTGACGATATTATTTTCAAGACATGTTCGAAATTTATGGAAAAACTAGAAAATGTTATGGACAAAAAAGTTTCTGCAGTTCATGAGAAGTTAAATGATCTTCACAACTCTATTCCAATTAAACGAGGTGTACCTCAGGGTAGTAGAGTTGGTCCAACACTCTCTTTACACTGCAGACTTCTATGAACATCTTGAACATTATAAAATGCATCAATATGCAGACGATATGCAGTTATATTACTCTTTTGGGGAAAATGATGCAATAGTTGTTGCTAGTAAATTGCGATTTAAAAGCTATTGCTTCTATTGCTAGTTCTCATAAGCTTGTATTAAATGAAAATAAGACCGAACTCCTTATTTTTGGTAAAAATAGGTTAACCTTGCTTGAAAAGCCAAATTTGGTTATAAAAATTAGTAGTTAAATTTTACATCCAACTAATTCATGTAGAAATTTAGGACTCTTTCTGGACAGTAATCTTAGGTTTACCAGTCATGTAAATAAATTAGTGCAAAAATCATATATTAAATTGAAAATATTATATATGCATAGAGAACCCTTACATACTGACACAAAGTTATTATTATGTGATTCCCTGATATTATCCTACTTATCGTATTATGATGTTGTGTACTGGTCAGCATTAACTGCAAAGGATAAAAATACGTTGCAGAAAATACAAAATAGTTGTATAAAATATTCTTTTAATCTAAAAAAATATGATCACCTGTCTACATCTTTTTCTCAATCTAGTTGGCTTGAGAAAGGTTTATGTACCATATGTCTTGCTTATCTTATGTCTTATGCCTACTCGAAGTAGAAATATGTATACTATGCCTAAGCATACAACAGCTCAGTTTGAAAAATGCTTCATTTATAATGCTTGTAAAATTTTTATTGGTATTCCTGCACACATCAAGTCTGTCTTATTATTATTATTATTATTATTATCATTATCATTGTCATTATCATTATCATTATCATTATCATTATCATTATCATTGTCATTATCATTATCATTATCATTATCATTATCATTATCATTATCATTATCATTATCATTATCATTATCATTATCATTATCATTATCATTATCATTATCATTATCATTATCATTATCATTATCATTATCATTATCATTATCATTATCATTATCATT
The DNA here is from genome assembly GCA_037114965.1 of Monochamus alternatus. Lineage (NCBI taxonomy): Eukaryota > Metazoa > Arthropoda > Insecta > Coleoptera > Cerambycidae > Monochamus > Monochamus alternatus. Next base: position 27,235,311 of record CM073429.1, read on the forward strand.
ATCATTATCATTATCATTATCATTATCATTATCATTATCATTATCATTATCATTATCATTATCATTATCATTATCATTATCATTATCATTATCATTATCATTATCATTATCATTATCATTATCATTATCATTATCATTATCATTATCATTATCATTATCATTATCATTATCATTATCATTATCATTATCATTATCATTATCATTATCATTATCATTATCATTATCATTATCATTATCATTATCATTATCATTATCATTATCTTTATCATTATCATTATCATTAGCATTATCATTAGCATTATCATTATCATTATCATTATCATTATCATTATCATTATCATTATCATTATCATTATCAATATCATTATTGCTGTCAATAACTCACGAATTCAAAACGGACAGGAGCAGAAACATTTGTGTTAGTATATCAGGTATGTCAATCGATTTTAGTAATTAAAACCATAAATTAAATTTAGTAGTAGTAATTAATAACAATAGCGACAAAAGCAATTAAATTTGCTGTATAAAATCAGTGTTATAAAATGTTATTTATTTCTTTCCTTGAGCATTTCTTTCCATTTTTTATCCAGTCGCACATTGCCGCTATCTCAGGTTTTACAGTAGACCAGTTTTCAGTGCCGTACAGAAGTGTATTTTTAAATTATTTTCGAACTGCCCAGTTTGATTTTTTCTTTATAAAATTCTATTTGTAAGGGTCTCCTGCACACTCAGATCTTTTTTTTTTTTTTTTGATAAATTCTGAATCGCCCTGCATACATATAAGTATAATGGGTAGCGTTTGGCTGTAACAGAGGATTTTCAAATTCAATTCCTGGCATTGGATAATTTTTGTTTTGTTACTTGTCATTTCATTCCCCCTTGAAATTAGTGCATAAGTAATGATTTCAGTACACGCTAGTGAATAATGAATAATATTATTATTTAGGAAACACATGTACAATGAACATTTTATAGGATAGTCGTGGACAAAATTATTAAAATACGTAAAAACCAGAACACATAAAAAGAGCGAAAGTTGACCAAAAAGTATTTAAACAGAAATTGTACAGTGTTAAGAAAATTGTGAATAATTGGGGGAAAAAGGACACGTAAAAATTGCTCCCACATAAAAATTATGGAAATATATAAAAAAAAACTTTACAAACCTATGAAAGGCAACCAACAGTGCTTAAATAAAAAATACGCAGTGTAAAGTAAATAAAGTGGGGAAGAAATAAATAGAAAAGAAATAGAAATTATATGAAATACTGTCATTCGAGGAGAGAACTGAGACACCAACTGGAACGTAGTAGTTTACAGAAAAATCAAGTAAGTACGAGACTGAGTTAACCCGCAAAAATAAACACAAAAACACAAATAAACGCACTCTTAAAAAAATTATAATAAAATATTATGTTGTAGGGTGGTTTAAAAGAGATGCGGCAATATTTAAGGGGGCGATTGCCCAGGTGATTTTATAAAAAAGTTCCTATAAACGTAGGTCCACAGACAAAGTTTAATTTAAAAAACAGTCAAAATTAGATTTCTCCACAACCACTTGAGATATTATAAAAAAATCTTAGGCGTCTCAATATCTATGGGAGAGGCATACTTTGCAATACAAAACGATTTTTTAGTCTTACCAGTGGCGCGCGTGTTGATACGTCACTGACTATTTTTAAAGAAAAAAATATGACACTTCTGGTTTTTCTAAAAATAAAAATTAATTTTAAATTACTTGTTTAATTATGAAGAAAAAAGCTTTCTTCAGATTTTATCATACGACGCACCGTTTTTGAGTAAAAAAATAAAAACTATTTTAGCGTGTGCCTAAAACCAATGTTGTTTTAATTTATAAATTCAAATTATTGAACAAAGAACTTCAAATTATCAAATTTTTGGACTTTCGAAATGTGGTGATGTTCTTTGTAGTACCTAATAATAAGGGACTGATTTGGTCCTAACTAGAATAAAATTATTATAGTCAGGTGGGGCACTAACCAAATTTATTGATAAAAAATGTAAGCCACTGACTTTAATTAAACTTCAATATTTTTGGTGAAATGGTGATAGTCTGTACAATATTTGTTTTTCCCTTGAATTAAACCCTTGAATTTGTAAAAAATATGTTTGTATAATAAATGGACATGCACTAAATGGTTGTTTTGTCAGTGCAGGAATGACGGAAACCGGGAAAACCTTATTATTTAGGGGTGTAGTCAAATGCCAACCGGTATCAATCTCTCACATTGACTTAAGTCAACATTCTTGCACCGTACCATACCCGCAGAGAGGGTGCCAATCCTCTGCATATAGCTTATATACGGTCTATCGGCTGCGGGGTCAACCCACAGTGATCTAGTCACCTCGATTCAAGTACTGACGTCTTAAACCGCGCGACTACTGACCGATCCACCGATGACCGATGAATTGAAAATTTGTTTTTATTTTCAGAAAAAACAGCGGCTTCTTATTTTTTTCTTTAAAAATAGCAATACACGCGCCACTGGCAAGATTAAAAAAACGTTTTATATAGCATAGTATGCGTCTCCTATAGCTATTGACATGCCTAAAATTTCTTTATAATATCTCAAGACTTTTTGGAGAAATTAATTTTTACTGTTTATTAAATTAACTTCAACATCCTGCAGATCAGTAATGAGGCGTTTACGAACCTATGTGTATAGAATTTTTTTTATAAAATGACAGGCAATCACCTCCTTAAATATTGCCGCATCTTTTTTAAACACCCTGTAATATGAACAAACAAAAAAGGCGGAATGTTCAAAATATCCTCCTGCCGTTTTACTGCAGCTATAGCAGTTCCCCCTTTTCACTTTGTTTAATTTCAGGCATACTTGATCTACTCGTTACTACTACTTTTCCTTTTTTAGGAAACGTTGGGATGAAACAAATGGCTGCCAATTTGCTAAGGCTATGTCTATCAAAAATCTTCGCGTGGTGACAAACTTTCAAACTTGACACTGTTGGCTTAGAAAGCACCTCTATTACATCAGGAAGTGTGAAACACCTCCTTGTAGGGGTTGCGAACAGAAAGACAATACTCCATGCAATCTATTGTATTTACAATATTCAACAGTGAAAATAGAATGGAAATTATAATGTTTGTTTCTACTTTAACACCTAAAACTTTACATAAAATCTTGACACTCTTCCCTACGATATTTCGGACTAAAAATAAACATAGAGATTAAAGATGTACTACCCTATATTTTCACATATTTGGATAGAGCGTTGTCCTAAAATTACAGTAATGTAGTATTAGGTAAAGAAAATATTACCCAAAAGGTGTGCCTTTATATGCAATGGATAAAGACAACATAATAATAACATATACTCGCGTCAAGAATTCAGACGTCTTACGTCACAGCTGACGTTACACATTTGTTTTTATTGTCAACGTAATTTTCGATATTTGGTCGCGTTAAAAACAATCATTTTTTGCAATTTAGTGCAATATATAATGCAAACTTTTAGTGTAGTATATAGTTTTATTACTGTCAGTTGCAGTTTCTTAAATATTTTGATGAAAATATGATAAATTATTCATTTGTTCGTATGACGTAAGTCGTTTGAATTCTTGTCGGGAGTATAAAACCATTAGCATCAAATAATTGTTAAAATTACCCACAAAGATATTTTAAAGGCTGCTAGAATCCAGTATACGTTGATTAGTTGTTAAACTATAAACGATATTGTAACACATTAACTTTGTTTACTGTTTGAGAAAGGTATTTTAAGTTAATATATATCAAATCTCCTACAATTCCTATCAATGAAGTCATATGTTTGGTATCAGAGAACATACATATGACTTCATTGATAGGAATTGTAGGAGATTTGATATATATTAGCTTAAAATACCTTTCTTAAACAGTAAAAAATTTACAAAAGCTAATAATAAAGAATATATGGGTAGATATTGTGGGTGTAATTCAACGCTGGTTGGGGCTTTAGCCGACAGAGTAGTTAGTTTCACACAATATTGTTAATACCTGAAAATATATAAAAAACTATACATAAAAGGTATTTTTTTTAATTTATTTTAGTAGGTCGTTATGATGTTTAAATTCATTGACAGATTAATCAGTTTGACATTGTGGACATTTAATTTCAAATAATTTAAATTTATTGGTATAATAATTTTTATAGTTAGATATTTACCTCAACTTAAAGGAGGCCACCTGATGAAGCTATCCTAAAAATGCAGAAATAGGTCAGATCTCATCTATTGTGGTTGAATTTCGAGTTTCCACTGTCAGAGGTTAATATCTATGGAGTGTTTCCATTAAATCAGGTAGTAAATTTAGATAAATTAATTTCTTTAGATAATTATTGAATAGTGCTTTATCTGTGGAATTGTTCATTAGCATACCTAGATGTTTGGTATCAGAGAACATACATATGACTTCATTGATAGGAGTTGTAGGAGATTTGATATATGTTAGCTTAAAATACCTTTCTTAAACAGTAAAAAATGTTACAAAAGCTAATAATAAAGAATATATGGGTAGATATTGTGGGTGTAATTCAACGCTGGTTGGGGTTTTAGCCCACAGAGTAGTTAGTTTCACACAATATTGTTAATACCTGAAAATATACATTGACTTTATTTCAATTAAAATACTCGTCGCTATTAGCATTGATTGATTGCTTTTGACTGAAAAAAAAAATGAATTATAATTTTCAAGCTTATCTATCACATTTATGTATAATATTCACACATTACCTTTTCTGTGTGTTATTGGATTTTTTGTTTAAATTCCGTTGTGCCACCTAAAAAGTAGAACAGTATCGAATGAGATAATATAAATTTGTTGAACTATTACCTGTACGATGAACTTTCCATATCTGCCTAACTGTAATCTTAGTGCGATAAAGACACATGGTTGAAGCATCTAAAAATGCGCACAGATTATAGAATAGTAAATTATTTCATAATAAATATTTATAATTAACTTTGAGAGATAAGTACTTATCAACCCATCGTTGAGATAAAAAATTCTTTATAATCGAAAACATTATTTTAATGTTAGTAGTGTGATTTTTAAAATCTGTGATGTGTTGACATTCCTGTTCTTAAATACAAAGGCAATATGTACAAAATTTTGATAGCATTGTCAATATCAGTATGTTACTGTTTTGGTTTAAATATATTGGTGGTATTTCCACATTCCGGCAAAAGTCATTTTATGGCGTTTGAACCTTTATTCAAAACTCTCGCAAAAAGAGGACATAATCTAACAGTTATCAGCTACTTCCCACAGAAGAACCCAATACCTAACTATAGAGATGTCAGCTTGCACAACCCTAGTATTGATGTAGAGGCCATTGACTTGGAGCAACTGCCTAGGTCAAGAATAATGCATTATCACGGTGCACTTATGTTATCTTGGTTTGCTGAAATGGACTGTCCTAGAGGTTTGCAGAGCGAAAATTTTGCGAAATTTATTCTGGAAGACAATAAATTTGATGTGACTTTGGCAGAAGTGTTTAACACTAATTGTTTCATGGGTTTAGTTAAGAAATATAAAACACCATTTATAGGTAGGTAACATAATTAAACAATTTTTTTGTCATTATTTTGTTACAAAAATAGTAATATTTTGATTGGAAGTACCTATCAGTTTTCAAATATGGAATTACCTTGTTATAGCTTTCCCGGATGAAAAATCATGATTTTTCTGTCTTTTGAAAATCTAAATTTGTATTACGGAACAATGATTTTATAACTTAATTCCTGCCTCAATAAAAAAATGTATGAATAATAAATATAAATATAAGAAATTAATTAAAACATTTTTAATTCAAAAATATATAAAATTCGAACAAATAACAAATAACATGTAAATTTGGTGTAAAGATATGTTGATGTCCTGTAAGACTCTTAAACTATTTTCAGTGTTTTTTTGTTAAGTATATGTATGTATATTACAAATCTAATTACATTTAGTTATACATAAGTATTACATGCCATTGTCTGTACAGAGAACAGAAACATTCAAACACAGACTGACTTATCAGTCTAGCTGAAGTATCTGTTTTTCTAAACTTGATTTTGTAATTGTAATTGTAATTATTTCAAATACTAAATTTCAAATACTAAAATTTCAAATGATAATTGCAAAAATTGCTATTGAAATCATTTGCTAAAACCAAGACGAAAAGATTCTAATTATTAACAGAGTCAATGTTCAGAGAGTGCTGAATTTAAAAAAATAATATATTTTTTACAATAACTAAGAGAGGATCACATTTTTCTTTCTGTCATTGTTTGCGACCATGTAATATAGTTATTACAGTCAGATAAAAGTTAACGATTAAAGAATAATTCAGGAGCATACAATAGATTCAAATCTTATCAAAAACAAGAAAGAAATACAGCACATGGGACGCTTACAAATACAAGATTTCATAATACTTAATGGATGTTTAGAATAGTAATTTAACAATCTGCCAGAATTTATATATTTTTCATAAAAGTTCGGAATAACCTTATTTTGATTTCTAATTAGTAAGATAATTAAATTAAGTCATGAGAATTTTATTAATGATAATTTGAAAAAGTTTAAACAAAGATTTGACTATCCACACTATGTAATATAATTCTTAACAATAATAATACGACCGAAAATATTAAACAAAATGATATGAATGAAGTTAAAAAGTTTTATAAAATTCCGTATGTTAAAGGATTCTGAAAAATTAAAAAAGGAATTAAGTAACGATAATACACAGTTTATTTTCTATCACTCAAAAACAGTAGGCAACTTATATGATTCTATGAAAGATAAATTAGATTTAAATTTAATCTGATGTAGTATATAAGATACCTTGTAACGATTGCAATAAAATATATACAGGGTGATTAATTAAGAATGGGCAATCTCTGAACTGGAGATACTACACACCAAAATATGGCGATTGAGCCAAATATGCCTTTTCCAATGTTGCTGGTTTAAAAAATACAGAGCGTTCAATGCTAGAATGTTATTTTGAAATATCTCAATAACTTGGAAACCTGTCGGAGTATTAAAAAAAAATTGGCACAATTATATTTTTTGGCACGGCAAATAAGAACTTTCAACTAATTTTGACGTCACTAATAGAGAGTGCCACTTATGGCACAACATGTTTCTTTTAAATGGCAGAACTTTTTTGCTGTTTAGTGTATCCATCTGTCTATTGAAACAATCGATTCTCCTACCTGTTGTATCTAAAAAAGGTATATCTTGTTGAAGTCGTTAGGAGTAACAGTTTTCGAAATAATCCTATTTGAAATATTCAGTGCATCGATTGAAAACTGTTATCGTTTCAGGTAAAGTGGCTTTTCTACTGAAAATACAGCAAAATTTTACTTGAACAAGTTGTTCATAACAGTAAATTATGGGGACGTGAAAAATTTGAAGATGATCGGCGAGGTTTGATTTTGAAACCATTTTTCAGCACAAAGATTTTATCAAAGCAGGTCTTCCTGAAATTTTGTACGGCCCTATAATTTACCGTTCTGAACAACATTTTAGCTGTATAGTCTGATAAAAATTTGTTTCCTCGGGACATTCGTATTTGGTGTAGTTCTAAACAGAAAATTGATTTATGTGTTAGGTTGTTGCTCCATTAAATTTAAATATTATTAGCCTGCATATTATTTTTGTGTGTTGAATTTATTGTTTATTCATATAATTTTTATTTTTTTCAGTCCTTTTTAAATAAAAAACGAAACGTCGACTTTATTTTAAAATCCAATAGTATATCTGATTATCCTCTACTGACAAATTGTACAGAATTATAGAGCAGGATATTAGAAGTTCGGAATTTTTATTTAATTATCAGGTCAATAAAATTATCGTATCAGCATCGTGTCAAGACTTGCCATACTAAAGTAATAACCTATCCATGCTTAACAGGTCTATCATCATGTATTATTATGCCATGGATACCAGACTGGTTAGGAAGCCCGTACCATCCAGCTTACATTCCTAACTTATTCATGGATTACACAGATCACATGTCTTTCATGGAACGCCTGGAAAACACCTTGATGTATTTCTTTACTAGACTAGTCTTTAAATACAAAATGGAGACACCTGGAAATGAACTGTCCAAGAAGTACCTCGGCGAAGATTTGCTAGAAAACGGAAACCTCATGCACAATATAAGTTTGCTTCTCTCAAACACTCACTTCAGTTTGAATCTCCCTCGACCACTCGTACCAGCAGAAGTAGAAGTAGCTGGAATTCATTTGGGAACACCAAAACCATTACCCTCGGTGAGTTATAATATCCTTGAAATTAAATCAATTACTATCACTAGGTCATCTAAATCACAAGATCACTTGTACAGTCTTTTTCAAACTACGGTTAGCGATATCATAAGAAAATTAGCAACTAATTTTGGGAATTTGGATGTGCAACAAAAATGGAGCGCATATTTGAAATTTAATCGGGACACCATAATGTTTATGGTTTCGTTCCAAAATTACAGTTTAAACACTTCTAGACTGGAGAATGCGATATAGTTTAGTGGAAGGCTCCTGGAGATAAAATATATTAAAACTAGTTTAACGTTTTTACTCAAAATTGTTCGAATCTGAGTTCTGGTCTGAATGGTCGATGTGTGAAGCTTGACAAATTGATTGTATTTGTGCCATTCGTAAGGTTTAACTCGCGCCCTTTATTGACTAACAATATTATTTAAATTCCTTTCTGTTTTCCAACAATCGAGCTTTAACTATGTGGAAATAATTACTGATTGATTTTCACTGGAAAGCTTAAACATAATGAATAAAAAATTCTTTTATATTTTTTAAAATTCATCATTTTTTAACTGAAAGTAAAAAAGCATTTGCTTATGAAATTAGTTTACCTGCTATTTTGACTTGTGCTGAATATAATACTGTATTAATGCGAAGCTTGATTTAGGCATATGTTTATACTGAAGCTCAGTGGCACTATTATGTGAAGATTTTGAGTTTTCCGAACTTAGAAGAGCAAAAATGGATACGTGTGACGTCAATACTGTATCTCAATGTAAAAGAATCCTCTTTAATGGTTTTAAAATAAAAGTTGAAGGACATTGTAACTTGGGAGGTTATTATTTAATTATCGCTACGAACAGTACGTAACGACAATGTTTATTGAAAGAGAGCAACATTATCATATGTGTCTTTGAAATATTATATAGATCATCTACTTGTTTTACTTATCGATCTTTAGCTTTCTAATCCACGGTCCCGTGCTCACTGAAATGGGACACTTATTGAATTTATTAAAAAGAAAACGCCACATTTGCAAAGAAATGTTTTTAATAACAATAACAAGAGACAAATAAAGCGTTAACAAGATTAAAACAACAACAGGGACAACAGGGTCCACAAACAAGTGTTTAACTAGACGCTATGAATAATCTTATAAAGGTAAACAATAAGACAGGAATAGCCTCACGAACTGGATTTAGAAATTTAACTTTAATACTGAACAAGAAAAAATGTATTATTTTAATCGAATGGTGTTTGTCCTAGACAATTTCGTGGAAATATAAGCTTAAAAATGGTATTTAAAAATTTACTCTGACCACGCCTCCACAAAACGCCAGAGCGTAGACCTGTGACGTCAGATGCCATTCGTACGTATATATCTAAATATAGCAGTATGCTTTAGTTCATATCTATATGCGATTTCCGTGCTTTTGAACATCGCAGTACATGCGTTTAGGAGAGATGAATTGTCATTTGTGATAGTATTAGGTACTATTTTGTTAAATAGACATTGGTATTGAATAAAGTTATAAAGTATTGCATTGTATTATTATGTACGAATACAGCATACAACGTCTAATAAAAAATATTTCACCGTGCCAAAAAAAAAGAACAGGAAAATGTGATGTAGGGCAATGAAGCGCGACGAAGGGAAGCATTGCAACCGTTGTTTGTTTGTAAAGATCATTTTAATATAAGTTTAATTGGAAATATAGGTAGGTTTAAGTTTATCGAAAAAATTAAAATATAAAGATGTAAGGAATCAATTAAAATTTTTTATTAGACTGTCAAAATGTATACAGTGCGTTCAGAAAATGAATGGTAAAGCAAACTTACCTCTCTTCCATTTATTGTAGTCAGCGCTTCATTCCGATTCCAAATAAGATGTTCTATATTTTCTCCTACCATTTACGTCACTTAGAATGTTCTTTGAGACATTAATATAGTTGTGTTACCTGACTGGAATAAAGTTATCCATACCTTTACAACCACGATTAATGACAAATAGTATTGAATAAATTACATTGGTTTAATTTATATCCACAATTTTTCCATAGAACTGTTTATTAGTTACATGCTGCGTTTATTGTAATGTAGGAAATTCACGTATCTGCATATACAGCTCATGCGCATCACATAAGCCCCATCCATATCTACGGGTCCGTCTATCTCAGTTTCGATTTACCATGCGTCATAAATCATGGCTGGAAACGTGTGGATAACTTCACTCCAATAGTAAAAATTTATAAAATTAATATAATAAAATTAATAAATTTTAAATATCGTTATTCATTACTTGCACTTATTATTTTTCAGATAAAAACAAGCAGTTTAATGTGAAATCATATGGCATAATTTTATAGATACCGCAAATAAAACCATCTATATGGTACTTACGCAACAGCATTATCGCCGTAATTGTCACGAGCGGATCTATATTGTAAACCATGGGATAAATTACGTTTAACAATACCACATCACTAAAACACAAAACTACAAGAAACGAACGCCTGTTTACATCACCAAGACATTGCCCTTGTTTTTGAGAATTCTTACGCCTCCTTCTGTCATTGCTAGTATTAGAATATCGATTTGTCTTTATTTCATGGTGCTAAAGAGGATGTCCAGATAGTCTGAAGGTTCTTTTAAGAAACTTGTACAGATAACCCACGATTTGGTAATATTGCTCTACTAAGTGATATGTTCAAGAGGAATAATAATTGAATGATTTGAATGGCTGTATTAGTGACGAAATGTGCTCTAACTTGACAACGCTACTTAAAACTATTAAATTTCATATCTACCTATTGGTTTTTTTCTTTTTTTTTGAGAATATGTCGACCCTAAACACACAACGCTTTGACTTTCGTTGCAGCAAGATATGTACTTTTATAGTATAGTACGTATATTACTTTTATTAGATTATGTCGATTAAATTCTTTCCAAGTAGTAACGAATTCCAAAAATACCCTAAACTATTTGTACTGTTGTGTTAGAATATTTCAAAATCCTGACGCTATTTTGATGTCATATATCTGAGTTATCTGGAAAAAAATTATTTAATAGAAACGAAGAGGAACTACAATACATTTTTTATGCAATTAGACTACTAGTTTTGTTTAAATTATTACTATAGCAGACACAAAGAAATTAAATAATTTCATGTATGTGTTACGTACTAAGGTTAAATTTTAATCTTTTCAAAAGATATTAATTGAAAAATTGTGTTTCAGTAATAACTACCAAGAATTTATCAATTATATCTTTAAATAAAATATTTAGAATATTTATAATTACCTTGTAGTAAAAATACACTTCGCTGATAATAACATTTAAAGTACCGCAAAACTAAATAATAATTGTGTCAGATAAAATATATGTATACTCGTTGCAACATATTGGTTTACAACATGAATCAAATTTTATTTAAATTATATCGACTTAACTGCTTGTTCTATATCACATGTGTCGAATTATGACGCGTTTTAATAATGGTTTTTGGGCTGGCAACCTTTATGTTGCGGCGACTGTACCTATTTATAAACATTTATACATAAAGATATACAGACATTATTTAACAAAAAACAACCAAGTAGTCATTATTGGTTATAAATAAAGATATTTAATAATTAAATGCAATTATTTAAAAATGGTTTATTTTTTAAATGTTTTTAGAATATAGAAAAATGGATTAATGAATCAAAGGATGGCGCCATATTCTTCAGTTTAGGGTCTCTGATTCAGGGTCATACATTTCCTAAGGAGAAACTGAATGCATTTTTAAAGGCTTTCAAAAGATTGCCGCAGAGAGTGCTATGGAAGTGGGAAAATGAGACCATGGAAAATAAGCCTGACAATGTCATGATTCAGAAGTGGTTACCCCAGCTTGATATACTAAGTAAGTTGTTATGACGTTTGTTTCTGTCACCACATTCAAATTCGACGTTTACACTTTAACAAAGTCTTTCTTATAGTTATCTTTACTACTTATTTTGTAAATTTACAAAAATTTATCAGATTCAGAAATCCGAGAAGTAGTTTGTACAGGGTTTTTCAAAACAAAGGCGAAACATTTCAGAGGGTGATTCCTTGCTGAAAATAAAAGGTAGTTTTTTATATAAATGTTGGGTCACAAGTCAACCATTAGGGAGATATCGCGTTGCAAAGATGGCGGGAAAAAGAGTGTTTTTATTGTTTTCCTCAGAAGCGAAAAGCGCGGGAATGGTAAAATTTTGTGGAAGTGTTACCATCATCAAAAGACATTTGTGACATATTTTTTCATTTTTTGAATATAATTGGAAAGGGTTGAAATAAACTACCCCTTTCAGTTTTTTTAACTATACTTTCAAAAAACTTCCTTAACGACGTAGAAAAAAATAAATTAGGTTAAACCCATTAATTTAGAAACTTTTTTCTCTCTTATACTTTTTTGATAAAAAAGTATAAGAGTATAATGTAAAGTATTGCACGTCGGGGAGAGGCAGTTTTACTACACCATTATTAGGAAAAACTCTAGTTGGCTGCTGTCAATTTCCGGATGTTTCCATTGTTGCTTTGACAAATAGCAGTTTGTACTATTTTAACATTTTAAACAGATCCCAGGGTTCTCATTATTCAGTCGGTACAGCCATTGACAAAAAACCATTCTTAGCTCGAAATCTCTGGGTAAAAGAGCTTGAACCCTCTGTACGTGGGTAAAGGTATAACTGTTGTTCTTTTAAAATTCTCCATATTTAGTAGATTAGTATTTAATTCCTGTGCAATTGTCCTTGTACTGGTTTCAGGATGCGCTGCAATAATATTTAAGGCTGCAACTTCGGCTGTTCCCGGTGTAGGCCTGTATCAAAACTTCTTTTTTTTTAATTTTCCGGATTCACATAGCCTTCGATGAAGCTTAGCAAATATACTGTGATGAGGAATTCTACGATTAGGATACGCTTCTGCATAAAGGCGACAAGCAAGGAATTTACATTTGCCCGGCCGTACATAAAGTGTATGTCTGTCATTTCTGCATTTGTGAAAATAACCATTTTTATTGCATCCCAACGTACTCTGCAATCAAACACATCACACAACGGAAGGCAAATTATCCCGTAAACCACTCTCAAAATGTTAAAATAGTACAAACCATTTGCTATCTGTCAAAGCAGCAATGGAAACATCCGGAAATTGACAGCAGCCAACTAAAGTTTTTCCTAATAATGGATGTAGTAAAACTGCATCTTCCAGACGTGCAATACTTTACATGTTATTTTTTAACGTAGAAACAGTTAATTTTATCAAAAAAATATGAGAGAGAAAAAAGTTTCAAAATAAATCGGCTTAATCTTAAAGTTTTTTTAAAGTATAGTTAAAATACTGAAAGGGGTAGTTTATTTCAACCCTTACCAATTATTTTCAAAAAGTGAAAATATATGTCACAAGTGACTTTTGATGATGGTAACACTTCAACAAAATTTTACCATTCCCACGCTTTTCGTTTCCGAGAAAAACAATAAAAACACTCTTTTTCCGCCATCTTTGCAACGCGATATCTCACTAATGGTTAACTTCTGACCCAACGTTTATATAACAAACTACCTTTTATTTTCAACAAGGAATCACCCCCTGAAATTTTTCGCCTTTGTTTTGAAACACCCTGTATATAAAAACTAAGGAGTAAACAAGTCAGGACGATATGTTTGGTATTTGTAGCGGTACTTTATCATTGTGGTCCTATTCGAGTTTATTTTCAAACGAAAACCTTTACAATAAACAGTTTAGTTATATATTAAGCAATGGTATTCAAAATTTTCTTGCATTATTGAGCATTTGAAATTCAACAACGACATTCAGTAAATGTGTGGGTTATAATTGTGAACGGAGTACTTATTGTCCCTTTCAATCTAGAAAATCGCGTTACTAGTGCTCTTTATTTACAATTTTTGAGTAATCATTCACCGGTACTCCTTTAAGAAATTAATCTCAACGTTAGCTGGCATATGTGGTTTCGACAACATTTGGATCATAATGTATGAACGATGAATAGGCCGAGGTCCATTTGTGTGCCCCCTCGATTGCCCGACCTAAATGCACTGGATTTATATTCTTGAGATCACATAAAAACTATAATGTATATTACCGAAGATAACTCTGAACAACCGATGTGAAATCGCATACATGCTACCACTGAGGCACTGCGACTACAGCCTGGTTTGGAATTTTAGGAAAGTCAAACATTTGTCATTATTTGTCCTCAGCTATAATTTCCCAAGTTTATGCGTATACATTTAGAATCACCCTGTATAAAGAAAAACACATAGGCATATAATTTTTATAATCAAGTCTACCAAAAACTTTCGATACATATCTAACGACTTATGATAAAATCATTAGGTGTTGTAGCGCATTTACCTGAAATGATTCGACTGGTGCATATAACGAGATGCTAGTAGAATTATTAGTAGAGAGATATGTAACAAACATTTTGAAGCCATCAGAAAACGTCATTCTACTTATTAATTTGAGTGACTGGTTTCATACAGAGGTAGCGTTTTGGCAGTTGCCATCTTTTTATTTATACATCAATTTGCAGATTCACATTAGTGATTGGTTTTTATAATATATATATTGTCATTCCATACTAACAAAATGTAGGGGAAGTACGTCAATGTTGCTTATTCAATGGAAGCCAAAGATTAATTTATTTACTGTGTTAAAACTACTTTGTACCTTCGGTTAAACATTTAGCAGATGTTAACAAACGAAAGAAAGCATTGTTCCTGCTTGATTGCACCATAACACCCATCCGAAGAGAAATTAAATTCAATCTAATTTCAAAGTTTTATGTTTGCTGCCAAACTACTTTACATTGCTCACTGATTCAACCAATGGATCAGTGCGATCAGTGAACATGATCACATGAAATAGACAATTGGGATGAAGAAGACGAAATTCTACTTTTAGTTTTAGCAAAGAGAAATGAAAACAGTGATTTAAATAGAATTAAGGACTGTTTATCAAAACAAGCGAAACATCAAAATTAATAGAAGACGAAATACGGCAGTGGGCAAATTAGCAACTGAATCCGAATCTCTTGTGTGAAAGTTTATTGTTACTCAGGAACCTAAATAGATACTTTAGATTTTATGATATCCCATTATATTAAACAAATAATTTTAACTAAAATAAAATCTAAAACAGTACCATTTACAGAAAAATATGTATTTAGGAAATTACTTGTATATGCAGAATTAAAGTTCCCACCTGAAATAGAATATTAATTACTGTTTAGTCCAAACCAACATGAAGATTGAATGTGTACAAAAATACGTCTGGCAAATCCCTTATTATACTTTTGTTTCCAAATTACAATTTTTATGTGTAATTTATTAACTTGAGTGCGTAGGTGAAATATCCAATAAATCCCATTACGTCACATTAGGGGGCCCAGATGTATGCAATATCCATTCTAAAAGTATTAGCTGCGCTTGGGGCATAATATTCCATTATCTACATGAGGGAAAAGTTTCATTTTTATCGAAAAATAATATTTTATCATCATATTATGCACTTAGTATCAACACAATTTAATTCCATGTTTCTCATTCACTTCCAGTGAATTGGATATAACCAATCCAATTTCAATTCCAGTATTAGGTTTAAATGATAATAGTATTTATATAATCAGTTTATTTCTTCCTTAAAAAATTATTTCAGATGGCAAAACCTAAATATAGAAGTTAGTAGTTTATACAAAACTGCTTGGATATGTCACATATGACCATACCACATCGGATCACACCAATTTATTATAGCAACAAACCAAACGCATTTAAAACATAAATGAAATTTTAGGTCATCCGAATGTTAAGGCATTCATTTCCCATGGTGGGCTTTTGGGAACCATAGAAAGTGTACATTGTGGCGTGCCTATGGTCCTTTTACCTCAGTTAGGTGATCAACATACCAATTCTAGGGCTCTGGAGTCTGTAGGAGGAGGCATCGTTCTCAACTTAAAAGACATTACAGAAGATACTGTGTACAAGGCTTTGACAACAGTGTTAAGCCCAGAGTAAGTATACATGCCCTTATAACTGTAGCAGTAATTTTTTGTGGAGCTAGAGTCTCTAAAAATAAAGTACCAAAGAATTTCCAGCAATAACAGCTAATTTTATTTATACGACAAAAAATTCAATTAGATACATAAATTGTTGGCACTTTTTTTATTAAATTAGAATTAAATATTATTGGTTTAAGCTGACTGAGTTTTAAACTAGAAATACACCTTGTTTGAATTAGTCATGTCCTAATAATAAGAAGAGTAAATAGTTTGAATTACACTACTAAATTATTTGAAATAAATCTGTTAGATAAAAGTCTTCCACAATAGTGCCGAGTCTCTGGTTTATGTGCCTTCTACAGAAGTAAATTCATGAAAAGACTGAGTAAAATCTGGCGCATATTATATTGGCTAGTTTTATAAGACTTTGTTAATGTTAAGTAATAAGTCAATTTAGCCTGAAATTTAAGTTTTCCAAGGCAAATACGGAAGGGAGTGAATTTGTGTGTATTGATGACAAAGCAATATATGGTTCTCAAATGCAAAAAAATGAATAATGACGCTTGTGATTTAGGGGTATGCTGTGGAACTATACATAGTGTCCCATAATGAATTGTTCATATAGTAACATGTGATTTCTAACGCCATAATAATATTATCTGGCCAAACTTAATTTAATCCAAAAGTTGATAGTATCGGGTATCAAAATAAAAAGTTTCCTGCAAAGTAATTGATATGAGGTTTTTTGACATCAGAAATTAAAATTTCCTCATAATAGAATATACAGAGCACACAAAAAAAATCAAAAAGGGCAGTTCTAAGAACTACCATAAATGTTTATGGTTCTTATTCGTTTTGAACTTGTCAAAATTATCAATAGTATCTACCTCGGTGCGACACATTTCACTATTTATATATATATATATAAAGCTGTTTACAGGCCTTTTAGGCCCAGAGCTGTGTTATTCTCCTCCATTCCATTCTGTCCTTCGCCTTTCTTTTCCAATCCGTTACATTTTTCTCCCTTAGATCTATTGCCACTGCCTCTCTCCTTCGCTTCCTTGGTCTACCTCTTTTTTTCTTGTAGTTAGGTTTACTCCCTACTATTTTCTTAACTGCCCTTTCATCTTCCATACGTTCTAGATGTCCTAGCCACTGCACTCTTCTGGCTCTTACAATTTCGTCTGTTGTTGGTGCCTGGTACATTGCATATATTTCCTCATTATTTTTCCTTACATAGCCTTCCTCTGTCTTCTTACCCCTAGAATTCTCCTTAAGATTTTCCTTTCCCACCTTAAAAGGTTTTCTCTTGACTTCTTATTGAGAACCCAGGTTTCACTACCATACAGCGCTGTCGGTCTCAAAATTGTTTTATACATTCTAAATTTTACTCCTTTGGACAAATTTTTTGATTTCAGTAAGTGGTTGACTGCTGCCGAACTTCTGTTTGCTTTTATTATTCTCCTATTTATTTCTTGTTCCTCATCACAGTTAGCTGTTATTAGCGCCTCCAAATTTACATATTCTTGAACTTCCTCAAACTCCATCTCTCCATGCTCTGTTCTCAATTTAAAATTGGTATCCTTTTTTTTGTTCTCCTGTTCTCAAAAGCTTACTTTTCTCTTGATTTATCTGCAATCCCACTTTACGTGCTTCCTTCACAAGTTTTCTCGTTACTTCTTCTAATTCCCTACTATCTCTAGCAATAATAGCCACGCCATCTGCATAACTTACAATTTGATGACTTTTAAACAATATGTGTCCTTCTCTGTTCAACTGACTGTCTCTTATGACCTTTTCTAGTACTAAATTAAAAAGAAGCGTTGAGAGTGGGTCTCCTTGTCTCAGTCCTGTATCAATAGTAAAGCCTTCCGAACATTCACCTTTTATTCGTACTTTGGATTTGGTATTTTCAAAGGTCATTTTCAATAGCCTAATCAGTTTGGTTGGTATCCCAAATTGTTTCAAAATTTTACTTAGTTTATTCCTTTTGATCGAATCATATGCTTTCTTGAAGTCCACAAATAGAACCATTGCTTTGATCCCATACTCATAGCATGTAGTCAGAATTTCCTTCACCATGAAGATTTGGTCCATTGTTGACCTTCCTTTTCTAAAACCTGCTTGATACTCCCCTATTTGTAGTTCTGCTATAGGTTCTATTCTCTGTTTTATTAACGTTGCCATAATTTTGTACCCTACATCTAACAATGATATACCCCTATAGTTTCTGCAGTCTGTTGCATCTCCCTTTTTTAAGATTGGGATAATCAAAGCATCTCTCCAATCTTCAGGCATACATTCTCTTCCCCAGATCATTCGTATCATTTCGTATATTCTTTGTCTTAAATCCTCTCCTGCGTACTTAATGTTCTCTGCTGTTATTCTGTTTTTTCCTGGACTTTTGTTATTCTTTAAAGCTTCTATAATTGTATCTATTTCCTTTTTTGTAGGTTCTTCTATATCCACTTCCTCTTCTCTTCCCGGTATCATCTCCTCGTGCTCCTCTCCTTCCCTTACACTCTCTTCATTCAACATATCTGCAAAGTATTGCCTCCATCTTTCTCTCACTTCTGTTTCCTCTGCAATTAGATTTCCACTTTCATCCCTCACATATATTACTTCCTTCTTTATCTTTTTCCCTTTTTTATCTCTCTGTAGAAGTTACGTATTTCCTTCCTTCTTATAATGTTGCTCTATTTCATCTATTTTCTTAACCTGTTCTGCTCTCTTCTTTTGTCTAAACACTTTCTTCGCCTTTCGTCTTTGTTCCCTGTATTTTTCTTTATCTTCCTCTTGTACTGACTGAAGTGCTTTAATTCTTAGCTTATTTCTCTTTTCCGCCTCTCTTATACACTCATCATCCCACCATCTTTTCCTCCCTGCAAACTCTTTTTTTGGTATTACTTTCTCACTTGCTGTTTGTATGACATTTTCGATCTTTATCCATTCTTCATTTATATTTGCTTCCAATATCTGTATGTTTTCTTGCAAACCTTTCCTTATCTCTTCTTCATACTTCTTTTTGGTTCTCTCATTTTGTAATGACGCCATATCTAGTTGTCTTTTTTTCCTTTGTAATCCTTTCCTTTTAATAGGTTTTTTTATCTTCAAATCTATTCTCACTAGATAGTGATCCGAGTCTATGTTTGCCCCTCTGCATGACCTAACATTTTTTATTTAAATATTCCTACAAAAAGAAATCCAACGGATTTAAGTCAGGAGATTATGGCGGTCATGGTACCGATCCTCCTTGTTCAATCCATCAGACCCCTTAAACTTCCTTAAGGTACTCCCGAACATTTTGTCGGAAAGAACCACTTTCGGAGTTGGACAGCTAAGAGCACGTCTTCCAGAAGTCCAGACAGATGATTTCGAAGGAACTGGAGATACTGAACCCCATCCATTCGATTTGGTAATATGAATGGTCCAATCAAGTGGTCATCGACAATCCCTGTCCACATTTAAGGAAAAGCGTTGTTGGAAATAATTCCGTTGAATCGCGTGCGGATTTTGAAAATCCCAAACATGAATGTTATATATTTCCCATTTCGTGTAAATAAATAGCTTCATCTGTAACGAACACGTCAGCTGTAAAATTTTGAGCATTTTGTTGCAGCAACTGTTCACAAAATCTAATTTGGAAGGGATAATCCCTCGGTATTAATGCTTGTACATGATACAGATATAATTGGGCCTCGTGTACAATACGCTACGCTGTTGATTAAGATATTCTTTGTACTCGTTGAGCGATTTGCTTGGTATTTACTCGGGGATTCACTTCAGCAATCTTTAAAATGTGTTCATCAGCTGCTGCTATACGCCGTGGACGCCCTGGACCCTTGTTTCTTCCACGATTCGGTTGAAAATGTCCCTTGTCACGCCCGCGTTGCAGTACCGCGGTAAAAGTAGCTGCATTTGGCACATAGGTACCAGAAAATCGTTATGCGCACAGACGGAAAGATGCTAAAGCATTTTGTCTTACTGAAAGCGATGTAAAGTTTTAAAATATTACAAATTAAATAATTGTTTTTTCGGAAACTATAAGGATTTAATATATTGTTTTACGATATATTAATTTCATTTTTCATAACTCATCTATTCCTAATTTTTTTTGGATAAGTTGTGAATCACCCTGTACATCCAGCAGCCCTACGGCCATTTACAGAAATGCGAAATAAAATTAAAATGTAGTTGTACATGTAGTGTTGAAAAGTAATATAATCTACCAACTAGATACCAACTTAAAATTACGAACTTAATTAGAAATCAGGTTAGATTTTTTCTTTTTAAATTTTGATAAAATGAAATTAAAAATTGATTAATCTTCTACACATGAATGTAATTGGTGAGTGAAAATGATGACGCGGCAAAACTAGAGATGCTAAGAGGCAAATATATTAATAACATTGGCGAATCAACAAAATTGTGAATTAGTTTTCTTCTACAATATAAGAAGGTAAATTATTAGGACTATTTGACAATTTGCCTTTCAGTTTCTTGCTGACATTCAAAATTTGATCTTTAGAAATGTATTTTAATGTAAAAACACCATAAATTAATTATCTACAGGAAAAAAAAGAAACATTTTCAAAATGACTGCCAAAAGTACTCACCACAGAAAGTTGCATTGTTTAGTATCTTCAGGTGTGCTAATATGTATGGATAGATGTCACAGTTACAGTAATTTAGAGAACTGTGAAAATTATCCTCATCTAAGCAGAAAGCTTATACATGGTGATTCACAACTTATCTAAAAAAAATTGGGAATAGATGCATTATGAAAAATGGAGTAAATATAGTTTTTTTTTGTAAAATCGTTTTAGAGTCCGAGTAAAAAATTATTGAAGTAGTATTTTCAACCTTTACATCGCTGGGCTACTCATTCTCTAGCCAGGCGATTCCGAATATTGAAGTCCGATTACATTTTGTAGGTATTAAAGTTTCCAGTAATGCCAGTGCTTATATTAGTTTTTCAAGTGTCAAACGTGGCTTACGTGTATAGCAACTCGGTTTATGAATACCGTTTTAATTTATGGCGATGTGAAAATACTTTAGCAGAACGGTTTCCCGCTAAACATCTACCAAATGCAACTACTTTTACCGCGATGTGCAGTGAGTGCAAGTGTAGTGTAAGGCGAGGGAAATTTGAAACTGAATCGTGGAAGAGATGGAGGTCCAGGGCGTCCACGGCGTATTGCAGCAGTGTGGCACACTAGGCTCAATTTTATCCGTACCATGTACAGAGTAGCCAAGCATTAATACTAAAGGATTGGACGAGCAGGACCGGTACGATGCCAGTCACGATCTCCTGACTTAAATCATTTATACTTTTTTTGTGGGGATATTTAAAAACCATGGATACCTACTATTGATGATTTACGCAAACGTATCATAGTGACTGCTAATTCGACACGGACAAGAAACGGAAACATTTGTGTTAGTTTGTAGAAGCTGGGTAAGACGGGCTTAAAATTTTGTTGTAACATCAAGTTTGTCAAACTATTTTATTAATTAAATCTTAATTAATCTAATATATAAAATTCTCGTGTCACAGTGTTAGAAGCCATACTCCTCGGAAACAGCTTGACCGATTTTTATGAAATTTTATATGTATATTCGGTAGGTCTGAGAATCGGTTGTAATCTATTTTTTATACCCCTAAGTGATAAGGGTGGTCCACCCTTAACAATATTTTTTTATTTTTTAGACAAAATTATTTATTTTTTATGATGTGGCAATAAAAAATACATGCAACCCTTAATTTTCATCATTCTATCACACACCCCTATTGTTTGATAACAATTTCAGTAATTTAATAATTTTTAACCCTGGCCGATAACTGATCGATCATCACTAGATCAGTTATCCCCGCCAGACATCTACCGGTGTCACTTCTCACCCAGTAAACAGCACGGAGTAGGGATGAGAACGAAGCCGGTCTCCTGTCTCTCTCACACAATAAGTCTTCTCTCACTCCCTACACAGTTTTCGGCCATTATTATTGTGTATGCATCGAGCGTAGTAGTGACGTTTACAATTATCATTTTACCTTGTAAGTGTAATTCTCAAGTACATTTATTATTAATTTGCTAGGCCATAATTATTTATTTCCTATTTTATCAATAATTAATAAAATTATTAATTTTAAGTGTAGTTCTCACTATTTGTTAATTAAGTGATCTACATAACCTCAAAAGTACGCAACACGTGTCACGAGCTCCCTCCATCAACGGCTATTATTTTACTATATTGTTATCTTTTTGTACAGTGAACAATGCCAACAAGACGTAAAGGGGCTAATTTGGGCCGTCAAACAAGTAAAATTGCAGACACGTGAAATAATTCAAAAATTGAATGTTTCGTGTTTTGTTATTCTTATAGGCCGTCATCGTTCACAGTGCTCGATTCCTCTTTTAGTCATATACCACATCTCCACACAGTTACAATCAGTTAGTTATTTTTTATTTAACTGCCAAAATATTCACTAGAAATAATTCATATGGCAAAACAACGTTTGCCGGGTCACCTTGTAATTATTAATAATAACGGCAAACGCAGTTGAATTTGCTGTATAAAATAGGTGTTGTAAAATGTTATTTATTTCTTTCCTTGGGAATTTATTTCCATTTTTTAGGTTATCAGGTTTTACAGTGGACCAGTTTCTAGTGCCGTGCAGAAGTGTATTTTTAAATCATTTTCGAATTACCCTTTTTGAATTTTTTTACTAAATTTTTTATATTGTATTAATTAATTATTTTATTAGTAATTACCAAGACATTTTTCATACAAATTTGATTTAATTAATAATTATTCAAATTTAATTATATCAAATTATACATAATTACTAAACAAATGTTTATGTTTCTTATATATGGATTTTTAAGACACCCTTTTATGTCTCTTGGTAGTATTATAAATGATTTATAGCAATAATATTTTACTGATACTATTTTTTTACCTTAGTTTCAGGCAACAAGCTAAAGAATTATCAGAAAGATTCAGAGACCGCCCGTTGCCACCACTTGACACTGCCATTTACTGGGTAGAATACGTGGCAAAACATAAAGGAGCACCCCATATGAGAACGGCAGCTGTTAACATGCCCTTCTATAAATACTATCTGATAGACGTCGTATCCGTTTTATTCATTATCTTTAGTTTATTTATTTATATTTTATACTTAGCTATTAATGTCCTATTTCAAAAAATATTCAGACTGAAAAATAGTAAGGTTAAAAAAGCTTAATTAATCTATACTTAGAACTAGTAAATGTGTACATAAATTGTTTTCAAGCATCTACTTTAAATTTTATTGGTATAAATCAATTTTAATTAAAATAATTAGCATAATAGTAATACCTACTAACAAATGTAATATAAATAAAAAAAATCTAAATTGTTAGAATATCCATCGTGACCAATAATTTTCTTGGCAATATTAGTTACTTAGAATACAATATGTTGTACTTATTTTACAAAAATTTAAATATTTTATTGTGTTAATGCAAATGTGCGTTAAATTCAATCATTATATAATAATATATTGATAATGGCTTTAAAAGTATGCTTAGGATGGAATAATCGGAAAAAAGGACAATATAGTTAATGGTCTAGATTTTCTGACTAAGCCAACGTTTCGATTTTAAATCTTCCTCAGGGCTGCAATAGAAAACGAGATAATAATTTGTGACGTACTTTCGAGGTTCGATCGCAGATGCCGAACTAGTACAGCCACTTTAATCAGTCCCGGTTCACTCGGTGGAGAAGTTATGTCCAAGGTTCAGGAATATTATAAGACTGGGTATTCAAAATAAAATATTTATTTCATAAAATAAAATATCACCCTGTAAACAAATAATACTAATAATAATTCCCCAATATAAATAAACTAAAACCTGAAATAATAATACAAAATAACAAATAGGGCGGTAAGGAATATACGGTGCAGACGCTGAGTGTCGCGGAAAGAGCCTGCTAAACACCCAGTGTTGAAGACCACGGGGATGACGTCGAGTATCGCGGAGTAACACCTACTAAATACTCGGAGTCGACGGTCAAGACCTCCTGCGCCGCGGAGAGGGCCTGCTAAACGCTCGGAGTCGACGGAATACGGGCAAGACCTGGAGCGCCGCGGAGATTACCTGCTAAACGCTCAGGACACCCAGAGGAAGGTAGAGTGCCGCGGAAGGAACCTGCTAAGTACCCTAGGGTAGAGGAAGGTTGAGGGCCGCGGAAAGAGCCTGCTAAGCACTGCTGGTGAAGGCAATTTCGCCGGCTTTTATACAGAACGGTGGGTAGTGTCGTGTGCAAAAATCGCCGGTGCGCTAGATAATTTAAAGTACCGCGTGCGACAAAGAATTAAAGTACAGTGTGAGCAAAATAAAATAGGTTCATTATAAATTATAACAAAAATATTAACAATTTGAAATTTAAAACAAAAAATTAGATATACATTCATATAAACAATTTGAAAAAACATATTAGATTATTATTAATTAAAAACCAAACAAGTAAGACAGAATTAGATTAAAAAATTAGTAGCAACCTTACCCAGTGAGACAAAACCAGTCAAAAAGGTAAAATTGTTATGCATCATACAACGAATAAGTCAAATAGGAAAAAAATGCTTTTGTGAAAATTTACGTGTTTTTTACCATAAAAGGACAGCACTGGAATAGGTCAACTATATTCGTCTATAAAAGACAAACTAGAAAAATCGTATCTATCTCACGTAGTTTATGGTATTCAATATAATGTTTGTTTGGAGATGTATATTAGACAGACAAAAAAAATCAAACATAGAATGGACTCTCATAAATCGTCATGTAACCCTAAATTCTATATTAACAAAAAAAAACATACATCATTTCAAACAACCATAATTTCAATTTTAATGATGATTCAATTAAGATTTTTGATAAAGAATATAATTATAAAAAAACTTATTAGCGAGGTGCTTTGTATACAATTGTAATGAAGTAATTTTTCACCGCCCCGAATGAGACATTGAAAGCCGGCCGACGCTCAAACTCCAGCCAGTGCGAAGGAAACCACGAGAACCGAACACGCATCGAACCGCGCACCAGAGACTCTAAGAAGTCACTAAGTGGACGAACCGTGAATTTTACAGTTTAAGTCCACATATTTGAACACCGCCGATTTTTCTAAGTTCAAAAGTGGCATTTCAGTAAAATAGTTCGGCACCAGCCATCCAAAGCGAGGTAGTAGCAACCATCTGCGTAAGTCTTCCTAGCGAGGTGAGCACTGCAGTGTCAGTACCAGCCGACCGCTCGTGCCAGCTAGACGTGATCAGCCGGGGAAGTGAGTAAGAGGTTGTTAGGGAAAACTTGGCCGCTATTAGTTGAGTACTAATCATACTTTATTTTCCAGCTTGTGTACTGTGCTACGGCGTGGGTAGAGTCGCTGTTGCATTTCCGGTGATTTCCGTCCTATAAGCTGAAACGTGGGCCGTTATTTACCGTCGTTTACTGTACCACGGCGTGGGTGGAGTCGCTGTTGCTGTTTACCTCACCACGCGTTCAGGTTATAGGAGAACAACCTATGAGGTCAAACATGGGTCGTAACTAACTAGTACTTGTTTCTTTTCAACTATCCGGCCGTGCGTTCCAGGAGAGGAGCTGTATCATCATATTTTGTTTTTTTACGTATGTATATATTTAAATAGTGGCCAAGTCTATAGTTTTAGTTTTGCTCGCTTGATCGCTTCCTCTTACTTGGTTTCGCATTTTAGCATAGATTAACCGCGTGTATTGTTTGCTTGTAGCCGTTCAGCTGATTATGTAGTTGCTTATTCCGCTACCGACCGGATTAGTTTTGTGAACTAACTAAGTGGATTGTAATATATGTGTAGTATTTTATTGTGATTTTTATTTCTGGATAAGTATAACTCCTCCATCACGACCCTCTG
Organism: Monochamus alternatus; assembly: GCA_037114965.1. Lineage (NCBI taxonomy): Eukaryota > Metazoa > Arthropoda > Insecta > Coleoptera > Cerambycidae > Monochamus > Monochamus alternatus. The sequence continues at coordinate 27,261,561 of CM073429.1, forward strand.
GACATACCGTGTCTTCACTGTAGCCGCCCGAGTAGTGTTTCTGCACTGTAAACAAAAACTGGCGCCCGAGGTTACCGCCACCGAAGCTTTTATTGTTAACGTCTTATCTTTATTATTTTTTCTTACCGGGTTTTTTACCTTTCCACCAATTATTACATTAGTATCTCAATGCCTGATATTTGTATATTTGATTTGTAAGACTATTTGAAATATTGCAGTTTACTGTTATAAATTTATCTCATTGGATAAAACTATTTTTTCCGATTTGACTTATTTGTTGTTTGATGCTTAACAATTTTATCTTTTTGACTCTGGTTTTGTCTCACTGGGTAAGGAAATATGTTCAAATGGGTTCAAAACACTATATTTTTGCGTTGAAACAGTGAGGTGTCACAGGTCTCTTTTCAAACCGTGTTTAAAACGTCCACTGAGCCCGGTTTGAACTCTTTAGATGCTTTGCTACTGGTCTATACAGCAGTTACCTAAAAAGTAGAGATTTCAAAATCGGTTTGATTTAAATGTTTAGATTATTGTTTAAAATGGTTGATATTTTTATACTTGTTTATTTAAAAAGGAGTCGGTTGTGGATTATTTTATGCACCTCTGCAAATTTAAACGTATTGTTAGACAACCTAAATTATTTTTATATATTTTTAGGTATTAATAATAATATTGTGTGAAACTAACTACTCTGTGGACAAAAGCCCCAACCAGCGTTGAATTACACCCACAATATCTACCCATATATTCCCTATTATTAGCTTTTGTAACATGTTTTACTGTATTAAACAGGTATTTTAAGCTAATATAAATCAAATCTCCTACAATTCCTATTAATGCAGTCATATGTATGTTCTCTGATACCAAACATCTTGGTATGCTAATGAACAATTCCACAGACAAAGCTCTATTCAATAATTATCTAAAGAAACTAATCTATCTAAATTTACTAACCTTGCTTTAATGAAAACATTCTATAAATATCTAACTTCACTTCCACAGAGTAGTTAGTTTCACACAATATTATTAATACCTAAAAATATATAAAAACTGTTACATAAAGGGTATCTAAACATTATTCAAGTAGGTAATGTCATATTTAATTCATTGACAGGCTGTCACTTTTGTCATTGTCGATATTTAACTTCAAATAATTTTAATTTTTTTAATAATTTCTATAGTTAGATATTTGACTCAACTTAAAGGAGGCTACCTGAAGAAGCAATCCTAAAAAATGCAGAAATAGGTCAGATCTCATTTATTGTGGTTGAATTGTCGTGTTCCAACTGCCAAAAGTGAAGTTAGATATTTATAGAGTGTTTTCATTAAAGCAAGATTAGCAAATTTAGATAGATTAATTTCTTTAGATAATTATTGAATAGAGCTTTGTCTGTAGAATTGGTCATTAGCATACATAGATGTTTGGTATCAGAGAACATACATATGACTTCATTGATAGGAATTGTAGGAGATTTGATTTATATTAGCTTAAAATACCTTTCTAATACAGTAAAAAATAACCTAAATGATATTATAAAAGCATAATCCCATTACTTTTCTATCTAACTTTCATTAAAAATATCACTGATATGAACATGTAGGTAGGTATGTGTTTTGGTTTGCAGTTGCTAAAATCAATTCCATGTTTTTGTTGCAGATTTCACACATTTTCACAATATATGTACAAAAACATAAGCTGAAATATAATGTTAATAATTTCTACCACTAATAATCGTTCTATTTTAATCCAAATCTAGTATAGCGGTTTTATAAAACAATTGTATAACAATAATCAAAAAGTGTGAGTATGATGTTAATGAGAAACAAATATTTGATGACTTACGTTTTGAAACTATACATTTTCTTAATGCAATACATAAATGAAGTCACCATTGAATACGTTTTGAAGCAGTCTATGAATACGGTTCGTCACAAAAAATAGCTCAAAATAGAATGGAAAGATAGTCGAAAAGATGGCGAAGGGCAGTTTAGTGCATGCAGGAACTGCCATTTTATGTGAGATGTTAACTATGATACTGATGATGAGTTATATGCTTAAGAAAAAAACATAAATAGTTTCTTTTGTATTCCACAAATACTGGTATTTTTTATATAAATCAAGAAATAAACCCATGTCAATATCTGAGCACTTAGAAGACATTGTGAGTATTTATTATAGTTTAAGTAGTAGATACATGCAAGAGTCAATATTTTCTTATCAACAAAAACACTTCTGCAGGATTCTTTTGCGTCATTCCAAAAATTAGACGGATTATACGTTCTTGGATTATAAAAATTCTGTTATATTTTTACATTTTCAAGTACAGAATTTTATTATGTGTTAATCCATATTGCACTTCTCTATACCAAAGTATTTCCTGTGAAAAATGAGGATTTTTTTTATAAGTGAATCATATTTTGCCGAAATTGCTACGAAAATGAGAGTAATTAGAACTACTACCTGTCATCAAAATGAACAATTATATATGCACATTTATAATGGTAAGCAACGAAAATTACTGACAGTAAACGAATTAAAAAAAAAACATTAAATAAAATAATGAGACCCATTGAAATAAAGTGGGAAATGGTATAACCGGAAGCGACAACTTGTTGAAAATATTTTCATTGAAAAGGTCATATCTACCCAATTATACAGGAGGCAAATTTTCAGAAAATAATAATCACACTTCTAACGGTCAATCGCCCTTAATGAACCTGTATATGCCGATATATGATAAAAATCTGTGTAAATATTTTTTTATTTCCATCCTCATGCTGGCCGATATTTGCTTGCGATATTTCTCTATCCCTGATTTCAAAAGAAAAAGAAGAAATCATTTTTTAATGATTATTGTATTAATTAAATGTGTCAAGGAATATTGACAACTGACATTGGATATTCTGTATAGACTGATTTAACCTACTTTTTGTATCACCCTGTATTCCCTGAATTTATTTACCTTCACATTATATACGTATATTATAACTACTTAAAAGCCTTGCCAGCTTCTTATCGTACCTATATAACATATTTTTATCTGTACACTTCTGTGTATAGATCAACTTTTATTACCACTTGGCTTTTCCATATTTTATATTTATAAAACCGTAATAAATTAGTGTGTTTACACACAAAAATAGTTTAGGCTCATCTCGTCGGTGACGGCGTTACCAAATAATTCGTCAATTTCATTCAATATCGCATCAAAAATAAATCTCTAAATAAACACACGGCTCTCTTTACGTTTATGTCTACGATTCAAAATAAATCCAATTTTAAATTTTACACATAAACAATTATACAATATTCTACAATAGAAATGTAGAGAGTGTCCCACAATTAAAGCAACATAGAGCAAGAGTAGATTTCTAGCTACAAAATAATGGGATGTTGATAAACTTATCTTAGTTCAAAAGGTTATGGTTAAAAAGATACAGTGTCAAAGTTAAAATTTTATTTTCGATACTTGCAAATAAGTTTTTAAAATATCCATATAATACATTCGGAGATCGGGTGTTTTGGGGGGTAAAAATTTCAAATTTATATCTTATTTTGACGTTCTTAGTAGAGGGCGCCGCTTATGGCACGTCATGCTTCTTTTATATGGAAGAAGTTGTACGACGATTTGTTTATTTAACGCAACGAACTCAAGAGACAAGCAAACGCGGAAGGCGTATATAATTTTGCATTTCTGTGAACGTACAGGATAGGCTTACATAATTTAAATATGCGAAAACTGATTTTTTATATATTTAACATTTTATTAGGCTATTTTTTGCATATCACTTCGAATAAGTAGACGTATAATAAAATTACTACCGCAAAGTAGTATTCAAAATTACAGTGTACAATCCTATCAATAAGCTGTTCTCCTTACAAGAATTAATCTAATAGATTTAGATCAAGTAAACTTGCCGGCCAAGCAATTGTAGCACCTTTTCCAATCAAGCGATAATTATTTTAAAATAATCTAGTAATTATTGTATCGTATTGTATTCACATTCATTGTCTTATATTAATAGGAGCAATATCTAGTAAAATTGGAAGGTCATTTTCCAATACCTAGTCGTAAATAATTAACTTTCTTCTGATACAAATGACCCGATGAGACACTCATCGTAAGAGCAGAATTAATTTTTGGAAAGGTCGTTTTATTAAATGCTCTTTCTTCTATTATCTGTAGCTGGACATCAAACAAAAGAGACAACTGCAAATCACTAGGTTCTATACAGACTCCTGTGCCACCTCATTTGGCATCTACACCATCGTTTATGTAGAAAATATTGCGAGGCTGATTAAGGAAAAGCTCCAAGGGATTCTTTGGCAAAGAATGCAAACAGCCTTAAGAACCTTTAAAAAGTTGTGTGTGGATCATGCTCTGTCTGTCAGTCCCAGGAAGAGGAAAATGGACCAATTACGGCACCAAATTTCTTAAACACTATGTGAGGCTTTGCATTGGATGTGAAATACCTTGAAGTTTTAAAGGGGACTAAAAAAGGCGTACATATCCTATGAGTACCGCCGCAGAACTGAAAATCTGAGGAATAAAGCCAAACAGTGGTCATTATACACTGTCATTGTGAGACTAATTTTAGTCGATGGGGTCATCATCTGGTGCCCGATAGTCGAGCAGACAACAGCTAAACAAAAACTCAGCCAGGTATAAAGGATTACCAAACTGAGCATAACTGCAGCTATGCGAACAACACCTACCATAGCAATGGTATGTCTGCCACGTCTGCCCAATTTATCTAGAAGAAGTAGCCTCAGCAACTACGTTGCTCCTCAAGAATGTTGGCGTTTAACCAGATGTAGGATATAAAGAAGTTAGGAGTTGCCTGTGGAATGAGGTCATCAGGAACGTGCCTCTTGTGTAAGCAGATATTAACAGTATTTCTCTCAAGTTCGCATTTGACAGACGCTAAACAGTACTCACCAGGAATGAGAGGGATATTATCATTTTCAAAAACAAATCAAAAAATAAAAAATTGCTGAATGCGGGAATCACTACTGATCTTATATTACTATAAAATAATGACCATATCAGCATGGGAATGCCATCAGGCACTGGTAGCAGCCTCAGCCGCCAACAGCATTTATGTATGCTGAGTCGAAGGACACGAACAGCACAATGACAACAAAGAAGCTGACAAGCTCTATATCTAAATACCTAACTTCACTTATAGAGTGTTTTCATTAAACCAGGTTAGTAAATTTAGCTAAATTAATTTATTTAGATAATTATTGAATAGAGCTTTGTCTGTGGAATTGTTCATTAGCATACCTAGATGTTTGGTATCAGAGAGCATACATATGACTTCATTGATAGGAATTGTAGGATATTTGATTTATATTAGCTTAAAATACCTTTCTAATTCAATAAAAAAATGTTACAAAAGTTAATAATAAAGAATATATGGGTAGATATTGTGGGTGTAATTCAACGCTGGTTGGGGCTTTAGTCCACAGAGTAGTTAGTTTCACACAATATTATTAATACCTAAAAATATATAAAAAAACGGTTACATAAAGGGTAAACATTATTTAAGTAGATATTTGTCATATTTAATTTCAAATTCATTGACAGGCTAAAACTACTTTTGACATTGTCGATATTTAATAATTTTAATTTATATAATAATTTTTATAGTTAGATATTTGACTCAAATTAAAGGAGGCCACCTGAAGAAGTAATCCTAAAAATGCAGAAATAGGTCAGATCTCATCTATTGTGGTTGAATTTTCGAGTTCCCACTGTTTCAAAGATGAAGTTAGATATTTATAGTGTTTTCATTAAACCAGGTTAGTAAATTTAGCTAGATTAATTTCTTTGGGTAATTATTGAATAGAGTTTTGTCTGTGGAATTGTTCATTAGCATACCTTGATGTTTGGTATCAGAGAGCATACATATGACTTAATTGATAGGAATTGTGGGATATTTGTTTATATTAGTTTAAAATACCTTTCTAATATAGTAAAAAATACTGTCGTCTCGTTAACAAAAGAGTCCGTGTTGGAAGAAGAAATGAAATAATAAACTCTTATTTTCAGTATAATTTAAAAATCCTAAATCAATATATTTTTTGTTTTTCTGTTAATTCTCTAATCATTAGTTCCTTTTCACTTCCTTCCGTTTATTATTTTCGCTTCTTCTTGTATCACCGCAATTTGAACATTTTTTAACATTTTTATAATATTTTTTAAACAAAGTTTCTCGGTCCAGGTATGAGACCTAAATAAATTTGTCACTCTGTCTCAAGCATTGTCTATTTCTTTCCATATATGGGAGTTTTTTTTTCAATAATTTCCCATTAGATAGATATTAATTAAATTCAACAACAACGTTTTTTCAGATGCTGTGAAAGTTGCGAATCCTTTTTTTTTCTTGAAACTCCCTCACACCTTTATTTGATATTAAATCTCTTTAAAATAAATACTACTTTACATAACCTGCAAATTTTATATTTTATATCTATTAAAATACTAAAAAATTATTGGCGAATAATAATGGCGAATTTGCAAAAAATGTTTTAAGGGATTTAGATGTTATAAATTTTAAATTGACTTCTTTAACAACTTTTCGATACACGGAAAGAAAGCTACACTAATATCAATATTAATACGCTAGCTTCTAGTATAGTACTACTTTATTGAAAGGTTAACTTGTTCTTGTATAATACTATTATATGTATATGATTCATTTAAGGACAAAAGATACTTGACATCAAGAAACTACTATACGTAGTATGAGATAAAGTTATGTTTGTTTAAAGAATTGTTTTGTTTTATTTAGATAATAGAATACAGTAAATAATAACATTGTATATTGCATTAAGAAAAAATAAAACTGTAGTACATAACACAAGTTTTCAAATTTGGATCAACTTTTGGACCCGAGCAGATGAGGACGATTATTAATGTTATTTGATGCCCTGAACTCAGATCCTCAATGCGTGTGTCAAAATTGATTCTAGTTTTCGAGTTCGCATGGTGGTAGTACTGCGCTTTTATAACGGGTATCAGCTGACCACGATGCATCGAACATCTTTTGGAACTTGTTTTTGTACTGTGATTGTGTTTCGGAACGTGTGAAAATGCAGAGAAAAAGTTACAGAGTCGATTCAAAGTTTGTGGATGTTATATGCTTGAAAAACGTGGAAAAATCATGACAAATGCATTTTTTTGCAAAATTATCACAAGATTGGAGCTGGAATAATAATAATAATAATAAATAGTTAGTCTAAGACCTGTCCGGAAGAGGGGGCGGCATATTAGTATTAAGCAGGCCGCATTTGCGCCCAGGAACGATTTACGTTGGTAGACCTTAACCACCATTCAGTGCAGGAATAAGGGAAACCTAAAAACCTCATTAATTAGGTGGGTAGTCAAACATCAACCGGTATCAATCTCTCACATTGAACCAAGCCAACATTCTTCCACCCTACCATACCCACAGAGAGGGTGCCAATCCTCTCCACGAATATAGCTTATATACAGTCTACCGGCTGCGGGGTTCAACCCACAGCGATCTAGTCACCTCGATTCAAGTACTAACGCCTTAAACCGCGCGACTACTGACCGATCTAATGTCTCTAAATGTCTCTCAAGACACATTTTCTGCATTCACATCTTGATTTTTTCCCACAAAACGACACGAGTGACGAGCATGGAGAGCGGCTACAACAAGATATAGCGAAAATCGAAAGGCGCTACTAAGGATTTTAGGACGAAGGCATGATGAGCGACTACTGTTGAACCCTAATGAGTGAAACATCCCAAGCAATATAAAAGATTCAGTTCAACCTCTGCTCATTTCTGATTTATACTTTTTAATTCAATAAATGACTGTTAATGGTCAAAAATAGTAAAATAATTAATTTATTGAATATTTCGAAAACTAGAATCAATTTAAAAAAACGGGCTGCTGATTTGGATTCAGCCCCCAAATTTACCTTATAAACAGCTTTTGGTTGCTCAGGTCCAAAACCGTGTATACTTGTGTAATTAGTATTTCATTCGATTTCGTATAGTATTTCTTTCATCGTTTCATCATTTCTAGAATATAATCGTTACTACTCTATTCATCGTATAATAAATAATTAAATACTACTAAGTGAGTAGTATTTATTTATATAAGGTAAGGCACTCATTAGCAGCACACCAGACGTATACCGCTTTTAAGCTTGTTAGTTCTCCTCAGTTAACCGACAACTTATCCAACAGACGGGGACCTGAGTAGACGTTATGCAACATGTAACTACATCTTGGGGATACATGCTGAACCTGGCAGTTCACCTGCACACACAATTTTAATACAAATTGGAGTAAATGATACTATAATTGTGTCTCTATAGTTTCGTAGTAGTGTTGTATTAATATCATCTATAAATATTATTGTTTTACACCGCATTATAACAGCATTTTAAATTTTATAGTATGACATTTATTATAAAATATTAATAAGTTTATTTCGTGCAAATCTATAATTTAGGGTCGAATTCATAGATCACACTTCAGTTTAAGTGTGCACTTAGTTTTGCAATTTACAAGGTAAAAATGCAGCGTAACAACTTATCAATAGTTTCGTACAGCACTTTAATAAGTTTATATTAAGTTAGATTATGAAATAAACTATTGAAGGGTATCTTATTTAAATAAACCTTAAATGAAATGTGACACTTTAGTGAAGTGCTGACTATGAATTCCGTCCTTAAGGAAGAATAACGTTATAGTTATAGAACATAACTAATAATATTTTATTCATATTATAAAAATATATTGTTTTAGTAAATCTTAAATAGTGTAACTTAAGAAAGAAAAGTGTTAAATTAAGTATACGAATGCTTGGATGTCAAGAATATATAAATATTTATATGAAATATACTTTATTACTGAATTAATACATATACACTTGAATGAAGTTTAAAATTTTAAGTAGTATATTATTATTCTTAAATACAGCTCAGATTTTTTACGTGTATATAATTACCTTAATTTTAACCGTAGAATACGCCCAAGAAGGCAAATAAGAAATACCCAATACCTACACAAAGTATCTAATCATTATTTTTGAAATTTAATTAGGTTTAACATCTGTCAACAATACCTTAATTTGACGTCTTCAGGCTCTCAAATTTGCTTTCTCGAAATTAATTGTTTCTTATTAACGAACTGATTTGTGTATAGTCTGGAATTTTTTATAAAACTTAAAAATAGCATATATATATATGTTGCTTTTGTGTTCAATCGAATTCCTTCTTTTTTAACTTACCTAGTTTTTGCTACTCTATTTCTGAATCAACCACATACAAAATGTTCATTTTTCTTTATTTTCTTTTACCCACTAACCACAAATAACGTATGCTTTTCGTAAAATTCTAATTACACAAAATGACACAAACACTAGGTGTGAGTAAACTTATTCAGAATTGGTAGAAAAGTATATATTTACGGTAGAAACGACACGAAGTGCTCTTATTAAACAGAAATCGCTCATTTTCAGGGAAAGCAGGAAACACGAACACTCAGTTAAGGACGGATACTTGAAACGCAGTCAGCTCCTTGTAACACCTAGTTATAGGGCAGATATGCATGCAAACTTTCTGACATATAATTTTGTTGACGCATAAAAAATCACTTTTAGTTAGGTGCGACACAACTCACAACAAACAAAAGAATCATGGAAATGTTGGTCAGCAAATTATTTACAAGGGTTGGAAACAATTTTGGTCGTGTCTCGTTGTTCTGTTCAGTTGATTATCTTTCGCAATGTTCTAATAGAGAATATTCAAATTTAAATTGAAGTTTGGGCCTGCCAAACTATAATAAATTTTTGCAAGACGGAATTCCAGGAACAATTGAATTGGTATAAGCAGAAACAAAATGACATATCTATTTTCGCTTAAAATCGGGTTGTTGCAGATAATGAGCTTGCATAGACCATCGCATCATACTATGAACAAGCAACGTATGTCCTCATTCAGATCAGATCTCATCTATTGTGGTTAAATTTGTCGTGTTCCCACTGCCAAAAAGTGAAGTTAGATATTTATTGAGTGAGTAAATTAGATTATTTTCTTTAGATAATTATTGAATAGAGCTTTGTCTGTGGAATTGTTTATTAGCATACCTAGATGTTTGATATCAGAGAACATACATATGACTTCATTGATAGGAATTGGAGAAGATTTGATTTATATTAGCTTAAAATACCTTTCTAAAACAGTAAAAAAATGAAACTTAAGCATGAGCCTGTGTTTAAATTCAGCAGTTTGATGTGATGGAATTATTCAATGAGCTTTTATTGATTTGTTTAATGAGTTCTTGGAAGGAATTCAAAACACCAAATGGGCCGCATGGTGTGCTTTCGCGCCAACCAAACAAATTATCAAATTTGTGGATCATAAACTTAATAAATATCACTCCACACTATGCAGAAAAGTCGCATGTCCATTGTTTAATAACATCGTAGAAAATAGCTATAATTTTTATTTTTCAAATAAAATCAATGTTTCTTTATATTGGAAATGCCACATATCTACTATTATTTTAAATTATTAAAATAAAGCAAAATGTATTCTAACTAATAGTAGTAAATGTTTTTTCTATTTCCTGTGACGTTTCTACACAAATCGGTTCAACAGCTCTATGGACTAATTCCTCGATCAGCATTAAACCTATAGCAAACAGCCAAAGTCAGACATATACTGGTTTCGAGCTTATTAGCTCTCATCAGTATGCTATAGGTAAGATAACCGGCAAATAATCCTGACTGTTTATGTCTGTTAAACCCAACAGAAGGGATCCTGAGCGTTTCCCTTTTGCAAATATCGTTATCGCCGAATCGTGCTATAAGTTGGGGGCTTTCAATGGTGCCTACAGCATGTAGGAGCTTCATTGCTTTGTGGTTTGTTAGATCCAGCATCCACTATATCTCAGAAACATTAGGGTTTTATAAATATTCACTCTGAGGGTATATATTACTTTATATCTGTATTTTGTTTTTCCTGTAATTCTAGATAAAGATATCAGTTCTCTACCCGTTACTTTTCGTAAATTTCTATTATGTAGTACGTAAATACATATTTGTTTAATGTTTATGATTTACTATCTGTTTTAAGTTGGTTGTTAAACTGATTTATATATTTGTAATAAAATCATAAAAAATGAAATGTGTTTTATTTCATTATTACCTTAACATTTTAATTATATTAATATTATACAGGCCAATTTACTAATTAGCTCATCGCTAAACTTTGCCATATCGTATTATGTTAAGAAAAAAACGTCATTAGGACATAGGTCCGATTTTGCTTTTTTAATGAATTAGGGACTAACTTTAATAATTAAAAAAATTTCTCAAAACTCAAAATCAGGGAAATACATATGTAATTATAGTAAATGTCATCCGCCAGTAAGCTGTAAATTTTATATTTTATACCTACCAACATACTAAAAAATTATGCCAAATTTACCAAAAATATTCCAAGGATTTTGAAGTTATGAATTTTAAATTGATTTTGGAAACCATATACACTGGAAACTACGGCCTTGAGACCCTATCGATGGCTTATTTGCAATAAGGCGTAACCCCTAACCAGGCTAAGTTTTCAGGACGGACAAAAAACGTGTTAAAAATTAAAGTGTAAAAGATTATACTAAGATTTGGATTTACACATTTTTAATGGCTATATTTTACATAATTTTATGTTCAATTTGTTGTTTTAGTTACACAGTACAGAACGAATTAGTCTATGTATTGTCACGAAAATCTCTTATTTAAAAAAAATGTCGTAACCCACATTATTGCAAATAAGCCATCGCTATGCTTATTTAACATAATTACCTCAATTTTAACCATAGAATACGCTACTCAATTACGAAACACCCTGTATGAGTACAGTATAAGACTTTTTCCAAGACCTTGCAAAGTTGCATATATATTTTAAAAAATATTTTCAAATCATTATTTAAACACCTTTTCAAGCTGTCACTGATCGATTCGTACTACTTTAAAATCAACTGTTCACCGCCTGGGTGTAACGTTGCCAAATTTAAAATTTTTCTCTAGGATCTATTACCATAATAATGACACTCTTTAAAACGAATTTCATGATTTCTTTTAAACTGCAGACTTATTTGTTATGAAATCTACTCTCAACTTTTGGCATACGTTCTTCATTGTTCACCAATAGAGCTCTAAGAAAAGTTCATTAAAAACTGAGACAGTTTCAGTACAATAACTTGTACATCTATATCTTGATAAAGTAGAGAGATGTGCAAATATGCATCCAAAAGTTATAATATCGCATAGGTATGGCGATATTATAACAGCAATATTTTTGTCAAAGAAGTGGCTTTCTAACTTTGTCTGTAGGTGTATTTGAGCTTATATTTTGCATATTTGGCCGTTATTCAGTGTTCTAATCTTTTTCTTTGATAAAATGCGTTGATTATAAATTTTTGGATGTAAATTCAGACAGGTAATATCTCTGCTTTATTTACCTTCTTTTAGTGAAAGTTGGCTTCGAAAAGTATGAAACTTGTACTTAACCAAAACATTTTGATGGATAATTTGAAAGTTAAGTTAAGTTAAAATTAGGGGTTACACAGCAAAAATCGACACACATGACTTTTTTCTGTGGACATGTGTAAACTTTTGATGTGATTTTTATGTGTTATCTCTAAAATTTGCTGTGCGACCTCCCATTTTGACTTCAGATTCGTGTTTAGCGGGAAAAAATACATGGAAAAAATATAATGGGAGTTTTTTTTTGTGGACCTGTGTTATTACTATTGTTAAAATCGGTAATATATCGGTGTATTAACAGATAATACACTATGAAATAATGCAGACATTTAGCTGTGATGTGGCAACACAGGTGTGACGTTGTTCGTTTCACCGCTCTACACTGTGATGTCGTGTCTAGGAGATTGTTGTCATCACAGAGCCATTGTATCTATTATTTTGTGGGTTGATTTGCTTCAATTTAAAAGACCAAAAAGTGTTTTTTTTCTATTTTCAGTCAATCTTAGGTCTTTCGAATACGTGGGTAAAATTAATGACATCATCCTGTATAAGAGAGATGTGGGACAATTTCCACACATTAGGGAATATTTTAGGAGAAATATTTTATTATAAATTATTTGTAGAAGAAGAATTTCGAACAATAAGTGCAATACCTTTCCTCTTAAAACTACTGCGAATACTTAATATACCCTTCATTGTTTATTATAATGGTTTTGAGTCGAGTGATATTGCTACCTCAGGGGTTCCTCAGGGTTCCATACTTGGACCCCTTTTTTTTCTTTTATATATTAATGATTTAAATGATGCAATTGGTTCTTGTAGACTCTTTTATGCTGATGATTTGAAATTGTATTCTGTTATAAATAGTTTAGAGGATAGAAGTTACAAATTGATCTTGATCATATAAATTCTTGATGCTTAAAAAACACATTGTATCTTAATCCTTCTAAATGTAAAATTCTTAGTTTCTGAAGAAAACAATCGCTTTATGAATTTGTATACAGCATTGACAATAATAATTTATCCCGTTGTAATTCTTATTTAGATCTTGGAGTTTTTTTGTTTGATGCTAAATTAACATTTAATGATCATATTATTGAAAAGACGAAAGAGGCATTGAGATTTTATGGTTTTATAGTTCGCAATTGTAAGCAATTCTCAAATATTGAAGCTATTAAACATTGTAATTTACTTATGTTCGCTCTAGGCTTGAATATAGTGCTCTGGTACGGTATCCTTATTACAATATTCAAAAGTGGCAAATTGAAAGAGTCCAAAAAAAAGTTCTTAAAATATTTAGCCTACATAGTTGATGGGATTTATCCTGAAATTGGACTTAATTACGACATTTTAGTCAGTAGATTTGATGTTGAAACTCTGGATTCTCGTACAATGTGTATGTCATTCACATTTTTATATAAGTTATTGCACAGCACCATTGACTGTGCTGATTTGCTTGCTGCTATAAACCTTTTAGTGCCTAGGATAAATTCAAGAAGTACTAACACCTTTAGACTTGCAAAGCCAAATACTAATATTTTATGTAAATCGCCGGTTTATATCATGTGTGACAATTTTAACACATTGTGTAACTCGTGTGATATATTTTTTGTTCTTTACATACCTTATTGAACGCTGCAAGACAATGATTATTTTTTATTTGAATGTTTCACTTTTGGATTAAATTTATGTAATTGTAATATTAACACACTTGTATAAGTATATTTAGGTATATGTATCTGCTTATATATTTTGAATTTTTTTTCTCTATTTTCTATTTTTCTTGGTTTATGTTTCTTAAGTTGTATTATTTTGTAAATTGCCCTGTAAATGGGAATCTGTTGGGCAATAAAGCATTATTATTATTATGGTATTACCCTCATCGTAATTAGCGTAATTATAAAACAGAGATATGTATTCGTACAAGAGATGTCTGTTACTAAAAACAGAATATGTTTCAAATTTTCAGAAATATAATTTATTTAATAGAAAATCGAAAAATATATTTCTGATAAAATTCAATATTAATGTTTTTTTTTTACTAGAAATGGAATACGCAGATCCAAACGCCTGTAGAAAATCCACAAGGCCCAAACCGTATTAAAACTTCCCAATATAAAAAACCAACAGAAAATACTCTCAAACTGTAACTCCAAAGTTATATTCAACATCATTTTTCACTCTACTAAAAGTATATAGTGCATGTCAAACTAATATCTCTGGGGTACGGAACTTCCAGGATTCTGATTGAAGTAAATGAAGACCAAATGGGTTTAACGTCTTGGGGGAATTGAGTGCATGCGAATGCCATTTCACTCGGTTCGTGAGAGGCGAGGAAGAACACAAGGTGTGTAGGTGTTAGGCGTATGGGGGGTGACAGCTACAGAGGTCAACCTGAGCTGCGACGCAATCGTGCGGCCTCTGGGAGCAGGTTGGGGTGTCCCTCTGTTTCTTGTCTCGAGGCAACAAATTGACTGAAAACATTACAAGACGTTCACGTCACATTCGCTTTTGATATATTTCATTTAGCCTCGAGCTTAGGCATTTGTAAAGAATTACTTTATAAAATGTATGCTTTATACAGTATGCGCCAAAAGTATGGAATAAATTCAATAAAAACGAAACAATTATTTTTTGGGAAAAATCCTCGAACAGGTCGATTTTTAATTTAAAAAATACATATTTTAGCGTAAAATGCGATTTTCAAATGTCATTTGTTTTCGAGTAATGACGTCACCGATTTTTTTTTAAATGGTAACACCATATTTTTTTCCTTGATTTTGAAAGATCGTTTAATTCTCTATCAGACAGTACTAAAATTTTGCCCAGTTATGATTCCTAAGTACGACGTACTTGAATGTGGAACACATAACCAGTCATATAAATGTGGTCAATATAGTAAATAAATAATATTACAAACATCAGTTACATACTTAACCCGAAATACATATAAAACTATATTTTTCTACGGTCGGGAGTAGAAATCAGTTTCTATGACAGCAAAATTAAAACAGAAGTAGTCGATTATTCCCAAGGGAGTATAATGCTCCCAAGGGAGTTTACATTATGGACAACATTTTTCATGCAAAAACAAGATAACATTGAAATTATTTATTGACATTTAAATTAAATGTTACATTTGTACAATTTTCAAAATTAATATTAGAAGAAATATTACTTTCGCTTACATTTACAGTTTTTGTGATTGCGCTAGTAGTGGTTCCTACTAAAACTTGATTAGCAATTTTGGTCTTATTTTCAATGGAGTTCTCGATATAACCCTCAGCTACTGTCGTTGATTTCCAACCAGCATGACGCTTTATTGTCGTGATATCCACACCAGCATCTGCCAGTAATGTCGCTGAAGATCTTCGTAAGCAGTGACCAGTATAACATGCAGCATCAGGTAATTTTAAATACGAAGCTACTACACTCGGAATTTTTCCCATGGTATTCTTGTCAACTGGCTGCGAACTATATTTTCCTGCTTTGTAGTACAAAAAAAGGTGCTTATGCTTGACGTGGGGAGGACGAAGGGACAGGTATTTTCGAAACAATTCAAGCATATTTCCCACATCGGTAACCAGAAAGGTTTGTGGAATCTTTTTCTTAGTGTTTGGAATTTTTACAATCAAGGAAGAGTCTACATCCTCAATATCATCTACAGTTAAATTGACTAGTTCATCAGTTCGACAAGCTCCGGCAATCCCCAGAATTAATCCAACCTATAAAAAATCAAAATACTTGATAATTGAAATACCTAACAACAAAAATAATCTTACCTTAATCATTAAGAATTCGTTGTCATCTGCACTTGATAGAAAACGGTCGATTTCATCCTTTGTCAATATTTTCGATTTTTTCGCTTGATATCCGTCACCGGTTCTTTTCAAAAATGGATCAGCTTGGGTAATTTGCTTATATCTATGTTGTCGTAAATTATCAAGCATGTCTTAACCATAGAATATTGCGCCCATAATGTAGAAGACTTGTAATTATTTGCATTTTCACTGAAGTATGCCAACAAAACATTCTCGCTGTATACATGAACATTTTTCTCGGCGCACCACTTTTTGAACCGATTGTAGGCTATATCGTATAAACATCTTCGTAGGCAGCAAATTGCTTATTGCAATATTTGCAGCCTCCACAATCTCTTCCGACTCACAATTATTCATTGCGCACTAAACAAACTTTAAACTAAACCAAACTAGCACCTTAATTTGACAATTCTTTTTGTTTGTTTATTTTGTAGTTATGACAATAACTTAACGACTACTAAATAAATGCTCAAATCCGAATATAATAATTCTGGTGCTACTTACTTCATAATGACAAAATATGTGTTTTTAAGTTAATGAGACCGTGGAAAAAATAATATATACCATTCGGGAGAGATGCTATTTTGTCCTCGGTGCATACCCTCGGGCTCAAATTGCACCTCTGCCAAAATAACGCATTTCTCTCCCTTATAGTATAATGTACTATTTAATCCTGCGTTATTAATTATTATTAAAAATATATAGCTTTATTTACTATTTCATGCATTAATAATCTCGGACTTTCTTGGATCCACAGTTAAACTTTTTTTTATAAATAAATAAAGATGTTATATTTTTAATGTCTGTCGGAAGAACATCATATAATTTTAAGCAAATATATTATTGAAGTTTCTTGTGCCTGCTTTTTTATTAACCCTTTGTTTTAATGTTGTTGTGTTTTTTGCTCACGTATTGTAAATATGATCGTTAAGCTCAATAAAATCTTTATTTTATACAGATAAATAAGTACTATCTCACGAAAAAGTTGTCGTGTATCCATTTTTCCTGTTTCTTTATACAGATTCTCTGTTGAGTAAGTAAAATCTTTATTATATAATATTTTATTACAAGAAATAGAAGGATACAGTTTTCACAACACTGGACTATTTTTTCCAGAAACTTAAGATGTCGCAATTAGAGCTTCCATAGACTTCTTCGTTTTTTGAGATACAAAGTGAAATTTTAAAATACTGCTTTCTTCGTATCACAGAGAATATCTGACATATCGAAATGGTGAAAATTGCTACTGTGACGTACTTGTAATTTCCCTACGGGATGTCTCTTTTAAAATATAACCCAAACATTCAATTTTTTGAAGGTACACCCTGTATTTTTTTATATCATTCAATTGCATTATTCTTTTCCTTCGTAATGATATACAGGGCGTCCGGAAATGATGAGCAAAAAATTCAGAGGAAAATTTTAGACCAAAAATAAATGCTACCTCTTTCTATAACATTTTTTCCAAAACTGATATTATTAACGGAGTTAAAGGGTATTAGAGTTAAAATTTTATTTTCGATATTTGTAAATAAATTCTTAAGAAATCCAAATATTTACATAAAATTTGTAAATCGGGGGTTTTTGCGGACGAGAAATACAAATATGTCTCTAATTTTGACGTCACTAGTAGAGGGCGCCACTTATGGCACATCATGTTTATTTTAAATGACAGAACTTTTTTGTTGCTTAGTGTATCCTCGGACTATTGAAACAATCGATTCTCCTACCTGTTATATCTGAAAAAGGTATACCTTATTGAAGTCGTTAGGAGTAACAGTTTTCGAAATAATCTTATTTGAAATATTCAGTGCACCGATTGAAAACTGTTATCGTTTTAGTTAAAGTGCCTTTTCTACTGAAAATGCGGCAATATGTTACTTGAAAAAGTTGTTCAGAACGGTAAATTATGGAGATGTCCAAAATTTGTAAAAAATTGGCCTGCTTTGATAAAATCTTTGTGCTTTGTTGAAAAATGGTTTCATCAAACCTCACCGATCTTCTTGAAATTTTGCACGTCTCCATAGTTTACGATTCTGAATTTTTTCAAGTAACATTTTACTGTATTTTCAGCAAAAAAGGCACTTTACCTGAAGCCAAAACAGTTTTTACTCGGTGCACTGAGCATTTCAAATAAGATTATTTCAAAAATGGTTACGCCTACCGACTTCAGCAAGGTATACCCTTTGTCAAATAAAACAGGTAGAAGAATCGATTGTTTCGATAGTCAGATGGATACATTAAGATGCAAAAAAGTTCTGCCATTTAAAAGAAACATAGTGTGCCCCAAGTAGCGCCCTCTACTAGTGACGTCAAAATTAGAAACATATTTGATTTTCTCGTCCGCAAACACCCCCGATTTACAAATTTTATGTAAATATTTGGATTTCTAAAGAAGTTATTTACAAATATCGAAAATAAAATTTCAACTTTAACACCCTGTAACTCAGTTAGTAATCTGTTTTGGAAAAAATGTTATTAAAAGAGGTAGCATTTATTTTCGGTCTAGAATTATCCCTTGAATTTTTTGCTAATCATTTCCGACGCCCTGTATAATACTTGTTGCTTTATATTTTGGAAATTATAAGAAAACGTTATATTGGCAAAAATTGATGTTGCGTACTTCATAGTTGGTCATGCTTTTTTATATAATTATATAAAATTTATTTCTTAAATTAATAATTTAAAAAAGTATTTTCTCTTTAATAATTAAAAAAAATAATTTTAACCAGATAAATATATTAGCCAGATAAATATATTATTATTATTAATTAAGAGAAAAACCTGAAATCAAGCAAAAATCAGCTAGGCCTAGACATTGAAATTCTATCCACGTACTACTTACTCAGTTTTTTATTAAGAAAAACTTTTCTTCGCAACTTTCTGTCGTATCTCATACAAAAACATCACATTACCGGTGAAAAAAATCAGTTTCTTTTCCCAATTTTCGAGACTTATTTACTGGATTTTAAGGATTTGTAATTATGGCAGAATTTTTTTCTTAAACAAGCAAAGCTGAATCCCAGAAGATCATTTTTAAACATCAAATTTTTTATATATTTTTAGGTATTAACAATATTGTGTGAAACTAACTACTCTGCGGACTAAAGCCCCGACCAGCGTTGAATTACACCCACAATATCTACCCATATATTCTTTATTATTAACTTTTGTAACATTTTTTACTGTATTAGAAAGGCATTTTAAGCTAATATAATAAATACAAGACTCGTTTCACCTATCCAGGAATGCCCTGCATATATTAAATTTTTGTTCACACCCATTTGACACTATCCTAAATCCAGTGACGCACACCACTCAGATCTGAATTTAAAAAAACCGTGAATCTTTTTTTACGATTGAAAAAAAAATCGAAGTAAGGCTTGAAAATTTAATTTTCATTATAAAATTTGGTACCAGAGTAGAGTCATGCAAAATCTTTTAAATCGGCCAACAAAAAACTTTTGAAGAGGTGCCCCACTTTCAAATGGGTCTTTTTGTATATTGGAAATATATTATTAAATACCTACTTACCAAATGTATGCAGTTCACTTATAAACGTTTAAATTTTTGCTTGTCACTTTAACTTTCACTCAAAATCCTAATATCAACCGAGTAAATGTTATAGACGAGAGATAATGGATGGAAATGTATTATATTCTCTCAGTCGATAAAAATCTACTACATTAAGCAGTAGAATCTAAAAATGCAATAAAAATTATTCCGTTGTCACCCGGTATATACCGGTTGAAACACACTGTAACTTCTTTATGACTGCTGATAAAAATTTTAAATTTGGTGGGTTTATACTAAATGGTGCCACGAATTCTTTGAGGCCATTTCGGATTCCGGATTGACCTGAATCACCGTAAATTTATATTTTTAAATGGGACATCCTGTATTTTTTGACATTTTTGGAATCAGCGGATCATTTTACGTATGGTAGGAACAATTTTCTGACACATTTTCAGAAAGTACGTAATTTTTTTTAATTTTTAAAAATAAAACTAGAAGGAAGCGACTGGCAGAAATGGTTTTGAGGTCATTTCGGATTCCGGTTTGACCTACACTGTCACCAATTTCTTTGAATATCTCAGAAACATGATCAAACGTCGAAAAAAAAACGATGTCAAAAAACGAGGAGGGTAATGAGGTCAAAGTGGTGTGTGGTGTTTTTTGTAGTTTTGAAATAAAGTAAGAGGGGGGTTGCATACAAAATACACTTCTAAGAGGGGTAGATAGTTCAAACTTAAGAAGCTTATGTAATATCATAAGCAGTGTTTGTGTTCCTAATTTCACTTAAATCGGATAAGTGGTTCAAAAGTTATGAGGGAGAAACGAGAAAAAAATTCCTACTTCAACGCCCTCTATCTCGGAAACGATGCGTTTTAGGAAATAAGTTTATATCACAAATAAACATTATTTTAATCTGTTATATCGATTCCTAAAGTTATCAAGATTACACCTGAATCACCCTGTATAAACAGCTGATAAAAATTTTAAATTGAGTGGGTTTATACTAGATGGTGCCATGAATTCTTTGAGGCCATTTCGGATTCCGGATTGACCGGAATCACCGTAAATTTATATTTTTAAATGGGACATCCTGTATTTTTTGACATTTTTGGAATCAGCGGATTATTTTACGTATGGTAGGAACAATTTTCTGACACATTTTCAGAAAGTACGTAATTTTTTTTAATTTTTAAAAATAAAACTAGAAGGAAGCGATTGGCAGAAATGGTTTTCTTTTTGACGGAATTTAAAAATGGTTGTACCACAAAATTTAGAAAAAAATCCTTTATTAAAAAATCAATAGGGCCCACCCTCTTTACATTTGAAAAAAATGAGTTTTTAAGGAAATACAAAAAATTTTTAGTGGTAATAACTAAAAAAATGTACAAAAATAATCAAATTTAGAATTTTTTCCATAATTACAAACAAAACAGAAAACAATTTCTGCCCGTCGCGGCCTACTAGTTTTATTTTTAAAAATTAAAAAAAAAAACGTACATCCAGAAACTGTGTCAGAAAATTGGTCCTACCATACGTAAACTGATCCGCTGATTCCAAAAATGTCAAAAAATCCAGGGTGTCTCATTTAAAAATATAAATTTCCGGTAATTTCCGGTCAAACCGGAGATGTCATAAAATCCGAAATGATCTCATAGAATTCATGGCACCATCTAGTATAAACCCACCCAATTTCAAATTTTTATCAGCTGTTTATACAGGCTGATTCAGGTGTAATCTTGATAACTTCATGAATCGATAGAACAGGTTAAAATAATGTTCATTTGGGATATAAACTTATTTCCTAAAACACATCGTTTCCGAGATAGAGGGCGTTGAAGTAGAAATTTTTTCTCGTTTTTCCCTCATAACTTTTGAACCACTTATCCGATTTAAGTGAAATTAGGAACACAAACACAGAAAATAATTTTCAGATTCGAATTCTTTTATCATTGACCTCAAAATAAAAAGCATTGCTTGGATTACGGTGACTACCCTCTGTTAGATATCTGTAGCGGGGCGTAACGACTGTCATACTTGAACTAAGGAAATCACGTTGTCGTTGAACACTACCAAGTTCCCAATATTTTCTAAAAATATTAAGACGCTGTTCCTCGGTAAACTTACTAAAACATTTAACTTTACACTTTTCATTACATGGTGGTTGTAGATGCCTCTCTGAAAAGACCTTGCTTGTCTTGGCATTTTTATATTCTTTGCCACTATTTCTAAAATATTTTGCTAATTTTTTTTTAATTTTCGTAACCAAGCTTTCCTGCCTTTTTTCTGAACATCATTCGGTTTGACATTCTTGTTATCGGGTTTGTCATTTTCATCCTTTAAACAAGAATTAGATGATATACTAGATTTACTGGACGAAGAACAAGTGCTGCAAGACAAAGATGATGAAGATGAGTTGTTAACATAATTAGTGTATTTAACTGAATCATCGGAATCTTCAATGTATGTAATTCTTGTTATCGATTTGTACTTAAATTTTCGTACTTCTCTGCATAGTTAACATTATAATTTGGATTTTCCTTGTTAGAAAAGGCTGATTGTAGTTGGTGTAGCTCTACATTATTTTCAGTTTTTCACAAAAAAAAATACTTTTGACAGATCCGTTATACTTTAAGAATCGTGGAACATCTGGAATAACCAGTGATATTTCTTTCTAATTCTTACCTTGTTTAAATATCTCCACGATCTTTTAAGGCAGTATCAGGGACACTAGTATCCTCTGTAAATTTGAATGTTTTTAATGAAATTAATTGTATGATCTCTATTTTTGGTATTTTGTACAAGTAACAAAAAAACCTCAATCTTAAATAAATATACTTATCACATAACATTACGTTTACTTCCCGTTCGATAGAATCTGTTTCAGGGGGCGAACATAAGTTATTTTTTTCATATTGGAGATTAGTGGCTGATGGTGACTGTACTACTTCTTGCTCTTCTCCTTGAGTAACCATGCCAAACACCTATGATCTTACATAAGCTTCTTAAGTTTGACCTACCTACCACTCTTAGAAGTGTATTTTGTATGCTACCCCCCCTCTTACTTTATTTCAAAACTACAAGAAAAAAATTAATTTCAATAAAACATCTACACACCACTTTGACCTGATTAATTTCGAAACTTTTTCGTCTCCTGTTTTTTTTTCGACGTTTGGTCATGTTTCTGAGATATTCAAAGAAATTGGTGACAGTGTAGCGCACCAGCCGCGTAAATTTCATTTAACGTTATAGCAATTCATGAAAACAAAACTCAGTGATTTGTGTAAACAACATATAATAGTATTATGGTCCTGTTATTGGGTTTTTGTTCTTATCGGACTATTAAATATTATTGCATCAATTTTTTGTTGAACTATAGCGATCATAGCACTGAAACAAGGAAGAACATTTTACTCACAATATGGAAAGTGCCACACTAAATTTTTATACTTACACGTGTTGTTCGGTACATAATGATAAACCGAATTACATAATAAACAAACCCATTTTGAAGTCATATAAGCAAATGCCCCTTTTGTAACCAGTGCCGTGTAGACAATCTTATCAACCCTGCGACATATACATACACCCATTTCTAGATCATTACATTATCCGGCTTTTCCTCCATTGTCTACTTCGCCCATTCCTGAGAAAACCTATGCGCCAAACGTCCGAAGGCTTTCAAAAAAGCATATCTCTTTCCCTTTGATCGTAGGCCCCAAACTAAATAAAGTAAATTGCGGCTCGAGACGAGGCTGTTATTTAGTTTTCTGCGCTTTGAAATAAATAAGTAACGAGTCAGTGAAAAGGGAATTAATTTGTTAATTGGGCGCTCGGTCCGTTGCATTGAAAAAATATCACGCCTCTGTTTCCTTTGCTGAAATTAAATTAATTGGTCAATTACACAATTACATTATGATAATTACCTACCCTAACAAAACAACGCCTTTGTTTTCACTAATGATGCTAATGAATAACAAAAAAGTGTATATTGCTTACATTTATTTGTGCCAGTTTTTATCACTTTTTTGTTTAATTGAATATTTATGTCATGTCGAGAAAACTCAGTTGATACAAGTTATATGTACAGAGTGTATTTAAACGGAAGGGCATAAATTGTATCAAAGACTTCTTAGGTGAAAATGAATTGATTTAACCTAACATATCTCTATTTCAAGTTGCGTAATAAAAAAAATTGAGAGTCAAAATGAAAAATAAAAATCTAGTTTTCTTTAATAATATCTAAAATTTAAGTCAGACACGTTTCAAATTCTCGTACGAGGCGCTCTCTGAAGGTAATGTGTTAACAAAATTTGAAATATCTTACTTTTTGAACAAAAAAGGTATATAGGGATGGCCAGAAATACCGAATAAAATTCATATCTTTTGAATGAGTGAATATTTTTTAAAACGCCGAAACATGTTAACTGATCTTAATTTTTTCCCATCTTTCGGTTATATAATTATTGACCTTTCTTCAACCCCCTAATCCACAGCTACCCCTACTTTTTTTTTTTCAAATGGAAACATAACGCATGATGGGGTTCGTTGAAAAGCTTATAGAAAACCGAATCCAGCCATACCAAATAAACAAGTTTTATGTTTTCAATAGCAAGGTTTTTAGGGTTGTATAAAACACCTACTTAATAAGTTAAATAAAATTTTATTATTTTCAGTATTATCCTTCATGAAATTGCACAGACTACAATAAATAATTTGAAACTGTACCTATCACTGCTAACGCAAAAAATATATCTTTTCTTGGCACCACTTCCTTGCCAGGCTTTTTGGTAAATTTTTCGCTTTAGTTGTAAATTGGAGTTCGAAACGTCACTATTGTGTCAAATTAAGTTAATTACTGAGTCGCAATGGTATTTTCGGAAAGGCAACGCATCGAAATCTTGATATTGCTTGCAGTTAGAAAATATTTTACAAATACGGTAACAGGTATAAACTAGACTCCCAAGCAGCACAAACCACACCGAATTTAACTAACGACTAGTTTTATACCAAAATTATACAAATTATGACTACAAAATTGGTATAGCATTACGTCTATGGTCGAATTTTAAGTAATTTTGGTAGAAACCGCTTACGTTAGTATTGCCGACGTCACAACGACGTCGGCAATGTCGACGTCGGTATTTCGACCTGTTTTAAATAACAATAAATGAATAATAAAACAGGTCGGATAAGCCGACGTCGGTGTTTTTAACTGTCTCTAGCCAATGACATACGTCAGTTAATGTCATCCACACCGACGTCGCTACTCTAAATTATTTAATACTAATTGTAATGTCGGATGAGGTAGGTACAGCCGACGTCGGTGTTTATACCATATTTTGACCTATACACCAACCACACGTATTTGAAACGTTTTGACGCTTGACATGACGTTACCTATATTGTTAGTGAAGTAATGAAAACTGTCAAGTATTAAGAAATCTGATAATGAATAGTTTAAGTAAATCGAGACCATTATCGGAGATCACGACAGCGATCTATCCCCACAAAGCCTAGCCTGAGAATAGCCGAGGTCACAGTTACCGGAAAATCATTATGTATCAAATATTTTAAATACGTCAGTCATTTTATTGTCAATAATACGAAAATATTTATTTATTTAGAGTACACCACCTGAGAGTCAGTACTAATTACTGGGTGGGAAAAAACAGCTAATAATGTTACAGAGGTAATATATAAAAACATAATAAAAAAATATATCCACAAAGTTTTGCATCCGAAAAAGAGTACTGAACTATAACTGCACTAATACAATCTTAATTTTAAATGCACGAACACGCCTTAAAACAATGGAAAGTTAGGTTAGTCGTAAGAGTTGTATGTTTATACCTCTTTTGTAGATCTACATGCAACAAGTATAATATAGTATACCTACTGTACAGTAAATATGTTGGAAGAGTACTTTTGTTTACCATTATTATATCTTGTTTTTTAAAGTACATAATTAGTACAACTTGGTGAAGCAATTTTGACTTCTTCAGTTAGTATATAGAAATGGGAGTTTATTATACCAATTGAGAGGACTGGTATATAATTAAGGTAAATAAATACGCTTAATATGACCTGGTGACTGGAGTAATTATATTCGTTTACACCAAAAATAACTTTAAATCATAGGGATATAACGGATCGGTATTGCCGACGACGACATCTTTTTATAAAAATAATAGGAAGCCATTTTGGAGGAATGCACAATAATTTTCCATTTTTAATATTTGAAGAGTGATTTTAAGATTATATATTGTATGAGAAGGTAGTTCTTACACTTGATCTTTTTATTCTTGACATTACTAAAAAAAATATTTTCTAAAAAATACAAAATAAAAATATATATTGATAAAAATAGTGGTTATTTAATGGCGCTTAAATTTTAATGGTCTATTTTGTCCAATATAATCAATAAAATTGCATGCGTTTATAATTTCAGTGTTTGAAGGTCTCGAAACTTATATCCTTAAAATTATATTTTATTAATATACTGAATCCTATACGAGCAGACGCATACCTTCTATTAAAATGAGCTGCAGGATTATTAGCTACAAAATTAGTATAAACGGAACAAAAATATAGTACTTGTCTGATTTATATAGAAAAATTTGTACGTAAATTATAGAAAATGTTATGTTAGGTAATATTTGTCGTATCTAATGTGACGTGGAAGTAAGTACAAACATTTACACCTAACGCTACTTTATTAGTCAACAGGGTGACGTCGGGTCGACCGGAGTTTGTGTGACCATTTTCGTATAAAAACTGGTCGGAACGCCGTGGCGAGGACGTCGGCTACCGACTTCAGGTTAGACTGCCGACGTCGGCTCGACGTCAACCCGACCAGTCTGTGCTGCTTGGGTAGATATAGAGGAACACGGTACAGTATAGACTTTGCCCAAAACTGGCCGGCACGTGGTTTGAATGAAGAAAAGAAATTAGACATTGCATTAGAACTTGTTGATAATCCTCATACTTCAACTGTTTCATTGGCTGGCAAACACGATGCTTCTCGAACTGCAATTTGAATTTTTTTGAAGCGGAGATGCATAATTTACCATCTGACGTCATTCGGAATGCTGAGGACAGGTTTTACTATCGTCTTGGAGAATGCCAAATAGTGAATGGAGGATATTTTCACATTTTCAGCATTTGTGGCATTGAGTTTATTTTTGTAAATTATCTAGTTGTTTCAATTTCTAAATTAAAAAAGAACTTGTTATTGAAAACATAAAACTTGTTTATTTGGTATGGCTGGATTCGGTTTTCTATAAGCTTTTCAACGAGCCCCCTGATGCCTTATGCTTCCATTTGAAAGAAAGTAGGGGTAGCTGGGAGTTAGGGGGTTGCTGAAAAATTAATTATTATATAACCGAAACATGGGAAAAAATCAAGTTCAGTTAACATGTTTCGGCGTTTTAAAAAAATTAACTCATTCAAAAGATATGAATTTTATTCCGTACTTCTGGCCATCCCTGTATGTAATAGAAATGGCTAAACTCATTTCGCAAATATTTTATAAATTAATTTTATCTACTTTCATATATGTAGTAATTTGAATATTACAGTTGTAACAGAACACAATTTTGTAACTGACTGTCTACTTATTACTTTGATTGTTAATAATAAGGATATTGTACCTCGCCTGTGGTGTATTATTAGGTCGGTATAAATAATTAAACCGACACCTGTTTGTAAGTGCCAGACTTCTTTATGGAGAGAAAATTTGTATGTAACACATTTGGTGTATTTTTGGATGATATATTTCATAGTAAACTTGCGTAACCCGTTCCAGTGTTTATTTACACCGTCCCTTCTGTAAGTTAAATTACACAGTTCTATAAATAGTTTAATAACGGCATATATTACAGCATTGACGCTGCAGATGCTCGTACAGCACTAGTGCTGTAATGTAATGGACAAATGCTGTTTATTACATTTTTCTGTTAAATAAATTCCCGCTTTTTAAAAGAATGATTGATTTATAGTATAGGATCCCACTATAAAACGACGGATCGCCGACGGATTTTCGGTATGGAGGAACTACACACAGCTGCAATGCTGTGTACTCCTATCGCATGGAATGGTTCGCTGGGGAATATTTCACTTTTTAAAAGTCGACAATCGGAATTCAGGACTGATTTTTCGCGGACAAACCTATACCACCGTGTTGGTAATCAAATAATATTTATTTTAATTTAACTTTAATTTATTAACCACACCGATGCAAGTTACTAGTATCAATTTACCTGTTTATACCTGCCTACCCAAGAGTTGTGACGGGAAAAAAATAGTCAACCTAACGTTTACATATTCTATGGGCTTCATACTTTCGAATGGTATGGAATTTGTCTATTAACCATACCAGTGAAATGTTTAAAAAATAATAATTTTTAATTGTTAATTAATCATATTCTGGACTGAATTATTTTAGTCAACCTATTTGCAATGTATTTTTATTGACATATTTAATTGGATATAAAATACTTTTCATCCATTAACCAGCTCGGTGAAGGTCGTTTTATAGTGGGATCTTAAACTATTATTATTAAAAAAGTATTATAAAACCTAAGATTTATTATAAACATTAAAAATACACTTTATACAGTTAGAAATTTGTATACCAGAAGTAGATGTGATGGAACTGTTTAAGTTAAAATTTACTATTGTTAAATCTGTGTTTAATCCCATGATCTTCTTTGCATTCTGTTTCTTATTCTCAAAAGATTTCTCAACATATTTTTCTGCAGATGAAGATTTCAAGCCTCCATGACACTTTATCATCTATATATGTACACTACCATCAACTAGAATGGTGGCTGAAGACCTTCTGTTATAAAAAATTCTCGGACAATTTTTGTTTTCGTGCATGGAATCATAAATTTTATATAAAGGTTATTATATTGAATATGATCCAACATTAGCTTTGTTAATTCTTCACGATGACAGGCCCCAAAAATGCCGAGCAACCAATATGAGTTTGTTTCATCATCTGCAGTACTAAGAAACTTATATACTTCTTCCTTTCAACTTCTTTCTATATTCTTGCTAAATGCTATTAGTTGAGAAAATCTAATATATTGATTTTTCTTAACTGAAATTACAGTTCTCAACGATGAGTAGTGAATCCATAGTGTAGATCATTTCTGGTAGTGTTGCTTTTTGGACACCTCCTTTGCCTTGATAGCTTTGCACCAAACTCCAAACTTTTGGTACTCCAACTCATACCGCGCCTTGGATTTTGCCGAAACTAGACTTGGGACGTAAACCTCCATCCGAATCACTCTCTTTGAAAAGCGCTTTTTACATTTATGAGTTTGTTTGACAAGGTTTTGACAGTAACCATGTGAAAGGTGACATAAGAAATCTTGACTCGTAAACTTAATAGCAGGTACTTTTTATGTTCATCGAAAATACACCAGCTTCTTGTCGCGTCGTTTGACACTTTTTACCAAAAATATATTTTTTTCGTGTTATTAAATGAAAATAGATAAAATTTTGTACAATATTCTTATTGTAAATTCCTATTACTACACACGATATTGTAATAACTATTATGGATTTAACATAGATACATAAATTTTTCTTAATAAATCCGGATCTCATTGCCTCAGCATTTTTAGTTTCTTATCTATATTTTAAAATTCAGTATCTAAATTCAACCAAAAGCGGGTGCAGTCATCTATCTATAACATTATTTTTCCTGTAGGTATTAAATTTCTTTTAGCATGCATGAATAGACTTGTTGCATAATTTCTGTTATTATTGTTTCTTTGGGTCTTTACTTTCCATAAAAAAAAAACATTTTCTTATGCCTATGAAACCTATTTAAACTCCTCACTGAAGAAACTGTTTTATGAAAATAATAGTTTAGATAAAAAACATATTGTCACCTTTTCATTTACCAGAAAAACAAACTGTTAATTTTTACTGATATTTATTAAACACTCTGTACACTACTGACTGCTAATTACAATAAAATTCCAACTAAATACTCCAATTCAAGACTGACTCACTCGACCGTTTATTATTCTTTTATAGACCAAACGAATATTCCAGGTATTTTCTAGCAGCTCTAGATCCATTTCTCGAACGATTCTCAATATTCCAGTCGCGCCTCGATACACGTCATTATTTTGTTTGTTTATCAGCATCGCGTAGGGGCGATCGGGGCAAACTAGCGTTTTGCGACACCACAGTCGCCGAATTCGCTGCGCGCGGGGCAAATTCTGTGACCATATTATTAAGATAGATATCTAAACTTTATAGGTAACAGCTGCTAAAGTCTGTGGCGGCTGTGGTAAATGTAGCCGTTTGCGACCAATCATGTCCAGACATGTTCAGTAGGTGGCAGATACGACGCTCTTATTAGCCAGGGTAAACGGTTGATTTGATGTTGATCCATAAAAGCTTTTGTTTGTGTGGTAACATCTGAGTTCAACACCATACTATAGTACGTAAAGTTCTATTAATCCTTCTAGAAATTTCTCTTGGCGACAAACCTGCTACGAGTAACTCAACAATTCGCCCCCTCTCAAATAAGTTCATAATATTTCAGCTACGGTAGTAGCTATATTGGATCTTTTCTTTAGTTTTATTGGGTTTTTGCCATACTTCTGAAGAAATAAAGATTAATTAAATAAGCCCTTGCGCCAAACGGATCAGTCAAGGGTTATTTTTGAAACTAAAATTATGCCACAAATAAATAGCTTCAGACAATATATTGGATCTGTTTGGTTTATTTTAATTACCATCAAAAAGCGCAAACTTTTTTCATCCTATATATTTTATGATTTCCAAGATGCCAATGGTGAGCCCTGTATAGGTGTGAATTTTGAATTGAATTATTTTGAATTATCTAGCAGTAACTTTTCTGAGATACCTTGTATAATCTTCTTGTACAATAATTAAATTAATTTAATTTATTCTGTCAGTTTTCGAAACCTTCCTCACTTGAATATGTATAAAGATCAAAGTTCAGCAGTGGATCCCCAAAAGTACAATAAATGTAAATTTAAATAATCAATGAAATTTTATTCAGTTTTGTAAAAGCGAGCTCTATGTTTGTTGAATTATGAACGATGTTGTTTAGCTACTTGTATATTAATTAATAAATTCCATTATGGAGGATTATATGGCCATAGCTTGAACATAAATCAATTAAAATATTAGGCAATATTTATCCTGGCGTACAGACATATTTTTCAATGAAACCGTTGTTTGAACATTTGTATGAATATGCGAATGTCTATCTTCATCAAGCTGTTATTTTTGCTGTTATAGAGATTACGTATGGGTTCCTCACTGACAGGTAACTTTTCATTTTTGACAATAAATAAAAGTTTCCTGTAAAAGTTGTATAGCTCAATGCCTTATTTATTAATTTAAACATACAGGGTGTCCCTAAAAGGTCATTAAAACGCTCCACCAGATACAGTGCGGCTCAAAATAAGGCGATTTAGCTAAACTTATCTTAGTTCAAGTAGTTTAGGCGCTATACGACACTAAATTTGCAATTTTGAAATTGTTTTTTTATTATAAATTTTAAACGCCTTATACGATTTTGTTAAAATTTGGTAAGTTGACCATGCTCTATAGGACAATAAACCGCATATTAAAATTATTAGTAATATCAATCCATTGGCGTGGAATTTTTTTTTTTTTTTTTAGTAATTATACCTTCGATAATTCTACGCCAATGGAAGAAAAGATTTTTCAGTATAAAACTTAGATTAAGTAAATTATTCCCTACAAGAAAGGTACTCTTGATAAAACTCGATTACTCTCGTGGTTTATTCGAAATTTGTAATTTTAATTATTGGCAGCAATTTTGACACAAAAATTAAACTAGTAAAACATGAATGCAAATAGTCACAGTAGCTGTTCAAAGTGGCCCCATTTACACGCATACAAAGATTAACACTACGAAGAAAATTGAAATGTACTTTTTGCATAATTTTAAGAAAGATGACGAGTTCAAATTGTGAATTACAGGTTGATATTAATTTTATCTAGTTTTGGGAAATTGAAATCATCTAGTATATATTAATTAGAATATCCCAGAAGTATTAGACATAAGCGAACAGGTTGATGCTGTATATACGGTTCAAAAGCATTCGGCAGAATTGACCATGGCTTGTTTCTGAAAAAAATATCTTTTTATGGCCTAACATTGAACTTTATTACATTTTTGGAGTCTCATAGAACATTGCAAGTTGAATTTTATGGTTTCAAGTCTGTCAAAATACATTCAACGTCTGTTCCCCAAGATTCTTGGTCTTGGGGCCACTTTATTTATAAATGACATGACTCTGATCTAGCAATAATTAACCAATTAATTTCTTACCACTGGACATTCATAAATATTTTACTATGTCATATACTAAAAATACTTACTATAATTGCATTAATTATCCATATAAATTAAATGTATTATAATTTTAGAGATCTAGGAGTTGTGTTTGATTCCAAATTAACTTTTGTTGACCATATTAATACCTCAAACTTGTTAATGGTATAATTGTTTGTGTTATTTAAAATTCAATATTTTGAAATGGACTCGATATAAATGTTTATTCTATTTAAAAACACGATTTGCACTGATTACTATAATGTGTTCAAATTATCATCGTTACCAGAATTGGTTTGACAGTTTGTTCTAATGTACAGGGTGTTAAAAAAAGAGTATAAATTATAAAAATAAGGAGATAATAGTATGAACCAAAATAAGCAGAAAAGTCTCAATATACATGGGTCCGCAAAGTAACGGTTGCGGAGATATGGAATGTTTTATGTTTTTTAGCCCCTTTTTTATTTTGCAAAAATGTTGTGAATTTTCTTACAATAGTTGGTTGATGTTTAGTGAAATAAACAGTACGTATTTGACAGTTGCTCTCAGTGCACAAGTTTGCTTTCGCTATGGCTGGTTACTCTAACGCAGAATTATCAGACATGCATTTAATGTATGGTCGTGCTAATCGGAACGCCACCGAAGCGCGACGTCTTGTCCAAATCGCCAGATTCCTTCACAACGCATGTTTGGAAGAATTCGCCAAAGATTGCGTTCCTTGAGCAAACAGTGCCATTTATGCGGAAGTCCAAGGTCGGTATCCACTCCTAGAGCAGAATTCTAGCACTGGTAGAGCAGAATCCAGGTACGAAAATGCGGAGAATGTCAGCCAAGGTAGGAATTAGTGGTCCTCTTGTTTGGAGAATCCTTCATAAGCAACTGCTTTATCGTAACATGGCAAAAAATAAATATCATATCAACTAACTCTTGTCCCGTAAACTCTTCCATTTTTTCGCTTAGAACTATTAAATTGGCAATCGGGTTGATAATACTTTGACATAAGACCTTGACAATTTTGTTTAAATTACTATGAAATTGACCAAAGTGGGATTAATTTAAGAGCGATTTTCTAAGAATCCGTTAAATATAACGATTTGAAACAAGAGTACCGTTTTAATGTAAAACAGTTCGGGAAAAAGGAATTTACTGTCCAATATGTTAAAAAGTCAAAGATGAAAAAGTTACACACGCAAAATACCAATAGCCCCCCGTACCCACCCCTATGGACCTTGTAAAAATAAATGGATTACTCCATCAAATTGCTCATCAAAATTTAGCTGTGTATACCAAATTTCATTCATTTATCACAACGCGATTGAGAGATATTGATTGATTGAAAAAATGATTTCCATTCCTCCCTCTTCAATAGGTCCCTGTGCCCTTAGGAAGCATTTCCGGGCCCATGTTCATATGAACTTTTTTACTCAGCCTGTTTAGAGTTGGCAGCTAATTATGAGATACCCTGTATATTGAGTCATTTGTGTCTGGGTGGATATTAGTTGTTTGTTTACTATTTTTTCTGTATACTTATATTGCTTATGTGCTTTTTTGTATGCCATCTTTTACTTTTTTGTTTTGTACTAAATAAATAAAGACAAAAATATGTAATACATTACTCTTAATATTTAGTAAACTGTGACAAAAAAAATGAATCTGACCTAACTATATTCTCATTTAAGTCTAGATAACATGAATTTTTTCATTAATAAATTAATTTGTTGTCACATGCAAAATCTAATCCATATTAATACGTACAGGGTGATTCACAAACGGTGACCAAATGAAACATCGTATTCTTGAATTTTAAGGGCTGTCCTTCATATAAAGTTTTCATCTCAATTGGATATGAATTGAACCAGTTAACTGTAAAAACCAGACCAATTTTTTAGAAAAATCCTGTACTTATTACTAATTGCTTAGAAAAAGCTCATTCACACATGCATGATACGATGTTAACAACACAGCCCCATAAAAAAATCTCAGATTTATCCTTTACCTTTATGTTTTGTTGGAAACGTTTACCCTTTTCTTCGCTGAAACGACCAAGATTATGATCTAGGAAGCGTTACCAAAGAAGGTATATAGCAAACATGATCTAACTTCCAGATTTGAATTGTTTTGTGGGGTTGTGTAATTATTATATTAAGTATATGATGATGTTGTCGTTAAGTCTAAGTCAACTTGCTCATTCAGTGATCTTATGAGGTCCTCATCAAGCTCGTATGAAAAGTGAAGATTGTTATTTCCTTCCTTGTGTGAAGTACTGTACATTGCTTTGAGGGTAGAGATCAAGTGCTACACCAGAGTCCAATGGCATTAAGATTGCTCTGAATGATCATCACACTCGTATTGACCTAAAGCAGTGTCAGTAAACAGAATAAGAATGGTTATGTCACTATAAAATGAGCAGTATTGTGCCCAAAATAGATCATGCAAACACACCCACGTCGAGACGAGAATAATTAAATCGGCACAAACTGAATAATTCTGTTATACAGGGTTAACTATGACTAAGTACAAATCTTTTAAGAGAGGATAGAAAAAAAATTAGAATTAACAAAATTTCCTTTCAAAAAATTTCCAAACTTATTTATAAAGCAAAAAAATTTTTTTTCGATATTATATTAAATCCTTATTTAACGCCGCCAATGCGAGAATCAGAGTATGCAACTAGCAAGCAACCGTCATGCAGCAGTCGGCAGTCGGTCTGCTGTCATAATTTAATTCCTGTGTTTACATTGTAGTTTTGTGTTATGCTTCAGTTTTTAGTACCTTATTTTAATTTTTAACTCTTTATAGTTAATAAATAAAGGAATATGTGTCGGATACAGATATTTTCCCACAATATAGTTCACCGGTTTGTTTTTCTAGGTTATGGGCCAAGACTGCCGCGGCTGTTAAACGTTTTCTGTTATCTATTAGAACCTACCTACTCATCCCTTTCTTCGATTTTGTTAGAATACATAGGCATTGTATATAACTGTACTTATGAGAAGTGTATTTATCGGTAGTGAGTGAAAATGTAGTTTTACCAGTTTGTAACCAAATAATGAAAGACGAATGCAAAATACTGGAGCTCACTGGATTAACTGTTATCTACCTATCAGGTATGAATGTTATAATAATTTTTGTCTGCAAACGACCGCGTGACAGTTGTTGACAGATGTCAACTACGAATCTAAGCCATAAGCCATTTCAGTAGATACTCATCATAGGCGCCGACTTTCCGTAGGAAAAAAAGGGTTTTGCCCCATTTTTTAAATACCGAGCTAAAATTCTGGAATAACTTTTTTATTATCTTTTAGGGCTTCCTGAGCACGTGGTTAAAATTTTGGTACTTAGTCGTAGTTAACCCTGTATAAATAAATAATAGTTTCTAATTCAAGTAATTTGTTTCCTACCATGTCCAAATATTTTAAGAGAAGTCTATATTTTGGTTTACATCAAAGAATTTAATTAGATTATGTCAAAATGTTATTATTTTAAATGTTGACTCATACACATGCTAGATTAATATTATATGGATGCAAATTTTTGAGGTGGTTGGCATTAGGTCAAAGGTTTGATAAACTGTTTTTTAAATATAGTCGCAAAATACTCCGCACAACTTCGATTTGGAGTAGAAAAACTCAAGAATCGTCTCGAGTAAATATAACGGAAAATGAAAGGTAAGGAATTTGTAGTATATTTGAATATTCCTTTATAGATTTATGTACTTTTTACCAAGACAACTTAGCTTATAAACCAAGGCATAAAGAGTAGGGAGTGAATTTATATGTAGGATCGGCAAATCAATGAAGCTCACATACAAATTTAATTTGATTGATTTTAGTTAGTATGCTAGTTACTTGTTCAAAAAAGAGAATCAATTAAAAGAAAGTGTTCATGTAAAGACTGCACTTTACACTAAAATTATAAAGCAGGATAAGCAAACCTAGGAGTACAAAAGTGCTAATCAGATTCGATAGGATAATGGAAAGAACGTGACATAAAACAGTTTTGACCTAAGATGGCCATATTTGTGGCTCGAAATTTTAAAGTTATAGATTTTACACCCTGTTAAAGTTACTAAAAAGAATTGTACATTATTGGATACTAGAAAGTTCAACTTAGGTAGTGTTCATATTTATATTGTCAAACTGCAGTGACCGCTTATATATGTTTTTAAGGTTCTCAAAGTTTCCGCGGTATCGAGAACGTGTCGAGAATCGAATAGAATCTAGCCTAGAATATTCTAGAAAACGTCACAATAAAGATATAAAAAAAATATAAATTCTAACGTAAACAGGAACATAATTATAATTAACAAACTAAAAAGGTAAGTGAGCTTGCGTATCGATATATCTTTTAGCAATATGAGCTTACTTCGAGGGTTTTGCTCAGTGTACGTACACTGCCAACGTGTGATAGCCAATTCAATAATTTTTATTTGCAAATCATTAAAGAGAGAGATAGAGATATTTTTATAGACAATGGCAATGATATCAACTTCAAAGTGGATCAGTTCAAATGTTTCTAGAGCTGCAAATTACATATTATGTCCCATTAAGGAAATGTCCGTGGTAATGGACATCCATATCCAGCTTAAATGGACCTTTTTTTTCTATTCAGTATTAGTAGTATCCCTGAAATAAAGAATTATTCGTTTTATAAAAGACCCTTATTACTTTCCATTAGGCACCCACTGGCTTTGAAGAGAAATTTAATTTGCAACCTCCCGTGTAACGGAGCCAGGAATAAAAATAGAATTTCTTGCGGCAGAATAAGTAGTTAAAAGTTATTGTGTGCTTTGTTAAATCGACCGAGGAGTCTGGCCAGCGAATAATCCTCGGTACCTCTCGTTCCTCGCACGTATTCAAATCCACCTACAATGGCGGTTCTTATTAAAATACGCAACAAAAGGCGCCTCACAATGGGTAATCCCTGCAGACACCTGTCACGCTGTTGTCGGGCTTCCGGCGGCTGACGTTTCCGTTTTTAATCTAGCAGATATTGTTTACCGCCGCCGGGTTAGCTGTTGCGCCACCCCCGGTGGCACGCGCGTCGCGAAGACGTGATCTAAACGACTACGTGTGCAATGGCGATTTTGGAGCAAATTGGATGATTTATGGCGGTTCTCTCTGTCCTACGGCACAATCGGACTGGGAAGATTCACTTTAAAAAGTGTTCCAAAATGACAGGGATCGACTATCTACAGACTTTTAAAGGAAACAAAAAATGAACAAGATATTGTAAATCCCCCAAAATCATCTACAGGGAGGTCAAAAGCCGTTATAGATAATTTCTTCAAAAATGTCATTTTAAAAAAGAAATACCAACGATAAACAAAATTTTAACTGAACTTTCAGAGAACAACGATTTGCCAAAAATCAGTAGAAGTAAATTATGGGCCGTCTTATGAGAGTTGAATTTTTGCTGGGAAAAGCAAAACAGGAAGTCAGTTCTTATCGATAAAGGTGAAATGATTTGTTGGCGAAGATCCTACTTAAGATCAATTAGAAAATTCCGTGACGAAGGGAGGAATATTTATTATCTAGACGAAACTTGGGCCAACGAGGGATATATTGTAACAAAAGTATGGAAAGATAAAAATGTAAAAAGTTTTCGACAAGCATTTTTGGATGGACTTTCAACAGGATTCAAGGCACCTTCAGGTAAAGAGCGAAGATTAATAGTGACACATATAGATAGTGGTTTTGTAGATGGCGGTTTACTTTTATTTGAATCTAAAAATACAGATGACTATCACGAAGACATGAACGCAGATGTTTTCAAAGAGTATTTTACACAGATCTTATTCCGCCGGGGTCTGTACACGATATGGTAGTATGGTAACACAAGGAGGTAGCACCTACCTTACTAATATTTATTTCCAGTACTGATATTGAGAGATTCAAGAATGTTAAATCATTTTCTGTTTGCATACTTGTTTACGTTAAAACTTCATCATTGTAAAGATTTTGTTACTTCCTACATCTCGTTTTTTGGAGACCTCTCGTTCCCTCGGCCGAATATACACAAATACATAAAAACACTGCCACACGTTCATTGTAGTTCAGAGAAGCATAATATTTTGTTTATTCGGAAAACGTCTTTGGTATTACGCTGCCACACGATAATATGCACTTGTCATATTTCCCATTAATTACGCAAAAAGTACAAGAAAAATTAAATTTCCGAAGGCAAGTACTGAAAAATTATTTGAAACTAATTACCGTATATGATATCACATTTTTAACAGAATCTGATGCCATCTGTAGGCCACTAATGAAAAATGTACTTCACGTCGATAAGTTTTTAAACTTCTTGTTGTTGGGAAATTAAATTCTGTTAAAACTAATAATAGGAACAATAATCTCTTAGAATATTCCTTCTAAGCTTTGATCAGTGCTCTTTGATGTTTGGAGAGTGTGCGACATGTCAGTTTGTCATTATAATCGAAACCTGGTTCAGTTGGTGATTAATTTTCAGTTTTAAATGTTTTATAGTAACTAAACAAAGGAATTTATGTCGGGTTCAGATAATTCCCTATAACATAGTTTACCATATGATGTGTACTGCTTGTTTTTCTAGACTCAAGGATAAATACAGCAAATATCCGCCAATTATAGTAATTGTACACGATTTTAAATATTACACAAGTACAGGAGTGTATTCCAAGTTTTTTGTTAGTACGTATTCTTTACATTAAATATGAATTTTCTTAGAATAAAAGGATATTTTATTTAATACGGTCTGTATATTAGTGATATTAGTATTATTAGTATTTTGACGGACCTGTAATGAATAAAACGATGTAGTTTTGCCATTATCCAACGAAGGAATGAAGAATTAATGCAAAATAGTGCAGCTACTCGAATTAATTGTTATCTATCAGCTACTATTATTAATAAAACTTGTTATTGATAAAAATGTTTATTTTCGTCTTCTATATTTGACGCTGTAAAAACAACATGTATGTAGCTTACATTTCTAGGCCATCTCAGACGGTGATTATCATAGGTGCCGATTTTCAGCGGTAAAAGAGGGTTTTGCGCCATTTTATAAATATAGAGCTACAATTCCGTAATAAATTTTTTACTGTATTTTAGAACTCACTGAGAACGTGGTTATAATGTTTGTACTTGGTTAACTCTATATCTGGTTAAATCTTAAAATGTTCTCTGAGACTGATATGAGGTTTTTGGCCTTTCTCTAACCCATAAATTGAAAAAAGTTTCGAAATGCAGTTCTAAATAGAGTAAAACCATCAGAAGCAAAAAGAATAGTAATCATGGCAATTTTCATGCTCTTTTGTCAAATAATGAAAGGTTAAATATATTAATGGAAAACGATTTTAATTAAATCTAAGAAATAATTCAGTCTCTGTATTTCCTTTTATCTAAACTCATGGTTTTCAAAGTTTATAATACTTTTGTTGTTTTATATATATATATATATATATATATATATATATATATATATATATATATATATATATATATATATATATATATTGTGATAAATCAGAAATTCCATAAGAATCGAATACTATGAAATTCAGTTTAAGCAACAAAACAAAGAATTATTGTTAAAATGTTAATATTATTGATATAAAATATAGATGAATTATTATTGTTGAAATTATCTTCAATAAACATATCGAAAGAAGACTAGTAATATATTAAATTAACAAAATTTTACAAATTTTATTAAATTCAATTTAAAATTTTAACTATCAAATCTGGACATGACGATACAAAAACATACATTATATAAAGAAAGAAAATACAAAAACCAGAGAATGACATATAAAAAGAAAGTATAAAGAACAAAGATTTAGCATATATGCATATCGCAAGACTAAAACATCATTCTAATAAAATATTAGCTAGATAAAATGAAAATTCCAATTTTAAAACATAATGACAATTAGAAATGTCAAACGTAAAGATGGTTATTCAAGGAAATATCAGCATCTCTGACAGGACACTAAAAAAAGACACAAATTAAAGAATATTTAAGTATAAAATTAGTAAAAATTGTTATGTAGTTGTAAAAATAGTTCTAAGAATACAAAAGACAATCAGTGTCGTGAAAAGTGCTTCAACAGGAATAATTAAAATTAAAAATATTACATGTGTAGTGACCCTAAGAAAAACTAATAATAATCTAGAAGGTAAAATTACCTAGAAACAATAATTTGTTGATTAGTTACGAAGAAAACTGTGAAGCGAGAAGAGGTATGAATTTGCTAGAGTCGAAAATTTCATAATTTATAGTTAAAATTTAATTAAAATAAAAAAAACTTATACGTACCAGTCTCACAGTAAATTAAAACATAAAGTAACTCAAGACAACATCAAGCCATATCAAATTTAAGAATTTTGTGGAAACCATCTACATAACCAGACCAGACCAGACCTAGGGGTTGTGCAAAAGGTCGAAGAAATCCATTCTTAGAGGGAAGTAACCTCAAAATACACATCTAGATCTCGATAAGAAGAGAAGTCCAGAATTCTACAGGATATCCAGGCTGGAAGATCGAAAGCATCCAGAGAATAAAACATCATCCAGAGAAGAGAAGTTCCAGATAGCAACAATAGAAAAATCATCTACAAAAAAAGTAAGAAATAACGTACGTTATACAAGGTTATCTAGCTAGATCGAATACGAATTGATAAATAACAATAAGCAACTTCTGAATGATTAATAACGGTATACTACAGTTAATTACTTACCTTCTATTAGATTTCACTCATTTGAAAAAAGCTTAAACTTATAAATCCAGCCATTAAATGTTGTAAGACACCAAAACAGAAATTAAAGACGTTATCTTAACTGACATCGAAATAGCATAAGTTGTATAAATAGATTAGATAAATTCCATTGCATTCGTGTGTATTTCTGGTTGCATAAAAAAGCAGTAAGTAAATGAAAATAATTTTACTAGAAAAACAAACGAAAAGCAGATTTATTAATTGTTAAAAATATTCTTTAATATTCCTTTATTTTAATTTAATCGAGGAATTATCATTTTGCTGTTTTCTTTAATAAATGTTAATGTACTATCCTTCAATCCAATTGTTTTTTTGTATGTACTGGGTGGTTTAAAGATTTTGAACATAAAAGAAATAAAAACATGGTGTTAACTACTCTGCTGAAATCCACTCCTGAGAAAAGAGGATAAAACATAGCCAGGTATAATAAAGTACAGAAAGAAAAATAAAACAAAAATTATATTTATTCACTTATAGACTTCACACATAACATATAACATAAATACTATCTACACAAATAAAAATTTTAAATAAAACAAAACAAAATAAATAAATCATTGGCGCCCAATTAAAAAAATTTTTACATACATAACAAAATCACATCACACATATCATTCACAACAGGAATATAACATTAACACAAATCAAATCAAATTAATAATAATTAATAAACACTTCAATATATATATGTATGTATTTGTTGAAAAATGTTGTGCTAGTTATCTATGCAGTCCTCTACAAAAATAAAATACTATCAAATTTCATTTAACTTTTCCGAATCTATTTAATATTCTCACTTAGCTTCGACAATAAAGTTAAAAGTTAAACTAAATACCTTCTAACACAAACGTGACCTCTATTGACTTATCATTAAAAATTAAGCGCACTGTGCTTAACTGACTGCTGTAATAATAGAAGCAGAACAGCCAATTAGGCAATGAGAGCAGCAAAGTTATGTGAGGATTTAGAATAAACTTTGGTATAAGGCACATATGTATCATTTGAACTAATAGTTAATTAAACAAAAATCGATATTTACCCTCATTATAAATGTCATGCACTACATTGCTTTGTTATACATCATTGTTTTCAGAAACAACTTTGAACTTTGCTGTGAGTTAGTTAATATTACCTATATGTGCCTGTAGGATAAATGTCACTTATCCCACTTATTTTGTAAGGCATAAGAACTTTTGATGTTTTCAAA
Organism: Monochamus alternatus; assembly: GCA_037114965.1. NCBI lineage: Eukaryota > Metazoa > Arthropoda > Insecta > Coleoptera > Cerambycidae > Monochamus > Monochamus alternatus. The sequence continues at coordinate 27,303,756 of CM073429.1, forward strand.
CAATTTATGATCAAAACTTTTGTTAAGCATTAATAAGAACTGTCTACATTATTTATTGTAAATATTAACAACAACATGTTTGCATTTTGAAACACTTATTCCAGAGGAAGACAATTCATTCAACGTTTTGATGATTTCTAAATCGCTATTTTCGTTACTAGTTGAAACATCCATCTGCATATTCTTTACTTCCAAAATGTTTGTAGCGATTCGTTTTTTATTTTCAATTGACGTTTCAATACATCCATCAGCCACCCTGTTACTTTTCCACCCTTCTTGCTTCTGAACTGTTAAAAGGTTATCTCCTGAATTTGAAAGCAAGGAAGTTGATGATCTCCGAAAGCACTGCACGGTGTAATCTTTTACATTTGGTTTTAAAAAAGACAACATTTTTCGGCATCGTATCTATTGTGTTAATATTCACTGGCTGTTTTGTAACTGTTAGATACTCTTCCCTATTAACAAATCTTTCTTACTATATTTTCCACCCAGTAGGATTTGGTACTTATTAACATAATGCTAAACTATAAAGTTGAAACTGAATCATTTCCTTTAACTTTTTGAGGAAAAATGCGCTAAAAAACATGAAAGATCGTAAATTGTACCTAATCACTGTGTACCACATCGTGAAAAATACTTAATAATTTACAAAATTGTCATCAGTCATAAATAACTAAATTAAAACAGCTCTAAAATTAGTTTATCACATTTCAGATAACGTTTCGGTTTTCTTTATTACTAAAACCATCTTCAGGTCTATACAGATAATTTAATAGCTCACTCGAAATTTAGAAAACAGAAGTATGCTAATGAACAATTTCACAGACAAAGCTCTATTCAATAATTATCTAAAAAAAATAATCTAGCTAAATTTACTAACCTGGTTTAATGAAAACATTCTATAAATATATCTAAGTTCATTTAAAACTGTGGGAACTCGAAAAGTCAGCCACAATAGATGAGATCTGACCTATTTCTGCATTTTTAGGATTGCTTCTTCAGGTGGCCTTAGATATTTATCTTTTCATTAAACCAGGTTAGTATATTTAGTTAGATTATTTTTTTTTAGATAATTATTCAATAGAGCTATGTCTGCGGATTTGTTATATATTAGCTTAAAATACCTTTCTAATACAGTAAAAAATGTTACAAAAGCTAATAATAAAAAATATATGGGAATATATTGTGGATGTAACTCAACGCTGGTCGGGGCTTTAGTCCGCAGAGTAGTTAGTTTCACACAATATTGTTAATACCTAAAAATATATATAAAAAATAGAACTAGTTTATACTATAAATATATCATATGAGAACTTGTGACATTGCATACTGCAATACATTGCGACAGATAAATGAATTGTGTTGTAGCGTTTTTATTGTTTTGTTATTTACCATGTAACTGTATTTTTATAGACCTGATGATGGTTATTAATAAAGAAAACCGAAATGTCCGAAATGCGATATACTAATTACAAATCCATTTGATCAACAATTTTATATACAAATGAAAAAGAAGTTTTATATACTCGCGTCAAGAATTCAGACGTCTTACGTCACGGCTGACGTTACACATTTGTTTTTACTGTCAACGTAATTTTCGATATTTGGTCGTGTTAAAAATAATCATTTGTTGCAATTTAGTGCAATATATAATGCAAACTTTTAGTGTAGTCTATAGTTTTATTACTATACTAGTTGCAGTTTCTTAAATATTTTGATAAAAATATAATGAATTATTCATTTGTTCGTATGACGTAAGTCGTCTGAATTCTTGTCGCGAGTGTACTTCATTTCAAAAAAGTTAATAGGATAAATAATCGGATATTTGAAATCGCCTGGCTAGAGACTACACTAGCCCAGCGATGTAAAAGTATGACGTAAGTCGTCTGAATCCTTGTCGCGAGTATAATAATTTACATTAATTCAAGTGTTAATAACTTTTAAAAGAATTCCGCGGGGTGTGATAGTGTTTATAATACCGTATACAAATTTCTCAATGTGTAGCTAAAAACGTGTAAAATTTAGGAGAGTTTTTGGTGAAACATAATGATGGAGAAAATATGCTTTTTTTGTTATGCTAAATAACTTGTCAGCCTATAGACTGTTGTACACCCTGGAGAAAACTGGTATAATTGACATAGCGAAGACATATAACATACTCAGATTTTTCATATACCTCAAGAAACAGCTATTTACAGAAAATTACATATGAAAACGACACTTTTAAATTATAGTAACTGTAATGACAATTATGCAACTGAATTCGATATATATTAACAATAACTAATCGCTATTTTTAGCCGTTAAAATTCGAATAAGCAGTTTCGGCAATGTACTCTCATGAAATATTTTATTCATTTTAATATCAAAATATCTATTTTCTATTCACATATTTTTATTTAATTTTTTAGTAATTTATGATTGCAATTGCCCTTAGTATGAATAAATTATATTGTAACAACTAACAACTATATCTGATCCAACGAGTATGAAAATCAATAATTTGAATAACTAAATCAAGTAGTTCATCATATTCTTTACTTTAGCAGAAGATCTTAAGGTGTCTGTTTTTTTCTATCGAGTCGATACCCAACTAGCTCCTCTTATTATTATATTTGTACAGGGTGTCCGGAATATGAGTGCCTTTATTTTGATATATAATAAATTGCACTATACATAACATATTTTACTTAAAAAAAAAGTCTCTGATCAATGGTCATACATATGACAACAAACACGTCCTGAATATGTGACAACATCGCTCACATACCACGTCAGGGTTGTCAGGTGTTTGTACATAATGATCAGAAATACACAAACATTCTTACAATTAATAGTTTTCTTAGAGCTTGTATCAGTTGTTGCTTTTAATTTTAATATTTGTCCCGCAATGGGAAATAAATGGATTGTAATTATTGGAATATTTTGATTTAATGTTTAACAACCATGTTTACAATCAATAACATTAAAGTTTTTTAACCTGCTAATACTACAATACTAATACATTTCGGTTGTCTTCGCGCGACTCCTGCACAGCTGTTCAAGGGATGCGTTCCCTTACTCGGGCAGCGAGAACATGGCTGCATTTCGAACAGAGATTAAAATTCCGTAAAAAGCGTTTATCCTATTAACGTCTCATGGCCAGAAAGTTTTGCTTAGATTCGCCATAAATATCATGACATGCTTCTGGTCAGGGTTACTATAAATTATTCCATTTTTGTTTGTGTACATTCACAAAAGCCAATCAAGCACTAGAGAAAAACGAATTGCACTAGTCATAATACTACTATGACTAGTAATATTTTTAAAGATCGCGCACATTATGCCTGCAGGAAGTAGCACGGACCTGCACAACACGGACCAGCCAAGCCTGTTCATGGACGTTCCCATGTTATTTAATTGAGCATTGCATACTATATCAGCACCGGTGGTCTGCAATTTCTATGCTTAGCCATTGAATAATAATTGTAAAGAGCTATACAAATATGCGTATCCGATGCTGGGGCCGACATATATGAGACACTGCGTTGCTTTTGGGGCCGAGATTGTCGACCTACGTAATACTACTTCGCTTCAGTTTCGCTTGAACTGCAATAGAGTGTGTTTCGGCTTGAGCCCCTGATTCAACTTGAAGCGGTGAGTAAATTTAGGGTGTACTGTGTGCTTATGGCCATTATCAAGTTATTTTTTATTATTGTGTGTATAATATAATTTGAAAATATCTATTCGTATGCGTATATAGTCCGTATGACGATAGACCCGAAAAATATCAGTTATATTAAATTACTAAATAATGATAGAAAAATTGTGAAAATGTAAATATTGCGTCACTGTGACATAAACGAAGTAAAAGGAAAAGTTATTTGTGAATTGCACTTTCCACTGCGCGATCTTAAAAAAACAATAAGAAGAAATTGTTAAGAGTGCAGTTCCAATTATTCTAAATAGTGAAAACGATATATATACCTACGTAATTATAATAATAATAATAATAATAATAATAATAATAATAATAATAATAATAATAATAATAATAATAATAATAATAATAATAATAATAATATCTCTACCCCTCATTCTAATCACAGGGATTAGCCCAGAAGTCGGAGACTTGTGCGGGAGAGGGGGCGGCATATTATTATTAAGCAGGCCGCATTCGCGCCCAGGAACGACTTACGTTGGTAGGCCCTAACCACTATTCAGTGCAGAAATGATGGAAACCTAGAAAACCTCATTAATTAGGGGGGTAGTCAAATATCAACCGGTATCAATCTCTCACATTGACCCAAGCGAACATTCTTCCACCCTACCATACTCGCAGAAAGGGCGCCAAACCTCTCCACGAATATAGCTTATATACGGTCTACCGGCAGCTGGGCTCGAACCAACACCGATCTAGTCACCTCGATTCAAGTACTGACGCCTTAAACCGCGCGACCACTGACCGACCCATTAGTAGATTTATGATACGTATTTATTATTCAATGTCGCACTAGTCTAAATTAAGTTTTGCTCCCACAAAAGTCAGAGACTTGTTTCAAACTGTTAGAAATATTCGACCAGATAAGTTGTGAATGTGTCGCTGAAGTGTCGGACACCCTCGTTTTCTGTTTTGTCAGATGACACTGTGCTGCGAAATCTCGTGGCTTGGTGACGAGGACGATCCTAGAGCTCAATTTTTTTTTCTTGTTACATTCGGAAATACTGAAAGAAATTTTGTCTCCAATTCAGTAAATAATTGATGAAATTCACCATACAGCTTTCCCTTTTTACTGAACGTGAACGTGAACACAAACCTTTCTCATTTTCCTCTCTTTTTACCTTTTCCTTCTCATTATACAATTTATAACTTACTCCTACTTAAAAACTTCAAAACGTCTGACACATACATAATCTGCATAAAAAAGTTGCTGGTCCCTGATGGACAAGTGTACGAAGTCGTGCAGGTTTGCAGGTCCGTGCAGAACAACAGCTGACGGTTTGCAACGTTATCGTAGGTTACAGTTCGAAATATTTTATGGTAAACTTCAACTGTTTTCTTCATTAATAATGATACAAAAAATAAATTACGTTACAGGAACTTTTACTTAACATTAGTTGTATATTTGTTTATAATTTCGTAACACAGTTTTGCATTTTATTGCAGTTGTATTTTTATTTTGAAATGTATTTGTAGAAAAACTATTCGTTTTAGAAAAACCTTGACAAGGGTAATAAGTAACATTTACCTAGAGTATTTTGACGATTTTTCTTGTTACTCAAATGACTGATAAAATATACGTTTCAATGAGAACATTTCATTGACTTAGATATACCTACATGGGTGATTTTAAATTGATTACGTAAATCTTTATCCCTGTATTCCACTCATTGAAATAAGCGACTTTTGCGTTGACATTTTTAGCCTGTCAGCCTGTTAAATCTCTGTGCTACTGTATGGTGAAATTTATATTTTTTTGAAATTATTGTTTTATAAGTAAGCCATGTTTATTAGTATATTCAACTATGCTACTTATTTATAGGACGTGTTGCTGCTTCTCGCTTATACGAAATGATTTCCCCAATGAATCAATCAGAAGTTGTGGGTGAATCAAGAGTAAATGTTGCAAATGATGAAGAAATTTGAAATCTTGTCGACGAACATACAAGAACAATTAATTAAGAAATCACACGTCAGAAGAACATAAGCCATACTATGTGGCAGACATTGCATTGTAGCAACAGGGAGATGATGATAGATACTTTTTTGCAAAAATTATACAATGATTTTGTAAAAATTTTACAAAAAGAATATCTATCATCATGTCCATCAATTTCCAAGATGAGGCCCCTGTTCATTTTAGCCTGGAAATGCGTGAGCATTTAGATGACAATTTTTCTAGTGAATTAGTCACCTATGTCACCACACCTTAACTCGTGTACACGAATAAATTCATTGACTGGATATAACAGACTGAGGAAACAATATGGAAAAAATCATTTTTATTTTTGACAGTTCAATAACAGTCGTGATAGTTGCATTGAAGTGAATGTTGACAATTATGAGCACATTTATTAAGTTTTATTTCTAAACAAATACTAGATGCACTAATTTACTTTTCTTGTTTATATTTGAGAATTAAAAAAATGGATGAAGAAGTCTCTTATTTTAATTAAATATACACGGTAATTCACTTAAAATTCGCCAGGCAAATTACACGGGGGCCAAAAAAGATACTGATGGTCTCTAAAAACTTTTAGAGATTGTTAATGGTTTCAATTTTTCATATGGTCATAACCGCCCAGGTGTCAATTTTTTTGTGTTATCAAAATCAGACTAAGATGTAAACAATATACTGTCGCTGTTCTTGATTAGGATTACACTACCCACCTTTTAATTTGAGCATTAATGGATTTGTGTTTAATTATAGTGTACGTAAGTATGCATCATTTTTTTTATTACAAACTGTATTTGGGCTTAGTTAGTACCTAAATAAATACATACATAAGAGAAGCACAGCCGATATAAGTAGGTATTATTTCTCAATTAATATATATATTTAACATACAGTATGCGCCAAAAGTATGGAATAAATTCAATAAAAACGAAACAATTATTTTTTGGGAAAAATCCTTGGACAGGTCGATTTTTAATTTAAAAAATACATATTTTAGCGTAAAATCCGATTTTCAAATGTTTTCGAGTAATGACGTCATCGATTTTTTTTAAATGGCAACACCATATTTTTTTCCTTGATTCTGAAAGATCGTTAAATTCTCTATCAGACAGTACTAAAATTTTGCCCTCTTACATAAGAAAGTTTTCGAGTAAATGACGATTGAATGTTAGAAAACGTAAATTTTATCCATAAAAAAGTAACAATTCTGTGGTATGTAAAATAAAATACAATTGATTAAATTTTATACTTAAATTAAATGTTCGAATTGCCATCCACCAACTTCTTGACAATGCGCAAGTCTGTGAAGAAATTCTTCCTGCACATTATGAATGATTTCTGGGGTAACTCTGCGTATTTCGTCTCGAATGCGATTTTGAAGTTCTTCTAAATTACGTGGTTTATTAATGTACACTTTTGACATCAATTCAACAGTTGTCCAAAAAATCTCTTGCTGAAACCATATGGTATCATCAGGAATGTCAGGGTCATTATGGTTAGGAAAAATTACTGCAAGGACTGGAACAAGGTCATTTTCTAGAACCTCTAAATATCTTTGTCCTGTAAGGGTTCCTTCAAAGAAGAAAGGCCCTACTATTCTGTTGTCAACTATTCCAGCCCACACATTTAATTTCTGAAGGTGTTGGGTATGTACCTCTGCCATCCAATGAGGATTTTCCCGACTCCAATATCTGCAAGTTTGATGGTGTACTGTACCATTCAGACAAAATGTGGCCTCATCTGAAAAAAGTATTTGCCAGTGTAAATTTCTATTTCCTTGACATAAATCCATTAGAATTTCGCAAAAGTGTAAGCGGCGATCGGGATCATCTTCATTGAGTTCCTGCACAAGTTGAATTTTGTAGGGATGATATTTTTCCTTCCTCAAGATACGTAGCACTGTGCTCTGACTAGTGTCATTGTTTAATGCAACCAATCGTGAAAAATTATGAGGATTATCCACCATACTTATCAAAATGTTCTGTTTCTAATTTTCATTAATGCTTGGACGTCCAGGTTTTAGAATATTTACAACATTGCCAGTTTCTCTAAATTTAGACTCTACCTTACTGACTGTTGATTGGCTGATAGGGCGATCTGGATATTTTTCATTAAATAAATCGAAAACTTCCTGCTGAGTTCTAGTCATATTCCCGCATCCGATAAGAATTAAAATTTCATTTCTTTGAGTAACAGTTAAATGTGATATAATACTTTAAATTGAATAATAATTTCTATGTCGCTTACAACATTTATTAGAAAGTCGGTGTGACAATGACACTTTACAAAGATTTTCACCTATGTGATCCACAAAAGAACTATGGAATTCGAAAAACTAAACTTGATAACGTTTTTGCTTTATTTTAATTGATTTACGTTTTCTAACATTCAATCGTCATTTACTCGAAAACTTTCATGTAAGAGGGCAAAATTTTAGTATTGTCTGATAGAGAATTAAACGATCTTTCAGAATCAAGAAAAAAAATATGGTGTTGCCATTTAAACAAAAATCGATGACGTCATTACTCGAAAACAAATGACATTTGGAAATCGCATTTTACGCTAAAATATGTATTTTTTAAATCAAAAATCGACCTGTTCGAGGATTTTTCACAAAAAATAATTGTTTCGTTTTTATTGAATTTATTCCATACTTTTGGCGCATACTGTATGTTAAATATATATATTAATTGAGAAATAGTACCTACTTATATCGGCTGTGCTTCTCTTATGTATGTATTTATTTAGGTACTAACTAAGCCCAAATACAGTTTGTAATAAAAAAAATGATGCATATTTACGTACACTATAATTAAACACAAATCCATTAATGCTCAAATTAAAAGGTGGGTAGTGCAATCCTAATCAAGAACAGCGACAGTATATTGTTTACATCTTAGTCTGATTTTGATAACACAAAAAAATTGACACCTGGGCGGTTATGACCATATGAAAAATTGAAACCATTAACAATCTCTAAAAGTTTTTAGAGACCATCAGTATCTTTTTTGGCCCCCGTGTAATTTGCCTGGCGAATTTTAAGTGAATTACCGTGTATATTTAATTAAAATAAGAGGCTTATGTACTTTCCTATGTAAGAGGGCAAAATTTTAGTACTGTCTGATAGAGAATTAAACGATCTTTCAGAATCAAGGAAAAACATATGGTGTTGCCATTTAAAAAAAATCGATGACGTCATTACTCAAAAACAAATGACATTTGAAAATCGCATTTTACGCTAAAATATGTATTTTTTAAATTAAAAATCGACCTGTTCGAGGATTTTTCCCAAAAAATAATTGCTTCGTTTTTATTGAATTTATTCCATACTTTTGGCGTATACTGTAGACATTATTAAAGCATATATATATGAGAAAAATTAGTGCCATATAAATAGATACACATACAATATTCTCAAGTAGGTAGTAATATTTATTGGATATAACAAATATGTATAATTTAACATATAGAAAATTGCATAAAGAATGGAACACATTTACATATTTTTTGAAAATTTCTGTGTTAATATTGATTTAGGTACCTATGTTGTATTTTCGGGCAGCTATAAATGTAGCACCACACAATGTGCATTTAAAAATGTATTATTTAAATCACCTTCAGAGAGCCACACTATAAATAGATAAACTATTTTACAGGATAACTAATCTGCACACACTCTTTATATAGACAAACCGATAATTACTGTATCAGGACGCTGTAGGCGCATGCATTTGAATGATTGATAGTTTTTATTAAATTTACAGAAATTTAAACAATTTTCTGCTAAAATTACAAAGTGAAATAGAACTAGCTATTACAAGTGTTAGAAGCATATATTTACGAAGCGAGACAATTTCACCCATGGAACGACTACCTAACTTGAGTGCATGTATATTAAATTAAGTTATTAAATAGTGGACTAGATAATTGATTTAGTAACCTGTGTTGAGTTGGATTATTAGGTGAGTTACATCACTGAGTACTTGTCATACTTATCATATGTTTATTGGCTAAGTTAGTGGTTGATTAATTAACTATTTGAAATTTTGAATGACAGTATATGACGAGGCGCGCCAATTGCTGTTTTGTGTTTTTATTGGCCGTTAGCTGCGTGTGACACGGTATTTTATCCTAGGGCTGTTAGCTGCGATGATACAGTCCGTCCGTTAGCTGCGGTGAGCGGGGGATATCTCGAAGGTCGCTAGCTGCGTCTGACGCGCTCTGGTTCTGGGTAAAGACCTAGTCTTGCTATGAACTATCTCTGCAGAGGTGATCTGATCAGTGTATATTATTGTGTTGTTGATTTCCAGCTGCAGTCTGAGATAGAATATATTTACCAGCTGATCTAAGTAGTATATGTTGATGTTCAGAGAATGTGAAGGTATGCTTGGGTACTCATGTTTCTCTCTTATTTGTTGAAAGGTTCTGAGCTTGTTGCAAAAGCTGTATGCCAGTGGGCGATTCCGACGGCAACTCTATCCTGACCTAAGCTCTGTAAGTGTTTTTGGTTATTGTTTATTCATAACTGGCAAAGCACCAAAACATAATCAGTTACGTCCAATGGTTCACGCCCTGTATGAGTGGAAACGCCTTTAACAAATTATAAGAAGTAGAATTTAAACAAACAGACACCTAACACAAGATATTAAGTGAATTACACGACTATTACACGCTATAAGTATTATTTTATGTAATACTGTAAATGTCCTTAATATTTGTAAACTTACATGAGATAACTATAAAAAAAACATAGCGAATATGGTAAATACTGTGTAAATATAAGTAATACTTTTGAAATTTTACAGGCAGTGTGCAGTAAAAAACTGTGCAATTATTATAATGTATAAATATACACAATGTTTGATGGCAATACCAACGACATTCTACAAATGTAATCGAGAAACAACATGATGTATCTCAAATTATCTCCACAACTAGGTATAGTATAGGTATGCATCTTATGTCATATGCCACCACGTCCAGAAACAACATGATGTATCTCAAACTATCTCCGCAACTAGGTATAGTATAGGCATGCATCTTATGTCATATGCCACCACGTCCATTTAAAATAACACATAGCAGAAACAGCAAATACATCTAATGGTTCTCTGTGTACTCGAAATATTAGATGTGTTAATGTGTATAACCGGTCTTAGCTTTAGCGAACAGAAATAAAATAAATACAAGTAGTATTCAGAAACAGATAAAATTAAAGTATTTATCTACGCGCAGTTACATCGCAATATATTTTGTTCGATCTTGGAATGTGACAGACAGAAACGACTCGACGCTAAATAAAGTAGCTTTCAACATGAGACACTGAATTTAAAAAATGCTGAATAAAAGGATAAACGAGGACAAATTAAATGCTGATTCCGTGTTTTTCGAATTGACGTAAACAAATGAGACTACGCTTTTACGATTACAATGATGAACGCCTACTCAGGTTTTGAAAATAAAACTCTGAATAATCCTGACAAGAAGGTATTCTCCAAATTATAATACTGAAATATTATTTATTTCAGTATTATTTTTAGCGAAATTAACGCTTGTGATGTCACATCGCGAGACGGACCATCAGCTGGCGTACTATACAATTACTTTCTACTCTTCGAAGTAAATATACTAACACTACAAATATACTAATACAGCAGTCTACTATGACAAATTAAAAAATCAATAAAAAAATTTAATAACAAAAATGAGTTTCAAATCAATTTCTGAATGAAAATTCAAAATAAAAAATCCTAAACAATATTTGAATGATGCGAATATTTAAGGGGGTGATTCTACATCGAAAATTGGTGATAGTTTGCTTTATAAACTATGATCCTATGATTCTATGTTCCGTTGCAGAAATACGGGGTGTTAAAGTTTTAAGAAAAAAAAGGAAATAATTAATATTTTCGAAACCGCTTTAGATATTTCCATGAAATTTGGTATGTAGTGACTATTAATAAAGGTGCATATTTTGCAATATAAACATAATTTCTGTCTTTAACAGTGGTATGAGCACAAGCTGACTTTAATATTTTTAAAAAAAAAAATGGTACACCAATGGTTTTTTCCCACATAAAAATTATTTTTTAATTCCCCGTTCAATTTGAAAATTAAGAACCCTCTTGAGTTTATGGACTACAATGCGCCGTTTTTGAGAAAAAAAATAAAAATCTTTCAATTGTCCGAGAGAATTCATGAAATTATTAAAGGATACAATTTTGCAATAAATCTAGTTGGCCTGGAATATGTCAACTTATTGTCGTTAAAATATGCTTGCTGCGAATATTTTATTTTTACAAATTCGCTAATAATGGCGAATCATTCAAACGTAGAAATTGTGGAAATGCATTACGTGTATGGCCTAGTCGACGGTAATGCAGAGCAAACTGGACGTACGATATCACGAGAGATATCCCAATCGTGCTCTACCAGTCGCACTTTTTCTATATTCATCGTCGTCTTCTTGAAACTGGTAGTGTCCGAAAAGATACATCTGAAGGTAGACACTATCGAAGAACGTCCTGAAACGAGTACGAGGAAGATCGCTAGAAACTTGAATATTTGCCACCAAATTATTTGGAGCATTTTAGTGGATTTTTTTTGTCATATTCTTATCACATTTTAAGAGTACAGGCGTTACTTCCCCGATTTTCCAAAGAGTGTGAACTTTTGTCAGTGGTATCTTTACAATGCTGCCCAAAATACTCAGTTTAGATCGCATATTCTGTTGACTGACGAAGCAAATTTTTCAAGAAATTTCATTCAAAATTTCCATAACAATCATATTTGGGAGGATCAAAATCCTCATGCTATAACTGAAACCCATTTCCAACAACAATTTTTGGGTTAACGTATAGGTAGGTATCATTGGTGACTACTTTATTGGACCATTCTTTCTGCCGGGACGACTTGACGGAGAATCTTACCTGAATTTCCTTCAACAATAGTTGCTTTTGTTACTTAAGAATATTCCTTTAGGAACAAAAAATCAAATGTGGTGCATGCACAATGGTGCACCAGCAGATGTCAGTATAACAATATGCAATTATTTACAAACAATTTATCCAAATCAATGAACTGGCCGCGGTGGGCCTCAGGAATGGCCACCAAGGTCCTTCGACCTCAATAGTTTAGATTTTTTTGTGGGACCACCTTAAGACGCTTGTGTACATAAATTCCATTAACATTGAAGATGAATTGAGAGAAATAGTTGCAGCATGTGATAGCATACGACATACTCCGGGAATATTTGAACGAGTGCGCAATTCCATTCAAAGGAGAGCGGAAGCATGCATATTAAGTAATGGGGACCAGTTTCAACAATTTCTGAAATAATAATATGTTACCATTATTGTTGAGGCTTAACCTCAAGTATTTCCAAAAATGCATGTATCCATCGACCCTTCAGGCACCTACCCCAGTTCTACTAACATCCAGGTCAAAAAATATACACAGCTCTGTAAAACAGTCACAATACAACCCTCGAACAGTTATCATCTCTTTTTTTATTAAAATCCTAAATCCTATAAATTTTATCATATTTACCCAAGTTTGTGCATCGTCCAAACAATTATTACAGAAATTATTAGTTTTAATTTAGGTAGTTGTAATATTATGCTAATGTGTTATGTTGTCAGTTGCGTCTGTTTTCTATCAAAATTGTATCCTGTAATAAATTATATGAATTCTACCGAACAATCAAACGGTGTTTACTTTTTTTTCTCAAAAACGGTGCGTTGCAGTCCAAAACTCAAGAGGGCTCTTATTTTTCAAATTGAACGGAGAATTCAAAAATAATTTTTATCTGAGATAAAACCACTCCCAACAAACATTTAAAGTTAAAATTACGTTAACTTGACCTCTGAATTGGTCATAAACTTTTCATGACCAATTCCGCATAAGGAAAGTTTACCTATATTCGTTGGCATTCTTTCTTATGTGGGGAAAAAAACTAAAGTAATATGGAAGTTAATATTTGGTCGGCAAGGATTTTATTCCAATAAGATAATTGGACCTAAAAGAAATACGGACCAATATTATGTTAAAATTTCAACACATTATTACCAAAATATACCCTAATTATGCCCTTTATATGACCTACTTTTGCTAGAGAGAAACAACATTATATGTTTGCTTATATACATTTTAATAGCGAACAGGGATAGGAAGAGAAAGAAAGAATATAAGTCAGGCTACAAAGCTACAAGTAGAGTAAGAATTAGTATATGAGTATTTATAGATATTTAGCTTTTAATATAATATAAAGTCTGTATTTTTGGTTTCTATTCAACAAATTGTACAACCCAGGAAATTTTTTCGTATAATGTGATGACCAAACCTTCATAAAAATAATGCGCTTAATAAATATAAATTTTTACTATTGCTTCTTAATAATATTATTATCCTGAAAAATAACCTAAAATAAAAACTGGATGTATTTCGTGATAAAATGTGTTTAATAATTTTTCGTCATAAATGTATTAAATAATATTGTCTCTATTAACGTAATTTTAATTAGTAATCAATTAGAAATAATAAACAAAACATCTAGCGTTTGTTACAACATGGCCGCTCAAATAAAATCAACTTTGAAGTCAATTTGTCTGTTTAACCTATAGGGCAGATTACCTATGCCAATGTTGACGTCACAGCAAAATATTAACTTTGTGGTTAAAATTTCCTCCAAATAAAAACATTTTATGGTAATTTATTACCAACTAAATTATTACATATAAAATTCAACTCTTGGATTTATTTGTGATTGAAAATTCAAATTAAAGCCAATAATATTATGTGTGTGTAATAACAAAAACAAAATAAATATTTTCGAACGGAATTCAATTCAAATTTCAATTCACATGCACTACTGAATTCATTTGAGACGATAACAGTGTTATCATATGGAATACTTATGATGTGTTTATCGATATATCATTAGCGTGATTTATATAATTTGCAGTGTTGGCTTCGATTTTGGTAGGCGAAATATGAACCCAACAATTATTTTTTACAACTCTGAAATATTGTATGGTAAGCTGCCTGTTGGGCTTTATCTTTTGATTTACTCGTACGACACAAGTAGGTTTTTATTGCAGATCATCAATACACAAAACAACTTCAACACCCTATTGCATGAAAATATCTATCACAATACATATAACAAGAAGCTTGCTCCCTAAAAGATCCTTTTAAGAAACATTTACGTCGAAGTATTATTAATAACTAAATTTGTACCATAATATAGAACAATATTTCTATTAGGTTAATTGAAATGATCAACAAAGTTGAATGTATTTAATATTGTAATAAGAATAGAACTTATTAAATTGAAGGATTTAATATGGCAAAAATAACTAGTTATTACCTTATTCTTAACCACTATAGTTGAAGACAAAATAAGTTTTACAATTTTGTAATAAATATGCAAATATTTACCTATTATAATTATTTAAAAAATCCCTGGATATTGAAGACAGATTTCAAGGCGAAATTAAGTAAATTATAACTTCTTCTTACACGTTATTGGAATGTTAGCATTTGAAAACACAGAAAAGGTAAACAATAAGTAATTTCGAACTGTATAAATTGACATATATTTCGTTTTACTTGGAAGTCATTATATTACTCTTAGTTAACAAATTTCTGACTAAAATTTTGGTATTATAAGATTTTGTAACATTGAAAACTATTTTTATGGCGAAATGTAGTAAATCTCGATCAATTTAGGTTAATTTTTCTTGTGAAGTAGTATATTATGCTTAAATGTTAGTTGGGTTGGCGTATCATTTTTTTCTTTAAAAATATTAGTCAGTGCTCGTGCACGCCACTGCTAAAGATAAAAAATATGTTTATATTACAAAATATGCACCTTTATTAATAGTATTCATGGAAATATCTAAAGCGGTTTCGAAAATATTAATTATTTTTCTTTTTTCCCTGAAACTTTAACACTCCGTATTTTTGTAACGGAACATTTGTGGACCATAAAGCAAACTATCATTAATTTTCGATGTAGAATCACCCTTTTAAATATTCGCATATCATTAAGAAACACCCTGTATACTAGTGTGATGAAGTGAGTGACCACAAACTATGGTCCCTTAAACGTTTTTTATTTGAATCTGCTTTACGATAATTTTTAATGTAAATCGTTTTGTACTACTTTTTTCCAGAATAAGCATCTACTTCTACAGAATAGTACTGCTACACATATATAAAATGCAAGCTTGAAAATAATAATAAAATAGACAATGAGTTACTAATATAATTTGCTAATAACTTTTTAGTATGATTTAGATAAATAAACATTAATTTTTAATTATATGAAACATTAGTGCCAATTGCTACCTTGTTATTTGGAACATTGCATTTTTACTGAAATGCTGTGTTTTCACAGAAAATTTATAACACAACCCTTACACATTTTACACGTACGCAAAAAAACAGCTAATTGCAAATAAATATAGAAAATAGTATGGTGCTATTTAAAAAACCAAAATTAGTTGCCACTTACTGATGTCGAAACAAACTTAAGGTTAAGAAAGGGTGCAAACTAAAACCTTTTGTCCGAAAAATTGTTTAATTCAGGGTATTTAAAAAAATTATAAACATTATTTCATACATATTGGACACCCCTGCAAATGCGAATATGCATACTTGGTCAGCGGTTCTCAAAATGTGTTTTAATCTAAAAAACGCCACAGTCCTTTTAAGAGCAGAGTAGTTCATTTTGTTTTTAACGACATTTAAATTTTAACAGTTACCAGAAAGAAACAATATTTTACCTTCAAAATGAAGAAAAAAATGTCGGCCCTTTTAAAAGGACAGTGGCAAAATAAGCTCCGATTGGTACTAAAACAAATTAACTGTAAAAAAATGAAACGCAGAAATTATTAGTCTATCAAATATTGTAGATTGATTTTTGAATAAATCGTTTTGAGTAATATAGCTTAGACTTATATTAGGTATAATGCCCTATAGCCAGAAATGTCCTACAATTGAAATTGACCAACTTTCCATTATTGATTTTATAAATACGTTAACCATTTTGTTTATTACGGAAAATTACCATTTATTGCTTCTGATATAAAACCGGCGCTTGTTAGATTTACTTATATTTTACGTTTTAATAAAAAATGAGTGTCATCTTCACTTTCATACTCTACTGATTGGTTGCTGCAGGTATACCTAATGTTTCTGATACTTTTACTTTCTCATCTGCGCTGAGTTGTGGTCGAGGTAAGTTATTTACTGTACTATCGTCTTTTCTTGTCTTGTTATTGGCAATAAAATATCCTGATCCAGTTCTAGATTTTCCGCTTCTTTTATCGGTTCGTTTAGTATCAGTGTCTATGTAAATAATATTGTAATACTTATACAGGGTGTTAATTAAGTATGTACACAAACTTTAAGGGGTTAATCTATTATTGATTTTAAGACAAAAAGTTTATATAAACATGGGTCCGCAACAGCTTTGTTTTCCAGAGAGTTTGAAAAAAAAATCAAATTTTTGGATCTATTTACTAAGTAGTAAGAGCTACTTAGTTGAAGCTTGACACATCCTAATAGGTATTTAGAGACTACATTTTGCAGGTAATTTTTGATACAATGAACTGTTTTCGAGAAATTGGTTAGAACTCAACGCAAAATTATTGCGAGGTAGGTCATGAAAATAAATTGAAAATAATTTAATATCCACAAAATGTAGTCTCTAAATACCTATTAGGGTGTGCCAAGTTTCAACTAAGTAGCTCTTACTACTTAGAAAATAGATCCAAAAATTTGATTCTTTTTTCAAACATTCACACCCTGTATCTGGGAAATAAAACCGTTGCAGACCCATGTTTATATGAACTTTTTGTGTTAAAACCAATCATAGATTAACCCCTTAAAGTTTGTGCCCATACTTAATTAACACCCTGTATAATTAAAAACCATCCCTAATTAAAAATAAACAAAATATTTTTTCTACAAAGCTGTTAAAGGTGGGCTTTCTAATTGTCATTTTTGATGTTAAAAATGTCATTTTTTGACACGCGTGTTAAAAGTAAGTTACTTTTAACACTAGTGTTAAAAGCAAATCAAAGTTTATTTAAATTTTGTTTTGAAAATTAATAAAACGTTTTAACAAACACATGAACAACTTTTTTTTTTAAATAAGTACAAACCAACATTTTAACTAGTTATTACTATTATCATTTATAGTAAAATTAGAACAATTTGAAATTGTAATTCCCAGCGGAGTCATCATACTTAAGTTGGTTTTACTGTCAACATGTGTGACACATCTATTTTCTGTAGAAATACTACTGGTAGTACTGGTGGTCTTGCTAGTAGTTGCAGTAGTAGGAAGTTTTTGGCACGCAATTTCCTTCTTCTGTTCCAGTGAATTTTCAATGTAGCCTTCAGCTTCCGTCGAAGATTTCCATCCTCCATGTCTCTTGATGGTAGTAAGATTTGCACCAGAATCTGCTAACAATATCGCCGCTGAACGACGAAAACAGTGTCCGGTGTAGAGTTGAGGATTTGGTAGATTCAAGAACTCTGCAATGTCGGCAGGCATTTTACCAAACATGTTAATTCCGACTGGGTTCTTCACACATTTATTCTTCATATATTTAAGAAAAAGTCGTCTATGATCATCTTCACTCACAAAATAAAATCTTACTTTTAACACGTATATCATAAATAGCTATTTCAAACACTTCTTATATCTTTAATAACTGATTTTGTTACAGCCGTTGTAAAAGGACGTAATAAAAAATGCCTTATAACAGGATGGTGGCAAGATATGAAAACATAAATTTTTAGCATTTCACTTTATCTGGATTAAATAAACTAATATATCCGTAAATATTTGTAATTTTGAAAACCAACACTAACTAAACTCAATTATATTACGAATTATATAATACACAGTTAAAAGATTCACCCTGTCTACTATTGACGAATATCCGATTACAAGATTACTATGTAAAAGAAGCTTTGCAAGAATTCTGATATCAATTAAAAGTTGATACATCTGCCCGTCGCCGTCGTGCAATTTTTATAAAAGTTATAATGAATAATCATTAGAGAGTTTTCCGACCCTCGTAATGGATATAAATTTAGATATTCATTTACAATCATAATTTAAAAACTTTGGGGACGCAATTAATGCCTTGGAAGTTAAATTTTATATTTAATCATCCTATAGGATCGTTATATCGCGTTCAGGGACTATAACGTCGGAAGAGTAATTAGAAAAATAAGGAGTTGTATTGTTATGTTTTCTTTAACTTGGGTCCGTTGTTTTCTTTCACTTAAATTAATGTCGTGGTATAAATGAAAGACGTTTTTAAAACAACAGTCATGCTTTTACAAATAATTTGTAAAGAAAATATTATATCGCATTTCAAGGCAAGATAAATTTATTTTATTACCGGTCAAACATTATATAACTTACACATGAAACAGCAGGAAAATGTCAAAAAGCTTGAAATGTATAAAGAAAATATTACATATTTAAAAAAGCGTTTTAACGAAATGATCTTTATTTAATGCATATAATTTTGATCAAAAGTAAAGCCTGGGACGCCGGGTGGCTTCTAACACGTACGTACGTGTCGTACTTTCTCAGCTACCATTTCATTCACTGCGTGACCTTGGTTGACCCTTTTATGGTGGGGAAGATCTACCTATATTAATTTTCAAGAGTGGTTAGCATTTCATTAAAAAAAAGTCAAATTGCGTCAATTTTGAGGTGTTTTCCAAGTTTGGTTATATTTTTTTCAATACTCTCTAATTTAAAAGTTGAATCGGTTCGTCTTTATTTGGTATTAAAAGTTTTATTAAAAAACATTTTTTAATTCAATGAATTTTGAGAATATGTAGAAGTTAGTTCCTTTTTTTAAACATCCTCTATTTTTTTTGTTAATTAGTATTTTAATTAACTTTTGTTAGAACTTTTATCAAAAACAGTTTTTCGTTTCCCTTAATTTTGAGGTTTTTTAACGGTCAACAGTTCAACACTTTGTATACGAAGCGGTTTTTCGCACGTTGAAAAACCGTTTCTCAGAGAAAAAAACGGAAACATTCTCGAATTAAGAATTTTTTAATTTTTTTTTTTAATGTTTGTTTGAACACCCTGTGTATCAAGCTTTTTGAATGACCCTATAAATTTGAAGCAGTGATTCTAAAAAATAGTTAAATAAAGCCATATTTTCAGTGATTATAAAATTATTATTATTCATAAAAAGTCTTCAATAAAAAACAAAATTAATGAATGAAAACTTCAATCATTTATCGATTTTATCTGATATAACTTTGTCAAACACTATGTATAAAGGTATCGAACACACATCTAATTATTAAATTTAAAATTTTTCCGAAGGGGGCTTCAATAAATAAAGTAGAAAAGTAAAGTCAATTTATTCCATTATTTATTTGTACGTGGTTCAATTTTGTTAAACACTGCGTATAAAGTCTCCCAAATACAGAAATCCCTGATTAGTAAAAAAACCTTTCATAAAATCAGTTTCAATGCGCGACCCAACTTTGTTAAACGCTATGAGTATGACACGAAGCTTGTATGTTAAATTTCAAAAATAATAAATATATAATTTTTCATATGAAATGATGCGGCAATATTCCGGGGGATTACTATAAATATTACAATATATTATAAATAACGAATTTTACGAAAAAATATCAAAAGTAAAAAATATTAAATTTTACAATATGACATTGTAAAAAATAGTTCACAGGCGTACGAAAGAAAAAGTGGGAAAATAAAATTACCCCTTCCCCTCGTTTCTACGTTTGTGCATCATTTATAATAATACTCTTGAGGATTTGGCTAGCAAGAATTATCTCTACAAAATTTCAAAGTGAGAAAGCCTGAAGAAATTATGGCGATAAAACAATTTTAAACGGAAATATACGCAGTTAGCGGAATGAACTGTTTTTTTTTTGTTACACCCTGTATATGAAGATAATCTGACATTTTTATTTAATTTCATATGCCAATACTTTGATTAGTTTTGAAAATTTCGATGCATTTAAAGCTAAATTATTGCAAGAGCACCAATTGTCTATAGCTTCTAATGCGCTTTGTAACATTTGACTGTCACTGACGGTATTTATTTCACATAGCAACAACTTAAGGTCATTCGAAAATATCAAATAGTAGTATCACATGTAACTCAGATGCAATATCATTTAAGAATATAACAAATAAGAGGAGCCCAAGCGTCGAACCCTGAGGGACACCAGACACTTGATGGAACTTTTCAGAACAGTAACCACGATACTGTCCGAACTATTTAGTATCTATTTTGCAAGTAAGACTAAAAAGTTGCAATAACAAATTAGACAGGCAAACATATCTAACTTGTTGTGTAACAGAATATTGTGATCAAGTCTGTCAAATGCCTTAGCAAAGTCAGTGTATCTTACGGCAACTTGACCGCATTGGTCCAAGGAGTTACTAATGAATTGAGTCTTACACACAAGGTTAGCCACGATGGATCTCCCTTGAAGACATGCTGGCGATGTGATAGAATTTCAGTCTCAGAGCTATATAATCAATGTGCAGCAGTATTTCCAATATTTTAGATAAATTGAAGATAAGGACGATCGGTCTACAATGAACTATTGCTTGAGTTTTTTCCAATTCTATAGGATGTGTTGTTCCTCTTGTGAATGCTGGTAATTTTACATTGGCTCCAAATATTTGCACAAATTCGTTAATCAAAAATCCTCTGTCTGCCATTATAACATCACCAGGAATTAAATTGTTTAAAAATGTTGAATTTTTTGTGATAGTTTTGTCTGAAACTCTGTACATAACAACATATGAAAACCGCAAAAAAAAGGTTGCTGATCTGGCAGGAACTAGGGAGCCCCATCAATCGCAGAGCCTTGGGCACTTACCCAGAGTGCCCAATGGAACATATAAATATTGCAGATATTTAAAACTTCAGAAAACCTTACCACAACACTACATTTTCGTTGATATCTACCCATCTAGGTCTATGGCAACGTTGCAGTGGTAATTTGATAACCCAAATTCAATGTAGGAATCTAATCAAGATATAAGTTGTCTGTTAAAGCAACCGGTTTACCTAACATATTTGCTTTTACATTGTTGCATATAACTTTTTATTAACTAACCCGATACAAAATATTTTGAACAAACGACACTGTATTTAATTTTTTCTTGAGTTAGGTCTTGCTGTTTTATTACACTAAGCCACTTTTGCCGTCTTATATGAGAGAGTTCATTGAGATCAGTTCTATGTCTATAAATCAATGTAGCAGAAATCCTAGAAAATCTAACTTGATCTCGCTGTCCTCTATTCCCACAATTCATAACACAACAAAACCATTATGATAGTCTGAGTTATCCTTGGTATTCCGAAATAGGTATAAAATATAATGAGCAAAACACACAGTTCTACACAAAAGCACAAATTTCTGCTTGTCATATGTCGAGTTGTTTGTCCTACAGCCGCCATTTTTAAAGTGATTTGACAGCAAGGTGACAGTTCGTTGGATTGCCTCATAGTTCAATATTTCAGGTTTATTTTTTTTATACAGTGCTTGCTTTCGAAAAGTAACGAATAAATTCATTATTTTTGAAATTGAGAAGTATTCGAAAAAATCACCTGGCACGTCGATTTTGTTTTAAAAAAAGGCACTTTTTGACATACGACCCATATTTGTGACGGCATCGTTGTTCGAGATATGACGTCATCGACAATTTTTTTTAAATAACAACCAATTTTGACCAAGCCATTTGAAAGAGCGTGCCATTCTACATACATATATCATACAAAATTATGGTGTTGCATAACAAAAATTTCAAGAAAATAATGTTTGAAGATTTTAAAATTTAATTTTCACAATACTGAAAATGAAAATGATTATGTAAAAAATCGACTAAATTAAATGTTCAAATTGTGCACCGTTGGCTGCCTGACAGTAGCCAAGACATTATCGGTAACTTCAGGAGGTATACGAAGTACCTCGTGACAAATTCTTGCTTTTAAATCTTCTAAATTAACCGGTCTAGTAACGTATACTTTGCTTTTTAAGTATCGCCACAAGAAATAATCTAGGAGTGTCGAATCAGGCGATCTGGCTGGCCACTCAATCGGCCTCCTTCTCCCTATCCAACGATTCGGGAACAGCTTATCTAAATAAGCACGGACAGGTATTGCATAATGGGGAGGTGCACAGTATTGTGAAAGTTAAATTTTTTGTGGCCATAGTCTGCTTCAATAAAAAAAATTTTTATCCCCCTATAGGGCGCAGCGAACCACATACGATATTTCAAAAATCTGTTTATATCAGGTGAAAGGCATCAATTTTGCAATAAAAATTTATTACCAATAAGTTTTCTCTATCACTTAAAATAAAAAAGTTAGACAGCCTTAAAGTTTGGGCACTTTACAGGTTTTTTTGTTATTACTCATAAAGTTGGAAATGGATCTCAAATTTGTTTTTACGAGCATAAAGGCCTCCAAAAATGCAACAAAAAACAAATAAAGATTTTTGACGTGTCTCGCTTATTAAGCGAGATACATGGGAGTGGCCCTCTTATGTGATACAGCCTGTATATATAGAATGACACGCTCTTTCAAATGGCATGGTCAAAATTGGGGGTTGCTATTTAAAAAAATTGTCGATGACGTCATATCTCGAACAACGATGACGTCACAAATATGAGTCGTATGTCAAAAAGTGCCTTTTTTAAAACAAAATAGACGTGCCAGGGGATTTTTTCGAAATCTTCTCAATTTCAAAAATAATGAATTTATTCATTACTTTTCGAAAGCACTGTATACAGGACATGTTCCACAATTCAGGCAAGTTTGTTGTTTTAGTATCAGGTTAAAAAT
The DNA here is from genome assembly GCA_037114965.1 of Monochamus alternatus. NCBI lineage: Eukaryota > Metazoa > Arthropoda > Insecta > Coleoptera > Cerambycidae > Monochamus > Monochamus alternatus. The sequence continues at coordinate 27,327,298 of CM073429.1, forward strand.
ATGGTCATGGTATATTCATGGTTGCACTTAGAAATTTACTACACAACATAGAGTTATTTTTGCAAAATATTTATTATAAAAATACGGTAAACTTAACTGCTGCTTATACTTGATACATACCAGTATTTATAATATACCGGGTGTTCCCTCTAAGACTTTCAGTGCGAATACCTCAGAAACCATCATAGCCAGTGCGGCGAAATTTGGTATACAGACACTAGATGGCGCGTAGAATCTGATGATAACATCAATTCTTATACAGAGTGTTCCATTTTCCAAGAAATCGATTTAATTTTGTTTTTTTTTGGTTGTCAGCCCTGCTAAAACTTATGTTTAAATTGAAATATACTTAATTATGAACACACTCTGATAAATACACATTAAAAAATTTAAAAATTTAACATAAAAAAATGCCTCCAAAAAGTACCCAAATTTCATTGTTTTGTCATGTAAAATGAGTATAGCCATGAGCCAGACTTACACAGAAGAAACTAACATCGGTGAACGTCAAAACTATGAATTTTCAAATATTAATGGCATAAAGTATTTTATTTTACATAAATAGCGCTAAATAGTGTATTTAATGCAATTTACGTATGCACAATGGTGTTATTGAGACTTTTCGATAAAAATTTAGACTTAAGTTGAGCCTTTTGGAGCATTGGGGTTGCTGTGCCGGCGCAGTCTACCGCTACAGCTAGGGTTACAGCGTGAATATTGTGTAAAATATCTGTGGATATTTTTAAATTGTTCCATTATAATGTAATAAAACTTCAGTAAATTGTTTTTTTTATGTTACTACAGTGTACATAATAATTAGGTACCCGTATTTTTTATCACAAAATAATTTACAAAATTGTGTAAGTACCTAAAGAATATCCCTCTTTTCCAACTGCTGTAATTATTTATTACTTATTTAGCAACAAATAAATTCGAACAAAACGATTCCTAAAATTTTTTTGTTATAATGTGAACGTGTTTGTCGTTGAAAGTCAGATCTGAACCTACCCCAGGCCCACAAAAGAAATGTTATGAGAGGATAACCTAGAAATTATTGATTCTTGTATCCACATATTTCAGCACTTCTTTCTGATGGATAAAATAAGTTTAAGAAGAACTCTACATCTGTAAAATAGTAAACAATGATCTACAATTTCTGTTATTTCATGATACAGAACTAAAATAAAGCAACTGCTTTTTGCTAGGAAGAATCACCTGCAAATGTATCATACCCAGTAGGTACCTATCAAATAGTCATTTAAAAAAGCTAGATAATAATTTGTAATTATTGTTTTTATCTTTCAGTTATGTGTGTGCAGTGCCACAAATTACATTAAAACAGACACCAGAAAGAATAAGCGAAAAATATTACGGACATTTTCTTGGAAATAATTCTAAACATGGAATGATAGATAATGTTATAAAGAAGTCTCTAACTCACTTTCTTTGAAGAGTATTCTATAAGACATTAAATTCAGTTGTCTGTCGTGGGTTTTAAAATTTCTAAACGAATAAAATTAAGAAAAATAAACTAATTTCATAATCTATGTACAGTATGAAAACATCTCGTTAGAATATCTTAAAAATATTGAAAGCTAAACAACATAACGTAATAAGGTAGGGAACAATTAATTGGCAAGATTTGTTTCTAATCGTACATGCATGACCATCCCTCAGATTGAACGTTGCTCTGTAAAAGAAATTAGAATACAGAATAACTGTTTAATATAAAACCAAATGTAATAATGTAGATACTTAATGTAATTTTATTATTTTTATAAGAAGAAGGGTCAAGTTATTCAATTTAGTTACCAATTAAAAAATAAGCCACAATGTAGGTACGTATTACTTTAATTAAAATTATGCTGATTACAACTGAATCATAGCTAGGTATAATAAAATATAAAAAATCACTTGTTTAGTCTTGTTTTTTGAAAATTTTGTTCTTGTAAAATACTCTCCAATGTGAGTTAGGGGACTTCTTTATATTATCCATTATTTCATGTATAAAATTAATTCTAACAAAATGTCTGTGTGATATTTTTCGTTCATTCTGTTTGGTGTCCTATTTTACGAATCTTTTGTTTCAATGTAATTTGTGGCACTACACACATACCTGAAAGATAAAAATAATAATTACGAATTACTGTCTAGCTTTAAATGACTATGTGATGCTTGATTAATTAACAATAAAATAAATTTACATTATTACATCTGATTTTATATTAAACACTTGTTCAGTATTCTAATTTCTTTTACAGAGCAACGTTCAATCTGAGAGATGGTCATGCATGTACGATTAGAAACAAATCTTGCCATTTCATTGTTCGACACCTTATTACGTTATGTTGTGTATATTATAACAACAGTTAGCTTTCAACATTTTTGAGATATTCTAACGAGATGTTTTCATACTGTACATAGATTATGAAATTAGTTTATTTTTCTTTATTTTATTTGTTTAGAAATTTAAAAACCCACGACAGACAACTGAATGTCTTATGGAATACTCTTCAGAGAAAGTGAGTTAGAGACTTCTTTATAATATTATCCATGATTCCATGTTTAGAATTATTTCCAAGAAAATATCCGTAATATTTTTCGCTTATTCTTTCTGGTGTCTGTTTTAATGTAATTTGTAGCACTACACACACAGAACTGAAAGATAAAAGCAATAATTACAAATTATTATCTAGCTTTAAATGACTATTTGATAGGTACCTACTGGGTATAGTACATTTGCAGGTGATTCTTCCTAGCAAAAACCAGTTACTTTATTTTAGTTCTGTGTCATGAAATAACAGAAGTTGTAGTTCATTGTTTACTATTTTACAGATGTAGAGTTCTTCTTAAACATATTTTATTTATCAGAAAGAAGTGCTGAAATTTGTGGATACAAGAATCAATCATTTCTAGGTTATGCTTTCGTAATATTTCCTTTTGTGGGACCAGGGTAGGTTCAGATCTGACTTTCAACGACAAACACGTTCACATTATAATTAAAAGTTTTAGAAATGGTTTTGTTTGAATTTAACTATTTGTTGCTAAATAAGTAATCAATAATTATCACAGCAGTTGGAAAACAGTGATATTTTTTAGGTACTTACACACTTTTGTAAATTATTTTGTGATAAAAAATACGGGTACCTAATTATTATGTACACTGTAGTAACATAAAAAAAACAATTTACTGAAGCTTTATTACATTATAATGGAACAATTTAAAAATATCCACAGATATTTTACACAGTATTCACGCTGTAACCCTAGCTGTAGCAGTAGACTGCGCCGGCACAGCGACCCCAATGCTACAAATGCTTTAACTCAAGTCTAAATTTTTATCGACAAGTCTCAATAACACCATTGTGCATACTTAAATTGCATTAAATACATTATTTAGCGTTCCTTATGTTCAATAAAATACGTTATTCCATTAATATTTAACAATTCAATGACAATTCATAGTTTTGACGTATAGCGAATTTAGTTTCTTCTATGTAAATCTGGCTCAAGGCTATGCACGTTTTACATGACAAAACAATGAAATTTGGGTACTTTTTGGAGGCGTTTTTTTATGTTAAATTTTGAAATTTGTGAATGTTTATTTATCAGAATGTGTTCATAATTAAGCATATTTCAATTTAAACATAAGTTTTAGCAGAGCTGACAACTAAAAAATCAAAATTAAATCGATTTCTTGGTAAATGGAACATCCTGTATAAGAACTGATGTTATCATCAGATTCTACGCGCCATCTAGTGTCTGTATACCATATTTCGTCGCACTGGCTATGATGGTTTCTGAGATATTCGCACTGAAAGTCTTAGTGGGAACATCCGGTATATGTTACTATAAATTGCTATCTACGAATGCAACATCCAAACAACATTTTTCTGTGCGTGTAGAAAGTTTTTGCATTAATTCACATCAATCATATTTTAATTAAAAAACAACTGATTTTCAAAAAGTCGTTACTAGAAGGATTTGTTTCGTTTTTTTGAGTTCTGGTGGTACAAGAAAAACGCCTACTTGAAATTCACTGTATAATTAATTTAAATATCAACATCGAAATCTCGATATATTAGAGAGACTGTGCACAGTTTATATTTGTTTACGAAATTTTATATTCTTTGTGATATAAGACTGTTACGGGTCATGTGGTAGGTACGTATATAGTTTATTCCAATTCAATATTTTATTTTAAAAGCAGGTGCTAGGTTGTAGATAAACCTCGTACATTATTAAAAGTTACCTCGCAACTTAGATAGTTATTTCTATCAACATTTGTTTTGCTACCGCTATAGAGGAGACATAAAGATAAACAACAGCTAAATTATTTTCCGTTTTTGCGAGTTAGAAATGAATTTCCTGGTAATTTCGCGGCAGCGACTCGTGGAGTTTCGAGGTCACTCTGACGTCCATCCACGAGAAACTTCGTTAACAACTCCAGACGAAGAAGTTGGCGTGTGAAGTTGCGCCTTCTCCTCTGGGAGAACCTCGTCTATCTATAAGGAAAGAAAATAAACTATGGCTATCAAATCCAAGTCACCAAGCGGGCCAAGGAAATGAAATTAGTTTTGTTCGCTTTTAGTTCTTTTTTGCAGGAGGCATTTTAGATGTTTAATAGATCACAGTTTCTGTCACTTTCAGTTACAAATCTGAGAAAGATTCAGCTACTTTTTAATTAAAATGTGATTGATATGCATTAATTCAAACGCATACGCACAGAAAAATGTTTTTGCATTCGCAGATAAGAATTTTGCAATTTATAGCAAAATACTCGTAGGTATCAAGTATAAGAAGCAGTTAAGTTTACCGTAACTTTGTAATAAATATTTTGCAAAAATAACTATATGTTGTATAGTAAATTCTTATGTACAACCATGAGGCGTTAACTAATGTTTAGATAAATAAACAACAGAAAGTAACGAAAATATTTTATGCATTTTGATATTTGTTTGCTTAGTATAGCAAATTCATCTACGAATTTATTTTAAATCAAGTGATATTGTCTATGGGAATTGTCAAAATGATACTTTATAGATTCATCGTGTTTTGCTAATAAGTTTATTAAACCTACATAATTCCTCTTGTTAATGAGTTTAGAGACTTTGTATGGCTCCGAAAATCTACATCCTTTTACCCATTAAATCAAACTACATCTATCAATTTTTTTTAAGAATTCTTCAATTTTTTTCACTTGCTGGTGGCCATTTGTGTGAAGTTCCAAGATAAATGGAAACAGAAAGATGTTCAGTGTTATTAAATGTTTTTTCTTTGGTTTATAGTCTGAATATGTGTTTTACTGAATCCATGTCTTTATTTTAGTTTATGCAAATAGAAAACATCGGAATATCGGAATATCCATTTCTATGTAATTTTTGTTTGTTCAGTGGAAAATAAAAGACAGGGTCAACAAATATAAGAAAGATGTATTGCCGCAATCACAATTATTATAATTTCTGTTTGAGAATATATAGAATTTAGTTCTCTTAGTCCAATTTAACTATACAAAATTTTTTCTTTTGAATATGTTTTTTTTTCTTCAAAACTTAACATTGATGATTATTTAATCTATAATAGTTTCCCGGATTGTTATTCCGTGACCAAGGTAATTGGTCGCTGTTAGTAACATAATTAATGTACATATCCCTAGTGTTAGCTGGGTTTCTTTGACCTGTCCTTGTCGTTCTCGAGTTAGGCTCTGTAGGGGCGGACTCGCTATCAGTATCCTTGGACGCGCCCCTATATTGTTTCGGTTTCTGGTATTACGATTAAATTTTCTAAATCTAATATCTCGAGGGAGGAACATAGGGTTTCTGAGAGCTGTTGCTGAGACATTTCAAAAGCTATTCCCATGTTTCTAAAGTTCATATACCAAATGTTCCGTTTTGTACTATAGTTTTATGTCATTGGTTCTCCAACATCTGCACTGGCGAAGAAAAACAAGAAATTCAAAACATGGATATTCTATAGACTCTGACTATAATCTATCATGCTTACTCAATTACTTTACCTATAACAGTATTAGATGATACTTTATAAAGCATTGAGTATTGAGGCATTCAAAATTATCTTATAGAAAATAATCTATATCAGTCAGGAACACTTAAATTGATCTCAATGACTGACTGGGAGTTCACATACAATTGTCAAATCAGTATGACCGTTAAATATTTGAAAATCCTGTAGAAACATCAATTTATCCACCACAGTTGAAATTTGTGATATGTAAACGGTAACTTCTTAATGAGCACTCTCGGAACAATTGGAATTGTTGGGATTGTTGAACATATACTGAATTAGACATATAAGCACATATTTTATCGTTATTATGCTTTGGTTATCATTGGAATGTAGAATGAAAGTGTTTATATAATTTCTTAATTATTATTCAACTTAATGGCTTCCTTCTTGTGCTTTATTAGTTGGTGATTTGGTTTATTTATTTAGTGCTAGACGATATTAAATGTAATTTAGTGGAAATCTCCAGGATTTTACCTTATTTAGTTTAAGTCATCTAATTAGACTTCAGTAGTAGCTTCTTCACTACTACTACTTTCTAACTTCCGCATTGTTACTTTTAAATAGTAGAAACACCCCTTTGATTGCCTTTCAGGATTCCACAGTGCATGACATTAGCGTAACCGCTTCGGTTGTTTTCAACCGAACCAATGTTTCTCAATCTGCAATATGCAGTTAGCAACCATGCTGCTACTGATATGAGATTTGAGTTTAGCAGGTATTCTTTAGGAATTTTTAATTTACCTTTAAGGCTATGATTTTTGGTTTTTATCTTTTACCTGTTACTGCACAAATGGCTTAACGAAGCTAGGAATGCTGTAAGTTTGCTCTATGTCTGTAAATATTCCTATTTTGGCTAATTTATCTACTTTTTTGATAACGCCATGCTCCTTATAAGTCTATACCGTAGTTATACTTTCATGGTTTTGACTTTCTAGTGTTACGAAGGCATTCAAATAATTCCATAGGTGCTTCATTGCCTTCATTGCGATAGATCTTCCTCTTTTTTTCACTAAGACCTAGTAGTAATTAGTATATAAAATCTTTATTAAAACGAATAAATAAAATTGGGAAGCATGAAATTCTAGAAATTTATACTAATGGTATTAAACTATACCCAATCTTCGAAAACAACTATCGTGTAAAATGATCTGTTGGTAAACGAAATGATGGACAACTGACAATAATAAAGAAACGTATATGAAGGAATATGGGCGCGAATTAATATAAGTGAAGCTGCTGATATGTGTAGTTCGTTCGTATATCGGTTCTATAAGGAAAGTGTACAGGTAAATCCAAAGGCGAAAAAACTGGAAACACCATTGAGAAAAAAAGGTTGGTAACTTTAGGAGTAAAAAGTAGTCCTTTTCGGATAGATTTCTTACAGGATTAAAAACACAATGTATTTTCAATAATTGACATATACAGGCTGTTTCACATAAGAGGGCCACTCCCATGTATCTCGCTTAATATGCGAGACACGTCAAAAAAATCTTTAATTGTTTTTTGTTGCATTTTTGGTGGCCTTTATGCCCGTAAAAACAAATTTGAGATCCATGGCCAACTTTATGAGTAATAATAAAAAAACCTGTTAAGTGCCCAAACTTTAAGGCTGTCTAACTTTTTTATTTTAAGAGATAGAGAAAACTTACTGGTAATAAATTTTTATTGCAAAATTGATACCTTCCATCTGATATAAACAGAATTTTGAAATATCGTATGTGGTTTGCTGCGCCCTCTTGGCGGATAAAAAATTTTTTTATTGAAGCAAGCTATGACCGCAAAAAATTGCCTTGTTTTTTCGTCTTTCATGCAATATTCTACATGTTGCCCCTATCTTTCGTATTTATTACATTTTTTTCAATTTTAGTTAAAAAAAATGTACCTAAATATTTTCGTGGTGCTCAAGATAATGTAGAACCTGTTTTAAAGACGTCAGTTGCAAAAAAATAAACAGAAAGTACTTTTTTTATGCAAAATTCAGATTTTCTTACAATATTATTTTATTACATTGTCTGTGTCAAAATAATTTTAAAGACCCAATTGCTTCTAATGTGAAAACCAATAAAATAATATTATAAAAAAATCTGTATTTTGCATAAAAAAGTACATTCTGTTTATTATTATTTTTGCAGTTGGCGTCTTTAAAACAGGTTCTACATTATCTTGAGTAACACGAACATATTTAGGTACATTTTTCTTAACTAAAATTGAAAAAAATGTAATAAATACAAAAGATAAGGGCACCATGTAGTATATTGCATGAAAGACGAAAAAACAGCAATTTTTTTGTGGCCATAGCCTGCTTCAATAAAAAAAAAAATTTATCCGCCTAGAGGGCGCAGCGAACCACATACGATATTTGAAAAATCTGTTTATATCAGGTGAAAGGTATCAATTTTGCAATAAAAATGTATTACCAAGTTTTCTCTATCTCTTAAAATAAAAAAGTTTGGGCACTTTACAGGTTTTTTTGTTATGTGAGTACTAGAAACGCCTACAATGCATCTGAAGACTCTCTTCTGAGTAACAAAAACTTGTGAAGAAAACGTAGAATTAGCCTAGAAACAGATACCATACCTAAGCTTAGAATGTACCTGAGCATAGTACAAATGAAGGAGCTGATGCATATTAAGAACCGCTCTTAAATTACGAAATAAATAGGTGACAGAGGAAAGTTTACTTACTAATGTTTCACAATGAATTTTCCAATGCAAATGTTTGTCTATATAAAGACCCAAAAATGTTACCGATTCAATACTAGATGTTAAAGTGATATTATTTGCAACCAAATTCAACAAATTACATTGTTTTTGAGAACTGTGAAATCTTACAATTTGAGTTTTTTTGGTGTTCTGAGAAAACCAATCGGTTATTAAACAGTATTTTACATTTCAGTTCTAAACTTTTATCATTAGCATCGGACATTATTATGGAGGTGTCATCAGCATATTCTGTAAAATTGTCATGATAAAGTTGCGAGTTCAGATCGTTCACATATAGCAAGAATAACACAGGGCCCAAAATTGAACTCTGTGGAACACCCAGCGATACGCGACACTGATCTGAATGTCCCAGTGAAACGTATTGTGTTCTTTTCTCAAAAAAGTCGATATCCATTCAAGAGCCAGGTCCTTAATTCCATAAGTTTTCAACTTGGATAGCAAAATATCATGAGTAACACAATCGAATGCCCTGTTCAGATCGCAAAACATTCCGACGGAGCACTCGTCACCCTCAAGAAAACGGTAAACTTTACTTAAAAACGCATCCATAGCAATGTCTGTTGACATTGCCTTGCGGAAGCCATGTTTATTAATGGTTAAGATACGAAATTTGTTCCAGAAATTTCAGTCCAAAAAACAGTATTCAAATATCTTTGAAAAAGCAACTGGTACAGGTCGATAGTTTTCTATACAACTGGGATCACCGCTCTTGAAAATAGGCACAACCCTTCCACATTTCAAAATTTCTGGAAATGTACCACATTCAAAAAAAAATTAATGAGGTAAGTAATTGGTTCTATTTCACTGTCAACAATACGTTATACGAAACTCTACAGGTAATATAACCTAATGATGGTGACATTCCACTACCATCATAAAAACTAAATAATATTTCTGTTTTATTTAATTTTTTGTAAGAAAGTTCTTACAAATAAAATTCTTCTGGAAAGATTGACAAGCCGGAGCCTGTATCGAGTTCAAATGAATAATTTTTATTTTCAATTTCAACAGTATTACGCAAAATTGGAGAACCTACTGAATCCTTATCATTATTTTTTATATTAAACAATGTACATTATCATTAGAAAGTGTTTCCAAATATTTTTGTGGAAGTATGATATTTTTATTCTCTTTACCTGACTTTTTTGTACACATTGGAGCAAAATGTCCTATAACATTACAAATGTGGCAATAACATTGAATTGCCATACATTTTGGCTTCTCAGCCTCTCTCGCCGCTGCTGGGTAGTGCGCGCGCGCCTGTACTTGAAGTTTGGTTTCTGACTTCTGATTGACTGTTTCCCGTATACAGAACTTCCGCTTCCTTTCTCATCTGCGCCGACGTCAATATGCCAGTTTTGCTAGCGATTCTTGGAATGCTACAGATTGTTTTCTTCCATCAAACGATTTTGAACACTACCTGCGCCATACGCGGTGATGAACTTGTCACGTAACACTAATTCTAACTGATCTTGCGCAAAATCACAGTTTAGAGCCAAATTTCTCAATCTAGCGACCCATTTCTTTGGTGATTCATTTGAAATTTTATTTGCGTTATGAAACATATCTGCTTTCAAAAATTGAAACGGTTGGTTTAAAATGTTCACTAATTTTATTAGGTAACTTTTACTTTCTGGATTCATTGGCAAGCACAAAATATGTACTGATTAATAAGCATCTCACTTAATAAGTTCAGTATGATTGCTCTTTTTCGTGCTTTATCAGCAATGTAATTTGCCACAAAAGTAGTTTTCTGACCATCGTTTATAGATACTTCAATACGAATTTAGTTCGGTAGCCATTTTTAATTGTTCTCACATGCAAAACTCTTTCAGTGTATTTAAATTTATTAAAAACTTGAGTTTATTTTGAAATTACTGCGCCACTTTGTAACGTATTTGTATAATATAAATACTCACTACGGTAGTAAATTCTTTATTAGCTACTATCATATCTACAGCTATCTTTTATATACCTTTTCTACTATACAAACTAGCAAAGTAAATATATACAACATGCAGCATGCTATTAAGTAGATACATGACAACATTACTTCTCGTGTAGGCTTGGGTTACGTTTCCTCACTGCTGTACTGTGTTGAGGAGTCTTACAATCTATGAAAGACTTTTCATTTTCGTACTTCGTTGTAGGAAAATTGACCTATATTAGCTTAAATGCCGTTAAAATAGAATAAAAAATATTCATTTTTATTGTATTTTTTTGTATATTTTTTTATATCTGGACGCCTTCTAAACTGGTACGCATATGGACTATTGTTCTCATATTGCTCTTAATTTTTTTGGAAACTTGGATATAAATCATTTGTTCAAATGAGTCATTAGCGAAATCAAAATAATAGATTATGTTAATGTCAAAATAATTTAGAAAAATCTTATCATTCGCCCATAAAATAGTGCCCAATATAAAAACTGCTACTTTTAATTATTGTAATATATAGTGCCAATAATAAAATACTTATAGCAATTTAAATAGAGAGTATATTAAAAAAAACAGAATTAAAAGTAGCTTAATGTTCAATTTTAGATTCCGAACCGATCTATCATTCGCAAATGCATTGACATGCACTTTTGATTCGGATGCGGTGGCTTGCTTTATCGCTTCCACTAGATTAAGCCGTAATCAAAATTTTATGCATCTCCGAATTGGAGAGAACTTTGAAATCTCGGATTAACTATTAAACTCGTTCCGTGTTTGGAAGTGCATCAATAACGGCATCGCGGAAATTGGCCCTCTAACATTTTTATTGCCTATAAGTAAATATTGCAGAGAGCGTCAGATGTAGCTTGTGTTTATGGCTGTTGGCCGGGCAACTGGCTGGTTATAAAAAAGTAAATCAGCCTTGCATCTGCGACGGATAGTTGGAAAGTGGTAAATGTGCACGAGATATAATCCGAGAGAAGTCAATAATCACAAAATATTGAAATTTTCAAATGGTTTGACCAGATACACTTGTCAGAGGATATTAAAAAGCTCAACGTTTCGCGCATGACGTCACTTCAGTGATGATAAATATTATTCGACAAAGCAATAAAATGAAATGATGTGTATCTACTTGTTAAAAATTTTCTGAAATAAAATAGTTATTTAAGATAATAGATGTTTATACATGATGTTGGGGTTGATGCTCTTGTGTAGTTATCTCTTTTCGGACTAGTTGTTACTAGCCATATCCATAATAAAACACACTGTTGCACTAACTAATTTTATTTAGTTGTAAACAAGAGATGAACACTGAGTTACGTAAATTGAACTTGTATACAAATGTTTGTGGTAACTTGTCTGATGTTAATGTTTTGTATTGATTGAGGCGTACTTAAAGAATGAATTTACAAAAATGTTAAAGTTATACTAGAGTACCCTTCCCTAAAATGGGACAAGAGGGTAGGGAACCACTTCACACATATTCAGCTGTAAAACAAGGGCTAGATATGCGGTTTAAGATAAGTGATATGCAACATCGTGCCGCCCTTGAAAGGCTTCACTTTCAATGAATAAATGTATGGTTGGTTCATGATTCAATAAAGGCATGTCTTTGTTAACTAATCATAGATCAAGCGTCAATAGGCAATACACATATTGTTTTTACTACGCGACGCACTTCACCGTTTACTGTTTTCACACTCACCACTCTCACAATATTGTCTTCACCTTGAAAAACTTGAGTGATGCGCCCGATTTTCCAGTTTAGTGGGAAGGTGTTGCCGTCCTTTAGTATCACCAGCAGACCTGGTTTTAATTCTATGATTGTGTTGCTCTTCCATTTCGTCCTCTGCTGCGGGTTGGATAGATACTCTCTCGAACACCTGGACCAAAAATGTTGAGCCATCTGTTGTACTACTAAGTGTATCGAGACAGACGACTGATTGGTGCCTCCGTAATATGTTCCTGTGGTATGACACTGAAATGATCTCCGATGAAGAAATGCCCAGGAGTCAGTGCAATTAGGTCATTAGGATCATTGGAAAGGGGAGTTATGGGTCTGGAATTTAAAATCGCCTCTATCTACGTAATGACTATACATTTCTTCGAATGTTAAATCTACATTGCCTATTATTCGTTTCATGTGAAACTTTGCTCAGCTTCCCACAAACCGCCGAAGTGGGGGAAACGTGAAGGGATGAAATTCCAAGCGATATTGTTTTTACACACACAAAAAATTAGAAAAGTCATTATTGTTTTCTGACGCTAGTTTGATGATTGATTGCAGTTTGTTGTTTGTGCCCGTGAAATTGGTAGCATTATCTGAATATAATTACTACAAAGACCTCGTCTTGACACTCTCCATCTCTTCTCAAATCTCTTCAATGCGTCTATAAATGCGTCGGTAGTTAGATTAACGACTGCTTCCATGTGCACCGCTTTGATAGCGAAATACACAAAAATGCACACATAAACCTTTATGATTTTACGATTTCTTAATTTGCTGTCTTTTATGTCGAACAGCCCTGCGTAATCAACGCCACTGGTAGTGAATGGCCTAGTGGATGTTACTGGAGGTAAAGGTAAATCACCCATTAAGTGGTTGCTATCGGTAGACTTAACTCTGAAGCATGTTACACACTTTCCTATAACATTACGTACAGCATTTCGCCCGTTTAAAGGCCAGTAACGTAATCTAATATTTGCTAATACGGCTTGTTTCCCTGCATGTAATTGTCATTGGTGCTCTTCGCTTATTAATAAAATAGTGAAGGCGTGTTTTTCGATTTTTATTTCGTTTAATACAGGAAGTTGCGTAAAAAACATAAGCCAGTAGTATTATACGAGGCTGTAGGTATGGACTCGTCCCATTGTAATTTTAAACACCAAAGTTGTAATATAATTTTCGCACGTATAGTAGCTGGTCCAACTAAATCTAATGGGTCAAAAATTCTTGATAATGTTGATAATATAGTTCGCTTTGTTACACGATTTAAATTTACGGTTTCTTGGGATACGTCATATCTTAAAATGTCTAGGCTAGCATCCCTCAGAACATGTGGGAACACGTTTCGTATTTTTGTAATTTGGTATATAATAACGTAATAGCTCATGCTTGTCGAAGTCTTGAAGAATACTCTTTTCGTTTGATACCCATTTTCCTAATTCAAAACCTGATTTGATTAAAACAGAACTAATGTCGTTTTTGATTTGTTTTGCACGTTCTAGGGTATCTGCCCCGGTAATGAGATCATCAACATAAAAATCGCGTAAAATGATATTGCTAGCTAATGGAAATTTTTCCTGATTTTCATACGCTACTTGATGCAATGCTCGTGTCGCGAAAAATGATGCTGGGGCGGTACCATATGTTACCATGTTCAAGCAAAAATGTTCGATTGGTTTATTTGGATCGGACCGCCACAAAATTCTTTGAAGATCTCGTTGATCCCTGGCAATGTTTACCTGCCTATACATGTTTGCTATGTCTGCCACTAAAATGACATTATGCTGGCAAAATCTAATGAGTATGTTAAATAGATTACCTTGAATTGTTGGACCTACCTTTAGAATATCGTTTAATGAAATCCCATTGGCTGTTTTTGGGTATTAATTTTTTTTCATATGCCCTAATGTTTCGTATTCATTCATGAATTCTGTGTATTCTTGACGTAAAATTAGATTTTTCAATAATTTGTTCTCCAAAGAATAAAATCGTTTTAATGCATTTAGGAATCGCCTAATTCACTGGGATTTCTGCGAGTAGGCAAACGAACTTCGAAATGACCCGTTTCATCGTGTCTATGCGTGCTTAAAAATTCGTCTTCGCATTCACGTTCTTCCCGGGAATATTTTACCGCCTCAGAAACATCCTCGATTTTCCAGAATTTTTCAAGTTGATCCTCTATTGTAGTGTTTACAGAAAGATTACTTGTCGAATTTAAAGCTTGTATGGCATTGATGTAGTCTGAAACTATCCACCCGAGTTTAGTTTTTTGTAAAACCGGTTCGCATTTGCTAGTTTTAATTTATCCTATACATAATAACTCAGAAGTAAATCAATTTGTCCTCTTATGTTAAATGTAGGATCAGCTAACTTAAAGTTAGTTAGTTAGTTTTTGAAATATCAAATGATATTTTCGGCATGTTTTCTGTTATTTTAGGTAGAATAAGAAATGAAGGTTCAATTGCATAATCGTTATATAAAATGATTTGATTGTTGCGTTCGTGCTAGAGATTACATTAGTTTGATTTTGGTTTATTCCGACTATCGGTATGTTTACACGATGACCTTGCAATTTTAATTTATTGAAAAGGTCCTGAGTTATGAAATTTGATTGAGACCCCGAATTAAGAAGGGTTCTACATTTGTGTAAATTTAATTGGCTATCTTTAATGAATATAATTGCTGTCGTCAATAAAATAAGTGACTGTTTGGTTGAATTTACAGCATGATTTGAAATTAATGTATTTGAATTTTCACCTCGACAGTGAGAAGTGTAATCAAATGGTGGTCGGTATTCATAAAAGCAATCGTCTGCTACCTTTTGGGTTGACGGCGGTGGTGACCTCACTTGTCTTAAAGGACACGGAAGATTGAGATCGAGCATTATGTGCTATGCAAGGTTACATTGAAGACTCATTTTTGTATAAAGAAATTTTTTCGAAAGAATATTGAAAGCTGATAAACCAAGCACCGTTTTAATTTCTGATTTTACAGCATCTGAAAATAGTAACTAGGTATTAATGAAAACGTGTTGGACTGCTTTGAGAATTACTCCAAGAATCAGGGTAGTAGCAGTTTCAGTGGTTTATTTATTTTTACTACTTCTTCAAACTGTGAATTTAATATCAATGTGGACAAACAAAAATTAGTGTAAATATTGTTGAATAAACTTTTTTATCTACTCCTATTAATTTATATATTAATTATTCAACTGCTTTTGAGCAATTGATAGTATCAATAAACAAATAGCGTGAGTTTTTATAGTAAGTTGTTATAACTCACGCTGGGCTTCTACAATGATGATTCGGTATGTAAATAGGGTACGCAGTAAATTCTTGGAAATTTTTAAGCCGATAAATACGTTCCATTGGTGTAAAATGGAAAGAATTTTTAACAAGTGGAAAGGAATGAATAATTAAAAGATTTTAAATTTATTAAATTGCCAGCGCCTCTCAGAAGGCGGAACTGTCAATTATTATCATTGAGGGGACTAACGTCATTTGATATTTTAACAAAATAATCTTGACGTTTTCAAATCAATTTTCTTTCTCGATTGTATCTTAGTATTTTTTGTTATAGTCGTAGATAAAGTATAATATTCAACTTGGGGTAATTGTCATAACTCACTTGATGAATTACAGCACTCGCCTGCAGATCATGCTGCAAACTTCATCTGCGTGAGTTATGACCTGCATTACCGCTCGTTAAATAATATACTAATAAATTGAAACTAGCTCCTAGGATTAAAAGTGAATGCTTTTGTTGCACAGATGCCATTTTTTTCTCAGTAAAGAAAATGTCAGATTTCTAACAAAAAATCATAGTTTTGTGACGGTTGGAGAAGAAAATTATTTCTAACCTAACGTGCCTTTCTTGTAGGGCGGCCTTTCAGTGAGAATTATAGTACTACTTTTTTTTGGGTATCAAAATACATCTACCAATGTTGATAAAATACTAAAAACTATGAATTTTATCCAAAATATATTCCAAAAAATCCGTTTTAGGCGTAAGGCACAGCCATGCCAGGAATAATAAAAAAGAATTTCTTGTGGAAAATCTTTAGGAGAATTTTGCGTGCCCTGTTGGCTTGATAATTAATAGAGATTGGAAATAGATAGAAGACATTTGACGGATATTTCTAAACCATAACAAATAGTTAGGTTAATATTTACTTAAATATGTGCTGCACTATATTATATTAAAATAAAACCGTTACAGAATCTTAAAAATTTAATTTGTCTGCCTATCAGTATTTAAAGGACATTTGATTGTGCACCAAATTGTGCAATTATACAACACTTTAAGTGTAGTATATCTCTTACAGTTTCCGAGATCTTCATGATCGCCCTCACATTTGGGACTTTATGTGCACAAAGCTTAAGGCACTTCCTAACATTTTTCTTCACTGTTATTAGATACGCAATATGTTGCAGTAAATAATATTCTGTGACACAATAAAATTCCGTGATATTTAACAGCCATAACATATACGCGTATTCATATTCATAATAAAATAAACTCACAAGATGGAGCTAACCATTATTCCGGGTTTCTCATATCTTCGCCTGATTTATCAGACATTTATGAAAGTCACATTCTCTTCATCTCGGATCCCATCTATAAAGCCATCCTATAAGCCATATTTTTGACGTAGAACGCACAGGATAAACAATAATCCCGCGTGGATATAAAAAAGATAAGGGGAATTGATACTATCCGCCCGATATTCGCATCATTCCGATATTACACATATTGCGAGGGATCCGGCATGGTTGATGGAGAAGGCTCATGCAGACCGTTGTTCTGAAGGTATCGGGTGTCCCAAACCTCTCTCCCCAGGAATGTTTCCCGCAGAAACATCTTTAGTAGGCGCAAATAAGTGATAATGTTTTAGGCACAAATCTAATAAGCTTTGTCTGTGCCTATTTTTTTTCTCAGAAGCATACTTACTACTGTAGCACGTAAAAATTCATATATTCTAACAAAAAAGCCTGTATTTTAACTGGCTATAAATCAGTTACGTTCAAAAGAAGAGTTATAACAAATAAAATACGGTATTATTCACATTATGGTGAGTAAATAAATAAGTTAACTATAAATTTAGTGTTTGATATATAAAACGAGATCATCCTTTATTGAAAATTTATAATGTTCATTCATAATAAAGAGCAAATATCTTAGAAAAGTGAATAGAAACTCACATTTGGCAACGAAGTCTTATGTTGAACGGTATCCAGAGAGAGTAACACCAAACCATAAAACTTCACAATTGGAAAGAAAATGTTTTTTGCTTTACCAGGTTGAGTAAAAATGATGATATATTCTGTACACTGACTATTTTAAGAAAAATTCATAAAATTCGATTCAGCAGCTTTCGGCTGCTCTTTATATTTCCATATCGATGATTTTAGAGCTAATTTAGAGTTTTTAGCTAATCAATTAACTTTCGTGAGTAGGAAATACAAAATGATCCATCACTGTTATCTATTGTTACATTGTGTTATTCAAAGATGGTATCGCTGACCATGAAAATAAGTTCTACATATAGTTATCCCTATTGGACTGACGAAAGTAAATTCATGATAGCATACCAAATCGCCGAAATAGCCATTACTAGGCTAATAAACATCCACATAATGAAATGATGTTCAAAATCAAGAATATTTTGGTGTCAATGTGTGTTGCGGCATAATTGGATGGCATTTAGTAGTAGTAATGAGTTGCTAATTAGTAATCTGCTATTTTTAACTACTAAATGATAAATAACAGTAGCAACTGCTACGATTCCTTAAAAACACCTGCAATTTTTGTATCAAAATTTCGCGTTTTCATGATCTAGTCTGGCTGCAGTTAGTGGAGTGCAAAGCCAGGAGTGCCAGAAACATGCCCCATTTGTATAATTTAACAGTTAAAAAATAGCATCTTTAACGATATGTATCCAAATAGATTCAGAATAGCTGCACTATTAAAATAAAACCTATTATGAACTGCAAAATAAAAACAACATTAGTAGCTATACAAAAATAGCTGGTTCGATCCATCACTACTTCGTAAATCTTTTTTTTAACACATTTTTACAGGTAAAAGGTTGTAATTACATGGTGCACTTATTTATAGTTCTATAATTGTAAGAAATGATTTGAGCCATGAATTTTCAAACTGTTGGGTAGAACCCAATGGTCTAATACCGTAGCCACCTAGATCGTCGAGCTTTAATCCCTCTGGAGCAGAGTGCTCCAAACCGTTGTCTATAAACACAATCCAGATAATATCGAGCAAAAAAAGAAAATTAAAAAATATGTGTATGAACGTTAGCAAATGTAAAAGAGCAACTTTTTTAACTGTTAATTAAAAATGGCAGTAGCATATGTACAAAAATAGCTGGTTGTTCGGCAAATTATGCAATTTCTCTATTTATTCAACAAGAAAAGATGTAGGTATGCATCATATGTACTTTATTCAAGGTAGTAAGACTGTAGCTATGTACTTTTTGTTTACTAATTGATAACCGCATGGTCATACATACATCAATATTATAATCAACCAAGAAAGCAAATATATGGAAACAAACATATCAGTTCAGCTGTTCGTCATGTAAACAAAATTAGTAGTAACATATTTATCATTCAAGAAACTTTGTAAATCATTTCAGCACCAATACAGTTCACTTTTGTATTTTTGTACTATCAAAAATACACGCTTGAATCACAATTGAGTTATTCATTTAAATTTCAATAAATACAAGAGAAAATGAAGGAGCAACTCTGTCCCATATTAAGATATTCCCTAGCAGGAATCGAGTAGTACCAACGCTGGCTCGACCTATCACTATTTATTATTATTATTTTTTTTTGTACAAATTCTCACAGGTGAAAGGTTTTTGCAGTTACAGGAAACAGCAGTTTTGCAAGAGAATATATCATTATACATTAGAACACATTTATGGTTGTAATTATTATGCATCTAGTTTCCAGTTCTATAATTGCAAGAAATTATTTGAACCATTAATTTTCAAATTGTTGGATAGGACCCAGTGGTAATACAGTGGACATCTAGATCACCTAGTTTAACCTCTCTGGAGCAATCAGGGTGCTTTAGAACGTTGTCTATAAACAAAAACCAGATAATATCGACCAATAAAGCAAATTTAAAAATATGTGAGTGTGAGACGTTAACAAATGTAAAAGAGCAGCTGTTTTTAACAGCTAAATAAAAATAGCAGTAGCAACATTACCATTTATACACAAACAGCTGGTTCGACTCATCATTATTTTGTAAAATTTTTGTTTGTTTATATTCCCGTAGGTAAAAGGGTTTTGCTATTACAGGGAAACTTGCAGTTTGCAGAATATCCCATTATAAATTAGAACACATTTATGGCTACAATTAGAAGATGCGTGTAGTTATGGTTCTATAATTGTAAGAAATGATTTGAATCATGAATTTCTAAGTCGTTGGATAAGACCCATTAGTCTAATACAGTAGCCATCTAGATCACTGAGATTAACGCCTCTGGAACAGAATCGAACGTTGTGTATAAACAAAAACCAGAGAATAAAAACCAATAAAAGCAAATTAAAATATATTTGTGTGTAAAACGCTAGCCAATGTAAAATAGCAGCCATGTTTAACTGCGAAATAAGCAGTAGCATCATTAGTATCTATACAAAAGTAAATGGTTCGAGCCACCACTATTTAGTAGAAGAAGTTTTTACTTAAAGAGAACTTGCAGTTTGCAGGAGAATATTCAATTTCAAATTAGAACACATTTATGGTTGAAATTAGATGGTGCATTTGGTTATAGTTCTATAATTGTAAGAAATGATCTGAACCATGAATTTTCAAACCGTTGGGTAGGACCCAATGGTCTAATACAGTAGCCACCTAAATCGTCGAGCTTTAACCCCTCTGGAGCAGGGTGCTTCAGAACGTTGTATACAAACAAAAGCCAGATAATATCGACCAATAAAAGCAAATTAAAAAGTATTTGTGTGAGAGACACGCAAATTATTATTATTACTCTGTATTACAGAAACCCAAAAAAACGTAATCATTTTAAAATGTTAAATTGTTGTTTGAATAACAATGGAAGAGAAACTGAAAATTGTCTGTAACTATTCATAAGGGTGTATGTTATTTATTTTCGTTAGACTGTTACTATTTGTTTTATTTAATTATTTATAAGATCTTTTTAAACTAAGAATCTTTTAAATGTTTGAAATCAACAAAACAGTAATTGATGAATATAATAGATGTAATTTAACTTAGCTTCTAAGTAATATTTTACAAAATATAATTTAATGTATTTGATTTTAGACATAACTTTTTATCGGGTGCATATATGGGAAAATTTGAAAACGATTATTTTGTTACAATACACATAAATAAGTTTGATTTATTCATGTTTCACTCGTTTTTAAGCTTACAAGTTAGGTGCAAACAATGCTTGTTCTTACACCTAAAAGATGCCACTTGTTTTTGTCTACTAAAGATATCTCCTGAATTAACCGAGGAAGAAACTTTGGGACACCCTGTACGGCTAGCTCGTTGCTCATTCAATATTCCATTCTTATTCCGGTCGACTATATTCTCGATATTGCTCCATGCGTTATGTTATTTCTGCACTTTATCATCAAGGAAACCCGCACTAGGAACAATCACCATTTGGGAGGCTATCTGCCTAATTTATTTTCCCTCGACAGCTGCCACCTTTAGAGTCGTTGTCCATTTTATAAATATAAATGAAATGCGGACCGGCCGATTTATTCAAAGAGGCATTATTTATTAAACAATGATTCGACCCCACGTCTTGAAAAGGAAGCATTATTTCTCCGCACGGGTATAAGCGGTTTTCCCTTTTAAATTTTACATAGAACAGGGGACAATGTAAAGAAAAACGTTTACATTGCTACAGAGAAAGCTTTTTTCAGACAATTTTTTTTTATTATTAAAACTCTTCTTTACAACATATCCTTAGAATCATCTATTAAATATACCTACTATATCAGTTTTTAGTTATTTTTAGAAGCAATAAATCATTTTTTACTGTATTAGAAAGGCATTTTAAGCTAATATAAATCAAATCTCCTACAATTCCTATCAATGAAGTCGTATGTATGCTCTCTGATACCAAACATCTAGGTGTGCTAATGAACAATTCCACAGACAAAGCTCTATTCAATAATTATCTAAAAAAATTAATCTATCTAAATTTACTAACCTGCTTTAATGAAAACACTGTCCGTGCTTATTTAGATGAGCTGTTCCCGAGTCGTTGGTTAGGGAGAAGGGGACCGATTGAGTGGCCAGCCAGATCACCTGATTTGACACCCCTAGATTATTTCTTGTGAGGATACTTAAAAAGCAAAGTATACGTTACTAGACCGGTTAATTTAAAAGATTTAAAAGCAAGAATTCGTCACGGGATACATCATATACCTCCTGAAGTTATTGATAATGTCCAAAAAGGGTTTATTAATCATTTTGGCTACTGTCAAGCAGCCAACGGTGCACAATTTAAACATTTAATTTAGTCGATTTTTTACATAATCATTATCATTTTCAGTATTATGTTTGGTGTCGTTTTTTCTCACGTTTTAATAATTAATAAGGAATAATAAAAAATCACAAGCAACTATTTCGTAAATGTTAACTATCAATAGTGAAGGAATACAAGGAAACCAGTTATGTGCTTCCAAGCATTAGTGATATTCATTCCTTTTCGTTCATTTGGTCTGGACGCACATTAAAGTGTAATAACAGTGATAAGCCAGTAACTAAGGAACGTAGGATAGATACAGGGCGTTCAATAGAAAGAGAGTATATTCTGATGAAGATTACAAACGAGCAACGAGAAATTCAGAAAAAATAAAATAATTTTAACGGAGAAGAAGGTTTAAAATTACATGAAATTTAGAATTGATGCATAAAAACTAACTCGGGAATTGTTCAGACAAGTCCATTCATATTTAAAAAAAATCGTGTTTTTCGGCAGAATTTTAAACTTCTTAATTAAAATTATGGGTGTTTTCTCCCGGAACTAATACAGGATGTTCCTTGGGTTATTTCTAGGAAAAAAGTTCATATAAACATGTGTTCGATTTGCTTTACTTATTGAGCTACACGAATTTGAAAATAAAATAATGAAAATTAATTTTCATTTTTATTTTAAGAATATCGGTAATAGTGATACATACATTCTTAATTTAAAAGGTTTTCGAAAATTCCACTCCTACTTCAATACATTTGTCAGTACGCCTGTGAATTGCTCGCATTTCTAATTGTTGCATTTCTAATATTCGCGTGCTTTTATTTTATTTGCGTTGCAGCATTAACAATTCTTTGGATTACAGCTTCGCGTGTTTCCACTTTCTCTTGATAAACCAAATCCTTCATCAAACCCCACATGTTGTAATCTAACGGATTGAGGTCTGGAGACCTAGCTGGCTAAATGTGTGGCCCACCTCGACCGATCCAGAGACCAGAGTAATGCTCATTTAGGTGAGCAGTGACAATTCGGGAAATATGAGGTGGAGCTCCATCATGTTACAAGTACATTCGTAGTCGTCTCGCCAGAGGTACATCTTCAAGCAATCGCGGGAGTTCTTCCTCTAAAAATTGTAGATACTTTGGGCCATTAAGACGACCTTCAATAATAAATGGCCCTATAAGTTGATCGTATAACATTCCACACCACACATTAACGCTAAATCTATGCTGAAAATTACTTTCTACGGTAGCATGAGGGTTGACGTCCGACCATTGATGTATGTTATGGGTGTTGTCGATACAGCCTCTGGTAAATTGTGACATCCGTAAATAAGATGTAGCGATACAAATTCCTATTATTATTCAACCACTGACAAAATTCTACGCCGTTGATATTCCAGTGAAACTAAAGTAGCATTTCCATCGCAATTACACAAAACAAACACCATGTCGGCATACTCAGCTGTCGTAAACTTAAAAGGCATTGTTCGCGAATTTGCAAAATTGAACCTTCACACTAAACTGCAAGCTTGTCAAAACTGACAGTAATCTAGATAACATTTTATCTTGCAAATGTCGTCAGAGCACACTTGACCAATGCGCCGAGACGTAACGCAACAAATTTGATTATTACTTTTTACATTTAAATTTCAAATTCATGTAGCTCAGAAAGTAAAGCAAATTGGGCACATGTTTATATACATTTTTTTTCTAGAAGGAACATCCTCTATTAGTACCGGGAGAACTTCATGAACACCCATTGACCTACCTACCTATACAGAGTGTTCCTTAATGATATGCAAATATTTAAGCTTTATAAATTATGGTCCAAAAATGTTCCGTTACAAAAATACCGGGTGTTAATGTCTTAGGAAAAAAAGGAAAATAATTAATATTTTCGAAACCGCTATAGATATTTCCATAAAATTTGGTATGTGGCGCATATTTTGCAAAATAAACATAAGTTCTATCTTTAAGAGTGGAGTGCGCACGAGTACAGACTTTAATATTTGTAAAGAAAAAAATGGTACGTCAATGGTTTTCTCCCAGATAAAAATTGTTTTTGAATTCCCCGTTTAATTTAAAAAATAAGAGCCCTCTTGAGTTTTTGGACTACAATGCGCCGTTTTTGAGAAAATAAAAATAAAAACCGTTGGATTGTAATTATTAAAGGATGCAATTTTGCAATAAATCTAGTTGGCCTGAAATATGTCACTTGCTTTGTGATTTGACATTTCAATCAACTTTTTGTCGTTAAAATCTGTTTGCTGGGAATAACTTATTTTTACAAACTCGCTAATAATGGTGAACTATTCAAATGTGGAAATGGAGGAAATGCATTACGTGTATGGCCTAGCCGACGGTAATGCAGAGCAAGCTAGACGTATTTATGTCAAATCACAAAGCAAGTGACATATTTCAGACCAACTAGATTTATTGCAAAATTGTATGCTTTAATATTTTATTTTATTTTTTTTTCTCAAAAACGGCGCATTGCAGTCCAAAAACTCAAGAGGGTTCTTATTTTTCAAATTGAACAGGGAATTCAAAAATAATTTTTATCTTGGGGACCTTTGTTAACTAGCAGGGTTAGCTTCTATTTGTTAATGTAGTTTGAAGTTATCGAAAATTTAAATTAAAATAGCAGATATGTTCACTTACTTTAACAAACCAATGTTATTTAGAATTAAATTAATATCGCTGGCTATTAATCAAATTTTGTACCAATCTAGAAACGATTTTATGTATTTTAAGGAAATATATGCTAGTTTATGTTTATTGTTTTGTATAATTAACGATAACTATCATTGTCAATTATGTAAAGCACCACTCATGCCGAAATATTACTTTCAACTATGATAGGGGAAATTATTTGATGTTTACTATCAGTAAACTATCAACCAGCCACCATATATTGATATTTGCTGAATAGGTCAATTAAATATTAATATGATAGGTACTGTTCAGTATTTGTCAAATATTCCTGTTCTGTATTACATGATATAGATATTTAAAGACACGACACGTTGATCGTGATCTGGCATGTATTTCATTAATAATCATTTATGATTCTACAAATACATGTTTTTCTTTTATTTCAGTTCAGTGTCACTGTTTTCAGAATTATTCTGTAAATTGGGTGTTTTAAAATAAGTTACCATAAATGATTTAAAAAATGAGGTTTTTTTTCCTGTGCTAGAGGTACATGTCCACTGTTTTAAGAAACTACAACATATATGCCTCTGTTGTTTGGTGTCCAAATTATGTAACATATATTAACAGTTTAGAATGGGTTCAACGTCGATTTTTAAAATTCGTATTTTTTAGAACTAACTTAATTTATCCTGAAACTGTCATTTCCCAGGATGAGTTTTACAGAAGTTTGCTGTTAAATCTTTGGAGGACAGACGCAGCATTGCTTATTTAGTATTTTATATAGACTTAATTTTCAGGGCAGTTTCAAGACACGCTGGTACTTTTTACTTGCCAACGCCAAGAACTAATATTAGAAGGTTGTCACCATTGAATTTTATGTGTAATACTTATAACAACTTGAGGTCATCTGTTAATATATATCATTGTTCTCTTGCATGCTTGAAACAGGTAGCACTATGATGTTTTTTTAATCTAATGCGATTTCTAGTGTTAATTACTACTGTTATAATTTAGTGCATCTTAATTTAAGTTTCTTTTTGTTTTGGTTTCTGTATTTTGCATCTGTTTAGTATTTCTCTTTCTTATTTCTTATATTTGTTGTTTGTTATTTTTACTGTATATTTTCTTTGTATTTCTTTTTTTTTTTGTATGAGTTTCCCATTCTGCAATTGAGCATTCGCCTGTTGAATGGTGTAAAGTAAAATAAATAAATAAAATAAAATAAAATATCGCATTGAAAATTGGGGTTAAGTATATGCTTTAGGAAACGTAAATAGCCTGATTTGATTAGATTAATAGAAATTATACAAGGCGTTTGTTATACTATAAACCAAAACTATGTCAGATTACAACGTTTTGATGTTAGTGTTTTGGAGGAATTAGTACGATTTTCTTATATCTTCCAATTTTCACAAAACATATGTTCTTGTCAGTATTAAGGATACTACATGTTTACATAAAAATAAATGAAATAAGTAGAGAATGGAAGTGTTTTTGAAAATTTTAATAAAAAAATATTTTTATCTAGAACTAAACATACAACGTACTCCACAAAAGCTTTTGCAGTCACAACTAAGGATGCCGACAGTGAAGAGCGGCGAACCGTTGGGAACCATTGTATGCAACCAGTTATAGAGGTGGCTACAAGACGTCTCGGAAGATCACCATTATCCGAGAAACGGTTTCGACCGTAGAAGTCGCAATACCAACAACAGGAGCCGAAATCAATATATGGGTGGGCCCAGAGATAGCGGGTCTGTCCCCATAGAGCCTACCCTGAACACAACCAGGGCAGATCAAAGAATATCAGCTAAAGCTAGAGATGTGCACTTTAATTCTGTTACTGGCAGCGACCATTACCGAGGTCATGGTATAACAACCCGGAAAATCACTTTATATCAAATGACCTATTGATACAAAAATAGTTTTCATATTTTACTTACCTTTGTACACAAGTCACAGATTTCATTATATGGTGACACCACCAGGTGTTTCTCAAATCTAACCTAAAACTTCTTCTCCTGCTCTTTACTAATGGGCGTATTCAGATGAGATCAGCCGCTGAGCCGCTTAGTAAGAAATTCAAACTGAATAAAACGCTGACTAAATACTAACTGTCAGCCGCTGAGTATTTTTGTAATCCAAGAAAATTTGCGCTTACTTCGTAAGCGAAGCGCTGACGTATTTGTGAGGTTATGTTATTTATTTACATGGTTGTTATTCTACGTATTTATTTACAATTTTCCAAGTGTTACGCTTTGGAATTTCGATGAATGTTTTGCTCTGGGTTTGTATCTTAATATAAATAAATTTGTTTATTATACTCGCGACAAGAATTCAGACGACTTTCGTCATACGAACAAATGAATAATTCATTATATTTTCATCAAAGTATTTAAAAAACTGCAACTGATAATAATATATACTACACTAGTATACACACTAGTATATATATAGTAGTGTATAGTATACACTAGTAATATATACTACACTATACTACTAGTAATAAAACTATATACTACAATAAAAGTTTGCATTATATATTGCACTAAATTGCAAAAATTGATTGTTTTTAACGCGACCAAATATCGAAAATTACGTTGACAATAAAAATAAATGTGTAACGTCAGCCGTGACGTAAGACGTCTGAATTCTTGACGCGAGTATACCTATTACATATATTTTTTTTATAATTCGCCCTCATCCCTAGACAACCGACAAAAAATATGCAAGGAGCTTCTGAATCAAGCTCTAAAAAGTCATAATTTTACCACTGACATTGAGCTATTATAGATTCTTGGAGTCAAAATAAAAATGTTAAGATAAAATTGCCAAGGTAGATAGAAAATTTTAATTTTTGTTGTACCATAAAGTTAACAATATTTTCTCATATTTTATTTTTAAAAAAGAACAAGAATATGTGATAGTTACATGTACATGGAACACTATAATAAGTACATAAAGTGTGACATACTTGAAGCCGAGCCACTCCCATAAGACCTATACTTAATAATGGTCCAATTTCAATTATTTGGCTGAATGTTGTTATCAATAAAAAACAGTTATTTTTACTTATTTCGGCGTTTTATTATATGGAACATTTGATGAATACATAACAAATTTAGTATTCTGTGTAATAGATATTATGACCCTGGATAAAATTGATTATGACTTTTTAGTATGACAATGTAAGGTGATGTTACACAAATTTTTTTCGCAGCTCCGCGGAGAACAATCAGCTGAATAAGCACACTATTCGGTGTTGTTTAAGCGGCTGATTAACAGCCCTGTTAGCATTCTAGCAGCTTTTAGTTAGCGGTTGACCTCGTCTGAATACGCTCAATGATTTTATAACATGTGTAAAACTATGATTTCCTCAAACTGTAATTTTATATATGTCGTAGTCATTGGGCGTAATTGGTCATTTCACGGAAAGCCTAGTCATTGGCTGTATTGCCGGCTGATTGACTGAAGTTTGTCGTCATTTCAGGGATTGCCTGTTTCATATTCGTCAAACAGAGTAGTAGATTAAACGAATACACGTTACAGTGTTTGACAAATGTTTGTTTAGTCATTTGCTGAATTGTGATGTGTAGAATTTCGGACCGTAATAACTAATAATTCTATTTTTTTTTATTGTAAATGAATAACCATATGTACAGAGTGATCTTAATATGTACAGAGTGATCACGTAAAAATTGCCCTCCTTCCCCTTGTTCTCCGATATTGTTTGAATTTGTTTTGTAAATGAAACAATCTTTATATTTTTACGCCATTGAAAAGACCCCCAATTTAACTTTTAAGAAATATCTTATAAATGATACTTATCTTTTACGGTTTCCGATATATTACATCTTTATTGTTAATATGCGACATCATATAAGTATTCTTAAACAGTTTAAAGGTATATGAAAAATAAAAGAAATAAATTTATAAGAATGGTTCCATATGACTTCCTTCTTTTTGAAGGCAAAGCTGATAACTTTACTAAATTTTACATAATCCTTATTTTCCATTAAAATCTAATTCCCTATTAAAATGATTAACTTTATATTTTTCATTTAATATCTCGAAAACATTAAAAGATAAGTATCATGTATATTTTTGAAAAATGAAGTTGATGGTGTTCAAAGTGTTTCCTTAAATAAAATTAAGTTAAACCTATATACATCTGGGAAATGCGATATTTATTTTTCTTCTGCTTTAGAATTTCCTTCAACTTTTATTTTTACACATTTTTTCGTATTTCGACTAATAACGGAGAAAAATAGGGGGGGGGGGGTATTATCGTGTGTCCACCCTATATATAGTAATATGTTTATAAATATGTACCTACAACTATTCGAGTCTGACTGTAGAGAGCCATTTTCATTTATGTTAAGTCTTTAGAATATTTTATTTATTTTCATTTAAAAGAGATTTTGATCTATTATTCAATTTAAGTCCTACTCACCATTTGGTATATGATTTATAACATATGTTTGCATTGTTCCAAATGAACGGAACTAATATTTTGCCAAAATAAAAATATTTTGTTTACTTTCTATTTTGCATTATTCTACATGCACTGTTACATTTCAAGAATATTCAACAAATGACTAAACAAAAATCCGTTAAGCGCCGTAATGTGTAATCGATAACTATTTATTTTGTTTGACGAAAATTAAACAGGCAATCCGTGAAATGACTTAAAATTTCATTAATAAATAAATAAATAGATAAATAAATAAATAAATAAATAAATAAATAAATAAATAAATAAATAAATAAATAAATAAATAAATAAATAAATAAATAAATAAATAAATAAATAAATAAATAAATAAATAAATAAATAAATAAATAAATAAATAAATAAATAAATAAATAAATAAATAAATAAATAAATAAATAAATAAATAAATAAATAAATAAATAAATAAATAAATAAATAAATAAATAAATAAATAAATAAATAAATAAATAAATAAATAAATAAATAAATAAATAAATAAATAAATAAATAAATAAATAAATAAATAAATAAATAAATAAATAAATAAATAAATAAATAAATAAATAAATAAATAAATAAATAAATAAATAAATAAATAAATAAATAAATAAATAAATAAATGACGAATTACACCCAATGACTTCAACATATATATATTTAAGGGGTATGGTTGGAATTAGGTCATCAAATTGCTAAAAGACTTTTTTATTTTACACTATCTACATTTCGACTTATATAAGGTTATCTTCAGGAAGCGAAAAATGTTTTTAACCTTTTTTTTTGTTTCATCAAACATACCAACAATTAAATCCAATGAGTAAAACAGACTGTTATGGATGCTACTGGAGAAAAAATAATTTACCAAACTAGTAGCATAGCAAATAAAGATGTTTTTGATGACCTAATGTCAACCATATTTCTTAGAAAAAAGTAAATTAAACAAAGGTAACTATTCTTAAACTACGAAAATATATGATTATTAATGACGAAGCATTTAAACGAATTATAGTAATACCTCTTGGAGAGTTCTGAAGTTATAGCCGAAAGTCATTTTTTTATATTATCATTAACACCACGTAACTCAGAAGGCACGCGAACTAGAAATAGATTTTATTAAAAAAATTCCGTACATAAGTTTTCATATTTTGACATTTACAAATTCTTTTGCAAGACGGGCCAAATATAAATACATTTTTTAAACTACAAAGTTGATTGCAAAACTAAAGAATCACTCTAAAACTATTTGTGTCACATTTTTTTCCAGTTTAATATTTATGTTTTAGAAAATAAATAAAATTACGTCAAAAATTTGGAACAAATAATGCACTGTGTATTAATAAACATCTATAACTTTAGAATTAAATTTAGAAAATAGTGGCTAGCTGTATTTCTAAATAAATAGTTAAATGTAGAAATTTGCAATACAGTACAGTTAATTTAAAATAGTTATAGACTAACTCCATACAAACTAAGAAAAATGTATGGTCAATTAATAAAAGAAGAGCTCCAAAAAGAAAAACTATTCTCAACTAACCGCAGCAGCGTATGGCACAAGAGTAATGATTTGGCTTCTAAGTACTCTATGAATAATGCACAATGCGGTTTGCTTTATTTATTGTTGTCGCAGTTTTAGGCATTTATCGGTCGGATTTCATTTGGTTTGTGCAATTTGGAAACAGTTTCCAGTAAACTTTTTAAGTCTGATGGAGATTTCTGTTATAAATATTACAGCACATGCCAATAGTGACTATTGTCTCGCTTTGCAGCAGTTTTGCTATGAGTCAGATACGGACTAAGGTAATACGGTATTAAGACGAACAAAAGACTAAAAAACATTTAGGAAAATCAAAAGTTTATACAGCGTGCTACAGAATGATGTTAAGAAAATCTACCTGCAGGTTCTATGTTTAAAAAAATAAGAAAAAAAAAATCTTATAATTAAGGGCCCAGAAAAGCCTCGTTTTCAAGATACAGGTTGTTTAAAATTTTATGTCTTAATATTAGCCTTAATTTTTCGAAAACTGATCGAGATATTGAGATGAGATTTGGTACACAACAGTGTATAGTGAAGGGCTACTTTTATGTGCATAAATTTCTCTTATAATATTCACCATATTTACTTATTTTATAAAAAATTGTATTAAAAGAAAACATTTAAACACTTGAAAATCAAGTCTGACATGGAATTTATGATGAACTGACACATGCCACCTAGATTATTGTTTCTAATTAGCATTCCCAAATTGGTTTATTGCACAGACTACCTAGACTGAACTATAGGGCCAAGCCAGTGAAGCCTTCTGTCGGCCTAACCTCCGCCCAGCTGGCCTCATGCTCTCAGTCAATGTTAGACTTTCGTTGTGGTAACGTTGTGATTATTTTGTGAAATTGAGTGAGTTTTCTTTGTATAATTATGGAGAAGTGCATTGTTGACAATTGTAATAGCCGATCAGATCTGAATAGTGATGAAATTTCATTTCTTAGGTAAGTAATAATTAGAAATAATGAAACACGTTTTATGGCATTAAACGGCTCTGCGCAGGCGTTGTGCTGATATTCCAGTATCGGCTATGTGTTTTTTAGTGCCCATATGTTTAACAATTATTCTTAGCGAGGTAACAAGTAAAGTATTTAATGGTTTATTAAATAATACCATGTGGAACATTTTGGTGATGCGTGTACTGGCATCTTGGAAACTATAAGAGATATGAAAATCGGCAGTTGGGGGAAAATTCTGTTGCTAACTTAATGACGCTTGCAACTAGATCTAGGTTTTTGAGTTATTTTGAAAAAAAAGTTAATATGGCGTTATTCGTCTGTAACTTTTTTATTTAATTTAATTATAATTTATATTTGCTATTGTTATTTAATTATAATTTATATTTGCTATTTGCTTAATTTAATTATAATTTATATTTGCTAAATAATAATAAGTTAAGAATCTAATTAAGAAATTTACAGTATTAGAATTTTGAATAGTTACGGTTGCGCGAAACCATCATCAACTTCATTTTTTGACATGGGCGCCATATTGAATTTGAATTTTCTTGCAACCGAAACGTCGCATTGCAAATCTAAATATACAGTGAAATTCTTCGAAAAAGTTTGCTGCGGAAAAGTGTTTTCAGATTTTAAAAAGTCCTATAACTAAAAAAGTTACAGACGAATAACGCCATATTAACTTTTTTCAAAATAATTCAAAAGCGTCACTAAGTTTTTGCCTCCAACTGCCCGTTTTCGTATCGCTTGTAATTCCAAAATGCCAGTACACGCATCACCAAAATGTTTCACATGGTATTATTTAATAAACCATTAAATACTTGTTACCTCGCTAACAATAATTGTTAAACATATGGGCACTTAAAAACAGAGCCGATACTGGAAATGTCAGTACAACTTCTGTGCAGATCCGTTTAATGCCATAAAGCGTGCTCCATTATTTCTGATTATTGCTTACCTAAAAAATTAAATTTTGTCACTATTCCGATCTGATCGGCTATTATAATTGTCAATAATGCACTTCCCCATAATTACACAGTGATTAGAACTTATTAGAGCAATTTTTTAAAAATATGTAGATGTAAGAATAAATCATAAAACAAACTAATCAATTCCTTAAAAGGCACACAAGTATTAAATAAAGTAGCACAGTAAAGTAAACACAGAATTTTATTTTAAATCCTGATTTAAAAATATTTTACAAAACTTCTCAAAATAATTAAATATTTTATGTTAGTTTATTAAAAATATATTCCTTTCTATTTCACATTACTTTTAAATAAAAATTATTAACTTTTTTAAAATGTCATCAAATATTATAATAATATACATTTTACTGAATCAGACTCTGTCAAAAGAGGGCGGAGCCAAACTTCCGCACACACTCCACCGCTCCCCTGTCGAGGCTTCATTGGTAGAGTTGTATTGAATAGCATGGGTACAGTCTAGGTGGTCTATGGTTTATTGTACAACAACGCTGGTTGGGGCTTTAGTTCACAGAGTAGTTAATTTCACACAATATTGTTAATACCTAAAATTATATAAAAAAAACTAATACATAAAGAGTAAAATTTTGTTATTAATTAAGTAGATCGTTATCATGTTTAAATTCATTGACAGGTTAATCACTTTTGACATTATCGATATTTAATTTCAAATAATTTGAATTTATTGGTATAATAATTTTTATAGTTAGATATTTGACTCAACTTTAAGGAGGCCATCTGAAGAAGCAATCCTAAAAATGCAGAAATAGGTCAGATCTCATCTATTGTGTTTAAATTTTTGAGTCCCCACATTTTCAAAAGTGAACTTAGATATTTATAGAATGTTTTCAATAAACCAGGTTAGTAAATTTAGCTAGATTATATTTTTAGATAATTATTGAATACAGCTTTGTCTGTGGAATTGTTCATTAGCATACCTAGATGTTTGGTATCAGAGAGCATACATATGACTTCATTGATTGGAATTGTAGGAGATTTGATATATATTAGCTTAAAATACCTTTCTAATACAGTAAAAAATGTTACAAAAGCTAATAATAAAGAATATATGGGTAGAAATTCTGGGTGGAATTCAACGCTGTTAATACCTAAACATATATAAAAACGGAATAAAGTGTTCAAAATTACTTACTGTTACTTGCGAGAAGTGTTTACTGCACAAACGTTTCGTAGCCAAGACTCGCCGTACAATAACCTGTCATGCAGCTGGTCATGGTTACTATAAATTGTTTCATTTTTATTTATGTTCACTCATAAGTATCAAAGAAGCACTAGAGGAAAACGAAACACACTAGCCACAGTATTACTACTACCACTACTATGATACTTTTACTAATTTCGTAATACAGTTTTGAATTTTATTGCAGCTGTATTTTTGAAATGTCTTCACAAATAAACTATTCAATTTAGACATTTTTTTCAAAAGTGATTTTTGTTGTTTTTTGTCTCAATCAAAGTGAGAGAGAACATACAGAATTTTATATGAAAAGAACTGGGACAAATAACTAGATATAATTAAATGCATTAGTCTCACATCCTCTAAAGAAATATAAAATATATATTATTCCGCCAAAATCCCCTTCCTAGCCCATTTCTGCATGCGCATAAACACCAAACGTAAGGAATATAACGGACTAAGTATTCACAAAGTTGTTGATATATATCTCTATAGCAAAATGATTTGTGTACCGCATCTCAGATACACATTTCCTGAGAAACAACTAAGAACAGAACAGCAATAAATCACACAATATACTGCAAAATCCACCCTCGAAATTATTCGGCTGTGCTTCCTTTAGCAATAAATATACTGGGTGCTGTATTATTAGGCCATAATTTAAATTTTATTGGTGTTAGATTTGGTAAAACTGATAGAATGAAATTTATATAACTCTGAGTAATGTATTAAAATGTCAGATATCAAAATATTGATTAGAATTAATGTTTTCGAGTATTTCCAAATTAAAATAAAGGATGGTTAAATCTTCTATGTAGTTTGAAGAATGCTATTGGCGACGGTGTTCACATACAACACTTTTAATTAATTGTGTCTCTAAGTACAGAATAGATAATGACATCAGAATATACAAGATAGCATGTGGAACAAAACTTCCTTCTAAAAAATAATTCAACATATTGGCATGAAGCATTTTTTACTGTACAATTTTTTGTTATAGGCTACACCAGCCTCCTTTTACCATTGTTACTCTCCATCAATATCACAATTTTATTTTAAATAAATGTTTATATTAAAGAGAAACTAAAATTAAACATTAATTCAGTTTATACTGTTACGATAGCTTTATATCAAAAAATATACAGAATTATTCAGTCATAATATTATGACAACATATAAAAGCTACGTGGAATTTTATTAATGAATTATATAATTTATTTAAGAGATCATGAAAATAACATCAATTACATGCAAAACATCAAATTATTAATTAAATTTTAAAAATAAATAAATTTATCAGTTATTCGATTAATATTGGGGTTAAAATAACAGTAAAAATTATATTAATATTAATTTATATTTTAGGTCAAATTTTTTTACGATAGCTATACCATAGCATGTTCTACAAAAATATATAGGGCGATTCAGTCACAATCTTATTAATTTTATGAAAAATAGAGAACATCAGTATAATACGAATATGTGATAAAAAAATTGTAATTGCATATTTAGGCTAAAAAATATGTTCAAATCATTATTTAAATCCTTTTTCAGACTGTTACTTACCTCTGGCGGCCTCAACAGCTCGCAAGTCAACCAGGTGTAGGCCTGCCGAATTTTTATATTTTCCTAATATTGGATAGAAGTAAACGGTTGTATTAACTATTTCAGAAATTATTTTTGTTCTAGCTCACTTCAACCAATAATTATTTAAAATATGTAACGAATGTTATAAATTATTTTTTAGAAGAATGCAATTAAGATTGTGCTATTGTTGCCTAGCAACGACCTCCAGGAGGTATGATCATATTTTCATGAACATATTAATGTTGGAAATGGTTTTGTTATATATTTTTTATAATATTAAATACCAAATTCGCTGCGAAGTATTGTTTATCCTTCCGCTTCATCTATTTAAGTCCACGAGCCGCCACTGACATAGTCCTCAACTAAATGCGTTGACCAACTATATCTATGTAAACACTGATGAAACTATAACTTGTGTAATGTATTTAATAAAAAACCATTAATATTTTGACTTGTTGACAGTGCAAAGTTCTACCGCAAGCCAACTTTTCTAATATGGTATCAATGAATTTAGCGACCTCTACACAGGACATTATATCTTTTTCCAGAAGTATGACTCACCATGATCACTTGTGAAGGCATCATACATATACAAAAAAATATTAGAGCATTGTATAATTTACTAACTCAAACAAGCTAAAATTACAATATAAACCCCACAGCTCCATTTTAGAGCAACAAGAGTCAAATTTAAATTTAAATTTGCGTTCTATAGCTTTTTCAAGACACTCTACAGCACTTTGATGCACTACCTGTAGTCATATATATATTATAGTGATATATTTAATTTGTTGGGCGCCAATAATTACTGATATTTAATTTGTGTTTGTTTTTCTTGTTATGTTTTGTGTTTATGTCTATCTTATTAAAAAAAATGTATTTATTGCACTACAAACCTGTATATTATCTTTTTTTTTTAGCTTATTAAACTACCCTGGCTGCTTGTAGAACATAGACTCTGGTAGTCGGTTCGCTCGTCAGTCAAATGTACTTAACTGTACCTTAATTTATCAAATAAATATCATTCCACATTTGACAATGTTTATTTCATAAGAGATTTTTGTCTAATACTTACTCAAGAATATTTCAAATTTTATGTACATTTAATTCATAGGTAACAGATATTTTTTTAATGCAGTTGCGTATTAAAAGTTGCCTATCGTTAGAACTTAAAATTCTTAAAATTATGTTACAAAAATTCTTAATCTCTTATTCAGTGGTATTATTTTGCCTGATGTTCATTGCTGGTGATATATTATATTGGAAAATGATCCTTATTCTGACAGATGGTCCACTAAATAACAAATTTTTATATATTAAATAGAAACGTGAATATTATTCTATATTATGGTAAGTAACTTATTGTTTTACTAAATTTTTGATTGTGTGACTGTCTTTTTGTTGAATTTTATGGCTAGCAAGCGTTTATTTTCTTTTATTAAATTTATGTGCACATAAAATATCTTTATTATATTGATCTTTCTAAGACTTCTACTGGAACTCTTCTAGAAATCCCTCAGAACTTGTGATATTGGGCTGCTGATGTTGGTGGATGTTTTACCCACCGTATGGTACTGCCAAATTCCTAGATTGGACCTGGATCTCTGTTTCTTGTGCTGATTAACAATTTTCTTATAACGTTAGTATTAATTTTAAACTTTTAATTTAACTTGCTATTATTAATTTTCTTAATTTTCGGGACCTCTCTAAAAACCAACGCTGCAAGTTCTTTCTGACATATTATTGAACAAATTGATCAGATATGATATAAGAGGTAATGTTTTTGGAAGTAAAATCTTATTTAGAAAATAGAAAACAATATGTGTTATTGGAAGGA
The DNA here is from genome assembly GCA_037114965.1 of Monochamus alternatus. Classification (NCBI taxonomy): domain Eukaryota; kingdom Metazoa; phylum Arthropoda; class Insecta; order Coleoptera; family Cerambycidae; genus Monochamus; species Monochamus alternatus. The sequence goes on from CM073429.1 coordinate 27,364,461, forward strand.
TGTAAATCACAAGTGAAAAATGTAACTTGTGGCGTGCAGCAGGGATCCATCCTTGGGCCCCTATTATTCGTCATCTATATTAACGATCTACCTTAGAATATTGCATGTGAGAATACAATATTATTTGCTGATGATACCAGCTTTTTGAATGTCGCATGTAAAACGACAGAACTTATCCAAAAGACAGATGGTATACTACAAGAGGCTACAGATTGGTTTAATGCCAACAAATTAAAAATGAATGCCAATAAAACACAATGGTTATTTTTTGAAACTAAGAGCGATTGTCAGCGCACTTTGAAATTTTTGGGGATATACTTTGACCACAGTCTAAAATTTACTAAACATATACAAGAACTAGACAAGAAGTTATCTAAATCTTTATTCACCTTAAGACGTCTGATGGGGATCTCTACTCCAGAAGTCGCCAGATCAGCATATTATGCTTCTTTCCACAGCCATCTTGTGTATGGAATATTGGTATGGGGTCATTCACCTGAAACAAAAAAAGTGTTTATCAAACAAAAATGTGCAGTGCGAATCTTAGCAAAAGCAGAGCAAAGTGCAAGTGCAAAACAGTGTTTTATAAATCAAGGTATACTTACCTTCTACTCTATTTACATACTTACCTGTTTAATATATATTCATGATAACAAACAACTTTATGTGCTAAATAATAATTTTCATAATTACAATACTAGAAAGGCTCAGAATATAATGATTCCATACCATAGATTAAATACTAGTCAATGCAGTACAAATTAATTAGCTATAAAAAAGTATTAATGAATATTTCTGTGATACAAATTTTTAACTTACTTTATTTTAACATCATATTAATCTGTTTTATGTTGGTTTTAATAACCTCGCTCTCATTAATTGTCTTGTTTATTTTAATCTATAGTTTTAATATACTTATAGCTACCAATTTTTATACCCAGCGACATGTTAGTGGTTAAGTATTCTACAAATATTTATGTACACCAAAAATTGTGCCTACTGTTGACATTCCATGTAATTTCTTGATGGTAATAAACTAAACTGAAACTGAATGGTCCTACAAACGTAAGTTGTTCCTGGGCGTAAATGCGGCCTGCTTAATAATAATATGCCGCCCCCTCTCTGGCATAAGTATTCGACTTCTGGGCTAATTCTAGTGATTAGAATGAGGGGTAGAGATATTATTATTATTATTTGCGGTGCGGGAGTAATTGTCAATGGTCCAACAAAGCTGAAAATTAAATCTAAACATTTTTAATTTTATTTATTTGACATATGCTGCATTTTCTTACATAATTAGCAACATATATATGCTTCCACCTATACAAAAAACTTTAAATTTGCAAAGTTCTATCGGAAGTCAGCTTTGCTAATATGGTGTCAATGAACTTAGCGACCTATGCACAGTATATTACACTCAGTGTAACAAAAAACAACCTATTACTGTGATTTACAATGATCTTCCGGGTTGTTATGCCATGGCCTACCGTAATAGCAACAGGTGGGCCTAAGGATACTTTTGGCAGGTCCATGCTTAAAGAGCCTAGCCTTAGAACAACAAAAAAATCAAAAAATTCCAGCTAAAGCTGTGAATTTTAATTCTGTTACTAGCAGCGACCAGTTACCTGGGTCACGGCATGACAACCCGAGTTCCGATTGTTATACTGTACTAATGATTTTAAAATTTTATGTAATATTCTGTCTAGTTTTAATTTTAACTACATATACATTATGCGCCAAAAGTATGGAATAAATTCAATAAAAACGAAACAATTATTTTTTGGGAAAACTCCTCGAACAGGTCGATTTTTAATTTAAAAAATACATATTTTAGCGTAAAATGCGATTTTCAAATGTCATTTGTTTTCGATTTTTTTTTAAATGGCAACACCATATTTTTTTCCTTGATTCTGAAAGATCGTTTTAGTACTGTCTGATAGAGAATTCTCTATCAGACAGTACTAAAATTTTGCCCTCTTACATAGTCAAGTTTTCGAGTAAATGACGATTGAATGTTAGAAAACGTTACTCAAAGAATTGAAATTTTAATTCTTATCAGATGCGGGAATATGACTAGAACTCAGCAGGAAGTTTGCGATTTATTTAATGAAAAATATCCAGATCGCCCTATCAGCCAATCAACAGTCAGTAAGGTAGAGTATAAATTTAGAGAAACTGGCAATGTTGTAAATATTCCAAAACCTGGACGTCCAAGCATTAATGAAAATCAGAAACAGAACATTTTGATAAGTACAGTGCTACGTATCTTGAGGAAGGAAAAATATCATTCCTACAAAATTCAACTTGTGCAGGAACTCAATGAAGATGATCCCGATCGCCGCTTACACTTTTGCGAAATTCTAATGGATTTATGTCAAGGAAATATAAATTTACACCGGCAAATACTTTTTTCAGATGAGGCCACATTTTGTCTGAATGGTACAGTAAACCGTCAAACTTGCAGATATTGGAGTCGGGAAAATCCTCATTGGATGGCAGAGGCACATACCCAAACCCTCAGAAATTAAATGTGTGGGCTGGAATAGTTGACGACAGAATAGTAGGGCTTTTCTTCTTTGAAGGAACCCTTACAGGACAAAGATATTAGAGTTTCTAGAAAATGACCTTGTTCCAGCCCTTGCAGTAATTTTTCCTAACGATAATGACCCTGACATTCCTGACGATACCATATGGTTTCAGCAAGACGAGGCACCTCAGCACTATGCGCGCCCTGTACGAGTTTTTTTGGACAACTGTTTCCCTGGGAGGTGGGTCGGTAGACGCGGACCGATAGATTGGCCTGCAAGATCGCCAGATCTTACACCTCTTGACTCTTTTTTATGGGGATACTTGAAGTCAAATGTGTACATTAATAAACCACGTAATTTAGAAGAACTTCAAAATCGCATTCGGGACGAAATACGCAGAGTTACCCCAGAAATCATTCATAATGTGCAAGAAGAATTTCTTCACAGACTTGCGCATTGTCAAGAAGTTGGTGGATGACAATTTGAACATTTAATTTAAGTATAAAATTTAATCAATTGTAAATGTAAATTTTAGTACTGTCTGATAGAGAATTAAACGATGTTTCAGAATCAAGGAAAAAAATATGGTGTTGCCATTTAAAAAAAAATCGATGACGTCATTACTCGAAAACAAATGACATTTGAAAATCGCATTTTACGCTAAAATATGTATTTTTTAAATTAAAAATCGACTTGTTCGAGGATTTTTGTTACAGATACTGCTCTGACAACATTAGACTAAATATTTTGCAATTTTACTGAGAAACCAACAGTTTGCGTAACAGATAATAATATTTCGGACCACAGAACTGTCTTGGTTGATTGGGCTATAAATCAAAACTCACTATACAACAATTCTCATCATACAAAACGATCATTTAGTGCTAATACTGTATACAATATTACACGGAATATTGAAGCAGTAGCATGGGACGACCTGTATCGTATAGCTCTTTTACTATATTATTTTTATTTTAATAAACACTTTTTTTGTCGGGTTGATGACAATCCCAAGCAATCCAAGTGCGGTATAGCAGTTGTGTAACAATTAAAGACCTGTATTATTTAAAGTTATCATATCCCGAGTTATCTGAAGCTTACAGAGTTAGTAAAATAAAGCATAATCAATTAGCGTACTCAACTAAATGTTTTTATCAAGAAAGAATAAGTATTTCTAACAATGCGTCAAAAACAGCTTGGAGAATTGTATCTGAGTTGTCTAATAAATCACATTTAAAATCACATAACATTCTTATAAAACACAATAATGTGCCTATTACTGATTCAAAACAAATTGCTGCTTTGTTTAGTAACTATTTATATACTGCTGCTGGTGATGTTTTGAAACAAATTTCTCCTGTTAGCGACGCACTATACAATACGTAGACAATATTAAATCACAAAATAAATCATTCTTTTTGATTCCGTGTACTGCTGCGGAGCTATATGAGTTACTTTCCAACAAAACTGAATTGTAAGTATTCATCGGGGTACGACGAGGTTCCTCCATTTATCCTGAAGAGATGTTTGCATATGCTGATAATCCCTTTATCTATTTGTTATTTGCTGTGGATCATTTCTGGGATGGTTTGAAAAGAGGAGGAATAAGTCCGGCTTTCAAAAATATGATAGCAGTCTCTTGGAAAATTACAGACCTATTGCTGTGCGTTAGGCACACTGTTGTCATTTATTGATAAAAATAATATAATATCTACTAATCTACATGGCAATAAGTCTACTGCTACTGCTTTCCATTTATATTATTGTCTTATTATTGAGTCCATAGAGGCTGAAGAATATCGTGTTGGGACCTTTTGGGATATCAGTAGGGCATTTGACTATGTAAATCACGATATCCTGCTAGACAAGTTGAAGAAATATAGAATCCGTGGCTTTCCTTTAATATGGGTGTCATCTTTTGTTCGATATTGAGATCAATATGTTACTACTAAAAATGTAAATAAAAATAGTTTGTGTAGGAGTACCACAAGGAGCGGTGTTGGGCCCTGTTATATTTGTGTTATATATTAATGATCTAGACAAGTTGTCCGATTCTTTTACTTTTTATGCTGATGATACATCCTTTGTGGTGTAGTGCTTTAAGAGGGGCGTTCAAAGTGTCGGACAGTGTAGACCTAATTTCAAGCATAATTTTCGTCTTACGTATAACTTTTACAGTCATAAAACTGACTTGTGCTATTAGATAAAAGATCAGAATAGGTAATGAAGAAATTTCAAATCAAATTATGCTTTAGAAAATAAAATACAAGTATTTCTATTCGGTAAACATTGCTAGATTTGTTGTCACAGATCGCGATGAAAAGTTCTCATTACCTAAGTTACGGGACAAGAAACAAGTTCTGAAAATATTGTTGCTTCAAATCAAGCCATATGTGTAAAAATTAAGCGCAAAATTTTTATTTGACAATTATATCAACATGTCTGCCGATTTCGAATATTTCTAGCGATGTTTATTACCAAATCGTAGAAAACTGAAGTTTGACATGTACCTCAAAGATGGCGCCTCCGCTGCTTAATCTACTCTTTAAAAGTTTTAGTTACAGATAACTGTAAAATGATAAATACTGTTTTATACATAGTGGCCTGGAAAATATTTTAATAGCTCCGGTTATATAGATATTTCGGCACAATTATACTGTGACTTCAGTTTTTAATAGTAACATTTATTATAATATATTTCTATACATATATGGTCTATTTTAAACAAATGATCTACATAACTGAAAAAAATATATCTGGTGCTAATTAAAATACTTGTACGTAACTTACCTATTTATTATGTTTATGTAGGTATGTGTGTCTGTGTGTGTTTGTCACAGATTATTGAATCTTTTTTATTATTTATATTTGCTAATACAGGGCAAGTCAGAGAAACGTCGAACCCTTTTCATGAAAACGTGACATGTTTATTTCCCAAATTAATGAAAATATTTAAACTATATTTCATATATACGTATACGTATTGTAGTTTTACATTATTTCAATTAAAAAAATAAAGGAAGCAAGGTACCTAATTAGTTCGTTGTAGAAATACCTATATTCATTATAATTTAGTTTTATTAGATAGGTAGGTACCTTTATGGTTTCTACTTATTGTCCTGTCAATTGTCAAAACAATTATCCTGTCTACAAAAATTACTAGTTCATGTAGATATTATACAATCACTTTTTTGTTGTTTTCTTGACGTCATGCGTCACGTTGATATAGGAAACGGTAAACGGTGCGAGCTAAAGTGATGATGTGTATGACTGTATAGCTATGTAGGTATGTTCCGCCAGCTGCAGCGGAGGCATACACATACCTCGATACAGCTGGGTTTTTATATTTGATTTTTACGTAGACAATATACCTACGATGTTTTTATGACCAGCATATTTTTAATGTAGGTCAAATTGTGACAACCGGGAGCAGACCCGTACACCGGCTGTAAAAGAATGGTATGCCGAATTTTATAAACCTCTGTGAATCTTCAATTCTTTTTGCTTATATACAGGGTGTCCAGAAATGATGCATCAATATTCCGGTGGGTGATTCTATACGAAAAATTAATGCCACAAAAACTTCTCAAACTCAAAATTAGCAGGGTTACAGTGTCAAAAAAAATTATCTAATAACTTTTTTGTGAGTACTGAGTTTCTCCAACTTTTTTCTAAATCGACCGTTTTTCTCCAATTTTGTACACGTATCACTAATGTGCCTTTGTATCCACGTTCTCGTTTTCAAGGCGTGTTTTATTAATTTTGAAAATGAGTTGCAGTGAACGGTTTTAACGCACTTGAATGTTTGAATGAAGTCGTTTTTTCTCTAAAACAAGAGACCTTTAATTTACATATATGCTATGAAATTTTTAAAAATTTTAAACAAAAAAGTTCTAAGTTATTATTTGAGGACCAAGTACAGTTTAGGTCCTTTGGTGTTGGAGGATATGCGTCAAATTAAGAACGTGGATAGAAAGGAACACAGTGATGCGTGTACAAAATTAGAGAAAACGGTAGACTCGGAAAAAAGTTAGAAGGAATCCATAAGAACGCCCAGTAACCTCGCTAATTTTATACTATACTACTATGTACTACTATACAGCATGCGCCAAAAGTATGGAATAAATTCAATAAAAACGAAACAATTATTTTTTGGGAAAAATCCTCGAACAGGTCGATTTTTAATGTAAAAAATACATATTTTAGCGTAAAATGCGATTTTCAAATGTCATTTATTTTCGAGTAATGACGTCATCGATTTTTTGTTAAATGGCAACGCCATATTTTTTTCCTTGATTCTGAAAGATCGTTTAATTCTCTATCAGACAGTACTAAAATTTTGCCCTCTTACGTAGGAAAGTTTTCGAGTAAATGACGATCGAATGTTAGAAAACGTAAATCAATTAAAATAAAGCAAAAACGCGGACCGATAGAATGGCCTGCAAGATCGCCAGATCTTACACCTCTTGGCTATTTTTTATGGGGATACTTGAAGTTAAAAGTGTACATTAATAAACCACGTAATTTAGAAGAACTTCAAAATCGCATTCGGGACGAAATACGCAGAGTTACCCGAGAAATCATTCATAATGTGCAAGAAGAATTTATTCACAGACTTGCGCATTGTCAAGTAGTTGGTGGATGGCAATTCGAACATTTAATTTAAGTATAAAATTTAATCAATTGTATTTTATTTTACATACCTCAGAATTGTTACTTTTTTATGGATAAAATTTACGTTTTCTAACATTCAATCGTCATTTACTCGAAAACTTTCCTATGTAAGAGGGCAAAATTTTAGCGTTGTCTGATAGAGAATTAAACGATCTTTCAGAATCAAGGAAAAAAATATGGTGTTCCATTTAAAAAAAAATCGATGACGTCATTACTCGAAAACAAATTACATTTTAAAATCGCATTTTACGCTAAAATATGTATTATTTAAATTAAAAATCGACCTGTTCGAGGATTTTTCCCAAAAAATAATTGTTTCGATTTTATTGAATTTATTCCATACTTTTGGTGTATACTGTATAATGTATACATTAATCGCCTATTTTTTAAGTATAATTATGTATATAATGCACTATAGCAGTGTATAATCATTATTTACTTATGATTAATGATTATTATCCACTTTGTTGTCAACAATTCTTCAGTGGCAGTACCGGGAATGAACTAACAAAACAAAAAATATCCGGCGTTAACAATTAAATCTTAACCTCCTGTGTGAAAGTCAAATACCAGTTACAGCTATATTAACATTTTTTGGAATAATGGTAGAAGTTTACTAAATAAAGTTTTATTTGCTTATTTTAATTTATCAAGGGAGCAACGAATGTCAAACCTGAAAGTGTCAAGTACATGTTATGAATGTCAAAATATTATATTTTCTTTCAGTAAATAGTTTGCTAAAATATCTACTGTCAATAGTCGTGGGTCGTGGACAAAGTATATTGTTCTATAACTTCTATATAGTGATTTACAACACTCGCCTACGGCGCGTGCCTTGTGAATTTAACAGCCGTCATTATATGGTCGTTGAATAATATACTACTATTTTTTAGATTAAATTCTTATATAAATTACACACAAGGCTAAGCATTTTTAGTAAAAAATACAAAATAATAAGAAACCATGAATTGTTTAAATAACTGTTTTCAAAATCGGTTAAGTTAGTTAAAAATTTTCATTAGAAAAATATGTACATGCGTTTGCAATAATAATGACATTCCCTCTAAACCGTTTTTGAATTTCTGGAATTTGTAAGTAGAAATTTCATTAAATCTCTATTGGTGAGTGAAACAACTATGAATCAATGTTAAAAGTTGAAAGTAGATTTCATTAAAAATAAGGGTGTCATTATTGTTGTAAACGATTGTACACATAAAAATAGTTTTTTTTAATTTCGGTACTCTGTATTTCAAAGAGAGTGAGTGAGCTTTTTTAGTAGAATATTTATAACAAAAAACCTACTTATTTTTAAAAGTACTATCTCATTGTTAATATGTAGGTACATAACTTTTCGCATGAATAATGTTGCCGCAAATTTTTTTTTCGGTTTTTGTCACCAAATTATTTTAACCAGGAACGAAGAGAAATAAAAACACTTAGCAAATTGATACTTATTTCGTTATTTATTATTAGCAATTAACGGTGTGAAATAACAAAGACATTTTTCTAAATTTATGAAAATACAACAGACATAAAATATGTACAATATTTAATATAACTGAAATTATTTACCTAACCTTATAAATATTACTCCAAACTTCTGATATCAGGTTAAAAAGTTAGACTTGACCGCCTTGCATCTCTAGAAGTAAAATAATATATTTTTGGGGATTCCGGCAGGTATTTTTTGTTAGTACCTACATAGTTTTGTTTTTTTACGTTGTTGCCTCATAATATGAAACTAAAATATATGTTTGTAATAATCCAAAGTAGAACTTACAATCAATTATGAAAATTTATTTCTTCAAAAAACAGAAACCTAAGCTAGATAACTACAATAATATCAAAGTTCATAATGAACTTTGATAATAGTCTTAACAACTAAAACAATCCAGAACTTGGCTTTTGGTAATTTCCTGTCTTTTCAATTTAATTTAGTTTTTTACTTTTTAGTTGCTTATTTTTAAAGTATAAATTTTAAAAATTTAAACTTAGCAAAAGTATACTATTATTTTTTACAGTACAACAAATTGTTATTCAAAAAAGTTACAAATGAAGTTATTTCACAATTTCAATTTATGAATAAATCAGCCTGCTTTAATCTGAAATGATATTTATGTATATATGTTACACACAATACTCGAATTCGGGCAATGTCTGAAAAAAAGTATGCAAAACTAGTTCTGCGCCCAGTAAAATTCCCATACCCGAAATTTTACGTTTAAACAACTTTTGACTATTGTAAAATAGTAGAACTAGTTCTGGGCATTATAAATTGGTCAAAACTAGTTTTGTGCATTTTTAAATGACCAAAACTAGTTTCCTTCATTTTCTGAAGATTATGATACACACAATATTCGAAAAAATATGCAAAACTAGTTTTGAGTTCAGAAACTATAATGACAAAAATGGTATAATCCTACTCTTAATGAATGTAATTATAAGAAAATGAATAGAACCAATTCTGGTCATTTCAAAATGCACAAAACTAGTTTTGAACAATTTATAATGCCCAAAACTAGTTCTCTGTATTTTGTAATATGCAGTAACCGTTTAAATGTATAACTTCGGGTATGGGAATTTTTCTGGGCTCAGAACTAGTTTTGCACACTTTTTTCGGATATTATCCGAATTCGAGTATTGTGTGTAACATATACATATATCTACAAGATGTTGGGAAAATAAAGATATCTGAAAATTATCAAGAATAATACAAAATTAATTAAAGTTGTTTAGAATTAAAATAACACACACAAAAAAATTATAATCTTAGCTTAAACCTATCCGCAAGAAAATATTGATTTGTAATAAAAAATATATTTTTGTATGTACCAACAATACATATTTCATTTAATTACGCTATATTTTGAAATAACACTAAATCAATCGTTTTAATTAATTTTCACTCTTGGTTTGGGTAAATTATGTTCTCATGATGATTATAATTTATTCACAATATTCACATGGAGAAAATCAAATAAGCGCTTCAATTCTAGAATATATTTAATTCAAGTGTTACGAGATCTTATGTGAATAATATGAGTTTTCTTCATCAGAGAAATTAAATACATTAATAAATATTATCGGTCGATCTATCGGCCGGTGGTCGAGCGGTGCAAGGCATTAGAACTTGAATCGTGTTTTCCACCCACCGCAGGCCAGTAAACAATAGATCAGCTACATTTGTGGAGACGTTTGACACCCTTTCTGCGGGTATGCTAGGGTGGAAGAACGTTGGATTGGATCAATGTGAAAGATTGATACCTGTTGGCGTTTGACCATCCGAATAATTAATGAGGTTTTCCAAGTTTCCCTTATGCATACACTGAATGGTGGTTAGCGTCTACGTAAGTCATTCCTGGATGCAAATGCGGCCTGCTTAATAATATGCCGCCCCCTCTCCCGCACAAGTCTCCCGAATTCTGGGCTAATCTTCGTGATTAGAATGATGGGTAGAGTTATTATTATTATGTGTATTAACATGTCATCTGTGTCCAAATTTTTTTCATATCCGACATTTTGTTCGTCAAATCTAGAAAATATATATGTCTTTTGTAAAAGATCATAGGTATATCTAATACACCTTTAATTAATAATACGTACTTACCTATTTATATTATTTCTGCCGCCCAGCCAGCTAAGCTTCGCTTGTTTCGCAGCTTTACTGCGCTTTGCACGTTTGGAGACATTTCTAGGCATTTTAAATAATAGTCACAAAAAAGTTTGGAAAAGCTTACTGACTTCTAAATAACCGCAATCCACAATTTTAGTTCACAATAATTTATAACACAAAACAGTATCGGCTATATAGAAATCAAAAATAAGACTGATCGAAAAATGTTCAATATTTTATCCTTGTCTACATATGAACATGTGTGAAGATTCAAATGTTAGTCCTGGATAGACCGTGATTTTATTATTCTGCGTTTGCAGGTGTTTAATGCAGTCAACTAAGGAACGCTAAACAGGGCGTTCCGTGCGCGTATAAATATTTGCTGGATCATAATTAGATGATTATTTTTCCATTATGGCCATGCCTACTGAGGTATAAGGTGATAAATTTTAAAAATAGTAACTGTTACTGGTTATATCTTTGATGTCCTTCAAGAATTCAAAATAATTCTTGGCTGACAATTTGAAGGTCGCTTTTCTTATTCAACGATCAGTTAACAAAAAATGAACTCTTGTTTAATTGTAAAGCATATCATTCTCGGTAAGTGAGACGGTCCAAATCCATTGTATGATAACGATATGGAGATATGAAATAAAATATGATGGTTTTTCAATGTTTCAATTCCATTAACATAATTTAAAAAAGTAATAATTTTTAAATTCAAATTTTAGTTATTTACCCCGTGTCGTTTGTGTTTAGAATCCATAGTCAATTCACTATATGACAATGAAAGACGAGCATTTTTATTCAAAATTGCTTAAATATAGTTGCGGTAAAAATTCAGACGACTTAAGTCATACGAACAAAAGAATAATTCATTATATTTTCATCAAAATATTTATGAAACTGCAACTGAAAATAACAAAACTATATACCACATTAAATTTAAAAAAGTTGTTTTTAAAGGCGCCGTATTCTTGAAATAGTGTTTCTACAAATACAAGTAATTTTAGATATTTAAGAACTGAATAATATAGAGTTTAGCAAATAACAAGAATGTTATCTCATGCCACCGGCGAGTATTCAAAGGTACCGAAGTAAAATCAATAACGTCAGAGAGCGATCTATCCAGCAAATTTTTATGTACTGAAATCTTTCAAAATACGTATTTTTTAAATTCAACTATAGATGTAAACACTTATAACATAAACTTACATAGTTCTGCAAATAAGATTGTGCACTTTTGTTTATAAGTATGTGAAAATAATTGTTAAAATGTAGGGTTAGAATAGCGAAATAATGTGCGTCAGATAAATGCATTTTAAAATTATTATTATTATATTATTAGAGGAGAGTTTAAATAGAAAAAGTGAATAAACAAAACATCAGTAATTTTATTTTTGATATTACTTTTGCTCTACGTGTTTTATTTTTCGAGATTTTTGTACTTAAAACACCACAAATTTGATTATTTTATGGCGAGAAATACGATAAACTATCGAAAATTATGTTGACAGTATTAACAATTGTGTAACGTCAGCCACGACAAGTCTCCTGAATGGTTATCGCAACTATAAGAAAAACTATTTGAGACTGCAAAAATATCAAAGCCGTAAAATTCGTCAAGAAAAAACTTTCAATATGAGTTAGCTATCGCTTCCCCTGATGCTATATCAAAACAAATGTCACATGATTTTAACGGCCTTGAAATAATGCATACGTACTCGTATACCTCAGTCAAAAATTTGTACATCAAAACAAGCTATTTATTTAAAAATAAAAAAAACGTTGTGGTAACGTATTGAAACCCCCTTGATTGAACAGGGTGTTCGCTAGAAGCAAAGTTTATAGAGAACATTTATTCCGTCAACGTTGGTAGAACACTTGATTGACTATGTAGAACTTAAGACATAATGATTTACGATTTATCAAAGCTCTAAATTGATCTGTAATTTTATGCAATTGCTGGTGTTTTAGTAAATATAGTTATGTTATTGGTGATAAATAAACACATATATTTAGAACAATTTAAATTGTCATTACCTCTAGTCTGTGTTTTATATAATTGTGATAAATATTTCTTCATTATAGTACATTGCTATATATTAATTATTCAACATTATTATAACAGCACAAACATACATCGTAATCCAGGTTTCATTTAAACAACAATGCTTTTACTATATTTGGGCCACCCGGTTCATTTAAATGGCAATATGCGTAGCAGCGCTACCGCCACCTACCTGTAAGTAGAACTATTTCCGAACAAGTCAGTATTTCTGAGCTGTAGAAAAATCTACATTAACTACTCTGAAACTTATTTAAAATAAATACAAAAATATACACTAGACCCTCATGCGGTCGTTTGTCTCGAGAGATCTTCGCACGGCGGTCTTAATATCAAGTATGAACAAATAGTTTAGCCAATATTCGTCGTTTATCAATACTAACAAAACTCAGATTATCGGATTTCATAACAGAAATATTATTTTTAGGAATAACCCTAGACAGATGTCTAACGTGGAATAATGAGTTGGTAATGAAGGTAAACACAGTTTAATATTAATTTCGAAACATAAGAAATATTTTGAGTGTAGGTCAGATGCTAAAACTGTATTACGCGCAGCTTGAGTCGCGTTTGCGGTATGGTGTTTGTTTTTGGGGGTTATCTTGCTATTCACATAAAAGTTATTACCCAAAAACGTGTAATAAGGTGCATGTTTCTAATGTCACCCAGGGATTCATGTAATCAAGTATTTATCCGATACGGTATTTTGACAATGGTGTGTTTTTATATGAAATATGTCTTTACATTTTTATTAATAGAAATAAGTTTGTATGTAGAAATCACATTCACACGGTTAGTACACGGCAAGTTAATCATTTTAATATATCTTTTGGTAGACGTTAATTTACCTAACTGTTTTGGTTTAAGAGTCTTTAATGGTTTGCCAAATGAAATCAAAATTTGCGCATCTGTTTATATGTATATAGTTTTAAAAAGCGATTGAAAGATATTTGGTGGATAAATGTTTCTATGCTGTGGACGAATATTTTATTAACTGATCAATCATGTAGGTTTTTATCTAGTCCTATCCAACAATGTAACATTTTTTGATATTATGTGTTTATATATATTATTGTGATTTGTAATTTGTGTGTATGTGTTGTGTTTGTGATGAAATGTGTGATATGATTTTATTGTGTATATATATATATTTTTTTTATTATGCGCCAATGTTTTATTTTATTTTGTTTTGTTTTATTTAATTTTTTATTAGTGTAGATTGTATTTATGATATATGTTATATTTGGAGTGTATAAGTGATTAAATATAAGTTTTGTTTTAAATTTACTTTATGATTTTATTTTTTTAATATTTTTTTTTACCTGTACTTTGCTAATATCCTGGCTATGTTTTCCTCTTTTCTCAGAAGTGGATTCTTGCAGAGTATCTAATACCTTTTTTTTATTTTAAATGTTCAATATCTTAATCACCCAGTACATACAAAGAAACAATTATTTTAAAAAATAGTACATTAACTTTTATTAAAAAAACAGCAAAATGATAATTCCTCAATGAAATTAGAAAGCATCCAAAATAATGAATATTAAAGAATATTTTTACAGTTTAACATTTAACAAATTTGACTTTTCTTAGATATTGCCTCGTGTGTTTTTCTTGTGTTTAAAATAATTTGAATTTATTTACTGCTCTTATGCAACTCGAAATACACACGACTGCAATGGAATTTGTCTAATTCTATTTAGATGTAAGTTAAGTTCTAGTTTTTGACGTCTTTAGTTTCTATTATGTGTCTTACAACATTTAACGACTGTATTTATAAGTTTAAGCTTTTAAAATGAGTGAAATCCAATAGAAGGTAAATAACTAACTGTTGTATATTGTTATTAATCGTTCAGAAGTTACTTATTGTTATTTATCAATTTGTATTCGATCTAGCTAGATAACCTTGTATAACGTATACGTTATTTCTTACTTTTATGTAGATGATATTTCCAATGTTCTTGTCTGGAATTTCTCGTCTCTGGATGATGTTATATTCTCTGGATACTGTTGATCCTCCGGCCTGGATATCCTGTTGAATTCTGAACTTCTAGTCTTGTCGAGATCTTGATGTGTATTTTGAGCTTAATTTCCTCTAAGAATGGATTTCTTCAACCTTTTGCAAAACCCCCAGGTCTGGTCTGGTCTGGTCTGGCTATGGAGATGATTTCCAACAAATTCCTGATTGTGATATTGATCGATGTTGTCTTGAGTTACTTTAAGTTTTAATTATACTGTGAAACTGGTACGTATGAGTATTTTTTTTAAATTTTAATTAAATTTCACTATACTTATGCAATTTTCGGCTCTAGCAAATTCACACCTCTTTTCTCTTCATAGTTTTCTTCGTAACTAATCAACAAATTATTGTTTCTAGGTAATTTTACCTTCTAGATTATTAGTAGTTGTGTTAGGGTCAATACACATGTAACATTTTAATTTTTAATTATTCTTGTCAAAGCACTATTCACTACACTATTCGTCATTTGTATTCTTATAACTATATTTTACAACTACATAACAATTTTTACTAATTTGTCCTATTTTAGAGTCCTGTCAGAGATGCTGAAATTTCCTTGAATAGCCATCTTTACATTTGACATTTCTAATTGTCATTATGTTTTAAAATTGGAATTTTCATTTTATCTAGCTAATATTTTATTTGAATGATGTTATAGTCTTGCGATATGCATATATGCTAAATCTTTGTTCTTTAAGCTTTGTTTTGATATGTCACTGTCTGGTTTTTGAAGTCATTTTCTTTATGTACTGTATGTTTTTGTATCGTCATGTCCAAATTTGATAGATAAAAATTTAAATTGAATTTAATAAAAATTTGTAAAATTTTGTTATTTAATATAATAATAGGCTTCTTTCGATATGTTTATTTAAGATAATTTCAATAATAATAATTTATCTATATTTTACATCAATAACATCTCAATAATATCTCAATAATAATTCTCTATTTTTGTTACTTAAAATGAATTTCATAGCATTTAATTCTTATGCTATTTCTGTTTTATCACAATATATATTGTCTCTCCACATTTCTGTATGTGCATTTTATGGTTTGTCTGCACTGTATAATTTTACCCATCCTATACATTGTATAAATGTATGTAAAGGATAAATAAATATTTATTATTATTACCTGAAAAGTCACTATGGATCGGACAGCACCGGCCGTGGAAACCTCAAAACCATTATAAATACGTCATATTTGTTGAACATTCTCTTTTCCTCATATAAAATAATTAGAAGAGTACCCATTGACACGAAAAAATATACTTATCCCAATCTTTTCATCTATTTTACTACGTTGCATTTTATTTTGAAAAGTTCTTAATAACTTGCTTAATATAGAGTAGGTACTTGAAAAGCTCTTTTTATTTTTTATGTCATTATTCCCGGGAATAGTAAAGAGCACGAAGGAGAAAATAATATAAATCTCAAAGCGTGTTTAACTAATATTTAATTTGTACTACAGCTTTCTCCATTAAATATACACAAACAACGGCTTATAAGATTTTTATCGCTAATTATGGAAGGGAGAACGGTCATAATTCGTGCGGGGCACTTCCAATCTACAACGTACTATTAATTTAATTTGTAGAACAACATTGCTTGCGATAAGAACGAACAATGCCCGCTACCATTTCAGCAGTTTCATGACCTCACAAAGGCTGTGTCGTGCCGACGGTATCGAAAATATTGCAGGCATTAAATAAGAAATTTATGTTAACACATAATAAAAATATTTTTCCACCTATATACCTAAAGAAAATTATATGTTTGTGTTATTGAAATTATAAGTTCTGTATTAGATTAGCTGTCAGATACATTAGTTCTACTTTTATTTTCATAAATTAATTGCATACATATTTTTATTATTTAGCAACAGTTCCAGATCGTTGTTGAAAGATATTATTTTGTACGTAACAAGTTTTCTAAAAAACGTAATTATAAATATAAATAAATAGCTATTAATTAATTTAAAGAATTTACACTGATCAAAAATTGTTCATAATAGCTATTTATATTGTAAGTGTCATGTGAGATTTTTTATACCATGCCTCTGAAATTCCTGTAAACAGACGAATGCTATAAAATACAGATATGACACGTATAATACACAAGATTTTATCTACGCTCAACTTATTAATTCCATAAAAAAATAACTGATTAATCAACATTACTTATTCTCAACACACATCTACAAGTAATAAATAATCAATAATAAATAATCAAGATTACTTACTATTAATATTAGTTACAGAATTTTGACAGTTTGTCAGGTTAACTCCAGATTGGGCAGAGATTGTCTTTGTATTAACACTGGTACTTTCATCAAATATTTCAATTGCAGTTTTCTTTTTATTTTCTTGAGATTTCAATGTACAATCGTTTGCAATAATAATGGCACTCTTTAAAATGAACTTTGCGATTTGTTTTGAACTGTTGACGTATTCGTAATAAAATCAACTTTTAACATGAGTTCTTAGTTGTTTCACTCACCAATAGAGATTTGATTAAATTTCTACTCAAAGCATCCAGAAGTTCAAAAACTGTTTAGAGAAAGTGTTGTTATTATTGCAAAATCATGTACCTCTCCACAACTGCATTACTCTTCCATCCACCATGCCGTTTTATTGTTAAAAGGTTGACTCCAGCATTCGCTAATATTGACGTTGAGAAACGTCAAAAACAGTGTCCAGTATATTATCTAGGTTTGGATAGTTTAAAAAAATTGGCAATTCTGTAGAGTACTGTCCCAATTGTGTTTATACTAATCTGTGTATTAACGCACTTCTTATTTCTATATACAGTGCATTCGAAAAGTAACGAATATTCATTACTTTTGAAATTGAGAAGTTTTCGAAAAAATCCCCTAGCACGACGATTTTGTTTTTAAAAAAGGCACTTTTTGACATACGACCCATATTTGTGACGTCATCGTTGTTTGAGATATGACATCATCGATATTTTTTTTAAATAGCAACCCCCAATTTTGACCATGCCATTTGAAAGAGCGTGCCATTCTACATACATACATCATGAAAAATTATGGTGTTTCAAAATTTAATTTTCACAATACTGCGCACCTCCCCATTATGCAACACCTGTCCGTGCTTATTTAGATGAGCTGTTCCCGAATCGTTGGATATGGAGATGAGGGCCGATTGAGTGGCCAGCCAGATCGCCTGATTTGACACCCCTAGATTATTTCTTGTGGGGATACTTAAAAAGCCAAGTATACGTTATTAGACCGGTTAATTTAGAAGATTTAAGCAAGAATTCGTGACCAGATGCATCGTATCCTGAATTTATTGATAATGTCCAAAAAGAATTTATTAATCGTCTTGGCTGGCAGGCAGCAAACTTTAGTCGATTTTTTACATAATCATTATCATTTTCAGTAGGTACTGTGAAAATTAAATTTTAAAATCTTCAAACATTATTTTCTTGAAATTTTTGTTATGTAACACCATCATTTTTCATGATGTATGTATGTGGAATGACACGTTCTTTCAAATGGCATGGTCAAAATTAGGGGTTGCTTTTGAACAAAATTGTCGATGATGTCATATCTCGAACAACTATGACGTCGCAAATGTGGGTCGAATGTGAAAAAGTGCCTTTTCTAAAAACAAAATCAGTGTGCCAGGGGATTTTTTTGAATACTTTTCAATTTCAAAAATAATGAATTTATTCGTTACTTTTCGAAAGCTCTGCATAACGAAAGCACGATTATGTGTACACTTTAAAAGTCTCATTTCAGCATATTTTTTTAATAGTATCAATTAAATTGATACATTCTACGAATATATCTCCTGGGGTTATATAATTTATATCCCTAATTCCGACTTCGGAAGCAACTTCCTTCATTTACTTATCAAATATTTTATTGAAAATGTAAAAAGAATTTTTAACTGTATTAGAAAGTTATTTTAAGCTAATATATAAATCAATTCTCCTACAGTTCCTATCAGCTTAAAATGTCTTTCTAATACAGTAAAAAAGTTAGAAAAGAATATATGAGTAGATATTGTGGGTGTAATTCACAAGGCTGGTCGGGGCTTTAGTTCGCAGAGCAGTTAGTTTCACACAATATTGTTAATACCTAAAAATATATAAGTAAAGAGAATATTGAAAATGAGCTTTAGACGTTTTTGGTTTATAGCCCTTCAATTTTCTTTTAAGCAACTTATTTTTATAGAATTTATTTAGATTTTTTTCGATAATAACTAATTATAAGTTCCTGATCAAATTTTTTTCCACCGACATGATGACTGCTGAATACGTCTGCTGAATCGATGTGTTTTGGAATCGTCCTGTTATATTGTGTTTTTACCAAATTTGGTGCTAAATAAATTACTTTTTTTTATTCTTAACTGTGATAAAGTGCTTTGTGACTGGATATTATAAAATTAAATCTTATAGTGCATCGTACACTTCTAATTCTCGTTTTTATACATTTGACTGTTGTTGGGATGGTGAGTGTCGTACTGTAAATCTTTTTGCTTTTTCTTTTGTTCTCTAAAAAACTTCCCCGTTGGAAAGCAAAACATCTTTGTGATATCGGATGTAAATATATACCAGTGGCGGTTTGTTACTCAGTATGACGAGCTGTGCCAAATGCAGAATTAATAAAAATGAAGGCTTGGTTGGCTGTGAGGCATCCTGCAATTGCTGGTATCACTATTCCTGTATTGGTTTATCTAATGTTGAGTTTACTATGCTTAGCAAGAGCAAGAATTTATTTTATGTGTGTGACAACTGTAACCACAAATGTGATATAGTAGTTAAGTCCTCTGTACAGGATTATAATAACAATATCAAAAGTATTAATGAACGTGTCACAGAAGTTTCTAAAACAGTTCGTAAGACCTTAGACACCCAACTTGGTGGATTTAGCAAACTATTGGATGGCTTAAAGGAGAATCTTCTAAAGTCTATAAAATCAGATGTTGAAATTGCAATAACCGAACATCTTAATAAATTTACTTCACAGTGGACTGAAAGTTGTCCTAGTAAAACTTATGCTTCTGCTGTTAGTAGCTCTAATGCATCATTACTTATTACACCTAAAATTACACAAAAGTCGTCAACAACTAAGTCGGACATGCTCCAAAATATAAATCCTATTGATGTTAACATTAACTTAACTCAAGTCAAACAAGTTCGTGATGGAGGTGTACTTATTAGCTGTGCGAATGATAACGAGTGCACAAAATTTAAGGAAGTTGCTGCCGATAAACTTTCCAATAAATATGTGATTAAGGAAGTAAGTGCTCTAAACCCAAGACTAAAAATCGTTGGAATATCCGAAAAACTAGATAATGATGTCCTTTTAAACTATATACAGACTCAAATCAAATGTGTTTTTAGCGATGATAGCATGTAAAATTATAGCTAATGTCCCACTGAAAAAGAATAAGAACATATATCAGGTGACCATTCAAACAGATAAGGTAAAACACGTTTGGGCCGGTCTTACTCCGTTTCTACGAACTAACACAAGTATTTCTGGAAATCAAAAGGGTTTAAGTCAGGAGATCGTGGCGGCGATGATACCGGTGCTCCTCGTCAATCCATCCACATTCGGAGTCGGGCAGCTAAGGACACATCTTCTAGAAGTCCAGGCAGATCATTTCCAGGAAACTCGAATACTGAACCCCATCCATTCGACTTGGTAATATGCCCAGATATTTAAGGAAAAGCGTTGTTGGAAATATTCCGATGAATCGCGTGCGGATTTTCAAAATCCCAAAACATGAGTATTATCCCATTTCGCGTAAAAATAGCTTAATCTGTAACTACCACGTCAGCTGTAAATCTGGGTTTTTGAGCATTTCGTTGTAGCCACCATTCACAAAATCTAATTCGTAAGGAATAACCCCTTGGTATTGTTGTTTGGACACGCTGTACATGATACGGATATAATTCAGCCTCGTGTATGATACACTACATTGTTGATTGGGACATTTCTTGTACTTATTGAGCGATTTCCCTTGCACTTATTCGTGGATTCTCTTCAACAATCTCTAAAATGTGTTCCTCAGCTCCACATTGTTGATTGGGACATTACTTGTACTTATTGAGCGACTTCCCAAACACTTATTTGAGGATTCTCTTCAACAATATCTAAAATGTGTTCCTCAGCTCCTGCAGTACGCCGTGGACGCATGGACTTCTATTTTTTCCCCGATTCGATTGCGTACAGACGAGAAGCTGCATTTTGTCTTACTTCACCATAAATTAAAACGATATCCATCAACTCTGAATTGCTATACACGTAAGTTATTTTTGACATATGAAAAACTAATGACTATCGCAAAAACGTTAATACTAAAAACGCGAATATAATGTATTCCGATGATGCAAGGGACTACAGTAGCCCAGTGATGTAAAAATTGAAAATGCTACAACTTATACATTATTTTTTTTCTCGGACACTATAAGGATTTTACAAAAAAAAAAAAAAATACAATACTGACTACATTTTTCATGACGCATCTATTCCTAAATTTTTTTGGATAAGCTGGGAATACTTACAATACCTAATAAAATTAGTAAAATGTGACGGTTTCAAATAAATTCTGATATTAAATTTTAAAGCCTATTCTGTTAATCCAGTACACCCAATATTAATTTAAGCAGACGTAACAACAGTTAAATATTTTTTCAATCCATTAAATTTTCGCTTTGGTGATTCTCGCAAAGGACTGTAAAAGTGTGACTGAACGGAGTAATCCAAATAATGGCGGTAAAATGGCGGGATAATTGATAAAGTACGCGCCCCGTGATGAGTGTGGCGCGTTAACTTTTTTATCGCGATACGACGAATCCTGCTGGGACTGCAGGACGTACATTAGCGAAAATTTCCCATGCGGCTCCACACTCGAAGGCGCACTCTTTCTGATTCGCAAATAAGCGGGCTTTGTTGTTTTGGTTAATTTTTTAAGCGTGGATAGTCCTCTGTCCATTCTAATTACAATTTTAAATGTGGCTCCTGTGTGTAATTACTTTTTACTTCAACGTATGAGCACTGCCACGGTCTCAGTCAGTTATTCTGCCACCTACGCATTTTGATGTTGACGTTGAATATGTGATTACTTTTTAAAAAATCAGTGCCCTCGCACCGTCTAGGGTACAAACGTACTCACTCCATGATTAAAATGATTGCTGTAGTATTTTATTAATTTGTTTCTTTATACAGGGTTAACTATAACTCAGTACAAAAGTTTTATCCACGTGCTCAGGGAGGTCTACAAGACAATAAAGAAATTATTTCGGAGTTCCAATTCATTGTTTAAAAAATGGGGCAAAACCCTCTTTTCATACGGAAATCGGCCCTATAAAAATCAATCATCGTTCGTGTTGGCTAGATTTGTCAATTACCGTGTGGTCGTTTTTTGCAGCGTTGTCAAGTGTAGAAACGACAAAAATAAACATTTTTATTAATAACAATAATGCCTAAGTACCTGATAGATAACAGTTAATCCGGTTAGCTACAGTACTTTGTATTCGTTCTTTCGTTGCACACTGTCAAACCTACATTTTCACTCCTTGCAGATTCGTCATAATTATCCGATATAAAATACTTTATAGTTCCAGGATAGTGACCTTATTCAATTATTTTTAAAATAAATGTAGTTGGAATGAGGTAATATTTAGTAAAAGACTTTTTATTTTACATCATCAACGTTTCTACATGTATGATGTCATCAATTAAAAAGTACAAATTCATGTTATATTATTGTACTTTTTAATTTGTTTGTAATCTTGTAGCATCCTGATGATGACATCATATATGTCGAAACGTTGATGATGTAAATTAAAAAGTCTTTTAGTAAATTTATGACCTCATTCCAACTACATTTACCTTAAAAATAAAATACTTTATTTAATTACTACAAAATGTTTAAAATTAGTTACTAAATGTTCTAAAATAACATAACCTAGTGCATTTCTAGTTGCATACTCTTCAAATCTCAAAGAAAATGCGAAGATATCTAAGGGTCTAAGAAACGTTTTTTCAGAACACTGTAAACATCTTATAGTTTAAAATATTACTAATTATTTTATTCAAATATCGTCGACTACATTATTGCTATTATTAATATTAACAGAATTTAATTTCCAACAACACAAGAAGTTTAATAATTTATCGCCGTGATGCGCACCTTGCATTAGTGGCCTAGAGATGGCGTTTGCAGATGTCAAAAATATTGCATTCGGTTACGGTACTCTGATTATTTGAAATTATTTTTCAGTACTTGCTTTTCGCAAATTTAATTTCTCGCGTAATTTTAAGTGTATTTGCAAACATGTCGCATTCAAATGCCTAGATGACGGATAAGGTGCTGATTTATGGGAGTGTGACAAGTGGATATTATTGCTTGGCAGCGTAATAACCAAAGACGTTTTCCGAATACACAAAATATTATACTGAATACTTTTTGAACTACATTGAACAACGGTTATAATGCTTTGGCGGTAAACGTGTAGCAGTGTTAATGTATTTGTGTACATTTGCGTGTATTGTTTTGTTATCCTTTGTGGTTTTTCCCGACGTACTTAAGTTATCGAACTGGTCATGGCCGCTGGACCAAGTAGGTACTTTAAACAAAAAGAACGGTCGAGGAAAGGAGGGGTCTACAGCAAGTACAAAAATCTTTGCAATGGCAAACAAGTAAGAAAACAGAAAATAATAAAACATAAAATCTCTCCAAATATTAATCCCGGAAATAAATATCAGTAAGGTAGCTGACGCCTGCCTGCCCTGTGCTACCATATCGTGCTTCTTATTAAATCATTAAATAATAATCTACATTTTGTAAATAAATTTCTCTCTTTCAAAGCGGCATAAACTGATACACGTATCAACCTTTGATACCTTGGTCTTTGGCAGAATATACCTAACCACGAGGCTGACAGAAGACCAGTGACAGCGATAAATAAGGATTTAATAGTTTAGAAAAAAATGTTTTATAAATAAGTTTGGAAATTTTATTGTTAATATGATAAAGTCAGTCAATCATAATCAGTTTATCATATATAATAAACAAAATTAGACCAAGCACGGAGCCTTGAGGAACACCTGAAGATATCGGCATTTGTGTAGAATGTGATTGCCCTGCTCGAACAGAATAGGAACGATTAGTCAAATAAACTTCAATCTATCTCTCTCAAATGATTAGTTTCAGTGTGGTGTAATCAAAGAATTTCTTTACAAGTTTATTGTTTGACTTACATAGTTATCTGATCTTTTAATGTTACCCAAAAGTTAACGAGGTTGTTGTTTTATTTATTCAGTAATATTACTTAACACTATTATTACAACTAATAACTTATTTCATACGAATCTAAGTGGGCTATACAGGATGATTACTTTTTCTTACACTTATTTTTTCTGACATTACACCTTCCCTTTCAGAGAGAATGATCTTCACTATGGCCACTTGTGAAGAGCATTTGAACATATACAAATACCTAATAAACAATAATTAAAGCTAATCTAGACACCCTAACTATTTCTATATGCACATATTACTAAATATTAAGGTGGGGTATATTTTTGTAAGCGATTTTTGTGTACCACTAATTATTCACCTTTATTGTCTAGGACACAATTAGGACCATCTGCCTTTATAACTGGAAACGGACCCTTATACCAAAAATCGAGTTTTGTTCGTCCTTCATTAGTAACAATAACCCAGTCTCCTATTTTTAAATATATTTCTACTGTTTTTGTGTCATATCGAGACTTTCGCTTCACATTCGCTTTCTCAAAATCTTCCCTTACCCTTTTATGAGCGAGTTGTAACCTATATATAACTTCCTGATCATATGCGTCTATGTTATAACCTGGTTTGACATCAAAACCTGACAGAAAATTGTCAAGATTTGCTTCCTTTGCAAAAATTAGTTCATATGGCGTATAGTTATGAACTAGGTGTAGTGTTATAACAAAATTCATAATATTTTGCTCAATTATCCCAATCCGACTGCATGTCATTTATGTACATTCTGGTGTATTCATTAAACACACGATGATTATGTTCACACGTTCCGATAGTTTGACTGTGATATGCAGTAGAAATTTTATGGTCAATTTTCATTAACTCAAAAAGATTTTGAAAAACCTTATTTTTATATTCGGTACCCATATCTGTCCTGACCTGTTTCATGGATTCGTATATCAATATAGAATTTTCGAATATACCTTTAGCAAAAGTTTTAGCTTCTTTCTTTGGAATAGGAATAATGACTACATATTTTGTTACCTTGGTTAGATTTTTGGAAGATACCAATTGTGTCTATACTAACAATATCAAAGAATGTTCATGAGTTCAGTGATTCTAACTTTAGCTTTATTTATTTGACATTTATGACATTTATTTATATAATTGACATGTGACATGTTTTTCCATCTATAAATACCTTTAAGTTTTTTGAGAAGTCTTTTTTGTCAACAAAGACCTCCTAGCAAGGGATCATGGTGAAATTTCTCAATTTTGTTTTTTCTTTTCGTTTTTAATAACTTATTTCATACGAATCTAAATGGGTCGGTACAATGTCCAAGCGTGTTAATCTATACAGGATGATTGATTTGTCTTTTTTGGAGAAACCCATGCTTGTTTGAGAAAATAATATTATGGCCAATAACGAACTCTTTAAGATCTTTGACAAGTATATGTTCTAGTGTTTTGGCACAAATTAATGTTAAGCTAATTGGTCGGTAATTCGATGCAAATAATTTGTCTAATTTTATATTTTATAAATGTAGAAGTAACCGATGCTGTACGCGAAATAGTAAGAAGAGTAGTGTTAGACAGCGACACAGACATGAGATGAGCAAGAGGTTTCGCAAGCACTGAAGGGCAGTTTTTCAGTAAGACAGCAAACAAATTATTTGATACCAGCGATGAATAAATAATTGTAATAATTTTTATATATTTTTTATTAGGTATGAAAATATTGTGAGAAACTAACTACTCTGCAAGCTAAAGCCACGACTAGCGTTGAATTACGTCCACAATATCTACCAATATCTTCTTTATTATTAGCTTTTGTAGATATTTTGCTGCATTGTGAAGGCATTAAAGCTAATATATTGAGACAAAATGAAATATCATACATTCAATACCTATGAAGATTTACATGTTTATTTAAAAACCATAAAATATTATTGAAATTATTATTGTTGTTAAAATTAAAATACTGTAGAATTGAACAAAATAATATAAAAATGGCCAATACAGAGCATATAGGTAGTTTATTATAGTAAAAATTAAATAAATTAAACATTTTAGAAATAAAAAAATAGTTAAAATTTATCTAATATTGTGACATGATCTCACATTTATGAAGAGTACATAAAAAAAACAGATTAAAACCCAGAGCAAAGTATATAGAAAGAACTAGTAAAGATCATATATTAATTTACTAAATATATCGACAGGAGTCAAGCAAAAATAATAAAAATATTAACAATTTCAGTAAATAAATTTTATAAGATGTTCAGAAATGTCAAATAAATGTCATAGCCATGGACACATGTCAAGCATAAAGTTGGCTTCACAACAGATAGCACAATGTACACAAAAAAATGTACTATTTTTATATTTAAGAATATTTTAACATTTAGATATAAGTAAAATTGTAAATACATAAAAAAATTTGTAGTAGGTTAAGTAGTCAAGTGAAAAACATAAAAACAGTGCATCGAAAAACTCATTAAAACCATATGTATGAACCATAATATGTATGTAAGTTTTAAAACAAGGAATCAAGATATTAAATTGATAGAAAAATAAAGAAAAAACAAGTTTTTGTTGATACGAATTTAAAATTAATACTAACGGTATAAGAAAATTGTTAATCAGCACAAGAAACAGAGATCCAGGTCCAATCAAGGAATTTGGCAGTACCATACAGTGGGTAAAACATCCACCAACATCAGCAGCCCAATATCATAAGTTCTGAGGGATTTCTAGAAGAGTTCCAGTAGAAGTCCTAGAAAGATAAACATTAATAAAGGTATTTTATGTGCACATAAATTTAATAAAAGAAAATAAACGCTAGCTAGCCATAAAATTCAACAAAAAGACAGTCACACAATCAAAAATTTAGTAAAACAATAAATTATTTACCATAATATAGTTAATAATATTCACGTTTCTATTTAAAATATATAAAAATTTGTTATTTTGTGGACCATCTGTCAGAATAAGGATCATTTTCCAATATAATATATCACCAGCAATGAACATCAGGCAGAAGAATAAGAGATTTTAAGAATGTAATATAATTTTAAGTTCTAAGGATAGGCAACTTTTAATACGCAATTGCATTTAAAAAAATATATATATCTGTTACCTATGAATTAAATGTACATACAATTTAAAATATTCTTGAGTAAGTATTAGACAAAAATCTCTTATGAAATAAACATTGTCAAATGTGGAATGATATTTATTTGATAAATTAAGGTACAGTGTGTTGTAAAAAAAATCTGACTTGACGAGCGAACCGACTACCAGAGTCTATGTTCTACAAGCAGCCAGGGTAGTTTAATAAGCTAAAAAAAAGATAATATACAGGTTTGTAGCCCAATAAATACAATTTTTTTAATAAGATCGACAAACACAAAACATAAAAAGAAAAACAAACACAAATTAAATATCAATATTAATTGGCGCCCAACAAATTAAATATATCACTATAATATATATATATATATATATATATATATATATATATATATATATATATATATATATATATATATATATATATATATATATATCCTGCGCGGATAGTTTGGGGAACCAAATTGACTTCTTGAGGTAACTTTGAGGAACTCTTGGTCACTTTGAGGAATTCCTCAAACTTCCCACACAAGTTGAAAATTAAATCGTGTATTTTAGGAAACTTTCAGACACGTAAGGGTTCGTTTAGGGTATTCCTCAAAGTGACATTTTTTAAAAATATGTTTAAGGTGCATTTTGAGATATAAAATATAATGTATTAAAAAATTTATATTAAATATAGGATGTTAAATTTCCATGAAACAAAACTTTAATTTAATATGTGAATTAAGATAATAGTACGGAATCCGGCTACAAAATTAGTACATTCATAATGTAGTTAACCGAGATTTAATTTTGATGTATTTTTATAAATGGAGGAACCCATTTCTCATGAGGTGCCAATTAAAAAGCCCGCGATTATTATTAATTAAAATATTATTAATTGGCTTTTCGTAACATTTCGTTTACGTCCTATGGAAATAAAGCATATTCTACTTCACGGCAATGTATTTAAGAACTGAAAAGACACAGTTACTATTGATCACTTAGCCGTAATCGCTCCGCACCCAGGTGTAAACAGGTATATTTTGTTAAATTTTTACGTTCATGGCTTATATTCATTTCAATTGTGCCACATTAAAGCTAATTTTTTCCTATACGTGATGTAACATGTCTGCCTATAAAAAAGCCGCAAATAGGAGTTGTCTGCCGTTAAAAATGCTAGGTAATTAAAATAAAGTGACAGAGAGTGAGCGTACAACGTTACTTGTTAAGCAAATTTCGAAATATATCAATAATTGTGAAGCATTGATTTGAATTTTTGATGAAGAATCCACACTATCGTTATAATTTAACTAAGTCAATGTGAACTTAAAACAAAACTAATTTGAGTAGGTACCTACTTGAAGTCATTTGTCAAAAGCATTTACCTAATTAGCTAAATCATTTTCTTTTTCAGATATATTTTTTGTGTTTGGTTTGATTTTTGGTTTGGGTTTGAGTTTTTTTTAATTTTAAGTAAATTCAAACGTAATTAAAAACCTAGTAAATATAAATATATGTAATTAATTAATTATGGTTTTATTAACTTTAAAATAACCGGTACATAAATATTGCTTTTCATTAGAAAATAAATTATATGTTTTGACTATGTTTTTATTTAAATATTTTTACATTTTTATTAAAAATGTTACGTTTTAATCAGGTGAGTAGCAAAATAGAATGTGTACTATGTAATTATCAATACTTGATGACTTCTTATTTTGTATCTACATACGAGTATATAGACATATGGAGGTAGATACAAATCTAAAATCGTTGAAAATAATTACTGTACGATTTTAAAATGTATTACATACATTTTTATGGATGTTAGTCGAAAACCATATTTGTTATTTTGTTACATATTTGGTTACGGGCAATCAAGGACTGGAGTAATTCCGATAGAAACGTAAGGCACGAAGAAATCTGATTCGAAAGTTGATCAATTGATACAGAATGCTAGGTTTTTGAAAAATAACTTTTTCATATAGGTAAACTTTATATTTTAAAGATCTGATAAATACTTGGGGTTCCGGAGAAAAGAAAGTTAAAGTTAACTAAAATATAAAAATATATTGTAATATCTCCTGAAAGTAATATACCATAATAAAATTGGAATTGGTTGCCATAATTTGGCCCTTTAATTTTTATGTAATACCTATCCATAATATTTGTTTGAATATGCAAGAAATTTATAGTCATGTATTTATTTTAAGTTTAAACACATAAATTCTTTGATAGAATTTATAACCAAATCTTTATATTTGACTAGTTGGCGGTGACGATAATACATAATTCAACATTCTGACAAATCTTACTGTGTATTGCTAAATCGCCAATTCAACATGCGTACATCACGGCATAAACAAATTTTCATAATAACATAAGTTTCAATATATTATACCAGTAAAAGAATCGATGAAGGCATGAGATGTATAGTATGTTGTTACACTGGCTGTTAATGTATTCAAGAAAAAAACTAATTTGATATGACGTTGAGTTTGTGAATTATTAGTACATGCAGGATAAGAAAATTATTAGTAAAATCACAGAATATGTTTTTTATACTTTAAAGACACAAAACAAACACCACAACTTGTACTATAGTAACAAATAATCATCAAATTCATTTAAAACACATTCAAGAGAAATTTAATATCATACACAAGTAAATAAGTTATTGAACTATATAGTAAAGTAAATCACTAATTATTATTTAACAGGGAATATTAACAAAATTATCATTATAAGCCACAAAACATTGATTCATAAACAAGTTCTAATCTAAAGTCTTGTACAAATGCAATTTTTAAAAGCCGGAACCTTTACGTATTTACTTCTTATTGGTCGATACATGAACTGACTGTGTTAGAGCCAATAAGAATTTCGAAATATTTCCTCTTCTACGTTAAGAAATATTATAAATGTGAATATAGCTATAGCTTAAGGAAAACGGGAATTTTCCAGGGGGGGTGAAACCATAGACTATAGCGAAACTCATAGGAACAGAGTTGTTGGTGGCGCCATCTATGATTTCTGCACAAAACTTCCTTCAAATTAATATAGTTTTACACCACATATTATAGATATTTGTACTAAATTATTTAATAGAGCATTTTCATGTAGGCGGCGCTGCGATCAATGTTAGGTATATTACTGTTGTGTAACGCAGTGTTTATCTGTTGCTATACCAGACTTCCAAAATTGTAGAGAGTGACTATAACATTTTATAAACCTGCTCACAATTTATAGCAGTCAACACAAAGAAATATACATGCAGCCCTTATATTTTTCCTACAAAATCGTGTGCCGCATATCTCTGAGAGCATACCCGATTACACAACTTCTGCTACGCATGCGCTCAGTTAGTACGCATGCGCTGCAGTTAGTACGTATGCGATTCTGGCATTTCATTGGCTGCGACGATTTGTCGGATCCAACTGCTTCATTTCCAAAGCTATCATGGGCGGGTATATCGTTCGGGCGGGCAAAATTTCGGGTATATCTTTTAGTTAATTTAATTATGAATGTAATTAATTTTGTTAGTGATTTGATCGAAATGAGGAATATCGGATGATGACTCGTATGAAGAGTTTAGTGCGCGAGGTCAAAACATGAGTGTAAGTGATGTTGAAATATATATTTCATTAACAAAATTGTACGTGAATAGCATGTGTGCAAATAAAAAAGTGGTAAAGAAGTTCAACTGTGAAACGGAAAGTGATGGAAACTCGCGGAAGGAAGATTGTATTTTTAAAATGAGTTTTCCAAAAAAAAATCTATTGCTATATTTTACAAGATGAAACTTAGTCCGTATAAATGAAATCGAAAAGAGTATACTGATAGAAAGGACGAAATAGTGATATGGCGAGGAAACTATTTAGAATAAATATTAAAAAATAAGAATCTGGATCGAAGAATTACTAAATTTTGACGAAACATGGACGTATGAATGTCATACGGAAAGCGGTACGATATGATTATAATAAGTCTTAATGTTATAGTGACAGTGCTAGTAACCAATAGTAAATAGTGTGTATGTATTCTAAAGCCTTTTGTCCTTTTGAATGCGGAATTCGCAA
This sequence comes from Monochamus alternatus, assembly GCA_037114965.1. Lineage (NCBI taxonomy): Eukaryota > Metazoa > Arthropoda > Insecta > Coleoptera > Cerambycidae > Monochamus > Monochamus alternatus. Next base: position 27,395,789 of record CM073429.1, read on the forward strand.
ATATTTGCACGATTTATTTAATGGTGGAAAAACAAATTTTGTCAACCACCTATAACATTTTCTATCATTTTCATCGTGAAACTGCCATGGTAGATTATCAGAAGCTCAAAACAAATTTATTAACACCACATAATAAAAAGAGGCAATAATATTTGTAGTGTTTGACAGTTTCGCAAATTGCAATTGTCAAAAGTTGAGATTTTCCCGCCATAAATAATTAAAACAGAAGTTGCAAATTCGTGCAAAAATCCGTGAATTTCACGTCCATGAGGACACGGCTTAAGTGCGATATTTGCGAAGTGCGCATCAGGTAGGTGTAAGTGGGTGGTAGTGGGCAATCGCCGTCCATAAGGACGGCATTCTAATTTGTAGAGAGGATGACACAGGTGGCACATTTAAAGTAAATTGTTAATGTGCTAGGTTCAGCCGACGCGACGTCAACTTATTTTTGATAATTTTGTGTGCTTTAACTCTTCTCAAGTGGCACGCTTAGGTAATCATACTACCCGTATTTTCCGTACTCATATCTGTGTTGTGAATTAGTCACTTTCTATTATTTTCGACCTTGGGCAATTGGAAATATAAGATAAAAACTTTAAATTTTGAAATAATTGTTATTATTTTTATTATCTAGCGCCTTGAAATTGGTAAAAACTGTTATATCACTGTTTCTACTCTAAAAATAATGGATGTCATGTAATGCAATTATTTTTGTCATTTTTGTATATTTTTTATATCTGATCGCATTAAAATTTAGTACGCCTATGAAATGTTGCTCCCCGCACACTTCGCCCGTCGCGCTTGTCCACAAGCTAGCGATTAGTCACTGTCCACAATTTCGTCCGCTCACATAATAAAAATAAAGAGTTCATGTTTTGCAAGTTCCCTAATAATGCTGAAAAAAATGGTTAATAGCAATTGATGCCAGCAAGAAACTAACCCAGTACACAAAGATCTGCTGAAAACATTTTACATAGATTGTTATACTATGACTAGTATGGGTAAGTACAAGCATACATGATCTATTTTCAGTGTATATTTTTCATTATTTGATAAAGTTTCATTCTTATTTTTAGAACTGGAAAATTCTCAAAAAACAGCTGTTTCAACATTATATTTACCCGTACACGAAAATACGATACCAATACTGTAAAAATTAATGAACGCATGAAAAGGTACATGAAAAGGCGAAAACAGGATGAAAATGTAGGCAAACTTGCAGATGGAAAAAAGTAGAAATGTGACACGAGTTAAATGTGATAATACGAAAATTACTTGAATGATAATAACGACGGTAATTCTACAAGTGCATCTAGTAGTAACAAGTTATTTTACGATATGGCGATTCAAAATGTTGTTAATTACAAAAGGGCACAACTAATATCACTCAAATGTTTAAATGAAAACCATTTAAAACACCTAACAGGGTTTTCAACTTGTTCTGTATTGTACTTGCACTGTCATAAAAATACCAAATAAAAGCTGCATATGTTTATTATTTATATATGTCACATGTACATTATTTAAAATACTGATTTTTATGTATATTATTCGTATTTTTTCAGAAACTGGGCATTTAATGTACTTTTTTATTTACTGAGCATATTACATGCAACATTTTTGCAATTTGAGCGAAAACTAACCATTTTTCTATCGATTCGTGATTTATAAAATTTCAATTCTTTAAAAAACAAAGAGTTTTAAATTAAAAATTACCAAGAAATTCTTTAGACACTCCAACCTTAACAATTTCTGTGTTAAATAACGTTTTATTACATCTCTTTCCAAATTGCTAATGTAGAATGGAAATAAACAAAATTATGTGAGGTTAACATAAATAAGATTTTAAGAGCGCCACTTCTAGCTGAGGAGAACTAGATGGCGTCACCAACAAATTATTTCAAAGATGATAATAAGTTAATTGGAATTAATTTTATTGTTAATGAAAAATTGTAAGGGTTTAGCATTTCTTAGAGCTCCTACTGATATAGTTTGATTTGGAATATATTCGGTAGTTTACGAAAAATAACATTTTCTATGTGAAACAGTTTATGCTCAAAAACTTTTTTTTTAGACAAAAACAGTTATTTAAAATATGTCAGGAGGAAATTTGAGGATTTTTTAAGATACCTTAATAAAATTGAAGTCTCGAAAGGGTTTAAAATTTAAATGAATCATATTTGAAAATCCTAATATTTCGCCGATATGGAAAAGGGAAAATAATTTGCACACCGGATTACAGTTTAGAATTAAAACAAATTTATAACTTTGGACACTCTGTAAGAGAGGGCGCTCGCCTCGCTTAACCAAAATTGTCATTTTCCCCAACCAGATTTAATTTTGAAGTGCATCGAATCATCGAAACATCGAATATCGAGTCTATTTTTATATCAAAAAGATAGGTTATGTGGTTATACGGCATACCTATTATTTCAATCGATATTTTGTAATTTTAGATTGTTTTAAACAAACTGAATTCTTTAATACATTTAAATTTACATAGTCTGTAGCTGGATGTAGCTTTTTTTAATAAATAGGTACTTTGCTTTTTAGTTTAAAATGTATATAGAGTGTATATGACCACAATGACATTATTTGCTCATTACATTTAAAAATTATATCTGCTTATCGCCACTTTTTGTTCTATTTTATTATCTTCTTTATTATTTTAGCTAAGTAAGGACATTTCTAGTATAAGTAAGGACGGAAGCACACAGAGAATGAAGTAAGGACTGTCCTTCTGAAGTAAGGGCAGGTGACAGCCCTAGTACTAGTAAATTAATCCTGGCTGTTTTGTTCAAATAATATGTTGTGTTAAAAATGATAACATTGCTATGTCTTTCTGGCATCTATTCATTTTATCAGATTCTGCTTTTAGAAGAGGTGTTTCATGTAAAACAATTAATTTTAGCATCCCCTAAGAAGTTACAACCCTTTCAAAGTGCTAAAATCAAGTTTCTAAGTATCGAAACACCAGCTAAACTAATCGTAAGAATGATAAAAAGCAATTAAATAAACTGGTAATAGCGGCTGAACTAAAATGACAGGAACCTACAACTGCAGAAAGTATCGTTTGGAGAATCAGTCGTAAGGTTAAGATGCTGGCTTTTATTTTTATTCTACGAAAACTAAAGATATTTCATAATTTGTATAAAAACAAAAAGATTTGTTTTGAATAGGGCTATTCAAAATTTTTAAGTATGAATAAGTTCTGATGATAAACATACAACTGCATCCATGTAAAAATTGAAGTGTTTAATTTGAGTAATAGCACATATGGAAACTAGATTCCAATACATACTTTTAAAGGACTGTAATTTTTTAGGGGATGCCAAAATTAATTTTTTTACATGAAATCCTCTCTCTTAAGTCGGCTCAGGAATCTACTGTTTTCTTATCTTCAGCTATTTTTGAAACACTATTTACATATTGAATTTTTCAAAAGATACTTTACACTTTTTAAACAATCAGTCGATGAATAAAAATATTAGAATTTTGTTTGTAATATATCTTTATTTGATCACGTAGGTACCTATAAAAAACATTTTCATGTATCTGCTTTGGTTTACCTTGTAGAAAAAAATCTAAATATTTGGCCGAATTCAACAACTTTTAGTGGTTGATATTGCCAGCATATAGATATTTATTTGTGAAACGCTTTAGAAACAGAATAATAGGATAGAGCGAGTAAAATACCCAAATATATTTCATTCTGGTAATTATTTACAACAGCGTAAAACTGCAATTTTAACAAAAAAAATTCCTACCCCCCCTGTTTTGAGGATGCTGATCATGAATCTGAATTTCAGCGCTCGTATGTAGTTTTGGAAAACAAAAATTCAAAATTATAACCTCTATGTATACACTACATTAGGTAGATATTGCAATATAACACCTCTGCATTCTTTATTTCATGACATCACATTGTTGTCAAAATATTATAGGGGTTATATTGAAACTTCAACCTAATGTATACAGAGGTTACAATTTTGAAAATTTTATATAAGTCCATGCGAGCGCCGAAATTTGATTTCAGATTCGTGATCAGCACCCTCGAAAATAAGGGGAGTAGGAATTTTTTAGTTAAGATTGGAGAGTTTTACGCTATTGTAAATAATTACCTTCATTTTTTTATATTACTACCTGTAGAAGTTTTTATATAATATTAGTAGAGTAAAAAACAGATTACAACCGCATATCTTCCAAATAATATAACAGACTATAATACACAAAACACAAGTAAAATCAGAAATAGCTATAAAAATTTCAGTATGAATTTTACTTGTGCTATGATCAGATAAGCCGGCCGGAGCTTCAAAAGTAAAGAGAAATAGGGGAACAGACTGAACAGAGGAATTCGTTTTTTGTTCAAGTTTTTATATTCAAGTAAATATAAATTCATGTCAAAGTGAACTGCAACCCATATTACACATTTGTATTACGAGTTAACATTGAGTTCTACGGTATATCTGTGACATCTTTTGTTGAAATGTCATACTTACATTTTCCTTATATGTATATTACAACTGTACAGAAAGGTTGTTATCTTAGCTATATATTGAAATTTAGGGATTTTATGTGATGCTAGCGCCTAAAATAAACCTGGTGGCGGAATTCGCCCCCTTAATACTTTTTGTACTTGTACAAGTTTTATTTTGATAATACGTATGCAAATTAAATATACAATCACTATTTGTCATACACGAATTCAAATCAAAAATTATCGAACCATAGGCTCATAAACTAGATCATAGAACATTAATATTAATACCTAACTTTGACGCTAGCGCCCCTATCGGAATTTAATAACACTGAGTTAATGTAAATGCTCTATTCATCCTAGGAAAGTAACGATGCCATATTTCCCACAATTATTAAGATCTACGACAATTTGAATTTTTTTATTGAGAATGAGCTTCAAATAACGTATAACATTAAATCAAAAATTTTGTTCTAATACAAACATGTGTTGTGTTAAGAAACGTAAATTTTAAACAATAATCGAAAATAAATAATATGTTCAAATAGTGTTATTTATCCTAAAGTATTTTAAAAACTCTATCACAATATTTAGGTACAATTTCTTCTACATATTGTTTAATTGAATTTCGTTTTTCTTTTAAATAAAGAACTAATTAATATTTCTGCTTCATCACCACTATTACTCGAGCTAGCCGAGCTTGAATGAAGATCTACTAATCTATTGTCTAGTCATCAACACAAAAAACATCTCTGACGTCCATAATTAATAATTGTTAGGAAATATTTTTCAAATTTAGAATACATATCCTAGTCTTATTACTGCACACGCATGGTTGTGCTCTGGCTACACCATCTCACACTTCGTTATTCCTTTGGTTCTTGCACCACTTCTGCACTGCGCTGAACAGCTGATTTTCAGCGTAGTGTAATTTACACTACACTGATAAAAAAAATTGATAGGTAATAATTCAAACTACTCAACTGATTATTTTTTCTAATATGGCTGTTTATAAATCTCCAAGTTAATTGTGTGTCATTTGTCATTTTTTATAGTGGGATTTTGAAATTTTTTAGTAAGTCGCAGGATTGTCACTATAATATTAAACAAATTTAAATATAAAAATCATTTAAACCATATAATTTGGTTATATCATGGATCGTGCATGGATTTGTTAACGTACATATGACTTCATTGATAGGAATTGTAGGAGATTTGATATATATTAGCTTAAAATACCTTTCTAAAATAGTAAAAAATGTTACAAAAGCTAATAAAGAATATATGGGGGAGCTGATATTTTGTGCTACACACTTTAGCGTTGTAATCTTATTTACAGTAGAGTCACTAAATTAGGAGAGTACCGCCAACGATGTTCTCAAGTTAGATAAAGAATTATTAATTAATAATTGCCGTTACTAATGAAGATATTTTAACACATATCCCGAGAAAGTCCCGTTTAAAACAATATTTTTCGGCCGACGCTTGGAGCGCTGTAATTTGTATTTTAGTAGTCACTAGTGACTTTATTATTACTTAGTAGGTTTGTTTTAGTAGCAGTTGAAAACTATCAGAAATGTCCTTCCAACTATTTATTGCGTCAAATTCAATGGTAACGCGTTCTCAACTTAACTGGTCGAATATTTCCGACAGTTTTCAACTGCAAAAACAAGCCTAGTAGGTATTTTTATCTATGATAGTATTAAGATTCTCATCTATAAAATATATTTTAAATATAAGAAATATTTCCAAGTGTACAGCTACACCCAGAACGATCCTTTTCATCACTAAGGAGATTAAAAAATTACCTACGGAATTCAACAGAACAGCACTTATGAGTATTCACAGGAACATTACGATAATCAACGTGTTTTAGAAATATTTTCTAATAAATCAAGGCTGTCCGATTTTGTAATATAGATTATATTTTGTGTTCCTGTACTAATCCACCTATCACCACCTACTGTTTGATTTTAAAATGAATTATTTAGATTTGTAAGATTGCCATGTCTTATTGTATTTTGTACCATAAATAACAATCATTACAATATATTATTATATTATTATTTGTTATAAAAAAAAAATTAAATCAGAGTTGCTGTTCCTTTTTATTTGGAAATCAGTACCATTGTTAGAGTTTTCGAATATTTATCTTGTCAGTTTTCCTGAAAAAGAATTCTACAGTAAACACCCCCCGAAAAAAAATGTTGGCTACGGCCCTGCTGAAAACTGTCAAGATTCATGAAATTAAAAAAAAATATTGATGAAACTTTCAATATGGAATAACGACGACCCGATTCAAGTTTGACAAAGTTTTATCAGGATTCGAACAGCGATTGTCCGTTTATTAACGCAGTCTACAAAACCCCAACTATATAAACTGTCATAACGTTGACAATGTCAAAGCACAACTTATTGTTATTTAAGTTGTGGTCAAAGCTTAGAAATATAGGTAAATGTAGCTCGTGCAGAATTGCTCATGGATAAATTAAACTCGCGTGTAAAATGCTATTTGCAGCCCTTGTTATGTATGTATTAACCTGGTAATTAATTTTAACTAATATGATGCAGATATGATATATGATATGATACAGATTCGATAGCGTGTTACTACAGATAAATTTAACTAGGTATTATATTTCTTATTGTTGCGTTGAAGAGGGTACGAAAGCCAATTTAAAGCTTTAATTTTGTACTTGCTAGAATACACATAAAAGCTTTAACGCTTAGTAGAACAGCTTCTGTGAATATCAATGTTATAGTTTCTCATAGTGACCAGTATAAGTTTAATATATATACCGGTATATAAAACTATATACCAGTATAAGTCTCAAAATGACCGCAGAGGATATATATCTATATATATAAATATATCCTGCGCGGACAGTTTGGGGAATCAAATTGACTTCTTGAGGTAACTTTGAGAATTCCTCAAACTTCCCACACAAGTTGAAAATTAAATCGTGTATTTTAGGAAACTTTCAGGTTCGTTTAGGGGATTCCTCAAAGTGACATATTTTAAAAATATGTTTAAGGTGCATTTTGAGATATAAAATATAATGTTTTAAAAAATTTATATTAAATATAGGATGTTAAATTTCCATGAAACAAAATTTTAATATGTGAATTAAGATAATAGTACGGGATCCGGCTGCAAAATTAGTACATTCATAATGTAGTTAACCGAGATTTAATTTTGATGTATTTTTATAAATGGAGGAACCCATTTCTCATGAGGTGCCAATTAAAAAGTGCCCGCGATTATTATTAATTAAAATATTATTAATTGGCTTTTCGTGAAACATTTCGTTTATGTCCTATGGAAATGAAGCATATTCTACTTCACGGCAATGTATTTAAGAACTGAAAAGGCACAGTTGCTATTGATCACTTAGCCGTAATCTCTCCGCACCCAGGTGTAAACAGATACCGGGTGTCCAGCGTAACGCTCTTACTCGATTTGTAGCTTTAATGTCATAATTACAAAAAAATGTCAAATTCAAAAATTGTGTAATTTTTATAGACGATTCGACGTGTCTTAGAAAAAACAATAGAACATCGAATTAAAATAATTATTTACCGACGGTCAATTTTTTTTATGCAACATCCTATGTACTTTTTTAGATTCTGAAAAAGCATACAATTCTGGTTACATCCATATGATATACATATATATTTGTCCCAGTGGTTACTGAGATATAAAGGAAAATGTATACATTTAAAAAAATTGAACTTCGGTGAATAATTGTTTTAATTCGATGATCTATGTTTTTTTTTTCTAAGACACGTCAAGTCATCTATAAAAATGACACAGTTTTTTTATTTGATATTTTTTGTAACTATGACATTAAAAACACAAATCGAGTGAGAGCGTTACGCTGGACACCCGGTACCTATAATTTTGTTACATTTTTACGTTCATGGCTTATATTCATTTCAATTGTGCCACATACGTGATGTAACATGTCTGCCTATAAAAAAGCCGCATATAGGAGTTGTCTGCCGTTAAAAATGCTAGGTAATTAAAATAAAGTGACAGAGAGTGAGCGCGCAACGTTACTTGTTAACCAAATTTCGAAATATATCAATAATTGTGAAGCATTCCTTTGAATTTTTGATGAAGAATCCACACTATCGTTATAATTTAAAACTAAGTCAATGTGAACTTAAAAAAAACTAATTTGAGTAGGTACCTACTTGAAGCCATTTGTCAAAAGCGTTTATCTAATTAGCTAAATCATTTTCTTTTTCAGATATATTTTTTGTATTTGGTTTGATTTTTGGTTTGGGTTTGAGTTTTTTTTCAAGTAAATTCAAACGTAATTAAAAACCTAGTAAATATAAATATTTTATGTACTTAATTAATTAATTATGGTTTTATTAACTTTAAAATAACCTGTACATAAATATTGCTTTTCATTAGAAAATAAATTATATGTTTTGACTATCTTTTTATTTAAATATATTTATATTTTTATTAAAAATGTTACGTTTTAATCAGGCGAGTAGCAAAATAGAATGTGTATTATGTAGTTATCAATACTTGATGACTTCTTCTTTTGTATCTACATACATACACATATGGAGGTAGATACAAATCTAAAATCGTTGAAAATAATTACTGTACGATTTTAAAACGTATTACATACATTTTTATGGATGTTAGTCGAAAACCATATTTGTTTTGATCAATTGATACAGAATGCTAGGTTTTTGAAAAATATTTTTTCATATAAACTTTATATTTTATAAATCTGATAAATACTTGGGGTTCCGGAGAAAAGAAAGTTAAAGTTAACTAAAATATAAAAATATATTTTAATATCTCCTGAAAGTAATATATACCATAATAAAATTGGAATTGGTTGCCATAATTTGGCCCTTTAATTTTTATGAAATATCCATAATATTTGTTTGAATATGCAAGAAATGTATAGTCATTTATTTATTTTAAGTTTAAACACATAAATTCTTAGATAGAATTTATAACCAAATCTTTATAGGTATTTGACAAAATAGTTGGCGATGATGATAAGACATAATTCAACATTCTGACAAATCTTACTGTGTATTGCTAAATCACCAATTCAACTTGCGTACATCACGGCAAGAACAAATTTTCATAACAACATAATTTTCAATATATTATACCATTAAAATAATCGATGAAGGCATCAGATATATAGTATGTGTTACAGTGGCTGTTAATGTATTCAAGAAAAAAACTAATTTGATATGACGTTGAGTTTGTGAATTATTAGTACATGCAGGATAAGAAAATTATTAGTAAAATCACAGAATATGTTTTCTATACTTTAAAGACACAAAACAAACACAACTTGAACTATAGTAACAGATATTCATCAAATTCATTTAAAACACATTCAAGAGAAATTTAATATCATACACAAGTAAATAAGTTATTGAACTATATAGTAAAGTAAATCACTAATTATTATTTAACAGGGAATATTAACAAAATTATCATTATAAGCCACAAAACATTAATACATAAACAAGGTCTAATCTAAAGTCTTGTACAAATGCAATTTTAAAAGCCGGAACCTTTACGTATTTACTTCTTATTGGTCGATACATGAACTGATTGTGTTAGAGCCAATAAGACAGAAGAATTTCGGAATATTTCCTCTTCTACGTTAAGAAATATTATAAATGTGAATATAGCTTAAGGGGGCATTTTCAGGGAGCCGCCATATTTCTTCTCTGTTCTCTAATAATAAATAATGTTTTTGTCATGATTAAACAAATACATACTTCTAGATCAAAGTGCACTACTTGAAATTAATAATATTATTATCTTGCTAAAGCATAGACCTTATAAACCATGGACTGGCCCTAGATATGTGCAAGAGAGACGAAGCTATACTCTATTTTTAAACTAAGAAGAGTAAATGAAGAAGTCATATACAGGGTGGTCGCGATGTAATGGGCCAAAATTCATGACTAGATTCCTGACGTGAAAATATTGCGATTTAGACAAACTCACCTTAGTCCAAAAGTTGATACTTACAGAGATACAGGGTGTTTAATGCAAAATATTATTTTAGTTTTTTCTTATTTATTTCATAATAAATACTCGTCGAGATGAAATTTTGGTGTTAGGGGTTTTTTGGGGCGGTTTCTCTAGCTACCTGCCTGCTGTTAACTTCTGGATTTCCAGCCACTCTTACTAAAATTTCTTCTTCTCGGTGAACTGTAACAGTACGCCCTGCGTTGTCTCTTTTAGGACGAAAACTACCAGTTTCTCCAAGTCTATTAAAAAGTTCTTGAAATAGTTTCCGATTTGGTTGCCTTCTATTCGAAGTAGTTGTAAAATCAGAATTTGCTACCTGAGAATTAGATTTTTGAAAGATAAAAAAGTTCTGTCGTTTTCAACGCATTCGACCTAGCGCAGGTGGCGCTCTCTATGAGCTACAAGCAAGCCATGGATATATTTCAATCTCTCGCCCCAGAAAACCCCTAACACCAAAATTTCATCTTGATATGAGCATTTATTATGAAATAAATAAGAAAAAACTAAAATAATATTTTGCATTAAACACCCTGTATCTCTGTAAGTATCAACTTTTGGACTAAGGTGAATTTGTCTAAATCGCAATATTTTCACGTCGTGAATCTAGTCATGAATTTTGGCCCATTACATCGCGACCACCCTGTATACAGTCTACAAAACCCCAACTATATAAACTCTCATAACGTTGACAATGTCAAAGCACAGCTTATTGTTATTCAAGCTGTGGTCAAAGCTTAGAAATATAGGTAAATGTAGCTCGTGCAGAATTGCTCATGGAAAAATTAAACTCGCGTGTAAAATGCTATTTGCAGCCCTTGTTATGTATATATTAACCTGGTAATTAATTTTAACTAATATGATGCGGACTATAGATTCGATGTATGTTACTACAGATAAATTTAACTAGGTATTATATTTCTTATTGTTGCGTTGAAGAGGGTACGAAAGCCAATTTAAAGCTTTAATTTTGTACTTGCTAGAATACACATATAAAAGCTTTAACGCTTAGCAGAACAGCTTCTGTGAATATCAATGTTATAGTTTCTCATAGTGACCAGTATAAGTTTATAGTATATATATACCGGTATATAAAAGTATATACCAGTATAAGTCTCAAAATGACCGCAGAAGATATATATATATATATATATATATATATATAAATTGTCTACAATTCCAATAAAGTCATAAGTATGTTATTTGATGCCAAATATCTATGTGCTAAAAAACAAATCCATAGACAAAGCTATATTATCAAAAATAAAAATTAATCTAGCTAAATTTCCTTAAAAAAACATACGTGCCTTAATGAACCATTTTATAATATTCAAAATGCATATTTACTTTTGAATAGGTGGGAACCTGAAGAAGCAATCGTGAAAATGCAAAAATAGATAGAGACCTCATCTATTGTCATTGAATTTCCCTCAGAATTTAAAAGATAGGCGCGGAATTTTATTAAAAAAAACAAATTTTCACACAAATCATGAGGTAAATAAAAAATCGCAAAATTAACTACCGCATTATAAACACCTTGATGAGGTCACATCGGTCATACTATTTTTGCTAAATTAGCTTTGAAGTTCTAATTTGTGGTTGAACAATTTTTAGCCTGGTTACCTCGTAATCGGTTTAGGTTCCTCAATGTTCCAGACAGTTTCAGTTTCAGAGTTACTTCTGAGGAGGAGAGCGATATGTCTCTAGAAACGTTAAAAAATCAAAACAACGCAGTAAGCCAGGAAATTGTTCAGCCAATGACAATTTCCAAGAAAGCTAGTAAACCAAACAGGCAAAATTCGTAATTACTTAAAATTTTAAGCGTTTAATAAACTGTGTAGTATTTACTTATTTTTAAATAATACATGCATTCAAATACTTAACATTAATTGCTCAGACTTAATAATTTACCTCTAATAATATTATATTTTCAACTCTGTACACTATTCGCATGATTTAATGTAGAATTTACTAAATATTAGTTTCGATTCAAGTTAGACAGAGCAAAAATGCTAGAGATAATATAAACTGTTTTATCTTTTACACCTCATATATTTCTTTGTTCGGGTACTGCTGCATACATGACGCTATTTTGTATTCACCGTTATTAATGTCTAAATATATGTTTCAGCTTTAGTTTATGTTACACCAAATATTATTTAGTATCTATTAACTGTTTTTATAAGTCAAACCTTTTAATTATTACGTACAAACCCTATAATTTTCAATAATTTATTTTCACAATAACTGTTATTTTCTCTAAGGGAAATTTCAGAACCATTTCCACCTTAACTCAGGTATTAAATTCGAGTTCTATTCGTTGAGGTAATTTCATCTATTGATATTTTATTGTGAAAAATTATCCCCTTATTAATTTTGAATAGTAATTGTTCTGTTGCTGCTCAAATTAATTTTAATGGTAAATAGATACGAACAAAAGAGATGCCTGGATTACCTGCGAGCAAATATCCAATAGTTAATTATGAATTTCAATATACAGCATAATATAATAATGGGAATTCTGAGAAATGGTGATAAATTGATAATTAATAATTATTTGTTAATATTTCAGTAACTATTTAAGGTTTTGTTATTCAAGTCCATAAATATTTAAAATACCTAATAGAAAACCATGTTTTCATTTTATTAAGTTAGTAAAGTTCTTAAGTGGTTTACATCAACTAAATTTATAACTAAATAATAGGAATTATTTATAACATTTTTTAACAGTCTGCATATAAATTATTTGTATTTCATTTCATTTATATTATCATGCCACCTTAGTATACTTTGTCTACCTGTTTTTGAAAGCTTTAATTAGAAAACCACTAACCATCTGTAAATTCTGATCCTGTAAATGTTGTTTGAAAGGTCCGAACAATCGAGAATCTGAGCTCAATTCAGGAAATACGATGAATATTGCAAAAGTTCACCTGTCAGAGTCTAAGTTAGTTACTACTTAAGCAGTATAAATTTAATATTAAATTTTTTGATACTTCTCGTCAGAATCGTTTGAAATAAGAAAGAAGTGTCTGGATGGGTATTATTGAATTTAATAGCTTGCCGTTTGGTTTGTATAGCTCTGCAGCAGAAATTAATGATTTCTCTTCTAGACCGATACGTGTCGATTAGAGTACGCTACATCCACTCTGTTTGCATTGCCTCTAAATGGAATTTATGTTGTCGTCTTATATGGTGTGTTGGCAGTGCAACTAGAAGTGTTTCTTAGTGCAATAGACGTATGCGGAAAATCTCAATCTTTCCGTTGTAGTGTCAAGCAATCTGCTGAATAGTGCAGTTGCACATATACTACAAAGACTTGACTAACTTGTTCAATTGGAGAATACTCTAACGTCCTCAATCAGGGGACATGAAAGTTGCCTTGATGTCAATGAATGATAATTATTTCTTATACCACGGCAAGTATGACGTCGTATTGGTCTACTCTGTATCAGTCCATATCGGCCTTCCAAGATTGATTACGCCATATACTCTCTATTTGTATTATATCTAGGTAGAAATTGTATTGTAGCACCACATATCATCCCGAAAAGTTATAAATATGTGATTACTTGATATTCATATATTTCCTTAATTTCTTAAATATTTTTCTGTTTATTAACAATTTGAAACATTTTTCTCAATATTTAAAGTTTCTTCATTCAAAAATAATAGTTATTTATGCAAGTACAAAAAGTAAGTGTTTATTGCACGCGGCATGAAATTGTAACTTTAATTGTGCAACTGAAATATTTAACAAGCAATTTAAATCATTGTTAATAACTTCATTAGCAATCTTCATATCCTCCCCGTGAAAACTAAAATATATTTGAGAATCATCCGCATAATGATGAATATTACATGAATTTAGAACTTTACGGAAATGCGAAATATATATTGAAAATAATAAAGGGCTAAGAATAGAACCTTGAGGTATTCCGAATTTTACAGGCAAAGCATCAGACACCTCGGATTCGGCAATTACCCTTTGATTACGGTCAAGCATAAAATTATTAATGAGGCAGATCGATTGTCAAAACCGTAAAATTTTAATTTATTGATAAGAATATTGCGATCCACAGTATCAAACGCTTTATTATAGTCTAGTAAAATGAGACAAGTCACCCTACCCCCATCAGTAGCCCTCACAAGTTCGTCGGTAACATGTAATAATGCTGTTGTTGTGCTATGTTGTGCTCTGAATCCAGACTGATATGAAGGAATAATATTATTGTCAAATACAATCTCTGTAATATGATATTTCAAAACTAATTCAAAAATTTTAGACAAAGCAGGGAGAATACTAATAGGACGAAGGTGACTCAACTCTATTACACTACTATTTTTTTGGTAAAGGAATGACGATAGCTGACTTCCAAGTATTAGGAAATGTAGATGTTTGTATGGATGTATTAAATATATTATACATTGTCAATAATTTCCAAAAATTTCAATAGATAAACAAAAATAATTATTATTTATCATATCAAACAACTTT
The DNA here is from genome assembly GCA_037114965.1 of Monochamus alternatus. Taxonomy (NCBI): domain Eukaryota; kingdom Metazoa; phylum Arthropoda; class Insecta; order Coleoptera; family Cerambycidae; genus Monochamus; species Monochamus alternatus. Next base: position 27,410,798 of record CM073429.1, read on the forward strand.
TTATGGCACTAATAGAATAGTTAAAAATATCAACATTCTCATAGTGATATAGTTAAGAACGTTTGAATGGAAGATGGAGATGGTAGAAGCTTTAGGGCGTACGAGCGTTTAATTTCATTGTGAATAAATTTGTGTAAAAATAATTGAGAACAACATTTACGCCTCTACTCAAGTACCACGTCAAAAGCTGTTCCTGTGGAATATCAACTTGTGGATAAACAGAATCTGATTTGTAACATAATAATTCAAGGAAGATTCCTCTGAATCCCCTCCAAACGGTCAATGTGAACGTTATATTTAGGGTTACCGACAAGAGAGCAATTTTTTTCACAAAAAAAAAATTAGATATAATATTCTCAAAATATTTACCTATATCAGAAAAATCCTTACTACATCTAATTAACCAAACCAGTATTTTAAATGAATCAGCCGTTGTATGATCTATATGCGCTACAGAAGACAATTGTTTATTTAAATTTACTTCAAGATTAATACTGTAGATGGTTGTTGTAAGATTGAAGTGCCTAAGGTGGTATAAGTCATTGTACTACATTTTGAAACGTTCAACTAAGGCTTATTAATGTTAAATTGTAAGGGTCCAAGTATCAATCCCTGTGGGACACTAGATATTACTGAATAATAATTAGTGGATTTAAAACTACTATAAGCTATTGATTCCTATTCGAGACGTACGATTTGGAGAAGAGTAGAGTATTATTAGAAAATTTAAAATTGACAAGTTTGATAAGTAATATACTGTAATCAAGTCTGTCGAATGATTTAGTGAAATCTAAATAGATTACGTCCATTTACTGGTCTAGAGTTTCAGATATAATCTGGGTAACTCACAGCAGATTTGCATAAGTTGGCTGTCAACTCAGAAAACCATGTTGATGTTAAGATTTTTGAGAGTTGATATTAGAATCATAGATCAATATTTCAAATGCTCTGAGAAAATTGCACCAAATAATAATTGGCCTGGAATGTTTTATGCAATTTTTATCACCTTTTTTAAAGATTGGGTACATCTTAGAGTAGTGTTTTCAAACTGTTGGCAAACAACAATTCTTAATTGATAAATTACATAATGCAGATAATGAATAAGCAAGAACAGGAGCACAATCATTGACACACACACAAAAATGAGACTGTCTGGGCCAGCGGTCATTTTAGATTTCATATTTTTTCAAAGCATTAAGTAGGTATTTGGCACTCGCACAAACTGTCTATGCTGATAGTCAGATTACTTGTACCTTGACTGATAACAACATTAGATGATGGTAAGAATGATTCACTAAAGAAATTGGCCAAAGCATCGACTAGGTACGCCACTGGGATATAGAAATTTTGTTCCTTATAGTACATTTTGCAGCAATATTAGAAGATTTTCCTTTACTGTTCGTTGTTTTTGTTCGGATCGCGGATCATGAGAAATACTTCTTTCGGTGTTTCTAATGTAGTTCATATAAGTTATATTAATGTCGTTTCTGATCACACTGCGTAACCGTCTAAATTCCCCAAATTACTCCTCATCTCCATGAAGAAGCCATGAAAATTGGAGAGTTTTGAGTTCACCCTATCAGTAAAAGAGAAAGCTGCTTGATGGTCGTTGCGGGTGACGGCACGTGTTGGTACCGGTCTAGTATGCGCTGCTTCGTTAAATACCATGGGTACGTTCATGAGGAAGCTTTGTCTTTATTATTACATTTTATAAGGAATGCTAATTTTAAAATATATGTAGTAATTATTATTATATTTATTATTTAAAAATTGTAAAAAAAATTGTATATATTTTTTTACGAGCCACGAGCCAGTTTTTTTTTCCGTCAGACGTGAATAATACAGCTTTGTACTAATTTTTGATACACCCGAATACCTATACATATAAAATTTAACCCTGCGACTGTATCGTTAATATTTTTGTAGGGTGCAGCAGTAAGTACAGCATAAATATTTGAGTAGATTTGAAGAACAAAGCCGCCCGCATGCAATAAATATCACGCCAGAAAAATAATAAACCAGCAACTAACAAAAATACTGCGAACCTCATTCATTTATCATTGTTTAACTTTTTATTTGGATCCGTGGACGGTGTAGTTCTCCCTGTGTGTACATAACGTGTTCACTGGTTTATAAGCTATTATTCGCACACCATGCATATAGAACTGAGAAAAATCGAATAAATTCAGCCCTGCATTCTTTTGTTACGGCTCTATTAAAAAGTCCACAATGTGTCACGTGAAATGATCCAGGTCGTCAAACACTATCGAACTGTGAATTCTGTGTATATAAAACGAACTCTTTTATAGCAAATGCAATAAATAATTGTGGAATATATTGCCTCAAAGTACTGTGTTTGACAAATATTAATGTTAACAGTATAATTTTAAAAACACTACTATACATTTATCTGGTAAGAAAATAAACTATTGAGTAGAATACGCATTCAAAGAAAATTTTCAGTTAATATTTACAAAAAGCTGCCTAACAAAATGTTATGGTTAAACAATTGGGATATTTTATCACACCATTGTGGAGTTACACAGGGTGATTCTCAACCTTTACATCGCTGGGTTACTGTAGTCTCTAGCGTCATCGGAATGCCGTCTATTCACGTTTTTAGTCAGTTTTGGTTTAGTCAGTTTAGTTTAGTCTTGGTCAGTGGTCGCGCGGTTTAAGACATCAGTACTTGAATCGAGGTGACTGGATCGCTAAAATTGGTGGAGAGGATTGGCACCCTTTCTGCGGGTGTGGTAGGGTGGAAGAATGTTGGCTTGGGTCAATGTGAGAGATTGATACCGGTTGACATTTGACTACCCCCCTAATTCCAGGTTTCCCTCATTCCTGCACTGAATGGTGATTAGGGCAACGTAAGTCGTTCCTTGGCGTAAATGCGGCCTGCTTAATAATAATATGTCGGCCTCTCTCCCGCATAAGTCTTCGACTTCTGGGCTAATCCTCGTGATTAGAATGAGGGGTAGAGATATTATTATTATTTTAGTATTAACGTTTTTGTGATAGTGTTTAGATTAGTTTTACAAGTGTAAAAAAATGGTTTACGTTTATAGCAACTTGGAGTCTATGGATATTTTTTTAATTTATGGTAAAGTAAGACAACATTTTTCGTCTGTACGCAGAACGATTTCCCTGTAGGCATGTGTCAAATGGAGCAAGCGTGACATCGGAAATTTGCAACCAAATCCTGGAGGAGATGGACAGATTTACCTCCACAGAGCTTAGCCTGAGAACAACAAGGGCAGGGCAATGAATCCTAGCTAAGGCTAGGGATGTGCACACTAATTATGTTACTGGCAGCGACCAGTTACCTAGGTCACGGCATAACAACCCTCACTATATATTAAATAACAGCACCGACCGTGAAAGTCTAAAAACTACAATTTACTAATTAATTTAGGAACTAAGTATGACAACATTGTGGACGAGTTTACTAGGGTTATTCAACTTTGAAATATGTTTAGAATGGCAATAAATATTAGTTGGGGTAAAGAAAAATAATTGCTACTTTATTGTATATCATAATTCTCAGTATTTTAGGTGTCAAATTAAAACCATTAATAATTCTCCTATTCAATAATAGAATATTCTATATACGCATATACCTATTATATAGAATAGGTGCAATTACTAGATGTTTGTTAAAGTTTCAATCGAACTTAGAAAACTGAGTTTAATTCATAAATTGGTTAATAAGACGCTCCCAAAATATATCTCTGTAAATTTATATTTTCAGCATAAAATTCATTTAATTTTAATTCATTAAAAAATTATATAAATATAAATTAATGTAGCTATAATGAATTAAAAAAAGTATTTTTTGTTTATAACAGATTGTCATGTATTATAAAGGATTTCAAAAAATTGTTATATCCAATGTTGTTGGATGTAAACGAACTTAAAAATTCAAGCTCTTAGATAAGAACAAAAATACTTAGGAAATAGTGATATGGTTTCTTTAAGAAATCCCTGTAATGCTCCTTTTAGAAACGCAGTGTATATCTGCACAAACGAAATTTTCGGAAATAACTACTTTGCGGGCTAATGCTCCAACCAGTATTGAACTGCACACCTGAAAAACCAAAAAACAAACAGTCAGTCATTTGTCACACTTATAGTCCCTTCTGTTGGGTTAGACGTTTGCCAGTTACCTCACCTATGATATACTGATGAGAGTTGATAAGCTCGAAACCGGTATATATGTGGTGGGTCGCTGAAAATACAGCAACAAAGTATACCTTTTTCATGTATAAAAAGTAGTTACTTCAATATTCAGATGTATACACTATACCTCAAAAAAATTTGCTGTTTAAAAGAAGCACAATGTGCCATAAGTGGCACATTTATTAAGTTCTCGTTCCCAAAATTCCCCGATCTCTAAAACGTATGCAAATATTTGGATTTCTTAAAACGTTACTTACAAATATAGAAAATATTTTAAGTAAGTTTGGTTACATAACATTATTTTGTCGTCAGGAATCTAATCTTGCTCTATGTTGCAGTAATTTAGAGATACGCTGTATATTTAATTAGATTTAGATTTAGATTAATGTTCATATAAGTCTGTTCAAGCATCGTCGGCTAAAGCACAGCAGCCGTGCTTTTTCTAGTATGTTCCTTTGCCCATTTGCAGTGAGTCACCGCGCGTGGCATCACGCTACAGCACAAATGACGTAGTCAAACATAGTCGTCAATTGTTTCATAGAAATAGTGATAAATGTATATTAAGGTGTATACTTCTGTTTTCGTCTTATTTTTAAATTTATAACTCCATACAACCTAAAATAATAAGTAATTATGTTTTTATGGTGAAAATGAAGGAGTAGAAGTCCTTTATTAATACGTATATACCCAGTTTTACGAAAAATCTAAAATACTTAAACATGAAAACTTTGTGTGAAGTATTGGAACAGTATCAGTGCCGCGTATTTTAATGTATTACAATAGTAAATAAAAAATACGTACATTTTTTCAAATCAAAATAAATAAGTAGGTTCTATCAAAAGATAAGCTATTATAGTGTCAATATCAAACGTCAAATTGGTGTCGCCATACTACAGCACATTACATAATTCTATAGTTTCCAGTATTATCCAATGAATGCACTAGTTCGCCACGGCATATCAAGACCATGTTTTTTGAGAAAGTTACTACTAGCGAAATTATATCTACCATACTCAAAAAATGGCTAATAAAGATTCTACTGGATTCGACAAAACACCTCTCTTTCTAATTAAAAATTGTGTACTGTTATTTGCTGAATATATTGCTGTAATTGTTAACAGGTCTATTGAGCTGGGGGTGTTTCCGCAACAATTGAAGACGGCACTTGCATTGCCAATTTTCAAAAAGCGTGCACCTGATGACATAAACAATTTTAGACCAATTTCTTTATTAAGTGTGTTCTCCAAGATAATTGAACAAATAGTGGTTTGTAAAATTTCTAATTTCTTATCTAAATATGACATACTATCGCAGGCCCAACATGGTTTTTCTACAGAGACTGCTACGACTGCACTTATCCAACTGATAAATAACAAAATTGATAACAAAGAGTATGTTATGGGAATATTCTTTGATCTTTCTTCTGCTTTTGACAGCCTACACATTCCTTTTGTTGGTGTTAAATTGGAAAAACTTGGTATACGTGGGGCTATCAACAATTTCTAACTGGACGAACCCTGCTAGTAAAGGTTAGTCGTGTGTATTCAGATGAGCAAAAGGGTAGTGTACTGGGTCCACATATTTTTTGCTGTATGTGAATGATCTGCCGGAACATATTAGTTGTGGTCAAGCGTTTATGTACGCTGATGACACATCCATTATAGTGTGGAATAAATCCATGAGCAAGCTGATACATAAGGCCCATTTAGCCATTGATGACTTTAGTACATGGTGTAATAAAAACCGTTTTATTGTCAATTATGATAAAACAGTATTCACGTTCTTTAATACTGCTCAGAAAAAAGTAAATTATGAAGATGTCAATTTAACTATTAATAATAATCATAAATTGGTGATACAGAGTGAAATTAAATTTTTAGGTACTCAGCTTGATGTGAACTTAAACTAGGCATCTCATATTGACTCGCTTTGTAATGATTTAAAAAAAAAACTTGTTTTGCCGTGCGTATGCTAAAAAATAGCCTAGACCCTATTTCGCTTGTACATGTTTATTATGCACTTTTTTACTCAAAGATGGCGTATAATATTATCGTTTAGGGTCAATGTTCGTCTATAGAGCGAATTTTTGTTTTACAGAAAAGAATTATAAGAACTATTTTTAATATGAAACCCATGGAATCATGTAGAAGTCTTTAAAAATAAAAAAAAATTGACAGTATGTTCCACATACTTAAACAAATTACTTGTCTATATACACTCCATTAAGGACACACTTCATCTTCATGCCAATAAACATACGCACCTAACTCGCGGTAGGAACAATATTTACATTGATAAATATAATTTGAGTTTTTACACTAAGTCGCTGATCTGTGCTGATGGTCAAATGTATAAACCTATTAAACTTAGAAATATTATCTCCTTAAGGACGTTCAAGGCATCTCTGAGAGATTTTTTATGTAGTCATAGCTTTTATTCCCTAAATGAATATTATACGCTTACTTTGTTATTGTTTTTGTATCGTATTTATATTGTGTTTTTATACTTTTAGCATATCTGGTTACTACCTATTTTGACCTTTTTTGACTTATTCTATGCAATTGTAATTATTGGCAGAAACAATGAACAAATTTATTATTATTATTATTAATATTACAAAGGCGACGCAATATAGCAGACGATGGTTCATGCAAGGAATCCGGAATAGTTTCAAAATGTCGGAAATATTCGACCAGTAAAGTTATGAATTTATTTTCAGTAAACCTCGTGCAAGAAGTAGTTGGACGAAAGTTTTTGACAGTTTGGAACCAGTCTGGATGTCTTGCTTAAACAGACCTTATATTTCAATTACGGTATGAATTAAGGTTGCGGTATTCTAAATAAGAAAGTACCTCGATCGTTGACTGACAATGATATAAAACTGTGTACCGGGAAGTGCTGGATATCTAACGGAGAAAACTTGAACTGCAAATATTTAAAGAATGTCACAGTTGGAGTGCAGAAAATAACGGGTAGCCGAAACATGCCGAAACTGAGCTTGAAGGTCATGCGTTCGATCTGCGGCAAAATATTTACAACTCTAGCATCTAAATGGGATATCGATTTTTCCGTATTCTAAATTTCAGCGTTCAGTTGCAATTTATCCTTTGCAAATCTGTGCTTTGCAGTAGCAGTGGTTTTCTGTATTCTTTATATGTGTGTAATACTAGTGAAAATTATAGGACATTTTTATTAATTGAAAGTACGTTGGATTTAGAAAGGTATGTATATCATTATTTGTAAATTGAATTAAATAATAGGTACTTAATAATTATATATTTATATGTAACAGGAACAGGGGAGGGGATTCGAATCTTTAATTTATCAAATTTTAGGAATACATAATAGTTATTTATGTACAATTTAATTGAAATAATTTTTGTCCAAAGAAGCTAGCCTTAAAATATGGCCCATCCTTTGCTGAACGCTCTGTAGACATTTTGCGAATAAATTACGATTTGAATCATAAACTTTATCATAAAAGAGCGCTCTTGGAGAATGTTGTAAGAAAAATTGACCATTATTGTCAGTTATTTTAAAAGATTAAGATGACAGAAGATACTTAATTCAATATTAACCATATACATATTTAAATATGTAATATGTATAATAAAACCATAATAAATTAGCACTTTTAAAATTAAAAACGATTCAGGACTCAAATTTTTCCCATAATATTACAAATTTATCAATAAATTTAATCTTCTAAAAAACGCCATAGAAATTCAATTATCGCCGTCGCTTCTGGACAAGATGTTTATTTCATAGACTATTACTAAAGTTTTGATTAATAAAAATCAACCACTGTGTATAATACATATAGTTATAAAGGTAGTTAACTAAAACAATTTTTACTATAAAATATGTCCGTATATATATATATATATATTCAATATAACATTTTTAGGTTTGATTGGAGATGATAGCATAAAAGAAATTACATGTTTGGAAAAGTTAGCTCTATCAGCAATTACTTTGATAGAAACAGTGGAGAAGAAAATGGTGCCTTGTTTATATAATGATAAAGATCGAGTGAAATTATAAAAAAACTCATAACTATTACTACCAAGTAAGTTAAAAAAGATGAAGTATTATCTATATTTAATCAGTACTGCTTGTCTTTTAGATTCAAGGGCAATTAGCAATAACAACGAGAAACCTATGTTATTTTGTAGTTTACATAGGTGATAACAATGACCTCTTCATAGAAGAAATATATCGAGACAAAACATTTAATAAAAGTATGTTTTTAAAAGTTGGAAAGATTTTATATGCACTGTTTAGCTCCAGAAGTGATATTAAATAGAAGAGGAAGAAATTTGAAATGTAGAGATCCTAATTATATTTTGGAGGCCCAGAAAGAAACGGAAATAAAAAAGAAACTTAAATTGCAGTTGTTCGAAAAAAAAAAGATTTTCCTTTTGAAATTTATAATTTTGAAGTGGTTATCATTTCACTTTAAAAATTTTCAAATTCTGTCAATTTAGAAATTTTTTCAAGTTTGACTACATTTTTTTCAACACCCTGTATTTTAAAATTTGGATCCAATGTCCCTTAGTTAATATTAAAGACATTTTTGTAGTTCCCTTAATTTTGAGGTTTTTTTAAGGTCAAAAAATGTTCTCATAATTGCATACAGAACGTCTTTCGCACGTTCAATAACCGTTCCGAAGTGGTAAAATTGAAAATTTATATCAATAACAATGCAATCAAATGCATGTGGTATGTTTAATTCGTCTTGATTTCTAATATAATACTTAATTCCAAATTTTGCTCGCCCTGTAAACAGAATATACTTTACCGCCACCTCTTAGTCAGAGGCTGAACTATTTATTGTTAAAGTGAGTCAAATTTTTATAGTTTGTAACAGACTTCTAGATAATGAAGTTGACCGAACTTGCTGAGAAAATGACCCTTATGGAAAAATGCTCATACATTTTTAGGTACTGAAATTTATCAAACTAACTACTTTTTAAAATTGATATATAGTTCTAAATATTCCTATAACATAAACTTACTTAGTGTTACATATAAAATTGTTTAGGTTTATGTATAAGCACGATAAATTAATTGATAAAAATGTGACATTAGGTTAGCAGCAAAGACCAATATGAAAATACGTTTTTTAAAAGTTAAAACTTTGTTTAAACTATATTTAAATAGTAATAATGAATAGACAGAACTTTAAAGATTCTATTTGTGTGGTTATTTTTGTTCTTCGAGCTTTATTTTTTGAGATTTCAGTACCTAAAAACACTACAAATACGGGTCATATTTTGCCAGAAATACGGCGACCGTGATACCTACTTCAAAAGTAAAATTTCCGTTGAAAAATTAGATGGAGTTATTAACGAGTAAGTAAATTATTTATTACATTATTTATAGGCCGTATCCATAAAAATGACTTTTACGCGATAGCGTAATATAAAAGGCGATAAACCTAAACAGTAGTAGTGCAGTCCATAATTTTTTCCCATAAATTGCAGTCGCGAAGCAACGCTCGCAGTGTCGACTTAAAAATAGAGCAAATCTCTAGATAGTCCTGTTTTACGTTTTGCAATATGGGCTACTAGATTGAGCATAAAATATTTCACGAGCATTGCGGTACGAAATTTATGGCTCTGACCTAATAACACTGAACCGGTGTGTGTTTTGCCGGAACGCTACAATATCTGATTTTGAACACACAGCAAATTTTTATTTGAATAAAAAAGTAATATCTGAAATACGAGCATACAAGTACGGCGGGTTGGAAGCTGATGTGGATTTACGTTAGTAGGAACAACCAAATGAAAATATGAATAAAATGTAGAATTTTTATGCTCAACCTGCAGATAAAATAAGTAACTGAAACCGTATATTACAATTATAAAGATACATTAATCAGTTTTCAGAATATGTATAAAATGGGTGTCCGGAAATGAATGCTACCTCTTTCTATAACATTTTTTCCAGAACTGATTCTTTAATGAGTTACAGGGTGTTAAAGTTAAAATTTTATTTTCGATATTTGTAAATAACTTCTTAAGAAATCGAAATATTTAAATAAAATTTGTAAATGGGGGGTTTTTTCGGAAGAGAAATTTAAATATGTTTCTAATTTTGACGTCACTAGTAGAGGGCGCCACTTATGGCACATCATGTTTCTTTTAAATGACAGAACTTTTTTGCAGCTTAGTGTATCCATCTGACTATTCAAACAATTGATTCTCCTACCTGTTATATCTGAAAAAGGTATACCTTATTGAAGTCGTTAAGAGTAACAGTTTTCGAAATAATCTTATTTGAAATATTTAGTGCACCGGTTGAAAACTGTTATCGTTTCAATTAAAGTGCCTTTTCTACTGAAAATACAGCAATATGTTACTTGAAAAAGTTGTTCAGAACGGTAAATTATGGAGATGTGCAAAATTTAAAAAAATCGGCCTGCTTTGATAAAATCTTTGTGCTTTGTTGAAAAATGGTTTCATCAAACCTCGCCGATCTTCTTGAAATTTTACACGCCTCCATAATTTGTGATTCTGAACAACTTTTTCTAGTAACATTTTACTGTAGCGCAAAAGGCACTTTAGCTGAAACCAAAACAGTTACTCGGTGCACCGAGCATTTCAAATAGGATTATTTCAAAAATGGTTACGCCTACCGACTTCAACAAGGTATACCTTTTTCAAATAAAACAGCTAGGAAAATCGATTATTCGGATAGTCAGATATATATAGATGCAAAAAAGTTCTGCCATTTAAAAGAAACATGGTGTGCCACAAGAGGCGCCCTCTACTAGTGACGTCAAAATTAGAAACATATTTGAATTTCTCGTCCGCAAAAACCCCCAATTTACAAATGTTATGTAAATAATATTTAGATTTTTTAACAAGTTATTTACAAATATCGAAAATAAAATTTTAACTTTAAAACCCTGTAACTCTGTTAATAAATCAGTTTTGGAAAAAATGTTATAGGAAGAGGTAACATTTATTTTCGGTCTAGAATTATCCCCTGAATTTTTTGCTCATCATTTCCAGACGCCCTGTATGTTAACTAATATAAAGTAGGTATATTAAAATTGAAAAATTGCATATGAACGATATATCAAATATAGGATTGTTCAGAACTTATCTGAAAAACTGTGAGGATATATGCATCATTATAAAAGAAGTCGATATTACAAAGAAAAAAAATATGTAATTAAAGTCTAATTCGTGTAAAAATCTTTAAACTTCTAACATTATAAAGGGGTACGTAGTTGGACAATTGTACATCAACGGCATCTGATATACAAAAAAAGTAATGAAGTTGTTGCGCCTGGAGCGCGTGTCAACACGCTTATCTGGTGAATAGGGTTGGAGTGGGGATATGCTCTCTAGGTGGTAAACGAACGAGGCCAGTAGTGTTGTATTATTTAACGTGGGAGTGTCAGTCTTTAAAATTATGAAAATGACTCATGTGTATAGCAATGCTGAGTAAATGGACATAATTCTTATTTATGTTGAAGTTAAACAAAATGCATTGGCAGCCTTACGCTTGTATGCGGATTGTTTTCCCGTCAAATCATGAAACGTTTACATCAGTGGTGCAACGTGAACGTGATACTGACTTACGTGCAAATCGTGGACGAGATGATGGTCCGCTTTTAATGAATTTATTCCAGTTAAAGTTACCACACTTTATGTACTTTGGATTAGTGTATGTCTATTACATTTCAATATGATTCTCCTATCTCTATTTTGAAGTTTTTGCAATTGTAATTGTTTGTTTTGATTGAACATTTGTCTTTTTAACATTTAACTTTTTATTGTTTATTCTTGATCTAGAGTTTTCCAAAAGTATTAAGGCGGATGGAGGCGGTGTGCTCATCACAGTTCGAAAAAATTTGAGTGTAGTAGTGTGTGTGGAATAGCAAAGCGCCGCTGAGGACTTATGGCTTATACTTATACCTTATCATATGGAGCAAAAGAAGTGCATTTATGTTGTGTATACTTATCTCCTGGTGATGAATATAACTTGCAGTCTATTTGACATAAAATCTCTAATGATTTTATATTGATCTGTGGTGATTTTAATTTAGGTTCTGTAAGCTGGGTAACATATTCTGTAAATAAACTATTTTATATTCCTACTAAAGTAGATGAAAAATCCTGTGATTTGATCAATATATTGTCTTTTAGTGAACTCGTGCAGTTTAATTCGTGTGCTAATACTAATGACTGAATGTTAGATTTACTTTTATGTAACCTATCCCTTGTTTGTGAAGACATGTTTAGTTTTTCTGTTAAGGATATCAACAGCTCTATTTGTAGAATGGCTTCATCCTAAAATAACTATATTTCAAATGATGATGGTAAGCCTCATTCAGCATCATTATCGTTAAACTCTTTTAAATACTCTGTTAAGCGCATGCAATTATGAGTAAGTTTGTATTTTAAATTGCACCTTTTTTGTTGTTCTTTTTACTCTTAAGGTTTAGTACTGTACTTCTTCCCGTTGTTTTACTAGGTTTTTAAATATTTGATAGTTGATGTACTTTTATATACCATGACTTTTCTTTTTGTTACTAAATTAGTGGAAACTATTGTGGGTCTGTGACTTGTTGTATTCCTAAATTGTAAAATAAATAAATTCTTAAATATTTTAATACTTGCTAAATTGTCATTAATTATTTTTTACCTCGATAAAACTCTTTATAAGCAACGCAGGCTAATATATCATCGGCAAATAGGCCAATTGAATGGTTTCCACCACTTTAAAAAATTAGCTGTAAATACAGTAAGATTCACAAAAAGTCGATAATAGAAACTTTTTGATTATGTCAATTATTTAATTTGAGCTCCTCGCTAACATCATCAGGAATTTTGGAAAGTAGTTTTGTAGCTGATCACCTTTTAAGTATTTTATCTTATATATTGAAAGTTCAATAATTTTTGAGATATAGCACGATTTAATTAAAGATATTCAAACTCTATAATAATTGGAGGTCGTTCGGACCTATGATTGATCATATCCAGTTATAATTAACGGGCCTGTTAAAGGTAACTGGTGGGTTAATTAGAAATTTGTAGTTACATAACTTAACAACGATCACGTGACCCAGTTATGAAACTGCTTGGAATAATCTGCCGTTAAATGTAACTAGAGCTTTTTATTGGTCAGAAATTTCAATTTTATTTCTGGTAATTGACGTATGACATTTGGCATATTAATATAATGTATAATTTTATTATTTGTCTATAGCACAATTCAGTATCAATTTATTGCCATATCATAGTTTTACATAATTAGTAATATACGGTATTAATAGTTTGACAGTAAATACAACATAAAAAAAAACTAAAGTTTGTTCTAAGTGGGATTACAATTTTATACAATTAAGATTGCTATTCTGAGTATGATAGTGATACCTAAATGAATATTAACAAACAAAATAGCTATTTATGATATACGTGTTAAAAGTAAGATTTTATTTTGTGAGTGAAGATGATTTAACTTCACGAACAAAATAAAATCATTTTTAACACGTATACTACTATTTTTTCTACAAAATAATCGGAAGAACTTTAAACTCAATAAAAATAAGAAATCAAAGACAGATCGCAATGTTTATAAACCAAAATTTTCGTAGCAACCAGTACTGTTGTTAGTTACAGAAAAAACGCAAAAATATTGATAGAATTTTCAAGTAATATTATAAGTATAATGAATAATCTCGATAATGAGCGTAACGAATCCATCCCTGTTGAAATCGAAGAAGCCGCCAGTCGAGCAACATTGGAATTATTGCCGGCGAAATCAAAGGAACAGTACGAAATCGCTTATAGACGCTTTTCGGAATGGTGCAACATTAAAAAGGTCCCTGGGAAATGTAACGAAAGTGTTTTACTGGCATATTTTGAGGAAAAAGCCAAGATATGGAAATCGTCAACGCTGTGGTCAAATTATTCCATGATCAAAACTATGTTAAAAATAAAGCAAGATCAAGATATAAGCAAACATTATAAACTTATTGCTTTTTTAAAATGGAAGGGTGAAGGATATCAAGCAAAAAAGTCAGAAGTTTTGACGAAGACGCATATCGACAAATTTCTCACAGAAGCAGAAGACGAAAAGTATCTGATGATGAAAGTCACAGCAATAGTGGGTGTCTTCGGGCCGTGTCGCCGGGAGTAATTGTTTCAGATGACCATCGACAATATCGAATATTTGGGCACTTCGGTTGTTGTGACCATACCAGATACTAAAACAAAAGTGCCTCGGACTTTCAGTGTTGTTGGTGAATTCTATTTAAACTTTTTTAGAAAGTATATGGCACTCCGGCCACCCAACGCTGACCATAGACGACTTTTTCTTAAATATATGAAGAATAAATGTATGAACAATCCAGTCGGAATTAACATGTTTGGTAAAATGCCTGCCGACATTGCAGAGTTCTTGAATCTACCAAATCCTCAACTCTACACCGGACACTGCTTTCGTCGTTCATCGGCGACATTGTTAGCAGATTCTGGTGCAAATCTTACTACCATCAAGAGACTTGGAGGATGGAAATCTTCGATGGTAGCTGAAGGCTACATTGAAAATTCACTAGAACAGAAGAAGGAAATTGCGTGCCAAATACTTCCTACTGCTGCAACTACTAGCAAGACCACCAGTACTACCAGTAGTATTTCTACAGAAAATAGATGTGTCACACATGTTGACAGTAAAACCAACTTAAGTATGATGACTCCGCAGGGAATTACAATTTAAAATTGTTCTAATTTTACTGTAAATGTTAATAGTAATAACTAGTTAAAATGTTGGTTTGTACTTATTTAAAATAAAAAGTTGTTCATGTGTTTGTTAAAACGTTTTATTAATTTTCAAAACAAAATTTAAATAAACTTTGATTTACTTTTAACACGCATGTCAAAAAATGACATTTTTAACATCAAAAATGACAATTAAAAAGCCCACTTTTAACAGTTTTGTAGAAAAAGAAATATATATTATTACCTAATATTATTAATTATTATGAATAGGAGAAAGGCACAATGACAAAAGTTATGTACCTAGTTTTTAATTATTGGTGATAATTTAGATCATTCTCAAGTTAAGTAAGTAACTGGGAAAAATAAACTTGACAGGTGTGTCAATCATACGGATTTCTGATTAACCTACCAGTTACTGTTAACAGACCTGTTAATGCTAACTGGAATTTTATTATTATTTTTCTATAGCACAATTCAGTGTCAATTTATTACCATATCATAGTTTTACATAATTAGCAATATACGGTATTAATTAATAGTTTGACAGTAAATACAACCTAAAAAAAACTAAAGTTTGTTCTAAGTGGGATTACAATTTTATACAATTAAGATTACTATTCTGAGTATGATAGTGATATCTAAACGAATATTAACAAACAAAAAGAAATATATTTTATTACCTAATATTATTAATAATTAATTTATGAATAGAAAGAAGGCACAATGAAAATAGTTAGGTACCTAGTTTTTTATAATTGGTAATAATTTAGATTCCATAGAGAGTACCTAGGTATGAATAATATATTTTATCTTTTTTAAATATTATTTATATTAGGTAGGTATGTGTTTTTGACAATAATTTTTAATGGATTTCAGTAACACTGATAGGCTGCATCCTTCATTATCCTCCTATAATTATAATATATTGCAACATTGACTCCACCAAGGCGTAGTAAATTGTAGTTAGCACAGTAGCACAGATCGCATGCCTAAAGGTACATTTTTGATTACCCACGTAAACTGTGTATAAATATTGAATATGTGCATCCAGATTTTACAAGTTTTTGATCCTGATAAAGTTTTCTGCTCTTCCTTTTTACATTCTGCTTCCACTCTGCATGAATCTAAAATAATTTAAATAATTGTATCAATCAGTTAATATGAAATATTTCACTTACCTACCACCACTGTTGGGGATTTGTTTGCGGTTCATACACTAAAGAATTTATATGTACTTAAAAAATTTGCCGAGGTACCTACTTATATTAACATGCGTTGGGTTTACTTTGCTTCGCAATAATATTTTCTTACAGTTAATGAAATTTAGCATTTCTTCATATTGGCATTGGTTCATGTGCCCTAAACTTCTTGCCACTTGTACCCACTGTTAAGTACCTATGATTTAAATTTTGGCATATGAGTGATGACAGATGACGTACGTTAAAGAATTAACTGCCATGACAGGGTTTTCTGGCCATAATAACAGGCACAGATAACTGGTTGTTCGATCATAGCGATCTTTCCATTTCGGTTAAGAGCTCAGTTATGCCCACCCACTTATCGTAACTTAACTGTCATCGGTTACGCTAACTTGAATGTTTAATCATAAGCCTGGTTATCAGTTGTGGCCCTATTCGAGTTTATTTTCACACAATTATAAAGGTATGACGCATAATTTCTCAGATGAAGAACCTATGGACATGATGCTGGCATACGGAGAATCATATCAAAATTCAGTAACAGCAACCCACCTTTATGGCCAAAGGTTTTCCTATAGATATCATTCGATTCGTAAAACCTTTCTACGTGTGGTTCAGCGGGGTAGAGAAACTGACAATTTGCGGCCGAAGCCTGGGTAACATGGGAGAGTCATTAGAAATAGGCAAATTTTGAACATCAGGGAAGAGATTTTAAATGCCGTCAAGTAGAAACCTGACATAAGGACTAAGACAATTGCAGTGCAATTTGGGATACCATATTCCACAGTCTGGATAACCTTGTGATACGACTTACTCTATCCTTTTCACGTGCAGCTGGTACTAGCCTTACTTCCAAGGCTTTGCGGGTGGTTGTTACATCAGTAGCACTAAAACCCAAACTACCATCAACATTTTAGTTACGGCAATTTTCACATATTCAAAATTTTCACAACACGCATTATCGAACATTGTAAAATTCGCACACACACTTTAATCAACGATTTTCTGTATCTAAATGTGTTGGCTGTAATTGTGAACAGAGTACTTATTGGCCCGCTCATTCTGGGTATTTGGTTAACTGGTGCTCTTTATTTGTGCTTAATAATTTACCGGTACTCCTCAAAGAAGCTAATCTCAACGTTAGACAACATATGGGGTTTCTTCACGATGATGCTCCACCACATTTTGTGCGACTAAGGCGACAACGTTTGGGTGCCCGACTCGATCGCCCGACCTAAATCCGCTATACTTTTATTTTTCGGGTCACATAAAAACTGTGTTGTATATTGCCGAAGTTAACACTAAACGAGAGTTGCAATTTTATGAAATTGACGATCTTTTATTTTTATTTGAAAAAAATGGTATGTCCGTAACTGAAAAATATTTTTTTTTTCACTATGCGTCATTAGTTTATTTAACTATAATTTTACAAGTTTATGAATATAGTTTAAGAATTACTCTGTATAATAAGCACCGAGCGCAATCGCTGGGCTGAAATAAAAAAATGATAAACATACCTATTGTGAGTCAATCAAGTATTGTCTCCTTTTAAAACATTTCCATTGCATTATAATGAACCTAGTCATCAGACTAACCTTCCGAATGGCAGGAAATGAGACATACTATCCTCGTGCGTGCGGAAAATTCAGAGCCATTTATGGGCAACCAGATTTATGAAAAGTTGAACGGTCAGTGAAGGTGGTTTCCCGGAGGATCAGAAAAACGGGCCTGGCCCTACTAAATCACCTCCTTCTGAACGCGCTAAACCCCCATGGATCTTCATTAGGGCTCCGCGTGCGTTATCTTTCAGTCGGCGAAGGTGCTGAGGCGCTGAAACGCGGATATATTTCAGCGAAGTTAATTTTTCCTCACCTGGATCGTTTGTTCATTAACCACATACGTACCAGAATTCCTTTAATATATTTCCACGAGAAAGTGCGAAAGCTTTAAAGACACATTGGCCAGAGAAAAATAAGACAAAACAAAATAAAATTCCTGTACACAGGGTGTAGCAGGCAATTTAAGGGGTGATACTAGTCGAAAGAATAATGTGTCAAATTCATGTAACATTTTCTAAAAAAGTCAATATTAACGGAACCTCAACTTATTTCTTATAATTTGTTTTTTTGGCCATAGCTTTTTTAAAACTGTAGTGATTTTTTCCAAATTTAGTACACTTGCTACTTTCATAGAGAACAGGGTAGAACGTGTACGTGTCAGGTGGAGATATGGTCATAACTTTTGTTTTTTATTTTTTTTTAATTTTCATGGCATTCCTTTAAATAATGCAAGTTTGTCTAAAAATTTGATACTCTTACTTGAAGTCAAAAAAAAACAACCGTTTGTGAGAAACTCGGAGAAATTTTTTGGACATACTGATCTTATTTCTTTTACGTTTCCAGAGACATATGATAAGGTTAAAGTAAAGTTTCAAAGTCAAACGTCAGGGAAGCTAAATCGACGACATTGTTACAGTTTTATTTCAGATTTATTCGTGACTATTCTTAGGTCAGCCTGGTAAGAATAATAAAAAGGATATACAATGTTTTTATAAAAGTTTATTCAGGAATAATTAATTTATAAATATAATAAATATATTTCCACCCATATCGTCATAGTACTTACGTATACTCGCGCCAAGAATTCAGACGACTTACGTCATACAAACAATTGAATAATTCATTATATTTTTATCAAAATATTTAAGAAATTGCAACTGAGAGTAATAAAACTATATACTATACTAAATGTTTGCATTATATATTGCACGAAATTGGAAAAAATTGTTGATTTTAACGCGACCAAATATCGAAAATTACGTTGACAATAAAGACAATTGCCTAATGTCAACCATGACGTAAGACGTCTGAATTCTTGACGCGAGTATATGTATTTAGGACTTTTTTAAATTTTCATTTGTCAAATTTAAATAATCTCGTACTCTATGGATTAAGGAATTTTGTGAGTTCTTGTTTTTATGAACTTCCTTTTTCTGATGAGAGGCACCATGTTGAATTTAGAAAGACATTGAAGTCTTTAGGAAGCTTTTGCTGATATAATCCCAAGAAAAAGTTGCATCCGGAACTATAATTTGTGGTAGATAGCTAGTGTCTACTTAACAGCGATAGCTGGATTTTTAAAAGTTCTTGTGCACACAAAATTTTGTCACCGTGTGCCTTCATTGGGAGATCACACTTTTTGGCCACCTAACACTTTTACGATAAGTCCTTAATACTTCATATAATCAAACAACCTAGTCTTCCGTTATCGTGCAATCGTCTATCAATAAATGTTCTTTTATACTAACAAACTACATACCGTTTTCATATGTCCGAGCATTTCGACATACATTTAGCTCAAAGGCTCTTCTTTACATTTTGGCGTCAACTACAAATATATCTCATATAGGATCGTTAGTATCACAGCTAGCCACTGGCTTCAAACCTAGTACCATCTAAAATCGGTATCCCTAAATACTCGCTAGAAGTTAATATACTCCTGGATTCCGCCTCACGTACCTACAACACGCACAGGGTGATTTAGTTACACCTGATCGAATCTACCACCCATTTGTATCGACATCTACATATCCAAAGACAGGGCATCGAGGGATATTATAGTTGCTCCTCAGAGCAGCGAGCAACAACAGGCAACGTAGAACCTATAGCTATTTTCTCCTCCCATTATAAATTCTTCATTATACTTGCTACCTTAGTATCTAGTTTGTGACTGCTATATTGCATGCCTTGATTTCTTGTCAACATCACTCTAAAATATTTCCTTATCTATTAGTTTAATTTACTATATCTTATACAACCAATTCTTTAACTTAAAAATCTTTACATTAACATATTAGTTTACTTTATTTAGACATACCATTTCCAATTAAAAAGTTACTGTTAATTTGGTGTACTTCACTCCTGCAATAAAAATTAGCATTAGTTAAATATCTTACATAAATACTAATTTCATTTCTGAATCCGAGGTAAAGCTTAAACTTAATTTTTATGCAATTATTTGCGAACCATCTGAATGCAGATATGCACTCAGCGGGCGTTCACTATTAAATAAATTAGATTGCCTGATAGGCACGTTCGAAATATATTACTGTGCCATTCTGATTAAAGAGTCTCAGCCGGACATTTATGCAAAATTAAAATTAGTTAAAGAAAAATTTAAACAATTTTCTAATTTTTTTATTTAGCTGTTTCTCGCTCACATTCGAACCCATCATCATTTAAAATTGAAAACCCTGAGAACGAAGATGACAACGTGACGATCAGTCCGAAAATTGTTCTACCAAGGTTAGAATAAATTAGTTATACAGGGTGTCCGGAAATTATACGTCAAGACTTCAGGAGGCGATTCCTCACAAAAAATTAGGGTCACGAAGTCCTATAATAATTTTTCGAAAACTCAATATTAACGGAGATACAGGGTGTTAAAGTTAAAATTTTATTTTCGATATTTGTAAATAACTTCTTAAGAAATCCAAATATTTACATAAAATTTGTAAATCGGTGGTTTTTGCAGACGAGAAATTTAAATATATTTCTAATTTTGACGTCACTAGTAGAGGGCGCCACTTGTAGCACACCATGTTTTTTTAAATGGCAGAACTTTTTTGCAGCTTAGTGTATCCATCTGACTATAGAAACAATCGATTCTCCTACCTGTTGTATCTGAAAAAGGTATACCCTGTTGAAGTCGTTAGAAGTAACAGTTTTCGAAATAATCCTATTTGAAATATTCAGTGCACCGATTGAAAACTGTTATGGTTTCTGGTAAAGTGCCTTTTCTACTGAAAATGCAGCAAAATGTTACTTGAAAAATTTGTTCAGAACGGTAAATTATGGGGACGTGCAAATTTTCAAAAAGATTCAAAAAAATTAAATGTCAATTTTCTTACAAATGGTTGTTTTTTTGACTTCAAGCAACAGTTTCAAATTTTTAGGTAAGCTTTCATTCTTTAAAGGAATACTGTCAAAATCTCAATAAAATTAAAAACAAAAAAGTTATGTTCATTTCTTTACCTGTACGTACCCAATCTGCCCTTTCGGGTGCTGAAATTTCAGAAATATTTTATGTGAAACTGTGGCAAATGTGTGCAAAATCATTCCAGTATTAGAAAAGCCAAAAAAAATCAAATAAAAATATAACTTTGAGGTTACGTAGCTCCGTTAATTTTTTGAGAAAATGTTACATAAACTAGATATAATACATTATTTTTTCGGATAGTATCACTCCCTAAATATTTTGCGCGGAGTTTTCGGACACCCTGTATTTTTCACCGCTTTTACTATTCATCTTTTGTCTCGGAAGCATTGCAATAAAATTATATTTCAATTAATCGCTATAGGTTTTTTGATTGGCCACCATCTGGTTTATTTCCACATACATGATATTGTTACGGGCTTCCTAACCCGACTGTTTCTTTTAGCAGAAAAACAAACAGTTAATTTTTATTGATATTTATTAAACACTCTGTACACTACTGAATACTAATTACGACTCAACTAAACACTATTTCACTTTGAAACTCCAGAAAATTTCCAACTAAACACTCCAATTCAAGACTGACTGACTCCGCCGTTTATTCTTCTTTTATGGACCAAACGAATATTCCAGGTATTTTCTAGCAGCTCTAGATCCATTTCTCAAACGATTTTCGTCGATTCTCAATATTCCAGTCGCGCCTCGATACACGGCATTATTTGGTTTGTTTTCCAGCATCGCGTAGGGCGATCGGAGCAATCTAGCATTTTGCGATACCACAATCATCTTATTGGGTGCGAGCGGGGCAAATTCTGTGATAATATGTTTCATATTACACGGAAAGAAAGCTATACTAATATCAAGATTAATATACTTATTCCAACACTAGCTTAGTTTCAGTATTCCTCAAGTATATCTACGTTATTGAAAGATGAACTTATTTTTGTATAAGATTATACAGGGTGTCCAGAATATGAGTGTCTTAATTTTGCTGTATGATGAATTATGCAAAACACATTTGACTTAACAATTTTTTTTCTTTGACCAACGGTAACTGAATTATGACAGCAAACAGGTCTTGAATATGTGACAACGTGGCTCACATACCATGTTAGGATTGCTATGTATTTATAGATAATAATTTCAAATAGATACACTTAAATATACGTATATACTGTGAATGGATTCCTTAGAACTGTTTTCACAACACAGAATAATAGTTGCAAGTGTCCAAAATGACTTCTGTTGCTTGCAAGAAGCGTTTACTGTGCAAACGTTTCGTAGCCAGAGTTTTATCTAGATTTGCTATAAATTAACATGTCATGCAGCTGATCGTGGTTACTATAGATTGATACATTTTTGTTTATGTATACCCACAAGTATAAAAGAAAAATTAAAGAACAATGAAGCGTACTACTATGACTAGGTTATCAGCAGCAGCCTGACACATTGCAACGTTGTCGCACATTACAGTTTTAACGAGTTTCTCGGAAATTCAGTTGTTTACTACTACTACGAACATATTACGTTGTTGTTATATATTTTTAGACAAACTATTTGTTATAGACATTTTTTTCATGAGTGTTGCATTTGGTTAGATAGATAAAATAAGCCCTTAAAATTAATGCACTCATATTCCAGACACTCTGTATATTTTTCATTTAAGAATAAAAATCTCTTGATATTAATAAAACTACTATATTTAATATGAAATAAAGTTATGTTTGTTTAAAGAATTGTTTTGTTTTATTAAGATAATATGTATTGCTTGAATCAACAATTATTGTTATTTTCAAAATAAAATTATGTTTTCTTTATTTTATGTGACTTGAAAAAAATACTGCAAATATTTAAAATAATATTAAATAATTTTGAATAAAGTAAATAATAACATTGCATTAAGAAGAAATAAAGCTAAAGTATATATAAATAGTACTTCAATATTCTTACTATACAGTGCTTTCGAAAAGTAACGAATAAATTCATTATTTTTGAAATTGAAAAGTTTTCGAAATAATACCGTAGCACGTCGATTTTGTTTTTAAAAAAGGCACTTTTTGACATGTGACCCATATTTGTGACGTCATCGTTGTTCAAGATATGACGTCATCGACGATTTTTTTATATAGCAACCTCCAATTTTGACCATGCCATTTGACCATGCGTTTCTACATACATGCATACATCATGAAAAACTATGGTGTTATATAACAAAAATTTCAAGAACATAATGTTTGAAGATTTTAAAATTTAATTTTCTCAATACTGTGCACCTCCCCGTTATGCAACACCTATCCGTGCTTTTTAGATAAGCTGTTCCCGAATCGTTGGATAGAGATTATTTCTTGTAAGGATACTTAGAAAGCAAAGTATACGTTACTAGACCGGTTAATTTAGAAGATTTAAAAGCAAGAATTCGTCACGAGATACATCGTATACCTCCTGAAGTTATTGATGTCCAAAAAGAATTTATTAATCGTCTTGGCTACTGTCAGGCAGTCAATGGTGCACAATTTGAACATTTAATTTAATCGATCTTTTACATAATCATTATCATTTTCAATATTGTGAAAATTAAATTTTAAAATCTTCAAACATTATTTTCTTGAAATTTTTGTTATGTAACACCATAATTTTTCATGATGTATGTATGTAGAATGGCACGCTCTTTCAAATGGCATGATCAAAATTGGGGGTTGCTATTTAATGAAATCGATGAGGTCATATCTCGAATAACGATGACGTCACAAATGTGGGTCGTATATCAAAAAGTGCCTTTTTTTAAAAACAAAATCGATGTGCCAGGGGATTTTTTCGAAAACTTCTCAATTTCAAAAATAATGAATTTATTTGTTACTTTTCGAAAGCACTATGTATTGTACTCCTTTCTAGAGTAGTTAAATAATTACTCTACTCGCCTTTTGTTCTTATTAATTCTTCTCAGTATGCCATAGGAGACGAGGCAACCGACGGCTTATCAGACAGGAGGAGCCCTGAGTAGACGTAATGCAACACGTAACTACATCTTGTGGCCACATGCTGAACCTGATGGACCACCTACACACACAACTTTAATACAATTTGTAGTAAATAATACTACAATAATTTTAGTAATTATCACAATAAGTATTAATAGCATCTATAAATATTATTATTTTGCACTACAGCTGTATTTAAATTTTTATGTTATTACAAATCATTTTATGTCATATATTACAAAATATCAATAATTTTAATTCATGCAAATCTATAAACCTACAATTTAAGAAAGAGTAAGCTGTTCTATTATTAATAATATTTTATTCACATTTTAGCAAAATATTATTCTATAACCTAAATTTAATGTTATTTTGAGAAAGAAAAGTGTTTGTTAAGTATAAGAATGCTTAGATATCAAGAATATGTAAATATATATATTAAATATACTTTGCTACTGAATTAATACATAGTTCTCTACTGATTTGATTTATTTCCCAACTGAATTCTAACTGAGACATTTAAAAAGCTATTACAATATCTGTAGTAGCTTTTTTATAAAAACATTGAAATCCTTGTGATAAAATAGTCAAGGCATGCACGTTTCAGTTTTCCGATAAGTTTCAGTCAAATCTAACGTGTTCATGTGACCTTCAGGGTTTTATGTACTTTGGTTCCGAAATTAATCGTTTCCAAAATTTTTTGTAAAAAAATATTAAAGCTCTATTTAGTTTCGTTGTCAAAATTTTAAATCCTTATCAAAATGTTAAATCATATTTGCACATTTTTTGATAGGTTGTCTGATTTTGATATTTTGTATATTGCTTGTTTGTAGTAATCTATTACTAAAAATGATTTCCCTACAATCTTACCAGAAGTGACACTTGTAACATTTTTTTTTTATCATTATAAATAAAATTTTATGACTTAAGAATCTATAACTGATATAAATTTGTTCTACCATCGTTCTCGGTAAGAAGTTAAACTCAGTTCATGGATATCATTTGTGCAGCTAATAAATGCTATTCAAATTAATTATTGGAATTTTACGACGGCAGTCATACAGTAATAGTTTCTTGCAAACTCTTACATTGTTGTCCTATGAAACTTCAAATAAATAGAGAATATTGCTTAATTGCATGTTTATTTCATTGAGTTGTGTCCGTGTTATACAGGGTGATTCATTAAGAATGGGCAATCTCTGAACTGGAGATACTACACACCAAAATATGGCGATTGAGCCAAATATGCCTTATCCGAATGTTGCTGGTTTAAAAAATACAGGGTGTTCAATGCTAGAATTTTATTTTGAAATATTTCAATAACTTTGAAACCTATAAGAGTATTAAAAAAATGGCACAATTATGTTTTTTGGCATGGCAAATAAGAATTTTTAACTAATTTTGACGTCACTAGTAGAGGGCGTCACTTATGGCACAGCATGTTTCTTTTAAATGGCAGAACTTTTTTTGCTGTTTAGTGTATCCATCTGTCTTTTGAAACAATCGATTCTCCTACCTGTTGTATCTAAAAAAGGTATACTTTGTTGAAGTCGTTAGGAGTAACAGTTTTCGAAATAATCCTATTTGAAATATTCAGTGCACCGATTGAAAACTGTTATCGTTTCAGGTAAAGTGCCTTTACTACTGAAAATACAGCCAAATTTTACTTGAAAAAGTTGTTCCGAACGGTAAATTATAGGTATGTGCAAAATTTCAAGAAGAAGCTTTTGGAAGATTTAATAACTTTGTAAATAAGAGTCAGAACTGGCCCAAATCGGGTTCTAAGGAGTTTTCGAGGACGCTGATCACGATTCAAATTGACCCACAATCGACCTGGAGCTCAGGATCGCCGATGTACGTCATCTCCGTGGGACTCTCCCAAAATTCACACGGGGAAAGAAAGAAACTCGGCGACCGGGAGTTTTTTGGGTCGCTGAATTCAAATGTGTCATCGGCGAACCCTCGGACACCTGGTGCGTCGGAACCTGGTAAGGTAAAGTTACAGTTAGATTGTATTTGATTTGAGTTCAATAAGAAATTTTTAAACGCCAATTACATAAATATTGACTTTCTATTCATTTGATTTCTTTCCTCCTCACATAATTTAACTAGAATCAACAATTCCACACAGCTATTGCAGTATTGACGCCAGTCTCTAAGACATTAGGTTTGATTGACATTCATGGGAATGACATCGATGTCAAGATATAGGTTCCGGTGCACCAGGTGTTGGGAGGGCCGTTTTCGACGTGAAATTTGGATTCAGCGCCCCAAATAACGTTTCCACAATGATTTTCGAGTTGTTTTTGGCAATCTTGTTAAGAAAACTCTCGGAGATGACATCCAGGTTTCGGTGTACCAGGTGCTTGCCGATACCATATTTCAATTCAGCGACCCAAAAAACCCCAGGGCGACGATTTTCTCTCCTTTCCCCCGTGAATTTTGGAAGAGTCCCACGGAGATGACGTTCGTCGGTGTTTCTGAGCTCCAGGTCGGCTATGGGTCAATTTGTCATCATAATCGTGATCAGCGTCCTCAAAAACCCCCGAGAACCCGATTTCAGCCAGTTCTGACTTTTATTTACAAAGTTATTAAATCTTCCAAAAGCTCGTCTCAAAAAATGCATTTTTTTAATGCATTTTCGGCTGCAGCAATGCAATTTTCGGTATGTATAAGATACAAATTAGATACATTTTTTATAAAAAAAATTTGGAAGCGAATGCAAAAAGAAGCAATCCGATCCGTTTTACTGCAAAAAATTCCGAACTTTTGGCCTTTTTAGTGCTTCATTGCCTCGACTAGTATGAAAACCAAATTTTGTTGGTTTTCAAACTAACGTTGTTTAATAATTAAGCAGGCATGATTACCATGGATATATCAACTGAGAAGTTTGTAAATAAAAGTATCAAATTTATTAATTTGTGAAAATGTATAAAAACCTGGAGAGAAGTGAGATTTCAGACGATTTGTTACAAAACACATGCCACATTACTACCAACAAAGTCGGAACCAAAGTATAAAAAAGAATATTTCAAATGTCTGCAGTGGCTGAAAGCTAACTGTATTGAAAATAAAAATATAAGTGAAACTATAATGTTGGCTTACTTTCAAGTACTAGTATAAGTGATATAGATTTATTTTTCTTACAATGTGAATCGTGCAGTCCTAATTCTCTCTGAACTAAGTGATCCATGTTAAAATCAATGATGACAATTTATAATAATACATGTGGGAGAAAGTTTCATGAACTGGAAGCGTTTTTTAAACGAAAGAGGAAAGGCTATGAGCTAAAAAAGTCTGAAGTGTTTCGTAGGGATGATATTGTAAAATTTTTGAAGGATGCTTCCGATAAGAAACGTTTACTACATAAGGTAATGCATTAAACTATAAGAATTATACATTTATTGCTCTATTATATAAGTGGTTCTGATTATTTCCCGGTCCGTTGGGTTCAGACTTTTGAATATTCCGGAATGTAAAACAGAAATCCATAAGAAATTTACAACTGTAGAAAACGAGTTCTCTACATTGGATTGGGAGTGAGGAAGTATATGTATTTATGTCCGTTGGGTTCAGACTTTTGAATATTCCGGAATGTAAAACAGAAATCCGTAAGAAATTTGCAACTGTAGAAAACGAGTTCTCTGCATTGGGTTGGGAGTGAGGAAGTATATGTATTTATGTCCGTTGGGTTCAGGCTTTTGAATATTCCGGAATGTAAAACAGAAATCCGTAAGAAATTTACAACTGTAGAAAACGAGTTCTCTACATTGGGTGTGAGGAAGTATATGTATTTATGTCCTTTGGGTTCAGAATGAGTTTTTCTAACGTATCGCGAAAAGCGTTGCACAGTTCAACCCGTTGGAAAAAATACATTTGGAAAAATGCCAAGTAAAATTGCTAGTTTTTGAGGTTTGCAAGATCCAGAAGCTTTCATGGGATATTACCTGCGGAGGATTTCCGCGACTGTATTAGTCAATGCAAGAGCAAATATGACGACATGAAAACATGGTAGATGGTGAAGTTCAACGGTAGCAGAAGAGTATTTGGCCAGCAGCCTGGAATTGAAAAATAAAACTGCAATAATGTTGGCTGGCATATCCCATGAAAGAAGTGGAACACCAACTTCATGTTTGACTACAGTCATAGGCAGTGGTAACAGTTCAATGGAAAATTCTTGCAATTCGGGAAATAATGTCAGTAGAAAATTCGACAATTGTCGGTTTGTAATATATATTGTTCTGTAAATACATTAGAAGGAGTTAGGGATTTATAACTACTTAGTATAACTCCCAAGGGAGTTATCAATATATTTATTGATACGGCAACTAGGGGTTTATTTGTTTATAATGTATCATTATGAAATATAAATCATATTAACGTCCTTTAATAAATAATAGATGTAAAGTTGCATGGGCGATAAAATCAACGAGCGTTTTTGGACAGCTAAATAAAATACATCTCTGTTGTAAGTAATTGACTCAGGTCAGGAAAGTAGTCTCAACAACATTTATTTTTAAAACCTGGAGAAACAAACACGATCGTACGTTGTTATATATTTGTGTTGAAACAAGCTGAAGTAACGAGAGAAATACGGGAAAAACAAAATAAGCGGGCGAACTTCCTGATACGTGTGTAATAAGCGAGCAGTTTATATAAAAACAAAAGGCAAGGTACTGGGATACACTTCGAGAAGTTTACTCAACGATAATTTTAAATGTATTTTCTTAATTTTATACGTATAGGCATGTAAGATATCTATCTTGACAAAAAAAAACATTAGTACGGAAAAACGAGGAATAGTGATTGCATTTCATTTGAAGGTCACAAATAGAGGATGTCTAGAAACTAGTGGTCAAAAATGATGGAGCATACAATGAGAGTCAAAATAATGTTAGTAAGTCATATATACATTTTTGTTCTATCTGACTTCATTATGGATATACAGTATGCGCCAAAAGTATGTAATAAATTCAATTTAAACGAAACAATTATTTTTTGGGAAAAATCCTCGAACAGGTCGATTTTTAATTTAAAAAATACATATTTTAGCGTAAAATGCGATTTTCAAATGTCATTTGTTTTCGAGTAATGACGTCATCGATTTTTTTTAAATGGCAACATCCAACTGGCAATTTTGTAAATATTCCAAAACCTGGACGTCCAAGCATCAATGAAAATCAGAAACAGAACATTTTGGTAAGTATGGTGGATAATCCTCATAATTCTTCACGGTTGGTTGCATTAAACAATGACACTAGTCAGAGCACAGTGCTACGTATCTTGAGGAAGGAAAAATATCATCCCCTACAAAATTCAACTTGTGCAGGAACTCAATGAAGATGATCCCGATGTCCCGATGATGTGTGATTTATGTCAAGGAAATAGAAATTTACACCGGCAAATACTTTTTTCAGATGAGGCCACATTTTGTCTGAATGGTACAGTAAACCGTCAAACTTGCAGATACAGAGTCGGGAAAATCCTCATTGGATGACAAAGGCACATACCCAACACCCTCAGAAATTAAATGTGTGGGTTGGTATAGTTGACGACAGAATAGTAGGGCCTTTCTTCTCTGAAGGAACCCTTACAGGTCAAAGATATTTAGAGTTTCTAGAAAATGACCTTGTTCCAGCCCTTGCAGTAATTTTTCCTAACGATAATGACCCTGGCATTCCTGACGATACCATATGGTTTCAGCAAGACTGTGCACCTCCGCACTATGCGCGTCCTGTACGAGATTTTTTGGACAACTGTTTTCCTGGGACACCTCCCAGGAAAACAGACGATCCACCGATCGGCAGACGCGGACCGATAGAATGGCCTGCAAGATCGCCAGATCTTACACCTACAGATAAAATTTACGTTTTCTAACATTCAATCGTCATTTACTCGAAAACTTTCCTATGTACGAGGGCAAAATTTTAGTACTGTCTGATAGAGAATTAAACGATCTTTTAAAAAAAAATCGATGAAGTCATTATTCGAAAACAAATGACATTTGAAAATCGCATTTTACGCTAAAATATGTATTTTTTAAATTAAAAATCGACCTGTTCGAGCATTTTTTCCAAAACATAATTGTTTCGTTTTTATTGAATTTATTCCATACTTTTGACAGAACTTCCAAGTAAATAGTTAAATATTAAATTTCAGTCATAATTTCTAAACCGTTACCTTCAACCACAAATTTGGGTGGTATACTCGCGTCAAGAATTCTGACGCGAAAATTCCATTTGTTTTCTGCTTACTTGGCTTCACTTATATTACCATTTAATCCATTTCAAACCTCGGCAGAATGTAGCTGTTGTGAGCTTAAAAATTATATATAAAAAATGAACTGAAGCATTAATTTGACTGGAAAATAGTATTTTTAATAAAAAAGAAGGTAAGTTATTATATAAATTTGACGTAATTTTCTACTATTGCGGTCTTTTTCTTACTTTCTTCTGTCCTTTTGTTTAGATGTAATTGTTTCCGTAATAACTTTTTAAGAAATGTTTTAAACATTGAAGATGTGTATAATTCCGAAACGTACTTAGTTTAATCTGATGTTTTTTGTGTAATAAATGAACAGTTGCCCAGCAAATTTGTTGGTGATTTTTTTATGTTGAGTTATGGTCAGAAAAGTTGCGATAAAAAAAAATTCTAAAATTCTTATACTTTCCGAGAAAAAAAATTAATGAAGTTCTAGTAGTTTTAACCTTTACATCGGTGGACTGATGTAGCCTCTAGCCAGGCGATTTCAAGTATCCGACTACTTATCGTATAAACTTTTTTGTGATGCACGTATTTATCTGAAGATTGGAGAGATGCTTTGATTATACCAATAATAAAAAAGGGAGATGCAACATACTGGAGAAGCTATAGGGGTATATCATTGTTAGATATAGGGTATAAAATTATGGCAATGTTAATAAAACAGAGAATAGAACCTACAGCAGAACTACAAATAGGGGAGTATCAAGCAGGTTTTAGAAAAGGAAGGTCAACAACAGACCACATCTTCATGGTGAAGGAAATTCTTACTACATACTATGAGTATGGGATCAAAGCAATGGTTTTATTCGTGGACTTCAAGAAAGCATATGATTCGATCAAAAGGAATAAACTAAGTAAAATTTTGAAACAATTTGGGATACCAACCAAACTAATTAGGCTATTGAAAATGACCTTAGAAAATACTAAATCCAAAGTACGAAAAGGTGAATGTTCGGAAGGCTTTACTATTGATACAGGACTGAGACAAGGAGACCCACTCTCAACGCTTCTTTTTAACTTAGCACTAGAAAAGGTCATAAGAGATATTCAGTTGAACAGAGAAGGACATATATTATTTAAAAGTCATCAAACTGTAAGTTATGCAGATGACGTGGCTATTATTGCTAGAGATAGTAGGGAATTAGAAGAAGTAACGATAAAACTTGTGGAGGAAGCACGTAAAGTGGGATCGCAGATAAATCAAGAGAAAAGTAAGCTTTTGAGAATAGAAGAACAAAAAAAGGATACCAATTTTAAATTGAGAACAGAGCATGGAGAGATGGAGTTTGAGGAAGTTCAAGAATATGTGTATTTGGGGGCGCTAATAACAGCTAACTGTGGTGAGGAACAAGAAATAAATAGGAGAATAATAAAAGCAAACAGAAGTTCGGCAGCAGTCAACCACTTATTGAAATCAAAAAATTTGTCCAGAGGAGTAAAATTTAGAATGTATAAAACAATTTTGAGGCCGACAGCTCTGTATGGTAGTGAAACCTGAGTTCTCAATAAGAAGTCAAGAGAAAACCTTTTAAGGTGGGAAAGGAAAATCTTAAGGAGATTTTTAGGGGGTAAGAAGACGGAGGAAGGCTATGTAAGGAGAAACAATGAGGAAATATATGCAATGTACCAACCAATAGACGAATTTGTAAAAGCCAGAAGAGTGCAGTGGCTAGGGCATCTAGAACGTATGGAAGATGAAAGAGCAGTTAAGAAAATAGTAGGGAGTAAACCTAACTACAAGAAAAAAAGAGGTAGACCGAGGAAGCAATGGAGAGAGGCAGTGGCAATAGATCTAAGGGAGAAAAATGTAACGGATTGGAAAAGAAAGGCGAAGGACAGAATGGAATGGAGGAGAATAACACAGCTCTGGGCCTAAATATATATACGTCTATAACAGCTTGTAGCTGATGGATATCATTTTAATTTCTGGTGAAGTGAAAATACTTTAGCAGAACGATTTCCCGGTAAACATGTTCCAAATACAGCTACTTTTACAACGGTGTGCAGTGAAGGCAAGTGTAGTGCAAATGTTGGAGTGACACGGGAAATTTGCAACCGAATCGTCTATGGCATATTGCAGCAGTGTTGCCGTATCATATACGAGCCTCAATTATATCCGCATCATGTACAGCATGCAGCCCAAGCATTAACACCAAGGTACTGGATGAGGAGAACCGGTACCATGGCCGCTACGATCTCCTGACTTTAAATTATTTTTATGGGGATATTTAAAAAATGAAGTGTATTCTACGGAATTACACCGGACGCTATTGATGATTTACGCAAACGTATCATAGCTGCTGCCAGTAACTTATAAGTTCAAAACGAACAAGAAGACGGACCTTTCTGTATAAAAATAGGTGTTGTAAAGTGTAATTTATTTCTTTCGTTGGGAATTTCTTTCAATTTTTAGTTTGGTTACCAATTATACGCCTTGGTTACGCCACTGCCATAGGCGGCGATATATTAGAAATAAAATAAATTATTTGTAGCGCTTTTTTCATTCGTAGGTTTTTGTTTCTTGTTTTTTTTTTGTTTTTACTGAAACACGTTGAGTTTCGACAGTTAGTGAAATCGTTGTGAAGAGTAAATCCTTTTTTGGCGGTTAATGCAATAATTTATAGTTTTGGCTTTTTCTTTAATTGGTAAAAGTGCAGTTGTGATAAAATTATAGAGTCACGAACAATTAAAGACGGTGTAAACTAACTGGATGGTGTTTAGAGAAGTGGTTCCTTTCAGCAATCCTTTTCTTCCTAATTTTCATCCCCATACTCTCTCCCAAAACACGATCGCTTGGAAAACATCGTCTGTTGGTAAGTTTTGTTATTTATTTATTATACAGTCTGCTGTAGTGATATAATTAGTAACGTCATTACGCCTTATCAGGTTTTACAGTGGATTAGTTTCTAGTGCCGTGCGGAAGTGTATTTTTAAATTATTTTTGCTCTTTTTGATTTTATTTTTACACATTTGTATTTGTAAGAGTTCGATAAGTTCTGAATCGCCTTGTATATCATTTGAATCATAAGAATTTTAAGCAGAATAAGTTTATGAAAAAGTATGTGGTATATTTCTTTAAATAAACGTAACTTTGGTGTATAACTTCAAAAATTTTACCTTCAGAAAAAACTGAGTACGCCATTGAATTCTAAGGGGAAAATATATGGGAATCGGTGACTAGACATTCTAACAGACGTATTTATTACAAGAGCAGTTAAAAAATGTGTATTTTTCAATTTGCCCCCAATTATATTATTGCTGAAATCATTTTCGGCTATCTTAATAATATCCGAGATACCCCTGAAACGCACACACTGTATATACAACAAGAGAGGGATAATGCGACATCGCTTAATATTCAGATACGAATGGCATAAGGTAAAGCTGCGTTATCCTTGTACGCTATCTGACGCACGTATCACCCCGACATAATGCCGTTCGGGCTTACGGCACTTATAATGACATTCGCATAAACGACATAAACTTAGTGCGTGTCGCCCCGACTCATCTTTGCCGTGCAGTTTCCCTCACGATCAACGCTAGCAGGAAATCTAGGGGGCCTCACCTACTGTCAAATGTTAATTGGAAATCTATCGGTGTGAGCGATGATTAGAATTGATAAAGATAGTGGAGCTTAGAGAACGCTGGAAAATACGGAATTAAAGTAGTGGATTACAGATAGACATTGTTCCTGGTATTATTTTTGATTCAAATTCCTAATGCTTTTATATTAATGAGAGTGGCAAATGTGGAAGATTATCAGTCAAAAAAAGTTAAAATAGTAAAAATTTTAAAGGAACGCCACATAAATACATACGAACAATTAATAAAACAAACAAATGTAAATATGAACGTTCAAAAACACTCAAGATGAAATATTCGATAGTAATAGTGGTAGTGGTAGTGGTAGAGGAAGTAGTAATAGTAGTAAATAGTAATAAATGTTCCAGCTAGGGCTGACTGGAATAAATATGTAAAACTAACTGAAGCCGTTTTTCGTGGTAGCGGCTGTAAGGTGGAGATTTATAGAGGAATGCGTAAAGGTGCGCTTAAAAATATAGAAGAGAAAGGACAGAGCAAAACTAGAAATACGTATGCGCTGGTAGCTGCAGCAACACAGGGCACGTATAAGCAGACTTTAGAAAACATAAAAGTGGGTCTACTCAGGCTGGAAACATTATTAAACGTATAAGAAGCAGTAGGGATGGACGAATACTTATCGTTACGGAAAGGAATGAATCGGAGTTAGAAAACTTTCGCAAGGTTATCGAGGAGGCATACAGTGAAATTGGTATCAAGAGGACTGGAGGGGATGAGAGAAAAAAGACCATATATATTAATGGCCTTGATGCACTAGCCAGCAGGGAAGAAATATTGGCAGTGGTTAAAAAAATATTGGTGAGATTAACGATGGGGAAATCAGTGTGAGTGAATTGAGATCCAAACCAAACAATTTGCAATCTTTCACAGTAACAATTCCTAAAAAGAAAGCCGAGTCACTTGTGGCTCAAGGTCAGTTAAAAATCGGTTTGGTTAGCTGGAGCATGGACAAGAAAGTGGTCGTATCCAGGTGTTATAGATGCTGGAAGCATGATCACATGGCGAGAGACGGTAAAGGTCCTGACAGGAAAAATCTCTGCTTTAATTGTGGATGTGGGGAGTATAAAGCTAGTTTGTGTGAAAAGGAAGCATCTGTGTCATCTTCGATGGAGCCAATCACATGATAGGTAGTGGCAAGTGTCTGAAATGTAGGAGAGCTCTAGCTGAGGCTAGGAGAGAGGGACAGCCTTACAGTAAAATTATAATGACTATTTTTCTTCAAATTAATAGTAATAGATCTGGGGTGGCACCTAGCAATGGACACTGTCGGCAAGTGTGGAACAAAATACGTCCTGACCAGTGAACCACACATAGCAACAGTCAAGAAAGGTGTAAAATGGTTTGTGGACAAGACAAATGACGCAGCTATTGGCTTTAGGAGCAAGTAGTGGGGTTTCAGCAACTGGTGCTGGTAACGGTTATGTGTGGGTGCAAATAAACGAAGTCGTAGTGTATAGCTGTTATATCTCACCTAACATAACGCTGGACAGTTTTGAAACGTTTATACGGGAGCTTGCGGAAGACATTAAAGTTAGAAATAATAAAAGAATTATTTTGACCGGGGACTTTAATGCTAAATCCTCTATGTGGGGTTCTAGGGTTGATGACGATAGGAGGGACATATTAAGTACTCTGTTCTATAAAATTGACATGGCACCGGTGAATGAGACGGGTGTTAGCACTTTTACTAGAGGAAACTATGGATCAACAATAGACGTTACGGCGGTCTCTGAAACGCTGGTTGGAGAAATCACGGGGTGGAGAGTTATGGAAAATGAATTTTCTTATAGTCCTCACCATTATATTTCATTTAGCCTTAGGGGCTACGACAGACTGGAAATATCATTATGAATAAGGACCGACTGAAACATAAACTAGTTACAGCTATAGAAGGAGTAAATGACATTACAGCAGTAACGCTGTCTGAAATATTGCAGAATTCATATAGGTCAACAACAAAGTCAGAACTAGCAATGGCCGTATCCCATATAGATGGAATGATCAGATAGGAGAACTGAGACAGAAAACTGTCAAGGCGAGAAGAAATTTTACCAGAATAAGAATAACACGAGTCCAAAAACAATTGGCGCAGCTCGACAGGAGTATTGCAATATAAAGAATAAATTAAGAGCAAAAATTAATAAAAGTCAAAGAGAGTGCTGGACGGACCTAGTTAAAAATATTGAGACCGACCCATGACGGCTACAAGATCCTAGCCAGAAGCTTACAGATAAGACATCCTCAAGTCGTTGGAGGAAAGGAAGGTGTGGGTGTAGAAGTTGTTCCCCATCGCGGATAGAGAGATAGGATGGACTAGAGAGAGGCTAAATGAAGCTGAAACGTTCTCAGAGGAAGATCTCAAACTGACGGCTAGCAGAATTAAGAACAAAAGAGCACCAGGGTGTGATGGAGTGCCGGCGGAGGCGGTGACAATTATGGTGAAAGTAATAGGACACAGTACTCTAGGCATTTTGAACTCACTTTATGCATCAGCAAGGTTTCCTAAGGTCTGGAAGTCTGCTAAGTTGTTACTAATTGAGAAACCGATTAAGCATGGAGAACAAAGACCATATAGACCTATTGGCCTAATAAATACAATGGGAAAGTTATACGAGCAGTTAATTAATGCCAAACTTACTAATGCTTTGGAAACGGAAAAACTTCTGTCTGATAGACAATATGGTTTCCGGGAAGGTAGATCGGACTGTTGATGCGATTCAGAGAGTAGTTGCAAGAACGAGAGAGGCAAATTATAGAAAGCCAAGAGAGAGGTGTATTTTAACTCTTATAGACGTGCAGAATACTTTTAACACCACGAGGTGGGACCGCAACGTGGGTTTCTTCTCTAGAGAGAACGCAGATTATAAATGTTGTTAAGAGCTACCTGACTGACAGGACCCTGGTATTCGGAAAGAATATAAAACGAAAAGTGCAGGTGGGAGTTCCCCAGGGTTCGATTTTGGGGCCGACACTGTGCAACGTTATGTTTGATGACATTTTTGACGTTACGATGCCGGCAGGAATCTTAGTAATTTAAACAAAATTATCAAAGTATTCTTACGTCAAAGTATTGTCAACCCGATTGCCAATTTAATAGTTCTAAGCGAAAAAAATGGAAGAGTTTATGGGACAAGAGTTAGTTGATATGATATTTGTTTATGGCTTTTGCGATGGTAATGCTGCAGCGGCAGAACGCGAGTACGGGAGAAGGTTTCCAAACCGAAGGCTGCCATCAAGGAGGACATTTCCTACGGTATTCCGCAACTGAGCTGCAACCGCCACTTTTCGAAAGGCACCGGGTCAAGGACGTCCCAGAATTAATAGGGAACCGGAGGTCCTTGACGCTACTGAACAAGATCCTACGACTAGCATACGGAACATTTCAAGGTAAATAAATGTTCCTCGGCCAACGGTATTATATATCATAAAGATTTCCTTAACAGAATTGATTAGATTTCAGGTTGGAAGAATATTAAAGCGACAAGGTCTACATGCCTATCACTATCGACGTGTACATGGCTTGATACCAGAAGATTTTGCGCCACGTATGCAATTTTGTAGCTGGGCAACGAGCAAGCTTCCAAAATTTTGTGGTGTGACGAAGCTACTTTTACCCAAAATGGAAAATTAAATTTTCATAATTCTCATTATTGGGAAGAAGAAAACCCATATGTTGTTCGGAGAACAAACTTCCAGCAACGGTTTTCCATAAATTTATGGGAATAATTCACGACACTTTGATTGAACCTATTGAAATTCCACAACGTCTCAATTGAAGTCTTTATTTAAAATCTTCCCCCAAATTATTGATGATCGGCCTCTAAATTTACGACGTAACATATTTTTTCAACACGATGGAGCCCCGGCACATAGTGGTCGCAAAATTCTAAATTTCCTAAACGAAAATTTCGCTGGACGGTGGATAGAGAGGCACGGACCGGTAGCTTGGCCGCCGCGTTCTCCCGACCTAACCCCGTTGGACTTCTTTTTCTGGGGATATCTAAATCAAAAAGTTTACGCCGAAGTCGATACCCGTGAGGAATTGCTGCAGCGTATCAATGATGCAGCCAATGAAATTCGTCAAAACCATATTAGCATCTTAATAGCTTCGAGAAGTGTTACACGTAGGGCAAGACTTTGTATCAGAGAAGGTGGACGGTTTTTTGAATAGTTTTTAAAATAGCTTGTTGTCTGTTATCAAAATTAAGTTTGCATCTTATGATCCCTTCGAAAAGTGACGATTGCAGCTAGATTGATGTCAGCCTTCTGTTTGGAAACCTTCTGCCGTACTCGCGTTCTGCCGCGCAGCATTACCATCGCAAAAGCCATAAACAAATCATCATATCATAATTGTTCTACATCAATCTTGTGTATTACTGATTACGTATTAAATATTATTATTATTTTTTGTTTAAATTACTATGAAATTTACCAAAGTGGGATTAATTCAAGAGCGATTTTCTCAGAAACCGTTAAAGATAACGATTTGAAACAAGAGTACCTTCTCAACGTAAAACAGTTCGGGAAAACGAAATTTGCTATCCAATTTGTTAAAAAGTCAAAGATGAAAAAGTTACACACGCAAAATACCAAGGGCCCGTACCGACCCCAATGGACTTTGTGGAAATAAATAGATTAATCCATCAAATTGCTCATCAAAATTTAGCTCTGTATACCAAATTTCATTCATTTATTACAACGCGATTGAGAGATATTGCAAAAAAATGATTTCCATTCCTCCCTCTTCAATGGGTTCCTGTGCCCTTAGGAAGCATTTCCGGACCCATGTTCATATGAACTTTTTTACTTAGTGTTGATTATAGAATCGGTCTGTTCAGGGTTGGCAGCTAATTATGAGACATCCTGTATTAATTGGACATTGGTATTGATTAAAGTTGCAAAATAGACTCGTAAAATGAGCACAAATGCATCTCACCGGATAAATGGTAAAAGTATTGGATTACGTCATTATGTACGAATGTAGCATACAGTGTCTACACAGCTACCTGACTGACAGGACCCTGGTATTCGGAAAGAATATAAAACGAAAAGTGCAGGTGGGAGTTCCCCAGGGTTCGATGTTGGGGCCGACACTGTGAAACGTTATGTTTGATGACATCTTTGACGTTACGATGCCGGCAGGAATCGAGTTAATAGGCTTTGCAGACGATGTAGCTATTTTCGGTACAGACGTTGACACCTACGAATTGGTACATAAAATAAACTGTGCTCTGGACGTGCTGATTGGATATAGTACTGGCAAAGACCGAAACCATGTTGTTGAAGTTCAAAAGAATGAATAAACATTATACATTGTCATAGAGACGTTTGAATATAAGATCAGTATTGCAAGTTAAATACTTGGGAATGGTGTTGGATTCGTCAATGACTTTTGGACCCAATATTAGAGGGGCAGCGAATAAGGCGGAGAGAAGGGTTAACGTTCTCTGCAATTGATGCCTAATATGGGGGTACCTGGCGACAGGAAAAGGAGTATGCTCTGTCATGTTGCTCAGTCAATAATGTTATACGTCGCTCCAGTATGGGTAGAAGAAGCAAATAGGGTCGTGGTCTATTGGAAGGTGCTACAAAGATTCCAGAGGAAACTGACGTTAAGAGCGAGTAGGTCTTATCGCACTGTTTCTTTCGAAGCAGCTGTGGTTGTTGCAAGGTTGATACCTATACATTTCCTGGTATTAGAGAGGAAAGAGACCTACGAATCCAACGTATTTTTTAAATTATCAATAACTGCTTTGGATATTTCAAGGATTTTATAAAATTTTGTAGTCACCATATTTAACTCTTCATGGAGACACCCTTGTATATCGCATTCTTGTTATTCAATTGTTCTGAATTTTTGACAGGTTATACATACTTTTAAAGTAACACCGTGTGATGTTAATGCAGTCAACGTCCTACATAAGATCGAAAGAGGGAGTCAAAATTTGGTACAGAAGAGAAGCTGAACAAGAGTCAATTAACAGTAATTTCCAATTGAATAACAAATAAACAAGTGACTCCATGAAAAGTGTAACATGATGTGTATGAATTTTACAGGGCGTGTTGTTATATTTCCAATAAAACACGTTATGTTTCTAATAAAAAAATCGCTAATATGAAATCATAGCAGGCTCTGGAAAGACAACTTGATCGTTGACCTTGAGCTACAAAAATGAATCAATCAAACCGCATGATTTTATAAAAATTTTACAGTAAGTGAAAAGTGAGGCACACTGTATATTTCTTATAACTAACGATAACAAATTAGGGGTAACTTATTTTTTTATAATTTTGCTATTTAGTTTTTACTTGTGTTTGTTTATAAAAGGAATGGATATTTTGCTTTATTTCGGAATTTTTTTGTACTGTGCAGTAGTTGACTTATTATGTGATTATTTTTTCCTTAATTCTTTACCTTTACCCTTATCCGTTACCCTTATATCAAGCTAGGTACTTATTACATTACATTTAGAATAACAATATATAAATAATATGGGGACTTAATATATTAGTTCGATATACAGGAACAATAGAACGTGATAAGGACGTAAGAATGTTTTACCATACCTTTTGCAAAATGCCCAAAATCATTGGAAGCAGTGTTCATTACTTTAAACAGAAACATAGTTGA
The DNA here is from genome assembly GCA_037114965.1 of Monochamus alternatus. Classification (NCBI taxonomy): domain Eukaryota; kingdom Metazoa; phylum Arthropoda; class Insecta; order Coleoptera; family Cerambycidae; genus Monochamus; species Monochamus alternatus. Next base: position 27,451,386 of record CM073429.1, read on the forward strand.
ATGACACAAGTAGTAGGTAAAGAATCATGTATATAATAAATATGATTGAAAATAATGGGTTTGTTCCAACAAGAACAAGAATCGATTCCGAACCGTGCAGAACTATTTAGTCAGTTCAGTTGTTAACGTAATACGGAGTTGGTCAAACATTTTTGGAACAGACCAGAACAGATATAAAATATGCAATTGCGTAAAACGTAATACAATCTCATAGAACAGACGTCGATTTGAACGTTTATATTTGTCATGATCACAAAACGCTGCAGTAGAATGACAGATGAGTGCAATAAAAAACCACTCTTTCCACTAAATATAATTCAATAAAGTTTTCTTTTTTGCATGAATGTAGAAAAAAATATTATCAGCTTATTCTGAATATTATTATGATATGAAATATTGCTAGAAAAATTCGATACTTACATTTTATTGTTTATAAAATCTCAGAATTTAGAAGGATATTTTAAATATATTATCCCACAATCAAAACATAAACAATATGCTGCATTATCAGTTTTTATTAATTTGTTGAAATATTAAACCCAATAAATACTCAATATCATTGGGCCTTTTATACTTTCTGAATAGTTTATGTTTAGGTTTAATAAAATTAATTATGCTAAAGTTAAATCAGGAATGAAATTTATATAAGTTTTTTTGGGAATATGTAGGGACACATTGATCAAGAACCATAACAAAGTTATGATAAAAGACGGAACACCGAAATTGTAGCATTTTAGTGCCGATACGTTGAAGTACACAATAGAGTTTAGAAATTTTTGATTTTTTAAAAACATTTTAATATATAATAAAAATAGTTATTTATGCAACAAGTACAAAAAGTAAATGTTTATTTGCACGCCACGTGAAATTGTCCAACTAGGCCGTCAGGCCGAGTAGAACAACACGTCGAGTGCAAAAAGCACTTTTTGTACTAGTTGCATATACTATATTTTCTACCTTCATGCGAAAACCAAAAATTGTTTTTTTTAGATGACACTAAGTGTAGGAAAATATGACGTCGATTTGAACGTTTATGTTTGTCATGATAACAAAACGCTGTAGTAGAATGACAGATGAATGCAATAAACATTTTATTGCACTAGTGCAATAAAGAACCACTCTTTCCACTAAATATAGTTCAAATAGTTTTGCTTTTTGTATGAACGTAGAAAAATATATTAAAGGTGTAACTAAAATATTTATCCAAATTTGAGTGACAGATTTCATTTTTGAGATGTATATTATTAAAAATTAACGAACATATATTGTTTGTGTTATGAAAATACAAATAACTTGTTTAAATATATTAGAACGTATTGTCTTTCGGAATGTAACCGAATACTTACCCTTAATAAACCTTTCAAATCCCAGAAAAAACTATACTAGACTATTCAGTTAGCTTTTGCGCTGTAATTGTATTCAAAAAACAGAGCCATGCAAATTGAATTCTCGTAATGAGAAGAACAAATGGCTGAACGTCTTCTTGAGTATTATGTAAAAACTGAAATGAAGTCGTAGTTTTATAGCAGTAATTTTCCTGCCGAACTTAATTGATCGAATATCCATGTTGAAGTTCCTGCAAAACGAACGAACTAGATCATTAACGTCACTCCTAAGATTTTTCTGCTTTTAATAACGCCACCAAGTCATCCGGAGGATTTATTTAATGTAACGTAACGGAACAATTCCGCTTTGATATCGGGAAATAGAGTGCTCGAAATTACTTTTAAATTACTTTTTCCACATTCAGGACTTCAGAAACGTTTACGGGACAAATTGAAATAAATTATTTTTAAAACAGATCTTGTAATAAATCATTATACTCCGCTTTTGTTCTGTCACATTTAGAGGCTGGTGTGGGAATTCTCTGAAAGTTAGTCGTGGAGAAAAATTGAATTTTATAGGAAGATATTGGAGTTCTTAGTAGGAAGTGTATTTGTTCCGGAAAAAGAAAACTCACTTGCATCCAATTCCTACTTACTGGAAATCGGGATTACTGGAAAATATATTTGGTCAAGGATAAATTTGAAAGCTAGCTTTTAAATTGTCGCGTTTATTGTTCAATGAAAAAAACTATAATTGTTACGACTAATATACAGGGTGTTCCAAAATATAAGGCCATACTGTTAACCACATATTCTTTGGATAAAAATAATGCGATTTTCCTTATGCAATTTTTTCTTTGGACGTCCCTGTTTCAATATACAGAGTGTCAAAGTTGCATTTTAAAAAACTATTTCTGTTAATAATTCCATTGTTTTGTAAGATACAAACTTGAAATTTTGCACGTACTTTTATCTTATTCCGGCATATTTATCATGTAATTTTGGTGAAAAAAATCAACTGGCGAATGCAGTACCCTTTATCCCCTACAATTACTTCTTAGTATGCCTATGCAGCTTTTTCTTGAAATATCAAACGTATTCCTCATTTTATAACATTTAGAATTATCGATTTTGTTTTAAATAGCAAATATTAATTCAGTAAATATTACGATTTGCTAAGTTGCCTAGGTATTGTAATGACAGGTATATTCACAAAATTTTAATTTCACTTAAAATGATAGTGAATTATAGATTTATGGGCACTACAAATTGCCGTTTTTCTCCAGAACGGAGCATTTAAACAAAAAATTACAAAAGAGATAAAATGATCAGAAGAAAATTCTACGTTTGACATTTCAAGAAAAAGCTGCATAGGCGTACATAGAAATAATTGGAGGGGATAAAGGATACTGCATCCCTCAGTTACCACCATTCGCCCTTCGATTTTTTTCACCAAAATTACATGATAAGTATGCCGAAATAAGATAAAAGTATGTGCAAAATTTCAAGTGTGTATCTTACAAAACAATGGAATTATTAACAAAAATAGTTTTTTAAAATGTAACTTTAACACTCTGTATATTGAAACAGGGACGCCCAAATAAAAAATGGCATAAGAAAAGTTGCATTATTTTTGTCCAAAGAATATGTGGTTAATGATATGGCCTTCTATTTTGGGACAGGGTGTCCGAAAATTATGCATAAAAACTTCAGGAGGTGATTCTTCACAAAAAATTAGGTTCACAAAGTCCTTTAACAATTTTTGGAAAACTCAATATTAACGGAGATACAAGGTGTTAAAGTTAAAATTTTATTTTCGATATTTGTAAATAACTTCTTAAGAAATCCAAATATTTACATAAAATTTGTAAATCGGGGGATTTACAAATTTTATTAGACAGAACTGCATCTTAATGTATCCATCTGAAATCGAAACAATCGATTCTCCTACCTGTTTTATTTGAAAAAGGTATACCTTGCTGAAGTCGGTAGGCGTAACCATTTTTGAAATAATCCTATTTGAAATGCTTAGTGCACCGAGTAAAAACTGTTTTGGTTTCAGGTAAAGTGCCTTTTCTGTTAAAAATACAGCAAAATATTACTTGAAAAAGTTGTTCAGAATCGTAAATTATGGAGACATGCAATTTCAAGGAGATCGGCGAGGTTAGATGAAACCATTTTTCAACAAAGCACAAACATTTTATCAAAGCAGGCCGATTTTTTAAAAATTTTGCATAATTTACCGTTATGAACAACTTTTTCAAGTAATATTTTGCTGCATTTTCAGTCGAAAAGGCACTTTAACTGAAACCTAAACAGTTTTTACTCGGTGCACTGAATATTTCAAATAAGATTATTTCGAAAACTGTTACTCCTAACTATTTCAATAAGGTATACCTTTTCAGATATAACAGGTAGGAGAATCGATTGTTTCAATAATCAGATGGATACACTAAGCAGGAAAAAAGTTCTGTCATTTGAAAGAAATATGATGTGCCATAAGTGGCGCCCTCTACTAGTGACGTCAAAATTAGAAACATATTTGAATTTCTCGTCCGCAAAAACCCCCAATTTACAAATTTTATGTAAATATTTGGATTTCTTAAGAAGTTATTTACAAATATCGAAAATAAAATTTTGACTTTAACACCCTGTATCTCCGCTAATATTGAGTTTTCGAACAGTTGTTATAGGACTTTATGATCCTAATTTCTTGTGAGGAATCACCTCCTGAAGTCTTGACGCATAATTTCCGGACACCCTGTATATATAATAATATACAGGATGTCCCTAAATGGTCATTACAGCGCTCCACCAAATACAGTGCGGCTCAAAATAAGTCGATTTAGCTAAACTTACCTTAGTTCAAAGTTGCCCCGTTTAGGCGCTATACGACTCTGAAGCTGCAATTTTGAAATCGTTTTTTTTTTTATAAATTTAAAACGCCTTATGCGATTTTGCTAAAATTTGGTAAGTTGACACCGTTCTATAAGTCAATAAATCCCATATCAAAATTATGAGTAATATCATTCCATTGGCGTAGAACTTGGGTTTTTTAGTAATTACACCTTCGAGGCTACGATTTACACGTATACAAAGATTTTTCACGACGAAGAAAATTGAAATGTACTCTGTATAATTTCTTCGTCGCCTCTGAGTATTTGTAGCATCTTGAAGACGTTGCCGCTGCTCTTCGTTTTCTACCGATGTCATATAAACCACGGACTTAAGATGACCCCATAAAAATAATCTAATAGATTTAAGTCTGGAAAACGTAATGGCCAATTTAAAGAAGCGTCATTACCTCTACCTATCCATTTGTTTGGGTACTGTTGATTTAAGTGGTTACGAACAGGTAATGAAAAATGTGGTGGAACCCCATCATGCATAAACCACATATCTTTCTAAAGTTGCAGAGGTATATCTTCTAACAAGTCTGGCAACGTATTTTGTAGATGTTTCAAATAAATTTCTCCCATTAAACTCTGTGGTAAAATGACAAGACCAACAGCAAAATTTCCGATTATTCCTGCCCACACATTAATTGAAAATTTCAAACGTGTTGAAAATATCTAACTTCTACTGTTGGTCCTGCTTAATTTGAAGTAAAACAATTCTTACTGTTAATTCCATTGAACAATATTCTATAATAATCATTTCCGCCTGGGATATATCAGACAAAGGGTAATCTCTTAGTTCGATATATTCCAACTGAGAACTATATTCATATACCAAACTCAATTGGGTTTAATATGAGAACTGTACTAAAAGAGCTAAATGAACACTTAACATACCTAAAATTGGATAAGCCAAGATTAATTTGTCGGTCAGCTTCTAACACACCTTACCTTCAGACAATTGTTGGATGTCCTTATTATAATCTGTAATATTCATTCATTGATGTATCAGTTCTGCAGCTTGTATTATTGCTTGGTTTGACCATTGAGTTTGTAGGTAGCGTAACTTATAAAAGCAATGGTTTGACTTCTAATTAATTAAAATATATCAGTAACCAGGTTTTATGCTGTTTTTAATACTGCGTCTTTAGTTCTAATTAGGCTGATATGGGTCCTTCTTCCGAACTGTAGTGCCACTCATCAATGCTTTTTGATTACTTCAAATAGGTTCCGGTTCTGTAAAATTTTTAGCAGATCCTTTCCTCGCTAGGGAATCTGCTTCATCAGTATCCAAGACTTCTGCATTACCTAATATCTATTTACTACTTCTATTGTCACTGTTAGTCTGTCTAATGTCACAGTCTATTTCCTAGAACCTATCTTAATTAAATGTTAGTTTATAGGTATATAACCACTAGTCATCACAAACAAATTATACTTTCAGTTGCTATGATAGGCTATATACCATCATTATGGCTCTTCTCTTAATGAGAAGTGCTAATTTTCAGGTTTTAACTATTACTCGTTTATTCTATATATACAGTTTTAAATGAATTTATACACAGACCTATCTTCTATTGGAATGAAGATAATAATAGCGGTACCAAGTTCAGTAAGACCCCTAACTGTAGGTGGGATTTTCAGATTTCAAATACCACTTAGGAGTCTTTCTACCCTCAGAGCATTTTTCGGTCTCATAAGTTAACAATTCCCTATAGATATGTATACACAAGGTGTTTACGAACGAACGAGTTTTTTAATCCAAAAATCAAACGAACTTAAATTAGAAAACTGTGCCTAAGTTAATAATTACCTAATGATAGTTTTTAAAACTTAGTAAACATCTCTGAACTTCCTTAATCTGCGTCAAATATATTTTTGTAATAAACAGAAGTCAAATTTTGCATTAATCAGTTATGATTTAGTGTTTATTAATACGTGAGGGTGACTGAATTTAATTTGCCCATCAGTACAGTAACAGTAAATTAAATGGTGCGATATGCAACGCCAAAATAAAACTAGTTGCGGCTTCTCCAAGCCTTGCAAAATGTAGCTAAGGTTGGACTATGAAGATCAGCAAAGAGCCACCTGCCGTATCGAAAGTGAATAACTGCACATATTTTTCTTGATGATAATTACCAAATCATCTGTATAGCCATAACCCAGAATTCTTTATGAAGAGGTAATATCAACATTTATTGAAGTATCTCTAAACTAGTAACATATGAAATTGATTCATATGAGGGATCATGTTGCAAAAATTTTAAACTTTATAAACATTTCAATGAATTAATATACCACTAGTGTTATCTAAAATTTTTATTGTAGGTTTGTTAAAAGAAATGAGGCTTGAACATTGCTATATTGATTACATGATTTATTTATAATAGAAATATATCAAACTGATGAGTAAAAAAGAAAATAAGTTCTGTTTAAAATACCTTTAGAGTTCAGGTATTATAAATTTACTACATACGCTTGTGAGAATCCGCCGGTAAATTTATGGGTAACGTACAATTTAACTAAATTCATTGCTTTCATTGGCTGCATTGTTCGATATTCTGCAACAAACGCTTATTATCTTAGACGATTTACATAATACAGTTGCCTGACAATGTCTCAGATGCCGCTGCTGAAACGTTTTTACATGGCAATGCGGTTTTACAAATATTGTTCATTCCGCCATAGCCGTTACACGATAATGTAATTGTTTCTCTCGTTACGCAGAAAGCTCGAGACATAACGGCGTCATCAGACAGGTAAACGTATTTAGAAAATGGAGCAGCACTTGTTCGATCGGATAAATGACTAGTAAAGTTTCCAGCTAGAACAATAAACAACTGAGGGTGCCAGACCCATTTGCTTTATTGAATATAGATACGAGTTGTTCAGCAGAAGTGTACCTATGTATTGTTATGGCTGCTAACATTGCACAATACAAACAAGTTCCAACTTAATTATAAAGATGTTTTGCATACACAAACAGACATAACAATAGTCTAAATTTATTAACGCGGATGACACGAACTACACTCTTTTTAACAGCTGTGAATTTATTTCTGGAATACTCTCCTTACCTCTTATTTACTAGACTAAATTATGTGTGCACTAAAAGCAAGTTGTGACAATGTACAGTTTGATAATAGTTATTTATGAAGGTAAGGAGTGTCTCATCTCTTCCAACAAAATAAAATCACTTTTAGCACATCTATCATACACTATTTCTACAAACACCATTAAAAATACAAATCGACGCATTTCTTACGTTATTAAAACTATAAAATATCATTTTTAAATTCAATTGTACATGAAGTTTATTGATGGAAGTGATGGAAGCTCGATGGTTTGTTGATAAATAACTTCAATTTTCGCGGCATGAAAAGTTATTAAGAAAATGAATTTTACCTAGCAGAAATCGAAGAAGTTGCTAATAACTAATAATAACTTTCGAGTATTGTCGGGAAAGTCAAGATAATACGATTTTTCGTACAATTGTGCCTTGAGATGGAGTCATCTGAAAAATGTTAGTGGCGAGTTAAATAAAAATCTGCTTTTTGGTATACTTTGAAGAAAAGTTCAAAATATGGAAATCGTCAACGCTTGGGTGAAATTATTCCATGTTAAAGACCATGATGATGAACATAAAGGATTAGGACACAAGCAAACATTACAAGCTTGTTACTTTTTTGAAGCGAAAGGGTGAAGGATATTGACCGAAAAAGTCAAAAGTATTGACCATTGAACAAATAGACAATTTCAAGCAGGATGAAACATATCTCATGTAGAAGGTAGTCAGAAGAAAAGTCAGTCGAAGTTATGTAAACCTCATTTTTTGGCTAAGCTACAACCATTCAGTTTAACAATAAATAGTTTTTATAATTTTTTATTACTAGTTTATTAGATAATGATACCTATTTAAGTGGATTCAGTCTACACCACAGACTAACTAGACTGAACTGTAGGGCCAAGCCAGTGAAGCCTTCCGTAAGCCTAACCTCAGCCCAGCTGGCTTCATGCTCTCAGTCAGTGTTAGACATTCGTTGTGGTAACATCGCGATTATTTTGTAAAATATACGAGTTTTCTTTGTGCAATTATGGGAAAGAAAATATTACTCTAAGAAAACCTTTCACAGTAAGTACCTATGTTTAGGTGTACATATTTGTAATTATTATGTATAAATACATAACAATCTTAAGATAGTTTGTGAGCGACATATTCAAAACCTGTCTGCTGTCATAATTCTGTTAGCGTTGGTCAGAGAAAAAAAATTATTAAATCAAATATTATTATTATTTATTTAGTACCCTAATAGCACACGACGTCCAGTGGACGTCCATTTAATGTCCATTTAACGTACAAACGTCCATGGACCATAAATGGACATTCAATGGATGTCCATTCCTGGACATATTTTGATAGAACATATGTGGACATCCGATGGATGTTCTGTTATAATTTGAATTTGCCGCTATTCGTGCAGTGCATCTGTATTGAAAAACAAAGTGTCCAGAATCCAGATGTAACGCTAACGCTAACCTCTAAAGTGTTCTGTTCCCTTTGGTGACGCTGATAAAATGACAAACGTTGATGAGTAAACAATATAGCAAACCGAAGCAATGTAAATCACATTTTGTAAGTAAATTTGTATGTTCTACTATTAGCCTATTTATAAATAATTGAATTGTTTGTTGGGTAGGCTAAATTCATAACATCTTTATGTAGACAATTATGTCACAGTATAATTATGTACTAACAACAACGCTCGTTTTCGTTTTTAGATAAAGAAGTTTTCATTTCCACTGTAGTTGTTGAGTTTTCTCGTCTTTAGCTATTTTAGGTTAAGTTAAGTAATGTAATTGTATGGTTTTCTTCTTGTTACTTGTTACATAAGTTGTTGTTTTATTTGTATCTCTTAATTATTTATGTATTTGTTATTCATGTAATAATTAGAAAAACAATACAATTATCGAAAAGTATTTCTATAATTTCAATGCAGATCTCCATTAAATGTCCAAAACAGAATATCCATGGGTAGCACAAATTTAGTACAGAGGCGGACATCTGTGGGTCCGAAAGTGGTACAGTAGTAGACGTTCCTGGGTTGCACGAAGTTGTGACATTTGTGCGTCCGTGGTACTTCCAATGGACGTCCATCGAATAAAAAACGGACGTCCATTGGATGTCCGGACTTCCGACTTTGGACGTCCTTTGGATGTTCATAGGACGTCCTTGTGCTATTAGGGTACAACTTATTATATGGTACAATTATTACTCATATTCCGGACACCCTGTATATTATGATTGATGAATATAAAATTATTGTTATTATAGGTTTATAGTACCTACTAACATTTCTAAATAAAACTTTATGATCTACTGGATGTGTAATTATTTACATATTACCAACCGAATAAGAATTTAAATGTTCGTCTCCTCTATAAAATAAGAATGCCGATAAAGTACAGTGGAAATGAAGTGGAAAATTAAAAGCAATTTAAAAAGTGCGCTTTTATATATATAGGGTTATAAATCCATGATCTTACCGTGTTCACGATGAAGCACAAAATAATTTATAAATTTAAAAGATGTCTTTATTACTGTAGATAGCACTCACGACGCGGACCCCTGTTCAAAGCAATACCTGAAAGCTTAACGTAATTTATGAACATACTAATGTAAGTTAAAGATAGATTTTGATTCTTAAAGAATTTACACAGGCCGATTTTTCCATCCATTTTGCAGAAAACATGAAGAGGCGTCTCAATGCTCTTTACGGATTCAGTTAAATATGCGGTGCAAAGTAGTACTGATGACTGACAGACACTGTCTACTATTGTTTGTTAATTATCAAGAGGCAATAAATATATATTAATAAAAATAAATGTAAGGAAAAGGATTAAAATTTGCGTATTTAAATGTTTAAGGAGAAATAAAATATTTTTCAAATTAAAACAAGTACCTAGTTTAATGTGAAATCAGATGGCACAATTTTATAAATATCTTAAGTAATCCTTGTGGCGACAATTTTGACGAGCGGATATATATTGTAAACAAATAAATAAGTTTAACAATACCGTAAGTTCACCACATCACCAGTAATAATTATGGCAATGTTAGAAATGGAAAATAATCGTCTTTATTAAAGAAGAAATAAACAGCACACAAAATAATAATAATTAAGCATGATATCGTATACTCATGACGAAGTCTAGCTTAAGCTACTCTACTTAACCACAAATGACAATGCAATAGGGAATACAAGAACAAAGTATATAAAAAAGTATAAAATATAACATAACATAACCAAACTGAAAGGGGAAATTCACAAAGAAAAGCTAATAGAGGTATCACAATGATGACAAAAGATGTTACAATGAATTTTTGTACAATATAATGCCAGGACGTGAAATTTCTGCATTTACTCGAGCAAGAATGATTGCTTTACATGATGCAGGACATTCTATTCATCAGATATCGGATGTTGGGCATTCCTAGATAATTTGTTGTACGAATAGTACACAGATATGAAGAATTTGATACAGTGGAAAACAGACCCCGTAGTAGACGTCCTCGTATCTAATGAAAGGGAGATCGGTATTTGTTGCAATATTCCCATATACACCGTACATCTTCAGTTTCAGTTCTCAGAGCCCACTTTCAAGGTACGTTTCGCCGTGTTATATCGACACCTACTATTCGAAGACGACTCCACAATGCAAATTTACGTGCTAGAAGACCATTACGGGTCCCCAGTCTACTTCCAAGGCATTGTGCTGCCCGTCTCCAGTGGTCGCGAGAGCATAGGGGTTGGCTTTTACGCCAGTGGCGGTGGGTCTTATTTGCAGACGAAATCAGAATTTCTGTTATCGTTTCGTGCGAAAATTTATTTTTCGCTGATGACTTTAAGCTTTATTCGTCAATCAATTCGGTATTAGCTTGAAATCATCTTCAGTTTTGTATGAATCGTATGTTGCTGTGGTGTGAAATAAATCATTTGTCTCTGAATATTTAGTCTGTAAGTCTGTGGCCTTTACTCGCAAAGTCAATTTTGTTTTTTATTTATTTATTTATAGAAAACAGGGACAATCACAGGCTTTACAGCCCAAAACAATGTCCACAAAATACTTAAATTAAATACAAAAGTACAGTGATAAATGCTATAATAAAAAATCTCAACCTACAATAGTAATTCCCTTTAAAGATTTTTTAAAACCGACGAGCGAAGAATGAAAGATATCTAGATGACTATAGTACAAGTTCTAATTTTTACATATTCTATTTATGGGAGAATTTTGACCAGAGTTAGTCCGGTAAAAAATCTCATAAAACAAAGCATTTGTTCTAAAATCATGTTGAGGTACATGTAAGCCAATCAAGGCTAATAAATTTGGAGAATCAATCAGACCATTAAAAAGTTTAAATAGAAATATTGCTTCGGCAATAATTCTTCGATTTTCTAATGAAACAATATGAAACTTGTTTCTTAATAACGTGCTACATTGAAAAGAATACACACCACTCTCCTTGTAATATAGATATCTTATAAATCTATTTTGCACTGACTCAAGTCGAGATTTATATATGGAATATTGAGGATTCCATACTATAGAGGCAAAGTTGATTATGCTGTGCACATATGCAAAATATATAGATTTAATAGAAAAAACTGACTTAAAATTTTTGCAAACTCTGACAATGAAACCAAGCATTTTGTTACATTTTAAAGTTATGTAATAAATATGCGAAGAGAAACTCATCTTTCTATCAAAGACAACGCCAAGATTTATAAGAGTATATGTTATAGTTACGGTTAAAACAAATATAAAAACACTTATTAAAATTTAATTGCAGCTTGTTTGTTTTACAGTAATGGAAAAAAGAGTTTAAATCTTCCTGAAAGGCAAAACAATGATCGGAATTGCTTACTTGAGAATAAATTTTTAAATCATCTGCGTAAAGCAAAAATCTACAAAATTTGAAACAGTGGCGGATATCATTGATATAAATTAAAAATAGTAACGGTCCCAAATGCGATCCCTGAGGAACGCCTGACCTTGCAACATAGGGGAAAGATTTATAACCACTAATGGTTACGAATTGTGACCTATTAAGATATAAGAGGTAAGCCATCTCAGTAAGTTACCATGTACACCAACTTCAAACAACTTAGAAATAAGAATGTTGTGATTAAGTTTATCGAACGCTTTGCTGAAGTCAGTGTACACGGCATCCACCTGAGTCTGACTATCCATTGCAGTAGTAATATATTAAGAGTATATTACTAAATTAGATTCGATTGATCTATTTGGAAAAAATCCATGCTGCTCAGGAATTATTGAGGATTTAAGTGCACTAAGTAAATGATTATAACAAACACGTTCAAAAGTTTTGCTAAGAATATTTAACTTACTAATTGGTCTATAGTTTGAAACTTCTTTTTTATCACCTTTTTTATAAATAGGAATAACAAATGCTTGCTTCCATATCTCAGGAAATACTCCTTCTTCAAGAGATTTGTTAAATAACAATGTAAGAGGATTACACAGAAAATCTGCACTTTTTTTACAAAAAATTGAGGAAATTCCGTCAGGTCCGGCCCCTTTATTCTCGTCCAAATCAGTTAGAATGTTTAACACCTCATCTCTCGTGACTGTTATATTACTAATCTTATTGATATTATTGAGGTTTTTGAATATAATAGGACACTGATCGTAAGGTTCATAAACACTTTGAAAAAAATTGGCAAAATGCATACAAATGTCTTCACCATTGAATATAAATTTATCGCCATGTTTAATAAAATTAGGGATGGAACTTCGACCTTTTTGAGAGGAAACGTATTGCCAAAATTTTTTAGTGTTTACAGATTTTACATAATTAAAATAATCTTTACTTATCAGTTGCTTTGATCTATGCCTTAAAGTTGAAAACAGTCTATAATCAGTTTCATTTCTATAAATTTTCCATTTTTTGTGAAACTTTAACTTTTCTTTGATAACCGTAATTGTATTATTAGAAAAATAGAAAGGAAACTTCTTATTTACAACTTTCTTAGGAACATAATTAGTTATAACATGTAGATAAAGATTCATTAATGTTTTTGTTCATGAAAAGGTCCTGCCAACTGATATATTCCAAATTATTACTGATTGCAATGTAATCAGCTTTCTTAAAATTAGGTATAAAATTATTTTTAGGTTTTAGTGATTTAATTACGGGAGAAGAGAAAATAAATTCAAGGGTTGGATGATGGGTATCCTCATTAACAAATGGATTATTACAATATTTTAAACTTTTTATATTATCAGAATTAGAAAAAATTAAATCTAGCAATCTATTGTTAATGTTTAGTACAGAATTAAATTCTTTTAACCCACAATATGAAAATGTGTCCATTAGGTTAGAAGAACGTTGATCTACATTTAAGGGAGTGTAGTATAAACAATTATTTACAGATACCCAATTCACACTAGGTAAATTGAAATCACCACATATGAGAAATAAGTCATCTGGTAGAGAAGTAAATAGTTTATACAGATTATTACTAAAACAACCAGCAGAAAGAGTATCCGATGGAGGCAAGTAGACGCAGCAAATATGTATTTTAACACTGTTGTTGACGACAAGTGACACCCATAAGTCCTCTGCTTCACTTTGCCATTCAAATCTTCTTAGTGACTGAATATCGGATCGAACGGCGACCAGCACCACACCTCCATCACGTTTTCCACTATCAGTACAATCTCGATCGCGCCGATATACAGAGTGGCTATTAGTAAAAAGTTCACTGTCGCCCACACTATTGTTTAACCAGGTTTCTGTTAATAAAATCAAATCGGCGTTACTGGTCACTGTATTCAATTTAAATTCAGATGTTTTTGATCTTAGTCCACGAACGTTTTGATAAATCACAGATAAATGATATTGGTGATCCATAAAGCACAAAAAGATTGGAAATAACAATAATAATTATTATTAAAGGTAGATTACAAATTACCAAGCTGGTCTGCATTTTTAATCAATATTATTTTTGATGAGTCACTCTTTCTAACAAAAATACTGCAGTTTTTAAGCCAAACATACTTATAGCCTTTGGTTTTTGCTGTAAGTCTTGTATTTTTATATAAAAGTTTGTTATCTGCAGTTAGGTGATCATTTATATACAAATTTTTGGAAACACCTTCAACTGATAATGTTTGGTTAGTGTTAGAAATTCTCTTAGCTTTAGCTGCACTTAAAATTTGATTTTTTATATTTGAAGTGCTAAATTTAACTATAATGCTCTTGGGAATGTCCTGATTGAACGATCGTACTCTATAAATTGACTCAATACAATTGGTGTCCAGATTAAGATCAAGAGATTCTACAACTTTAACAATAACGCTGAGCAAATTTTCATTTCGTTTTTCAGGAACACCATGTATTTCCAAGTTATTAAGTCTAGAATGTTGGTCTAAATCGTTAATACGGATGTTCGGAGATTTTATTTCACCCTTTAGTTGCACGTTGTCTTGTTTTAGTTCTTCAATTGTTTTGATGTGATTGTTAATACTCGCTAGTGATTGTTCGAAGTCCGAGACTTTATCAGAACAAAAAGAAACAGATGCAATAAGGCCGTCTTGTTTATTCTTCATGTCATCTAAATTGTTTTTAATGTCCTTCATAAATGACAACAAATTCTGATTGTTATATGCAACTTCATCTGGATCAGAAGCAGTATTTAAAGATGAATTTGTCTGGCAATTAGAACATTTCCACGCGCTGTTAGGAATCGCCTTCAAAACGTTTAGCTGATCCACCGTGATATTTAAACACTTCAGATGGTAAAAAAGACGACAAGAACCATCACAACGAATACCAGGCGATTTCTTCGTTAAAGGAATTGTACATATGTTGCAAACATCAGCCATTTTCAGAGTAATTGCCTTTACCAAATCACAGTATTATTTCACAATAACAAGCAGAAAGCTTATTGTAAATACAATATAACAAATACTGCACTTTTATTTAGAAAAATCAAAGATTTACTAGAAGAATTTAGGAGAACTTTATCGTAGCACATTGTCACTTGACTGTACTATGAGTACTACTATGAGTACTTGTTATGTATCATTATTCGATCAATGGTTATGTGAGTGGTGTTGAGCTATATAAAGTTCTGGGAATAACCATTGACAGCAGACTCGCTTTTATTATTATGTCAAGCGCATTCCGGAGTTATGGTTTTATATAATACCGCAACTGTAGGGATTTTATTAATGCAGTCACATTTAAAACATTGTTCAGTTCCCTCATCAGGTTTAAAACGAAATACGATTCCAAAATATGGTAGGTACCTACCTACTCTATTTATAATATACACCGCCAACGGCTTGAGTCCGTTCATAGAATATTTCTAAAACTTCTAGTTTTTCGACAAGATGGTTTTTATCCGCCACAGAGCTGTAATCACTCTGATCTTTTGAATCGCTTTGACTTAGAGGATTTCGAATTGCGAAATGCATATCTGATCCGATTTCTGTATAACTAAACGACAGGGTTGACTGCTTCATACTATCGAGTAAAATACACTTTCGATTACCACGTGACAATAGCAAGCCACAAAGTTAATTTTGTTGTTATTCTTCTAGAACAAACTTGCTAGCTAAGTCTCCAATTTTGTTATTGTGTAATTTATACAATAAAATTGGTAAGGATTGTGATATTTTTATTGATAATTTAAATATTGTATGTCATTGTGTATATCACTAAGGATAATTTTGTATATTACGTTATATACAGGGTGTCCCAAAATAGAAGGCCATACCATTAACTACATATTCTTTGGACAAAAATAATGCGACTTTCCTTATGGCATTTTTTATTTGGGCGTCCCTGTTTCAATATACAGGGTGTTAAAGTTACATTTTAAAAAACTGTTTTTGTAAATAATCCCATTGTTTTGTTAGATACACAATTGAAATTTTGGACGTACTTTTATCTTATTCCTATTATTACAATAACTTGGCAACTTAGCAAATCGTAATACTTACTGAATGAATAATTGCTAATTATTTCTAAGTAGGCCTATGCAACTTTTTCTTGAAATATCAAACGTAGAATTTTCTTCTGATCATTTCAGCTCTTTCATAATTTTTAGTTTAAATACTCCGTTTTGAACAAAAAGGCCAATTTGTAGTGCCCATAAATCTATCATTCACTATTATTTTCAAGTGAAACTGAAATTTTGTGGATATACCTATTATTACAATACCTTGGAAACTTAGCAAATCGTAATACTTACTGAATGAATAATTGCTAATTAAAACAGAATGGATAATTTTAAATTTTATAAAATGAGGAATACTTATGAATTGAAAAAATAATATGGCATTAAATTTTATAATACAGTTCTCTTATCAACCAAAAAATAATAGTCTTGTTTAGTAATAGTAGTAATGAACGATCAACATAATGACTTTTTACCTAAATAACATTAAATAAAATAATTTATTAATTACCACTAATTTAACAAACGTTCTACTTGCCCACCATCGTCACATTAACACATGTACGTGCCCTTTTAAGTAGCGAAAACCTTATATTTAGAAAGTTATTTTCTTTTTATTTTAATTAGCAAATATTCATTCAGTAAGTATTACGATTTGCTAAGTTGCCAAGGTATTGTAATAACAGGTATATCCACAAAATTTCAGTTTCACTTGAAAATGGTAGTAAACGATAGATTTATGGGCACTACAAATTGCCGTTTTTCTCCAAAACGAGACATTTAAACAAAAAATTACAAAAAAAGGTAAAACAATCAGAAGAAAATTCTACGTTTGATATTTCAAGAAAAAGCTGCATAGGCGTACTTATAAATAATTGGAGGAGATACAGGGTACTGCATCCCTCAGTTATGTCCATTCGCCCTTCATTTTTTTTTACCAAAATTGCATGATAAGTATGCCGCAATAAGATAAAAGTACGTGCAAAATTTCAAGTGTGTATCTTAGAAAACAATGGGATTATTAACAAAAATAGTTTTTTAAAATGTAACTTTAACACTATGTATATTGAAACAGAGACGTCCAAATAAAAAATGTCATAAGGAAAGTCGCATTATTTTTGTCCAAAGAATATGTGGTGAATGGTATGACCTTCTATATTGGGACTCCCTGTATATATATATTTTATTATTATCATCTTAGTTTATTTTTTCATGTATTTGAATGTTTTCTGTTGGAATTGGAAAGATTACTATTATTACCTTGGCCCCTGGTCAATGGATACTCGAATATCCAAGAAAATATTTTTTTA
This sequence comes from Monochamus alternatus, assembly GCA_037114965.1. NCBI lineage: Eukaryota > Metazoa > Arthropoda > Insecta > Coleoptera > Cerambycidae > Monochamus > Monochamus alternatus. Next base: position 27,468,908 of record CM073429.1, read on the forward strand.
TTTCATACACAAACGTTGACCTTCAAATCCCCTTTAAAGGGTATCTGAAGGTCCTAGTTGGGTTGATGAGATTCCAGATTCGGATTTAGGGACCCCAAAAACATATAAGTGAACTGGTCTGGCTATATTCTAAGCCATGTTTAGGAAATTTGATTCTGGGTATGTTTCAGGATTATAGTGGTTTTAGGAAAAAATCTATGAATGTTGAGGCATGATATTGCATTCGTGGTCACCGACCCCAAAAATACATAAGCAGACCAGTTTGTCCAAAGAACATAGCTATTTTGTAGAAACCATTTGGCATTTATGTCTATCGAGATTTGTTTCCAATAAATTCCTTGAGTTTCTGACGCAGCTGCCTTAAGAAATTCAAATATAGTAGGAATGGTACCTTTCAGGTTTATTATGTTCGCTTTTTGTATGCGTGATGCTTTCCTGATTAATTTTTCATGTAGTCTTCATTCTAAATCCATTTCTCAACGAAGGAACATAAAAGAACGAATGTTCCATTAAAAAACACGAACAAATTCATGGAATCCTTGAAAAAGTTTAATCTATTCAGGTGAGCAGCACGTACAAAAGATTTTTCCCCGTACGGGCGCTCATAATAGAGTTTTGACAACAATGTATCCCCATTATTGCCGAAACAATCTTCCGCTGCCAATAAATCATGTAAGTGGGCAATTAAAAGCGGCTCGTGTATTTATAGCGAAGAAGTTGTGTACGGGAAACCCTTCTAATAACCATACATTATTGATGAGATTAAACAAGATCGGTGAATAATAGGGTTACTCGGCAGCAGCACACGCTCGGATCATCTCAATAGACCCCTTCCTCGCTATTCCATTCCATTGAGGCGGACACAATGCAAACATAGTTGGCCTTATAAATAAATCAGCGAGCCCGAGCGCATTAGCATATGATTGCCGAGCTCTGAATATCCACTTGTGCGATAAGATGTGATAACAGTCGGCCGGAAGTCACGCCTTCCCTCTTTATTGCTGTCCCGGAAGTACGTGTGTATACCGCGCCTGATGAAAGGCAGTTCGTTATTTTTTACGAGGGCGGGGTGGTTCTGTTCCTCGCGATTATTAACATGTGTTAGGGTTTGCGTAGCCGTTTCTTTACCGTCTTGATTTATTTTATCTGACGTATTGTACGTTGCGCCGAAATAATTATACACCATTTGGAAAATTTATAATATGTAATCAGGTTTTATCGCCACTTCGGGATACTCGGTCAGTTGGTAGTGTTGCGATGGTATCTCGGAGCAGTCGTTGTTTATTTGCTTATGACTAGGAAGCATAAAGAGCGTGGCGACTGCTACGTAAATATAGAGGCTACTGCCTACTATCAACTGCACACAAATGTACTTGCTTTGTAATAATATAAGCTTGGGATTCATTTTATGCAAGACACTATAATTATTTAGATTTATATTAATGTCTCATTTGCTACTTCCCTCAGTATATCCCTTATTTTATAAAAGTCACCTATCTTCACTACTTCTTTTACAATAAAATGCTGTGGCTGATTTCCTTTCTTATAAGCTGAACTTAAAAAAAAATTTGCAACGTATCAATAGTTAAATCCTCAACCAATTACTAACTGTTTTTAAAATCAAATGGAAACATTTTCTCAATACCTTCCATTTAAGCATTTTTATTATTCATTTTTTCTGTTATAATCAGTTAATGAATAGTTACGCATTTTAAAGCTTAAAAATTTCAATTCTGTATCCTGGTGTTAAATTTTAATAGAGCTTTAAAATTTTGACAGCTATTTAAATTTTAAACGGTATTCAGTAAAATACAAATTATTTAAAATTTTAATAGATACCCGTTATTTATCTTATATAGGCGTTAAATTTTAAAACCTTATTTCTTAGCTGCTAAATGACTTTAAAATGAGAAAATATAGAGTTTTAACAGGAAATGAAAAAAAAAAAACAACATATTTTTTTGATAACTTGCATATTGTAGCTAGAGTCCATTGAAATGTTACATTATTTTGGCCTTAGCGTGCATTTTTTAGAGGACGCAATTTTATTGTTTATATGTGAGGGAGGGGTCAAAAAAAGCTTAACTTGAGTTAAATTGTTTTTAGCATTTATCAGGTAAACTATTTGTCATACAATTTTTCCACTACAATTTTAGTTCAGTAACTCTTTATTGTAAAATCAAAAATAACAAAGATATTAAAGAAAAACAATCAAAATTTTTGGACAAATTTTCTTTTGGACGCCATAATTTATTTAGTTTTTTATTTAAAAAAATGACATTTTTGTAGAGTGGTTTTCAACGAAGAATTTTTATTATATACTTATTTTATTATATTCATTAGTTTGGGTTTTACAGCGCTGTGAAGTGAACACTAATTTTCCCTATAGTCCATTGGAAAGTTACATTTGGGGTTGCATTTTTTAGAGGACGCAATTTTATTGTTTAGATGTGAGGGGAGGGGTCAAAAAAGCTTAACTTGAAGTTTGTGGGGTCGCCATCTTGGAATAAGGTGGTTAATTATTTTTAGCATTTATCAGGTAAACTATTGGTCATACAAAAAATTTGCAGATAGATTAATTATTCACAATATATTAGATCCTAAACACAATTTATAAGTTATATATAAAAATAATAATTGCAATACTGATAAATATTCATAAATGTGTATATATGTATGTAAATAATATCGTGTTGTTTCATTTTTATTTTATAGTAAAGCTAAGAAAAAATGTAGACAATTATAACTAAATATAATTTCATAATGCACTAGTGCGATAAAAAATAATTTCTTTCACAAAAGAGTAGCATTACCACTCACGATCTTGATCTTGTAGTTTTTGTTGTTTCTTTTGCACTAAATATGGTTAGTAAACATATTGTAATATTATGCAGTATGTGCCAAAAGTATGGAATAAATTCAATAAAAACGGAATAATTATTTTTTGGAAAAAATCCCCGAACAGGTCGATTTTTAATTTAAAAAATACATATTTTAGCGTAAAATGCGATTTTCAAATATTATTTGTTTTCGAGTAATGACGTCATCGATTTTTTTTTAATGGCAACACCATATTTTTTTCCTTGATTCTGAAAGATCGTTTTATTCTCTATGAGACAGTATTAAAATTTTGCCCTCTTACATAGGAAAGTTTTCGAGTAAATGACGATTGAATGTTAGAAAACGTAAATTTTATACATAAAAAAGTAACAATTCTGAGGTATGTAAAATGAAATACAATTGATTAAATTTTATACTTAAATTAAATGTTCGAATTGCCATCCACCAACTTCTTGACAATGCGCAAGTCTGTGAAGAAATTCTTCTTGCACATTATGAATGATTTCTGGGGTAACTCTGAGCATTTCGTCCCGAATGCGATTTTGAAGTTCTTCTAAATTACGTGGTTTATTAATGTACACTTTTGACTTCAAGTATCCCCATAAAAAATAGTCAACAGGTGTAAGATTTGGCGATCTTGCAGGCCATTCTATCGGCCGGCGTCTGCCGATCCACCTCCCAGGAAAACAGTTGTCCAAAAAATCTCGTACAGGGTGCGCATAGTGCGGAGGTGCGCCGTCTTATTGAAACCATATGGTATCGTCAGGAATGTCAGGGTCATTATCGTTAGAAAAAATTACTGCAAGGGCTGGAACAAGGTCATTTTCTAGAAACTCTAAATATCTTTGTCCTGTAAAGGCTCCTTCAAAGAAGAAAGGCCCTACTATTCTGTCGTCAATTATTCCAGCCCACACATTTAATTTCTGAGGGTTTTGGTTATGTGCGTCTGCCATCCAATGAGGATTTTCCCGACTCCAATATCTGCAAGTTTGACGGTTTACTGTACCATTCAGACAAAATGTGACCTCATCTGAAAAAAGTATTTGCCGGTGTAAATTTCTATTTCGTTAACATAAATCCAATAGAATTTCGCAAAAGTGTAAGCGGCGATCGGGATCATCTTCATTGAGTTCCTACACAAGTTGAATTTTGTAGGGATGATATTTTTCCTTCCTCAAGATACGTAGCACTGTGCTCTGACTAGTGTCATTGTTTAATGCAACCAATCGTGAAGAATTATGAGGATTATCCACCATACTTATCAAAATGTTCTGTTTCTGATTTTCATTAATGCTTGGACGTCCAGGTTTTGGAATATTTACAACATTGCCAGTTTCTCTAAATTTAGACTCTACCTTACTGGCTGTTGATTGACTGATAGGGCGATCTGGATATTTTTCATTAAACAAATCGCAAACTTCCTGCTAAGTTCTAGTCATATTCCCGCATTCGATAAGAATTAAAATTTCAATTCTTTGAGTAACAGTTAAATGTGCCATGATACTTTAAATTGAATAATAATTTCTATGTCGCTTACAATTCTTATTAGAAAGTCGGTGTGACAATGACACTTTGCAAAGATTTTCACCTACGTGATCCATAAAAGAACTATGGAATTTGAAAAACTAAACTTGATAACGTTTTTGCTTTATTTTAATTGATTTACGTTTTCTAACATTCAATCGTCATTTACTCGAAATCTTTTCTATGTAAGGGGGCAAAATTTTAGTACGGTCTGATAGAGAATTAAACGATCTTTCAGAATCAAGGAAAAAAATATGGTGTTGCCATTTAAAAAAAAATCGATGACGTCATTACTCGAAAACAAATGACATTTGAAAATCGCATTTTACGCTAAAATATGTATTTTTTAAATTAAAAATCGACCTGTTCGAGGATTTTTCCCAAAAAATAATTGTTTCGTTTTTATTGAATTTATTCCATACTTTTGGCGCATACTGTATATTAGTATGTATTTCGACAATCTTCGAGTTTATTAATATTGCATTTACGTTTCTTCATAAAACAAGATATATAATATTTAACAAGAGTTAAGTCTTTCTAGAACGAGTAAACAATGAAATACTAAATTTTTGAATTAAGAAGTTAATTTAAAATTTCCTTACAAAATAGTTCATCTAATCTCTTTGATCTATAACTTCGGTTCATTCTGATTAAAGGAGTATTTGCCTGCATGAATGTCTAACTCATCCCTGCTGTAATTACTTTACTTCTTCTACAAAGGCGAAAATAAAAAATCGACTTTTCAATTACCCCCGTTAATAATAGATTTCGTTATTCTAAAAAGGTTAACGTACTTTTTCACATAGTGGCTGGAAGGAAGCGAGTTGAAATTGTGTAATTGCGGCGAGAACTAAAGGTTAATGGAAGTGATGGAGAACAGATTGAAGGCGCAGAAACTTGCTTCCCTTTAAATAAAAAAGAAAAAGTACATTAAAGCTATATTAAATGGCGCCTGCCATGGTATAATTTTCGTAATTTAAAGTGAAATATATAAGTTTATATAACTGTATAGATTATCACAGACAATTAAATTTGAGGAATGTAATATTCATTTAAATAAAACAGTTACAATTTGATGATGCAATGGACTCAAAATCAATAGGAATAGTTTTGCTGAGAACGGGTAGTGCTTTCCATTATAATGTGTTTATTTAATTTTCAAAATATCTCTTAAAAATGATTATAAATATTAGGATAAATGTGCCTATTGTAGAAATTATACAGAGAATGGTCCGCAATGAATGGGTCAGAGAGTAACTGTAGATTGTATATGTCAAAATAGCAGTATTTAGAATCATTTAATTTAAATTGAATTTTAAATTTCAAAATACTTCCATAATTAAAAACCATTATGTGTAGCATTAAGCTTAATCCAGGATGTTCTTGATGGGTGAGAAATCCTAACTAAATTTTAGATATATCGTATAGGGCGGTAGTTACATACTGTAGTATAGTTATATTTCAAGGTAATATTATTATGCAACAATCAATCATTTGATAGGTCTATTATTTTTAAATGAGAAACGATACCTGATTGATATCGACCAACCATCCTGTCTTCGCGTGTTTTCCGATCACTGTTAAAGTTAAGCGCATACTATTAACATCGCACGGAACAGATGTAACGAATGTTGGCAACATCGCATTCAATTCCGCGTATGCAGTCCGTTCGATGCTAATAATACGCGCTACTAATGCGATGTTACCAAATCAAATCCGTTCTGTGCGATGTCAATAGTAGGTCTGTTCCTGCAGCAGTTGGAAACTATTTCAAACTATCAGAAATATTCAACCAGTTAAGTTGAGAATGAGTTACCTGTGAATTTAACGCAATAAGTATTTGAACGAACATTTGATAGTTTCAAACCATTTCCAACTACTGCAGGAACATACCTACAGTCATTGGCCGAAAACCTAGAGAGTGACTCATGTTATAAACCTGCTCACACTTTATAGCGGTGGACACAAAGAAACATACATGCAGCCCGTATATTCTTCCTATAAAATCATGTTAGTCGCATATTTCTGAAAGCATACCCGATTACACAGCTTCTGCTGCAGTTAAGTACGCATGCGCCGCCGCTTCTTATTGGCTGCAACGAATTGACGGATCCACCTGTTCCATTTCTAGCGCTATCATAGGCGGGTATATTGTTCGGGCGGGCAAAATTTCGGATATATCTCTTCGCTAATTTAATAATGAATGTAATAAATTAAATTAGTAATCTTGTGTTCTTAAGAATGGAGGATGATTCAAGCTCTACATCGTATTCTCAAAGTCGTCCTAATTTAACAAGTGAGATATATCGGATGATGACATGTATTAAGAGTTTAGGGGGCGAGGTCAAAATATGAGTGTACGTGATGTTGAAATATGTATTTCATTAATAAAAATGTATGTGGGTAGCATATATGTATAGTGCAAATAAAAAAGTGGTAAAGAGGTAGTATGTACAACTGCGAATTGGAAAATAACGGAAACGCGCAGAAGAAGATGGTGTTTTTAAAATGAGTTTTCGACGAAAAAAATTGGATTGCTATATCTTAGAAGATGAAACTTTGCGTAGAATATATACAAGGGTACTTTTGCGAGTTATGCGTGAGATATGAATTATACTAGGCGAATTTCCGTATAAATGAAATCGAAAAGAGTATACTGATAGAAAAAGACGAAAAAGTGATATGGCAAATAAATATTAAAAGATCAGAATCTGGATCTAAGAGTATATCAAATATTGACAAAACATGGATGCATGAAGGTCACACAGAAAGCGGTACAATATGATATAATAAGTGTTAATGTGTGACCGTTATAGTGACAGTGCTAGTAATCTATGTCCTTTCGGATGTGAAATTCGCAAATATTTGCGCGATTTATTTAATGGTGGGAAAATCTCTACTTGAAACGGATTTTACACTGGAACTGTAACATTTTCATCATGAAACTGCCATGGTAAATTGTCAGAAACTCAAAACAAATTTATTAACACCACATAATAATAAAAGTAGCAATAATATTTGTAGTGTCTTACTGTTTTGCAAAATTTGTCAAAAACTTAAATTTTCTTGAACAGAAGTTGCAAAATCCGTGCAAAAACTCTGAATTTCGCGTCCATGTGGACAAGGCTTAAGTGTGATATCCGCGGAGTACACATCAGGTAGGTGTAAGTGGAAGGTGGTGGACAATCGCCGTCCAAACGGACGGCATTCTAATTTGTAGAGAGGATGGCACAAGAGACACATTTAAAGTAAATTGTTAATGTGCTAGGTTCAGTCGACGTCAACTTATATTTGATAATTTTGTGTGATTTGAACTTTTCTCAAGTGGTACGCTTAGGTAATCATGCCACCCTTACCTTCCGTACTCATCTCTGTGTTGTGAATTAGTGAGTCTTTATTATTTTCGACCTTGGGTAGTTGATAATACAAGATAAAAACTTTTAATTTGGATATAATTCTTATCATTTTTTATTATCTAACGCCTTGAAATTGGCAAAAACTGTTATATCACTGTTTCTAATGGATGTTATGTAATACAATTATTTTTGTCATTTTTGTATATTTGTTATATCTGATCGTCTTTAAATTTAGTACGGCTATGAAATGTTGCTCCTCGCACCCTTCGCCCGTCTCGCTTGTCAACAAGCTAACGATTAGTCACTCTCTAGATTTTCGGTCGCTGACTATAGTATACGCTAAGCTTAATATTATTCCAGCACTAATCTAAGTAGACTCTATCTAGTGAAACCGATGCTAATGACAGCAAAAAACATTGCCTACTCACACTGACATGTATTTGAATCCTCACTTTTATCACCTTCCGGTTCAGAAACCTAAGTGTATTAAGAAGTAGAAAAAGAACTACATCATTTGCGATCAGTTCAAAATGGGAATGAACGCCAACATGATATGGAAGTTGTATTAAATTTTTTTTTGATCTATTTAAAGAGCTGTAAAATACTCTAAAGGTATTATGTCTATATGTAAAACCCCTTTAAACTGGCTAATATGTAATTAATTATAGAAATATTGATTATAATTAGGTGGGCAAAAACACTCCCCAATTATTAGTCAAGAGTTGTGACGTCAGGATTCGGTAAACGCACTGAAATGTAATTTTATATTATGATGACTGGAATACGCTAAAAGCTGCGCAAATGGATTATTCATGATCAGCGCCATATTTTGTTTTGTGCCTCTAGCAATGGCGGAGCAGTAGGGGGCTTAGCTGAATTGAAATGAAATTGAATTCTGGACATGGAGAATTATTTCGTGCTATATGCTGGTTAATTTTACAGTCCCTTATAAAACATGACATGTTCCAACAATAACGCCCACAAAAATACACAAAGAATAACACTAATGAGATACAAGATAAAAGAAGAAACCACACTGTACGCCAATGACGTGTTTACAAACAAAATAATGGGAAATTAAGAACACAATTCATATCGTACGTGCAGATGGTTGCACCCACATACATAACGAATGAAGTATGTCTGATGAGTTTCATGTGCCTCCTTTTGTCTGCTCCTAAGGTTGGTACCTTTATTTGGATGCGCAAATGGACTAAACGCATTCCATATCGTACATTTCAGTGGGTAAACGTGACATGGGTGCTGTTATTGCGAACATTTAGAGCCTTTTCACACGGGCCACCGTGCAGCGCTTCTCGGAAGCGCCGTTGAGTGGTCCGTTTTGACGAAACATTATTTTATATAGACTTAGGCAAGGCGCATATTGAGACGCGTATGACGCGTGTGTGGTGACACAGCACAGCACGTACTTTTGTAGCTTAAGGAAAGTAATGGGACAGCGCAAATTCGTGCCACGACGTTGCACAGAAAGACTCACGTGTGACACGAGGCGCGCGGCGCAGTAGCAGTCGCGCCGTACATGCCACGTGTTGATAATTTTGAGGTTAGTTGTGTTTTCTCCCGTGACAATGAAAACAAAACTGATAGAGCTGGTAAGAAGGCATAGATAGCTATATGATACCAGACATGAGAATTATATGAAAGCGAAGATAAAGAACAAGATTTGGTGTGAAATTGCAAAAGAAATGCACTTAAAAGATGGTATATTTTGTAGGTAGAAAACCGTAATATGGTCTAAGTTTCAAATTTTTTCGCCCTTACGTTTTCTCAATACTGGTTTCCAAACTCAGGGGTCTATTTCATTTATAAATACAGTTTTCTGTTTAAATCATTCATTTTTATAATAAACAAAAAACATTAGAACGGCTGTTCGAAAGTCGTGAGAAGAACACGTCATCTCACACGCGTCATACGCGTCTCAATATGAGTCTTTTCACACGGGACACTGTGCAGCGCTGCTGACTGGAGCCACTAATTTATGGTTGACGTTTCGGTGGGAGTCGGCGACTACGCGCCACCGTGGCGCTGCTAATTCTGTGGGGCGTCCGTGTGAATAAGTCTATATAATAATGTTTTGTCAAAACGGACCACTCAACGGCGCTTCCGAGAAGCGCTGCACGGTGGCCCGTGTAAAAAGGCTCTTATTCACACGGACGCGCCACACAATTAGCAGCGCCATGGTGGCGCGTAGTCGCCGACTCCCACCGAAACGTCTACCATAAATTAGTGGCTCCACTCAGCAGCGCTGCACAGTGGCCCGTGTGAAAAGACTCTTAATCTTTTATTGATTTCGTTTGTGTCCGCATCAAATTTCGAGTAGTTTTGAGTACCTTTGAGTTCGTTTTAACGTATAAATACAAGTTTTGTTAATTTTGATAGTCTATGAATTATTTTCACAACATTTACACAAACGACTTTAGTGCGACTTAACAATGCCTGAACATAAATATTATTTGTCTCCATAATTTTTACGTATTGTTTTGATTTATATTTTATAAGAAATTACTACATAAAATCCAGCAAAGTTATTAACAAATGAAAATAATATTTATATTAAATACCTATATACTTCGTAGTTTATATTCCTCTTAACTCAGCCTCATAAAATTTAGGTTATTTCTTAAAAATACAAACATTGATATAACATCAATTTTTGGCAAATTATCGGATTGTTTTTGGACAAATTTAGCTCTTGTAGTCATAGAATTAAAGTAAATTTTGTGTAGAACTTTTAGTTATTGGTCTGTGTGTAGAACTGTGTGTTTTGCTCATTATATTTTATACCTATTTCGAAATACCAAGTATAATTCAGACTATCATAATGGTTTTGTTTTGTTGTGTTATGAATTGTTGGAGTAGAGGACAGCGAGAAGATCAAGTTAGATTTTTTAGGATTCCTGCTGCATTGAATTATAGAGAGAACTGATCTCAATGAACTCTCATATAAGACGGCAAAAGTGGCTTAGTGCAATAAAACAGCAAGACCTAACTCAAGAAAAAATTAAATACAGTGTACAAGTTTTAAATATATTATTTATAAATAGGTACTATATATTGATAACAATATTGGCAGTTATATATAATTAATTAGTAAACTATTACAGAGGTACATAATTTGATTTTAACAATTATTTATGCATAGATACATGGCAGAATTTATTTTCAGTTAAAGAAAAATTCTGTGGGGGCTTGAAATTCTTAATAATGCCACTGTTTCCAATTTACATATATTTAACAAAAATTATAAATAAAAGTCCATTTGATAGAAAAAATCTAAAATATATTTAATAAAAAATATTAAAAATAAGTTATATATACAATTCTAAAAAAAATTGGGTACATAGATAAATAGTACAAAATGTTTAATAATCAATTGGTTTTTTGATATTTTAAATAATTGCGGCATTGCAATAATAATTTAAAGTTTGCTCAGCACAATAAAAAACATTAGCAGCAGGGAAAATCAAAATTTAATGCACCAAGTTCATTTTTGATTAGTCAACTATTTCTTGCCTCGGCCCATTTGAAAGAAAAAATTTGTAGATATACCGAAGTGCGAATATTCAGCAACTAGAACGTATACTAGAAAATATAAACCCACTTTTTCTATATATGAGAAATAGACTCATATTACACTTTCTAATATGAGATATGAAAGAGTTGCTGATCTGGCAGGAACTAGGGGACCCCACTAATCGCAGGGCCCTGCCCAGTGCCCAATGGAAAATAGGGGCCTGCATAGGTAGGTATATATTACTTTTACATATAAATATTGCAGATATTTAAAACTTCAGGAAACATTAGCACAACACTACATTTTCGTTTATATCTACCCATCTTGGTCTCTGATAACGTTGCGGTGGTAATTTGATAACCCAAATGCAATGTAGGAATCCAATCAAGATGTAAGTTATCTGTTAAAGCAGTCGGTTTACCTGAAATATATGCTTTTAAATTGTTGTATATAACTTTTTATTAACTAATCCGATACAAAATGTTTTGAACAAACGACACTATATTTAATTTTTTCTTGAGTTAGGTCTTGCCGTTATATTGCACCAAGCTACTTTTGCCGTTTTATATGAGAGAGTTCATTGAAATCAGTTCTATGTCTATAATTCAATGCAGCAGGAATTCTAAAAAATCTAACTTGATCTTCTCGCTGTCCTCTACTTCAACAATTCATAACACAACAAAACCATTATGAATTATCCTTGGTATTCCGAAATAGGTATAAAATATAATGAGCCACACACACAGTTCTACACAAAATCACAAATTTCTGCTTGTCAAATGTCGAGTTGTTTGTCCTACAGCTGCCATTTTTAAAGTTATTTGACAGTTCGTTGGATTGCCCTATTATTTTGAATTTCTGTATTTTTTTACAGACACATAAATTTTTCTCTGAACTAATAGAGAAAAATTTATGTGGCAATTGAAGTTTTACAATATGAGGAACTTAATAAACATTATAAACAGTTAAATATACCAATTATTAAACTAGCCATGAGGAAGATATTATGATCAAGGAACAGGAGGAACATGTGGCAACAACTTATTTACTTTAATATACGCTGATAATAGAGAACACCTTTCAACAAAATTTTACATTCTATAACACCTCAAGGACGCAACCATTTCTAAGATCAACTACAAAGGCAAGACACATTGGACAACCAGAAAAACAAGCGAATACGAGGTTGCAGGAACACAACTGTCACCTAAAAAATAGCAACAGTGTGAAGTCATCAGTTGCAAGACATAGAGCGGATACACGACAGTCAAACCAACCATTTAGGAAGAGAGGAAGACAAATCTAGGAAAATCAAAATAATAAACTATTTATATGCAGAGTAAATATAAATACGACCAGAATACTAAAATATATCATATTGATGACGACATCCGCATTGCAACAGTTTAACAACGCCTCATTTCAAGTGGTCATATTGAGGATTGTAGCTCATTCCATGGGCAGTAATAAAAACTTTAACGTTTTATTTGCATGAAATAGCTATGATAGCTATTACATTAGATGAAGAGAAGAAAAACAAAGAAAATAAGATATTGGATAGATAGGTAGATACTATATTTTAAACCGCACTTACTGCGACCGCCATCTCAGTGTCACCTGACTAGCAAAACATTCTAATGGAAATACGATGTCGGAGTCGTACCGGTACGAAGGCGTGCAGTTGATAAGCTGTTGCTGGTGCAACAAATAAATGGGAGATGGTCTTTAATCTTTATTCTCAGAGTTCCTTCTTAATAAGAAAACCACATGTATCTTCAACGTTAATCAACCAACAACGTAGTCGGCGAATTGTTCAACTATTGACAACTACTGTAGAAGCCTACAAACCTAAGCAGAAACTGGCTGCCTCATATGCTGCATTACTTTGAACGATTGTAGCTGATCGGAAAGTTTTAACATTCGTCTTATTTGAAAGAACCGTAGAAGCATACAAACTAAAGCAGTGACTGATTGCTCGCATGCAGCATTACTTTGGGCAATTGTAGATGAAGTAGTCTAAATGAAGTGTTTCTATTTTATAGATTTGTAGAATCTCATTTCTTAATTCCGTCTTTTTATTTTCTTGCTACATTGAAAATTGTTTTTCTTTTGTATTTTGTTAAAAATTCTTGTTGTTATATTATGTATTTGTTCTGTAACTAGATCTTGTATCTGTTGGGCAATAAATGAGTATTATTATTATACATTAAAAGTTCGTAACTGACAAAGCTATTTTTTATATACAAGATGATTCTAAAAATAGTACCGGTTTGTTCAGAAATTGATGAATTTTTGTCTTACCCGTACTCTAAATTGATAACCAAAATATGTATGGAAATGTCAAAATTATTTATTTTCTTTCATTTAAAAGCTAACTACATTTCAAGTTCGATAAATTTTTATTGAGTCTTAATATGCGCCGAGATATTATAATACATTTTTGCTATGCAATTTTCAAAAAAAAAATACACATAAAAGTTTGGATATTTGTTTTATATTTCCTTATTTTGCCCATCCCTGAACAAACTGCGTTATTTTTTTTAGACTTTCATAAAGTTATGGGATTGTGGGAATATTATTAAATTATCTCTACGCGTTTGAAAAATACCTACTAATTAAAAACCGCCATGAGGAACTAACCTTTCACACTCTGTATGTCGAAAACGAAGCGTTTTATGATACATTTTATATAGATTTTTCGTCTTATTCTGGGGTCTAGAAAACGCAGTTAAATTTATGGTAGTGTCAATTTGCAAATTATATATTATATGCATATTACCGTTTTCCCAAATAAATTTAATTTATTAATATTTAGTTATATTATTCCAAATTTAAAAACGTAAATGATTCCTAAAACTTTTAATTGCTTTTGCATTTAATTTTTATTCAATAATTTTGCAGTACATTAGGACAACGATTTTATGAATGCAAAAAGTTTTAATTACGTCTTATCGATCATTATTAATACAAACTCATTTTTGACCGTCTTTATCCTGATGTCCAATTATTTTTTCTAAACTCACCCTACCCCCACAACATCAATAAACTAACAGGGTAATCATTAGGTATTCTGTTCTGGCTTGATTATACAACCGAAATAATATAATCAAAAATGGCAGCTTTAACTCCTACCTGGAAGCGTTTATTTTATAAGTATAATTTAATGAGACCGTATTTAACGTAATTAATCAGTCATTAAATATTCTGTAGCTATACGTCATACTTCTGTATTCATAAACAGATAGGTTATTATACAGGGTGTCCGGAAATTATTAACAAAAAATTCAGGGGATAATTATATACCGAAAATAAATGCTACCTCTTTCTATAACATTTTTTCCAAAACTGATTATTAACGGACTTACAGGATGTTAAAGTAAAAATTTTATTTTCGATATTTGTAAATGACTTCTTAAGAAATCGAAATATTTACATAAAATTTGTAAATCGGGGTTTTTTACGGAAGAGAGCGCCACTTATGGCACACCATGTTTCTTTTGCAAGACAAGACTTAAAAAATAATCCTGCGAGACAAATCTTGAAGTATTGCAACGACAATAAGGTTTAAAAATATAAGAATGGGAAATATTTAAATGAACATAGCTGAAAAATTGCATTTCTATTGTGGCAACATATAATAATTATTTATAATGATCTATTATGTGACCCTGATTGTTAGATACTAATATTACTATTTATTAGGAAAAAAATGTGTGATTTACATTTAGTATAGGATCCCACTATAAAACGACCTTCACCGAGCTGGTTAATGGATGAAAAGTATTTTATATCCAATTAAATATGTCAATACATTGCAAATGGGTTGTATAAAAAATTTCAGTCCAGAATATGATTAATTAACAATTAAAAATTATTTTTTCTTTAAACATTTCACTGGTTTAGTTAATAGACAAATTCCATACCAATCGAAAGTATGAAGCCCATAGAATATGCAAACGTTAGGTTGACTATTTTTTTCCCTTCACAACTCTTGGGTAGGCAGGTATAAACAGGTAAATCGATATTATAGTAACTTGCACCGGTATGGTTAATAAATTAAAGTTAAATTAAAATAAAAATTATTTCATTACCAACACGGTGGTATAGGGTTGTCTGCAAAAAATCAGTCCTGAATTCCGGTTATCAAGTTTTAAAAAGTGAAATATTCCTCAGCGAACCATTCCATGCGATAGAAGAGTACACAGCATTTCAGCTGTGTGTAGTTCGTCCATACTGAAAACGAAGACGATTCGTTTATACGTTTCTCACTACCAGGAAATAATAGTCTATACCGAAAATGAAGACAATCCGTTTATCCGTTTCTCCAAAAAATCTAATAAAGTCCGGGGGCGGTGGTATTTTGCCGGCCAACTCGTAAACCGTTGTTTGTACAAAAAATTCTATAGAAGCATTTTTTCATATTTTAATAAAAAACATTCGAATATGTATTCGAAATGAAACAGAAAAGGTCGATTTCTCGAACTCGTCCTACAGCCGCCGTTTACCTAGCCTCGTTAGGAGTAAAACAAATTTCCGCACATCTCACGGCCACAAATCGAATCCGATCGACCTCAAATTTTATGTACGTATACTTCGTGATAAGGCGGGGGCGCATCCGGTAATGTACCGAAAAAATTTGAAAAAACGGGATACCGCCCCCGGAACCGCCCCTTAACCGATCAAATAGAAATGTTAAAGACACGTACTCTTTGAGACGCGGAATCGAAAAAATTAGTCCGTCTTCGCGTTAGGGATTCCTAGGGGCAGATTAATAATAATACCGCCTCCCCCTGACTTTATTAGATTTTTTGGAGAAACGGATAAACGGATCGTCTTCATTTTCAGTATGGACGAACTACACACAGCTGCAATGCTGTGTACTCTTTTATCGCATGGAATTGTTCGCTGTGGAAGATTTCACTTTTTAAAACTCGCCAACCGGAATTCAGGACTGATTTTTTGCAGACAACCCTATACCACCATGTTGGTAATGAAATATACTTTATTTTAATTTAACTTTAATTTATAAACCACACCGGTGCAAGTTACTAGTATTGATTTACCTGTTTATACCTGCCTACCCAAGAGTTGTAACGGGAAAAAATAGTCAACCTAACGTTTGCATATTCTATGGGCTTAATACTTTCGATTGGTATGGAATTTGTCTATTAACCAAACTAGTGAAATATTTAAAAAAATAATAATTTTTAATTGTTAATTAATCATATTCTGGACTGAATTTTTTTAGAGAACCCATTTGCAATATATTTATTGACATATTTAATTGGATATAAAATACTTTTCATCCATTAACCAGCTCGGTGAAGGTCGTTTTATAGTGGGATCTTAGATTAATTGAGATTTTAAGGATATACCGGGTGATATCAAAGGAGCGGCAAGAAATAATGTATGTTTACTGATTCCTGAAAAGCGGCATATGACTTGGCTTATGAAAAATTTGATAAATGGAGCGAAAATAAAAAAGTAAAACACATCAATGAGAAAGTATTTGAAGGCGTCTACTCTATTTACACAGTAGTCCATGTTGAGAACTGAGCTGTCTTTAAAAAAAGGTATAGTCATTAAAGCATACAATAGTTTGATAGCACTTTTGAAAAGGCAGTCCGCTAAGAAATCAAACGTTTTTACAAAAGCAAATATTGCGAAGTTTTTGACGGAGGTGGATGACAATAATTTTTTAATTGCTAAGGTAATTAATAATTGCTTCATTTAGATTAGTCAGTTTACTAATTAGCATTTTTTGCTTTGTGTGTTGGTTGTGGGAACAACCGGTGCATGTCGGAAGTTAGAATTAACATTTTTAAATTTGGTGTACAACCAGTAAGAATTAATACCATTGGTTTACTAAGATGATAGGTCAAATGATTGGTTTGTCGAATTGTGCATTATTCATGGGGCACTGTTTCAGAAGATCTTCGACCACTTGCAGATTCTGGGGCCAATATATTTAAAATAAAACAACACGGCGGCTGGAAGTGCTGGAACTCAAATTATGTTGCAGAAGGATGTGTTGAACATTCTATAGAAAATAAAAAACAATTTCCGGTAATATTCTTGGAGAACCGGGTAATACCAATAACATATCATGGAATATTATTGCAAGTTCAACAAATAAGATTTCTTCTGGAATTAGTTTCATTAACTGTACCAACTGCGTTGTGAATATTTATAATTAATAATAATTAATAAATAACTAATAAAGTGTTATTTATAAAATTCGTCACCCCTGAATTATATTGTTCTATATCTATTTTTGGTCAAAATGATATAATGTAATCCCTGAAAACTAGATAATTAGCTTGAACTATATCCATAAAAATTACATATTAACAAAGCTCTACAAGAAAGTTTTTAGTAAATTAATGTACTATATCCACATTTTTCCCCAAACATAATATTATTATCTTGTCTCTCGTAATCTATGAGAATTATATTGTTTCATAACCCCTAAGAAAATTATACTGTCTTAATGTCACTCCCATCACCCAGAACTATTTTGTTCTATATCCGATTAGACATAATATAGGAAAGCTCGATCGACGATCATTGTAAGTACGTATGAATAATAATTCGACACCTGAAGAAATCCGAAACTTTAATAATCATATCGCACGTAAGAATTTGGGTAATCCTGAAAGAAATAGTGAGAGGTGCCGCTTTTCCAATGATAACACAGTAGGAGTTATTACTTTTGATTTGCAAAATACATTTTCATTACCAAAGTGCAATGTATCAAAGAACTTTTATAAAATGAAGCTGTTCTGTTATAATTTTGCAGCTCACCTCAATGTGAATAATACTGTTTACAACGCAGTGTTGCACGAACTTCTCTGTGGACGAGCCGGTGTCCACATTGCTAGTGCCCTGATTAGAATACTAAAGGAAATAGTTGGACATTCCTCAACTTAATACACTGTTTTCATGGTCAGATAGTTGTGTGCCACAAAATAAAAATTCGATAATGTTCTTTGCTTTACAGAAATTTATTTAATTCCGACAAGCATAGAACATAAAAGTGAGATCAAAAGTTCGGGGAGCCAGGCCATGGCAGCGTCCAAGAAATAGATAATGGTCACAGTTGCATAGAAAGGTATATACGCAATTTAGAAGTTTGGTCCCCTTTAACTTAATTCGTCTCCTCCTGTCAATGCCAAAATCGTGGACACTTAAATTTAGAATAATCTAAATGACTTCTGGAGATTATTTTGACTATCAATTATTTTCAGCCCGATATTCGTATAATTTAATTCCTTATACAAAAGCGAAACATTTAATATATGAAAGAGACACATTACGGAGAAATAAAGACTGCTAAGCTAAAATATACAAGAAGAATACATCTTAAGACAGAGGTACCACTTCCGGATAACGCCCCCCAAATACCTAAGATGAATGTTAATATACCCGATCAGAAAAGGAAGCATTTGGTTGAGATGCTTCCTCAAATTCCAGAAGAGGAAAGACAGTTCCACAGGGCTTTATTAGGGTTGCATAAAAAACTTATTTTTGTTCGACATCAAAATATTGTGTGAAACTAACTACTCTGTGGACTAAAGCATACCTAGAAGTTTGGTATCAGTGAGCATACATATGACTTCATTGATAAGAATTATAGGAGATTTGAATTATTTTATAATACCTACAGTGAAAAAATCAAAATATCTTGTTCTATATCCCCATATTTCTTTACCAAATCTGAAAATAAGACATTTTGTTGTATATCCATTTATAAAAACCCGTTTTTATGATTTTATATAGTTTTCTTGTAGACAAAAATAACTAAATTGTAACATTACTTCATATTTTGAGACACTGATCTTAATTCCACATCTCTTTATAATATATGTCAATGTATGATCGCCGTACAATATTTAGACACGATTTCCCAAAAGTAGCAATTTGGCGTATAATTCTAGGGTGACCAATTACTGACTTAAAAGTTACTTTATTATTCTTCTATTGTTTTTGTTTAACTCTTTTTTGCAATTAGTGACAATGAACTTTTCGTAACCAGTTGCATAATGGTTTTCATTATGTAACTAGTTACATAAAGTAGAACGTTTTGACACTTATTTTGATAACAAAAGATGTTACTTTTTATGTCAAAATTATTAAGTTTATTGAGTCCACTTCTGCTGAACTGAACTAATTATAAATTCACTGTCACTTGACTGAAACAGTTCCAATTCTGTTTTGTCTATGTTCATTAGGTATTTATAACTGATTATGTAAAACTCTGTTTCTATACTTTATAATGTTTACCAGCCCACCACTGTCGAGGATTGACCATATCGATAGTTACGTGTAAGCTTCGAGGAGAACTGTAGCCGATCGAGAGTAATCTCCACTGCTACCAAATTCGTAATAAAGTTCCATGTTTCTCATTTTAATGCAAGAATCTATCAGGAGTCATACAAGAATTTTTACCTCAGTCAACACTAATCTATAACGGTTCTTATGCCGTAACCTTGATAATTGTTTGCAGCCAGTAACATTTATTTTGTTAATTTAGCAAAAACGTTTAGCTAATGAAAAATATATACCAGGTGTCTCATAATGAATGGGTCAGAGAAAAACTGAAGATATTAAAAGAGTCAAATATTCCTC
Organism: Monochamus alternatus; assembly: GCA_037114965.1. Classification (NCBI taxonomy): domain Eukaryota; kingdom Metazoa; phylum Arthropoda; class Insecta; order Coleoptera; family Cerambycidae; genus Monochamus; species Monochamus alternatus. The sequence continues at coordinate 27,488,792 of CM073429.1, forward strand.
AGTAAAATGTAACTCATTTAAGAGATCAGCAGCGACAGTAAGATCAGTGAAAAATACTACATTTTCTACTTAAAAGAGTCCTTTCTTTCTTAATTTATTCTACATGGTGAATTTATCCAAGTATGTGAAATAGGAAAATAGTTATAATTCAGATTTCTCGTCGTAAATTAGAGCAAATTTTAGTTTCAGTGGTTGCAGAATGCTAATGGATTTTCATAAATAAATTTTCACTTTCAACACTATATCTTTTAAACGAGTTTCATTTTAAAATAAATCTTTCGCTAATACATTGTATTTTGACGTCTACTATTTTCAGCTTACCTACGACCCATTCGTTATGGGACACCTTGTACGCAGGGTGATTGTGACCAATTCGTAAACATAATGTTTTATTTAATAAAGCAGTGGTGTACTATATTATTTAGAAACATATTCCACCAATAACTTGTATCACCGCCACTGAAGCATGCTTCAGAATTTGGATAATGGTTACATAAATCCATGTGCCCAGTTTAAGATTACTTCACTCACTAGTTTTTAAAATATTTAATAGTTATTTTTTACGCAATAAGTGGAATATTGCAAATAAGGAGTTCCAGGAAACAACTACTCTGCGGCTTAATGTCCCAACCATTATTGGAAGTAAAATAGCTTATATCCTGGTACGACATGTAAAAATCATGTACTAAGAAGAACTTACCGTAGCAAAGGCCTAGCTGTCATTGAATTTCTCGTAATTATTGTAAAAGTGTAAATATGAGTTCAAACAATGATTTTCTATCAGATATTGAGAATGAAACTTCCAGTGGAGTTTCGAATCTTGTGTTAGAGAAATAACGGAAGAAATACGAACAAAGAAAAAGAAAATATTTAACATAACTAAAGAGAAAGGATTATTAGCATATTTTAACGTACTGAACAAAACACAGAAGCCTTCTTTCTTTGATGCTATTAATCAATGAGAAGTACAAATATTTTACAAGAAGAATATCGATATAAAAAATACTTATATTTGATTGTAATCTTGAAACAAAAATCAGAACGGTACAAACCTAAAAAATCTAAGGCATTAACAAGAAATAAATATGTCTGCTGATGAAAGTAGGTATATTGCAAATATGTGTTTTATTAAAAAAGGTTTTTTAATAAATTTTTATTTTAGGTTATTTTAATTATTGGTTAGACGGTGCATGTCAGTGGGAAGGACTCACAAATCTGCTTGGAGAACATGTGAAAGATAAATGATCTTCCAAATCATGATACCCAACAACGAAGCCAAAGCGTCTATAGATTTTTTTTGTAACTCTTGGAAATATTGGTTTGAATTTAGTAGAACGATTTCTTCGATAAAAAGCTACCTATTAAATGTACCAAACTTAACTGGTATAACTATTAATGACAATATGCCAAAACTAATTGCCTTCCTTTTAGCTGATTGTGGGGCAGATCTTTTGAGTATAAAAATACATGGTGGCGGAAAATTGGTAACTGAAGGCTACTTTGAAACTTCTACTGAAAACACGAAACGAACGGCTATGAAAATTCTAGATGGAAGCGAGAATATTCCCTTGGAAGATGAAAATATTTCCTCAATGTCTAAAGTCATTTCATCAGCATCTAAAAATTATTTCCCACTGTCAATGTATTTAATAAATGAGTTTTCATATGATCTTAAATTATAAATGTCATTATCGCACTGAGTCATTAATAAATTTTAATGCGTTGAATAATATAGGTCATTATGCCAAATTATAGACAATATGTGATAGTTACAGATAAAAAAAATTTTACACTTTGTACTGTACTTAAAAGGGCACGTACATGTGTTAATGAGAAAAGTGGGCAAGTAGAACATTTGTTAAATTAGTAGTAATTAATTAATTATTTTATTTAACGTTATTTAGGTAAAAAATTATTATGTTGATCGTTCATTGTTACTAGTACTAAATAAGACTATTATTTTTTGATTGATAAGAGAACTGTATTACAGATTTTAATGCCATATTATTTTCTCAATTCATAAGTATTACTCATTTTATAAAATTTAGAATTATCCATTTTTGCTTTAATTAGCAACTATTCATTCAGTAAGTATTACGATTTGCTAAGTTGCCAAGGTATTATAATAATAGGTATATCAACAATATATCAGTTTTACTTGAAAAGTGAATGATAGATTTATGGGCACTACAAATTACCGTTTTTCTCCAAAACGAAGCATTTAAACAAAAATTTACAAGAGAGATAAAATGATCAGAACAAAATTCTACGTTTGATATTTCAGTAAAAAGCTGCATATGCGTACTTAGAAATAATTGGAGGGGATAAAGGATACTGCATCCCTCAGTTATCTCTATTCACCCTTAGATTTTTTTTACCAAATTTATATGATAAGTATACCGGAAAAAGATAAAAGTACGTGCGAAATTTCAAATGTGTAACTTACAAATGGGATTATTAATAAAAACGTAACTTAACACCCTGTATATTGAAACAGGGACGCCCAAATAAAAAATGGCGTAAGAAAAGTTGCATTATTTTTGTCCAAAGAATATGTGGTTAATGGTATGGCCTTCTATTTTGCAACACCCTGTATTCATATAACCGTTTTCCCAAATAAATTTATATTTATTAATATTTAGTAGTATTATTTCAAAAACGTAAATGATTCCTAAAACTTTTAATTGCTTTTGCACTTAATTTTTATTCAATAATTTTGCAGTACATTAGGATAACGATTTTATTAATGCAAACAGTTTTAATTACTTCTTATCGATCATTTTTAATACAAACTCATTTTTGCCCCTCTTTAACCCTGATGTCCAATTATTTTTTCTAAACTAGCCCTACCTCCACAACATCAATAAACTAACAGGGTAATCATTAGGTATTCTGTTCTGGCTTGATTATACAACCGAAATAATGTAATCAAAAATGGCAGCTTTAACTCCTATCTGGAAGTGTTTATTTTATAATTAGAATTTAATAAGACCGTATTTTAACGTAATTATTCAGTCATTAAATATTCTATAGCTATACGTCATACTTCTGTATTCATGAACAGATATGTTATTAACAGGGTGTCCGGAAATTATAAGCAAAAAATTCAGGGGATAATTCTAGATCGAAAATAAATGCTATCTCTTTCTATAACATTTTTTCCAAACATTATAAATGTCATTATCGCACTGAGTGCGTTAATAAATTTTAACTCGTGGAATAATATAGGTCATTATGCCAAATTATAGTCAATATGTGATAGTTACAGATAAAAAAAATTACACTCTGTATCTTTTTAACGAAGATCCTAGATAAAAATTGTATGAAAGACCCGACTAAAGAAACGAGATTTCATTTTTGGTCCCTGTTTGTGAATCATCCTGTATGTTGTAATAAAATTTGCTTATATAAAAATATTGAACATTGGTTGTAAGTTGAATTATATAAGCTGTTTCTTAAGCAGAAGTCAAAAATCAAGGGGTGTATTCTGTGACCAAAAATAAGGATTTTTTGTTAAATAAGTGAGACAGCCACATATAACATAATATTAAATAAGATGATCGCTTCTTTTTAAAAATATTATTATATATTGTTTTGCATGGCCTCCCTAAGATATATGTAATTTAAGTAACTGTAAACATACACTTGATCAAATAAATCATTTTTGTTGTTAATCGGTTTGGAATACAAAAAAGTGTAAAAACAGAAAGTGAACTTCGAGAATCCTAAAATAGTTATTTATGCAACAAATACAAAAAGAAATCAAGACGAAATGGGAGATAATTTAAAGAAAGAAATGAAGAACAGCCAAGATGAAATGAAGGAAGACTTAAAGAAGATAATGAAAAACAGTCAAGAGGAGGTGAAGTATAGTTTAGAAGAAATAAAAAATAATCAGGAAGAGTTAAGAAACGAAATGAAAACCGGTTTACAAGAAAATAATAAGAAGTTAGAAGAAGCAATTAAAGCTAAACTCAATGAATTTAAGGAAACTGTTGAAGAGGAAATTACTCAGTTAAGGAATGAGGTACAAAATAAAGTCCAGGTTGTAGAAGAAAATATGTCTAAGTTACAAAGTGAAGTCTCTAATCTGAAATCCCAGATGTTCGGGAGGGAGTCCATTAAGACTGAGAGCAGTTTTCTTTCATCGTCAAGAATTAAGCTACCAACATTTGATGGAAAGGTGTCATGGAGTACTTATCTTAAACAATTTGAAGCAGCTGCCTTGGCAAACAACTGGTCAGAAGAAGAAAAAGCGACATCACTTATAGTTTCTCTACGGGGTGAAGCTATGGAGATATTAAAAACACTAGCTTAGGATAAACAAAAGGACTATCAAACGCTGAAGGGCGCTTTAGAAATTAGGTATGGCAAGGCTCATCTATAACATGTTTACCAGGTACAATTAAAAAGCCGGCGACAACGCTTCGAAGAAAATCTGTAGCAATTTGAAGCAGATATAGCGCGGATGGTGAAGCTAGCCTACTCCACCGCACCAGTAGAGTTACAACAGTTAGCAGTGAGTAGCTTAGTCAATGGTCTGCGAGATTTCGAAATCAGTCAAGCGTTAAGACTGGCCAGACATAAGAATATATCCGAAGCTTTGACCCAGGTGCTAGGAATTGAAGCCGCCTGACAGGTTTATAGAAGTGGCCAAGGCAGAACAAGGCAAGTTAGGCTTCAGTCTGGCAAACAACGAGCAAATGAAATTAGTATTGAAGGATTTCTGAAGAGTTTTCAAGATTTGATGAATAACTTCCAGAAAGAACAGGACCGTAATGATTCCATGGTATACAGTAGATGAAGGCCCATCCTGTGTTGGAACTGTGGCACAAAGGGACATCTCATATAGAAGCATTAATGAAATATCCTGTTTTTTGGTTAGAACATTTAATTAAAAAGAACAACAATGACGACAAAATAACGACTTCAAGGCAACATAATAAACGATTTAGTACTTAGTACTTCCTTCTCTAGCTCTAGCAATAGCCTGCATCCTCCTAGGCATGCTCCACATAAGGTCTTTAATGGTTTCTTGCGGAATTTGATGCCATTCTTCCTGTGCAGCAATTCTTAATTCTGCAATTGAGTTAGGAGTTGGATTTCGTGCTCGTATACGTCGCTTTAGGATGTCCCATAGATGTTGTATGGGATTTGCATCAGGACTCATTGGTGGCCACTCTAATGCATCACTTGCGACATCCTCAAGGTACTGAACCACTATTTTAGCGACATGTGTACGGGCATGCATAATCATGCATTAGCAGAAAGTTATCGTATCCAATGAAGCCAGCATAAGGTAAAACATGCTCTTCAAGTATGTTGTGAATGTACCAGTCAGCATTCATTCTTAAATTCACCTCAATGAGCTCCGTGCGACTCTCCCAACTAATGCCTCCCCATAGCATAATGGAACCGCCTCCAAAGCTAACATTCTGTACTAGATTACATTCTGCAAAACCTTCACCAGACCTTGTATATACTCGCCCACGTCCATCTGGCTTCCACAATTGTATTCTGGTTTCATCTGTAAAAAGAAATTGTCCCCATTGATGTTAATTCCAGTTAACATGGGCTCTTGCGAATTGTAATCGTCTAGTTTTATGGCGTGGGAGAGGTCTAGGCACTCTGGCAGGGCGTTTTAGGGTTAAACCAAACTCTTTAAGTCTTCTTATTACCGTTTTGACACTTACATTGACTTGTCTTGTAATTAGTAATTCATTTTTAAGATGCGGAGCAGTAAGTGTGCGATTTCGCAAAGATTGAAGTTTCAAATATTGGTCATCTCCTGGTGTTGTACACCTGTTACGTCGCCTTTTGTTTTCTCCAGTCTCATTGTATTGCTTTACTGTACGAGAAACAGTGGATTGATGGATACGCAATCTTCTCGCTATTTCTTTTTGTCTGCAACCCTCATTGGCCAAAGTAACAATTTGAACAGAAATTAATTCGTTTAAATGTGGCATCTCACTAACGAGAACAATCAAACTCAACAAATAAAGAACTCGAAATGTCATTTTGATAACAACAAACAACAGAGCAGACATTGTTATTCGTCAAAGCAGACCATACAATGTTTGTAATTTGTAATATTATTGCTCATTCAGTAAAACACATATACGTAAAACACTCTAGTGTAAGCCATTTTTCTAATAAAAAACGCCTACTGTGTTAAAGGAAAAAATACAAATATAAAAAAAGACTTAAAATAAAATATGCAATATTTTTGTCTGTGAGTGTATTTGATATGCATTTAATTTAGTATGAAAATGTTGTAAATATGACGAATAACTTGATATTGCTATAATTCAAGACTGTTTCTCTTTTTTAGGAAAATAATTTCTCTGAAGCCATGGAGAGACACTCTCTAAATAAAAGAGGTTCTCTCCCCACACCACAGAAAGCTCCTCCTTCATGATGGCGCACTGCAAACCTTGAAAGGCAAACCAGAGTTTGGGTCACAACTATATAAATATTGTCTGAAGCTGTTTATTTGTGGTATAATTTTAGTTTTTCTTTAGTTTTATTGGGTTTTTGCCACACTTCTGAAAAAATAATAAAGATTAATTAAATAAGCCCTTGCACCAAACGGAACAGTCAAGGGTTATTTTTGAAACTACGTTTGCCTAACCAAAAAATCTCACACTGAGAAAAGCAGATAAGTAAAAAAGTAACAAAAATCACATCACTATCGCGCACTTCCGTATTATTGACGACGTTTCGAAAAACTCTCTGTTTTCGTACTCAAAATCGTAGTAAAAATATTAAACGTATGTCAAGTTTGACAGTTTAAAATTTGTTTATCTGCTTCAATAGAGATGATTTTTATTTTATTTTTTATATATTTTTAGGTATTAATAATATTGTGTGAAACTAACTACTCAGTGGACAAAAGCCCCAACCTGCGTTGAATTACACCCACAATATCTACCCATATATTCCTTATTATTAGCTTTTGTAACATTTTTTTTACTGTTTTAGAAAGGTATTTTAAGCTAATATAAATCAAATCTACAATTCCTATCAATGAAGTCATATGTATGTTCTCTGATACCAAACATCTAGGTATGCTAATGAACAATTCCACAGACAAAGCTCTATTCAATAATTATCTAATTTACTCACTCTATAAAAATCTAACTTCACTTTTTTGGCAGTGGGAACACGACAAATTCAACCACAATAGATGAGATCTGACCTATTTCTGCATTTTTAGGATTGCTTCTTCAGGTGGTCTCCTTTAAGTTGAATCAAATATCTAACTATAAAAATTATTATAAAAATTAAAATTATTAGAAGTTAAATATCGACAATGACAAAAAAGTGACATCCTGTCAATGAATTAAATATGACAATACCTACTTGAAAAATGTTCACCTTTTATCTAAAAGTTTTTATATATTTTTAGGTATTAATAATATTGTGTGAAACTAACTACTTACTTCTTCTTGATACAACTGTAGACAACAATGATCGATGTTTACTGAACAGTTTGACACACACTCATCTCCGTTCAACAAAATAATCGCGGTCTCTTTTAATTTTCTTTTTGTTGCGTTATCTTCCTTCTCTAAAATTTTTGCCGAACCCCATTGAATCAAATGACCGTTTTCCCAAGCATGTTCGCAAATTTTGGATTTTTCAAATTCCCGTCTTTTTATGTAATTAAATTGTCAAACTTGACATACGTTTAATATTTTTACTACGATTTTGAGAACGAAAACAGAGAGTTTTTCGAAACGTCAATAATACGGAAGTGCGCGATAGTGATGTGATTTTTGTTATTTTTTACTTATCTGCTTTTTTCAGTGTGAGATTTTTTGGTTAGGCAAACGTAGTTTCAAAAATAACCCTTGACTGTTCCGTTTAGCGCAAGGGCTTATTTAATTAATCTTTATTATTTTTTCAGAAGTGTGGCAAAAACCCAATAAAACTAAAGAAAAACTATATAAATAAACGATAAAAACAAGTACCTGAGCGGAAAATAGGACCGCCCTGTAACTGTAGCTGAAAATGTTTTTCACTTTAGGTCTAAGTATGAAAATATTATTTTCTCATAAAAGTTTCTGTTTATTTTTAAATGTTTACTGCTTACTTCTTGCTATAAACTATTTATAACAATATACGTTACGATTTGTTATTTCTAAAATTGTTTTAATGTAATAAAGGTATAAGCCACATTTTTTAATAAATACATTTTTAAAATAAAAAAACATATTTTTTCTAAATGCTTTTTTCCATCATTCTTCGAAGAACGGTTGTAAATTTTCAAATAGTAAGTTACAATATTTTTATTCCATTTCTCGGTATTTCAGGATTTAGTTAATAATTTTAAAGTTTTCTCAATAACTCAGTTTTGTGGCATGTACCATTGTTGCTGTAAGGTCTTCAACTAATACGCAGTAAAACAAAATTCTGTAGCGGTGGTAGCAGAAGTTGAAACTAGAAACTAATATTTCTCAATCTAGAATATATCCAAGTTGCGTCGGCATTAACCAATTCCGAAACTATCGATTACTCAAACATAATTCCGCGTGAAAGCAGTAAGTGATGCTCTGGGGGAAAGAAAACCAAGAGACGGAACTCGGGTAGTCTATTCATACATATATCATTATTTATTACCTCGGCTCCACACCTGAACCTTCGCCACCGCAAAACACAATACTAATAAAACTCTCACGTCCCACCGCAGCCATTATGGCGCGGATGTACATGTGTTCCTGGGAAATGTCGTATTTGTTTTAAAAATGTATGCAAGCGAAGATATCCCGCAGATATTGCCGGAGTATACATAGTAAGTAGAGTCAGCTTGCAAGGGAACATCCAAGCCGAGTCATTTTCCTGTTTGTTTTACTTTAACTAGCTGCGCGGCTCACATTTTGCTGCTCGGCATTCTTTGCAGCATATCCTGGTATATTTTTAAGTAAGGTCAGGCCACGGAGCAGTTTGTAACTTGAACTATTCATGCTTTGATTAAAAAAACTTGGAAACTTGTGCATAAATTATATGCACCAGAGTTATATCCAACTGTTTCTCTATTTCATTGCTTAACTTCTGTTAAAATGGTTGGATATTAACGTTTAGAGTTTTTAAATATTAATTTAGCTTTAAGGCTCACTTCTTGTTACCTTTGATATCTTCTTTGCTGCTTTCCTAATTAACCGCGTTGATGTGACATCGAAAGTATGCAACCCGCAGTATTTTGTGTCATAAAAACATTCGATTCAGTTAAGTATTATTACAATACTTTTTATGGCTAATGAAATAACTTTAGATGCTGGACGGAATATTTTCTGCCTCTAAGGGAATACTCATAGCCGTTAGTTTTCTTGTTTTCAGTAAAAGTTTCGATGCATAGCCTTCAGCGACAGAATTTGCCTTCCAGTCACCATGTCTGTTTAAAGATCGTGCACATTATGCCTGCATGGACCAGCACAGCGCAGACCTCTAGAAGTTGACTGTCCTCTCGTAAAACCGTGTTGATGTTCAGATATTTTAGCTGACATTAGAGTGATGGATCAATATTTCAAATGCTTTGAGAAAATTGCACAAAATAGTAATTGGCCTGGAATGCTTCATGTAATTTTTTTCTCCTTTTTTAAAGATTGTTTCCAAACACCTTAATTGATTAATTACATAATACAAGTAACGAATAAGCAACAACAGGAGCACAATCTTTGACACACGCAAAAATTGGAAAACGCCGTCTGTGCCAGAGGTCATTTTAGATTTCATTTTTAAAGCATTAGAAGATACCTGACACTCATTAAAACTGCTAATGCTGATAGTCAGATTACTTGTACTGATAACAACATTAGATGATGGTAATAATGATTTACTAAAGAAATTGGTGGAAGCATCGACTAGGTATACCACTGGGATATAGAAATTTTGTTCCTTATAGTATATTTTGCAGCAACATTAGAAGATTTTCTTTTGCATGTTTGTTGTTTTTGTTTACGAGGGTCATTAGAAATGTTTATGTCACTGTTTATAATGTAGTTCGTATAAGTAATATTAATGTCGTTTCTGATCACACTGCGTAACCGTCTAAATTCCCCAAATTCCTCCTCATCTCGATACTTTTTATACTTACATCAGTATTTCTCTTTAAAGATTGTGAGCGGATCAGCACAGAACGGACTTGCAAACCTGTACGACTTCGCAAACCTGTTCAGCACTGACCAGCAACTTTTTGTTGTGGCAGACGTTTTGAAGTTTTAAGGTAGTAGTTGAGTGTACTGCGGAAGAAGAAATTTTTGTTTTAACGATTTTGTACGAATACGAGAAGGGGAAAGAAGCTAAGAAATTGAGAAAGTTTTGGGTTCACCCTATCTATAAAGAGAGTTGTTGATAAGCGAGGGTGCCCGACAGTTCAGCAATGCATTCACGACTTAACTCGTTGAATATTTCTAACAGTTTGAAACCAATCTCTGACTTTTCTGGAAACAAGTCTTATGTTAAACTAGTCCGGTCAAGTATAGAAATTGCAGGCTACCGACAAGACCTGCAGTAACTGTTGCTTCAGGTGACGGTCGATGCAGGTGTTGGTCTAGTATGCTCCATTAAATAATATGGGAAACTGTATGAGCCGGTTTTGCAAGTCCATGCTGCGCAGGTCCGTGCAGGCATAATGCGCGCGATCTTTTATACCCAAAAGATCAGCCCTACAATCGGTTAAAAGGAAGGTTAAAGATTGATGAAACCAGTGCCCAGCATACGCATTTGTATTGGGCAGTTTAAGAAAGCTTGCAATCAGTTTTGACACATGCTAATAGTTTATATACCAATAGGTCGTTTGGTACATTTACCAGCTTTTAACCGAAGACGTATTTTTTACAAATTCTACTAAATCCAAGAAATCGATATTTCTAGAGGTTACAAGAAACTATCTAGATACTTTTGTTGTGGTATTGGACATCATGACTTGGAAGCATCACCTTTCATATATTCTACAAGCACATTTCTGTGTTCTTCCCGCCGGCATGTGCCCACTAAACCAAAACATATTTGTAATATAGTATGAGTAGAAATTCCTCATTGTCCGCATTAATTAATAATCTAGATATTTCCTTCTTTGTTGATAACTTAGACCTTTTAGGTTTGTACCCTTAAGAATTTAACTTCAGAAATGCAATAAAATTTAGGTATTTTTGATATTGATACCCTTCTTGAATGAAATATCTGTTCTTATCGTTGAGTGATAGCACCAGAGGGATGAAGGCTTCTGTTTTGCTTATTTTATTGAAATATACTAATAATCCTTTCTAGTTAGTTACGTCTTTTTCTTCTACACCATTTTTCATAGCGACTAAGTTCGAATTTCTTCCGTGATTTTTCTAGCACAAGATTGGAAACAACATTGGAGGCATCATTCACAATATCTGATGGCAAATCGTCGTCTGAATTCACATTTACACTTTCACAACAATTAAGAGAAATGACAGTTATGTTTATGCCTGTTGCTACGGCAACTTCTTCTTAATAAACGACTTTTACATTACGTCGTACTAAAATATAAATTATATTAATATACAGGGTGTCTACTTACATTTGTGAACTTTATTCTTCAAGATAATAAACATTTTTTTTTATTTAAATGCCATCGAAAACCGTTATTTCTAATCTTATTACGGTGTGTAAGATGGTGATCCAAGGCCTTCTATGAATATTTTTATACCCCCCGAATTCAATAAAAACGTTTAGCGATATTTTATTTAAAATCTGATAAGGCGGTGTTACTCAGGTCATCTCAGGACCGGTATGTGTGAAATTTGAACAAAAACTATACAGAGGGTCTTCTTCTACACGTTCGCAAAGTTTTATTTTTATGAAACTTTGTAAAATCTTTATTTTTCAACATAACGCAACAAATGTTTTTATGCGATAAATGACATCGTAAACCTTATGACGTATTATAACAGGCCTTGGATAGCCATAGTAAGATTAGAACAAGCGGTTTTCGGTGCCATTTAAAACAAAAAAATGTTGGATTATCTTGAAGAATAAAGTTTTACGAATTTGTACATAAATAAAACTTTGAGAACGTGAAGAGCAAAACACTCTGTATAGCTTTTATTCAAATTTCACACATAGGTGTATTGACGGACCCCTTGATAGCAAGTCTTGGATCGCCATATTAAACACAGCGGTTTTCGATGTCATTTAAAACAAAAATATTTGTTGCGTTATTTTGGAAAATAAAGTTTTTACAAATTTACTGGTATGGTAGGGTGGAAGAATGTTGGCTTGGGTCAATGTGAGAGATTTATACTGGTTGACGTTTGATTAACACCCTAATTAACGAGGTTTTCCAGGTTTCCCTCATTCCTGCACTGAATGGTCGTTAGGGCCTACCAACATATATTGTTTCTGCGGCCTGCTTAATAATAATATGCCGCCCCTCTCCCGCACAAGTCTTCGACTTCTGGGCTAATCCTCGTGGTGAGAACGAGGGGTAGAGAGAGATAATTATATAGATAATTTCATAGACAAAGCTGTATTCAGAAATAAGTCAGATCGATTGTGACTGAATTTTCGAAATCCCACAATTTCAAAAGTGAACATATATATTACTCAACTGATAGGAATTGTAGCCAAATTGATTTATATTAGTTTAAATGCGACTAAAATACAGTAAAAGATTTACAAATGCTAATAATAGAGAATATATGGGTAGATATTGTATAACTCAACTCTGTTTGGAGCTTTAAGCCGCAGAGTATTTACTCTCACACAATATTGTTAATACCTAATCAAAAAATGTGTATATAATTTTTTCTTTTATCATTGTGCGTCTTGGTGTGGTAAAAAACGATTCGATAGTGAAGCGAAGAGTGTTTTCAGACATTATTTTTGCGAGAAAATAAAGTTACGCTTTGTTTTAAAAAAACCGCTTAAATTATTTTTCTTTGTGCGTGTCTATAGTGTTTTCCTAAAACGATTCAAATAATAACTATTTTGACAAATTCTTTGAGAAGAAGCCAACCGATCTGCCTTACTAGATTAGCCTCAAAATGTGTTTCTGCTAGTCGAATTTTTCTGTCAATTTTTATTTGTTTCCGCTTTATTTTTTGCTGACTGAGAATATTAATTAAATTTATGAATCACATACTGAGGTTATGCCGATTTTGTGAGTTTTAGTATTAAATTTTGTGTAAGCGCATTTGTTTATGCTTTTATGAGCTTTATGGTATTAAATAAAGTTGTAATCATGAATGTTATGTGTTTAGTACGAACAGTGAATTCACATTCAAATTAGTAAACTATTATTCCAGCTTTATCTGATTTAATTAAACTTATATTAAAATCGGGACAATAGTTAACTTAATTTTCTATACAGATGATCTACTAACAAAAGCAGAAATATGTTGTTAGTTTAGGGTATTCTGAGAAAGAAAAGCAATAAATTAGGATTAAGCTTAGCGAAGTAAAATTATTAATTTAAGAGACACATTTTGTCACTAATACAGTCATTCAAATGAGAAATTTATTGCTCCTCTCAAACATAACCCTTGACAATAGAACAAGGTCCTTTCAGGCAATATGTTCAGTTTCTTTGTCATAAAAATTATCTCTATGTTAATACTCTGGCAGAAGACCGAAAGAGACGCAGGAGTTCTAGAAAACAAGGATAGGTGGTGTCAAATACTTTAGATCTGTATAGTCAAGGACAACCCACTAAATTGCAGGCAAAGTAAAAAAACAGTGAAAGTTAGGCATATTAGGAAAAAACAGCAACCCCTGCTGGGGAGTGAAATCGAACCTTGTCTGGAGGTACCTCGGCATAAGCAGTCCTCTTTTGGGGTCCAGATGGTTCGGTATTTCGGCGTATTGGTTAAAAGAGTGCTTTCATTCAATTGAGTTGCAAAATAGCCAAATTATATACAGGGTGATTCAGGTTTAATCTTGATAATCGATAGAACAGATTAAAATAATGTTCATTTGTGATATAAAGTCATTTCCTAAAACGCATCGTTTCCGAGAAAGAGGGCGTTGAAGTAGGAATTTTTTTCTCATTTTTCCCTCATAACTTAAGTTTGAACTATCTACCCCTCTTAGAAGTGTATTTTGAATGCAACCCCCCTCTTACTTTATTTAAAAAAAAAATAATAATTTCAATAAAACATCTACACACCACTGTGACCTGATTAATATCGAAACTTTTTCGTCTCCTGTTTTTTGTCTACATTTGGTCTTGTTTCTGAGATATTCAAAGAAATTGGTGACAGTGTAGCGCACCAGCCGCGTAAATTTCATTTAACGTTATAGCAACCCATAAAAACAAAACTCAGTGATTTGTGTAAACTGATGTTTTGGGCGCCGCGATAGCCAAGGTGGCTGGGAGACGACTGCTCGTAGAACCAATCTGGATCGGCTATGTCGGTGTGGGTTTGAATCCCACTGTAGTACCATGGATGTTTATGCTCGTTGAGGGATACACAATAAGTCTATAGGCTGCGGTACTTCCGGGGACACTTTCGGACGGTCTCAAAAAAAAAACTGACGTCATTGTCAAAAGTACTATTTAAAGAGCATTTTCAGTGCTAAGAAAAAATGCCAAGAACGTTTACAAATGCTGAATATGCCGATATACATTATGTTTATGGATACACAAATCACTGAGTTTTGTTTTCATGGGTTGCTATAACGTTAAATGAAATTTACGCGGCTGGTGCACTGCACTCTCACCAATTTCTTTGAATATCTCAGAAACAAGACCAATCGTCGAAAAAAAAGGAGACGAAAAAGTTTCGAAATTAATCAGGTCAAAGTGGTGTGTAGATGTTTTATTGAAATTATTTTTTTTTTTGTAGTTTTGAAATAAAGTAAGAGGGGGGGGCGTACAAAATACACTTCTAAGAGGGGTAGGTAGTTCAAACTTAAGAAGCCTATATAAGATAATAAGGAGTCTTTGTGTTCCGAATTTCACTTAAATCGGATAAGTGATTCAAAAGTTATGAGGGAAAAATGAGAAAAATATCGTACTTCAAAGCCCTCTATCTCAGAAACGATGCGTTTTAGGAAATAAGTTTATTTGTTCTATCGGTTCCTGAAGTTATCAAGATTAAACCTGAATCACCCTGTATAGTATTTTTCACAGTTTTTGGTTTTCTATCATCAATGTTTATATAACTGTCAGAAATATTTTTTTTGATACAGCTAACTAAAGTGATAAGTATGGTGTACAATAGTGTGTAATTTCATATTTGTTAATCACAGTTGTTTTCTTTATTTCGTTAACGCTATATTTATCTGATGTTATTGTTACGAAAAACCTTTCTTTGGAAATGTGTACCTTTTTAATAAGTTGAATAAATGTCTTAATTAAGTGGTCACGAGCCCATGGATTCAAATGGATGGATGGATTCATGAAGTCAAAAATGGGTATCTAAGATCACCATTAGATGATTTCTATAACATTTGGAAGATCCGACTAGTAATAAATTCCTCTGAAATTTAAAAATAATTTTCTTCCTGTTCAATAAACAAGGTCAAAACGACACTGGTCGTAATGATAACTAAATGATAAGTTATTTTTCCATAAGATCCAATTCTACAGGCAAATTTTGGTGCCAATTTTTTATGATGCTTGTTGCACAATTAGTGACGTCGCCATTAATGCGGTCCTTCAATTCTTTTAAATTGTCAGTTCAGCATGTTGATGATGTATTGAATTCCACTTTATTGTAACATGTCAGTATAATTAGTATTTTGATTAACGTTTTTGAAATTAAAATGGTAGTGTATAGTCGCTAAAAATAAACCAAGCTCCCTAAACGGAGGTATTGCCTACAAACTGCTGATCCTTTTCACTCCGCCCGTCCACAAACTCACGTGTCACACCTGTCACACGTGAGTTTGTCACTGTAGTCGAGGCAATTAAGCACTAAAAAGGCCAAAGATAGGAAATCTTTTAGGATAGGACGTATCGGAATGCGGTTTTTTGCATTCGCTTGCAAAAATTATTTATATCATTCGTACCTACTTTGTACTTATTACAAACCGGAAGTTTGCATCCAAAAATGCATACAAAAAATGCATCTTTTGAGAGGCCTTTTGGCAAATTTAATAACTTCGTAAATAAGAGTCAGAATTGGCTCAAGTCGGGTACCCAGGAGTTTTCGAGGTCGCTGATCACGATTATGATGTTCAAATTGACCCCCCGAACACCTGGAGCTCAGGAACGCCGACGAACGTCATCTCCGGGGACTATTCCGAACTTTATGCGAGAGAGGAGAGAAACTGGGCACCCGGGGGTTTTTTGAGTCGCTGAATTCGAATATACCATCGGCGAATACCCCACGGACACCTGGTGGGCCCCAACCTGGACGCGGACATCATCTTCGAATTTTTCTGGAAATATCGACAATAACGAACCGAAAATCATTATAGGGGCTTTTTGTGTGCGCTGAATCCGAATTTTATGTTAAAAACGACCACCCGAACATCTGGTGCGCCCTAACCTGGTCCTGAACGTCATCCCCGAGGGTTTTCCAGACATAATTGAAAAAAACCACCCGAAAATCGTTACGGGGGGTTTTTTGGCTCGCTGAAGTCAAATATGGCACCGGCCAACACCCCACGGACACCTGGTACACCCTAACCTGGCTCTGAATGTCATCCCCGAGGGGTTTCCAGACACAATTGAAAAAGACCAACCAAAAATCGTCCCATAATTTCATACATTCATTCATGGGTAACTCTCCCCCGGGGCCCTCAAAAAATGTGATTCAGTCCTGTAAAAACGACGAGAATAATCTCCGGCTGGATCTCCGAACCTTGCCGAGCGGCCTTTCACTTTTCTCTCAACGTTCAAAACGCTTCAGTGTAAGTATACAAGTATACACAGATACTTTCCCCTACTCCAGGCCCCGCCTAACACGCGTGGAAAACCCTCGGGGAAGACGTTCAGAGCTAGGGAGGGTGCACCAGGTGTCTGTGACATAAAATTCGGATTCAGCGCACACAAAAAGCCCCTATAACGATTTTCGGTTCGTTATTGTCGATATTTCCAGAAAAATTCTCGAAGATGACGTCCGCGTCAGGGTTGGGGCCCACCAGATGTGGAGTATTCCCCGATGGTATATTCGAATTCAGCGAATTCAGCGACCCAAAAAACCCCCGGGTGCCCAGTTTCTCTCCTCTCTCGCATAAAGTTCGGGATAGTCCCCGGAGATGACGTTCGTCGGCGTTCCTGAGCTCCAGGTATTCGGGGAGTTAATTTGAACATCATAATCGTGATCAGCGACCTCGAAAACCCCCGGGTACCCGACTTGAGCCAATTCTGACTTTCATTTACGAAGTTATTAAATTTATCAAAAGGCCTCTCAAAAGATGAATTTTTTGCATGTATTTTTGGCTGTAGCAATGCAACTTCTGGTTTGTAATAGGTACAAAGTAGGTACGAATGATATAAATAATTTTTGCAAGCGAATGCGAAAAACCGCATTCCGATACGTCCTATCCTAAAAGATATCCTATCATAATGCTTCATTCCCTCGACTACTGGTATATGAAACGAAAATGTCAGATATTGCTTGCTAATAAACTTTGGCTTTTTTTTGTATTTTAAAAGTATTTAGTATTTATGTGTCTCGTGTTATTATTTATCTGTTACTGGAATTATTTTCGTGTTTTGGCGTAATAATTGATATTCTGGTATTTGTTGCTGTTACGTTTTGGTTGTTATTTAAGTGTTGTTGAGAATACATACTTTTATGTCAAATTATGTTACGTTATAATTTTGGGGGCACAATTTATATTGTGGCTACTTGTAAAACCAAAATGAAATAGAAAACTGGTGAATGTATTATTTTCCATAGTGCCCCAAAAGAACCTTAATTAAGAAGCGGAATAAAACGTTGTAAGATGCAATAGAAAATATGCTTTTTATCTAGATAACCAAAGAATTTGCATTAAGCATTTTCGTACACCAAAATTTAATAACCTACAGATACAAATTTTTGTTATGTGTTGAGGGCTGTATACAGCTATTACATTAGATTAATTATTTTAGCAATTTTTTGCCTTCATTTGAAGTCTACATCGTGTAATTGCTCTGTGAAGACTGTTCCATCAGCTATACTCGACTTTTATTGAAAGCTAATCAACAATAGACATCAGTGTAACCACAGGTTGATGTGAGTATACTTTATTTACAAAGACAAACTTGTAATGATTAAATAGAATATATTGAATGCATTAATTATGAAAGAGGGGAAGATTAAGAACTGTTTAATAATTGGATTTTAAGAAGACCATTGAAAGAAGGAAGGCAGCTTGAATTCTTCAATACCATGTGAAATTAGCTCTGGAAAAATGACGACAGAAGATAGAAGTTATCTAGGTTACTCTAGGGACAAAAAATGAGGAAAAATAAATTCAACTTCATCATATTCTTAGTGAACGGTACAACATTATTTTATTTCCAACCCAAAGAACAGTAGAGAAATTACATACATTTAAGTTACTTACCTAATTATAATCATTGTCTTATGTAATTATGATATTTTTATATTCAATATTGCAATGCATCAGAATACGGAAAAAACTGATTTTTTTCTGAAAAATGTGAGAGAGAATAACCTAAGAGAAGGATAAGTTCTTGACAACTTATATACAGGATGTTAGAGGTTTGACTACTATTATTTTAACAAGCAATAATAAAGGGTTAACTATGACTGAGTACAAATATTTTAAGAGGGGATAGGGAAAATTAAGTATTAACGGAATAACCCTTCAAAAAAATTTCAAACTTATATATAAAGCGGAAAAAAATTGTTTTGCCAAATTATATCAAATCCATATTTAACGTCGCCTATGCGACTTATCCGCCACACATTTACAGAATCAGAGTAGGCAACGTAGGCGACTAGCAACACTACGGTAAAATTCCCCTTCACGTTATAATGTAATTCCAGTGTTTACCATATGTTTACGTTGTAGTTTTGTGTTCTTCTTCAGTTTTTAATTTTTAATCGTTTTATAGTTATTAAATAAAGAAATTTGTGTCGGGTGCAGATACTTTGCCATAATATAGTTCGCCGGTTTGGTTTCTTAGGTTATGGTACAAAACTGCCGCGGATACATTAAAAGCTTCTATTATTATCTATTCCTTTCGTTAGATTTTGTTATAATAAATAGACATTTTATCTATCTGTACGTAGGTAGGTAATAAAACACACATTTCCCGTAGTAGTGAATGGTTATAATGAATGAAAATGTAGTTTTGCCATTTTCTATGGAAATAATGAAAAACGAATGCAAAATAATGGAGCTAACTGGAATAACTGTTACCTACCTATCTATCAGGTATTATTATTAATAGGAATGTTAATTATTGTCTTTTATGCATTTAAAAATGCTGCAAAAAAACGATAGCTTGGTAGTAGTGTAGTAGATACTGTTGACAGATGTAAGCTTTATCCATGAATCTAAGCAATGTCAGTCGATACTTATCATAGGCGCCGACTTTCCGTAGGAAAAGAGGGTGTTATCCCAATTTTTAAATATCGAGCAAAAATTCTGGAATAATTTTGTATTGTCTTTTAGGCCTTCCTGAGCACGTGGTTAAAATTTTTGTACTTGGTCATAGTAAAGTTATGTTTTTTCTTAATCAATAAAATGTTGCTACTAAAAGCAAACAAATTTAAAGAAATAATAAACATTACATTTTATCATCATTTATACAAAAAATACGAAGCGATTCCTAAATTAATTGAGCTTTTGTATATCAAATCGAATGTTTTGATATTTTTTTCCCGAAAATGGGTTTAGGACTAATCAATGTTACATTTTAAAGGTTTTTTGATGGATATCATGTTATAAGTATGGCAGTCAAATCTCTAATACCCTGTCTCATTGACAAATATGTAAAATTTTTGTATAGTGTTTGTAGAGTTATTTCCACTTGTTGTGCTAAATAATTCAGAAGTCCATGACACAAAATCAAAAAATCAAAAGGCCTTAAACACAGTTGAAGTTGAATAGAGATTTTTGACTAACAAAGCGAAAACGTATTATGCTTAAAATATTATATTTTTCTAGATTAGGTCAATAAGCAACTGATACTACAATAATTGATACATAGTGATTTTCCAGGTTGTTATTCTGTGACCACGGTAACTGGTCGCCGTCAGAAACAGAATTAACGTGCACAAAATGCATCAAATAGTAGCACCGGCCGTGAACGCTTAGAAACCACTATGATACTACAGTATTTATATTTTAGTGTACATTGAACTGGACACATATGTTCTCTGAATTCAGGGGAATTCAATAAGAAGGAGAAGTTTCAGTAATATCTTTACTATACCTTATTTTTAAACTAAAAGGAGTGATTTAAACTTCTCGCGCTGTGACGTGGTGGTGGAATAAAACGCCACAAAACTGGGAGTAGTCCTTAATTTTGGGTGGCAGTTAATTTAGCGGGCGAAGGGTGGCAAATAATATCCACTAAAGGGGTTGGCAGCTAGCTAACAGTGGAGACGGGGTGGGTATATAAAAAAAAGAAGAAAGGAAGTTTTAAAAGGCGCCACCCGTTTTTTTTTCAACCCCGGATGGTATTTTACGCTATGTAGCGGTGGATGTTATTCGCCTGGATGCCTTCGGTTTTACTACAAATCAAAAAAACGGGAATAAGGCAAGTCCACAGATAAAAAGAAACTACTAAAATCAATAATATACGCTATATTAACAGCTAAGTAACAGTATCAGAGTATTGTAGGTAAGTGATCGGATCACTTTTGACGGCCGGGGGTACATTACACACTTGGCGGTTTTTAATGTTTTGTGGTTCTACTACTGACAAATGTCAAATTAATGGCTGTTCAATGGCTAATGTTGTGCTTATTATAATGACATGTTAGTCCCACTGAAATGTACGATGTGAAATGTGTTTAGTCCATTTGCGCATCCAAATAAAGGTACCAAACCTAGGAGCAGACAAAAGGAGGCACATAAAACTCAGCAAAAACATACTTCATTGGTTATGTATGTGGGTGCGGGAGAGACAACCATCTGCACGTACGATATGAATTGTGTTTGTAAACATGTCATTGGCGTACAGTGTGGTTTCTTCTTTTATTTTGTATCTCGTTAGTGTTATTCTTTGTGTATTTTTGTGGGTGTTATTGTTGGAACATGTCATGTTTTATAAGGGACTGTAAAATTAACTAGCATATAGCACGAAATAATTCTCCATATCCAGAATTCAATTTCATTTCAATTCACAATCAGCTAAGCCCCTACTGCTCCGCCATTGCTAGAGGCACAAAACAAAATATGGCGCTGATCATAAATAATCCATTCGCGCAGCTTTTAGCGCATTCCAGTCATCATAATATAAAATTACATTTAAGTTGTTATTCCAAGGCCAATTTCAGACAAATAAGAAATTTATACATTTGTACGATTATAATATATAATATTAATGAAAATCCGTGCTCTAGAACACATACAAAATAAAGATTACCACTTAATACAGCTGTACTCAATGGTGCTTACATGGTTAGGTAGGTAAACCAGTTGAAATTTAATAAAAGTGTATAACATATAAGTATCTCTTGCAGTTGTATGTAAGGATGGAATTCTCCTAGAGCTACAGCCTAATGGTTTTGGTATGCTCTCTAGCACTTTCGCAATCTGAGATACTCAGGCTGCTAATTTTAATTGAAAACCAGAGTGAATCTCATGGCATAACAATGCAAGCAAATCTTAAGAGCTAACAATTAACTAAACTAATCCTTAAAATTAAGCTTATCTGGTACTGGGAGAATGTGGTGTACTACACAGCTTCAGGTCGGGTTCCATCGGGATGGTAAGGTTGAGCCCACGACTGAATGCAACGTAGCGCAGCAGGTACCACACCAGATCCAAGTAGGTTGAGAGGTGGTTCTCACAGCATATAGCAAGCAATCAAGCAAAGCATATCATGCAGAAATGTACGGCAGGGCGAGTTTTCAGCAAAGCGTTCAGTTTATTACTATGTCAAGCAGAAGAGGACAGGGTCGGACAAGAACAAAAAAGGCCTAAAAGGAAGAGTAAATGCTAAATACTACTACATATGCATATTGAAATGTAAATATTAGACTTGAAATAAAAGCACATGTTTTAACTAACCTATACATATCTTGGTTGTAGGTCGGCCTTTAAAATTTGAAGTTTTACTCGATCTCCTTATGGGCAATAAATATCCAATTCTAAGGTATAAATATACCAAACTATATATTTTGCCCAGTATTTAATTTCTTAAAACTCCGCAAATTGCGAGCAGCTCAGCAGCCAGAAATTGAGCAAGAAAAAGAGTTTTTTTCCTCGTTATCAAAAAAAGATTAACTTTTGTACCCTAGGGGAATTTTTAACCAACCTGCTGGCCTGATAATAAAGATAGAAGAAAATATTGACATATGTTTTCAAAACAAACAACTAGGTTAGTATTTAATTTACATCACTTAAATACTAGCTTCTTATTGGTTAATTTGTCGTTTTACACAGCTTCACATAAACTCATGCTTATTGTCAATGTCAATACTGTCAGCTACTAACATTTAAAATGTCAGTTATATTTGCCTAAAATTAACGTTGCCACTTTGTTGATTATTTTGTGTTTATTCTCCCTCCTAGTTAATCCTAAATCAAATGAAATAGCTCTGTTCATAGCTCAGCAAAGAATTGTATACTTTTTGCCCATTTTCTCTTTTTTTTTCATATTTGCCGTCAAAATGATCTAGTTATATTTTCTAGTTACTTTTCCTTGCGTATATATGAATTATTCATTTACTCCTCTTAGTTTAAAAATAGAATATAAATATCTACAAATCTTTACAATTCCTTCTCAATACATCCCATTTAACATTCTACGTCCCTTGCCAACTCCTTAACAATTCTTTAACAACCCTTATACAAAACTAATTAAATTGATTTCAGCAACCCATAACTACCCACCTCATCATC
This sequence comes from Monochamus alternatus, assembly GCA_037114965.1. Taxonomy (NCBI): domain Eukaryota; kingdom Metazoa; phylum Arthropoda; class Insecta; order Coleoptera; family Cerambycidae; genus Monochamus; species Monochamus alternatus. Next base: position 27,511,748 of record CM073429.1, read on the forward strand.
TAAAATTATTGTACCTAAGTAATTAAAGGTAACTTCACAGTTAATATTAAACAAATTGTTATCTAACCTGTTCAATTGCCATCAATATGTTGTGATGTGCGCAATTTATCAGTTAATGTTAGCAGTTCATGTTTGGTCTTTATAAAGGTGATGATAGTGCTGCACTGATTTATTGACTTTGCTGATATAGCCAAAAGTCAATAAGTACATGTAGCGAGGTTTGGTCACCGATAGATAATGTACATATTGCTTTTGGTTAGAGTATTCTACCAGGAAGACATAGAAATTAAATGTGTTAATTACAATGAATATTAATAATTTTTTAAATTTATATCCCTGCTTATTCTTTGTAATTATAAAAATTTGTTAAATATGTTAAATTAAATTATTAACACCTATGTTTCAGTTTTGGTCTGTCAGTATTGAAGTAGAAAATGTGTCTCTCGTCGAAATAACATTTGAAGATACAGACCTCTGCGTTAGTAGACACGTATAAAATGTAAGACAGAGTGAAAGGGGCCGAACGGTTTGGAGCTATCGATTATCGATAAATAAAATAAACCGATATTATCGAATTATCGATAAAACGGATATTATCGATAAATTCGATATTATCGATTAATTCGAAATTATCGGTAATATCAATAAAATCGATATTATCAATATATCTATAATTTTTATCTGTATTCCCAACCCAACTACCGACAAGTTGTCGCTTCTCTCTGTGGCCTTTGTTAATTACCCCAGGAAGGATTTCATTCATCTCAACAGATGTCGTCCACTTCGTGATTGTTCCCTAAATTTTAGGTTACTTTTATAAACAAATATATGGTATAAAATATATGGGTATAAATGGTATAAACAAATTTAAAACCTACGAAAATGTTTACATATAAGTCACGTGATTGTTCGTGAGTCAAAATATTATCGATATTATAGAAACTATCGGTAGCTACCGATATTATCGATATTATCGTTACTATAACGATAATATCGATAATATTGAAAATTATCGATAATGTCGATATTGTCGATAAATTTTCGATAATATCGATAAATATTCCCAACCCTGTTAATAATTATTCTTACAGTCACTGTCAACGCTGTCACTGAACACTAGAAGATCAGCACAAGAAAAGTCTTGTGTTAGAATGTTTTACTAAAGTTTAGAATTTAATTAATTTATAATTTAACGTATTTTTAACTGCCACATTCAGATTTATACATCTGAAAATTGTATGTACGTATATTATACCAAGAAACATGTTAAACGCATCCGTTTTTGTTAGAGGAAAGCTATATTTTACGTCATATATAATTATGTCCAACTATCAACCCTTAAGACGCCACCTAACCCATTAAGATGTCGTCGGAACACAACCGCCCTTAGATAAGTCTAATGCACCCACTTTATAAAAGGCCAAAAGTTTAGAATTAAGCTCAGTTCTTATTAGTCCTTAAGCTAGAGAGCTCGTATTTGTAGTTTTAAGTAAATAAAATTGTTTTTCAAAAACAGTAATTTTAATATCCTGAATTTAATTATATGGAATATACCTGGTCACATTAGTAGAAGAATTCAATATACCTCTTTCTTTTATTTTTTGATAAAAAAAATTGAATAAATAATCCGTAATGCCTAAATTACGAGATATTTTATTCTTCAAGGAATGATCTATGAGAACAGATCTTTTCTTGAAGATCCGAGGAACGATTCCGACCGTAGCAGTCGTAATACAAACAATAGGAGCCGAAATCAATATATGGGCGGGCCCAGAGATACCGATAGCAGGTCTGTCCTCACAGAGTCTATCCCGAGAACAACAAGGGCAGGTCAAAGAATTCCGGTTAATGCTAGGCGTGTGGACTTAAATTGTGTTTCTGGCAGCGAGCAGTTATTAAAGTCACGGCATAATAACCCAGAAAATCACTATACAGTATGCGCCAAAAGAATGGAATAAATTCAATAAAAACGAAACAATTATTTTTTGGGAAAAATTCTCGAACAGGTCGATTTTTAATTTATAAAATACATATTTTAGCGTAAAATACGATTTTCAAATGTTATTTGTTTTCGAGTAATGACGTCATCGATTTTTTTTAAATGGCAAAACCATATTTTTTTCCTTGATTCTGAAAGATCGTTTAATTCTCTATCAGACAGTACTAAAATTTTGCCCTCTTACATAGGAAAGTTTTCGAGTAAATGACGATTGAATGTTAGAAAATGTAAATCAATTAAAATAAAACAAAAACGTCATCAAGTTTAGTTTTTCGAATTCCATAGTTTATGGATCACGTAGGTGAAAATCTTTGCAAAGTGTCATTATCACACCGACTTTCTAATAAGTATTGTAAGCGACATAGAAATTATTATTCAATTTAAAGTATTATGGCACATTTAACTGTTACTCAAAGAATTGAAATTTTAATTCTTATCGGATGCGGGAATATGACTAGAACTCAGCAGGAAGTTTGCGATTTATTTAATGAAAAATATCCAGATCGCCCTGTCAGCCAATCAACAGTCAGTAAGGTAGAGTCTAAATTTAGAGAAACTGGCAATGTTGTAAATATTCCAAAACCTGGACGTCCAAGCATTAATGAAAATCAGAAACAGAACATTTTGATAAGTATGGAGGATAATCCTCATAATTCTTCACGATTGGTTGCATTAAACAAGGACACTCGTCAGAGCACAGTGCTACGTATCTAAAGGTAGGAAAAATATCATCCCTACAAAATTCAACTTGTGCAGGAACTCAATGAAGATGATCCCGATCGCCGCTTACACTTTTGCGAAATTCTAATGGATTTATATCAAGGAAATACACCGGCAAATACTTTTTTCAGATGAGGCCACATTTTGTCTGAATGGTACAGTAAACCGTCAAACTTGCAGATATTGGAGTCGGGAAAATCCTTATTGGATGGCAGAGACACATACCCAACACCCTCAGAAATTAAATGTGTGAGCTGGAATAGTTGACGACAGAATAGTAGGGCCTTTCTTCTTTGAAGGAACCCTTACAGGACAAAGATATTTAGAGTTTCTAGAAAATGACCTTGTTCCAGCCCTTGCAGTAATTTTTCCTAACAATAATGACCCTGAAATTCCTGACGATACCATATGGTTTCAGCAAGACGGTGCATCTCCGCACTATGCGCGCCCTCTATCAGATTTTTTGGACAATTGTTTTCCTGGGAGGTGGATTGGCAGACGCGGACCGATAGAATGGCCTGCAAGATCGCCAGATCTAACACCTCTTGACTATTTTTTATGGGGATATTTGAAGTCAAAAGTGTATATGAATAAACCACGTAATTTAGAAGAACTTCAAAATCGCATTCGGGACGAAATACGCAGAGTTACCCCAGAAATCATTCATAATGTGCAAGAAGAATTTCTTCATAGACTTGCGCATTGTCAAGAAGTTGGTGGATGGCAATTCGAACATTTAATTTATGTATAAAATGTAATCAATTGTATTTTATTTTACATACCTGAGAATTGTTACTTTTTTTATGGATAAAATTTACGTTTTCTAACATTCAATCGTCATTTAATCGAAAACTTTCCTATGTAAGAGGGCAAAATTTTAGTACTGTCTGATAGAGAATTAAACGATCTTTCAGAATCAAGGAAAAAAATATGGTGTTGCCATTTAAAAAAAATCGATGACGTCATTACTCGAAAACAACTGACATTTGAAAATCGCATTTTACGCTAAAATATGTATTTTTTAAATTAAAAATCGACCTGTTCGAGAATTTTTCCCAAAAAATAATTGTTTCGTTTTTATTGAATTTATTCCATACTTTTGGCGCATACTGTATATCAAATGAGAGCACCGACCGTGAAAGCCTAAAAACCGCTTATGCAGTGTTTCAAAAACCATATTGCAATTCATATGTATTTTCATCATTATTATATAAGAGAAAAGCTAAATCTAATGCCTTCTTCTAAATCGCTTTCTTTCAGTGCACTAGTTTCACCAGAACAGTTACGACATAACTTACATTCTACATTCAGTGATTTATTTTGAGGGCGCCGTATTCTTGAAATAGTGTTTTTTACATAAAAACAAATCATTTGAGACATTGAAGAACTGAATAGTATAGTGTCTTGTGTATTTTCTTTATATGGCACTGGTTCCAAACCAAATAGAAAGTCATTCTAAATGATACAGGGTGTTTTTAAATGAAGTAGCAAAATACCTTATATGAAAATTGCACCCCTGAGGCGATATACCCTCTTAAATTAGGGGATTGAAATTCACATTAACATAGGAGTGCTAGAGACACTAAACTTGGCATCCTTCTAGTAAAAAGACAAATTTTCAATATTGGCGTATTTTATAAAGGAGTGAAACAACCCCGTTGTTTTATTAGAAATGTTTTATATGAAGAAAATTATTTAAAAATATTTATTGGGCAGACTGATTTATAGCGTAACTTTTTTTACCTCATAATTTTCCGAAAAAACCGGTAGTTCTCTAGTAAAAAAATTAGATGTGTCATCGTTCAAGAAGTAGCTGTCAAAATTTGTAAAAATAAAGTAGGCAGATGTCATAACAAATAACAATTAAATAACAATTTATGAATAAATATTGAAAAGTTGTCCTTTATTAGTAGGATTCTTATACCAAGTTTCGTGTTTCTAGCATTCGCCATGTTAAAGAAAAAAATTAAAAAGTGAATTTCAATCCCCTGTTTTAAGAGGATATATCGTGAATTTCAATCCCCTCTTTTAAGAGGATATATCGCCTCAGGGGTACAACTTTCATATAAGGTATTTTTACTGCCATCCTCTTATTTTTGGCTTTATATTCACTGATGCTATTTTTGCTACTTCATTTAAAAACACCCTGTATAGAGTTTAGCAAATAACAGGAATGTTATATCATGCCACTTGCGACTATTCAAAGGTACCGAAGTAAAATGAATATATAGTGACAGAAATCGGTCTAACCAACAAATTTTTAGAAATCTTTCAAAATAAGTATTTTTTGAAATTTAACTGTATATGTTAATATTGATATAGCTTACATAGTTTTACATATAAGATTATTCACTTTAGTGTATAAACATGTGAATTTAATTCTTAAAATGTGGGGTTTGAATATCAAAATTGTGTGTGTCTTACAAATGCATTTTACAAGTGAAAAATTTAAATAGTAAAAGTGAATCAACAAAATACCAATAATTTTTAATATTCCTTTTGCTTTAGGTGTTTTATTTTTCGAGATTTCTGTACCTAAGAAACACCACAAATTTGATTATTTTACGCCGAAGAATACGGGTACCATACCGTAGCAGATTCAAAGTCTCTGTCTTTGGATTTCCGGCGTAAAATGGTACTAATGGTTTGGTGTCAATATATGTGAGTTCTTTTCGTTGCATTTTATGATCCAAACAGAGCAGCGCAAATGCTAATTTCCTCACATTTCCAAAAATATCCACCATAAGCTTCATATTTGGTACACATCGGGAGCACATCGACATTTTCACACATTTCCTTCATTTTCTATGCAAAACCTATATCGTTTTTTCAAATATTTCAACAATTATATATCATTGTAGTTTATGTAATCTATAGGTTATAGGAATTTCTAATATAGTGGTAGGTTTTGAGCAATGAAGAACCCACGATGGATTGAAGAAATTAAAGAGGCAAGGAAAGATATCATTACATGTTTGGTGTGCTATACAGGGTGTTAAAAAAACAGTGTAATATATTTAAGGAGATAATAGTATGAACCAAAATAAGCAGAAAAGTCTCAATAAACATGGGTCCACAAAGTAACGATTTCAAAGATATGGAATGTTTTATGTTTTTCTCCTCCTCCTCCTTTTTTTTATTTTGCAGAAACGTTGTGTATTTTCTTATAATAGTTGGTTGATGTTTACTGAAATAAACAGTATGTATTTGACAGTTGTTCTCAGTGCACAAGTTTGCTTTCGCTATGGCTGGTTACTCTAACGCAGAATTAACAGACATGCATTTCAGGTATGGTCCTGCTAATGGGAACGCCACCGAAGCGCGACTACTTTATGTTGACGCTTATCCAAATCGCCAGAGTCTTTCACAAAGCATGTTTGGAAGAATTTGCCAAAGATTGCGTGATACCGGTTCCTTGAGCAAACAGTGCCATTTATGCGGAAGATCAAGGTCGGTATCCACTCCTAGAGCAGAAGAAGAAAGTCTAGCACTGATAGAGCAGAATCCAGGAACGAGTGTTCGGAGAATATCAGCCGAGGTTGGAATCTTCTTGTTTGGAGAATCCTTCATGAGAAGCTGCTTTATACCTGTGCAACGAGTACAGGCCCTAAATCCAATAAATGATCATCAAGCACGTTTGGTTTTTTGCCGCTGGTTTCTACGTCATGATGCTGAAGACCCTCGTTTTCTTGCAAACATTCTTTTTCCTGATGAGCCGGGTTCACAAAAAATGTAGTGTTTAATTTTCACAATACGCATATTTGGGCCGACGAAAATCCTCAACATCTAATAGAATCTAGACATCAGGCACGTTTTTCATTAAACATTTGGATGGGTATTGTAGGTGACAGGTTTCTAGGTCCCGTTGTTTTACCAAACCAATTAACAGGCGCTGCTTACCCCAACTTTCTGCAGAATACACTGTATGCGTTTTTGGAAGACATTCCTTTGAATCAGAGGCAACAAATGTGGTTCCAGCATGATGGTGCTCCAACTCATTTTTCCATGGTCGTTAGAGAGCATTTACACTAAAGTTTTCCACATAGATGGGTAGGAAGAGCCGGACCTGTTTTATGGCCTTCAAGATCGCCTGATCTGAACCCTCTAGATTTCTTTGTTTGGGGATATTTGAAGACTAGTGTATGGTACTCCTGTAAATAGCCTGGAAGAGCTGCAGCTACGGATTAACCAAAAGTGTTAAGAAATCCAAACCAAGGAGGGTGTTTTCGAAAGAGTTCGAATATCGTTGAGACGAAGATGTCGTGCCTGCTTGGAAATGGACGGAAGGTACCTTGAACATCTTCTGTAACTTTATTTTTTGTTTGTTAAAAGCTTCCTTTGTCGGTTTATTCCTAATAAAATAAAATTTTTGAAAAACGAATAGTGGTCCATATCTCCGCAACCGTTACTTTGCGGACTCATGTTTATTAAGACTTTTTGCTTATTTTGGTTCATATTATTACTTCCTGAAATATTTTACACTCTTTTTTTAACACCCTGTATATGCTAATAGAGTAATTGGGTCAATATTTATATAAATTGGATTAGAATATAGTTTTGTATTCTTTATAATACTTTATAAAAAAAATAAAATTTTAATTATGTTCGTATTTAATCATCAATATCTCGCAAACAGTATAAGATATATAAATGCAATCAGGAAAAAGTGGAGAATACAAATATAATAATATACAGGCTGTTTCGTAAGAAAAACCCAAGTTGATATCAATATCTCGGTAGTGCAGCGTTTGATTTTTTTTGATAAAAAAAAATTAAAATTCTTATGAAAATTTCATAATAGTATTTTTCAGCCAATTAAAGGTATTTTGTAGCGTTACTATAGCAACTAAGTAAATTTCCGGAAATTTTTCTCTTCCTTGGGGTAAGGAGCATGAAATTACACTGGAAATTTTTTGACATTTATAAATAAAATTACATTTATATTTAACTTCAAATTTATTCTATCATAATTTAATAAGTACAAATCATTTATAAATAATGATTTACCAAGTATGTACTTTTAGTAGTTTCAATTAAAGCGTCCAAATGTTGCTGAAATTCCTCAGCCACGTCTTCTTTTCTTAATGGGGAATAAACAAGCACACATTCACTAAAATTTATAAAATGTCTATGTTTCAAAAAATAAATGTAGTACTTTGAAACAATCTTATTCTGCTGTGATCCACGAAGAGCTCCATATTTCTTACACACCAGAAGCAAATGATTTTTAATAATCCCAAACAAGTTTGGCGAATAAATTTCTGGCCCGCATTCTTGTAATAAATACATTAAAAATTTTATGTTCCGATGATACATTTTAATTTCACTAACTTTTTTGCAAAACTTGCATAAAACGTATTTCTCAAACCGCTCCATTTTTCAATTGCACAACACAACGATGGTCAAATAACGTTAAAAGTCACGATTACCTTGTTTGACATGGATTGCATGGCCTTCTTAATAATATATACATATGAATTTTATTGATATTACATAGTGCTTGAGGTTCTTTGTAAGAAAATATATTTCTACCAACTTTAGTAAAATGAGTATGTGGAAAACTGAGAGATTGATCTACTATTGACTTATTTTTTATTATTTTGCTTAACTAAAGACGGTTAGTTAAGTTTATTTAACCTAATGTTATATGTATGTAAGTTACTATGATTATATATACTGCTTCAAGTTTTTTTTCAATAAAATATTATTTTTTCACCCAACTTTAGTAGTTTTAGAAAACTGAAATATTGAACTATCAACTTATTTTTTATTATTTCTGTCTCTTCAAAACAATCAAAAAATTGTAATGTCTTTATATTTTTGTCGATATTTTTTAACACTTCATTGTGAAATTTTCTTACCGAATACCACTCTAGCTTCAATTAAAAACTGGAAATTTTTTCTTGCATACGAATATTTTTTAGAAAATTCGTGTGCTCGAAAAAATTTCCAGTACTAATTGAAGCTCTAATGGTATTATAAGTGAAAAATTAGTCAATGAATACTGGTTTAAATTTTCAGATATCTTCTAAAATAGCAAACTTACAGCGTGAAAAATTTAACGTTTATGCATGACTGAAATGGCACAGCATGAAATTTTCCATAATTTGATATCACACATGATTTTCTGTGGTTTATTATTATTTTTTCAAGATGGCGGCCAAACGAAACGCACTCACATTTTTCTAGATTTTTAGTATGTCAAAAAGACAGCAACAACGAACAAAAATATATCTCCTGTACTAAAAGATCAGCCATTTAATTTCAGTTGTCCAATATTATCATCGAATATTTTTGCATGTTAACATATAGGTAAACCTCTGAAAATTACGACGTTATACTCTATAACTAACTTGAAATGATATATTTATATACTATTTAGTTTCAACTATTTTATACCCATAAATATGTCATTTAACTAGTAATATATCACCAGAAGCAAACAAATAACCATTTTTCATTCATTCTTAGCTAGATATCATTATTCTTGTGCCCAGTGTACTGCTGTTGTCGGAGGAAAGTTGTAATTAAAAAACTTTGTGGCAAGTGACATTTTCTTGGGACTGGATAATATGTTGACCAAACTTCCAACTCAAACAATGAAAGGTAAATTAAAAAAGTAGTAAATTGCTTATTTTGATGGAGTATACTTTGAGGACATCGCACTCTGTGAGTTTGCTGGAAAAGTGAAATGGTGTGCAATAATCTAGGATCATAATTACTTTTTTCGAACTGCTATTAAAAGTAGGTAACCTAAGTATTTTTAATGCACATTTACTATGAGACATTTCAGAAACTGCAATTGTGCTGATATAAAATATAGGTGGGTTTCGTCGGGAACTGATTTGCGTAAAGAAGTATTTGAAGAAAGTTTGAAAAGTATGTTGAATTTTAAATTTCACATCATCACTTTACTGCTTGTATTAAAAGTAGTTGTCAATTATCAGATATTTCCATTCTAATCCAGAGGTTAGAGATTCTGTTGACCGTAACATTTCTACTGAAGATTTTTTTATGCTTAAAAATTTTTTACATCAATAATTTGTTTTAATACGAATTTAAAATTAATGTATGGATTGAAATCGTTAGTAATTATATAGTTATCATTCATTTGTCTGCAAATGTTAAGAGTACAGACAATGTATACAAGGTGCATTGCCAGATGCCCTAAGGAATTTCTAGAACTTCGGAAAGATATATAGTTTATTATGCTCAATGGTGTTCCATCACATTTTTCATTAAATGTTCGAAATCATTTAAATCAGCAGTATAGATACGCAAAGTAGACATATCTATGGAAATTAACATGTTGATAGGTTTAATTCAAATGTTAGAAATCTTCAAAATGTCGTTTTTAAAAAAAATTATGCAGTCCCTGAATATGTTTTCTTTGTGATCAGCTTTTTAATCAATTTACTTAAAGGAGAACTTCATTATTAATGAAAGTATATGCAGAGGTAAACAAAGTACCAATGATTGGTTATTAAAAATATTATGGATAAGAGTAATTGGACGCAGATGTAAATAGTACGGAAAGTTATTATTTCTTTTGTATTGATTATGAGTCGCCTATGTCAATGGTTTGCTTCGTACTAATCCAGCCCCAATCATCAAAAATATTGAAAGTAACTTGTTTTCTATAGCAACACTGTTAAAATCATCGACTGATTAGATTGAGTTAGTATTTAACTTTTGTGTAAATATATATCGTTTTAAATTTTTTGAACGAGAAGATTTAGATTATATCATTCTCCTCAATACCTACGTTAAATTAACCAAGACAATATTTAATCAAATTAGTTCTGGATCACTCTGTACAGTCAAATCCGTTATTGTTTCACTAAATTAAATGTAGGTTTTAAATTAACATATCTTACTTGATCTATGGTTTTCTAGACTCTTATGTCGTTTCCCAGGTAACTGGTTGTTCCCAGTAACATAATGAACGTCCCTGGTTAGGGACGTACCTAGACATTGTGGGAACAATCCATTATCAGTACCTCGAAGCCCACATATGTGTTGATTTTGGTTCCTACTGTTGGTGCTTTGGTTCCTAATGTTACGATCGGAAATGATCCTCAGATAATGGTGGTCTTTCGAGGTGTTTGGTATTAGCTTCTATTGCAAATCACATATTATGCTTGTCACAGAAAATTAAAATATGGTCAAGCCTCTAAATGACTCCTTTCCCATAGAGCCTACTCCTAGAACAAAAAAGGCAGGTCCAAGATTACCAGCTGTTTCTAGGGATGTGTACTCTAAAGGCTGCAGCAACTATACAATTACCATTCTATTTCATGTTGATAAAAAAATTGAATGTTCCATATGACATGCACTGAATCAAAGATTTTCGTATGAATGACTATGCTACTGCCATGCCATGTCGCTGTGGTCCACAAGACAATTACAGGCATTGAGCCTTTCCTGTGTTAACTGACTTACGCTATAAGCGATAAAGTGCGATAGAAGCATTGACAAAGATTCCTTTCAAAATGTATCTTGTATACCATATATTATATGTAACTTTACGTTAATTTCATAAATTATCTACTGTTAACTGTTTACATGTTCTATTGTTTATTGTCTATTGTTCTCTGCATGTAGCATCCTAGTAACTCTATTACGTATATTTCATGTTTATGGTATGGTATGCGCCAAAAGTATGGAATAAATTCAATAAAAACGAAACAATTATTTTTTGGGAAAAATCCTCGAACAGGTCGATTTTTAATTTAAAAAATACATGTTTTAGCGTAAAATGCGATTTTCAAATGTTATTTGTTTTCGAGTAATGACGTCATCGATTTTTTTTAAATGGCAACACCATATTTTTTTCCTTCATTCTGAGAGATCGTTTAATTCTCTATCAGACAGTACTAAAATTTTGCCCTCTTACATAGGAAAGTTTTCGAGTAAATGGCGATTGAATGTTAGAAAACGTAAATTTTATCCATAAAAAAGTAACAATTCTGAGGTATGTAAAATAAAATACAATTGATTAAATTTTATACTTAAATTAAATGTTCGAATTGCCATCCACCAACTTCTTGACAATGCGCAAGTCTGTGAAGAAATTCTTCTTGCACATTTCTGGAGTAACTCTGCGTATTTCGTTCCGAATGCGATTTTGAAGTTCTTCTAAATTACGTGGTTTATTAATGTACATTTTTGACTTCAAATATTCCCATAAAAAATAGTCAAGAGGTGTAAGATCTGGCGATCTTGCAGGCCATTCTATCGGTCCACCTCTGCCGATGCACCTCTCAGGTAAACAGTTGTCCAAAAAATCTCGTACAGGGCGCGCATAGTGCGGAGGTGCACCACCTTGCTGAAACCATATGGTATCGTCAGGAATGTCAGGGTCATTATCGTTAGGAAAAATTACTGCAAAGGCTGGAACAAGGTCATTTTCTAGAAACTCTAAATATATTTGTCCTGTAAGGGATCCTTCAAAGAAGAAAGGCCCTACTATTCTGTCGTCAACTATTCCAGCCCACACATTTAATTTCTGAGGGTGTTGGGTATGTGCCTCTGCCATCCAATAAGGATTTTCCCGACTCCAATATCTGCAAGTTTGACGGTTTACTGTACTATTCAGACAAAATGTGGCCTCATCTGAAAAAAGTATTTGCCGGTGTAAATTTCTATTTCCTTGACATAAATCCATTAGAATTTCGCAAAAGTGTAAGCGGCGATCGGGATCATCTTCATTGAGTTCCTGCACAAGTTGAATTTTGTAGGGATGATATTTTTCCTTCCTCAAGATACGTAGCACTGTGCTCTGACTAGTGTCATTGTTTAATGCAACCAATCGTGAAGAATTATGAGGATTATCCACCATAGTTATCAAAATGTTCTGTTTCTGATTTTCATTAATGCTTGGACGTCCAGGTCCAAATAAATCGCAAACTTCCTGCTGAGTTCTAGTCATATTCCCGCATCCGATAAGAATTAAAATTTCAATTCTTTGAGTAACAGTTAAATGTGCCATAATACTTTAAATTGAATAATAATTTCTATGTCGCTTACAATACTTATTAGAAAGTCGGTGTGACAATGACACTTTGCAAAGATTTTCACCTACGTGATCCATAAAAGAACTATGGAATTCGAAAAACTAAACTTGATAACGTTTTTGCTTTATTTTAATTGATTTACGTTTTCTAACATTCAATCGTCATTTACTCGAAAACTTTCCTATGCAAGAGGGCAAAATTTTAGTACTGTCTGATAGAGAACTAAACGATCTTTCAGAATCAAGGGAAAAAATATGGTGTTGCCACTTAAAAAAAAATCGATGACGTCATCACTCGAAAACAAATGACATTTGAAAATCGCATTTTACGCTAAAATATGTATTTTTTAAATTAAAAATCGACCTGTTCGAGGATTTTTCCCAAAAAATAATTGTTTCGTTTTTATTGAATTTATTCCATATTTTTGGCGCATACTGTATATAAGATCTTCTTATTCAGTTTCCAGTTCAATAGATCCAGTATCGCTTTTACCTATTTTTTTCCTTCAAAATTTGGACCAGAGTAATAAAAAACCATAGTAGGATCAAATATCACCACAAGCCGTGAAAGCTTTAAAGCCACTAACACATTTTTCATTCAAAGGAAGGTTTAGAACAATCAAGTACCCACTTTTTTAAATTGCATTAAAGTCAACTTTATTCCGCATTTTCATGTAGTTCAATGGAGGGATTTGACAAATCTGAAACGACTGTCCCAGTTGACGGTTTTTTTAAGCGTCGAACTTCATTTGCAACTGCTCTAAATCTACTTAAAATTCCCCGCGAATCAATCAAATACGTAGCCGATGCGTTCCCTCATTGTTTATCCAGCAAATTAGAGAAATTCTGGCCATGAAGTTTAAAACAAACGCCATCGGCCGGCATGTATTGTTTGGAGTGGGAATGGGACGTGAATACCAAAGTGGCCGGTGGTTAAACAAAACGTCCAAGCTTCTCAACGCTCCCATAATTTATAACTAGAGAGTACATTCGCTGCCGACTTAATTAAATTTAGATTAGCTCCGCCGAAATGACCCAAAAACCGGTAATCTCTCTATTAATATATCTCTCCTTTTCCCAATGCGGGGACAGCAGTAACGAGCTATGTTTTATTTGTAATGGGGGTCGGACGTTGATTGGCTACTTTGATAAAATGATTCATTCATTACTGCTCTATTTTCGATAAGTCATTATTTAATTTATCGTGTTTTGCTAAGCCCTTGCTGCCCGTTTAGTTACTTACTCTAGTAAAATCTTATTTATCTCCGTTCTCAAATAATTCAGGTTAGTGATCAGGTCTCCCCAAAGTGAAATATTCTCAGCGGAATCTCTCAAGGATCCGTTTTGGGACCACTATTTTTTATAATCTATACCACTGATATTTTAAACTCACTTTCTAATAATTGTACTGCTCAATCCTATGCAGATGACATGCAAATTTGCATGCATTTCGACATCAAAGACATGGTTCGTGCTGCTAAACTTTTCTAATTCAGAATTGGCAAATATTAAAAATATATCTAAAAAACATAATTTAAAACTAAGTTCAAATAAATGTAAGCTTATGTGTTTTGGCAGTAAAGAAAGGACTAAACTTGTAACAGATAATTTATTTTTCAAGATCGATGATACACCCTTAGTTTATACAAATGCAGCTAGAAATTTAGGTCTTATAATTGACACAAATTTGAAATTTGACCAGCACATTAAATATTTGCTTCAAAATGCTTATTCGTCATTAAAATTATTATACTCAAATCGTAATATTTTAAATATATCACTAAAGAAAACACTCTGAATCTTTAGTTTTGTCTCATTTAGCTGTCAAGATTTCATTTATGGACCCTGTCTTACTTCTGTTAACCAATATAAAATTCAAAAAGTTCAAAATTCATGTTGTCGACTAATCTACAGTTTAAAAAAGTTTGATCATAATATATCGCATAAAATTAATGAAACTCATTGGTTGCGTATGGAAAATCGCAGACTACATCATCTTGAAAATTATCTACATGGTCTTATTATAAGTAACAATACCTCCTCTTTACTCAAACTTAAATTCACTATTAGAAGCAATATTCATACGGCCGATATTCATTTTAAGAATAAGTTTACTATACCCCTTCATTAGTGGCGTAGCTTCAGATTTTGGGCCCACCCGCCAAATATGACTTGCCACCCCCCCCTCCCCCCTCCCTACAAAGTCACAGTTCAAGTTACGTGCAGAATGCTACATTCGGACAAGGGTAGAAGATAAAGTAGGAGAATATTGTAAAAATATTTATTTTTGAAGTTAAAATAAGTATCTAAAAGGAACCTACATGACATACTCGTGAATAGGTAAAGAACATTTTCTTATAAATAATACAACAAATCAAACAACAAAATTAAATAAATATAGACTGTAAAATAACATAAAAAACTTTGATTAAGTCAGTTTTGTCCATTGCTGCAGCTTCCTCGGCCTCTATACCAAGCAATGCTAAATTGCTATTTTGGGAACAACAATTTCTCAAATAGTTTTTGGTTATCTTTAATTTAGAAAATGACCGTTTTGATGACACAATGATTACAGGAAGCGCCAAAAATAATATTAAAGTTGTATATACCTCTTCAAAATTTGATGGTAGGGTATCATTTTCTACAATTAAAAAATGTGCGAACTTTCTAATATCTTTAAGGGAATATAAGGCAACAATTTGCAAAAGGAAATGCTGACGATATATCGCGAGGATAAGTTTGCTGAAAAGCTTTAAATAATTCATCCGTCATTGATTTTGTTAACAGTCTTCTCTATCTCTTCAAAACGGTTGTTTAATTGACTAATAACGTCAAAAACTTTGTAATAAATATTTACTTTAAAATGATGCTCTTGATTATAAAGTAGAATATTTACATCACATTCTTCATATTGTTTTTTTTGCTTATGCTGACTTTTTCCTGTAAATATTGAATTAATAATCCATCTTTTAGCAATACTAATTGCGTTACTTTTCAAATTTTCGCAATTACTTTGATAATTTGATATTTTCTTGAGACGAATTTGCCTCCATTCAATCAGGAGTTTGGAGAGCAGCAAAACATGAAAACAATAAACGGTTCGATTACATAGAGCGCCGACGCACGTGGCAAAGTAATATTTGAATAGAGGCGGGTTAATTATTACCGAGCGATTATAAGCGTGCATTTTTTTTTTTTGATAAGGCTAATAGTGGCAATGCCAGTTGGCCTTTAAAATCTTGTCGAAGTTTGTAATCAACCTATTTTATTTTGCTCACGCTGTACTTTAATTCTTTGGTGCACGCAGTACTTTAAATTGTCTAGCGCACCGGCAATTTTTGCACACGACACTACCCATCGTTCTGTATAAAAGCCGGCGAAATTGCCTCTGCCAGGAGTGCTTAGCAGGCTCTTTCCGCGGCACTCAACCTTCCTCTACTCCAGGGTGCTTAGCAGGCTCCTTCCGCGGCACTCTGCCTTCCTCTGGGTGTCCTGAGCGTTTAGCATCATCTCCGCGGCGCTCGAGGTTTTGCCCGTATTCCGTCGACTCCGAGTATTTAGCAGGTGTTACCCCGCGGTACTCGACGTCATCTCCGTGGTCTTCGACACTGGGTGTTTAGCAGGCTCTTTCCGCGACACTCAGCGTCTGCACCGTATATTCCTTACCGCCCTATTTGTTAATTTATTATTTTGTATTATTATTTCAGGTTTTAATTTATTTATGTTGGGGAATTATTATTAGTATTATTTGTTTACAGGGTGACATTTTATTTTATGAAATAAATATTTTATTTTGAATACCGAATCTTATAATATTTATTTTTTTTATTTTATTTTATTTATTTTACTCTTAAAATATCCAACGGGTATAACCCACTTAAAGGATAAGTAGTTAAACTAACAAAGTTACACAGTAAGAGAAAAAAAATACTTAAAAAGATACCTACATATTAAAAATCGATTGTATAAAATAAAATATAAGTAGTATAAAAGTCTAGACAAATAAAAACAGTTTAAAATTTAGTCAAAATAAAAAGTAATATACCTGAAAGTTAAATTGTTAGATAATATAAAAATAACATAAGAATTAAAAAACAAATAAAAATTACTAAACAAGATAAAAATGAATAAAAAGAAACAAGAATATACACACGCACCTATTGAAAATACTTTTTAATATCACGTACACCACAAAAGTTAATGTCAAAACCCTCCATATTATTGCTATTGTTCAGCATTTGATACAAAGGCGACTTCAACAACATATTTGTACGGGCAAAGGGTAACATAAACAAATCACAATTCCTAGAGTTCAATCTGGGGACTCTAAATAATAAATCTTTGGTAATGCATTCACATCTAATTTGAAAATGGATTATTTTATATAATAAAATAATACCATCCTGAACCTTGGACATAACTTCTCCACCGAGTGAACCCGGACTGATTAAAGTGGTTGTACTAGTTCGGCATCTGCGACCGAAACTCGAAAGTACGTCACAAGTTGTTTGATATTTTTTGGGCCTCTTTGACATCAGGTAGCATACTTTATACTTGTTTAAACTTATTATTTCAAAATTCCCTAAATGATTACCAACTTAAGATTGAATAGCCAATCACATTGTTTTAATTTTTTGTTGAGAATTTCTAATAATACCAGAAGGGAAGTAGCAAACTGCCTTTGTCCTGCTTTGTTTCTGGTAGTAATCAGTTTCAGTTACAAGCACACCGCTTACCTGAGAAAATCAATTGAAATGTGAATATTCCTTACCTTAACTTAGGAGGTAATTATTTATTATACATAAGTAATTATTTATTCATTATTTGGTACGAAATTAATTTAAAATCAGTTATTTTATTAATTTGCGATTAATTTAATAATTTTGTTGTTTTAAATTAAATTTCATTTTTAAAACCTGCAACTTTGTCGACCATGTGCTAATCAAGAACTTTCTATTTTTTAATCTCTTGTTTTTTAGTAATAATTTTCGGAAAATAATTTACATTATAATAATTTACAATAATTCTTTGATTACAATAACTATTGAAAAATAATAATTTTTTGGAAAATAATTTACAGACAAATAACTTTTAGAACAGAATAATTCTTTGATTATAATAATTTATTGATATTTTTTTGATATAATAATTTTTTAGATTTATTTTTTCGTTTATTTGAATAGTTCCTAGTAAGGAAATCTTAGGTAATAGATAACTTCTGCTTTATTTAATTAAATTACTTTTCATCAGTGGCGGCTCGTCGTATGAAGCAACTGAGATCGGGCTTCACTGTAAAATTTGGTTTTCACTGTACATTTGAATACCCCATAATTTCCAATCCGATTGCCTACTACATTTATTAAAAATCAATGTAACAAAATAAAATAATTGCTTCAATCTTAGCCCTCATATGTTATAACGTACCTCTGATTTACATTTCAATATCCCGCCGTTTCTGGTTCAACCCGCGTGGGGAGTCCGGGTCACCACAGTGAGGCCGAATTTTCCGAGCCTCAAATTGCGTCGCACATGTTTATACGTTATTGTTTCCCCCACTACGCGAGACGGTTAAAATCGATGTTTTTCGCTCCATGTCCGCTCGAGACTGAGGCCCGATTTCTGGGCCTCAAGTTTTTAATTCAACGGCAAAAGGACGATGTGAACTGTAAATTATTTACGTGTGTGATGCGATTAATCGATTGTTCAAGTGTTAATACTTTTATTTATGTGTTTTGAAATTCCAGTGATTACTGTTAAGGTACGGATTCGCTGGTGCGACTGCGGTTGCGGCTCGCGACCAATAGGAAGTCTAAATGCTGTAGCTGATGAGAACATTCAGACTGTCTATTGGTTAGCGACGAGTCGCAGCCGCGAGCCGCAGCCACAGTCGCACCAGCGAATCCGTACCTTTAGTAGTTGATTAGTTGCATGTGATTTCTTAAATATTCTGAAGATTAGGTGGTAAGCGCGTTGGTAAAGTTTTAGGGACAAGGCAGGTAGGATTAATTTAAAGAAATAAAAAACAACTTCCTTACAAGGTAATACTAAATTTAACATATAGGAACCTAATTTAAATATATATTATCGATAGACTCGTCGATAGTTATTTATAATAATAAATCCCTCTCACGATATTGTTTGATCTCTATTTGAAACGCCTTTTTCAATACGTAATGAAGTAGAGAAACGACAAATTTTGAATAATCGGCCAACGCTTTAAAATATTCCGAATATGCAAACAAATTTCCGGACATATCGTTTGATTGTTTACTACAAATGCATCCAAACATATTTGACATAGATAAGTTGAAAAACGAACTTTATGTTTTGTACAGAGACGAACAATTTTATAATTTAGATGTTCAGAAAACGGTAGAAATATTATACAAGGAATTTAAAATGATATATGCGGAAACATACAAATTATTTTGCTTAGTTTTAACAATTTCTGCAATAAGTGTTTCAGTAGAACGAAACTGCATTAAGCGCATTAAGACTTACTTAAGAAATACGATGACACAAGAGCGCTTAAACAACTTATCGATTATGGTTATAGAAAAGGAACTGTTGCAAAGTCTTAGTGCCGATTCCCAATTTTATGAAGACATTATAAATACATTTGCGAATTTAAAAGACCGACGAATAGACTTGTTTTATAAGAAGTGAAAGTATTAGAACATTTTTGGTAAAAGCCACTTTGTTTTGTATGTAAATAGATAAGTAGTTGAAAATTGGTTTTTGTATTTTTTTATATTTTTTAGTGTTTTAAACGCGTAGGAACAATTTTTTAAATTATTAGATGCTGAAACATATTTTTTTCTATATAAATAATTGCAAATAAAAATCGGAGTTCTGATGTTATTTAGTTTTTTAATTTATGGATATAGTAGGGCTATTGGCGAACACCTCCGTAATGAAAAATGGCCAGTGCGTCAAGGAATATTACCTCAGGGGAGACGTGTAAATTTGTTCCTATTTTGGTATTATATGGGCTTCACCGCTTGCAGTTACCACGAGCCGCCACTGCTTTTCATCGTTTGAATATTTAAGTAAATTTTTATCGGCTTACTATTTACAGTTACTAAAGAAAGAGAGCATGTAAATACTACATCGTGGAGGTGAGACACACTGAAGTACTACTAGATCTGCAGTCAGTTCTGTCAACTTTTACCAATTCCTATCATCTCTACCACCAAGATTCATAGTGAGAAATAAATGTGGGAATTTTATTTTTGTTAATAGCTTTATTTAACTGCTCCATTATTAACTTATGGGGAACGGAGATACTGAAGGATATAGCAGTTTCTTGTTTTTTATACAGGTTGGCGCTCAAACTAAAATCTAAATTTGTTTATCAATGAATTTAAGTATGATGACGATATACTTAATTAATAAAAAAATACCCTTTATATAATAGTTTTTTTTATATATATATTTTTAGGTATTAACAATATTGTGTGAAACTAACTGTTCCGTTCTTATTAGTTTTATTTTATTCTTAATTATTATACCAGTTTAATTTAATACTATTTTCAATTTATATTTTTCCTGTAGCATATTATAAGACTTTTCTAGAACTCATTTAAAACACTGAAAACGCGCCTAATTTTTTGTTCATACTTTTTTCTATAAAAAAAAAAATGAGATAGCTAGCGCTGGGCGATATACCTGTACACGTGAAGACGAGCTAGACGCATATTGTTAAATATCCCGCCGCCTAAATTTATCTTAAATTTGCAATTCGTAAATTTTTTGTAATATAACCGCTGCAGTGTGTGTGTTTTTTGGTTATACTAAACGAGGCTGAGCAGTTGGAGTTGTCAACATCAAAAGCAAGAAGAGAGGCGCCTCTTCCGAAGTACAAGAAACCAACATAGGGTAAGTCGCCAGCCGACTGATCTCATTATTATAATTTTTGCCTGTGGTATTTTTTAGCCACAATTAAACGCTACCGAAAAATTATGCAATATCAGTCCATTTTTTCTCTTTAATAACGAGCAATTCGCAACTAACTAAAGAATGTATGGGTAGATATTGTAGGTGTAATTCAATGGTAATCAAGGCTTTAGTCCGCAGAGTAATTACTGTTAGTTTCACATAATATTGTTAATACCTAAAAATATATAAAAAAACGATTACATAAAGGGTAACATTTTTGTATTAATTAAGTAGGTCGCCATCATATTTAAATTCATTTACAGGTTAATCACTTTTGAAATTGTCGATATTTAATTTCAAATAATTTTAATTTATTGGTATTTTAAAGTTAGATATTTGACTCCACTTAAAGAAGGCCACCTGAAGATCTCAAATGTTGTGGTTGAATTTTCGAGTTCCTACAGTTTCGAAAGTGAACTAGGATATTTATAGAATGTTTTTATTTAAGCAGGTTATTTAAAAAACTGTAAATAATTTGCTTCACACTAGCCGTCAAGACGCATTAATTTAATTTAAGGATTACAAGTTGCTAAAAAACGAAATATCGAATTTATCGCATTTATATCGAAATCGAGCAAGAGTAATTTTTATATTTTTTATAAAAAAAAACACGTATGTCCGTATTTCTAATTACAAAAAAAAATCCCCTTTTCATCAAAAGAACAGGGCATAACTGACGCCCTGTATAAGCAACGCCAAAATTAGTAAAAAATTCTTATTTGCCATGCCAAAAAACATGATTGTGCCAATTTTTTTAATACTCTGACAGGTTTCAAAGTTATTTCAAAATAAAATTCTAGCATTGAACGCCCTGTATTTTTGAAACCAGCAACATTCGGATAAGGCATATTTAGCTCAATCGGTTTTTCTTTGGTCACAAGTATCTCCAGCTCCGAGATTTCCCAACCTTTCACAGACACCCTGTATATTAACTTACAATAATTTTCTAATATAGTAAAAAAATGTTCATAGTTAATTAAATAATTGCCAAAAATAATACTATTACTCTCACAGATACGGTACATTTAAGAAAAGTAAAATATACATATGTACTGTAGGAAAGTATTTATAATCTCCAAAGTGTACACTACCTATTAATTATCATTAAAGAGGCAACGACTGAAACGTATCACCCGGTAGATCTGAAACAACTAAATAGTTACATTATTATTTAAATGAAAAACAGAAAATCTGAATACTCACCTTCTATTTCATTCCATAAGGATTGTTAGAGTAGAGCTGCAGGCATAAGGCACAAGTATTTAAAATTGTTTGTTAGTAAGACTTTTAAAGACCTCAAAAAAAACAAGTTAGGTTAAATTCACAAATTAAAAACGTACCTTATCACAAGAGATATTAATTACGGAGAATAAAATAATACCAATTTATAAAACCAATCTGACTTACCTCAGTATTGTTATTTGCCTATATTTCTTCAGTTGTATTTCTGTTATTGGTTACATTTTTCGTCCACCTTTTCATTTAGGAATTTTTTATTCAATTAGTACCGTGGTCAAGAGTGTAGCAATTCACTCGACAAAATAAGATTAGGTACATTTTCATAGCAGTGAAGACTGAAGTATCACTCTTTGTGAATATGGGATTAACATCATCATCAGATTGACTTCTACTAGGCTAGTCAAATTATATTATTGGAATATATTTTTTTTGTTATGGTATTTCAAGTTTCGGGAGAATAACTTTAAATGTATAAATTAAGTGATACATTTATGAGTTACTTGCGTATAAACAAATAAATGGTCTTATTCGCTCTCTGCTGTCGTTTATTATCCACTGTCTTTTTTCTATTGCGCGAAACAGGAAAGAGGGGATATCTTTTGGTGAAAAAGAAGGGGATCGAGGAGATGGATGCTAGGTGTCAGAGGTGCCGATTGTACTTCCAAAAATTAAGTAGTTGCTTTTCCTGAGGATATATTTTTGAAATATTGTGCATAGTGTAGTAGTCCCAAGCAGCACAGACTGCTCGGGTTGACGTCGAGCCGACGTCGGCAGTCTAATCTGAAGTCGGTAGCCGACGTCCTCGCCACGGCGTTCCGACCAGTTTTTATACGAAAATGGTCACACAAACTCCGGTCGACCCGACGTCACCCTGTTGACTAATAAAGTAGCGTTAGGTGTAAATGTTTGTACCTACTTCCACGTCACATTAGATACGACAAATATTATCTAACATAACATTTTCTATAATTTACGTACAAATTTTTCTATATAAATCAGACAAGTACTATATTTTTGTTCCGTTTATACTAATTTTGTAGCTAATAATCCTGCAGCTCATTTTAATAGAAGGTATGCGTCTACTCGTATAGGATTCAGTATATTAATAAAATATAATTTTAAGGATATAAGTTTCGAGACCTTCAAACACTGAAATTATAAACGCATGCAATTTTATTGATTATATTGGACAAAATAGACCATTAAAATTTAAGCGCCATTAAATGAACACTATTTTTATCAATATATATTTTTATTTTGTATTTTTTAGAAAATATTTTTTTTATTAGTAATGTCAAGAATAAAAAGATCAAGTGTTAGAACTAACTTCTCATACAATATATAATCTTAAAATCGTAAAATCACTCTTCAAATATTAAAAATGGAAAATTATTGTGCATTCCTCTAAAATGGCTTCCTATTATTTTTATAAAAAGATGTCGTCGTCGGCAATACGGATCCGTTATATCCCTATGATTTAAAGTTATTTTTGGTGTAAACGAATATAATTACTCCAGTCACCAGGTCATATTAAGTTTATTTATTTACCTTAATTATATACCAGTCCTCTCAATTGGTATAATAAACTCCCATTTCTATATACTAACTGAAGAAGTCAAAATTGCTTCACCAAGTTGTACTAATTATGTACTTTAAAAAACAAGATATAATAATGGTAAACAAAAGTACTCTTCCAACATATTTACTGTACAGTAGGTATACTATATTATACTTGTTGCATGTAGATCTACAAAAGAGGTATAAACATACAACTCTTACGACTAACCTAACTTTCCATTGTTTTTAGGCGTGTTCGTGCAGTTAAAATTAAGATTGTATTAGTGCAGTTATAGTTGAGTACTCTTTTTCGGATGCAGAACTTTGTGGATATATTTTTTTATTATGTTTTTATATATTACCTCTGTAACATTATTAGCTGTTTTTCCCACCCAGTAATTAGTACTGACTCTCAGGTGGTGTACTCTAAATAAATAAATAGTTTCGTATTATTGACAATAAAATGACTGATGTATTTAAAATATTTGATACATAATGATTTTCCGGTAACTGTGACCTCGGCTATTCTCAGGCTAGGCTTTGTGGGGATAGATCGCTGTCGTGATCTCCGATAATGGTCTCGATTTACTTAAATTATTCATTATCAGATTTCTTAATACTTGACAGTTTTCATTACTTCACTAACAATATAGGTAACGTCATGTCAAGCGTCAAAACGTTTCAAATACATGTGGTTGGTGTATAGGTCAAAATATGGTATAAACACCGACGTCGGCTGTACCTACCTCATCCGACATTACAATTAGTATTAAATAATTTAGAGTAGCGACGTCGGTGTGGATGACATTAACTGACGTATGTCATTGGCTAGAGACAGTTAAAAACACCGACGTCGGCTTATCCGACCTGTTTTATTATTCATTTATTGTTATTTAAAACATGGAACAGGTCGAAATACCGACGTCGACATTGCCGACGTTGTTGTGACGTCGGCAAAACTAACGTAAGCGGTTTCTACCAAAATTACTTAAAATTCGACCATAGACGTAATGCTATACCAATTTTGTAGTCATAATTTGTATAATTTTGGTATAAAACTAGTCGTTAGTTAAATTCGGTGTGGTTTGTGCTGCTTGGGGTGTTTCGTCTACACTTGACCAAATTTATGGGATTTTCTGTTGCACTTCTAGAACCTTATGGTAAGTAACAAGGTGTTATCATCTTTTTTTGTTTGATTACAAGAAGCTCGATTAACAACCCAAGGTAACTATTATTTTCTCACTTTATTGTAGGGTTTATAATCACAAAAGTCAACCAACTTCCTGATTAAACCGTGATATACAGCGTGTTATGGCAATATCTCTGCTTTTTAGGACTTTTTATTCTTTGAGGCTTTTTGCCTACCCCATTTATTCCCTTTTGATGCTGGTGAGTTCTTTTGAAGTCTCTGGGAATTCAAGTAAGGCAAACTATCCCGTAATCAAAATCCTGGAATATTCTGAAAAATGTGGCTGTCTTCCTTCATCGCCCCTTCTTCCAGCCACGTGCCGAGCTTTTGCTGGTCAGGCCGCAAGTCTCAGTATAACGCCATTTTGTATCGCTCCACCACGACTAATTTTAGAGGAGATAGGAAACTCATCACCGACTGCCATAACGACAGCTAAGTACCTATTTACTTTCATGAGCTTGAATGTATATAGATCACACGGTTTCGGTACACAAATACCGCAAATCTATCGACATTGGGAAGCAATTTATTTTTTATCCTAACAAATGAAACGAAATAAAGGAAATAAATTTAAATTAAAACACTCTTATCGACTGATATGTAACAAGAGATATAACTGTAATTTTTAAAATTGTCAAATTGTTTACTAATTCAAAACAAAGTCTGCCTAGAAAACTGTCATCAATTTGATATTCTTTTTACTGTCAAATAAAGTAAGTATATTCTACAACAAGTTGTAGAATGGCATATACTCGTATGCCTTTCTAAACGTGATTTGGACTATAATTTCTCTAACAAGATTTTAGAAATTATACAAAAAAGTTGCTTATTTGTACATAGAACAAATTTATTAGAAAAATTACCATATAACAAACCTAATATTAATTTATAAAAAGTCTTAGTTAGTTTATAAAAGTCTTAATAAACATGGGTCCGCAAAGTAACGGTTGCGGAGATATGGACCACTATTCGTTTTTCAAACATTTTATTTTATTAGGAATAAACCGACAAAGGAAACTTTTAACAAACACAAAACAAAGATACAGAAGATTTTCAAAGTGTCCTCCGTCCATTTCCAAGCAGACACGACATCTTCGTCTCAACGATATTAGAACTCCTCCGAAAAGATCCTCCTTGGTTTGGATTTCTTGACACTTTTGATTAATCCGTAGCTGCAGCTCTTCCAGGCTATTTACAGGAGTACCATACTCTAATGCCTTCAAATATCCCCAAACAAAGAAATCTAGAGAGTTCAGATCAGGCGATCTTGGAGGCCATAAAACAGGTCCGGCCTTTCCTACCCATCTATGTGGAAAAGTTTGGTGTAAATGCGCTCTAACGGCCATGGAAAAACGAGCTGGAGCACCATCATGCTGGAACCACATTTGTTGCCTCTGAATCAAAGGAATGTTTTCCAAAAACTCATACAGTGTGTTCTGCAGAAAGTTGAGGTAAGCAGCGCCTGTTAATCGGTTTGGTAAAACAACAGGACCTAGAAACCTGTTACCTACAATACCCATCCAAATATTTAATGAAAAACGTGTCTGATGTCCAGATTCTATTAGAGCATGAGGATTTTCCTCGACCCAAATATGCGTATTGTGAAAATTAAACACTCCATTTGTTGTGAATCCGGCCTCATCAGTAAAAAGAATGTTTGCAAGAGAACGAGGGTCTTCAGCATCATGACGTAGAATCCAGCTTGATGATCATTTATTGTATTTAAGGCCTGTACTCATTGCACATGGTATGGATAAAGCAGTTGCTTGTGAAGGATTCTCCAAACAAGAGGACCACTAATTCCTACCTCGGCTGATATTCTCCGCACACTCGTGCCTGGATTCTGCTCTGCCAGTGCTAGAATTTATTTTTCTGCTTTAGGAGTGGATACCGACCTTGGTCTTCCGGACAAATGGCACTGTTTGCTCAAGGAACCGGTATCACGCAATCTTTGGTGAATTCTTCCAAACATGCATTGTGAAGGAATCTGGCGATTTGAATAAGCGTCAACATAAAGACGTCGCGCTTCGGTGGCGTTCCCATTAGCACGACCATACATAAAATGCATGTCTGTTAATTCTGCGTTAGAGTAACCAGCCATAGCGGAAGAAAACTTGTGCACTGAGAACAAAAGCAAATCAAATACGTACTGTTTATTTCATTAAAGATCAACCAACTATTATAAGAAAATACACAACGTTTTTGCAAAATAAAAAAAGGGACTAAAAAAATATAAAACATTCCATATCTCCACAACCGTTAGTTTGCGTACCCATGTTTATTGAGACTTTTCTGCTTATTTTGGTTCATACTATTACCTCCTTAAATATTTTACACTCTTTTTTTAACACCCTGTATATTATTTATCTTAACTCACAGGTTTGAAAATCTACAAGAAACCTTTAAATAACGTAAACTAAACACTTGTTTGTTGTTTGTTTAAAGCTTTAAAATGTCAAATGCGAAGCAACTAACAAATATCTTATTTGTAGACGTAGCCATAGCAACCGAAAGAGATATGTGATATATTTAACATCTTATATGTAGTGAAAGAGCCCGATCGAGGTACGAAGCATCGAGGAAAAATATTTCATCACAATATGTTAGAATAACACACACAGTGTGACAGAATGTCATTCTAACACAGTATTGACATGTATTACAATATAATTTTTAGTTGTGGAACGTGTACTTTCTAAAATGGTGTGGTGTGGTGGTGGGTTACATTCCAAGAGTATGCTGATATGCATTTAATTTATAGAGAAGTGGTAATGCGCGTTCAGCTGTTTGACTGTATGCGGTGCGATATCCCAATAGCGGATTACCCGCACTATAGCACGTTTATTACTGTCGACCAACGTTTATAGGAAAGTGGCCATTTAAAACTCGTAGAATCTGTGGGCGACATCGTACTGTACTTCAAAAGAAGTAAGAAATTCTTAACATGGTTAAAAAAATCCTAGCCTCGGCACAAGACGCATGTCTACCGTTTTAGGTATTTTATAGGTAAGAGTGTTTAGAACTTGACTCCAGTCACTACATTCTTTCCACTTTCAAAAAATCCAAGAGTTATTACCAGAGGATTGTCCTCGCAGAGTGAAATCCTGTCAGTCGTTAATATAAAAACACGTAAGAGAACCAACTGTATAACAACTATATTATCAATTGATCATGCAATTTTTACGAGAAGTAGAATACTTAATCAACACAACTCACATTGGTAGCAATTTTCGATAAACGTGTGGTTGCAAATCGTACATGACCATCTCATTAAGCCCGTCCAACTACCTCAGAGCTGAAGAGCTACCACTTTTTGAAAGCGTACCATAAGTTTTACGACAAAATATGTGGCTTCTACATGATGGAGCACCAGCACATTTTGTCCATGTAGTTAGATATTTTTTAGACAACGCTGGTTGGGGCAAGGTGGTCCTGTTGGATGGTCCGCGCACTTTCCTGATCTAAATCCATTAGATATTTTTCTTTAGAATCGATTCTGAACGCAATAGTCTTAAAACTCGTAATACACCTTGAACTCAACATAACAAGGACAGCAAAAAATTCTAGCTAAAGTTAGTAACAACATCTAATTTAAAATAGTCTGCTTAAACTATTGAAATTGATATTAATATATCGATCCTGGTAGCCAGTGCCCCACAGAGCCCGTGAACAACAAGGGAAGGTCAAAGGTTCCCAGCAAAGAGTAGATAAATTAATATTAATTTGACCATATTCATCTTATAACATTCACACACGTGTCTACACTGACCATGACCATGATTATAATATTGCTTATATATTGAAAATCGAACTTCATGAGCGCTGGGAATTTTTTGCACAATTGTAAGGTGGGAATTCGATTTATCTTATTGCATTGAAAGGCCATTTCATAGTCAATCAGCCCCTTAGTGCGATCCAGTTAAATATTGTGGTAAAAGACAGATAATAAAAGAACAACTGTTGTAAGTACACCAGGCACACAAGAAACAGTCTGTTTTTAGTTCTATTTCTAGATTTTTTAAATATCTTTTACATACATCTATAAATTAGTTGTGGTTGGATTAATAAATTATAGACCTTGTTCGGTGAATTGAAGTCAAGTTCTCAATACTTTTATCTTTTAAAATAAACGTCTTAACTTCTTAGAAGCATATTAAATATGTTTATTCTATTTCATCTGATTATCCAACATAACATCAAGATATATTATGAATTGTACCAAAATTAATTATAACATCGTCTGAAAAACAAAAACTGAAAAGTGAGGAAGGAGCGAACATCATCATAATTATGCAAATTTCTCGTTTTATCGTTATTCGCTGTAAGTAACTTTAAGCTAAAGCATTTAAATATTTATGAAAAGGAAAATTAAAGTTATATCTTTATTCAGCTTATACAATTCGTTTTAGCTGTTATGCCATCATCAGGGAAAAATGCTTAATAATAACAGAATCGTAATAATTCAGGAAATATTATTATGCCAGATGAGGAGAAACTGTTTGTGCACATCCATATATACAGGGTGTCCCATAATTATTGCAACAAATTGATAGGGGTCGTAGAGGGCATGAAAATAAGCAATTTTACCTCCTGTCGGGAAATATGTCATTAAGTCGCTACAGCGCAGCTGCCCCTTGACCCATTAGCTTGCTGTGTTTACTTCTTTATCGGCCTAAATTCGCCACACCGATTCAGGTCAATGGCTGGCTATCATAAAAAAAAATAAAAAAAAACAAACACATACACACACACACATACACCCTTTCAGTTAGTTTCAGTGACTGGTGTGCAAAACATAAATAGCATTAATTTGGTGGTACAATTGAGCATTATTCGTATGCGGAACTTGCTGGTGCTGGTGGTAATGAGGGAAGAGCCGCGCGATTGTACACCGAACGGTTTCCAGAACGTCATCATCCTCATCATAGCATTTTTGCTAGAATTCATGGACGTCTTCGTGTCACTGGCAGCGTCAAACGTTCCGGGGGGGCAGGGCGGCCCTTCGCCCTGCGGACAGTAGAGTTTGAGGAAGAGGTTCTGCATAATGTGGAGGCCAATCCGTCCACAAGCGTGCGTGCCATTGCACATGATATGAGAGCGGCACGAAGTACTGTTTGGCAGGTTCTCCGGGATCAACAATTACACCTGTACCGCCTGTTACAAGTCCAATCCATGGGTCTGGAGGGCCATCTGTCTCGTCGCCGTTTTTGTCGTTGGTGGTTGCAGAAGGAGTTGAGACAACCACACTTTAGTCGCTACATTTTCTTTACTGACAAGGCCTGTTTTACAAGGGACGGTTATTTCAATAGCAATAGTCACATTTGGAATGAAAATAACCCCCATGTCGTAGCCCAACGTGCTATGTAGAGACCAACATCAGTTTGTAATTAACATCTGGGCCGGCATTGTAAATAATCAGACCATATTGCTCCCACCACATTTGAATGGACACGTTTATGCTCAATTCCTTCAGCATGTGCTTCTAGAACTATTAGAGGATGTGCCACTAGACATAAGATGTTGTTTCAACACGATGGCACCCCAGCCCACTTTGCTTTGCCAGTGCGGCACTATTTGAATGAAATATTTCCTAACAGGCGGATAGGCGGAGGTAGCCCTGTGCATTGGCCTGCGCTGTCACCCGACTTAACCCCCTTGGATTATTTTCTCTGGGGCCATCTAAAAGCTTTAGTGTATGAAACTCACGTTCCTAACCAACAAGAGCTACTGGGAAGAGTGATGGCCGCATCCGCACAGGTTTAGGACATACCGGAGATATTCCATTGAGTTCGCCAATCAATGAAGAATCGTGCCCACCTGTGGACTGAGCAACGTGGAGGACACTTTGAGCAAATTTTTCTATTTTTTTGCTGCAGCGGTCAAACGGCATATTACCGGATAGGGGTTTATAAGGTAAAATTGCTTATTTTTATGCCCTCTACAATCCCTATCATTTTGTCGTAAATATTATGGGACACCCTGTATATTCTCATATTTATGAATATAATTAAGAACTATTAATATTACGATTTTACCATTTCTAACTTGTTTTGCCTGATAATGATGTAAATTCAAAAATTGTATGCATATACAGAATAAAAAAATTTGCTTAATCTACCCATTATTAATATGTAAACATTCTGTATTATAATTAATTTTCTATTAAAAATCGTTAAAATAGTGTAGCTAGATCTCTTTAAATTTTTCTGGTAAGAGTTTCCCAGTCACTATAAAAAATAGGTATAATTGATATATATTGCAATTCTCTCAAAGTATGCGCATAAAATAAATCATTAATGAATATATATCAAACAGTATGAGCTCTAAAACGAAGCCTTGAGGCATTTGTTCTGCTTTAATTCATTTTGATAATCATATGATTTTTACCAACTGGTAACGATGAACAAAAGGGAGCAGATTTTTCAAACACTGAATATGATTTTGACCGAAGGCTGATTTTAATTATTTTTGCCTTGAGGCATTCTACATTTGTTCTGCTTTAATTCATTTTGATAATCATATGATTTTTACCAACTGGTAACGATAAACAAAAGGGAGCAGATTTTTCAAACACTGAATATGATTTTGACCGAAGGCTGATTTTAATTATTTTTTTTTTTTACTGTGAACAAATATTCAAATAAACAAAATATATTTTTTCTACCAACATCAGTAAAAGCATAACTTTTAACAAATGCTGTCAGTGTCTAAAATATGATTTTAAGGCACTGGTCTTAAAAATAATTTATTTTTAGCAGTAGTGCTAAAAGTTAATGATGTGATCTACTTTTAGCACTGGTGCAAAAATAAGATACAATTCCCCATTGTATTGTACCACTAAATTTGGTATTTTGCATTATTAGAAAGTACTCTAAAAAACGTTGGATACGTGTCATAGGATTTAGCCTAATATGCAGTTTTATGAGAGATATTAATTATTTAAAACAACATGACGTCACGCGGAGATTTTAACCAGCTGGCAACAATGCATGACAATAAAACCACTAAACTCGAACTTAGGTTATGCCATGACATGCCATAGTCTATGAATTCTGCCTTGTCCTGGTCTATGGCCTGTGATATTCCTAAACAAACATAACCTCTATACAGGCACTATATCTGTCTCTATTTATACAGTACTACATTTCATTTATTTTATTCTAAGACAAGTTGCATGCTATTGCTCTGTTGCCGCATGTTAAAAATGTACATCTGTCGTCACATGTACATTAATTTGCCAATAAATTTTTTAAATTTAATTTAATTTAAAAAACAACGAATATGGTCTTCACATATTTCCAAAACAATGTAATTTACTGAATTTCCAAAAACTTTTCCAACATAGTGGCATTCCCCATTAGAAATTTTAAGTCAAATTTATTTACTTAATTAAATAAATGTACAGCTAGAGAAAATATTAGAATTAATTCCATGGTTAATATCATTAATAACTGTAGTAGTAATTATTTTTGTGAAACTTGTGCCACGTTAGGGAGCAATGTTATTCGCGAGATTTCGGCCCGCGATGCTTTTCTTGTTTTGTAACCAATCTTCTATATATCACTCTTCGCAATTGTACTAAACTTCTATCCATCATGTCTCTTAATTATAGTAAGGTTAGTACCGGAGTCTGCCAACAAACTAGTCGAAGATCGTCGGAACCAATGTCCAGTATAAAAGTGATAATCAGGTTAAGTTAAGAAATTCAGCAGGCATCTTACTGGATGTGTTGATTTAAACTATATTCGTGTTACATTTCTTCTTAATATATTTTATAAAAATCTTTGAATGATTAGTGCTCGCTGAATAGAGAGTTCCCTATATGCTTTTCGACTTTTTCGGTCGATATTCTTCGCCCTTTTGCTTCAAAAAAGCAACCTAAAACACATTTGGATAAATGTGAAAGAGTTTAGAAGTTTCTGTGTTTTTTTATATTTCAAAAAATACAGCACACCTTCGGATTACAACGTTACCAGAAGAATACATTGCTCGTACTCGAAGAAATATTGAATCATTAGTGTCTATAAAATACTAAATAATCTTGTAAATGACTCTTATTATCTCATTTATAATTTTATATTTCGCCCATATCAGCCAGGCATTATCAATATACCTATTGCTAAGTCTATTTACAAGTCACCTCTTATAGTCATGTCTTAATTGGCAAATCATGTCTCACTAACACATAATATAGATTTTTTTAGCTATATCTTTGTAAATTTGATAACACCCTTCAAAACATATTAAATAATAGTTATGTACCCTGATTCGCGCCCTGCATTGCTTTTTTTTTGTTTTTTTACTCATCTTGTATAAGTTTGTGTATTTTCCTTTCTTTAAAATTGTACCTACAAGCTATATTCTATTATTACTGTTTTCCCCATTCACTTTATTTCTAAAATTGCTGAATGTTACCTAATTGTTCCATGTAATTAGACAATTGTCTGTTTGGAATAAATAAATAAATACGTATTTATCCTAATTATGGTCAGCGTCGCCTTCTACATAGCAAAGCATCGATTTCCATATTTTGAACTTTTCTAAAAAGCATCTTTTCACTGAACTTGCCACCGGAATAGATTTCTTTGATCCCTTTCCATGTCACGAGATTTGAAGTTATTTGTCAATAATGGATCGAATTTCCATTACCTTAGCAATAATAAACTTAATACCCTAATTGCACACGACGTCCAGTGGACATCTATTAAATGTCCATTTAACGTACAGATGTCCATGGACCATAAATGAACATTCGATGGATGTCCATTCCTGAACATATTTTGATAGAACATACATTGGACATCATGGACACATGGATGTCCTTTATGGGACATATTTTGGGCATCCGATGGATATCCTTTATGGGACATATTTTGATAGTACATATGTGGACATCCGATGGATGTCCAGTATTGTACATGTTCTGTTATAATTTGAATTTGCCGTTAAAATTCGTGCAGCGCATGTGTATTGCTGCCAGATGTAACGCTAACCTCTAAAGTTTAAACAAACTGTGCTGTTCTCTTTGCTGACGCTGATAAAGTGATAAGTAAACCCTATAGAAGAATAAATTAGGAAACCGAAGCATTATAAATCACACTTTGTAAGTATTTTCTACTTTTAGTCTATTTATAAATAATTGAATTATATTTTTAGATATAAAAAAGTTTTCATTTTCACTCTAGTTGTTGAGTTTTCTCGTCTTTAGCTATTCTAGGTTAAGTTGAATAATTTAATTGTATCGTTTTGTTAAAGAAGTATATATTCTAATGCAGACCTCCATTAAATGTCCAAAACAAGACATCCATGTGTAGCACAAATTTGGTACAGAGGCGGACATCTGTGGGTCCGAAAGTGGTACAGTAGGGGACGTCCCCGGGTTGCACCAAACTTGTGACATTTTTGCGTCCGTGGGACTTCCAATGGACGTCCATCGAACAAAAAACGGACGTCCACTGGATGTCCGGACTTCCGACTTTGGACATCCTTTGGATGTTTATAGGACGTCCTTGTGCTAATAGGGAAGACAATTGGATTTTAAAATAATATTTTTTAAATTTAAATAACGTAAGAAAAGCGTTGATTTGTAATTTTAATGGTGCTTTAAGAGAAAATAGTGTGATATAATATATTATACCAAAAGTGATTTTATTTTGTTCGAAACATACGATTGATATTTATTCGTGCATGAATTTAGAAATGTTTATCTTTAGCTTATTTAGAGATAATTAATAAAAATTCTCTTAAATGTAACAACTTTAACACCATGTGATTAAAAAGACAAATAAGTTATTTAGTTTTCAATAAATTTTGTTTTGCGGGGCATGCATTCTTCGAATGCCATCTCTGCAAACGCTAGTGCGCAGTGCCAGATGGGTCATATTTTTCTAAAATTCCACCATATTATTCTTCTAAATCGATTTCGCGAATTTCCATTTAATATATACGTGCAGAGGGAAGTACGCCTCGTGTCAATTTCCATACAGATCATTTCATAACACGGGAAACGTTCAGGCGTTCGCAGCACTCGCTTAAAAATTTCTAACCGCATTCGTGACTCAATTGAAATAGAGTTAAAGTGAGCGACAAATGATTTGCTATATCCCAGGCATTCGAAATCGAACGTTTTCCAGATCCTGTTATTTCTGTGTAGTTCGACATGCTGTTAAAATAGCGGAGTTCTATTAAAACTGCTGCAAGAGAACGAATGAAATGGTTCCGTAATACATTTTTCATCCCTACCAAAACGTTTCCTGTAGAATAAAAAAATTATTCACCTTTGACTTCGTTAATCATTCTCTTCTTTGTGAAAGATTTTATACTTTAGGTTTAAGCTCCAATATAACAAAGGCTTTTAAAAAATTGTATGTCCAAGCGCTAGTTAAAATTCGTACAGAAAATTCAGAAACAACAAAGCAATTTAAGGATCGATGTTGTTTATTACAAGATAGCAAGATCCTGCATTCGGTACTTTTTCTTGTTCTGAGTTGATTATCCAACTTTGGTTGAGGATTAATCTTCAGTAAATTTCAGCACTACAAAACACGAACATTACTGACTTCATAAATAATAACATTTTTTAGTGCATGTAACTCAGCGGCATTAATTGAACTGCAATTTAATTGCATATTTAAAAAATTCACCTCAAATTAATTCAAAATCATTTATACCAGTGAGTAAACTGTGATAATAACAAAATAAGGTACATTGCATGTTTGAAATGCGTTTTTCCAGAGAAAACTAAAGTAGATGGACTGATTCTGTTTAAAAATTCGCAGGAATTACATTTTTTATGTACCATACTTTTAAACAAGGAAAGTAAATTAAATATTATGCTTATAAAATATGTATTAGCCGACAATTTCAGTTCTGGATATTTAGCTAGTCATTTGTAACTACTTGCTTTCAGAGATAAATAAGTGAAAAAATCAGGTTGTAACTTTAGTTCAGGATATAAAAACTGTCACTATTGGACAAACTTATTTAAGCATGCTTAAAAGGTTTGGAATCATTAGATATGAAGAGTGAAATTAGAGCAGCCTGTAAAGGCTATGTAGGTTGAAAAGTTTTCAGTAGTATATGGGATTGAGTTCCAAAGTGGTAGAATTATTTCAAAAATCGCTTCCATCACTTGCAGTATGGACATTTTTTTGCTGACAACTGATTTACGAGTTATGCATTCCTCATGTAGCCTTCAGCTACTGTTGAAGATCTCCATCCACCATGCATTTTAAAAGTTGTGATATAAGCTCCTGAATTTATTAATAGTGCAACTGAAATTCTACAGAAACAATGTCCGGTATATTTGTGACCATTCAATTTGAAAAATGCAGCAACGTGATTTTTTAGCACAATATCCATTCAATTCCCGTTTTAAGAATGCTTTTAATTTTAGATAATTTCCAATATCGATGGTGTTGTAAATAATGAAAGTAGCTCTGAGCATCGTATATATTGACCATAATGAAGATTTCATACTTTTGTTTAATTCAGAAAAATATACCAATAGTACATTTACTGAAAAAGACAATGTTATTTTCAGCCCAGTAATCAATAAATTGCTGTTTGCTGACATATCTTCTTCCATTTTTCTGGCTATATTTGCTTTGCTGATTCAATAATTTCCATCTCAAATAGTAGTTATTTTTATAGACTTGAATAGTATAGCGATTACTGTGTACCTAAGTTATTTGCTTAATAACGCTCGTCTCATATAACACCTGATAAAATTATTATTATTCACGAAAGAAATAACATAAAATTTTAATAATGTAAAATAAATAGCTTTGTTTGTTATTAATTTAAAATTAAAATTACTCGGCGAAAAAATTTAATTTGGCAATAAAGTAATTTTTACGCCTTGGCTGCTTCAATATAATACTGCTAAAATAGCAGCGCGGCATTAATAAGTACAATATTTACTGCCTAGTTAAACAAATTACTATTATATCTTGAGACAATTAATATTTGTGTTCTCAAATTATACTCAGTCTTTAGTAACATATTTTTTTTGTTAAACACTACACGATAAAATATGAAAAAAGGTTTATATAAACATTTGTCGGTCAGTGGTCGCGCGGTTTAAGGCGTCAGTACTTGAATCGAGGTGACTAGATCGGTGTTGGTTCAAGCCCAGCTGCCGGTAGACCGTATATAAGCTATATTCGTGGAGAGGTTTGGCGTCCTCTCTGCGGGTATGGTAGGGTGGAAGAATGTTGGTTTGGGTCAATGTGAGAGATTGATATCGGTTGATATTTGACTACCCCCCCTAATTAAAGAGGTTTTCCAGGTTTCCCTCATTCCTGCACTGAATAGTGGTTAGGGCCTACCAACGTAAGTCGTTCCTGGGCGCAAATACGGCCTGCTTAATAATAATATGCCGCCTCCTCTCCCGTACAAGTCTCCGACTTCTGGGCTAATCCCTGTGATTAGAATGAGGGGTAGAGATATTATTATTATTATTATTATTATATGATTATGTCTTAGACCCGTTACAGACTATGTGTGAATTCGTGATTCACGATGCGCCATGCGTGGTTTGTAAGGAGTTCGTGCATCGTCTGTAGGGTTTTTATTAATGGATTATTAACGAACAAGACACTACACACTATTTGCGTATTTCTCGCATATCACGAATCACGCATAACGAATCGCGAATGCACTCATAGTCTGTAGCAAGCCTTAAGAAAGCTATGGGTTTTTATTTTACATCTTTGCATGACTTAAATATCGATATAAATATTGCTACACAATTTAATGCAAATAATTAATATACTTTTAAAAGTAGTAGTTATTTTCAGTTTTAGTTAGAGACGTGCTGATAATGCATCAGCCGAAGTTATTTACTTCCATTTTTTAAAAAGCCGCATGTCTCAAAATATCTTTTCAAATTCCGAATTATACATATATTTTTTTTTAAATGAATATTCAATGCCTCTGCGTGGATCCCTAAACAACTCTTGATGTGTAGTCTTTAACTTTATGATGACGTAATTCCCCTTTTATTAAATATTTTTATGAAGGTACATTCATGTAAAGTTGCAAAGGTTCCGAGAATAGGCAACAGCCACTCGTTTAATAAAAAAGTAACCGTTATAAAAGGTCAAATTAGCAGGAAAATTACGACATATATCAACTTTAATCAGCTAAAAAAACATCCAAGTTAATTACATGAGGAAAAAAACACCAAAAGAATTATTAATTTTCTTTGGCTATCAGGAATCCAGATCTACACGAGCACAATCTAATATGAATTTTCATAGTGGTCAGTGGTCGCGCGGTTTAAGGCGTCAGTACTTGAATCGAGGTGACTAGATCGGTGTTGGTTCGAGCCCAGCTGCTGGTAGACCGTATATAAGCTATATTCGTGGAGAGGTTTGGCACCCTTTCTGCGGGTATGGTAGGGTGGAAGAATGTTGGCTTGGGTCAATGTGAGAGATTGATACCGGTTAATATTTGACTAACCCCCTAATTAATGAGGTTTTCCAGGTTTCCCTCATTCCTGCACTGAATAGTGGTTAGGGCCTACCAACGTAAGTCGTTCCTGGGCGCAAATGCGGCCTGCTTAATAATAATATGCCGCCCCCTCTCCCGCACAAGTCTCCGACTTCTGGGTTAATCCCTGTGATTAGAATGAGGGGTAGAGATATTATTATTATTATTATTATTATTAGTTCATAGTTTTTTCTAGTCCTTATTCTTATCTAATATATTGTTATGGAGGCTCACGTACCTTTTTAGTTGTGTTAATTATGTTCCTGTTTTAGTTATAATTTATAATTTTTGTTTGAAGTTTTCTGGAACATTCCAGGCCACATTCTATTTGATTCTCGAAACAGGAAACTTCTAGAATCCTAAAAACCTATATAAGCGGATCCGTTTCACTGTCACAGTCAGTTTATATTGAGCAGTCGAAGGCGATTGACAAACGTCAAAGTAAAGCATTGACAGTTGTGAAATTTGAAGATATTTATTGTGTAATCAAGAGTGACAATAAAGTTTGTTTGTCTACGACGTGTTTCCACGCTAACCCAACATAGAAGTTACAATATCAAGTTCAATCCGATCTGATAAGTAGCTTGGATAATATTTTCAAGTTTACCGCAAATCATAATACTAACATTTGCATCATCAAGAAGTGCTTTGACATATATTTTATTATATGTTTGACATCAAACTATGTATATGATCCAATCCACTAAGTGTGTCTTATAATATAATTATTAAATCATACAAAGTCACATTCCAAATGATCTCTTGCATGAGGTGGAACTAAAAAGAGTAAAAATGCATATTCATGCCAACATATAATGAAATTTACAAATCCGTCAGAATAATATATAAAAAAACAAAGCTTGTTTCTGTTGCTAAACTATATAACATGTTCTTTGTATTGCTTGATATAACTGTTTTAAAACTATCTTAATTCCATGATTGAAGAAATGCAGTGATGTAAACTCACGAATATTACAAAATTATTCATATATTTTTGAAGAGATACAATGAACTGAGAAAGATATAACAAGATAAAGGACAACATAAGATATTCAAATTCAGGCTCGCAGGAAAGTTGCTTTGGTAATACGTAACGTGTTAGACAACCGTATAAATATAATAAAGTGGTTGATTAGCCAATCCTCGAATTGGTTGATATAGACTATATAATAAATAAAATCACCCTTTTGAGGTCAATATTTTAAAACCAAACTAGACATATGCTTAGGATGTAGAGAGTAAGTAATGGATGATAAAAAAATTAAGAAAAACGGGTAACATTTTATCTTGTTTTGATATTCCATCCAATTTTTAAAAAATTTTATTCTCTGGTATTTTAGTCAGCTTGTTATTATTATTCGAGTGAAACAGTTCTAAGCTATAGTGATAAAATGCCCAGAGTTGAAAGACGGCAGAATTATTATTAACAGCGATTTTGATAGGGATTGGCCTACATGGGCGGGAATTGATTTTCGCGGAATCGGTAGACGGATGTAAAGAAATGTTGCAACAATTATTTATTATTGAAGACTAAACATCGTCGTGCCCTTAGATTGGAATGGTGGTATGCATGAGCAAATTAGTATGGAAAATGGAGTAGTATCATATTTACTGACGAATTTAGATTTTTCCTGTAATCCCACGATGGTCATAGACGAGTCAGACATCGAAGAGGAGAAAGGTGGTTCTTGGAGTTTGCCGTGGAATGTGAAACAGCTCTTACCAGAAGTTTGAAAGTGTAGGGTGGAATCAAAATAGGTAGCAGAACTTCTCTAGTATTTCTCCAAGGCCAATTGAATACCCAAAAACATATTCATGAAGTTCTGGAACCGTTTGCTATACCATACATCATCTGACTTTTTTCGCTCATCGAACATGTCTGGGATATGATGGGTCAAAGATTGGGAATGCTTTCAAACCCTCTAATGAACTTACAACAGCTGCATAATGCTCTACAAGTTGCTTGGGATGACCCTCCTCAGGACGCTATAGATCACCTCATTAGAAGCATGCCCAGGCGATTCGCAGAATGTATTCGTTTAAATGGAAGGGCAGCCCATTACTGAATTTAGACTCTATAGAATGGGATTTTTCCAATGAAAATTGTATAGGTAGTTATTCTCAACACTATAAACACACATAGAAAATTTGGTTAAAAAATATACACTTTTACTATATCAATCAAATTTACAGGATTTCAATAGACCCCACATTGTCTTCTTGTTCATGAATACGAAATATTATTCACATGTCAATGATCACCTTTGATCGATTGCTTTTTTTACTTATAGCACATATAGGTGTATAGAAGCTGGGTACACTCCAAGAGAATGCTAACTGTTAATTGAAAGTGAAGAATTGGCAGAATTCATGTATTGTAGGGAAATATATTAGGTTTTATATATATGGCAAGGTGCATCCCCTGCCGAATTATCTAGTAGAATTTCACCCAATAAGGTCACTAAATATAAACTGCAGGTGTGAGATATAGCAGATCACATGATCACAATGGGGGATTGGTTTGGGATCCACCCGCAAGAAATCTAACCTAATCTATATTCAAATAAAAAGGTGCGTAGGAAAGTTTTATAGCAATGAAAGCCTGTAATTTTAAAATGTCCGATAAATTCCAAATAACTTCAGTTTTCATTATAGGTGAAATTGTAGTACAAATTATGAACCAAAAGAGAAGAAAGCAATATATTTATTTAAAATTAAGATTTCCTCTACTATAAACATTTTCATATTTTTTTACTGGAATATTCTAGCATATTTTCATAATCCTAAAAGTTATTCTTACCATATTTAACGTGGGAAATACTTATATAACTTTAAAGTTAGATAGTTTAAACAAATTAAAATTACAAATAGTAATACATTATTAGAATATTTAACCAAACGGTGAAGTTAAAAAAGATTATTCACTTTCTCTGGAGTGGAAAGTAAACTACAACAATTAATTTATATCAAATTTGAAACCAAAAATAAGGGAAATAAATATAATCCAGTCCTATATTTCATTGCAATCTAATTAAATATGGACTGTTCCATAACATAATATAGTGACAAGGTTCTTTTTAAAGGATTCTTTTGTTGATCATAAATAAAACTGCCTATAATTCTTAAATAGTTCAGCTATTAAATGTTCACTATCTTCTGTTTTGTAAAATGTGTCCAAAAAATATCACCAATATAGAATTCATGAAAAGAAATAGTTACTATCATCAATATGTGAATGATATACACTCTCCCATCTGTTTTTCCTTGATCTAGCTCAACTGCAGACCTTTCCCCATACCTAATAGATGGCATTTTCAGTGTTTCTCGGCGCGCCAAGATTGGTTAGTTCAGTGTTTAGATTGACTGGATCAGGCGTGTTACCAATGGCTACTTCAGTTACGCTCTGATTTACTTGTTTGTTATTAAGCAAAAGCATACAAATATGGCTAGTCTTCAATTCTTCGCCCCTGTTCGTGTCGTTCGAGTATTGTCCCTTCGGGATAGGTTATAATACCCATTAGTGCAAACCAGCACTCTAGTGTCTTCTAGTGAGATATTATGTCTCTCTTTCCAAGCATGTTCAGCAACGGAGAATTTTTCAGGTTAGCACATACACTTTTCGTGTTCTTTTTTCCTGGTGTCTACAGTTTATTTAGATATTATCACATATAATTTGTCACATTTGCATGACACCAAGTACACTCCCTGAGTGTATAACGGACTGAATTGATCTTTACGGTTGCGAAGTTCTGACTTATTTTATATTGGTGGTGAAAGTAGTCCGCATCTCTTCTTTGCGTAGTATTTTCGCGATTCTATCTCTCACATTGGGGATGTATAGTAAAGTGGTGTTTGTAGTGAATTGATCATTGGGCTCTGATGTTTGCTCACGCCGAGGCTTTATTGGTGTCTTTCTTAGAATTTGCTACGAACACAGATCGGAGCGATCATTAGCCATCGTTAATGGACAGTGAACTAGGGTCTTCATGATCGCGCCGGGTGATGGTTAGACTCTTCATGAAGATATTTATTCGTATGTGTCTTCTATTAAATAAGGTGAAACGTCTACAGTTACCGACCACGGAAAAACAGTTCAGAAACTGTACATTATTCAATTGACATCAGCTGTGAAAACCTACGAACTATAGTAACCCCAGTACGCTCTCGTCGTAGCACAACAATTAAATCTGTCAAGAGTCATTACGCATCGGATTTTCAAAAAGATCTGCATCTATCAGAATACAGAATTCAGTTGACACAAGCAGTTGTTAACACAATAATTAAAACTACATTTTTGTTAATTGGGTGTTACAAAATAAACAAGGCGATCCAGATTTTTGTAACAAAATTTTGTTCACATGCTGTCCACAAAAATGAAATGCATCCATAGAGATGCACGGTTTGGTGCATTTTGGAGTGGTGGAGTAATTGGACTGTATGGATATGAATATAAAGCAGGCAATACTTCTTCCGAAAATGGAAGAAATGGAGACGTAACATTTTAAACAATTTATTTTTTCACCAAATTGATAATTTTAATTTGGACAAGATGTGATTTCAGCAAGATGGTGAAACGTGTCATACACTAGGTAAACTCATCAGTGTGTTGCATACCAATTTTCCCGAATATGTTGTCTGGTGCAGTGTTGACATCATTATGGTCCTGCAAGATCATGTGGTTTAACATCACTGGTTCTTTTTCTTTAAAGTTATGTAAAGGGAAAAATGTACGCAACTGGCTAGCAACAATCAGTGACCTCAAAGCAAACATTCAATATTTATTCCAGCACGATCATATAATAACATGATATTGGAAACGTCACAATAATTTGTGTATATAACAAACAAAATATATAAACACACATAAAAGTAAAATTACATAATATAACACACACAAACATTTTAGAAATATTAAGGGTCCTAATACAGATCCTTGCGGAACCCCTAAATTAAGTTCCTGTTCTGAGGATTTAGTCTGATTCACCCTTACAACAATCTTGCGATGTTGGAGATACGACATAAACCAAGAAAGCCCATGGCGTGAAGCTTGACTTCAACAAATTTCAAATTCAAACAATCAAATGCCCTAGTAATATCGAAGAAGAGAGCCCCAACCTGCTCCTTATTATCGAGATGGCTATAAAGATACTCTACAAAATCAGTAACTGCACTCTCCGTCGATCTTCCAGCACAGAAACCGTTTTGACATGGTGTTATTAATCTATACTTTTCTAGATAAGCGATAATTCTGTTATACATACACTTTTCAATAATTTTTAAAAAAACGTTGGAAACGCTTATCTGTCTATTATTAGCAATGCACAAGGGGTCATCTTTTTTGAAAATCGGTGTTACAAGTCCTAATTTAAGTTCCTCAGGATATTTTCCTTGCTCAACAGATAGATTAATTAATCCAGACAGTTGCTCAGCAATACAAAATGCTATACTTTTGACAATGTTTGTAGATATGCAGTCAACTCCCACTGCATTAGTATTTTTTAAGTTATTAATTACGTCTACCACTTCTTGTGCGGTTACAGGGCTGAAATAAAAAGAACCGCTGCTACTTTCTAAACATCCTCTATAGTTCAAATCAACACCAACAAAATTCATATCACCTAGTATTTCAATAGAGTTACAAAAATTATGAACAAAGCAATCTGCAACAAGCCGTTCATCTGTAATGATGTCCTCTCCAATTTTTACTTTAAGTTCGGTTATTTTTTTAGTTTACCAGTTTTCCTTTACTAGCCATATATACATTTTTTTCTGTAATAAATTTGTCAAAATGTAACTTGTTTTTGTAACATTTAAATAATTTTTTATACTCAGCTTCAAGATTTGAGTCAAAAAGTTGTTTTTTTATCCAATTTAAATTTTTTACTTTAATGCCAAGTTCAGTAGTACCACTAGTAATCCATTTACATCTATTAAAACATTGCTTTTTCAAATTTCTTTTAATTATAGGACAAAACATGTCAACAGCATAATTAATTATTTCATAAAATTCTTCTAACATATTATATACATTACTATGTCTGTATAAGCCATTGAACGTTACCTATTGGAGATGACTCTGCAGGCCACATAGTGCAGTTTCATTAATTTCTCTATGATAAATAAATTTTTGTACTCTATTGGAGCATTTTTGTTTAATATCTAGTATTAGACGGTAATGATCTCCCAAATTCAGATCCTGTACCGATTCGGAACAAACATCACCATCTACATTCGTAAAAACATAGTCTAACTTTGATGTAGATGTTACACCAAGTGAATTCGTAAAAACACTAGTCGGCTCAGTATTCTGAATAGTGAGATTATGGAAGTCCATAACATCCAGCAAGATGGTTTTATTTTTGGATTCTCTTAGATAGTCAATATTCATATCACCACAAAAAATTACCTTAGTATAATGTTGAACACAATGGCCCAACATATCTGTAATGTAATGATCAAAAAACATTTCAACATCAGCACCCGACGGTCTGTATGTTACACAATACGTAGTGTTATTAAAAGA
This sequence comes from Monochamus alternatus, assembly GCA_037114965.1. Classification (NCBI taxonomy): domain Eukaryota; kingdom Metazoa; phylum Arthropoda; class Insecta; order Coleoptera; family Cerambycidae; genus Monochamus; species Monochamus alternatus. The sequence continues at coordinate 27,556,422 of CM073429.1, forward strand.
TATTTGCACAGCACAACATTCAGAGTGCATTTCAATCGAGACGTTCCTTGCAAAGTGAATAATTTCATATTGAATATCTTCCTTAATTAGGATCATTACCTCATCGTGTATGTGGTTCTGTCTTACAACGATAAAATTATTAAAACGTATATATTTATAATTAAACTCCGTACACCATGTTTCTGACACACAAAGTATGTGAGGGTTATATTCATGTATAATTGATTCAAATTGTACAGTTTTGTTTGTCATACACTGAGAAAACGACACTACAATCACGTTGGTCTCCCTTAAAGTTCTCCTTCTTTGCTGACACGCTGGTTTCGAAATCAAAATCTCTTGACTATTATTCCATTAGGCCAATAACATTGATCGTACAACTCCTTCATGAGTTTCATATCTGCTTCTACTCTAAACGATGAGTTACGTTTTTGTGTTTCCAATTTTGAAACCCTAAATTCATAACTAGGAGATTTTTTTACTAAGTAATTTCTCAGAATTTCCTCCGTGGTATGAGGTTTACATCTTCCAACATAAAGCCATAAACGTGGCAATGATGCAGCAAGACTGGTATCCGAAATCACATCATTATTTTCTTGACTGTCATTGATACACCCTATACCAACTACGATTGGATTATCAGCATTTACCTTACTATGTTTTTTCAGATTTCTCGAGCGATTATTTTTTGCAGGGATGTTTTTGTTATCTCTTTGTGTTTGTTTTTCAGAAAGAAAAGAGAAAGAATTATTATTGTCATTTCTTTCAAGAAGATTATTAAATACATCATTTGCATTGGGCACATAATCAAGCACGCTGTTTGATTCTTTATTTGATAGCAATCTGACCATGTCAACATTACTTTCTTTAAGTATCATTACTTCTTGTCTCAGAAATTTAATTTCAGCGAGCAATGAACTTGTATGGTGCTCTATTGCCTCATTAATAACCTTTTTTAATTCATCGACATTAATATTAACACAATGTGTATTTCTATTGACTTCATCTTTCATTGCTGCACTTCTTGTTGATTTATTCATCAGAAATACCACAAACAATTTATAGAGCACAGAAACACTTCTCATATGAATAAAACTATGTTCCATTTGTAGCCGCACCGACACCATTTTACGTTGAAGATGAAAAAACCTCGGTTTATCAAATGGCAGGAGTTTTATTTAAAAATTAATACCCGGAATTCCAAATTAAATATTATGGAAAAGAAAACAATAAATCATTATACACAGATATATAAACAGTTACGTAGTTATATTGGTAAATGAAACTTTAGTATGAATTACTACTTTTCCCACACGCAAAGAATCCACGAGGCTAACGTTACTTGGAAGTTGATCTTGGCCTGCAAAGTTGCTTCCTACACTTCCAGGACGGAATTAAAAGTTCAAACTATTAAAAGTTTATGATTTAGTTTGGGCGAAATATTTTTAAGCACTTTAAAAGAAATTTCCAACTGGAAATTTTACTTTAAGAAAATTGCACTTATTATTTTTTGTTATGTAACAGAACTGAAGTGTTATAAAAAAGTGGTACTGAAGTTTTAATTGAGCTGCCCACTTTAAAAATATGATAAATAAGAGTTTAAGAGAAATGCTTCTGGATGTTATTAAAAACTTTCCACTGTTTGACATTTCAGTTTATTAGTCTATAAGATACTTATCGTGTTTTGTAATAAAAGAAGAAAGCATCTGATTCTCATGGCATTTTTTTATACAGGGACTACAGATACTTTAAATGAGCGTCATGCCTTATGTCATCTGGTTAATTTAGCTTTAAAACTTCTGTTCTACCGCATCAATGGAGAGAGTCAATTATTGAAACACAAATTTTTACATCCAGATTACATTACACAGGTAATGTTACAAACTACACAACTACACTATAATAAACAATTTTGTAAAATTATTTATATAATGTCATAAACATAAATGAGTATTTTTTTCTTGAAAAAAAAAACAATGTACTTACTCTCAAATAGACAATTTGGGTTTAGAGAAAATATGAGAACTGAACATACGGTTAAATATCTAATGAGAGAAGCCATTGATAAATCAAAACAAAAAATCTCTTGCAGTGTTCCTAGATTTGTCAAAAGCCATTGACACTGTTTCTCATAATGTTTTATTTGACAGATTGTGCAATGTAAAATTTAGAGGGTATGCTTTAAAGTGATTAAATAATTGTTTACTAAATAAAACGCACCTCTGTGGTGTGTTAACTATCAAAATAGCAGTACCTCAGGGCGCCGTGCTTGGATCGTTGTTATTTCTAATTTATATAAAATTGGTAATATTTACAATTTAAATAGTTACCTGATATCACATATTGACGATACGGTTATAGCATTTAGTGGCATGTCATAGAAATCAGTTATATATCTGCAGAAAACAGTTTAAAAATATATATACTATATAGATGGTTGTGTAACAGTTTACTTAGCTTAAATGATTATAGCCATTACATTTTCAAAAGATACTCAAGTTTTATTCAAGATTGTAAAAAAACGCTCAGACCCGTCGATTTTACATTAAAGGAGGACATGCTTTGCCTTTCTTTTACCCCAAAATAAGGGTAAGCATCACCCCAAAATATTTAAATGGCATTGGGGATTGAGTAATATTTATCTTGAAAGCTCTTACTCTCTTTACAGAATTTAAATTTTATAATTCCACCCAAAAAGAATTTTGATTTTAAAATTGAAACTTATGTACAAACAATTAGTAACGGTAAAAATGTCACTCATTCGAATTAAGTACACCAATGGTAAAAATTTAGTATATCTTGCATTACATCGGTTTTTGGCGATTTGTTATCACTTTCGTAAAAAACACAATTGTAAAAAATCAGAAATGAATACTATACACACAACGAACGTAAAATTAGTAGATTCCAAATTTATTTCCTAGTATTATTTGGAAGCGTTGGCTGGTAGTTTAATTGTGTTTTTGAAAATTAAACACTATGGTTTATTCCATTTCCATATCATTTCGCTTTACTTTATGAACAATAAATGTGCGAATAGAACAGCTCAGATATTTAATGGACAACATCGACATGTCAGGAGGAAGTATGTTCTACAGTTAGTAAAAAAAATTCAAGCCAATAAAAAAGGAGAAATTGAAAAACCTTTAGTTAATGCAGTTAGTGAAGTTGTAGTTTTGGGAGTTCATCTTGATCCGACATTAAGTACGAGGCAGCTGGCATCTGTGTTTGGGATTAATCGAACTAGCATACAAACAATTTAGAAGAAGAATAAATTTCATCCATACAAAATACATTTAGTCCAGGAATTTCATGAGGATGATTATGATCGCCGTTTAAAATTTTGCGAAATAATGAGTGAGCGAGCAGGGAACGATCCACTGTTCCTTTTTAACATCTGTTTTTCTGACGAATGCAGTTTTTTCTTGAACGGGAAGGTAAATCGTCACAATTGCCGCTATTGGTCAGATTCAAACCCAAGAGTTTTTCACGAGGTGCATACACAGCAACCGGAAAAATTAAATGTATGGGCTGGAATTTTCGGTGATCGGCTTCCGTCCTTCTTTTCTACCGGGTAAATTGACTGACCAAATGTATTTGCAATTACTAGACCCTGCCTTGACTGATATTATTGAAAATGTTCCAGAGTATGATGAAAATCATTTGATATTTCAACAGGACAGTGCTCCTCCGCATTATGCGTTAATTTGGACCAACGTTTTCCACGGAATTGGATTGGGAGAAAAAGCATTAAGCATTAAGTCGCCTCCACAATCACCGGATTTATCGTCCCTTGATTTTTTTTGCGGAGATACCTAAAGAGTAAAATCTATAAAACACAGCCAGTGTCGCTGCAAGATTTGCGTCAAAGAATCGTCGACGAATGCCGTCGAATCACTCCAGAAATGCTTCAGAACATGCGCGAACGTTTCGAACAAAATCTTTATATTTGTATGGAAGCGGGTGGTCATCAGTTTGAACATTTAATCAACTAAATAGTAAGTAAGCAACTAAACATAATTTAAATTTTAAAATGTATATATTTTCAAAGTATTGGGTGGAATTATAAAATTTAAAGCGTGTTGTAGAGAATTGTAAGAGCTTTCAAAATAAATATTATTCAACCTCCAATGCCATTTAAATATTTTGGGCTGATGCTTACCTTTGCTTGGGGGTGAAAATGGCAGAGTCAAACATACCAGCAAAGAATGTCCCCCTTTAATCTAAACTCGACGGGTCTGAGCGGTTTTCTACAATCTTGACGCAGTTCCTGAAATTGGCTATGTTTCGTTTTCATTTGGCCGCCCTGTATATAAAATATTAAGCCACTAAAATAAAAATATATAAACTCTATATGCACGTAATATATTTGACCTATAACATGAAACACTGAAGGCCAATATGGAAAATTTTTGACACCGCTCCATGATGGCATCTCATCAATATAAGGTCTGTTCCAAGCGCCATTGAGAACTGGTTTAGAACGGCGAGAAATGTTTGACCAGCTCCGTCTTACATGGCATTTGCCAAAAGTACATTAACAAGTGAACTGGCTAAATAGTTTTGGAATCTTGCTGTGCTTGGAACAAACGTACAACTACCCAATATACAACCAATATTAAAGCCACAACTTGGCCAATATTGGGTCATTGTTTTGTGCGACCTGGTAGGTCGCCATTATGACATAATTATTATAACAAAATTGTTGTTAAAAGCCAATATACGTAATAATATTATCAACTTGGAATATCTATAACATAGTCCGGAAAGTTAGACAAGGTCCGGAAAGTTAGACAAGGTCATTGTGGAGGTGTGATAATTTATGTTAATACTAAATATATATTTCATATAATTCTCAATTTGGCCATGAATATCGAGGAGCAATTATGGATTTATGTTAAAAAACAAAAGTTTTGTATTTGTGACTTTTATTGTTACTGAACCTCACCTACCTTTTCAGTTGTGCTTCGGAAACGTAATATACCTCATTTCTAAAGCAATCTTCAACGTTTGTTAATCCTTTTGTTTATCCTTGGCTAGTGTTCTTAAAATCCCCATAGTTTCATCTCGTAGAGCTGCTATTAGTGACGTGGCATGTTCTCCTTCTAACCAGTTGTTTGCCCAGGGAACTGTTTAAGGTGGAGATGAAGATGGAAAAAAAATACTTTCAGTTTTAACGATTTCCTTCAAAGACAACTGTGACTTTATATTTGTAACCTCACGTTCTAACTTAATTATATTTTCTTCTACGACTTGTACTTTAGCGACTACATTCTGTAACTTAGTATCACTTTTTTCTCGACCTGGACTTTATTTTGCATCTCATTCCTCTATCCATTAATTTCTCCTTCAATGGTTTCTTCAAATTCTTTGAGATGAGTGTTAATTACTTCTAAGTTTTTATTATTTACTTCTTGATTATTTTTCGTTTGTTCTAAACTGCTTCTCATTTCCTCTTGACTATTCTTCATTTCCTCTTGGCTGTTTTTCATTTCCTTTTTCAAGTCTTCCTTCATTTCGTCACTAGCATTCACTTGGATTATTATTTTTTGTCGCACTTTTGACACCAGTGTAACCTCTACGTTGACTTAGGCTTGAAATTTGTCACGTAGAAAAAACACATCACAACTGTCAACTCACTTTGATGTTTCTCAATTGCGTATGACTCACGTTCGGCTGCTTAATATCAACTGACATATACTGAACTCTGGCGGCGAAACCGATCCGCTTATATATATTTTTAGGGTTTTCGAAGTTTCTGCGGTCTCGAACATGTATCAAGAAACAAATTGAATGTATCCTGAAATGTTCTAGAAAACGTCAAAATAAAAGTATTACAAAAATCATGAATTTTAACGCAAACAGGAACATACTTAACAAACTAAAAAGATAAAGTCAACTTCCATAACACTATAAATATCTCCTCCAACATATTCAGTTATTGATTTTATTAATAATTACGACGAGTGTCTCATTAATCTACTATTACTTTACTATTAATACTATTTTGTGATAATAATTTATGCAGGAGGCAAATATTAACCTCCTTGATGGAGACAATAGTAGTTCTACTAGATTAATAATGTCGATAATAAGTTATCACAAAATTAAATGTCAAAAAGCTATTATGAGGAAATAATAATTATTGTAGAAAGAATGTATGTATATTTTATAGGAAAAAAATATCTGTTACAAGACTTTTTGTTTTGTAAATTGATTTCAGACAGATTGCTTATCTGTCTCCTTCCTTACAAAAAAACGCACGACCCTCGACAAATCTAGAACGGAGGCAGCAGGCACTTTTATTTAAAGTTCAGTTCTTGTGCGAGTGTATTCCCTGCTCTAATTTATCCGGTCGCGTATGTTGACGTCCAATGTCAGAGTGCTTGGGAATTGCTACGTCCCACAATATGTTTTCTGATGTGCCGCGTGACTCTCGGATGGGTGCTGTTCCTCTTTGATGACTCCTGGGCTGCTGAGAAGAGCTCAGTCGGTAACCTAGAATTATTTTCCAGAGATTTAAAATTTGTATTCGTTTTATAGTACATTATGCGCGGGCTGCATGAGAATATGATTGAATATTTGCGAATTTAGACTGTTTTCCATACTAATACCAACATTAAAAGGAATTAAATGGATAAATACGAAACAACGTCGTTTTTTCACCGAGCATGTTTGTATTATAAGATCATAAATAATAAAACGTCCACGTATTTATATGATAAAATTCTAGAGGCAAATTCAAGTTACAGGTTCCAAGGCACAGGCAATTATTTTTTAGAAAAGTGTTTCTTACATAAGTTTAATAAATTCGTCAAACATGTATGGCAAGTTTTATTATATTTGGGGAGAATTTCTGGTGAAGTCATAAGTTAGGTTATTTTCTGAAAATGTAATAAAGTCTATTTTATGTATTTTGGAGTTTTAACCGGAGATCAAAACAAGCAGTGGACTAACCATGTATTAATTGTAGCATTGGTGCAGTGGATGAAGGGGAAGAGAAAGTATGCCTTTTGCAGTTCCAATAATAATAATTATTATTATCGTTATCATTGTCATTATCATTATCATTATCATTATCATTATCATTATCATTATCATTATCATTATCATTATCATTATCATTATCATTATCATTATCATTATCATTATCATTATCATTATCATTATCATTATCATTATCATTATCATTATCATTATCATTATCATTATCATTATCATTATCATTATCATTATCATTATCATTATCATTATCATTATCATTATCATTATCATTATCATTATCATTATCATTATCATTATCATTATCATTATCATTATCATTATCATTATCATTATCATTATCATTATCATTATCATTATCATTATCATTATCATTATCACTATCATTATTATTATATGGTATGGCGAGAACCCATCAATAATTTTGATTGCTATTTTTGCATAACAAAGACTAAAGGTGAATTTTAACCGGGATCTCAAAATGTTAAGTATGTACCACTTGTACACCCAAAAAATGTCCTTTTGCTTCCTCTTCACATTAAACTTGTACTACTGATAAAAACCTTGTGAAGGCTATGAATAAATAGAGGAAGGATTTAAAAAAGGCATTTTTATTGGGCAATAAATTTGAAAATTTCTCCATTCCCATTTTTGTTTTTTTTTTGACAGTTTGGGTACTGTTAGCGTCGAGCAGGGTGAAAGGTTCCATCAGGATATCAGGACAGACAATTGAAATTCGGTACCAAGAACGATGGGATCCAGTCATGATGGTTTTTGAAGAGAGAAGATGTGACTTCCCCCCCCCCCCCCCCTATAAAAGAGAAAAAATAGAATTAGTTCGTTTCAAATAAATATTTTTGATGTTCGCTTTTTTTAGGTGTTAATTTGATATAAATTATAAATATAGTCGATATACAGGGTTAAACAAATTTTCAATAAATATTAAATGGTATCTACCGTTCTGCATGTGATTTGGTTTAATGTAACAAAGAAACCTATGTGTTAACTTTTTAGTCATTTTCATATTTAGATAGGTTCATTCTACTACAATATGGTATTCTGCTTTATGTTACAAAAAAAAAAAAAAATATGTCGACCAGTGACTAGCAATTTCATAAAAACCACCAAATACATGAAATATGTTGTGGACGAAATCGCTAAAGTTTGCTATATTATATCTCTTTGATTGCCGTTATACGCTTTCAACTTATCTCGGTTAAGAAAAACTTAAGGGGCACGAAATAATAACTTATAAATTATAAGATGAAAAATAATATACAGGAGGCGATTAATGAAGTAACTTCTAATGTCTCTAGTACCACTTGCGTAATTGTTTAGCCAAGCCAGTACACTCAGTATTTTGCTAACTAGTAATAGTGGAAATGTCAGTTTTAGAGAGTCCAGTACACGTACTATTACATCGACAACGGTTTTTTTTACAGTTTATTGTCTCGTCTACACATACCCACAATCGTATATTTTCTAATACACATTTGATCTTGCCCACAATGTTTTCGCGTGCAGTTGGTAGATATTTGCATAACGCTGCATGACTTGGTAACAGCAGCTGATGATTGTATTTGTTCCAGAAGTTCCGGAATGATTGTTTATCGAGTGTATGCAATGGAATATTACAGGCAACTAACAGTAACTGTAAATCGAACATAAACTGTATTGTCAAAGGCACATCACTCTTCCTATTTTTATGTTGAACATTATTTATGTGACGTCTACAATCCCTTTTGTCCCAGCACATCAGGTCTTTGTCGCACACTTTACAAATTATTCTTCTATCGTCAAGGATTAAGCCATCAACATTTGATGGAAAGGTGTCTTGGAGTACTTTAAACAATTTGAAGCTAGTCTACCCCACCGCATCGATAGAGTTCCAAGCATCTAGAAGTAGTCAAGGCAGGACAAGCTGAATTAGGCTTCAGACTGGACAACAACAGTTCAAAAGAATGTAGTATAGGAGACGACTCATTCAATGTTGAAATTGTGTAACAAAGGAACAACTCAAGAATCAATGCTCTAAGAATATATTCATTCAGTCAGGATCAGAGATAAGCTGACAACTGGAGAACAAGCAACAAAAAAGTCCAGCTAGAACTGGGTTCCAATATTCAGACAGAAAATCCAACTATTAAAATTTAGGCAGGAACTGGAGAAGGAGAAGAAAGTTAATCTAGACAACCAGAATAATACTTTGGAAGTCACTAATGCCGAGCTCTTCAATCATTTGAAATTAATTCAGGCTGAAATAAAACGAGAAGAAACTCAGTGGGTTAAAAAAAAGGAATAGTCGAAAACCTTAAATCATAAAGATTAGCTACTGCGGAAGTTAAATACCGACGAAAAAAAGTTAAAAACACGATTGAAAGAAATAGAAAGAAAAAAATCATCAGTGAAAGACAAAAAAGTTGCTTTAACTGAACTGAATGAAGAAAGAGACCATTTTTGTGCTGCAGATCCCGGATGCATGGAATAATATAATTCTGGCTAAAGAATAAAATACATATTCAGACTTCGGGGCTATATACCAGTGGAAGATTGAAAACATGGAACTTGGATAGACTTAACTGGAATGACATTTCTCAGAAATCTTTGTCTTTAAAAAATTACTAGACGCCATGAGATTCCTCAGTAACACAGGATGGAGTTTTAAAAAGAGTATTGGAGGAGCCTAATGGTAAAAAAAAGGATTTATCAAACTGCATTATACCGAAAAAGAATGCCAGAAGTTCTTAAGTCACTTTATAGTGGTATAGATGGCGTGAATTTAGGAAAAAACTTTCAACAAAATCACAGGGCGATTTTATTGGCTTGGAAGTCATTTCGATGTGAAAGTATGATGTCGGCACTGTAGTATTTGAACGTTAAATAGAGAAAGTTATGCAGAGCAGAGCAACGATCAGATCTAAGAAAGAGTAATGTTACGGAACCTACCCGTTTAGTTTATTAATTATGCTCCTGTTTGCTTTCAAATTTATAATTTTTGTAATATATTTATTTTAATATTTTCTAGAGCATTCCAGGTTATATTCGATTTGGTTCTAGACGCGTTCTCGAAGACCTAGGAAACTTTGACAACCCTAAAAACATATATAAGCGTATCAGTTCTGCCTCTACAGTTCAGTTTATTTTAAGAAGCCGACCGCGAGTGACATCAAAGTAAAGATTTGACAGTTTCGAATTGTTTGAAGGATATTTATTTTGTAATCAAGTAGTGACAATAAAGTTTGTTTTTCTACGTGGAGTATTTCGAGGATATTGTAACGTAGAGGTTACAATATGTAATAATTTGTGAGTTAAGCGGTTATTATTAAAACGACGAAAACATCTTCTAATAATATAATTAGAGACTCATACTATTCTACAAACGTTATTTATTCATTTAGCACGAATCCCAACATAATTGGAATTTCTATCATACACATACCCGCCTCTCATATGATTGAAGTTAGAACATCATTAAATTTACTCCCACAGGGCTGGCGAGTACTAAACTAGTATTTAATTAACAAAGGTAGTTCCTTAGTTTAGTCTCCAGGCTATCCTGTGTCGATGCAAACTCGATGCCAACTCCAGCAAGGTAAATAACACACAAGTCTTTATTAAAACACACCTGAAATATTCAGCACAAATTTTAATGAATTGTCGACATATCGGCATCATGTCACTCGGATGCTTTTATCATAATGGTTCTGTTCGGAAATACTGTCAGGTAGATATCTCGTAAAAAATATGTATGAGATTTATTTAAAACTTTTCATATAGATTTATATACAGTACTTTATATAGGGTCCAGGACTATATCACATAAAGCACGTAAATGGAGTCAAAATTAAATATGTACGTCATACGTTTTTTCTAGTGGCTTGCGAAACTAAGTAAAATGATTTCTGAACCGTACTATATAATTCAATCTAATTTAAGTGGTTTATGTAACATATAAATGTGTTCTTGGCGTTTCATGTACGTACACTGAGAAAAATCCCTTAGTTGATATCACGAGGGAAGCCACTGGTTAAATTTTGTATCCTAAATTTTCCTAAACTGTAGGAGTTTCTCGTAATTTCAGGAATTACGTCAAAACTCCAAAGAAATTTTGTTAATGAAATTCTTTAAATTGTAGCAATTTTGCACTAATTTCAGTGGCACTTCAATAATCTTTTTTTAATACATCTACCAACTCAAAATAAAACAAAGAAACAAAAGGTGTTTTAAGTGACTTCTATCAGATACTCAATCCTAAAAGTTGTCTATACCAAACATCAATGAAGTATCTATCTTAAAAGTGGCGTAGTTATCTTAAAAATCACAAATATAATTTTATTTATCATTTTTTATTTTTTTTTTATCATTTAATTTATCATGTTAAGTATTAGAAAGTTATTTTAAGCTAATATATCAAATCTCCTACAATCTCCTATCAATGAAGTTATATGCATGTTCTTTAATACCAAACATGAACAATTCCACAGACAAAGCTCTATTCAATAATTATTACCTAAAATAAAAATTAATCTAGCTAAATTTACTAACCTGGTTTAATGAAAACATTCTATAAATATCTAAGTTCACTTTTGAAACTGTGGGAACTCGAAAATTCAACCACAATAAATGAGATCTGACCTATTTCTGCATTTTTAGGATGGCTTCCTTTAAGTTGAGTCAAATATCTAACTACAAAAATTATTATACCAATAAATTAAAATTATTTGTAATTAAATATCGACAATGTCAAAAGTGACTTTAACCTGTTAATAAATTTTATATTAAACATGACATTTACCTACTTAATTAATCAAAAAATTATTACTCTTTATGTAATCGGTTTTTTTATATATTTTCAGGTGTTAACAATATTATGTGAAACTAACTACTCTGCGGACTAAAGCCCCAACCAGCGTTGAATTACACCCTCAATATCTATCCATATAGTTTTTATTATTAGCTTTTGTAACACTTTTTACTGTATTAGAAAGGTATCTACTAAGGTATAGTTGATTAATTACTTTTAACCAGAAGAGGTTAGGTTAAATTATTTGCATATAAAAGCATGCGTCACTCTATACATGTATATGTTAAATGAAGTTTATTTATGCACTGATTGTTGTTCCTATCGCGCCTTCCTCGGCACATCTCTAATATTAAGGAAAATATTTTCCTACTGTGAAAAAATTGTATATTTAAACAGAAATGATAAAAAATACTGTATGTATATAGTTGTGTAATAATAACACAGTTTTGTTCATAATTCAATTTAGGTAACATTTAAATTTGTAATTAATAATCACACAAGATTAAGTTACAAAATGCATAATGAGACAGAGTATCCCCGGATAGGTAAAACAACTCTTGTAACAGACAAAAAAAATATTGGTGTTGAAAAATGGCCTTGTGGGATTCAGCTCTGCTTGTTTGAGAAACAAAATCTACCAAGGTTTCAAATCCACAAGATTCAGTAAGACTTGGAAAGTTCCCAACTAACACTGAAGTAACACCAACTGACTGACTGAGTGACTGGAACTTTCAAAGCGTAACTATTTGCTACTTTGTTGGATAAATAGCTTCATAGAACAGAGTTGCAGTCACTGCTGCGTATTTTTTAACTACTTCCGGTTACGTTGCAGTTATGCGCTACAGCCTGTAGGAATATTACTTGAAAGTTACACATTTGCAGTTTTAGTTACGGATGCTAAAGTATCAATTATTTTCAAGTTTCGTTTCTTCGAGCAAATGACTCCAAAGTAAGATTTATGAGATGCGCCATTATGACAGGTAGGATGTAGGTCTCCAGTATTCCAAATATTTACCTTGACTTCATAAATAATGTTTTGTCATTATTTATGCACGGAACCACAACATCGCTGGAACATGGCCGTACAAGTTGCGGAAACGTCACCTTAACGTAGAAGGCACCAAAAACTTAACCCTCATTTTCGTATGCACGCAATGGGAACGTTTCTACTACGTGTTCATGGCTAGTAGAAAAACACTTTAAAATACCTACAATAGTCGTAGCTATGTTCCACTGGCTAATTCTGCTAGTTGGTTGTGTTGGAAGAGACTGATTTTTCATCAATAAAGTACTGTTTCTGTCCGAGATACAACAAAATTTCAATGTCATAAGCCCGTTTTGATTTTTGCTCCATTTACAGGTATTCTTGCTAGTAAATTACCGTTAGATACGATAGAATGTTATTAAGAAAAGTTTCTGAGAATGAAGAGTTAAGGACGTGTATAAAATTGTGGTCTATGCTTACTTTGAGAAAAATCTGAAAGAAAGGAAAAATTTAAAGTAGGCGCACATTGAAATTTTGCACACATAGATACTCAGTTTGTGCAGTGTTTGAAAATAAAATCTTAAAAAAAAACATGTTACTCTTATTTTCCAATATTTGTTAAGACGTTTTAAAGTTAGTAACCTTATTTTAAGGTGTTTAAATCACTCCCTAAAATAAAATCACAAACCGTAAACACCCTATATATTAAAGTGGTGAAAATTATATATCAGGTTATATTCGGCAGATACAATTGCAAACGGGAGTAGCAGCACAAGACCATAATCCCTCATGGCTTTGTTGAATTTTGCGTAACGGTGAAATTATCATGTGGTGGTGTAGCTAGTAATTAGATTGTCAAGGGAGAGACGTATTATATAGGTATATGCGTATACATAAAATATGCAATTCAGCTGCAAAACATAAATTTGAAATTGATGTTTTGTTTGGCGTGTAATACAACCGTCTAATTAGTAAATATAGGGATTCTCCCTCTGATAAGTTGGTCTAAATAAAATTTTGCGCTCTGTTCAGTTATATCGGCATATTATTATTAAGCAGGTCACATTTGCGCCCAGACATGACTTACGTTGGTACCATTCAGTACAGGAATGAGGGAAACCTGGAAAACCTCATTAATTAGGGGAGTAGTCAAATGTCGACCGGTATCAATCTATCACATTGATCCAAGCTGACATTCTTCCACCCTACCGTACCAGTAGAAAGGGTGCCAATCCTCTCCACGAATATAGCTAAACGCATTTTTCAATTTACAGAAAACACCAGTCGAAAAACTATGACAGTGAATATCGTTAGCAATGGATCTAAATATAGGTAATATACAAAATGGTACTTATCTATTCTACAGAGTGCCTCGAAAAGACTTGGCAATATTGCTGGGGCTGTGTCACCTTCTTGGTTAGATAATAAACTTTTCCACAATTAATTCAGCAATCTTGTTCAGAATCAACGACTTAATCGTCGAATTGTTTTTCTACTGATTCAGACCATCTCTATGATATTTTTTGTCAGTTTTGGTTTATTAGTTTTTAATTTTTTTATTACATATTTCGTGCCAACTTTTTTTCTGTTTAGTGGATCCATTGTTACATAGATGAAATAGTCTGAATGTGTAGCCACTTCTATAATTTTTGAACAGCACTGTTGGGGTGATTCAGTTCTTGTTGCTGGTGATGGATTTCACCATCTGTCGCCAAAAAATAAATGGGTAGTGCAATACTTACTTTCAAGATAACTGCCACAGTAAGCACCTGCCAACAGCTCTGAAAGATGCCGTGCTAGACTAATAACATACAACAAAAACATATATGCTACCGAAGTTAAACACACATACATTAACAATATAAATATAACACATACCTCAAATAAATCTCTTACAAAAAAAAAGATTACCTAAAGTACAGAAGAAGAAAAAACAAATGCCAAAATACATTTGTGATAGTACAAAAATATTGACAAAGTAAGCAAAAAAAATAGATACATTCTAATTCTCTCTAAGTAAATTAATCCTATTCATGCAAAACAAATGAACGGAGTTTCAAGAAACTCACAACAAAATTGAACAATAACTTCGCACTCCCAGGCGTTAGGTTATCCAGCAGAGAAATAAGAAAATTGGAAGTTAAATTTCTTAGTTCAGGTGGTTTTAAACTCGCGTACATGGGACATTCTAACAATATATGCTCAATATTTTCCAGCTTATATTTATTACAAAGTGTACACATCTCGGATGGATTGATGGAATAAGAGACAGCATTGACAGTAAATTTCATGCAAAAATTGCAAAGTCTTATTAAATCTATATCGTGTAGCTACTAAACAGGTTTCATTTTCTACAGATTATAATTATCTATAAGCGATAAATTGTGTCGAAAAGCTCAATTTTTTGTTAAATGTTAAATTCACTTAAAATTCAACACTACGCTAAAATAGTATCACTCATAAATGAATTTGAATATAAACAGTGTTATTTTTTACCGATAATTATTAATTTCTATATTTCTCCTTATGGTTAACATACTTTTCTTAGGCGTCATTTCGAGTATATATATATAATCTAGCACTGCGAACCTAGAAGGTTCATGAACTCTCTCCTTTTGTTTCTTCCTTCCATCTTACAATTTGTAATTGTTGTAGGTCTTTCTCCACCTCTGTTTCCGTCTTGTATTTGATCGCCTTCTCCTCTCCTTACCCCCAATTCTTCGTGTCATTACTATTTTAGGTATCCTTGTCCCTACCATCCTCTCAATATGCCCTAGTCACCTTAACCTTTGTGCTTTTACCACGTTTACTATGCCTCTTTGTATAAATCTTTTATTTCCTCATTCGTTCTTCTGACCCACTCTTTTTCATTTGTTTTTCCTAAAAGAACTTTCCTCAATATGTTCCTCTCCTAGACTTCCAATCTTGTTTCTTCTGCTTTATTGGACGTCCATATTTCACTGGAGCATGTCACTACGGGTTTTATTACTGTTTTGTACAGTCTTATCTTTGTTTCCCTAGAAATATTTTTATTTCTCAGTATTCTCTGCAGTCCTCCTACACATTTGTTTCCTGATATTATTCTGGCTTCAATTTTCTTTCCTATTATCAGTTGCTTGGTAAATATAGTTCATAAATATATGAACTGTTCTACTTATTTAAACCTGTATATTTTCGCCTGATTTGTGTCTATGTTCAAAAATATTTTGATATTCTTCTTTCGTCCATTCCATGTACTTAGATGACGATGAAAATAACACCCTTGTCCGGAATATGAGTGCCGTAATTTTACGGGTTTATATATCTCGCCAAAAGCAATAAAAAACTCATGAAAAAATGTCTAAAACCAATAGTTTGTCTACAAATGGATTTCAGAAATAAAAGTACAACTGCAATATTATGCAGAACTATGTTACGAAATTACAAACTAAGGTACAATTAACGTTAAAGTAGTAAAAGCACCTTTAACGTAATTTATTCGTGATTTGATTTTTGGATCATTATTAATGAAATAAACAATTGAAGTTTCTGAGAAACTCGTTAAAACTGTAACGTACTGTAACGTTCAACAACGCTGCAGTGTCACGGCGTTGCCGATAACCTAAAAGTAACATTAGACATAGTGGTGCGTATAGCTAATATGTTCCATTTTTCTCTAGTTTTTCTTTAATGTTTGTGAGTGTACATAAACAAAAACGGAACAGTTTATGGCAACCATAATCAGCTTCTTAATTTACGGCGAATCTAGGCTACGAGACGTTTATACGGTAAACGCTTCTTTCAAGTCATTTTAAGCATTTATAATTATTATTCTGTGTTCATATGTTTAGGTGTACCCATTTGTAATTATTATCTATAAATACATAATCCTAAGATGGTATATGAGCGACGTTGTCACATATTGAAGATCTGTTTGCTGTCATAATTCTGTTACCGTTGGTCAGAGAAAAAAAATTGTTTAGTCAGATATGTGTTGTTTAGTACAACTTATCATATGGAACACCCTGTATAGCAAACATACATTAAATTTGAAAAAATGATCAAAGTATCCCCTTTCCACGGTATTGGACATATACAATCCCCCAACTCCATTATTCCTGTAGAAGAGACTCAAACTCCAAAGTAAGTTAATCTATTTAATAATTGTACATAAAAACGTTCCCTGATAGTTCCTCACAAGCTACTCTTAATTAGATCCGCATAGTATCTCTCTCAGTTTGTCATGCTGCCGGAGAAAACTGTCAAGGGGACCGTATGAAATGAACAAACAAATCGTTTGAAATCCTCATTAAAATTTCCATGCAAAAGGGACAAAGTTTGTTGCTAATGAAGGTTGTCCTGAAAAACCCGGCGTGGCCGACGCGAAACAAACATGAAAGTGTCGTAAAGGACGCTGCGCGCCATCTGCCGGCAGGGGACGGCTAGGGGCAATTAGCGGGGGCCCCTCCAGACAATACGTACGGCGGTTGCTCGGCAACGCCCGGGAGTATAGGAAGGTGGGCTCCGGAGCACGTTGCTGCGGAAGACTTCAATTAAATATTATTTATTAACAAGATGTAGCGCAGTCGGCTTTTAGATGGATAAAAGAGGATGTCGGTGGTAATTGGGCAAGTTTAGAACTAGGGCAAACAAAAATTCATTCCGAATATACAGGGTCTCCGGAAATTATGCGTCAGACTTCAGGAGGTGATTCCTCATAAGAAATTAGGGTCATGAAGTCCAATAACAATTTTTCGAAAAATGTTAAAGGAGATACAGGGTGTTAAAGTTAAAATTTTATTTTCGATATTTGTAAATAAATTCTTAAGAAATCCAAATATTTACATAAAATTTGTAAATCGGGTGTTTTTGCGAACGCGAAACAAACATGAAAGAGAAGTTCAAAAATGTTTCTAATTTTGACGTCACTGTTGTTCCCTTAATTAGTATTAAGACTTTATCGCCATACTGTATGTTACGAATATGTCAATGGTTGTCGTAATCGTTACGGTACCATCGACGGTTTGTTTTTTTTTGTGTAAAAATAATACCTTTATATATATTATTGATGGTTTTGCCATTGTTAACGTTACATATACAGGGTGAACCTTAAATATGGCAAAGTTTTAACCAAGTGCTCAGGGAGGCCTAAAAGACAAAAAAATATATTCAGCTCGATGTTTTAAAAATAGTACCAAACACTTTTTTCTGTAAAAAATGTAGAAACAGTTAATCGGTTTCACTACAGTATTTTCCATTCGCTCTCCGTTGCACGGCACTGCGAAAACTACATTTTCACTCATTACAGGTCCGTCAGAATTATTCACTAACAGAATACACAGTCCGTGTTAAATAAGGTACTCATTTATTCTAAGAAAATTGAAATGTAATGTAAGGAATGCCCACTACTAGAAAACTCGGAAGGTACCCGCGGCACTCGTTAATTACAAAATTTTGTATGATTACTGTAGCTCCGTTAGATTTGCCCTAGTTAAAGGTAAATATCTGTATATATATAAATAAAGCTGTTTACAGGCCTTTTAGACCCAGAGCTGTGTTATTCTCCTCCATTCCATTCTGTCCTTCGCCTTTCTTTTCCAATCCGTTAAATTTTTCTCCCTTAGATCTATTGCCACTGCTGCTCTCCATCGCTTCCTCGGTCTACCTCTTTTTTTCTTGTAGTTAGGTTTACTCCCTACTATTTTCTTAACTGCCCTTTTATCTTCCATACGTTCTAGATGCCCTAGCCACTGCACTCTTCTGGGTTTTACAAATTCGTCTATTATTGGTGCCTGGTACATTGCATATATTTATTTCCTCATTATTTCTCCTTACATAGCCTTCCTCCGTCTTCTTACCCTCTAGAATTCTCCTTAAGATCTTCCTTTCCCACCTTAAAAGGTTTTCTCTTGACTTCTTATTGAGAACCTAGGTTTCACTACCATACAGCGCTGTCGGTCTCAAAATTATTTTATACATTCTAAATTTTACTCCTCTGGACAAATTTTTTGATTTCAATAAATGGTTGACTGCTGCCGAACTTCTGTTTGCTTTTATTATTCTCCTATTTATTTCTTGTTCCTCATCACAGTTAGCTATTAAGCGCCCCCAAATACATATATTCTTGAACTTCCTCAAACTCCATCTCTCCATGCTCTGTTCTCAATTTAAAATTGGTATCATTTTTTGTTCTCCTATTCTCAAAAGCTTACTTTTCTCTTGATTTATCTACAATCCCACTTTACGTGCTTCCTCCACAAGTTTTCTCGTTACTTCTTCTAATTCCCTACTATCTCTAGCAATAATAGCCACGTCATCTGCATAACTTACCAAAATATCTGTACTCGACATAAATTCCTTTATTTAATGTTTAAAACTAAAAAATTAATCGCTAATACTGAACCACAGCACATCTGATAATGTTATAGTTTAAAATAGTACTAATTATTATTGTATGCAAACATCGTCGATTACTTTTAATATTGTTGCTATTATTATTATTAACAGAATTTAACTTTCCAACAACACAAGAAGTTTAAAAATGTATCGGCGTGAAGTACACCTTGCACTGGTAGTCTAATGCCTACAGCGTAATGTGGCAGCGTAATACCAAAGACGTCTTCTGGGTAGACAAAATATTATGCCGAATTCTTTTTGAACCACATTGAAAGACTACTGTAATGCCTTGGCGATAAACGTGTGTTAGTGTTTTTATGTATTGATGTACCTTTGCGTGTGTATTTTTGGTATCCTTTGTAGGTTTTTTAAAGTAACAAAATAACCAGAATGAGGTGCGTTCAATATCAAAAGAAATTGATTGTTGTATAAAATGCATATAAAGCAATATACAATACATGGGTTATCTAAAGACGAGTAAGTATTAATATTTTTCTTGTTTTTATAATATTTGTAACAATAAGAATTACTAGCAGTGCAGTGCGATCCATGAAAGTAAAAAAATCCATACTTCCCCAAAATTCCCATGTTTACACTTTAAAAAATTGAATTCCAATCTCGTGCCACAGAAATCACGGAAGAAATACGAATAAGCATTTGCTAGCTATGAAATATGGTGTAGAGAAAAAGGGATGTTTAAATTAACTAACGAGAAAGGATTATCAGTAGATTTCAACAAAACACAGATGTTTTCATCTTGGTGGTGCTGTACGCTATGATCGGCGGGAAAAACTTACAAATTTGCTTCCAAAACAAAAGTGTCTAGAGAGTTTTTGTAACATCTAAATTCTGCTATATAAGAAGGTGCAAGAAAGGGATAAGTAACAAATAGGTACAATACTTTTGTAGGGAACTTCATCTTTATTATTTTAAGTACTACTTTAACTAAAAATATAACCCTTCATATCTTCACATCAAAGTGAAACAAGTAAGATATAAAAACTAAAAATATCAGTGTAGTTAAATACGATAGATTTGGTAACAGAAATGACATGAAATTTCCGTGAAGATGACTTGACTATGTTCATATACTCTTGCGGTAAAAATATTGGATCTATCCGACGTTTAATCATCTCTATTATGCCGAAAAACTTATCGCATGGTAAAAAACTATGCTCTGGCTCGGGAAAACGATGCACGATTGTTTCAAATCTACCTGTGTAACACAAAGTTGCTAAAAATCGGACCAGGGTATGGTTTTTATTTTGGACGCAACAGTAGTCACTAAATAAGTATATAATCTTTACATCTGGACTAAGTACGTTCTCAATATAATATTGTAAAAAGCTTAGAATATTGTTGGCCCCTTTTTTACAGGTAGTTTCATCATACATGAAGAAATGTCCTGTTTTTTTTTTTCGCCGAGTGTATACAAAAATTGTGGACCCACAGCTGACGCAAATAAAAAGCATCCCCAGATGGCACCTTAGGAAGGGGCATATTCTGCTGAAAGTCAAAAGACAAAACTTTAATACGATCACTATCTTCTGCCTCTTTCGATTTTTCTTTCAGTTCCTTGTAGAACCACTCAGACTTGAGAATGTGTATTTATTTTTTTTGGGGTTTCGAAACTTTTCTTCTCTTCTTCTGATTCCGCTCCCTCAATCTTGTTTGCCAATGTGTCACATTTCTTGCACGTATCTTTCCTTGTATGACCAAAACTGATATTGAAATTTTCCCGAAAATAACACCGTAAAAATCATAGGTAATTTCAGGTTTAAACGGTAGTTTGTCTTGTTTTAGTTTGTAAGTTTCTGGTTCGAATTTTTTGAGGTATATTGTAAGATTTAAATCAGGAGACAAATATTGCCTACTGCTGCTTGTTCGAGAATAATGGGATATTTGTTTTGGAAAGCTCGCAATATGCTCATGAACTTGCTTCTTCAAAGGTTCCGGAATCATGTTCGGCCTATTAGCATGCTTACTCCTTTTGTCTTGGACAGAAGTTACACTGGCTGTCAAATGACTTGCAATACGTTCTAAGCGCTTCTTGCCGATTCCATGGATTAAGCATAGAGCCTGTAGACTGATAACTCCAATGCACCCTTTCTCAGATAAAACAAAAATAAAATTTGAATAATAAGATTTGAATAAGAAGAAACTTGATAGGTATGAATCTTGTTTTTCTTGATCTGTAAGGCCATTAAATGCTGTAAATAATTATTTTTTTCATCAGGAGAAAGCTTTTTTAAACACTCTTTTTCGCATTTGCAGTCACTGCAGAAGACGATCTTGGTGAGGATGGCTGGTATTCGCTGCTCGAACTCTGAAATGATTCACTCTCCTCATTTTCGCTTTCACTCTCAGTTTTCTCATCATAACTTAGTCCTGTATTTTCACCACGTTTCTTCATAATAATTAATTAATAGGTGGCTTGCCTACTAGAAAATCACATAAAAAAACAAACACGACCTTAACGCTCGATACCTTCCTATCTGGTGGAAAAACATTACTGACTAAAAAAGTAAACAAACATGACTATTTAACAGCTGCAGAGAGGGGATGTGACCGACGTGTCTTATTTGTGGTACAAGAACGGGATAACTAAAGCTTCATTCACATAAGATTAGTGCGGTTGCATTGGTACTGCAGAAAAGTTATTAAAAAAGGCCCCGTATTCTTGAAATAGTGTTTTTTACAAAATACAAATAATTGTACACATTTAATAACTGAAGTAAAACGGCGAGAAATACGGGTGACTTTTATAACGTTCAGATAAACTTAACAGTAACGCCGTTGTACTGCAGTTGTATGGCAGAAGCTAAAAGCATTTTAGCTTTTACCAATCCTTTTCCAACAATCATACAAGGACCAATCAGAAAACTGCTTTTTTGACAGTAAACAGAAGATTCACATTTTTGCAGGTTAAGTTTTTAAATTAGATTTTAATTTAGATAATTAGTTTAGAATTAAGGACTGTTTGGTTTAGAAACAGTTACTTTTGCTGCTCTTATTCGCAGCGACGTCAATATGTATAAAAACTATACATGCAAAAAAAATGAAAAGAACTCAGAGATGGTGGGTGCGACCTATTAACCGCAGATAGTACATGCAAGGTGATTTCTATAATTTATATAAAGAAATGCGAAATGAGAATGCCGATTATTTTTTCATTTCACCCGAATGACAGTGGCAGTGTTTAATTACTTGCTGAAATTACAATTTCCGTAGATAGGGACGTAGTTGACAAAACATAAACATAACCTCTCTGAAGGTCAAGAATCTTCAGTTTTTGCATGTCGCCAACTTACAGCGGAAAAATTCCCCAACTTCTTAAATCTATAGTAATTTTATGTAAACAAAGTAAATAATAATATTTAACACTATACAATTACAATACAACAGTACAACTGCAGTGCCATTGCACTAACGTTTATCTGAACGTTACTTAACACGACACATATACCATTCTTGCACCAGTACATCGGGGATATGTGTTTTTCCGTTATAACTCGATAGCTATTCATCGCATATGTACCATATTTGCACCACAGTGAATGAATATGTTCTGTTACCTATACACAGAATAATCTCATTTATCAAAATTTTGCACATATCCCTATTTGCATCAGAGTCTTCAATTGTTGTTAACCATTGCATAATATTTTCCTTACCATCGTGAGTAATATGTAATGTTTAAACGCTATGACAGTTATTGGTTTAATGTTCTTGATTCTATCCCTATTAAAATATTTAGTATCGTTAGTTTTTTGACACCTAGTCATTTATTAGATTGATACCAATCGGAATTCGACCGACATCCTATTTACAACAAATACTTTCAAAAGGCGTGGAGTATTTTTGATGTTACATTTTTGAGATCACCTGGAAATACGGGATCAAACTTGCGAACCACCATTTACCTCATTAAATATATCCTTAATGAGCCATTTATGACATACAAATGTTCGATTACCTCTAAAGTGGTTCTATCAATATCTCCTTAATGAACGACAAATTTTGGCTTACAAATATTTACAAATAACTTACTAATTGGTGACAAAGTGACCATAAAATGAACGATAAAGACGGGGCTAACTTCATGGAGCCGCGATGGTTGATCTAAGGTTCGTGTAATAATTTATTAGTCCCCGAGTATCGACGCGAGCAGGTACTACTCTGCTGGTGACCAGTTTGTGGTAAGTAGTGAGAACAAGTGAGTGTTGTGCACAGTGAAGTAGGGCCCCACAAGACGTCTGTATTTTCTATGTCAAAACCTTCTAGTCTTCCAAGGCTAAGAAAAAGAATTCGTCGTAACCGTCTGAATAATCTCAGCCTAGGCGGTCGAGGTCGCAAACTCCGACCCCTAGGGATGGCAGCGGAGGAAACCCCGACGATAGCAGGTACCCCCGTAGAGGAGAAGATTAACTTCTACAAAGCGAAGATGGTGAGAGAGGGTGCGGCCATCTCCAACCTCCGCGGGTCACAGGAGACTAATCAGGCTTCTGGCGAACAAAGGAGAAGAGTACCATAAATGCTCTCTCCAAGAAGACAGGTGATTAAGGGTTGTCATAAGAGGCATCCCCTGCGGCACCCCATTGAAGGAGGTATCGGAGAACCTCTGCGGCCAGGGCTTCGCCCCCGTCAACGTGGCAAGGTTGACAAACAAGACGACTAGGCAGCAGATACCTCCCATTCTAGTGCAAGTGCCGCTGGATCAGGTAAGTATCTTGCAGGTCATCCGGTCCTGCTCCTTAATTGTCCGCGTGGAGCCCCAGAAGGCGGCAACTGTGGCGTCCCAATGCCACAGATTCCAGAAATTCGGCCATGGCCGAAAAGTGCATTAGCAAGTAAATGTCAACGAGTGAAGTGCATAGAAGGTTGGGATTTTCAGTGCGTCGAGAAGAATTCCAGTCAAGTGGAAACTACTTCCATTCCCATCGTCCGAGGGAGGCGAACGCAGCACAATACCTTGGCAACAGGTGAAGCTACAGCCACAGCATAGGTAAACCAGCAGTTTCACTCCGTTGTCGGCACTTTGAACTGCTTTCAGTTTTCTGGGGTGACCTAGAAATGTGAGTGCGATAGCCGGAATAAGAATTTTTTATTTGCGCGTGAAAGCGTAGTTATTCCACATGCAAGTTTACGTTATATCTATCCACATTATGTAATAATTCATTATACAGTTATAAATTGATAATTCAACATGTATTATATACTATCATTTAGTGCTACTAACATACAGTGTGAAAATTCGATTTACTTCTTTGAACACTTTTAAAAAAAGTGTTTAAAATATATATTATTGCACTACACTTAGCGATAATTACACATATTATTTTTAAAATGTATTTGACATAGTTTGTATGAGCTACTAATCCTGAACAGCTTTTCTAATAAATCTTCTCTATTAGAAGCCTCTGCACAGAACTTTGTTCTAAAATAAAAATTTCTATTTGTGAAAAATATAAATATGTACATTTTAAACTTCACTTTCATGAGAAGTATTTATATTCCAATGTTATACTAAGAAATAAGTTAATAGATAAGGCAATAGCAGTACAATATCATTTATGGTTTGTACAGTATATTATAGATTACTTATTACTTATTTATGCCTTTAGAAAATTTAAAGAAACTTTACTATTATAGATGATATATTACATCTAACTGCTGCGCAGCGACTCGTTCCTCGATCAGATTCAAAATATTGCTCTAATACGGCTCTGTATAACCGATGTTCGCACTCCCAGAGTTGGATGTAAACTGAGGTCTCTGAGCTTGAAATGGATGCGCGAGCTGCTATGCGCGACTTTTTATATCGGAGTGTTTCTACTGGTCTCCCTATATTGTGCTACAGCTTTCCGAAGCACGTGAGGATTAAAGCGCACTAGCTACCGACAAAAGTGAATGTATCTTTTATAAAACGTATTGGCCACAACGACAAAAAATTACAGATGCAATCAACCACGAAAAAATTAAACTTTCATCTGACAATTTCAAATTTGAACTTTACAGATCGATCGAAATTTTCATTTTAATTAATAGTAACAACCTTTCATCAAATATTATTGTAATAACTGTCAACATTTCATTATTTTTATTATTGTAATATTTTGTGTTATTGTTTTTAACTAAATATTTTATTTATTTGGCGTCCAATAAAAACATATATAGTGAAGCACACCCTGTAGAGTCTTTTGACATCCTGAATTTAACACTTACACAAAATTTAAGGTTTACTTAAAGAATAATATTATGTTAAAATATTAATAAAATATAATTAATTATAGAATGGTTGTAGTTCTTCCTTAACTTATAGGTTTATAAATTTGAAAGAATTAAAATTATTACTATTGTCATACTGTAAAATTTAAAATGTGGCTATAATGCGAAATAATAATATTTATAGATGATATTAATACAACAAGTGTGATGATTATTTCCAAAATTATAGAGACCAAATTGTAGTATTATAAGTTGAGCGTATAGGTGAATCGCCAGGCTCAGCATGAGGCTAAAAGATGTAGTTCCATGTTGCATCACATCTATTCAGGTTCCCTTCTGTCGGATAAGTCGTCGTTTGCATTGCTTCCTACGACATACTGAGCTAACAAGCTCAAAAACGGTATATGTCTGGTGTGCTGCTAATGGATGACTTTGACAGTTTGCTATAAATCTTCCTTATAATAAACATAATTAAATACTAATGAGTGAATAGTGTTTAATTATTTGAGTAAGGTTGATAGATTAGTAACTACTTTAGAACGAATACTATTGTATTGCTATATTTAGCAAGAATATTGAAATTATGTACTTTAATTTTTCTTAATGCAATAGTATTATTTATTTTATTCAAAATTATTAAATACTATTTCAAATATTTGCAGTAATTCCTTCAAATCACTTAAAACAAACAAAGAGAACATAACTCTGTTTTGAGAATAAAAATTGTTGACTCAAGTAATTCAAATCTAAATAAAATAAAACAATTCTTTAAACAAACATAACTTTATCTCATATCGTAGTTTTCTCGATGTCAAGTAATACTTATTCTTTAATGAAGAATATACATAATGCGCCAAAAGTATGGAATAAATTCAATAAAAACGAAACAATTATTTTTTTGGAAAAAATCTTCGAACGGGTCGATTTTTAATTTAAAAAATACATATTTTAGCGTAAAATGCGATTTTCAAATGTCATTTGTTTTTGAGTAATGACGTCATCGATTTTTTTTTAAATGGCAACATCATATTTTTTCCTTGATTCTGAAAGATCGTTTAATTCTCTATCAGACAGTACTAAAATTTTGCCCTCTTACGTAGGAAAGTTTTCGAGTAAATGACGATTGAATGTTAGAAAACGTAAATTTTATCCATAAAAAAGTAACAATTCTGAGGTATGTAAAATAAAATACAATTGATTAAATTTTATACTTAAATTAAATGTTCGAATTGCCATCCACCAACTTCTTGACAATGCGCAAGTCTGTGAAGAAATTCTTCTTGCACATTATGAATGATTTCTGGGGTAACTCTGCGTATTTCGTCCCGAATGCGATTTTGAAGTTCTTCTAAATTACGTGGTTTATTAATGTACACTTTTGACTTCGATCCCCATAAAAAATAGTCAAGAGGTGTAAGATCTGGCGATCTTGCAGGTCATTCTATCGGTCCGCGTCTGCCGATCCACCTCCCAGGAAAACAAAAAATCTCGTATAGGGCGCGCATAGTGCGGAGGTGCACCGTCTTGCTGAAACGATATGGTATCGTCAGGAATGTCAAGGTCATTATCGTTAGGAAAAATTACTGCAAGAGCTGGAACAAGGTCATTTTCTAGAAACTCTAAACATCTTTGTCCTGTAAGGGTTCCTTCAAAGAAGAAAGGCCCTACTATTCTGTCGTCAACTATTCCAGCTCACACATTTAATTTCTGAGGGTGTTGGGTATGTGCCTCTACCATCCAATGAGGATTTTCCCGACTCCAATATCTGCAAGTTTGACGGTTTACTATACCATTCAGACAAAATGTGGCCTCATCTGAAAAAAGTATTTGCCGGTGACATAAATCCATTAGAATTTCGCAAAAGTGTAAGCTGCACAAGTTGAATTTTGTAGGGATGATATTTTTCCTTCCTCAAGATACGTAGCACTGTGCTCTGACTAGTGTCATTGTTTAATGCAACCAATCGTGAAGAATTATGAGGATTATCCACCATACTTATCAAAATGTTCTGTTTCTGATTTTCATTAATGCTTGGACGTCCAGGTTTTGGAATATTTACAACATTGCCAGTTTCTCTAAATTTAGACTCTACCTTATTGACTGTTGATTGGCTGATAGGGCGATCTGGATATTTTTCATTAAATAAATCGCAAACTTCCTTCTGAGTTCTAGTCCCGCATCCGATAAGAATTAAAATTTCAATTCTTTGAGTAACAGTTAAATGTGCCATAATACTTTAAATTGAATAATAATTTCTGTCGCTTACAATACTTATTTGAAAGTCGGTGTGACAATGACACTTTGCAAAGATTTTCACCTACGTGATCTATAAAAGAACTATGGAATTCGAAAAACTAAACTTGATAACGTTTTTGCTTTATTTTAATTGATTTACGTTTTCTAACATTCAATCGTCATTTACTCGAAAACTTTCCTATGTAAGAGGGTAAAATTTTAGTACCGTCTGATAGAGAATTAAACGATCTTTCAGAATCAAGGAAAAAAATATGGTGTTGCCATTTAAAAAAAAATCGATGACGTCATTACTCGAAAACAAATGACATTTGAAAATCGCATTTTACGCTAAAATATGTATTTTTTAAATTAAAAATCGACCTGTTCGAGGATTTTTCCCAAAAAATAATTGTTTCGTTTTTATTGAATTTATTCCATACTTTTGGCGCATACTGTATAATCTTGTTATACAAGAATAAGTTAATATGTCAATAAAGTATTACTGTACTTGAGCAACAGTGAAACTAAACTGGCGTTAGAACAAGTGTATTAAGTGGTATTAGTATAGCTTTCTTTCTTTCTTTGTATATGGGTTTTATTATAATCCTTTCCTCAATGTAACAATGTTAGTCCTTCTGAACATTTTTTCACAAACTTTTTTTCCTGAAATGTAGAAATATCAATGTAGGAAACATTAAACCGTCTTCACAGTTACATATATGCGCCATGGTAACGTAACACATCGAAGATATTTCCTTATTGAAAATATAGTGGAATACTGTTACGGCAATATCAGGTTCACATCGATTTGTGTAACGACCTATGATTCTCTTTGAACTCAAGTTAGAGACATGCGAGGGATGTTTTATTAAAATATCTTTGAGAGCAGCAACGGTTCGTTCCATACTTCTACGTGAACGTTGCTTACGCATGAGGAACTGGCAAAAATCTTGTTATAACCGCCTCTACTTTAATGATGGCGTCAGAAAGTCAAATTAAAGGAGGAACATATTCGACAACTATTTCAGTTTAGTGAATATTGAAGTGATCGGATGAGCTAGCAATCAGGGGGGTGAAACTCATGGGAACAGAGTTGTTGGGGGCGCCATCTATGATTTCTGCACATAACTTCCTTCAAATTAGTACAGTTTTACACCACATATTATAGATATTTGTACTAAATATTTAATTCATCCTTGGAAAGTAACGATGCCATATTTCCCATAATTATTAAGATCTACGACATTTTGAATTTTTTTATTGATAATGAGCTTCAAATAACGTATAATAACATTAAATTAAAAATTTTGTTCTAATACAAATGCAAACATGTGTTAAGAAACGTAAATTTTATACAATAATTGAAAATAAATAATATGTTTATTTATTTCTACTTTCTACATATAGAAGATATTTTATTCGAAAGTTACATATATAAAATGTATGGAAAGACGAATGAAACATTATTTTTCAAAAAGAATAAATTTCATGTTTTTTATAGTTGAATTTTATGTTAATGTATAATAAAAATGAGAAAAATAAATACATATTTTTTGACAGGTACGTATAAATACTTAATTATATAAGTATTTCTTTAAAATTGAACAGAAATTGGTATTTAATATTGTTGTTTAAAGTCGTAACTAAAATCTTTATAATTAATTTAAAGCATTTCTCTATCACAATCTGACAATAATGCATTTGGTTCAGATTCGGTGGATCGCGGATCAGTCGAATTTTGAAATTAACTTTTATAACTTGTTTGGATGATTTGAATCTGTCTTTGTTGTCCTATCCAATGCAGGTGCACTTATAACTTAAAAATATATATATTTACTTATAATATTCATTTCATACATTGCATAAATATATGTTGTATTAGGTCCGTAACAACTAATTTTTGATTATTAAATTGAAAAAACTGTAGTGATGGAAAGGAAACTAACTGTTGTGTGCCTGACTGTCAAGATAAAATTTGAGGACGGTAAGTGATTTTAATAGTTTTAGATTATTCTATAAATATAACATCATTTTATTTGTTTTTAGTTTTTCACTGCCTACAAGTGCATAGAGGTGAGAAGCATGTGGATGGAATGTATTGGTAGTAATTGGTTATTAACAGTTCCTGAATCAAGAATTAGAAACTACGTAATTTATTATTGTGCTAATCATTGTTATGATGTCTGGTTTGATAAAAGTGGAAAACTATACCTAATTTTTCTTTTCGGACAATATATCTACAAGATTTTCAATTTTCTCGGTAGGTATATTAAGTCAAATGTGCATAAATTTATAAATGTGGTTGCAACAAATGCCATCACATTAATACCACCACACTTGAGTTATTTTTTTGTATGAATATATTATGAGTACAAAATGTAAAAACATGTATTCTGTGTCCCTATAACTATATTAATTTTAACTCGTACATTTGTATTCTAGATACTTTGGCGAGTATGTTTTTAAAATAAATTATCTTAATATGTGAAAGCACTATGGGGCCAATTAGAATTCCTAGTAAAGTGTATAATAAGTAGAAGGAGCCAGTTGTATAAAACATCAAAATATCTACCAAACCCTCCAGTGACAATTGTGAATTTCCTGAACCATCGCAATATGTTGCTGTAGGGTTGTCAAGACGAAAAACTAAATTTGGGTTCAAGTAACGTAAAAATCCAACGTAAGTATGTAATAATTATTAAAAAAAAGGATTTCAGGATCTAAATTAGGCTAATTTTAAAATCTATCAATTTGTGCTATTGAAAGTATACTTTCTTAATAAAGCAATTTTAATTATTAAAATTATGTTTTTTTTTTTCAGATAGTGTTAGAAGACTTAATTTAAAAAGTTTGGTAATACAACTTTCTTCAGAGGGCAAGATGATTCTTTATGAAAGTATAAATAAATTGAAATGTAGGTATTATTCATGAACAGATTATTAGGAAAATTAAACAAATTCAAAAAATGTTCTCCATATAAATTTAAAAATGTAATGTTCAACAAGTAAGTTTATGTATAGTAGCAATTATTTCCGAGCAAGGAGCAACTAAACGGAGGGAGGAAATTATAAAAAAAAACTAGAAACAAAGAAAGATATTGGTTGTGTTTTATGAAAAAAACATGAAAATTACAAAAACATGTAACTGTATACTACTTGCACAGACAATTTATTGTCAACATAATTTTCGATAGTTTGTCATGTTAAAAACAATCATTTTTTAAAATTTACTGTAATATATAGTGCAAACATTTAGTGTAGTTTAATATAGTTTTATTATTCGCAGTTGCAGTTTCTTAAATATTTTGATGAAAATATAATGAATTATCTTCGTATGCCGTAAGTCGTGTGAATTTTTGCCGCAACTTTATACTTTTATAATGTGTATTTTACTTGTTACAATGATTTTCATTTATCAGAAATTATTTTAAATAAAAGTGTCATGAATTTTGAGGTTTTTTTTAACAAATAATGTAATTCCACTTTAATGTTAACAAATTTGATACATAAATAGTTAGGTTAATGTTTCCACATTACCCTGACTATTTTGTATTAAATTTGTTAACATTTTAAATAATAATAAATTATTATTTAGTACGGATATACACCCATAAATAACGCAATTTATAGTTATCTATATTGCCCACTTCAGAAAAGTCCTGTGCAGAAATGTTAGATGGCGCAGTAAATACTCTGTTCCGTCTTCAACAAGGATAGAGTGGGCTATCTATTCTTGTTTAATCTGTGCTAGCAATAGTTTAACCAACATACTTTGTGTCGGTGCCGAAAATACTATTAACAATTTATAAAAATCAATTTAATATTCAAGATATCTAGGGGTCAGTTCCAACAGGTCTTGATATTGAAGGCAAAATTACCAATAGAGCATTTACATGTAGGCGGCGCTGCGATCAATGTTAGGTATTAAATCTAACCTCACAAATATTTGTTATTTAATTTTTGTTGTGTTTCAATTTGTGTCAAAAATAGCCATATAACTGTTGTGTACCGCAGTGTTTATCTGTTGCTAATAAAAAAAAAAGATTTCATGTTTTGTAAGTTCCCCAATAATGCTGAAAAAATGGTTAATAGCAATTGCATCCAGCAAGAAACCAACCCAGTACACAAAGATCTACTCAAAACATTTTACAGAAGATTGTTATACTATTACTAGTATGGGTAAGTACAAGCATTCATGATCCATTTTCGATGTATATTTTTCATTATTTGATAAGGTTTCATTCTTATTTTTAGGATAATGGATAATTCTCAAAAAACAGCTGTTTCAACATTATATTTACCCGTACACGAAAATACGACACCAATGTTATAAAAAATAATGAACGCATGAAACGGTACTTGAAAAGTCGAAAACAGGATGAAAATGTAGGCAAACTTGCAGATGGAAACAAAGTAGAAATATGACACAAGTTCATAGACTTCTAAACTGAGAAATATGACAATACGATTCCTCAAATTGAAAATTACTTGAATGATAATAACGCCGGTAATCCTGAGAGTATAGCAAGTGCATCTAGTAGTAATAAGTTATTTTACGATATGGCGATTGAAAATGTTATTAGTTATAAAAGCGCATAACTAATATCACTCAAATTTTTTAATGAAAACCATTTAAAACACCTATCAGGGTTTTCAACTTTTTCTGTATTGTACTTGTACTGTAATAAAAATACCAAATAAAAACTGCATATGTTTATTATTTATTTATGTCACATGTACATTATTTAAAACACAGATTTTTTTTTATATATTCGTATTTTTTCAGAAACTGGGTATTCAATGTACTTTTATCTACTAGGCATATTATATGCAACATTTTTGCAATCTGAGGGACAACTAACCATTTTTCTATCGATTCATAATATATAAAATTTCAATTCTTTAAAAACAAAGAGGTTTAAATTAAGAGTTACCAGGAAATTCTTTAGGCACTGCAACGTTAACAATTTCTGTGTTAAATAACGTTTTATTACGTCTGTTTCCAAATTGCTAATGTAAAATTCAGATTAACAAGGTTATTCGAGGTTATAATATAAATAAAATTTAATATACTTTTCAAGTGATTTTTTTCCTGTTGTCTTTGTGTGTTTACAAACATTTTATTGATTTATTATAAGCTATATTTTGATAATACGTATGCAAATTAGATTTACAATCACTATTTGACTTACACAAATTCAAATAAAAAATTATCGAATCATAAACTAGACCATAGAACATTAATATTAATAGCTAACTTTGACGCTAGCGCCCATAGCGGAATTTAATGACACTGAGTTAATGTAAATGCTCTATTAATCTAAATCTACTTTTAGTTACGACTTAAAGATCGCGCACATCATGCCTGCAGGGACCTGCTCGGACCAGCATGGCCAGCACAGCGCGGACCTGTAAACCCGCACTTGTCCAGCATGTACCGTGGACCAGCAACTTTTTGTACCGATTATGTGTGTGGCAGATGTTTTGAAGCAGTAGTTGAGTGTAGATCAGAAGAACAAATTTTTATTTTAACTATGTTGTATGAAGCGGAGGAGGGGAAAAATCGTGAAATCGAGAAAGTTTTGGGTTCACCCTATCAATAAAAGGAGAAGGCTGTATGGTGATTTTTATAATTTATTTTCTGAACTGGAGAGATCAACAAAAATGTTTTACACTATTTCCGAAGTTTCCAAGCTTCGAATTTAAGGTTCGGAATGTATCGAGATGAGCCTTAATAACAGCTTCTCTGAATTTAAATTAACACGATTAAATACTCAGGTCTTTATATTTGAATTATGGATGAAAATACACCTACCTATTGGGTAATTAAAGTCGAAATCAATAATGAGATCAAATAATTTATTACATATTATAGTATTTCTTTTATAAATAGAAAAAATATATTATTCATATATTGTAGTAAGTTATTGTACATATTTTTTTTTAATTTCCTGAAATTCTTTCTTTTCATGTCGAATTCTTTAGTTGTCTAAGGACTGCCTCTAGTCCTTATCTATAAAATTGAACTTTTATATATGTGCTAATAAACTGCCTGGGAAAAAATCCAGTGAATTTTGATTTAACTTATGCATCAAAATGTAATAGATTTTGCACTTTTCCACTAAATTAGTATTAATGCTTGCATGGAACTGCATTAAATAATGATACCTCTTTGGAACATCCGAAGGGATTTTTTTCTCTACAATTTAGCCCACTGAATGTGTCTTTTACTTGATTTGAAGAAGATATGCAACCCTTGTCACCTATGTGTGTGATGTTGGTGGCAAGGTTAACAATGTAAGCAGGTGGAAAATAAACCTTACTCCTTCTGGTGTGAGACACGAGACCGAGAGGTTGTGTTTGATTTCAACGGTCCTCCCAGACATAACCTGATAACACTTATCACATGGTGCCGAAACCCGATTCTCATACAAGTTCGATTGAAAACAGGAACGTATTACGTTAAAATACAGTGCTATATTTTACAATATCAATAATATTGAGAAGTTAAACTGCGGATGACTTAAATTTTCGAAGATATACAATCTCGAGAATGGAATTCAAAATGGCAATTTCTCCGATGCAGATGTCTGGAAACCTCTACGAGAATTGGACGTTCTTTGTACAAAGGTTTAAAAATTATTTACATGCTACAGAACTGACGAAGAAATCGCAAATAACACAATGTGCCCAACTTCTTCAGCTGATAGGTGACGAAGGATTTAAAATATATAATACATTTAAATTCACAGAAGAAGAATTGAACAAATTGGAACCTCTCATAACAAAATTTGAAAACCACTTCAAACCCAAAAGCAACGTATCCAATGCAACGTACCTGTTATTCACAAGAAAGCAGTTAGAAGGGGAAACAGTGGATAAATTTATCACTGACTTAATAAACAGAGCCAAAGGCTGTGAACTAATAGATTTAGAAGATAGTTTAATAAAGACATGTACCACATGTGGTGTAGCTGACGAAAATATACGTCAAAGGTTATTAGAAGAAGATGACATAACCCTAGAAAAAGCAATAATCCTCTGTAAAAACATTGAAAATTCCAAGCTCCAAGCAGACAAAATTGGGAAGTCCGAGGAAGTTAATGACATAGGAAGAAAAAAATCAAAGAACCACAAGAAAACGAAAATTGTCAACACACAGAGAGGAGGAGCTGCAGAATCCCATGGGAGCCAAAGCCCTCAGTCCTATTCCAAAAGAAGCATGGGATGTCAGAGATGTGGAACAAATCATCCTGGTCAACTCTGCAGAGCCTACAAAGCTAAGTGTAATTTTTATAATAAGATCATTATTCAAAGGTTTGCTTTCAAAAAAGAATAAAGACATTAGATGAGAATGACAGTGATGATTCAGACTCAGATGAATTATTTTTAGGCTTAGTAAACATAGAAAATGAAGATATCGATAAGGATTTTGAAATTAACTTTAAAGTTTATAATTACAATTTAAAAAGTAGATTAGATACAGAGGCAATGGCGAATGTTATATCCATAAATAAAATAAATTTACTGAAGAAAAAAATAAAGATACAGAAAACAAATTGTAGGTTAACCACATTTTCAAATGAATGTTTAAAAGTAATAGGAAAATGCATCCTAAAGTGCAAATATAAAAATGATATATACATGTTAAATTTTTATATAGTAGATATAAATGCACCCACAGTAATAGGTCTTCCTACATGTATATTACTAAATATTTTAAAAAGAGTCTATAACATAGAAAAGGTTGAGGAAAACACCAATTTCCAATTTAAAAATGATTATAGTGATGTAAAACTAAAATACAATAATGTTTTTTCAGGTATTGGCTGTCTAGATGAACCATATACAATCAAAATTGATGAATCGGTCCCTTCAGTTGTACACCCACCAAGGAAAGTTCCTCTAATGTTAAGATAAATGTTAGGAAAAGAGCTATCAGAAATGGAGAATAATGGAATAATAGAAAAAGTTGACAAGCCAACTGATTGGGTAAACTCTTTAGTTTTAGTAAAAAAGCCTAATAGTAACTCATTAAGAATTTGTATAGACCCAAAAGATTTAAACAAAGCAATAAAACGAGAGCATTTTCAGTTACCAACACTACAAGAAATTGCTTGTAACTTAAAAGGTAATAAATATTTTAGTAAACTTGACGCTTCAAAAGCATTTTGGAGCATCAAGCTTGATGAAAAAAGTAGCGATCTTTGCACATTTAATACATGTTACGGTAGATACAAATTTTTGAGGTTACCCTATGGCATAAATTCTGCTAGTGACGTTTTCCATAAAAGATTTAGTTCAATATATAACATGGAGGATGTACAAACATATATAGATGACTTGATATTGTATGGTTCATCAAGACAAGAACATGATATTAGATTACGCGCTGTATTAGAAAAAGCAAGAAAATATAATGTTAAATTTAATCTTGATAAATGTAACTTTGGTTTGACATAAAATCACAGCTATTTGCTGTTCTAATCTTTTCTCGTAAGGTGCATATGAATTTATAAGTATCAAACGATGAACTGGTCATATTAACAATATCACCGAAATCGTCATCTTGCTGTTTATTGCTGGAAGCAAAGTTGCTGTAGTATTTGATAATAATTGCACAGCCAAGCGAATATCAAATGTAATTACGAGTACTGAAAAGGGTACTGAAAGTCTATCGAACACTAAAATTGTAGAACCATTTCGACAATTTTGACTTCGACATATAAGCACTAGATACAAACATTTCTCCGAGTTACGCGTAAGTAATGGGATCACCCCCACTCCCGCACGCGTCACCGCAAGTCACTGGTATGACCTGCGGTGACGCTAGTTGCATATACCGGTCCATGCAGGTTTTGGTGTAGTGTGCGATACTACATATAACAGTTTTTATATATTTTTAGGTATTAATAATATTGTGTGAAACGAACTACTCTGTGGACAAAAGCCCCAACCAGCGTTGAATTACATCCACAATATCTACCCATATATTCCTTATTATTAGCTTTTGTAACATTTTTTACTGTATTAGAAAGGGATTTTAAGCTAATATAAATCAAATCTCCTACAATTCCTATCAATGAAGTCATATGTATGTTCTCTGATACCAAACATCTAGGTACGCTAATGAACAATTCCACAGACAAAGCTCTATTCAATAATTATCTAAATACATTAATCTATCTAAATTTACTAACCTGCTTTAATGAAATACTCTAGAAACATCTAACTTCACCTGAAGAAGCAATCCTAAAAATGTAGAAATAGGTCAGATCTCATCTATTGTGGTTGAATTGTAGTGCTCCCACTGCCAAAAGTGAAGTTAGATATTTATAGAGTGTTTCATTAAATCAGGTTAGTAAATTTAGATAGATTAATGTATTTAGATAATTATTGAATAGAGCTTTGTCTGTGGAATTGTTCATTAGCATACCTAGATGTTTGGTATCAGAGGACATACATATGACTTCATTGATAGGAATTGTAGGAGATTTGATATATATATTAGCTTAAAATCCCTTTCTAATACAGTAAAAAAACTCCATTTAACATTGGAAACTTCATAAGCCGGCTTTGCAGGTCCATGCTGTGTACGTCCGTGCAGGCATAATGTGCGCGATCTTTTATACCAGCAACCAAGGATAAAGCACAAGTAGTGCAATATGCTTATAAAGACATGGTAATACAAGGTATGCAACCTGGCGCTAGACAACTAGCGCAACACCAAGTTAGTTTTATTTACAAGGTTAAACACTGAGTGCTATACCAGTATAGATTAAGCTAAGCGAAAATCTTACATACAGAGGTTGTTGTGATTTGATGTTCAGAGAAAATAAGAAAAAAATGTAGCTAAACTCGAAAAATCTAGACACGTGAATGCATTAAAAACAGGCATTTTCAAACAGAGTTAAATTGAAAAGTTATTAATCTATGTGGCAGCTGGATATTCTTTAAAAAGCTTAAAGAACCAAGAAGTAGGTACTATATCCAAATTTTTATCAGATATTCTGAAAGATGTACAGGGCGATTTTAAAATATGTAGCCAATCTTATACGGCGAAATCTAGATGTCAAAATACTGAAGTTGAAATATGGCAAATATACCATTTTTTTCTAAATGTCAAATATTTTTTTCAAATTTGGAACACGATATGTTTTGAAGTGAATATCGATAAAATGCATTGACGGCATGGGGGTAATGTAGGAGTAGTCGCTATTTGTCAACCTTGTTTTATTTATGCTCCATGTTTTCATGGTTTGTGCAGCATTATTGCACAGATAATCTAAATAATTTTTTTTCTTTTGAAATTTTTTTATACAACTAATATTTAACGAGATAATTGGATCGGATTCATCACAAGTATTTTTCAAGTAGGCTAGTTAAAGCAAGCTTATTAAAACAACTGAAATGTCATATTGACAGTAGTGTTGATAATTAAGTGTAATTAAGTGTGTTCACTTAAAATATCATAGTTGTTTTTAAAAAAAATAATTTAATTTATTAAAACATGGCGAATTTTACTTTTGGCGAATAGACTGATATATTTCTCACTTTAGGGAAATGTCACAGTAATTCAAGGGCTGCTGTTAAACGCTATATTGTCAAGAATGGAAAATTCAGTAGAAATATATTTTAATAAATTTAGAAAATATCCTCGAAAGCATCGACCCAGTTTTATTTAAAATTATTTTATCAAGTTTTATTTATATAAATAATATTATTAAAAAGTTACAATAGAAATAAAGTCGGCAAAATTATAACATTCCAAGTAGTTCGGTGACCAATGATTTCCTGCATAGAGTGTAATGTTGCCGTGAGTGCATAGGGGACATTGCAAATGCAGTGAAATTGTTGTTAACAGGGTCGGTGCTCAAAAGTAGAAAACAAAAAGTCAGTCGGTTTTTGGAATACAGTGAGGTACCAATGCCGCCAAAAAAGTGCACCGAGCTCCCCCCTGCCGCCACGAAGGCTTTTTAGTGCGGTAAGTAAAATTGTATATCCGGCTAAACCCTCCAGATGGTAATTAGGTGAATTAGATTTTCTGTTCTTTAAACTAAATGATTCTTATTCTTGTAATAAACTAAATGATTCTTATTTTATAATAAATTATTTATCATATTTTTCTAAAACTGCCTTCTGAGTTACCCCCTTGTGCGTAGACGCTAAACGTAGACGTAACAATATCAACAAATTTCAAAATTGTTGAGTGGTTCATGCACGATGATGCCCCAGCACACTACTTTTTGACTGTACTCCAGTGGTTGCATCAAAATTTTATCAGGTAATAAAAATTGTAATTGAAAATGTTTATATTCCGTGTTGATAACACTGTAAAAACGGCAGGTAGTTGACATTTCTAAGCCATCTCAGACGATGATTGTCATAGGCGCCGATTTTCCGCGGAAAAAGGTTTTGCCCCGTTTTCTAAACATTGAGGTAGAATTCCGAAATAATTTTGTTATTGTCTTTTCGGCTTCCCTGAGTACGTGGTTAAAATTTATAGTTAGTCATAGTTAACCCTATGACTAACTAACTAACTATAATAATGATAGATTGCATACATCAAATTTCATGTTAATCGTTAATTTTTCCGATTCATAACCCATTATTGATATTTTTTCAAAAACTTTGCATAAGCATAGTTAAATTAGCATAAATTGTCGTGTATCTCGCCTTAAAAGGATAAAATTTGTGGCGCTTTTAGGTACAGAAATCTCGAAAAATAAAACGCGTAGGTCAAAAGTAATATCAAAAATAATATTGTTGATGTTTTGTTTACCTACTTTTGCTATTTAAATTCTCCTAAAATAAAATAATAACTTTTAAAAAACGATTTTAAGATACATTATTTTGCTATTTTAGCCCCACATTTTAACAATTATTTTCACATACTTGTAAACAGATGTGACTAATCTTATATGCAGGACTATATAAATTTATGTTATAATAATATTTACATATATAGTCAAATTTAATAAAATTCGTATTATGAAACATTTCTGTACCTAAAAATATTAGGAGGTGATAGAATACTTATTTTTGAGTCGATTGAAATTAACATATCTATATACTAAGTTTTACAAAATTTGTGATAATTAATTTTTGAATATTTTTTAATTTAACCGTGCTTTTCTACAATTGTTGAAGTGTAGAAGAAAAATAAATCTTTTTATAACAAATATTTCTACCGTATTTCAATGACTTAACCTATAAAATCCAAAGCGGCTTCGTTACTTACCTAGAACTTCATGAACATGTTTTTTCTACTTTGTAAAAGCGAAGAGTCAAATTTAAACGTGGAGTTTATTTAAACCTGTCTGTGTAGGTTTATTCAGATATTAATGAAAACTTACCTTAGCAATGCTTTTTCAGTTCTTAGGAAAGGTTTCTTGATAAACATTCTAAACCTTAACACGTTTAAATATGCAGGGTGCCCATTCGCCAAAACGGGACAGCCGTTCAATATGTGATAAAAATATTTTTAAAGAAAATGAACAAGAACGCAAAATACCGGAGGATTCGAAAAGCTAAATATTTATTTCAATTGTTGAAATCTTAAAAGCTAATTTAAAGTTACGGAGTAAAAAGGAAAAGCTATGTTTCTATTAAATAGCTTGGTATGCCATGAGAAAACAATTGTCCTCTGGTGTCTCCACAGCAACCGTAAATGTAGATCAACTGTCAAACTATACGTTCTAATCTCAGTTAAAGTGTACTATTCTTAGACTCTTAGACCCTGCATATTTAAACGTGTTAAGATTAATTTCCCTAATTTTCAGAACGTTTATCAAGAAATTTTTTCTAAGAACTGAAAGAGCATTGCTTAGGTAAGTTTTTAATAATATTTGAATAAACCTACACACAAAGGTTTAAATAAAACCTACGTTTAAACTTGACTCTTTGATTTTACAAAGTAGAAAACCCATGTTTATGAATCCATTCATTCCTAATAAAAATAAATATAGAAATATTTGTTATAAAAAGGTTTATTTTTCTTCTACACTTCAATTATTGTAGAAGAGCACGGTTAAATTAAAAAATATTGAAAAATTAATTATCACAAATATTGAGATATAAGTGGTCTGCTACTTCCTGCTCGGCCTAAGCGGCTCGACTTGCAGGAAGCTACCTACATTGTAGCAGGTACTTAATCGCAGACCTCTCGTCCGAGCGAGCCATTAATGTTATAAATGATACTCTAAGAAACTGCGGAGTAGTTGTTTCTTGCAGTATCATTTATAGATATATCACAAATATTGTAACACTTGGTATATGGTCACCCCAGAATTATATTGTTCTATATCCATTTTTGGCCAAAATGACATAATGTAATCCCTGAAAACTAGATAATTAGCTTGAACTATATCCATAAAAATTATGTATTAACAAAGCTCTACAAGAAAGTTTTTAGTACATTAATGTACTATATCCACATTTTTTCCCAAACATAATATTATTATCTTGTCCCTCGAAATCTATGAGAATTATATTGTTCCATAACGTTTAAGAAAATTATACTGTGCTATATCAGTAAAAACTCAATGTCACTCCCATCACCCAGAACTATTTTGTTCCATATCCGATTAGACATAATATAGGAAAGCTTGATTGACGATCATTGTAAGTACGTATGAATAATAATTCGACACCTAAAGAAATCCAAAACTTTAATAATCATATCGCACGTAAGAATTTGAGTAATTCTGAAAGAAATAGTGAGAGGTGCTGCTTTTCCAATGATAACACAGTAGGAGTTATTACTTTTGATTTGCAAAATACATTTTCATTACCAAAGTGCAATGTATCAAAGAACTTTTATAAAATGAAACTGTCCTGTTATATATAATATTACAGCTCACCTCAATGTGAATAATACTATTTACAACGCAGTGTTGCACGAACTTCTCTGTGGACGAGCCGGTGTCCACATTGCTAGTGCCCTGATTAGAATACTAAAGGAAATAGTTGGACATTCCTCAACTTAATACACTGATTTCATGGTCAGATAGTTGTGTGCCACAAAATAAAAATTCGATAATGTCCTTTGCTTTACAGAAATTTATTTAATTCCGGCAAGCATAGAACATAAAAATGAGATCAAAAGTTCTGGGAGCCAGGCCATAGCAGCGTCCAATAAATAATGCTCACAGTTGCATAGAAAGGTATATACGCAATTTAGAAGTTTGATCCCCTTTAACTTTAATTCGTCTCCTCCTGTCAATGCCAAAATCGTGGAAACTTAAATTTAGAATAATCCAGATGACTAGAGATTATTTTGACTATCAATCATTTTCAGCCCGATATTCGTATAATTTAATTCCTTACACAAAAGCGAAACATTTAATATATGTAAAGGACACATTACGGAGAAAAAAAGACTGCTAAGCTAAAATATACAAGAATAATCAATCTTAAGACGGAGGTATCACTTCCGGATAACGTTCCCCAAATACCTAAGACGAATGTTAATATACCCGATCAGAAAAAGAAGCATTTGGTTGAGATCCTTCCTCAAATTCCAGAAGAGGAAAGACAGTTCCACAGGGCTTTATTAGGGTTGCATAAAAAACTTCTTTTTGTTCGACATCAAAATATCTTTTTTTTATATATTTTTTAGGTATTAACAATATTGTGTGAAACTAACTACTCTGTTGACTAAAGCATACCTAGAAGTTTGGTATCAGTGATCATACTTCATTGATAAGATTTGATTTATTTTAAAATACCTACAGTAAAAAAATCAAAATATCTTGTTCTATATCCCCATATTTCTTTACCAAATCTGAAAATAAGGCATTTTGTTCCATATCCATTTATAAAAATCCGTTTTTATGATTTTATATAGTTCTCTTGTAGACTAAAATAACTAAATTGTAACATTACTTCATATTTTGAGACACTGATCTTAATTCCACATCTCTTTATAATATATGTCAAGGTATGATCG
This sequence comes from Monochamus alternatus, assembly GCA_037114965.1. Lineage (NCBI taxonomy): Eukaryota > Metazoa > Arthropoda > Insecta > Coleoptera > Cerambycidae > Monochamus > Monochamus alternatus. The sequence continues at coordinate 27,599,000 of CM073429.1, forward strand.
CCGTACAATATTTAGACACGATTTCCCAAAAGTAGCAGTTTGGCGTATAGAACATTATAATTCTGGGGTGACGATATATGTATGTTTGTTTCAATCGACTTAAAATCAAGTATTTTATCACCTTCTAAAATTATTGTAACAACTTGCAAGACACTCTCTACATGTGTTTTACTTCGGTGCATTTGAATATTTGCAGGTGCCATGACATAACATTCTGAGCTCTATATTATTCAGTTCTTAAATGTTTTAAATTATTTGTATTTGTAGAAAACACTATTTCAAGAATACGGCGCCTTAAGAATCTACGGTCGCTCATTGGTACATATAATAGGTGCATTTCAAGGTCACCATGTATTTATCGTGAAAGCTGTTTCATATTGGACTATGTAGATTTCTTGTTACATTAAAAAATAAAACCTGCATTGGATTTCTGGATACAGTCAGAAATCCTTCATTAGAAGGAAAGGAATTTATGGTAAGACATTCCTTTGTATTTCCAACTGAAGAGTCCATTATTTGAAGTGAAAAGTCGATACAACTCAAATAAGCCCATTGAATTGAAAATTCAAACAAATTTAATGACGTGACTTTAACATGCATACGAAATAGAATAACAGAGAGCCAATTGCCAATTTAGAGTAATGAAACATCGGTGTTTCAAGTGGAACGAGAGCTTGTTAGAGTAAGCCGGCACCAAAAAATAATTTTACTTACATTTCCAATTTAAATTTCATTCTTTTGATATCGAGGAATTTAACGAGATGATGATATTCTTTAGAAGATCTCTTCGACTATAGAGGGAATATCAAACAGAGCTTTCTAGTTCCCAGTCACTCTGTTGAGATGTTAATATATCAATTTGAGGTTGAGGTGTAGAGCTGTAACGCCAGCGATCAAGATTCGTATAAGTTGCAACACTCTCAAAAATGTGCTACTAAAATATGGTATCACATATTGTACGTTTACGTTAACTAAAATACATATCTACAGAGTGTCCACAATATAACTAACTGTCTATTGCAATATATAACACAATGCGTAAAGTTTAAATCTATCAATTTCTGACCAATGTTTTACAATTCCTATTAATGAAGTCACATGTATGTTTTTTGATATCAAAGTTGTTAGTAAATTTAGCTAGGTTAATTTTTATTTCAGATATAGGTACAGAGTGTGTGGGATGTGTGGTCAGCTTTAAGAAAAAGCAGTAGTGTTGTTCATAGTTCCTCATATATAACAAAGTTTTCTATTGTAAATGCGAGTTAACATTTAAGTTCAGGACAAGCAAGTACAATTTAGTAGTATGCGAATGCAGTGTAGTGTTATCCAGTAACTATATGCATGTGAACATAAGTTATTAGTAATTAAATACCTTGCTTAAGAAAGCAGAATTTCGAAGCCTACTGATAGTAGGAGCAAAAACTGATTAAAAAAACACTATTCAATCTATCAAAAAAGGGGAACGACTGTTTTAAGGTGACCAGACACTAAAAAGTATGCAAAATATGCCAGAAATTAATCTCCAGTAGATACTCGACGAAATAATACAAAGTAAAACTGAAATTAAACATTCTATCGACGCCTATGAAAAAAGATTGTCGTCGAAAATTAAGAAAGAACAAAATAGAATAAACCACTTGGAAGAGGAAAATAGTTTACTATAAGTGAAAATTGAGGATTTGAAGAAAATAAATAGTAAAAATAATATAGTCATATTTGGACTTAAATATCGTAAAAATCAAGTTACGTTTGATTTCATAAAAGCACAACTAAAAAATTTGTTGAGCGTCGAATTAAATATCAGTGACGTTAATGATGTTTACACTTTAGGAAATCATGATGACAGTCCAATAAAATTAGAGCTAACAACCCAATTAATGAAAAACTGCCAAAAACTAAAAGGTAGGAACATCTCAATCAGTCACGATTTGACAGAAAGCCAAAGAAAAGACAATAAAACTCTCAGAAAACATCTATATTTGGCAAGGGAAAATAAATATAATACGTGTTATATCAAGAGAGGTATGCTGTATGTGAATGAGGAGACATATACTGTAGAGCAGCTAAAAGAAATTGAAAATAATGAAGAAGACTCCCAAAAAAAGCAGCGAGAAACAAAAAGACAGGATACAGTGGTGTTCAGTACCGATAAAGCCATTAATAAGAACCAAGAAAGAGTCACCAGGAAACGACAAGTAAAATAATTTTTTGTATTATATTTTGTTTAAGTATGTATCTATGTTAAATTAATAAAAAATTTAAATAATTATTATTGGTAGCTAGTTAGTAAGATTATTTCTCTCTTTTTGTTCGTACCTATCTGTTAATATTTAAATGTTATATGTGCATTCATCTAAACTTGGATCAGTATATTACAGATTATAGAGCCGATTCATTAAAAACAAACGTGGTTAGCAATATTTCAGAATGTAAAGACATTTTGAAAGATATAACAACAGATTTTAAAATATTCCATAATAATATTAGAAGTCTAAGTAAAAATGTTGATGAACTTGTCGTAATCTTGAATGATTTTGAATTTACTTTTGATTGTGTTATACTAACAGAGACCTTTAAGATTTATGATATTAATATGTTTAACATTCCAGGCTATAATCTGCTGTATGGGGGGGGGGGAGAAATTAACAAGAATGATGGTTGTAGTTTATTTAAAAACCCATTTAGTATATAACTATACTATAAAAAATATTGGAAATATAAAAGCAATTGAGGTAAAACTATTTATTAATAACAAAAATATTTGTATGTTGGCAATATATGGACCACCATCCACATATCCTTTTGAATTTGTTAGCCATTTGAGACAATACCTAGAAATGAACACAGATAAAAGTAACGTACAGTATGTATTAGGAGATATTAATATTAACTTAAAAAGTGATAGTGAATCAGCCCAAGATTATCAAAATCTGCTAGCAGAGTATGGATTTATTTCAACCATCAATACATAAACAAGAATTCTAGGTAACACAAAATCATGTGTTGACCACATATTTGTGAAAACAAAAAATATCAGTATAGATTGCTTTGTACCTATTGTTTTGGAACTAAATGTGACATATCATTATCCTACTCTTATCAGTCAGAACTTTTTAAATGGACATTTAATAGAACCTAAAACAAACAAATATACTAGTTATATTAATTACCAAGAACTAAATCAGTCGCCTAAATTCAAAACCCGACAAGTCCATTAAAACGAATTTTAGGAAAATCACAAAAAACCGCTCTAGCTTCAATTTTTTTTGTTATTAATAAACGAGAGATATTGTACTATTTTCTTTCGATATGTTAGAAACCAAAAATATACCCAAAAAAAATCTATGGTCCCCCATTTGGTTGTTATTTTAGTTTAAATTTTGGACATGTCGGGATTTGCTTGTTACCATTGTGGACATGTCGGGTTTTGACATAAAATTATGGTTTTAAAACCGAAAAAACCACTGAATACCTAATCCTTTATTAACGACGTTTATTACAAAGAAAACATAAACATAATTAAATATCAAAATTTAAACTTTCTTCTAAACAAAAAACTTGGGAATTTTCGCCAACTTCTACTTCCACCAGAGGTTGGGCTGGAGTTGGGTTTGCATTCTCCACTGCTGTTGATCGGTCAAAAACATTTTTTAAAAATGAGAGGCTCTCCTCCTGTTGCCAATCCTCTCCAAAATGTTTTTGAAGTAATTTGGTTATGCTGACCTGCTTATCTTTTTTGATAGGGACACCAATGTTGGCAACACTTGGCGTGATTCGTAGTTTTTTTCCGCTAATAAAGTTTGATGGGTTCCAGTGTTATTCTTATAAAAAAACTCACCACTTACTAAAACGCCATTTTGTCCTTTTGACATTATTATACGCTTTGACATCTGAAACTTAAAATGCCATTGAGCGGGTTGCTTCATGACTTTTTGAACTTCTGTTTTCCAGTCCAGTATTGGCACATCTACTCCTAGTTTGTACACAGTGCCCCATTTTTGTAAAATGTCTCTATATTGTCCTGGGTTCGTAATTTCAGGTGTCCTTTTAATGATCCTTTCAATTTGACCAAAAAGCCTATCTGGGGGTATGTAAGAATGTCCAACGACTGGAAAGAATACTTCAACTTTTTCTATTGTTGGCGGACTTAACTGTAATAGCCAATGTGACGACAACATTCCGATAAGTACGGAATTTTTATTTTGGGCGCCACACCCGTCACAAAAAAGCCTAATGATTTTGGTTCTATCATTGAACTCAAAATTAGTGAGAGTATGGTAAACGGCTGAAGATATCTCATTCGAACCTCTCTGGTGGTCCAGTTCTGTCCACACGTATGACCTGACCGATGCCGGATTTATTTTTTCCTTAGAAGTTCCATGAATAATCGCAAAATGATAAAAATTCACCTGCATGCTAAAGTAGGCTGATTGATCTGGTATTTTCGGCAATGCTAAGTTTTTTTGGCAATCAAAACTAAAAATTTCTATCTCTGGATCTTCTCGTTGCAAAAATTCATAGAAGCTGTTTGCTCGCAGTTTATGCACACGCTGCTGAATCATTAATTGATTTTTTATGTTGGCATCAAAAGTTTTTTTAAATTTTTCTTTGAAAAGTAGACACGTTGAACAGATATCAGTTTTAGGGGTGCCAAATCCAAAGTTATATTTTCTGACCAAAAAATATATAAAAAATTATTCTTTGACTTGCAGATCTCTACCCATTGTGTTATTGTACATTTTCCATAGTTTTCTAATACTGAGGTCTGCCGGTAAGTAAAACCGGTTAAAACTTTTGGAGCGACAATAGTGCGACTCAACGCATTTTAAAGACTCCACAAAATTTTTAATAGCTGTTCGTTTTACATCATTTTTTCCTTTTTGCCGATCTCCACCGCGGCGCTCTTTAGACATTTCATTATGGTCTTTATACTTTTTAAGCAAATTCAAGATTCTGTCCTTCTTTACGTCTAAGATGCTCATGAAGCTTTGCCTGCAAACATTTACTAACAGCCCATCCCTTCGTTGTACGTTGTACGTTACTGTAATTGATTTGGGCTTGTTGTTTACTTCTTTTCTTTTTCTACTTCTTTTTGGATTAGAAACATTACAGTGCTTTAAGATAAAATTGTCTTGAGTAATTTTGTCCGAAGTTTTATAAAAACAATCATAAAAGAACTTAACATCTCTCATTGTGAGCATAGAAGTACACTGATAGGGCTGGTATGGTCTACCAGAATGTCCACAGCGTGGAAAAACTGGTAATAATTTTGCAGTATATCTAAAAGTAATAAAGCTAGTATACAAACTAGATAGATAAGGATGAAACAGAATTAGTCTTACCTATTTCGTTTAGATATTTCCCGCTTTGATAGGTTTGTTTGGACTCTTTTTCGAGACTTATTGTTCTCAGCCGGAGTTAGATACTTGTCTAATTCACTCATTTTTAAATAATTATATTATTAAAACAGTAAAGCACAGAATGCACGAATTATTATAATTATTAGCACGTATCACGCTCTAAACTCAACTTGAGTACTGAAACGGAATGAAAACAAGACCACGCCACCGCGTTTGTAAAACAGGTGATCTGTCTTGGCCTCCCATTGGCTGGCCTGGACATGTCGGACTTTGAAAACAAAACCTTTGTGGACATGTCGGTTTTTGCATGTAAGCCTAATTTTCAAGACGAAATTCACCGTGTTATATGTCGGAATTTGCACTGAAGGAATATCGGAGCGTGTAGACCTCTGACTGATGAATAAAATGGCGTATAAAAGTCGAACTTGAAAAATATGTGACTTGTCGGGTTTTGAATTTAGACGACTGAAATGATAAGTTAAAAAACGAAAATTGGTTAGACATATATAGTGCGGGAAATATAGATAAAAGTGTGGATTTGTTTATAAATAAACTAAAACAACATATTGACACAAGTACTATTGACAAAAAAATTAAGAGGACAGAAATTAAGAGAAACCAGTGGATAACTAATAATAATAATAATAATAATAATAATAATAATAATAATAATAATAATAATAATAATAATAATAATAATAATAATAATAATAATAATAATAATAATAATAATAATAATAATAATAATAATAATAATAATAATAATAATAATAATAATAATAATAATAATAATAATAATAATAATAATAATAATAATAATAATAATAATAATAATAATAATAATAATAATAATAATAATAATAATAATAATAATAATAATAATAATAATAATAATAATAATAATAATAATAATAATAATAATAATAATAATAATAATAATAATAATAATAATAATAATAATAATAATAATAATAATAATAATAATAATAATAATAATAATAATAATAATAATAATAATAATAATAATAATAATAATAATAATAATAATAATAATAATAATAATAATAATAATAATAATAATAATAATAATAATAATAATAATAATAATAATAATAATAATAATAATAATAATAATAATAATAATAATAATAATAATAATAATAATAATAATAATAATAATAATAATAATAATAATAATAATAATAATAATAATAATAATAATAATAATAATAATAATAATAATAATAATAATAATAATAATAATAATAATAATAATAATAATAATAATAATAATAATAATAATAATAATAATAATAATAATAATAATAATAATAATAATAATAATAATAATAATAATAATAATAATAATAATAATAATAATAATAATAATAATAATAATAATAATAATAATAATTTATTTACCCAAAAAGATACAATAAGTAATGCATAATTGGAATACAAAAGTGAAAACATATTGTAGAATTAATACTACTCGTAAATTGATATATATTTCACATAATATTGAATAAAATACAATGTCAGGCAAATAAATACAAATCCACTGAAGGCATTGCCTTGTATGTGGAAAGTAATATTATATATAAACCTACAAGCACGTTGAAAAGAGTAGGCATACAAATGTTAAAAATTATATAGTATTTTACTATTTAAACAATATGAAAAAAATTGAGTGTTAAATGATATTTTTAATGTAGTTATAAACCTGTATTCTAGACAAATTGTGTATCCATTGTGTTACCTTATTTTTAAAAAGTGTTCCAGAGTTAATGGCTTTCAGCTGTGAGGGTAACAAGTTATAAAATTTAGGTCCAAGGTAAGCATAATTTCTTTGCAAAATACTTTTTTCTGGTCTAGGGACCTGCTTAGAACCGATTTTATATCTAATGTCATAATTATGTTCAATATTTAATAGTTCGTGTCTACATTTATATTGTCTAATTAAAACTCTTAGGAAAAACAGCTGTCTTGAATCCAATATTCGTGTTTCTGCATATAATTTTTCAGTGGAATACAATGGTCTGATAAATTCCATAAACAAAAAAAAAATCGTTATATAAAAAAATTCAACAATATTCCCATAATATGACGATATTAAGAGAGTTCAAAATATATCGAAATCGATTAAATGGTCTAATAACTAAGGCAAAAAAATAATACTATAAAAATATCAAAGTAAAGTAAAAATGATGACATAAAATCTATTAAAAATGGCAATGGACAAATTATTTCCAATCAAGTCGATATCACTAACAGTTTCTGTACTTATTTTATAAATGTTGGCAAAAATTTAGTTAGTAGAATAAACCAACAACAAGGAAATGTACCGGAATCAAGGCTGCGTAATTCTATATTTCTTTCAGACACAAATATACAGGAAGTAATTAATATAGTGAAGGATTTGAAAACTGGTAAGGCTCCTGGCCTTGATAACTTAAGGGCAGAATTTATTAAAAAATATATAATTTATATCTCTGAGCCAATTACATATATTTTAAATAAATGTTTAGAAGTCGGTTTCTTCCCCATTGCATTTAAAACAGCCGTTATAAAACCATTACATAAATCTGGTGACAAATTAGACCTTTGTAACTTAGACCCGTATCTCTTTTATCAGTTTTGAACAAAATTTTTAAGGTGTCATAATTTTGAATTTTGTTGAAAAATATAATTTAATTTTGGACAAACAATATGGCTTTAGGCAGGCCAGATCGACACAAGATGCTATTGCAGATCTTTTAGCAAAAATATATCAAGCAGTAGATAAACGTGAACCTGCATCTGCATCATATTTGTTGATCTGGCCAAAGCCTTCGATACAGTATGCCACAAAAAACTACTAAAGACACTTGAAAATGTTGGCTTTCGAAATAAGGCATATGATATATAAAAAGTTATTTAGAAGGCAGAAAACAATGTGTGAAAGTAGACAATACATTAAGTAAAGAAGAAACTGTGACGTATGGAGTACCACAAGGGACTGTTTTAGGACCCTTGCTATTTAGTTTATATGTTAACGACCTTTTTAAGCCCGAAATATGTGGAGAAATTGTTAGGTTTGCAGATGATACGGTTGTATTTTACAAAGAAACAAATTGGAATACTCTTAAAACAAAAGCTGAATCAGATTTTAAACAAATTGTACATCTTTTCGAATTTATGTTACTTACCGTAAATGAAAAAAAGACCTTATTTCTTCCTTTTACTTCCTTAAATAATAATTTGCTAGCATTTAATATACTATGTATTAATAAGTCCAGTGGAGGAATCTTGGAAATTTCGTCTCCAAATAAAATTAAATACTTAGGAATTACAATTGATAGTCATCTTAAATGGGACAAACATATAACAAGTCTAATAAAAAAACTAAGAGACCTTGTTTCCAAGTTTAAATATTTTAGTAAAATTATTGATGTTAAATATTTGTTGACTATGTACCTCGCACTAGTGCAGTCACATATTATTTACGGAATCATTGCCTTGGGAGGTGCAGCTAATTGCTACATGAAAAACATAGACGTCCTGCAAAAATGGATTTTAAAAATTATATACAGTAAACCTCGGGATTTTCCAAGCGACAGTATTTTTGGAGAAAATATATTATATGATACTAGACAATTATTTTGTCAAGCTATATTAATGCACTTATTTAAAAAGAGATCTTTCTACCCTAATATTGAGCATGTTTATGCTACACGAATTAAAGATAATTCGTTGAAATGTCCATCTGCTACCAAATCAATCGGACAAAGAAGTTTTCATTACCTTTCTCCTAGAATATATAACAGATTGCCACCTGAAATCAAAAACGTTAATTACTTCAAAGAATTCAAAAAAAAGTTAATCATTGTGTACTTGAACAACCACGTGTTACTATTCATAATATGATTAAAGGTTTCTGCCATTAACAAATAAACAAAGTTAGAAATTAAAATATTAATTATAAGCGAAAGGAACATATATAATTTATAATATACTTACCTCCAGTTAATACCACATCGTATTTTAGTACCATTTAGCAAGTTTTGTCTTATTAATGCATAGCCTTTTTATTTATTTATATTTCTTTTTACTATTTATCTGTTATTATCAAATAATTGAGCATAATAATAATTTCTAATATACTTTACCTACCTTCAGCTTAATTTTTTTTTTGTATTTACTTTTATTGTTACTATTGACTTTTTGTTTTATTTTTTGTATCTAGATTCTGGCATCATATGCATGTAATCCTGCGCACAAGGAGCAACTGTTCCTTTTGCGGGATATTTATGTTATTGATTTTCGAAAACTCAAATTTAACGGAGATACAGGGTGTTAAAGTTGATTTCTTAAGAAATCCAAATATTTACTTAAAATTTGTAAATCGGGGGTTTCTGCGGACGGCAAATTCAAATATGTTTCTAATTTTGACGTCACTAGTAGAGGGCGCCACTTATGGCACATCATGTTTCTTTAAAATGACAGAAGTTTTTTGCTGCTTAGTGTATCCATCTGACTATTGCAACAATCGATTCTCCTATCATATCTGAAAAAGGTATATATTAAACGCTCGAACTACGTTCTCGCGTTTAAACATTCTTGCGCGGATAAAATGCTACTTAAAACACTTATACAATAAATAACTGTTATGCTAAGCTTAAGATTCACCTTGTTTATTTTGGTAAGATTAATAGATTATCCGATACTTTTCTCAATGGGAAGAATATATTGAAACAGCTATACTAATTTGCATTTTTCACTAAAATGCCAAACTCAGCCTATGATTAACTACATTTTTCTTGACGTTTAGTCAGATGTAAAATAAATCGACTTATAAAAACCCGCCCCCACTTGATTTAACTTTAGTTTGTCACGAGATAAATCAAAATTGGATGACAGTAGCTGGGGTAACACAACTTCCTCGTGACAACTGGTTATGAACGGTTTCTGATAATAATTCTATTTTAATCATGAACTAATGGAATTTCCAGCACGCCTATTGATTAATCGCTTGTATAATTTAGCCACCGCAAAATGATTAAACCGGCGTAACAAAGGATGTCAACAAAAAATGAGTAATATGAATTTCGCCGCATCTAATCTTGCTGAAAACGCCTCTATAATTTTAATAAATAAATAATAAAGCCTAATTGAATTCATAACGTGCCCCAAATTAGATGTTCATCCTTTGCAAACATACATAAGTTTGTCTCAAAAATCAGGAGCATTTCGGAAACCGACAACTTTGTTTTTTTGGGGCATGAACTTTGTTGAAGTTCAATTCTCAAAAATGTAACTATAGTCTGTTTGAAAATGAATGAGAGTAATACAACCCCGAGATAAGAACCGGCCATGGGCGTGGTAATATTTCGTTTCAGGTAATTATCGGGTAACACTAATGCTAACAGGTAATGGGTGTACATTAGTATATTTTACTGGATACATAGCCAGTGTATTGTGACAGATCAATCCAGTTCTAGAGCTGAATATACGAAGACGTGCTAGTGCAGTAGAGTAAAATTCGACTTGTGTTTAGTGACTATTGTGCCAGTGGATATAATATTGTTTGGGTAAAATGTCGAGCTTATCAGATTACGTACCTGCTAAATGCGTGAAAAGATGTACGCTGTCTCAGAATGAGAAGATTATTACATTAAATGTATTTAATGCATTGAAACACCAAACCCTCCTACCAACAGTGTTGACAACATCATGGAAAAGTGTTCCAAAATGACAGGGATTGGAATATCGACTATCTACAGACTTTTGAAGGAAACAACAAATGAACAAGATACTGCAAATCCCCCAAAATCATCTACAGAGAGGTCAAAAGTCGTTATAGATGATTTATTCAAAAATGTCATTCGCAGAAAAGTACACTCATTTTATTTTAAAAAAGAAATACCAACGCTAAACAAAATTTTAAGTGAACTTTCAGAAGACAACGATTTGCAAAAAATCAGTAGAAGCAAATTATGGGCCATCTTACGAGAGTTGAATTTTTGCTGGGAAGATTAATAGTGACACATATAGGTAGTGCCAGTGGTTTTGTAGATGGCGGTTTACTTTTATTTGAATCAAAAATACAGATGACTATCACGAAGACATGAACGCAGATGTTTTCGAAGAGTATTTTACACAGATGTTGGATCTTATTCCTCCGGGGTCTGTAATTGTCATGGATAATGCCAGTTACCATTCACGGCAGACCGAGCGGATGCCTACGACTGCTTGGAGGAAAGCCGATATAATTCAATGGTTATTCGGAAAAAAACATTTCTTTTGAAACAAATATGGTGAAAAAGGAACTTTTGACACTTGTCAATCTTAATAAAGATCAGAAAAAATATGTTATCGATGAAATGGCAACACATAGCCAAATAACGGTACTCCAGTTACCACCTTATCACTGTGAACTTAACCCAATCGAATTAGTCTGGGCGCAGATAACAAGAGATGTAGCGCGAAATAATACGACGTTAAAATTAAATGACGTGAAAATTTTGTTAAAAAATTCCTTGGAACGCGTAACTGCAGATAACTGGCAAAGATGTATATATCATGTACAAAAAAAAGAGGAGAAAATGTGCAAACTCGATAATTTAATTGACGTTACTGTGGAACCTATCGTTATCAATCTAGGAGACGAAGATAATTCATCAGAATATTCAGAGGATGAATTTTAATATACCTAGTTTTTATTTTCTTTATTGTACATTTATACAACACTACATTTACTCATCATAATTTGAATTTTCAAAATACATATATTTTTGTGTGGAATAAAAGTCTATTCATTAAATTTAAATAAATATTTTGATAATAATATTGAATAATTTTATTTGAATTACTAAAAATCCTCTTAACCTGGTTATGATGTAGCCTCTAGTCTTGAAATACTGTTTTTATATTGTTTACTTATAAGATAAATGAACCGAGAAATTGAAGCGGCATAGACAAAGACAGATTGTCGGGGATTAAATTTTAGCTACCTGCTACAATTTAGTACGGTTCGATCATACAAAGTTTTTTTAAAAGTACACCTCATCTATACCGATAATACATAATATAAGAATATTGAATATAAGTACCAGTACTACATTTATTTACGATTTGCATACATAATAAGCTTTTATTACTCTCTTTCATTTCTAAACAGACTATAATGGTGGTCGGAGAAGGATAAGATTATTTGTTTCAATGGCAGCCACTTTTTTTATTATACTGTATGAAAACTTGGATATTTCTAATTAATTTGGTGGACAATATGTTGGGGGGTTGGTAGACAAAATTTTGAAGAAAAAATTAAAAAAAGTAAACTCTTCTTTCTCTCTTCTCTTTTTCAACGGAATAGATCAGTCCAAGCGCCTGGACAGAATCTTTTTCTTGTTGAATTTACTCTTTTTATTTGATTTTAATGGATCAAAGCATTCCTGTTTGTTTCAGATGGTACTTACCTTATTTTATGACGAATGTGTTATTTCAGGTCTTCAATTTTGTCCAGTCTGTCACGATATGCATTGCTTTTCAAATATCGCCATAAGTCGCCAGATAGCACACATTCAATGGCAAAATAATTAAACAGTGGCCCAATATTTGTAATAAAGGCTCATTAAATTCATAATGGGCCCCAAATTAAATGTTCATTATTTGCAAACATACTTACATTTCGCAAAAGTAATACGTATGTCAGAAACCGACAGCTTTGTTTTTTTTGGTTTTTGGGGTATGCACTTTGATGAAATTCAATTTTCAAAAATGTAACTAGTCGTGGCGGGAGGAGGACAAGACTGTTTGTTTAAATGGCAACCACCTTTCTTATTACACCACATGAAAACTTTCTGAAATTTGGTGTGTAATATATTGGAGAGTTGGTAGAGAAAAAAATCTAAAAAAACCGTAAACTCCGAATTTCTATTTTTCGACGGAATAGCTAAGTCTAGGCGTCTGGACACAATCAATTTTTGTTGAATTAGTTAATTTTATGTGATTTTAATGGATCACAACTCTCATTTGCACATTCCTATTTGTTTCAGATGGTACTTGCTTTATCTTGTGACAAATGAGTTGCTTCAGGTCTTCAATTTTGTCAAGTCTGTCACTATACACCTTGCTTTTCAAATATCCGCAACCTAGGACCTAGGACCACACATTTAATAGACCAATATTGGCAAAATATTTGTAAGAATTTGCTATTATTGATGTATATTAATTATTTTATTTAGTTAAACAATATTTCAAAAACTATCAATATTAGATCATTATATTGATAAAAATAATTGTATTCTTCATTGGTTAGAAATATTGGCATAACATTGGATTTATTTTTATGCAAAATATATTTTTATGGGGTAGAACCAATATTCGTTTTCGTCGTTTTGCCAATATTATTTAAAACACAAGAGGCCAATGTAGGCTCTTTAACGATTTATTCTATTATTACATCTCTTTTTAACTGTACATGGTTGACACAACGTTGATATAGATTTATTCGATTAAACCAAGAATGACCCTGGAATATTTTTATCAGTGGAAACATATATTATTATAATGTGTAACAAAGTTGGCCAACTTAGCCTAATAATAACACTAACATCTACAAATATAAAATTAGCCTTTAATACACCTTTAATGTGAGTCTAATTGAGTGATTTAACTTTGGAATGACCTTGAAAAAATCTTTAAATATCATGTACAAAATGTCTTCGTTTTTTTTGTAGAGTAGATAGAGCTTTAAAAAAATAACAGGGACCTTTCCTATAATTTTTTCTCAATTCTCTGTTTTCGTGATACAGGGTTCAAGCTAAGAAGAATGTTTTATTTTCTTTATTATCTATTAGACAAATTCTTCTTGTTCAGACTATGCAGTAATCGTAACAGAAAGGTAAATATTTTAACATGACTCCTACGTCAAGCGAAAATCAATTTTTAAATATAAATTTAAAAAATTTTTTCTATTTTCTGAAAAGGTGTACCCTTAATTAAATTCGATAATTTATCTTTCCTATCCTATCCTAGGAAATTCTATAAATTACATTTAATAATGTATTAAACAATTAAATACAGTAGTTTAAAGAAGTAAAAATCTAATTGTCCGAGGTCGGGTGATCAAACAGGCCAAGCAACTGGACTATCTTGACCAATTCAATTTTCCCCGTAGATCGTATCTATCCAATTTTACACTTAACATCTTTATAGTGAGATATAAGTGGTCTGCTTACTTCCTGCTCGGCCTAAGCGGCTCGATTTACAAGAAGCGACCTACATTGCAGCAGGTACTTACCGCATACCTCTCGCCCTGGGCGACGAGCCATCAAATCTGTAAATGATACTGCAGGAAACAGCTACTCTGTGAACTAATGCCCCGACCGGCATTGAATTAAGCAGACCACTTATATCTCACCTGCATTCAATTTATATGTGAACATACATATGAAGAAACAGTGAGTTCAATTGTCGGTCATCTCATCTATGGCTTACTGAAGAGGGCTAACAAGCCCGAAACCGGTCTATGTCTGGTGGTGTGTCTGACAAGGGTTCTTCGCTGTTCACACAGATACTGCAGGAGTAGTTCAATGCCGGTCGGAGCATTCGTTCGCGGAGTAGTTGTTTCCTGCAATATCATTTACAGATTTGACATCTTTAATGTACCAGGCCAATTGTAATCAGGCCTTTATTTCATCGACGAGTATATTTCCTTTCACATATTATGAGATAGTTCAGTTGCCTGGCCTGCTTGTTCACCCGGCCTCGATCCAAGAAAATAATTTTTCTAAATAGAGGAGGTTGCCTACAAACAGCTTGATTACCTGATTACCTTCGCTATGCCCACCCACAAATTCACGAGTAACGTCATTAATATTTGAATCACTCAAAATGTCAAATATGGTTTGCTAATAAATTTCGGTTTTTATTTATATTTTAACAGTATTTCTGTGCCCCCTGTTATTATTTTTTTTTACTGGAATTATTTGTTACCGTCAGTGCTGTTGAGAATACATACTTGTATGTCAAATATCAAATTATGTTGCGTTATAATTCTGGGGCACAATTTATATAGTGGCTACTTGTAAAACCAAAATTAAAAAGAAAACTGGCGAATCTATTACTTTCCATAATGTCACAAAAAAATCTTAACTAAGAAGAAAGCAGAATGAAAGTAGAATCGAAAAGATGCTTTTTATTCGGATACCCAAAGAATTTGCAGTAAGCAATAATGATTATCAAAACAACTGTGATCCTTTATTGCTTCAATTTGGTGCAACTTCCTTTCCTAAGGTAAGTACATATGAGATCTACGAAAAAGTTCAAACTATGGGGTAACTTTACATTTAAATATGTTTCCAAAAGTCTTCAAACTTTAATTTTTAAAACCAAGCATACTGTAGATGTATAATTTTGTTATCGAAAAAGCTTTTTAATTTTTTTTACGTCACCAAAATTTAGATCTATATACAATTAACAGAAACGTACTACTAAAGTTTTTAAAGTTAAGAATTTTTTATGTGTTAGCTTATAGGGCAAAAATATCTACTTAATTATGTACCATATTTCAGGTATACATACTTGTATTGATACTAACTGTGCTGCTGTGCTGCTGTGCATGCACTTGATGAATTTGTAATTTTTTTTAGATATATACACTATGTTGCTTCTTGTACCTACACGGTGCTCCCCTAGTAAGAATAATTTGTTCATGCTGGAAGGCATAATGTTACGATTTGTAATATAAATGCATCTGAACGAAATATTGAGTTATATTTTATCGCAGCATGGCATATACGTAACTACATAGTTATAGGTTACAGAATAAACTGTCTGACATTCTTTGTTACTTTGTAACAATAGTCTAGCAACATATGTCCGCACAGAAATTATTAAGGCTATTGAGAATTCAAATGTAAGTAACAGTGAATTGGATGACCTCCTCTGTTTAGGGATCTTGGTTTAAATGCTTTAGACATCCATACATCTACAGACATATTTGACTCAAATAAACATCAAATTTTGGTAAATTTGTATATTGTACAATTGATACATGGCTTGAAAATGGTAGTGTAACTATGCAAGGTTAACTATGATCAAGTATAAATATTTTAAAAGGGTCATTTTGTCAAAATTTTTATCCTTATTGCATTTCCGTTGTATTTCAGCAACAGTTGTATTGTTGTTATTTATTTATATAAACTAATAATAAGGAGGTATCAAATACTATCGTTGCAGTTATTGTTTTATCCATATCCATATTTAAATAATAAAAAGACTAGCTACAATGAAGTTTACTTACCACATATATTTTTAATAACGGTTAACGAAGCTATAACAATAATTAAAAATCGTAATTCCTGAACCGTTAAACTTAATGTTACATTGCAGCGACAGTGTCAAGCAGCCACTTCAAAAGACAATATCAGTGAAACAAGCAATAACGGAACACTGAAGGACCCTAAGAGTGGTCTTTACTCTCGTGGTCGCTTTTCATAGACATTATAATTTGGTTTTTAAAGGCTGAAGCTAATATCTTATCTTCACTCATTTTCCTTATGCTTTATAAATATTGTATTGTACCGTAATAACTTTAGTAGAATATAAAGAGTACTACATAGAGAAGTAAAGATTAAATTAATTAAAATTAAAAACGTATATAATATATTTCAGAATAAATTGTTTTCTTTCATAATGATAATGATTAAAGAGAATATATAAAAATCACTTTTGAACCGTAACTATAAAGATCAGTTACAAAATACAAAAATATTAACCTATTTGTTCCCAAAAGTGAATAAAAATAAAAAACAGTTATTTTTCTAAAGAAACGTTGACTTTATTGACAAAAATATTCATTTTTTACAAAAAAGTTTAATTTTACTCAGAAATATTGAAAAAAACATGGTGTACTTGAACAGGTACAATGGGATGATATGAGTTCATTTGGTGTGATATAACTCAAAACAATTTTTTTCAACGCATAACGTATTTTGACATTTTTTGCATGTCCATCTTATACGAGAGTGGCATACAACACACCGTAGGGGATTTTCAATCTTTTGTGGAAAATGTCCAAAGTTATCTAAGCGAAGACTGTCAGGTACTGATGACTGTTTTCTGCGCAATAGTTTATTGGCTCTAAGCAAATAATGTCTCACAACGTACCTCGTAAATTCTAACTGCGATACTTTTTTACCAGTGGCCAAAAGGTAAAGAATTCGTCATCGTCAGGTCCAACATGTAGGTAAAAAGAACCCACCAACACTTTTTTCCACGAATTCCAATGCAATAAGTATTTACAGATTGATCATTTAGATCAACTCCACCCATTCTCTTGTTGTAGCTTTTGTAAAGTTGCGGTTGTGGCACTTCAGCGTTTTGTTTGTTTTTTTTTTACCATCTTTTTACTTTTTGTAATGGTTGTATATAGTCGTAATTTGTGATCATGTTTACTACATTATTATCAACCCACCGCACTACCAGCAATTAGTTTATAGTATCAAATTGGTAATCAAAAGTGCCCCTTAATTCTTTGGCCAATACTTTCGAAGATTTTAAAGAACATTTCATAATCCGGTTGTCCCTTATTGTCGCAGTGGCTCTGAAACCCTTCTTAGTCAGAGTTGTCAAATTTAGGGTAGAAAAGTAGTTGTCGAAAAAAACGACATGCTCTGAAGGATTTTGTACATTTTGCAAAAGGTTTAGAACTACATTTCCTCCCAAAGTATTCGTTGCGTTTTCCATGTTAGTTTTTCCACAGTATGTATCAAAGTGATAGCAGAAACCATCAGAGCTAGATAAAATCCAATGTTTGTAGCCAAATCTCACGGGTTTTCCCCTAATAAACTGTTTTGCTGAATGACGTCCAAAATAGCGAATCATGGCTTCGTCTATAGATAAATACGTATGCAGATACCCCATTGTTTGAATTTTGTATTCAGAATGGGGACGAAGTTTGAACATCTTGTCGGTAGTCACTATATGGGAGTCCGCAAAATGAATATTTTGTTTTATTTGATCATATTTGTTCCTAGACATAGCTGCAGATACAATATCTAGACCCAAATCTTGTTCGGTACTGTAATACATCCTTTCCTGCGGTAGTTTGGTGGTAACCAGATAGAAAGAGAATTGCCATAAATGTTCTGATTTCCTCCTGGGTAACTTTAAACTCATGGAGTTTATGTTAGCTGGCATACAAACATGTTTGTTCGACGATATAGTCAGTAACAGAATCGTCAATAAACTTCTCGAAAATCTGCACAGGATTTAGCGATAGGAGATTATAAATAGACTTTTTCTGTTGTGTGTACTCATCTAAAACATCGCTAGTATTCCATTTTTTCATAAACAGGCTCAGATTTATTCCAATTACAGTCCAATTTTTCTTTCTTTGTGTCAGTTTTCAAGCGTTTCCTCACGTTAATTAGTGGCTCGTCATCACTGCTATTCCAATCTTCATCATCCACATTGATATTCCTGATTACTTCGACGCGTCCAGCTACATCGTTTGGAATTTGTCGACCGATTTCATTTTTGTCGAACTCCTCCTCATCTGTTAGGCTGTCAGCATCAGGAGGTAAAATAACTAAATCATCGTCTTCCTCCAAAGCATCTAAAGCACCTGGAAGGAAGTTGTGGTAGCCATACGTTGAAGTCGGATTTTCCCATTGTACCCATTCGAGTATTCACTCTACCACTCTACCACTCTATTTTGAAGTAATTTTTTCCTTACAAAATCAAAAACTATCATGTCAAACAATAGTAAATCTAAACAAACATACATTTAGTAACACTTACCTATTTACTGAAACAATTTTTCATTAATCGAGCTTTTTGTTTTTGATATTTTGCGTAATCTGACAAATGCCAACGTGCTTATCGAAGATTCAAGACGAACTGCTAAAAATTGGGTGCACTCTTAGAAACCTCCTTCACCCAAAAACTTATATACCCTCATGGATAGATGGCGGTGATAGTAATAATTAGTAGTGTACCTGTTTGTGTACAGCCGTCAAAAATGGGTTAACCTAACAAATAGCTTTATATAGACACGGAGACTAAATTCCCTAAATTTCCTATTTGAATTGCAATAATTTTTTGTCTCGCATGCGAGTATCGCATATTATCCGCATGGAACGATGTGGTCCGTTCGATGTGGATGATAGTAATGGGAAAATTTCATGGCTTTTCCAAATACGTGCAGAAGAAATAATGTATTATTTTAATCGAATTGGCGTTGGTCCTAGACAATTTTGTAAATAAGCCAGAAAACGGTATTTTAAAATTTGGTCCGGCTACTCCCCCACAAACCGGTCGCCGGCACAACGTATACCTGTGACGTCAGATGTCGTTCCCATGTGTATCATTCTTCATTCTGTATACCATTTCCATGCTTTCCAACAACAGTGCATACGAGAGAGGGAATAGAAGTAATAAGAAATGAAAACAAGAGCATGATAAGAAGCAGAGTAAACATAGGACAGAATACATGGAGACTAATAACGGTATTATAGTACAGGAATGAAAGGTTTGAAGTCACGAATTGAGGAAAATAAATAACCGCTCTAAGGACAAAATGTTAATAGGAGGAGATTTTAACGGTAGAATGGGAGAAGAGGCAAATAGAAGACCGCTCCAAGGACAAAATGTTAATAGGAGGAGATAACGGTCGAATGACAGAAAAGGCAAAAAGAAAAGAAGAGTTGGAAAAAGGAGAAAGGAAAAGACACACAAAATAAAATAGAAAATAAAGAGAGGAGAGTAATAGAGTAAATAATAAGAGAGAATGAATGAGATGTACTGAATGGAAACAAGAAGAGAGACTAGAAAGGAAACTTGACATATCTGGGACCAAGAGGAGAGTCGGTAATTGATTATGCAATAGTCAGTGAAGATGCTTGAGACAAAGTGGAAAAGATAGAAATAGGCGACAGGGTGGAGTCAGATGATATGCCGTTGGAAATAACTTTTAGGGGACCGGAAAACGTGATACATGCAACAGAGAGACAGCCAAGAATAAGAGAGGAAGTAGAAATAACAAAACGCAGATGAACTTTAAGGGAAAGACAATCGATGAGAAAATGAGGGAATTGACAGAATGGATAGAGAGGAAAACATGGGAAAAGAAAATACTTAAATCGGATAAAAGAAACAGCTGGTGGGATAGAGAATGTAGAGAATTGAAATGACAAGCCAGAGGGCAACTGAGAAAATGGATACAGAACAAAACTACAAATGAGGTATATATGCAAGCGAAAAACAACGATAGAGTAAGATGTAAGGAAACGAAACAGTCAGGGGAAAGAAGAAGAAATAAAAACAGAAACAGAAGCGTAGAAATCTAATATATAAAATTCTCGTGTCACAGTTTTAGACGCCATACTCCTCGGAAACGGCTTGACCGATTTTTATGAAATTTTATATGTATATTCGCTAGGTCTGAGAATCGGTCGTAATCTATTTTTCATATCCCTAAGTGATAGGGGTGGTCCACCCCAAACAATTTTTTTTGTTTTTTGGAGAAAATATTTTATTTTTATTTTTTTTTATGATGTGGAATTAAAAAATACATACAACCCTTAATTTTCATCCTTCTATCACAAGCCCTTATTTTTTAATAACCATTTTAGTAATTTCATCATCTTCAACCCTTGTCGATAACTGATCGATTATCACTAGATCAGTTATCCCCGCCAGGCATCTACCGGTGTCACTTCTCACCCAGTAAACAGCACGGAGTAGGGATGAGAACGAAGCTGGTTTCCTGTCTCTCTCACAATAAGCCTTCTCTCATTCCCTACACAGTTTTCGAGCGTAATAGTGACGTTTACAATTATCATTTTACCTTCTAAGTGTAATTCTCAAGTAAATTTATTATTAATTTGCTGGGCCATAATTATTTGTTTCCTGATTTATCAATAATTAATAAAATTAATTAATTATAATCTTAAGTGTAGTTCTCATTATTAGTTAATTAAGTGATCTACATAACCTCAAAAGTATGCAACACGTGTCACGAGCTCCCGCCAACAACGGCTATTATTTTACTATATGGTTTTTTTTTTTTACAGTGAAGAATGCCAACAAGACGTAAAGGGGCTAATTTGGGCCGTCAAACAAGTAAAATTGCAGGCACGCGAAATAATGCAAAAAATGAAAGTTTTGTGTTTTGTTATTCTTATAAGCCGTCATCGTTCACAGTGCTCCATTCCTCTTTTAGTCATGTACCACATCTCCACACACTTACAATAAGTTAGTTATTTTTTATTTAACTGTCAAAGTATTCACTAGAAATAATTCATATGGCAAAACAACATTTGCCGGGTCACCTAATATATTAATAAAAAGAGAAAAAAGCGACTAAAGATGAGAGAGTAGATAAATATGGAAGAATAGAAAAGTTATTTTGCAGAATTATTAAGTGAAAACGAAGAATATGAAGAAAGAGTTAGCGTGCAAATAGAATATGGAACCAAAGAATAGAGAGAGTAGAAAGGAAAGAGAAAGGACACAATACAAAATGGCTTGGATTTACAGCACGGACGCTGTAGTCTGAGAAATTATCAATGAGGTATGGGCAAGGAAGAGTTTACCAAAAAGCTGGAGGGAAGAAATAATCTCCCCCATTTACAAGAAAGGGTCAAAACAGGATGAACACAGCATACGAGATATATGCGATGGTGCTGGACAAAAAACTAAAGACGGAATTGGAGGAAAAAGAAATGATACCAGACGGGCAGGTAGCGTACAGAAAGGGTAGAGGTGCAATTGACAATGTATGCATATTGCACCATCTAACTAATAAAGAAATGCATGAAAAAAAATAGAAAGCTGTATGCGTTATTCATAGATCTAAAAGCAGCTTTTGATAATGTACACAGACTAAAATTGTGGAAACACCTAAAGGATAGAGGAGTGGATAAACACCTGATAGGAAAACTTAAGAGAGAGATATATAAAACAACGTTGAACAGAGTTAAAGTGAACGGGATGAACAGTACAGAATTTTATACAAACAAAGGAATGAGGCAGGGTGCCCACTAAGCCCTTCCTTATTTGCAGCATTTATTGGCGACATTGAGGAGAGATTGAGGATGGTTCAGACAGGAGGAATAGTAGTGGGAAAGAAAAAGGTTTGGGTACTCGTATATGCAGATGACATCGTTGTAGTAGCAAATGAAGAGAAGGAAATTAAACAGCTGATAAGAACTCTTGAAAAATATTAAAAAAAATATTTACAAGTGAATATGGAGAAAACAAAATGTATAATTTTTGGAAAAGGAAGGAAAAAGTGAAATTGGGATGGGAAACAAATAAATCAAGTACACGAGTTTAAATACTTAGGGTTTGTTTTTAACTCAAGGAATACATTTGTAGCACACATAAAATACAGAGTAAGATAAAAGACAGAGTAAGGAAGGCAAATGAAGCAATGGAGATAGTTTGAGGGATAGGAGAAAGAAAATTTGGACATGACTTTAAAAGACAACTAATGTTATTCGACAGTTTGGTGAGGAGCATACTCCTGTATGGGGCTGAGGTATGGGGATGGAGAGAATTTAAAGAAATAGAAAAAGTACAGGAGAAATATCTGTAGTGGATACTAGGCACAGATAGAGAAACTCCGGGTTACATTGTCAGAGAAGAAAGCAAAGGAGATAAAATGAGGGTGAAAGCAGGAAACCTAGCAGTAAAATACTAAGAAAAGATAATAAGAAGGAAAGACTGCAAGATATTACAACAGTGCTGGTTCGAAAGAAAGAAGGTAGAAGAAGAGAGTATAGGAGTAAATTCAGAAATACTACTGACGAAATGGATATGCAACCACAGAAATAGAACGCTTAAGAACTGGAGGCAGAGAGATGAGAAAATATTTACAGTTAAGAGACGAAGATATAGACATGCAATAAAGAAGAACAAAAATAAAGGACTCAAGATACAATGCAAAATATTAGAGGTTAATAACAGAGAAGACACCGAGATACTTAAAGAGGGAAAGTAAGAGGGAAATGGGCAAGATTCAGGTGTGGCAATGAAGAATAATAAATGATGGGCAGATGAAAGTGAAAGAAGATGTAGGGTCTGTTGGGAAGAGAAAGAAACGATAAAACATCTACTGCGCGGTTGTGAAGAAATGAAAGGAAGACATGAAAGTAGAGAGCAAATTTTGAACGAAGACGGAAGAGGTTTAGAATGGATAAAGACAGTTAAGGAAGTCAGAGAATCGAGGGCCAGGTAGAATAGAGTTTAAGTTTGTTTTGAATTTTGTAATTAATGTCTACTACAAGAAATATTGTTATTATTTAAGCCCGTAGAGCAAAATAAAACTTATTATTTCATACTTATATTATATTATATTATTATATACGTTTAGATGAGTTAATTTGTCATTTATTAGGTATTATTCTGTTAAATAACAGTTAGTATTGAACAAAGTTGCAAACTAGACTCATTAAATGGGCACAAAAAGTGAATTTCACTTGGCAAATGGAAGAAGTATTGCATTATATACAAATACAGCATACAGCGGCTAATAGAAATAGAATATATATACCCGAAATTTTGCCCGCTCATGATAGCACTGGAAATTAAACGGGTGGGTCCGTCAATTCGTCACATCCCATAGAAGGCTACGGTGCATGCGTAGTTCCTGCAGCAGAAGCTATGTAATTCGGTATGCTATCAGAGATAGGCAATTTTATAGGAGAAATATACGAGTTGCATATACGTTTCTTTGTGTCGACTGCTATACATTGCGAGCGGGTTTATAAACATGAGTCACTCTCTAGATTTTCGGCCATTAAGTATAGTAAATAGTGAATATATAATTTTGAGAGTTAATCAAGAAATACCTTTAGTTTGAATTAACAATGTGTAGAAAACAAAAGACTTTATTTAACATTTAATCCATTAGTATAATTACAGATAACATCTTTAATGTTACCTCCAAACTATTCAGTGCATTCGTGTTGTGTTACATTTACTCTCTCACTTAAATTTGCATCTGCATTAAATTAATTTAATCATACAAACTTAGATACTGAAAGTGTTCGTTTGAACAATTTATTCATCAAATCTGTATTTCCAACAAAATTATTCTTAAACGTAGACAAATGGGTGCAACTCGCGTACAATTTACTACAATTGATTTCAATTTGTCTGACAACTTTTCTGGATTATATTAATCAAACAAATATTCTCTCAGCGACTGCTGAATTCAGAATGTCATCATAATAGCTGCTGCGAGTAAATATCGAGATCGATATTACTTTAACTTAATTAGTTCGGTGGAATCCTGCACGAATTGTGTTTCTAAATTAATGTTTTAATGAAGTTAATTGGAAAACGTAGGTAATAATAATAAGTGCTACAGGTCAAAATTAACGTCGTTCGTTCAAAATAATAATTAAAGTATAAATATGGACTGATTTCAATTTTTTAAGTCTAGAAACTGAAAAAGTGCAGGGTGATATTTCATCGTGGGAAATGCTTTTTTTTTGTAAACGGCTGAATCAAAGTGAACATTGCCAAACAAAGTTTGTTTGGGCTCACTAGACTTGAAACTAAGGTAGATAAAACCATAAACGACGCTGGGCATCGTAACGCTTCAATTTTTTTTCTCAGAAACATAAGTACCATTTTTTGCGGATATTGTAAGAACTTTTCATTTCATGCGTTTTTTTTTTCAAATAACTTTTTCTTTTATAGCAATTCAAAAGATACAGAATTGTGTAACTGGAATATTTCGTTTACCACATCAATGGTTAATTTAAATCAGTTGGAGCTTGCAAAAACTTTAGGTGTTATTTTAATTTTGTTTTATTTTAATTCCAATTATATACAGGACGTTTACTAAAAGTATGGACTGTACTTTAAGGTTAACTTGATTGGACTAAAATAAGGCGATTTAAATCAACTTACCTTAGTACCATCTTGTTTTCTTAAAATGCTCAAGAAAATGTTCAAATTTTGTACAAAAAGGTTTCTTGTTTGATACACACAAATATCTGATTAATTTTTGTGTTAAATATTACAGGGCGTTCTGAGCGCCTTTGCTTTGTATTGTTTCTTTCAGACAGGGGGAAAATTTTTGGATAATGGTTAGTTACATTGAAACAACATTCTATTAGTTTTAAAAAAGCTTTAATTGTTATTTTTCACTAAAATACATTTTAGAAAAAACTACAATCCCGTGTATCCTTGTATGAAAATAAGGTAATTTAACTTAAAAAGTACAACATTTCTTCCTCAAGAAATTATAAATCTGAGAAAGTTTTTTATATTTATATATTTACTTTCTAAGGAAGCAAAGGTATACTTATTGACTTAAATCAGTTTATTTTCGTTCAAGGAAGTTAGTCTTAAAGTAAGGCCTGCTGTTTAATGAATACCCGAGATTGAGAGTAATTTTTACGGTGCCTGTGACCCATATTTAATCAGCATAGTTTTTTTAAATACTAACAGAATTTAATTTCAAAATAACTAATTATGGTATTTTCCAAAAATCTCCTTCCCAAAAAAAAAATCTGAAAAAATACAATGGCACAAGCCTTTACAACGCCCTGTACATTTAACACAAACATCAATAAGATATTCGAGTGCATTATACATTTGCGTAAAAAAATTAAATAAAAAAACTATTTTCTCGGACCTATAATTTCTAGGAAGGAAGCAAGATGGTACTAAAGAAAGTTGATTTAAATAACCTTATTTTCGAAGAAAACTAGCCTACAAGTATGGCCAATTCTTTAGAAAAAAAACCTGTATAAAGCAGACTTTCAAGAAAATAAGAGCGGTAACTTGCATCAGTATAAAATGTAATTATTGACTTAATAAATAAATATTCCATATACGTAAATTTAGCTAGATTAATTTTTATTTTAGGTAATTATTAGTCTATGGAGTTGTTCTTTAGCATACCTAGATGTTTGGTATTAAAGAACATTCGACTACATTAATAGGGATTGTAAAAAAAATTCATTTGCAAGGAAGACTAAATTTATTTAAAACATGAAAATCTATATATTTGTAAATTCATGTATTTGCCCTGTACTGAACTATTTAATGTCAGTAATGTTGTAACTCTGTCAAACATGCTTCAAAGAAATAGAGAATACTGAAAAAAAGTAGAATTTTATATATACTAACTGACCTTTTTCAACGATTTATTTTTAATTTCAACAAAAAAAATATGAATTTTATTCGATCATTTTAGGACACACTCGGTGTTATATGTAATAGCTTTAGTGTGGTATATGCATACCACAATTGATTACTTTTAACATATGGGTTTGCTACTGTTTAAAAATGTGATAAAATTTACAAATTGTGGGTACTTTGACTCATACTTTATGATTACTATAATCACAATATAAACACCAAATTTTGTCATAATAAATAGCCGCTGACCACTATCGGCACTAACTGAAACCCATATGGGCCGCCACAGGGGTACTATCGACAGGTCCGTGCTCCCATAGACAGAGATCGAGAACAACAAGTACAGGTCAAAGACACGCACCTAAGGCTAGTAACATGCACTGTAATTTTGTTACTGGCAACAGTCAGTTACTTAAGTCACGGCATAATAACCCTTGAAACCATTATAGATCAAATAACATCAACAGTTGTATTCACGTTTTACCAAAAAAAGTTGTATTACTTTCTTTTTTTGCTTTATGAGAAGGATCAGTGCTAAAAATTTGTGGCAAAATCACTTCTACATCTTGTATGTATCACGTATCTTATAAAGATACGTCCAAAAATAATTATTATTTGATTACTTTCTAACTTTTATAGCAATTTGACTTCCTCTTACATTTAAATAATGTCCCTATTAACTGTAGATACTGCACTCAAACTAATAATAATTGTTGCTCATCAGTTGCAGAGAAGCTATGAAAAACCTAATTTAAGCAGAACAAAACAGAAGTATCCAATGCTGAGTAAAAAAAAACAGATGTTGCTCTACTAGAGGATTTATACCTACTATCTTATTTCTAGATTATTGCTCTATAATTGCTGGAGATAATGATAATTTTAAACGAGAGGACTGATATATCTCGAACAACTCTTAGAAATTAGCCCTAAATCATTTCAGGCATGACCAGTGATCCGACCAGTAAGTCAAAACCGCACTGTGCATTCAAATTGTTTGTATCAGCAACCAAATGCAACACTAAGCTGAATTAGAGACACAAAGAATGAAGAATAACGACATGAATTCGTCAGTTTAATGCTTACATGATAAAGATTTAATTAGTTCGTTAGCATATGCTTGACAAAGAAATTTTGACTTCAAACGTTGGAAAATCTGCGGAATTCGTTTGTTATCTTTCGTTGACCATATGTTAATATGGCTGAGATGAATACATACCCGATGTGCAAACGAATATATTCATTACTCTTTTTTTGATTCTGTACTAAATAATACGACAATAATCTTTGAATATAGAGGGTGGTCCACTTTCGAAAGCTGAAACTTTAGAGGTAGACAGAGAACCACAAAATAGTATCAGTTTGTATTATAAACTATATTCGAAAAATGCCTTGTTACAAAGATACAGGGTGTCAAAACTTTTATCAAAAGTTCCAAATTTATTAATATTTTTAAAACTACTTTAGATATTTAAATGAAATTTGGAACCTTTGAATAGGTAATCTAGATACATATTTTTACGTATAAAATATTATTTTTCTTCCACCTGTGGCGTTCGTACGGACAATTCTTCGGGAAATTTTAATTACAAAAATGGTACACTAATGGTTTTTTAGAAACAAAAACTATTTCTAGAATCCTTGTTCAATTTATAACAGAAAAATGCTCCTTACTTTTTTCGTTTGACACACCGTTTGCCGAACAGCAAAAATCCCACCAGGTATTCTTCTTTTAAAATAACGGTTCCTGAAAATCAGTCTCCCCTTGTTTTGGATGTTAATATATGGCTCAATGGTGTTATATTGAATCGGTTTTTTCGCGCCAAAGTCCTCCTTATGTGAGACGTTAACCTTGGAACGGATGGATGATCTAGCTCGAAGGTCCAGGCAGGAGGGTTTTTGGTGCTACACGTCAACGCCTACGGTTTTTCTAACAAAATATGTGAACTTAATGCTCTGTTAAATAACTCGTTTGATATTTTGTGTATTAGTGAACATTGGCTTCAATCTAACGATATTAATGTTGTATGCTTAAGTAACTACCAATTGGTATCTAGCTATTGTAGAGTAGGGAACAGGCAGCATGGGGGTTTTGCTAATGATAATTTTTTCTTGAAACCTGTTAGCGCGGAGAAGTTCTGCACTTCATTACATGCTGAATTTTGTGCAGCGGAGTTAAAAAGCATGCATTGTTTAATCATTACAGTATACAGGTCATCGTCACATGGTGATTTGAATATGTTTACTGTTGCTCTTTCCCAAATACTGGACTTTTTCTCGAGGAAGTATAAATCGCTAGTCATTATTGGAGACATAAACCTTGATCTTGATGGTAGGACAGAGAGTACTAGACTTATTGGCGATTTGTTCGCTACATATGGCATGACTCATTATATTCATGTACCAACCAGAATTGTGAAAGACACAAGGTCTTGTCTCGATAATATCATAACTAATTTTGGCCCAGGAGGTGTCTCTACGGGTGTCATTGATACCCATATTGCCGACCATATGGCAGTGTATATTTGTGTTAAGAATTCTCAAGGCATGAAAAAATCAAAAACCCTTGTCTGCAAAAGAATGATTGATGATGCAAATATCTCTTGTTTTTTAGATGATTTAAAATTGACTAATTGGTTCAACTTCTATTCTCTAGGCTCTAACCCCAATATAATATGCAATGAGCTTTTGAAAAATGTTGCATCTTTCCTGGATGACTGTTTCCCTTCAAAAAATGTATCTGATAAATGTGGAGTAAAGTGGTTCAATGAGGACCTGAGGGGCAAGATAAAGAACCTTTTCAAGGCTAAACATATATTCAAAGTAACAAATTCTGAAAATGACTGGGCTACTTACACTCATTTGAGTAAGCACTATAAAAAAGTTCTTGTTTCCGCTAAACGTAACCATTATGCCACGACCATTATGGCCACGGATAATAAGTCCAAAACAGTCTGGAACATAGTAAACTTCCATAAGTAATCAGGTAGCTACCGCTTAACTCCTGATGAGTTCAATAATTTTCTTACAACTGTCTCTGAGGTAATTTTCAATAGTATTGAAGATACAAATATAAATCCCTTGATATTTCTAAATAGTATGGCCAAACCAGTCTCTTCTTTTTTATGTCGCCTATATTGGAAGCTGATGTGCGTCAGGCTATTCTTTCCTTGAAGAACTCAGCCTGTCTGGATTATTATGGCTTAAACAGCAGAATAGTAAAAGCTTGCCTTGAAGCATTCGTTGGGCCACTTACATTCTTATTTAATAATATTGTAAGCGGCGACATATGGTCGGACTCTTTCAAAATAGCAAAGATTCTTCCAATCCATTAAAAGAGCGATATCGATGTTGTAGACAATTTTAGACCAATTGCTATTTTACCTATATTTTTTCTATCTTGCTGAAAGAGAGATTATTGGTCTATTTGTATAAATATTCTATCACATCGCTATCACAGTTAGGGTTCAGAAAGGGATATTCTACAGTCAGAGCTTTGTTATCTGTGATCGAGGAAGTAGTCGATGGCCTTGATATGGGTGAGAGTTCATATGCAGTGTTGTGTGACCTGACAAATGCCTTCGACTGCGTTAACACAGATATTCTTTTGCTGAAACTTGATTACTATGGTATTCGTTCAAATGAATTATAATTTTTTAGATCTTATTTAACCAATAGAAAGCAGGCGGACAGGCCGACAGGAGATGCATAAGCGTCTCCGGCGCTTGGCGGGAAGCCCTGCAGCTGGTATCAGGAACCTCGATACCCAAGACACGACTACGATAGACGAGAGTGTTAATTACATTATGAACCCCTCGGTCTCAGAGTTCAGCCCCGCTGATCTCAAAACAAGCGAAGGTCAGCTTTTCAGATAAACCAAGCCCCTCACGATGACGGCAGAAGAGACAATGCATTGGCTTATCCTTATGTAGCTGCAGAAGATGACGCATTTCTGCAGCTTTAATTTGGGCTTTTAACTGAGCAGGATCCGACTCGGTGACAGAGTTGAGATTTTCCCGCTCAGTATCGAACACGAAACCAAGTTCATCGGCTGCTCTTCTCGCTGCGTTATACACAAACGCTCCTATCCCTGCTGCTTGATGGTCTTGTATCATGCAGAGAAGGTGATCCGAGCTTTTGATGACTTTACAGGCCTACTCCAAAACCACTCTGCCCTGGAGACACTCCAAACTCAAGAGTCCACGGCCTCCCCGATTTCTTGGGAAGTATAACTGTGGAACGGATGATCTTGGATGCAAACTCCGATGGAGATGCATCATTTTGCGGGTCCCTACATCGAGTTGCCTCAGCTCTTCTTGTGTCCATTTCACTACTCCAAAGGAGTACAGAAGGATCGGAACGGCAAGCATATTTGTGGCACTCATTTTGTTATTACCCGACTGCTCCGAAGACCAGATCTGTCGGAGGTGGTGCCGATACCTGCCGCGGAGAGCGTTCTTCACCGTAGCCACATCATGAGTGTCCCGCTGTGGGACACATCATTATCATTGTCATTATCATTATTATTACCGTTACCATTACCATTACCATTATCATTATCATTTTGTTATGTTCCATTATAGGGTTATATCTTAATTTCGTAACTACTAATTTTTATTAATAATGAACCGTCAATATACCCTTCAATTACAGTTGTGGACATTCATAATCCATAATGTATTTAACATTGCCATGTCAAAAACGCCTCTAAAGTTTACCAGCAAAGTAGTGAAGTTCTGCGAAAGAAGTAAATTGTATACAAATTATTGTATAGCTAATACAAATAAGCATCTATATTTTAAGGTATGCTATCACATTTGTGGATGACATCCATTATTTGCAATCTCTTAGATTTCTGAGTATGTTAAGCAAATAACTATTGGCTACAGACAATAACCACTACAATTCTAAACAAGAAGCTAAAGTAAATATACTACAACGTATTATTTGGAAAATAGTATTTATTAAAGTAACTGAATATTTGAAAATAAACTAAAATATCGAGTTTTCCTGGATAAAAGAGATCCGTCGACGCCGAATACTGTTCAAGGCTCTGTAAAGCCAATCAGACTATAGTGTTATCCAACAGCGATTGTAGCTGAAAATAAAGTTGTCCTTTTATTGTGATATTATTATAAAGCGAGAGATAAAGTGGTGTCATCTCGGTGAGCGTCTCCAAGAAAGGCTAAAATCATTGAAGGGATAAAAATGATAATAGCTAGCAATTTTCAGAATTATTCCGGCCCTCTTCGAGATGGCTACAAGAAAGTCAATAATGTTACTTATATCTTATAAACTGTAAGAATAAATGAGAAAATACAAGTAAATGTTTATGCACGTACTGAATTTTTTAGTAAGATCTGAGAAATATGTCAGCAAATAATATTATTTTGTACTGCTGAAAGAAAAAGCGTTCTCCATTAATAAAATACCTAGAAACTAAAAATATACCTTTAGCCAATTCTTTATACAATCTTGTACTTTATGTATTTGTACTATATTTGAAAGAAGTTGATCATATTCCATTCATACAGTTTATCTGAAACAAAGTTGGTCATTCTAAGTAACTAAAAATAATAATCAGGTACTGTTTCAGGAGTGAATTCCTCATAGCGAAGTCAAGTTATAACTCTTACTTATCAACATTATTTTTGATACATAAATGTCATTTTTGATACATAAATGTCAATGACTGATATTTCCGAACTATAGTAGTATTGAGACTTTCACAACAATTTGATCAACTATGTCTTTCAGAATTGTTACGCCGGACCCTAGGTAACTAGTCGCTGCCAGTAACAGAATTATGTTCTCATCCCCAGTTTCATCTGGAAATCTTTGGGTTTGGGCTAGACTCTGTGTGTTGCTAATACTTTTTCGTTTGTCCATATGTTGATTTTGGTTCCTACTGTTAGCTACGAAATCGCTCTACTGATTAAGCTGGTTTTCTGATATGTTCTATAGCAGCAGCAGCCTCTGCTACTGGTCGCATACCATATTTTCAAAAGTTTCGCCACTTTTAACTGTAGGTATATTAAGTGGTGGGCACAAAAACTTAGCTATGACTCAGATGTAGTAGCAACACAGAGCCAAGCTCAAAAACAACAATAGCAGGTTGAAGATTCTCACCTAGAGATATGCACATTCATTTTATACTGACTAATTCTAAGTCAACAACCCGGAAAACCGTACTAGATCACATTCGCAAATTATTCTCAGGATTTAGTAATGGATTTTTCCACACCATATATCAGATGGGCCTACAGAAGAGCTAAATAATAAAGATCAGAAAATTTGGTAGACTCTACCTATTTTCCAGGAAACTAACCGGATATTTCGGATCCTATTGGAAAACAGTTATTTTTGTTTCCACGATATCACTGTTTCTTCTAGAATTTGGGCAATCAATACGCCAAGAACTTGTCAAATAGCCAATTAGATTATCTGATTTTATTACTAATGATTTTTAATAGACATCTGAAATGTGATATTTTGAGAAAACCTAGAGAGATCTAGAGAATAGTTTCCAAATGCTGACATACTTTTCAGTGTGTCTTTATAGTTATTTACTAAAGGTGTTACCATATTTATGTTTGGGTAAATTGTGATTATTATGCCGATTGTTGACTCTTCCTTATTTATGATTTTTGGCACTTCGAAAGCAGATTTTAGACTATAAGAAATTGACTAAATTACATTTAGGATCCCATTTATAATGTATTCTTATGATAATATATATTAGTTTAGTTACAAATAGTGTTTCTTATTTTTTTCATTGCTTGGGTTGTCCTTAAATTCACAGTAGGTCACCATTCTCTCAACTATTCTTCAAGGAATCACCATAACATATTGAAATTACGAACTGATATGTTCATATTTTATTGTATTTGAATTGTTACTTCACATAAATGAAATAGCCGCTATTCTATCGGCGTTTTTAAAATAGCGCTGATGGAATAATACGACCAAGTGAAATGTCCAAACCCCAACCTCCTATGGAAAAATACCTGACTAATCAGAAAAGAGCTAATACAAGAAATGTTTCTTCATCAATTTCTACGAACAGGTGCAGCTATAAGGATTTTTATTAATTAATAATGATGTATTTCTGTTTCAATTTCATGGTATATCGAATGGCCTAAGACGTAGACTCAGTCCTATAATTTGTTTCTCATCAGTATTAGTGACATTCTATCGCATATGAGTAAACTAAACAAATTTCATAAGAAAACCGTTTGCCTATCATTTTAGTTTAACCGGAAAGGCAGGCAAATATTTCTAAAATTCGATCAATGGGTGGCTCAAATAACTAACGTGTTTGTGCATTTTATTTAAAAAATTGCGTATCTCGACAAAAATAAGGTGGAAATTTTTTATTGACCCACCGGGATAGCACATTTTGTTTTTAGTCTTGTAGTATGTGAAATTAAACCTGTACACTTCATATAACTTCAAGAAGCTCTTAATCTACGGATTTGTTATCTTTATAGATGAAAAGTTATTTAGCACTTTATCGATATTTAAATAACCACAGAATAAAAATTTTTCATCTCAGAGCGAACTAAAAAAGTTGATATCAATAATTCATTTAAGAGTAAACCCTTGTTTATTTGACACTTATTTAGGTACCACCTACCTTAATTTATTTTCTTCTGCCATTCTTTTTATGCATATTGCGGTCCATGTCTGATAGATGTCAAGGTATTTCAGATTTTCTGAAAAAATATTGCACAAAAAATAAAATGAGTACAACAAAAATATAAGTTTGTTTTTATTGATAGAAATAGTCAAACAAAGTGGTCTCATTTATTAACATATACAGAGTGATTTAGAACTTATCTAAAAAAAAGTTCTGAGTGTAGAAGGGACTCTTACAAATACAATTTTGTAAAGAAAAAATCAAAAAGGGTAGTTCGAAAATGATTGAAAAATACACTTCTGCACGGTACTGAAAACTGGTTCACTGTAAAACCTGACAAGGAGGAAATCTGCGACCGGACAAAAAATTGAAAGAAATGCTCAAGGAAAGAAATAAATAACATTTTATAACGCCGATTATTAATTATTAATAGATTAAATTTGTGGTTTTAATTAATAAAATAGTTTGACATACCTGATGTTATAACAACATTTTGGGTTCGTCTGACCCAGTTTCGACAAACACAACTGTTTCTGCTTCTTGTCCGTTTTAAATTCGTAAGTTATAGGCGGCAACTATTATACGTTTGCGTAATTCATCAATAGTATGTATCCACTTCGGTGCTATACACTTTATTTTTTAATTATCTCCACAAAAATAAGTCCAAATGATTTAAAGACAGGAAATCGTGGTGGCCATGGTACCAGTCCTCTTCGTCCAATCTCTTGGTGCTTGGACCTTCTGTATATGGTACGAATATAATTGAGCCTCGTATATGATACGTCACACTGCTGAAATAGGCCATTGAAATACTGGACCTCCATCTCTTCCACGATTCGGTTACAAATTTCCTTTGCCTTGCACTGCACTAGCACTCATTGCACACTTCGAAATATCTTCACCTGATGTTGACTTATTTTTCAAACCATTACTACTTTACTGAGTTTATTAAATGAAATTGGATGGAATTCTGGCAATTCCGCTTTATTATATGGAGAAGGAATAGGAACTTCATTATTACCATCACTGATAATACTTTCAGCGATATCTTTATACTCTGTGAATAATAATTATTAAACTTGTCTTCTATATTTCCTACATCAATCACAAATGAAATTTTTTCAAAATCTTAAATCTTCTCTCTTTGATTTAGACACTAATTCTTTCAAAGTTATCCACATTTTTTTATTGTTTCCTTTATTCTTATCTATGTTTTGTTCGTCAAATTTCTGTTTTTCTTTTTCTCCTTATAGTTGATCCCACTACATTTCTTTTTCTTTTATAATCATTCCAGTCCTTTAGCGAATTTGAAAGCAAACATTTTTTGTACGCTCTATCTCACTGTTGTTGTGCTGTATATACATTTTTATTTATCCATTACGTTTAATTTGCATTTTTGTCAGGGGTGCTATTATATCCAAAATTTCTTTAATGTTGTTTATAAAGCCGTTATATAAAACATCAACGTCCACTGACGTATAATTCCAAATTTTATCTATTAAGTGATTTATAATTTCCTTAATATTATTTTGACTTAAATTCTTAATCATTTTAAATACTGCGGTATTATAAATTTTTGCAGTCCTTAATCCTACACCTACAATTTTATGATCTGACAGCTGTGTATATTCATTTGGCAACTCTATTAGAGAATAATTATTTGTATAAATTTGATCTATTAGAGATTTTGATGGTTTCGTAATATGTGTATGATGTCGATATGTTTATTAAGCAAACTCCATTTATTTTTCAATGTGCTATCAGCCCTAGTAATTATGTTATGTCTTTTTGAGACACTCGGTATACGGTAAAAAATGATCATATTTATACAATTCTAAAATTTTACAATGTAATTTATTGCTATGACAAAAATCTTTCGCTTGTTTATCTTAAGCATCTTTGCGCCTATTTGGATTAGTATGTTACATTAAAATGTAGTTCTGTAATTATTATCAGGCAGATGTTTGGCTTTTATGAACTTTTAATAACGGTATTTCCATTTAGAAAAGAGAACATAATTTTTTTGTAGTACTCACATTAACAGCCAACTGTCCAATAACTCAAGTACTGTACAAATTTTATGAGAAATATAATTCTGCCCTTCATATAACTTTACACAAGAAAAGAACAAGTGGTAACGACCGCCTTATGAAACTGGGAATGTAAATATTACTGTAATAAAAATAAAAGCTAACGCTGTTGTAGAAGTAATGCTGGCCCTTCGTTTTTACGGTTACTGTTATTTCAATATTACGTTATATTTAATTTTTTCTTCTTTACGTCAGAAGTTAGACAATCTTGTTTTAATTCCAGTTAGATACCTACCATTTCCGTGGATTGAGGAAGAAACATAATGAACGTAAAGCATTTTCCAGTGGTCATTGGCCTGGAACTAGCAAATAATGAATCTAAATTTGTATTGAAATATTAAGATATAGAGATACTATCTTTCCGCATATTTTTTCATTTGGTTAGTTTCACCAAAATCAAGAAAAATATAAAACTTTACGATAACACTATTTCACAAAGTATACAGGGTCGGAAAACGCTGATGGTCTATCTGAGTTTACATGAGAGCGACAAAGTAAAGTATAGAAATCCGTGCGATAGACAAGGATGACTATATTGACGACGTTTTAAAATCTAAATAGTCACCGCCCATTTCGTCATTCAACAAATAAAATCCACTCCCACTTATATCTCAGCGACCAATCGCCATATTTGCCTTTCGTTTTCGCAAGAGATGTCGCTACTTGTGCAACTCCAACTCCGGTATTCTGATATTTTACCAGCGGTCGAAATTGTGGACAGTGACTAATCGCTAGCTTGTTGACCAGCGCGACGGGCGAAGCGTGCGGGGAGTAAGATTTCATAGGCGTACTAAATTTGAATGCGATCAGATATAAGAAATATATAAAAATGACAAAAATAGTTTCATTACATAACATCCATTATTTTTAGAGTAGAAACAGTGATATAACAATTTATACCAATTTCGAGGCGTTAGATAATAAAAATTATAAGAATTATTTCAAAATTTAAAGTTTTTATCTTGTCAATTACCCAAGGTCGAAAATAATAGAAAGTGACTAACTCACAACACAGAGATGAGTACGGAAGGTACGGGTGGTATGTTTACTTAAGCGTGCCACTTGAGAAGAGTTAAAGCACACAAAATTATCAAAAATAAGTTGACGTCGGCTGAACCTAGCACATTAACAATTTGCTTTAAATGTGTCCCTGTTCTTATGGACGGTGATTGCCCACTACCACCCACTTACACCTACCTGATGCGCACTCCCGCAGATAACACATTTAAGCCGTATGACCTTCATACGCCCATGTTTCGTCAAAATTTAATATATTCTTCGATCCAGATTCCTATTTTTTAATATTTATTTTAATTAGTTTCTTCGCCATATTACTATTTCGTCCTTTCTATCAGTATACTCTTTTCGATTTCATTTATACGGACTAAGTTTCATCTTGTAAGATATAGCAATAGAATTTTTATTTGGAAAACTCATTTTAAAAATACAATCTTCCTTCCGCGAGTTTCCATCACTTTCCGTTTCACAGTTGTACTTCTTTACTAGTTCGAGCATTAAATATCAACTTTGAGGATGTCCACACATCAACAAGACGGTTGTCCCGCTCATAATGCACGTCGAGTAACAGCATATTTAGAAACCACATTCTCTCAGCATCTTATTAGTACAAGAGGCACTATTCCATGGGCCCCCAGATCGCCAGATTTATCGCCCAACGACTTCTTTCTTTGGGGGCATTTAAAACAGGCCATTTACGGACATTCACATGATAGGCCAAATGTTCATTTTGGCACTTTGTGCCCATGGAGACTTTTGTTCAGAATGACAAAATCTAGAACATATCAAAAATTCAGACAATTTGACAGAAACCCAATTTCCATAAGATTATTGCGGGGTCCTTTGCAACTGTACCAAAGAATAGTACAGTATTTTAAGGTTTGCTACACAAATATTTTGAAATATTGAAATTTGGATAGTAAACCTCTGAGCTTCTTAATAAGACTGTTAATTTGAAAGTACCATCTGAGGTGCCTATCTATGATTTTAATAATGCCTAGATATTTGACTGATTTGGTTTCAGGTGTAGATGTTTTACTGTTAATATTTAATGGTTCCATTTCAGGTTAGTCGGAAGTAAAAGCAGGTTCTACAATTTAATGTTAGGGTATTGTACTGAAACCACTTCTTCACATTTATGAATTCTATATCAACTTTATTTTTCAGTTCACTCCAGGAGTTCAGGCTTCAAATAAAATTGCAGTATCATCTGCAAAACTTATTACTGTACCGTATACTGTACTGTATATTATTATACTCGCATAATTCAAATGTGTGATTTACTTTAAATTTATATCAAAGCAACTCCCTGTAGGGTGCAGTCTAATGCTCATCAAATTTTTAAGCCGCTCGAGCAAGCCGCAAATCTGGATCTAGAATTGTGGGACGGAAGGGTGTAATTAGGTTTGGAGACCATTTTCGCTCGTTACTGAATTAAGTACGACCGAGAGTCCCAAAGCGCTTCGGGTAAATATTGGAAAGCGACCCTGATTGAGGAGGCCATCCAATAAATATCGGATGATGAAGCTGTATTTGTTGGTCTGCATCGGTATTTGCCGACATTAGATGTCGATATGTGCTATATACAGGGTGATTCAGGTTTAATCTTGATAACTTCAGGAATCGATGAAACAGGTTAAAATAATGTTCATTTGTGAACATAAGCTCCTTAAGTTTGAATTACTTACCCCTCTTAGAAGTGTATTTTGTATGGTACCCCCCTCTTACTTTATTTCAAAACTACAAAAAAAAAATTAATTTCAATAAAACATCTACACACCTGATTAATTTCGACTTTTTCGTGAGATATTCAAAGAAATTGGTGACAGTGTGGCGCACCAGCCGCGTAAATTTCATTTAACGTTATAGCAAGCCATGAAAACAAAACTCAGTGATTTGTGTAAACTGACGTTTTGGGCGCCGCCATAGCCGAGGTGGCTGGGAGGCGACTGCTCGTGGAACCAGTCTGGATCAGCTATGTCCGTGTGGGTTCGAATCCCACTGTAGTACCATGGATGGTTATGCTCGTCGAGAGATGCACAATAAGTCTATAGGCTGCGGTGCTTAAGGAGACACTGTCGGACGACTCTCAAAAAAAAACTGACGTTTGTGAAAATCATTGTAGTTCAAAAGAGACTTATGTAAGATCATAAAGAGTGTTTGTGTTCCGAATTTCACTTAAATCGGATAAGTGGTTCAAAAGATATGAGGGAAAAATGAGAAAAAAATTCCTATTTCAACGCCCTCTATCTCGTAAACGATGCGTTTTAAGAAATAAGTTTACATCACCAATGAACATTATTTTAACCTGTTCTATCGATTCTTGAGGTTATCAAGATTAAACCTGAATCACCCTGTATACGTACGTATATGTTGGTTCAAGGATTCCGCCTATACTCATGATCATGAAATTGAACTGAGATTTGCAGCTATGCTATGTATAGAAGAATTGAGGATAATTAATAAAAATTAAAGAAAATTTATTTATTTCTTTATTTAAGTACAAACCCAACAGGCAAAAACCCAATTAAAGAGTAGGTTATACAGAAAAAGTTACAGTAACATTGATACGTAACACAGTGACTAAACTAGTAGACAAAGACATCAAATTCAAATTTAAAAATAAATGCATTACAATACAATACCAACTAAAATCAACAAAACATACAAAAATTATTATGAAGACACATGTAATAATTATAAACAAGAAAACTCTTATTAATTAACTATGGAAATACCACAGACTTAACTTGCAAAATAATGCAGCAAAATATATCAACCTTATTATCAATTTTGCAATAATTATGGATCATTTGTTAAAGCGGGGAAGATATCAATAAGTTCAATCGGGGAGTAGGCATTTTGAACAAATTAGAGAATAGGGAAGAAAGTCTTGGTACTCTATTCTTAATTTGATTGTGAAGTGTAGCGCTATCTAATTTATTGTTTACGAGTTTGTACAGAATTATAACTGAGTGAAGATCCGTTCCAGATAGAAAAATTGACGGAGAAAAACGCTCTAACAACGGTTCATGTGAAAAGCCAAAAGTTCAAAACTTCTTTGAACCTTTTCAATTTCTGAAAATATGTATATTATAAATAGGATTCCAAACTGCAATAGACATATTCCAACCGTGATCTGACAAAAGTTATAAACAGCAGATGTAATGTGGTAATATTATGAAAATTTTTGAGTTGCGTATTATAAAGCCATTTACATTTTATATGACAAACAAGTAATCGTCTCAATATGTTTATTAAAACTTAGGTTATGGTCAAAAATTACACCAAGATCTTTGATCATGTTCGGACGACACAAAATTGAATCTCCAATTTTATAACATACAAAACCGACTTTAACTTTCTATGAAAGGATACAATATTGCATTTATCTGGATTTAAATGCAGACTTTTATGCATCAAGCAATTATTGATTACATGGGTATTTGAAAGTACAGACAGTCCGCAATAGATTTGATTTCTATAATCCATTTACATCATCCGCATACATAAGAATATTGACATCTATGTCTAAGCCAATGTCATTAATAAATGAATTAAAGAAAAGTGACCCCAAAACTGAACCCTGTGGAACACCTTCTTCAGTAAGATATTATGGTCTAACCGATCGAACGCTTTGGAGAAGTCAGTGAAAATTACGTCAACTTGGCTTTGGTGATCGAGAACTTCAATTACGAACTGAGTTTTGCAAAGAATATTAGTCAGTGTAGACCTCCCTGACATAAAACCATGTTGATCGGTAGTAATAAAATTCGATACATGTCTGGAGATAGAAAATTTTACCAAAATTAGCAATTAAAGTAATCTGCCTGTAATTAGTGACTACATTCCTGTCGCCCTTTTTAAATACAGGTGTAATTTTTGACAATTTCCATGCACTTTGAAAGCAGGAAGTTTTAAGTAAGCAGGTATAACATGCAATATGTATTATTTAATATTTAGTGGTGTTAAATGCAACTACTTACAATTCTGACAAAATACTTCTCAACAAATTCTTAATGTGGTTTCTAATATTTATCTTAGGAAATTTGATAAGACTGAAATTATTATTGTAATAAGAATAGTAAGATATCTACCCTATCTTTTGACGTCACAAGTTTAGATTAAATGTCTGAAAGTTTCACCCATCTACTGAATATGCTGTTGATGTATGTGTTTTCAGTAGTAGTGGGTGTAATTATGTTTGTTTACTTTTGTTTTGTTTACACTTTTGTTATAGGTATTTTCGGTTGTCAGTAATAAAATCATAATCAAAATAGTAATGTTAAAGTTGAATTTTTGAGGGAGAGATATAGTCAATATTGATTTAGAAACTACTAATATTTACTTAATCATAAGTATAATATTTTTGCAATACATCTATTTACTTATGCTGCTTCTCAAACATACTTATAATATGAAAGGTAGGTAGTTGTATCTCGGGGTACAACCAAAACATGACCAAAGCCTAAACCTAGACAAAAACTTATTTTTAAGTAAAATGAAAACTGAGGTTAAAATTTTACTTTCATTCCAGCACATCATTCCAATGAATATTTACGTTTTCGCGATCTGTTCAGGTTAGAAAAGAATAGGGAAAATAAAAAAGAGATAGATATAGTTATTTTGCTTAACGTATGTTCATTCATTCTCACATTTTTTCCTGTTAAGAAGCTCTTTTTTCTAATAAACTTTTATTAGAGAATGTTTTCTGTATTACTTCCCGTTTAAAAGTTATAAGCAATATCGTCCAAAAATCTCTTAAGAAATGCCTCCTAAAAACCACATTAGTGGGGGAAAAATCAAGTAGTCATTGGAAAATAATTGAATGTTCATTGTTTACATGTCATTAAGAATAAAATAAAATGATTAAACTCGATAATTCTTTAACACAGTTAAAACAACAGGTGATGGTATCAATAACTGAATTTATTAACATACAATCTATTCCATATATGACCTCATTTCAAGACCCATATCGTTGAGTGAATAAACTTATTCACTCAACGCCCATATCCAATTTCCGCCTGACTTCTTTGTGGGTTGCGATTAATATTTCGCCGTTTAACTCATTACAAGCGTTTATGATTTTTTCTTTTAAATGATTAATATCTCTTTAGCCGCAAAGACGCATTGTCCAGAGGTGCAGGCAGTTCTTCTGTAGGAAATTTAGGTAACTCACGCTGTTCAAAGTATGTTCATAAAACTAAGGCCCAATTAAATACATTATGGGGATTTTCAATAGACCAGTAGCGTTCTTTGCGTCTGCTTGGCAAACCATTACTGACAAATCGTCTTTCATCCGTCCAAAGGACGTGCCGAAAATAGTTTTGATCAACAGATTCTACATTTACTACAATTTAAGCTATAGAATTAAGTTTGTTTTCAAGATGACACTCAGGCAAATACTCCAAATTGTGAATTTTGTAGTCATGATATCCATTGGTCTTTAAAATTCGTTAAACGGTTAATTTACCCAAATTCAATTCCCGGCTAGCCTACCCTATAGAATTTCGTGGATTTTGTTCGAAATACTGTAACCTTCGGTCAATTATTTGATTCTTTCAAACCGAAAATGCATCTTCATTTCATCGCAAGGTCGCCTCCAATCTTTGCTCTGAATGCCTTTCTCGATATCATCTCTTCTTGAATGTTTTTGAGACTCGCCGTAAATTAGCAACATATCAACTTTTTCACAAAAGTTATTCGTTTGACGTTAAACAACGAACAATCAATTATTTTCCAACGATTACTTGATCCTTCCCCCGCTAATGTGATTTTTAGGTGGTATTTCTTTTCAGATTCTTTAGGACGACATATGCTTATAGCTTTTAAACTGGAAGTAGTACAGAAAAAATTATCTAATAAAAGTTTATTAAAAAAATATTTCGACCAACAGTATTTTTCCCTAAAATAGTACATTATAATATAAGGGAGAGAAATGCGTTATTTTTGCAGAGGTGCAATTTGAAGCCCGAAGGCTACAATGCACCGAGGACAAAATAGCATCTCTCCCGAATGGTATATAATATTTTTTCCACGGTCTCATTAACTTAAAAACACATATTTTGTAATTATGAAGTAAGTAGTCCCAGAATTATTGTATTCGGATTTGAGCATTTATTTAGTAGTCGTTGAGCTATTGTCATAACTACAAAATAAACAAACAAAAAGAATTGTCAAATTAAGGTGCTAGTTTGGTTTAGTTTAAAGTTTGTTTAGTGCACAATGAATAATTGTGAGGCGGAAGAGATTGTGGAGGCTGCAAATATTGCAATAAACAATTTGCTGCCTACGAAGTCAAGATCTTTATATGATATAGCCTACATCGGTTCAAAAAGTGGTGCGCCGAGAAAAATGTTCAAGTATACAGCGAGAATGTTTCGTTGGCATACTTCAGTGAAAATGCGAAGAATTACAATTCTTCCACATTATGGGCGCAATATTCTATGGTTGTCATGCTTGATAATTTACGACAACATAGATATAAGCAAATTCCCCAAGCTGATCGCATTTTTTAAAAGAACCGGTGACGGATATCAAGCGAAAAAATCGAAAATATCGACAAAGGGTGAAATCGACCGTTTTCTATCAAGTGCAGATGACAAAGAATTCTTAATGATTAAGGTAAGATTACTTTTGTTTTTAGGTATTTCAATTATAAAGTATTTTGATTTTTTATAGGTTGGATTAATTCTGGGGAATCCCGGAGCTTGTCGAACTGATGAACTAGTCAATTTAACTGTAGATATTGAGGATGTAGGCTCTTCCTTGATTGTAAAAATTCCAAACAGTAAGACAAAGATTCCACGAACCTTTCTGGTTACCGATGTGGGAAATATGCTTGAATTGTTTCGAAAATACCTGTCCCTTCGTCCTCCCCACGTCAAGCATAAGCGCCTTTTTTTGTACTACAAAGCAGGAAAATGTAGTTCGCAGCTAATTGGCAAGAATACTATGGGGAAAATTCCGAGTGTAGTAGCTTCGTATTTAAAATTACCTGATGCTGCATGTTGTACTGGTCACTGCTTACGAAGATCTTCAGCGACATTACTGGCAGATGCTGGTGTGGATATCAATATTCTTTCTAACATTTATATTGTACAAATGTAACATTTAATTTAAATGTCAATAAATAATTTCAATTTTATCTTTTTTTTGCATGAAAAACGTTCCCCATAATGTAAACTCCCTTGGGAGCATTATACTTCGTTGGGAATAATCGACTACTTCTGTTTTAATTTTGATGTCATAGAAACTGATTTCTACTCCC
Organism: Monochamus alternatus; assembly: GCA_037114965.1. Classification (NCBI taxonomy): domain Eukaryota; kingdom Metazoa; phylum Arthropoda; class Insecta; order Coleoptera; family Cerambycidae; genus Monochamus; species Monochamus alternatus. The sequence goes on from CM073429.1 coordinate 27,643,526, forward strand.
GACCGTGGAAAAAATTATTTTTATATTTCATAGGAATTTGTCACTAGTTGGATCTTCCAAGTATTATAGAAATCATCTAATGGTGATCTTAGATACTAATTTTTGACTGTATAATCCATGGACCCGTGATCACGCAATTAAGACATTTATTCAACTTATTAAAAAAAGGCTCACATTTCGAAAGAAACGTTTTTAGGAACAATAACATAATAAGGAAAACAACTGTGATTAACAAATATGAAATTAGACACTATTGTACACCCTACTTATCACTTTAGTTAGCTGTATCAAAAAAATATTTCTGATAGTTGTATAAACATTGATGCTAGAAAACTAAAAATTGTGAAAAATACTATATATAATCTGGCTATTGTTCAACTCTAACCGAACCATCTGGACCCCAAAATAGAACTACCTATGTCGAGGTACCTCCAGACAACGTTCGATTTCACTCTTCAGCAGTGATTGCTGTTTTTATCCTAATTTACCTAACTTTCACTGGTTTTTTACTTTCCCTGTAATTTAGTGGGTTGTCCTTGACTATACAGATCCAAAAACACCACCTATCCGTGTTTTCTAGAACCCCTACGTCTCTTTCCGTCATCTGCCAGAGTATTAACATAGAGATAATTTTTATGTCAAAGAAACTGAACATATTGCCTGAAAGGCCCTTGTTCTATTGTCAAGCGTTATGTTTGAGAGGAGCAATTAATTTCTCCTGACTGTATTAGTGACAAAATGTGTCTCTAAAATTAATAATTTTACTTCGTTACGCTTAATCCTCAATTATTGCTTTATAGCATTATACTCCCTTGGGAATAATCGACTACTTCTGTTTTAATTTTGATGTCATAGAAACTAATTTCTACTTCCAACCGTGGAAAAAGATATTTATAATCTCAGAAGAATTTATTTAAATTACAAAGTGACTGACAAAATTTTGAAGATTATTTCTTACTATTTAAAATTCTTGTGTAGACGACAATATGAAAAAAATTAACGTGTATGAAGAAAATTTGGATATATTATACATTCCTGAACGAGGTAAAGCATGAGGTTCTCGTAAATTGTACTTTCACTGTGCGTGCTCTTCGTGACACTTAAGTTGAACTTCTCATTATGCGCGCTCGCTGGTTGTGTGTAAGATGGCGCGATTTAAATTCTCCCTTTAACCCCTCGAAACTCTCGTTTAATTCTCGGCAAATGCAGCGTGTGTGTTTCAGTTATTGACCCGGAATTTCGTGGGTTGGATGGTGACGCTTCTTTCGACGGCAACTGTTTACAAATGATTTCTTTGATATTCGATTCCAGAGAAATGGAAACGCGTCATATTGTTGAACGTATTAGGTTTCATCATTTCTGGAATTATTGTGAAAAGGGTGTGTAATAATTAAGTTAAATAAACAAGCTACGGAAGATCAAAGGAGTTCATTTTTACATAATATGCAGAGGACACAATAAGCTTTTCATTTTTCTTGTTTTGTTTGTTTATTATTTATATTAACTCATTATATAATGTAGATACCCCTGGCTTAGTCACAACTTATGCGGTCCTTTGCTGCAAAAGAACTAATTAGATTGGAAACAAGACATGATAGAGACCTAAAAAAAAATAACGAAATATATGGGTATAAAGCTGCTTACAGGCCATTTAGGTCCAGAGTTGCGTTATTTTCCTCCACTGTGTTCTGTATCTCGCCTTTCTTTTTTAATCCGTGACATTCGTTTCTCACAGTTCTATTGTCACTGCCTCTCTCCATCGCTTCCTCTAGATGCCCTAGCCACTGCATTCTTTTGGATTTTACAACTTCATCTATTTTTGGTGCCTGGTACATTTCGTTTATTTTCTCATTATTTCTCTTTTCACAGCCTTCCTCCGTTTTCTTTCACCTTAGGATTCTTAAGATCTTCTTTTTCCACCTCAACAGGTTTTCTCTTGACTTCTTACTGAGGGTCCAGGTTTCACTGCGCTGTCCGCCTGTAAAAATTTTTAGGAGGTTCTTGAATTTAATAATCTGGTTGAATCTAATTGAAATAAATGGATAGTATAAGTTTAGACATAGTAATCGATATAAACAGAGAAATTAAAAAAATAGTATTCATTTTATTCCTTTTGGCAGGGGGCGTTAGTTACACCTTATTGGTGCAGCAAATATGACCAAAACGTGTTATTCTTCGCACATTGATAGCTTACATAAGAAAAAGTAATTAAATTTGGGTCAGTTTTGAATCAAAATATGTACAGGGTCGGCACAAAAAAATTTCTCCTCTTATTCTTCGTTATTATTCGAGATACGGAAAAGGGTATGAGAGATAAAGTTGTAGGAATTTTAAACATTCTTTAAAGCAAAAACTATGCTTCAAAAAATATTTAAAAGTTTCGAAAACTTGTATTGTTTTAAATAATTTTACCTAAATTTTTGTATATTCTAAGATATTTGCATAAATTTCTATCTTAATTGATATGCCCCTAACAATGATGTATCAAATTATAAAGATATGTTTGCCAATATAATAAAAAATATATATGGTCGTGGTCACCCAACCAACGGTCCTTCAAGTGTAATTACTAATAATTCAGATTCTAAGAAATAAAAATGATTAAGCCGTAAAGAGTGCACTAAAAGGTATGAAACAATCCGGATGATTTCAATAATATTTAGTAGCTTTATATATACAGTATGCGCCAAAAGTATGGAATAAATTCAATAAAAGCGAAACAATTATTTTTTGGGAAAAATCCTCAAACAGGTCGATTTTTAATTTAAAAAATACATATTTTAGCGTAAAATGCGATTTTCAAATGTAATTTTTTTCGAGTAATGACGTCATCGATTTTTTTTTTAAATGGCAACACCATATTCTTTTCCTTGATTCTGAAAGATCGTTTAATTCTCTATCAGAGAGTACTAAAATTTTGCCCTCTTACATAGGAAAGTTTTCGAATAAATGACGATTGAATGTTGGAAAACGTAAATTTTATCCATAAAAAAGTAACAATTCTGAGGTATGTAAAATAAAATACAATTGATTAAATTTTAGACTTAAATTAAATGTTCGAATTACCATCCACCAACTTCTTGACAATATGCAAGACTGTGAAGAAATTCTTCTTGCACATTATGAATGATTTCTGGGGTAACTCTGCGTATTTCATCCCGTATGCGATTTTGAAGTTCTTCTAAATTACGCGGTTTATTAATGTACACTTTTGACTTCAAGTATCCCCATAAAAAATAATCAAGAGGTGTAAGATCTGGCGATCTTGCAGGCCATTCTATCGGTCCGCGTCTGCCGATCCACCTCCCAGGAAAACAGTTGTCCAAAAAATCTCGTACAGGGCGCGCATACTGCGGAGGTGCACCGTCTTGCTGAAACCATATGGTATAGTCAGGAATGCCAGGGTCATTATCGTTAGGAAAAATTACTGCAAGGGCTGGAATAAGGTCATTTTCTAGAAACTCTAAATATCTTTGTCCTGTAAGGGTTCCTTCAAAGAAGAAAGGCCCTACTATTCTGTCGTCAACTATTCCAGCCCACACATTTAATTTCTGAGGGTGTTGGGTATGTGCTGTATGTGCTCTGCCATCCAATGAGGATTTTCCCGACTCCAATATCTGCAAGTTTGACGGTTTACTGTACTATTCAGACAAAATGTGGCCTCATCTGAAAAAAGTATTTGCCGGTGTAAATTTCTATTTCCTTGACATAAATCCATTAGAATTTCGCAAAAGTGTAAGCGGCGATCGGGATCGTCCTCATTGAGTTCCTGCACAAGTTGAATTTTGTAGGGATGATATTTTTCCTTCCTCAAGATACGTAGCACTGTGCTCTGACTAGTGTCATTGTTTAATGCAACCAATCGTGAAGAATTATGAGGATTATCCACCATACTTATCAAAATGTTCTGTTTCTGATTTTCATTAATGCTTGGACGTCCAGGTTTTGCAATATTTACAACATTGCCAGTTTCTCTAAATTTAGACTCTACCTTACTGACTGTTGATTGGCTGATAGGGCGATCTGGATATTTTTCATTAAATAAATCGCAAACTTCCTGCTGAGTTCTAGTCATATTCTCGCATCCGATAAGAATTAAAATTTCAATTCTTTGAGTAACAGTTAAATGTGCCATAATACTTTAAATTGAATAATAATTTCTATGTCGCTTACAATACTTATTAGAAAGTCGGTGTGACAATGACACTTTGCAAAGATTTTCACCTACGTGATCCATAAAAGAACTATGGAATTGGAAAAACTAAACTTGATAACGTTTTTGCTTTATTTTAATTGATTTACGTTTTCTAACATTCAATCGTCATTTACTCGAAAACTTTCCTATGTAAGAGGGGAAAATTTTAGTACTGTCTGATAGAGAATTAAACGATCTTTCAGAATCAAGGAAAAATATATGGTGTTGCCATTTAAAAAAAAATCGATGACGTCATTACTCGAAAACAAATGACATTTGAAAATCGCATTTTACGCTAAAATATGTATTTTTTAAATTAAAAATCGACCTGTTCGACGATTTTTCCCAAAAAATAATTGTTTCGTTTTTATTGAATTTATTCCATACTTTTGGCGCATACTGTATATTTATTGATTTAATATTTAAATTTCATAATACTCTTGTTCCTAAATTAATTTGGGTATTATTTGAAATCGTAAGTTAATATAATGAAACAAATAATTACTTATGCTGTTTCATTTTCGCTTATATTTTTCCATCCCAGTTACGTAAATATCAAATATTGTAATAAAATTAAAAATGACGCTAGTAACACTGTCAATTGCAGGAGGTAGAATTAAACCGAATTCGGTACCTCTCGCACGATGACCTGGCACATTAATCCTGATGTTCAGGTCTCAAAAAGGCTCGTCTTATTCCATGGATGGTTCCGAGATGAACCAATGCTCAGAAGCGGGGATGTATGGAGTGCGTCTAAGAATTAATTTATTTCACTATCTGCGGAAATAGGTCTTTTAGGGTAAAGTATTTAATATTTCAGCCTGCGTTCACGGGAATGTCATAAGGAGACATGTAAATCAGCATATTATTCAGATATGAACAGAGAACCAGGCGATTTTACGAGTGCATGTGTCTTTCAGTATGACTTCTCGTGTAATCCTAGAATGTGTCAGGGCTCTTTCAGTCTTAGGAAGAAATGCTCACGTTAATCTGACCTGGGTTCCAGGTCACAGTGATGTGACTGATAATAAGAGGGATGAGATATTGGCCAGACAATTTTCACATTGATGGCGCGGCAACAGTTATTGCCTCTTTCATATTGACAAGTTGACGTTACATGCAAAAGTGTCAACATTTTCAGAAGGCACCGCCCTCTCTTCGGCAAATCTCTTGAATTACAATTTTTGCATTTTACTAAAATGCCAGGCTTTTTAAAAAACTTTATAATGCCACCACATACACATCTTACACGTCCGTACATAAAAAAGGGTTAATTCCAAATACGGACAGAAGATAGTGTGGTACCATTTAAAAAAAAACAATGTTAGTTTAACTAAAAAACTGTTATCTCATCATTTTTTTTGTGCATGGTGTTTTTAAATGTTATAAACGTCATTCCATACATAGGTATTGTGCACTCTGTAGATATTTATACACTGCGTTACAGTTACGGTAAAACTGAATCTTGAAAATTTTTCAATAGTGCAGTGTTCTTAATTATTAGGACTATTGCTGTTGTTAGTCCATGTTCTCAGGTAATTTTATTTGATTATTTAATGCAATTTGGGGATGCAGTTTCTACAATAGCCAAGTAAATAAAATATGAAATTCCCACTTCGTACAACTTTTCGAAGCGGATTTGTATACAAATTTACATTATTCTTTATAAACTCTCGTACTTTTATAGTTAACTGTACTTTTATGTATTAACGATGATATGAGCAAAAAAGAAAGGGAAATTCAAAGGAAACTAAGAATGAAAGCCAAAGAAGTAAGGATGGAAGGAAAGATAGCAAAAGTAGGATATCAAAAATTCGTAATAGATAATGAGGTTTGGAAATGGAATAATGATGCAAGCAGGGTAGAAAAAAGGAAGCAAAAAACTAGATATATCACTTAACATAAAAGAAAGATGGCTGGCAATGGACGTGGTTATGAGAAAAGGAAACTACATAAATAGAACCAGGAACAGAAAGCAAAAAATACAGAACGAAGCTAGAAGGACGGAGAGCGGGAAGACAGGAAAAGACGGAAAGCAAGAAGACACTAATCAAGAAAGAGGAATGAGAATGGGAACATGGAATGTAAGAGGGTTAAATGAGGAAGGATCATTAAAAAGCCTAGAAAGAGAAGCAAGTTGATACAAAATGGACATAATAGTGATACAGGAGACGCATATAAAGGAGATGGATACATGGGAATTAGAAAATTATTTATTCTTTACGAGCGGTATGAGGGATAAAATTTCTAAATTTGAAGCAATTTCAGATAGGTTATGTATGATTAAAATCAGAGAAGAAATAAACATAGAAATATTAAATATATATGCGCCAACAGAAGAAAAAATAGAAGAAGAAAAATATGTGTTTTATGAGAAGCTAGAAGAAAATTATGGAAAGCTGAATAAAAACACAGTAAGAATGGTGGTAGAGGATGCAAATGCGAAAATAGGGAGAGAAAGGATGTATGAAAGTATAGTAGGGACAGAAAGTAAACACCTAGAGAGCAATGACAGTGGGCGTAGGTTGATTGAATTTGCAGAAGAGCAAAAAATGAAAATAATGAGCACATGCTTTAAGAGAAAAGACATACACAAGGGTACCTGGACCTCTCCAGATGGAGCATATTCGAATCAAATTGATCATGTTTGCATAGATGAGAATCACAGAAGCATAATAAAAAATGTTAAGTCATGCAGAGGGGCAGACATAGACTCGGATCACTATCTAGTGAGAATAGATTTGAAGATAAAAAACCTATGAAAAGGAAAGGATTACAAAGGAAAAAAAGACAATTAGATATGACGACATTACAAAATGAGGAAACCCAAAAGAAGTATGAAGAAGAGATAAGGAAAGGTTTGCAAGAAAACATACGGATATTGGAAGCAAATATAAATGAAGAATGGATAAAGATCGAAAATGTCATAGAAACAGCAAGTTCGAAAGTAATACCAAAAAAAGAGTGCAGGTAGGAAAGATGGTGAGATGAGGAGTGTATAAGAGAGGCGGAGAAGAGACATAAGGTAAGAATTAAAGCACTTCAGTCAGTACAAGAGGAAGATAAAGAAAAATATAGGGAACAAAGACGAAAGGCAAAGAAAGTGTTTAGACAAAAGAAGAGAGCAGAACAGGTTAAGAAAATAGATGAAATAGAGCAACATTATAAGAGGAAGAAAATACGTAACGTCTACAGAGAGATAAAAAAGGGAAAAAAGATAAAGAAGGAAGTAATGTATGTGAGGAATGAAAGTGGCAATCTAATTACAGAGGAGACTGAAGTGAGAGAAGGATGGAGACAAAACTTTGCAGATATGTTGAATGAAGAGAGTGTAAAAAAAGGAGAGGAGCACGAGGAGATGATACCGGGAAGGAAAGAGGAAGTGGATGTAGAAGAACCTACAAAAAATATACAATTATAGAAGCTTTAAAGAATAACAAAAGTCCAGGAAAAAACGGAATAACAGCAGAGAACATATATGCAGGAGAGGATTTAAGACAAAGAATATACGAAATGATACGAATGATCTGGAGAAGAGAATGTATGCCTGAAGATTGGAGAGATGCTTTGATTATACCAATCTTAAAAAAGGGAGATGCAACAGACTGCAGAAACTATAGCGGTATATCATTGTTAGATATAGGGTATAAAATTATACCAACGTTAATAAAACAGAGAATAGAACCTATAGCAGAACTACAAATAGGGGAGTATCAAGCAGGTTTTAGAAATGGAATGTCAACAACGGACCAAATTTTCATGGTGAAGGAAATTCTGACTACATGCTATGAGCATGGGATCAAAGCAATGGTTTTATTTGTGGACTTCAGGAAAGCATATGATTCGATCAAAAGGAATAAACTAAGTAAAATTTTGAAACAATTTGGGATACCAACCAAACTTATCAGGCTATTGAAAATGACCTTAGAAAATACTAAATCCAAAGTACGAATAAAAGGTGAATGTTCCGAAGGCTTTACTATTGATACAGGACTGAGACAAGGAAACCCACTCCCAACGCTTCTTTTTAATTTAGTACTAGAAAAGGTCATAAGAGGTAGTCAGTTGAACAGAGAAGGACACATATTGTTTAAAAGTCATCAAATTGTAAGTTATGCAGATGACGTGGCTATTATTGCTAGAGATAGTAGGGAATTAGAAGTAACGAGAAAACTTGTGGAGGAAGCACGTAAAGTGGGATTGCAGATAAATCAAAAGAAAAGTAAGCTTTTGAGAATAGGAGAACAAAAAAAGAATACCAATTTTAAATTGAGAAGAGAGCATGGAGAGAAGTTTGAGGAAGTTCAAGAATATGTGTATTTGAGGGTACTAATAACAGCTAACTGTGATGAGGAACAAGAAAAAAATAGGAGAATAATAAAAGCAAGCAGAAGTTCGGCAGCAGTCAACCACTTATTGAAATCAAAAAATTTGTCCAGAGAAGTAAAATTTAGAATGTATAAAACAATTTTGAGACCGACAGCGCTGTATGGTAGTGAAACCTGGGTTCTCAATAAGAAGTCACGAGAAAACTTTACTTTAAGGTGGGAAAGGAAGATCTTAAGGAGAATTCTAGGGGGTAAGAAGACAGAGGAAGGCTATGTAAGGAGAAATAATGAGGAAATATATGCAATGTACCAGGCACCAACAATACACGAATTTGTAAAAGCCAGAAGAGTGCAGTGGCTAGGGCATCTAGAACGTATGGAAGATGAAAGGGCAGTTAAGAAAATAGTAGGGAGTAAGCCTAACTACAATAAAAAAGAGGTAGACCGAGGAAGCGATGGAGAGAGGCAGTGGCAATAGATCTAAGGGAGAAAAATGTAACGGATTGGAAAAGAAAGGCGAAGGATAGAATGTAATGGAAGAGAATAACACAGCTCTGGGCCTAAAATATATATATATATATACTTTTATAGTTTTTATATATATTATAACAAATATTTTTCACAAGACAAAAAACTACCGCCTTGATGATCTAGGAATAATGCTGATATATTTAAAATTTTAAACTTCAACAAAGTTCACTAGTTTATTAATAACATTATTTAGTCTTTACTCTTCTTAGATCAAAAATAAGTTAAAATTATAATAACTTACAAATTTATACATTTGAATGATTTACTTAGTTGTATACTTGAAACGAACTTTATCATCTGACTTAAACTGATTTCCTCATGTTCTAGAAATAATAACTTTCGTGTTTGAATTAATATCCTGAACCTACCCTACATGCATTAGTCCCACTATATGGAAATCTTCATTGTGTCATTTTAAAAACCTAAACAATAATGCCGCATCGCAAATGAAAAATGTGATGGGTAGTGCTCAGATTATTTCAAGTCATTAATTTTAGTATCTTCCTTCCTCTGCTTGTCAATATATACGCAATTCTGGTGTTATAACTGTTACAAAATTTGTCATGATTAGAAACGATAATTTATATCATCCAAATATAAAAAAATATAATGATTTGTTGTTATAAAAAAACATTATTTCAATAATACGGCACTCTTAAGAACTTTAAAATTTAAATCTGTTTTAAAGACACAAGAAACAAGAGCAAAAAGAATAGATAGATAGATAGATAGATCGTTTATTATCCATTTTGGAGCAATACAATGCTATAGGATTCGTCTATAAAATACATACATACGTATAATATAAGTAAATTACATAGCATACATAGTAAAATACAAACAGTCGTTAAAATCACATTAAAACAAAGTACACACTGAGAAATCGTTATTATTACACACATATGTAATATATATACACATTATATACCCGCATACAATACACAAGATATAAATAAACGTATATGAACACAAAAAAAAACAGAACTTTTATAATCACTTGCATCCTAAGAATTCATCTACAGAGTATGCATTAATTTGAAGAAGATACTTTTTAACTTGACTTTTGAAGTTAGGAAGAGTTGGTGAATTTTTATATATGTCTGATAAATGATTATATAATTTCAGCCCAAGGACATCATGAGCCCTCGAGGTAATATTAAGGTGGCTATAAGGAACATAAAATTTATTTTTGTTTCGAGTGTCATGGGTATGATAAAAACTATTTTTTGTAAATTTTTGTCTATTCGCATGAATGTAAATCAAAATATGAAATATATATAAACTTGGAACAGTTAGAATGCCATATTTTTTTAAAAAAAATATGGCATTCTAACCAGGTGATTTGATTTATATTAGCTTAAAATACCTTTCTAAAACAGTAAAAATGTTACAAAAGCTAATAATAAGGAATATATGGGTAGATATTGAGGGTGTAATTCAACGCAGGTTGGGGCTTTTGTCCACTGAGTAGTTAGTTTCACACAATATTATTACCTAAAAATATATAAAAACCAGCGATACATCTAATTATGCGTTTTTGAGTAATAAATACATTTTGTGATTTTGATGATTTTCCCCATAAGATAATGCCATATGCTAATTTAGATTGAATTAGCTGTGTAGATAGCATAGTATATAGATCACTCAAAATGTCATGAAGGTTACGTGACTCGTGATATATCAGATTACCAAAAGTGACACATTTTGAATGAGTCATTGAAAACATATTGACAGAGAAAGTTGTTTTCGTTTTCCCATAATGAACTAAGTAGTTAAGCATAATTAGATAATTTCATGGTAATCAAGAGTACGTGGAAATTTTTTAACAATTACCCTAATTATACCTTCTATGCCTGATAGTCGTAATTAATAAAGTAGCTAAATGTAGGAATTTAGATGTTCGTATTAGGTATATTAGATATATGTAGTATTATTAGGTAGTTTTAAGCATAAAAATTACAGTGACTTTTTTGAGTTTTTATAGTAAAAAACAGTTGAACAAATAATAAATACTATCTTTCCACGGTAGGGAGTAGAAATCAGTTTCTATGACATCAAAATTAAAACAGAAGTGGTCGATTATTCCCAAGGGAGTATAATGCTCTCAAGGGAGTTTACATTATGGAGAACGTTTTTCATGCAAAAAAAAAAGATAACATTGAAATTATTTATTGACATTTAAATTAAATGTTACATTTGTACAATTTTCAAAATTAATATTAGAAGGAATATTACTTTCGCTTACATTTACAGTTTTTATGATTGCGCTAGTAGTGGTACCTACTAAAACCTGATTAGCAATTTTGGTCTTATTTTCAATGGAGTTCTCGACATAACCCTCAGCGGCTGTCGTTGATTTCTAACCAGCATGACGCTTTATTGTCGTGATATCCACACCAGTATCTGCCAGTAATGTCGCTGAAGATCTTCGTAAGCAGTGACCAGTAAAACATGCAGCATCAGGTAATTTTAAATACGAAGCTACTACACTCGGAATTTTTCCCATGGTATTCTTGCCATCTGGCTGCGAACTACATTTTCCTGCTTTGTACTACAAAAAAAAGGCGCTTATGCTTGACGTGGGGAGGACGAAGAGACAGGTATTTTCGAAACAATTCAAGCATATTTCCCACACCGGTAACCAGAAAGGTTCATGGAATCTTTGTCATAGTGTTTGGAATTTTTACAATCAAGGAAGAACCTACATCCTCAATATCATCTACAGTTAAATTGACTAGTTTATTAGTTCGACAAGCTCCGGCAATCCCCAGAATTAATCCAACCTATAAAAAATCAAAATACTTAATAATTAAAATACCTAACAACAAAAGTAATCTTACCTTAATCATTAAGAATTCTTTGTCATCTGCACTTGATAGAAAACGGTCGATTTCACCCTTTGCCAATATTTTCGATTTTTTCGCTTGATATCCGTCACCGGTTCTTTTCAAAAATGCGATCAGATTGGGGAATTTGCTTATATCTATGTTGTCGTAGATTATCAAGCATGACTTAACCATAGAATATTGCGCCCATAATGAGGAAGACTTGTAATTCTTTGCATTTTCACTGAAGTATGCTAACAAAACATTCTCGCTGTATACTTGAACATTTTTCTCGGCGCACCACTTTTTGAACCGATTGTAGGCTATATCGTATAAAGATCTTGACTTCGTAGGCAGCAAATTGCTTATTGCAATATTTGCAGCCTCCACAATCTCTTCCGACTCACAATTATTCATTGTGCACTAAACAAACTTTAAACTAAACCAAACTAGCACCTTAATTTGACAATTCTTTTTGTTTGTTGTTTGTTTATTTTGTAGTTATGACAATAACTCAACGACTACTAAATAAATGCTCAAATCCGAATACAATAATTCTGGTGCTACTTACTTCATAATGACAAAATATGTGTTTTTAAGGTAATGAGACCGTGGAAAAAATAATATATACCATTCGGGAGAGATGCTATTTTGTCTTCGGTGCATTGTAACCCTCGGGCTTCAAATTGCATCTGTGCCAAAATAACGCATTTCTCTTCCTTATAGTATAATGTACTATTATCTACTTCTATTAATTTATATATTAATTATTCAACTACTTTTGAGCAATTAATAGTATCAATAAACAAATAGCGTGAGTTTTTATAGTGAGTTATTATAACTCACGCTGGGCTTCTACAATGATAATTCGGTAAGTAAATAGTGTACGCAGTAAATTCTTGGAAATTTTTAAGCCGATAAATACGTTCCATGGGTGAAAAATGGAAAGAATTTTTAACAAGTGGAAAGGAATGAATAATTAAAAGATTTTAAAATTATTAAATTGCCAACGCCTCTCAGTAGGCAGAACTGTCAATTATTATCATTGAGGGGACTAATGTCATTTGATATTTTAACAAAATAATTTTGACGTTTTCAAATCAATGTTCTTTCTCGGTACTTGTATCTTAGTATTTATTGTGATAGTCGTAGATAAAGTATAGTATTCAACTTGCGGTAATAGTCATAACTCACTTGATGAATTACAGCACTCGCCTGCGGCTCGTGCTGCAAACTAAATTAATATACTATTTCGATAACACTCTTACATAAACTAGAGACTAGAGTAGCCCAGCGATCTAAAGGTTCAAACTACTAGACTTCAATATTTTTTTTATTGGAAACTAAAAGGATTTTGCAAACATTTTTTTTTTACATTATTGACTCCATTTTTCATGATGAATCCATTCCCAAATTATTTTAGATAAGTTCTGAATCACTTTATATAGAATATTTGAATTTTTATTACTATAACCAGTGCTCGTACATTTTTGGGCTTAAAGAGCCACGCTAGATGAAAGCGTACAAATTTGAACAGTTCGCGTTCCGTTGAACAGCATTATAACTGTATGACTTTCCGTACATCTTCCATCTTTGTCTGCCTCATATTTCTCATCGCCTGATTGCATTTGAACGTAAGCGGTTACTCAGAACTTTCTTAGTTTTCAAATTTATTAGAAACAAGTTATTATCAATTATTTTCAGAAACACAGTGTATATAAATTAATAAAATAATTCTAGGATGCCCATTTATTTTGTTCTATTTACGTTTTAAACCCTACTTTATTTGTATCAAAAAATATGATTTAATTTAATTTTTTTGTAAGAAAACTGGTGCAAACCTCATCGAAATCCGTTGAGTCATGTTGAGACTAGTTTCAAGATATCTAAAGAGGCTCTTAAAGAAAAATAAATATAGGCCTGATAATTTACAACACTGATTTAGAAAACCCCTTATATAAGATGTGGAGCATTTTTGATTAACTTAGTGTAGTCTAGAGCGCAATTTATACTTTTTAAAACCATGTTATTAAAAGTTTCCCGAAAGTCGCCCTCTCCTATAAATATCAGGCAGAGGGTGAATCTGCGCTTATATCCTAATTATTATGCACCCCGACAGTAAACCTCTTAATATGCACGCAATTAGGTAAAGCAGAAGGTAAATATTCCTTTTGCCGTGCCACACTTTAGTAGTAGAACTTCTTATGTTACTGCGAACCGCATCACGTCGGAGAAATGGAAAACGGCTCAGTTCAACCCAGTAATTTGTTGACACAGTGTAATTTCTCAAATGGCGCGTATGTGTAGCGCCGAAACATTTACTATAGAGAACGCACATGCCTGGAGACATTTTCGCCCACGGTTCTGGGAAAATTACAGAAACTGCGACTGAATTCATGAGGCATTTGGCAAAATATTCAAGCTTTCATCTTTGTAACTAAAACAGCTACTACACGGGCAGAAAAGATTTAGAATTTACCACTGAACTCCCCTCTAATAGGGTAAAGTTGCCTATATTGAAGTACTTTTAGTTTTACGTATATACATATATTTGTTTACTAACTATAACTATTACAAAACATGCATTCGAGTCATTAGACGTTTTATTATCATATATATGAAACTTAACAATATCAGAAGATAAGAACATGGAGAAAAAATATATATTCTAAAATGTTGAAAAAGTTCAATTTAAAAAACCGGTGTCCGAAATTGAACCCCCGGATTCCTAATTTAAACCACCCCACTATAACGTTTTCTGTTTACTATCTAATTCATTTTGCCGTCAGAGCAGTAGAATTTTTTTACTCCAGGTCCGACTGCTACACCTTTGCAAAGCACTCAGGATTTACATTTTTGACATTGAATCATGTCTATTATTGTATCTTCGTGACATTCTGCGCAAAACCAACTTTTTGCGGTTTCACAAGTTATTTTTGCAATTTAGCTGATTTAACTAAAATGTTCAATTTTTGAATTTTTCTTATCTTTAGTCGAGCAATTCATCTCTCTTAGAATTGATTCCTCTAAATCATCCTTATAAGGAGTGCTGGTTGTAACTAAAGCTTTTTGACTACCTTTCCACTTATTTCGTTGGATTAGTCCAGGTTGTGGTAGGGGTAAAATTTCCTTCAAACCAACAGATAATGTGCAACATGGAGTCTCATTAGCTGAAGCCCTGTTTAGTTTGGCTGAGGGAGGTGCGTTCTTATTATGGTTGACTTGTCCTCTAAACGTTTTAAACTACTAACATTGGCAAAGAAGAAGTATGGCAACAACAAAGCTTGGTCATATGGGGGTAATATTTATATTTGGAACCCAAAGGATAATAGTAAAATTAAGATTCTAAATAAAGACCAATTATAATGAACTGTACATTTAAATTATCTGCCGTGAATTTCTATAGTCATCTGTCCGCACCTTTATTGACATGATAAGTTATTTCTTTTGCTATCTGTTAATAGTAAAAATTATATTCTTTTTCTAGTTTAACTTGACTATTTGGTTTCTATTTAATGGTTGAATACATGCCGCACTATTTTTTTTTACTATATGGGTTTCCCACGTAAATAATACATTTGTGTTTTCACATATTTTAATTTAGTAGTAAAATAATATTTATCTTTGCATTACTATTTTTATTTGCAGGGACATATATTAGTTCTAAGGGAGGGTCGAATTTTAGATTATATATATTTTTTTCTTTAGTTGTTTATTTATGCTGCATCATATTGTGAGCCTTTCTTTTTGTTTTATATGGGGAGGGTTTATAAGCTTAAGCTTTCTGATATTGAGATGCATATATTTATGAATAACAATGACATGGTATTCAATTTTTGTCACTTTAATATTTGCTCTTTAGGATCTAAGTTGAATGTATTTTCTGATTTTGTGGCGGCCGAGCAGTTTGATGTTATAGGTCTGTCTGAGACTTGGCTGAACGACTATGTGTCTAGTGCTGCCCTGCAGCTACCTGGCTACAATCTGGTTAGGTGTGATCGCGCAAGTAGAGGAGGAGGCGTGGCTTTGTATATCAGGGACATTTTTAAATTTAAAATTATAGAAATACCTGGTGGTTCTAGTGCCTTGGAGCAAATCTGGATTGGTATTAAAATGCAGGGTAAAGATGTGTGCTTTGGATCTTTGTATAGACCTCCCAAGGAGAATTTAAATGCGTGTATAGATGACCTTGAAGATTGTCTTACTACACTGATTCCAAGTTTTGACTTTGTGTTCTTTGGTAGTGATTTTAATGTTGATTTGCTATCGAATAATGGTGGTCGCTTGCTTTTAAATAAATTTTTTAATAAATACAACCTCTTCCAAATGATTAAAAATCCGACACGGATTACTCCAAATTCTCAAACATTGTTAGATATTTTGGTTAAATGAGCTTTTTGATAGACATGCACCTTATAAGTCTGTTCGAATCACTAAGCCTCCGGCGCCATGGATTACAAATAATATAAAGCTTATGATGCGCTTGCGTAATAAGGCATTGGCTAAATATAAGCGTTTGAAAACGGAAATATTGTGGTATGAATATAAACACTGGAGGAATTTTGTTACTATGTCTGTTCGAAATGAAAAGAGAGCTTATTTGAGTTATCAGTTTAGGAAAAATCCCAAAAGTTTCTGGCGTACTTTAAAATGGCTCAATATTAATTCTTCAGTCGTTAGTAATCCGGAACAGGTCGGTACTGCTAATGAGTTTCATGATTATTTTGTCGGTAGTGTTCCAGCAGTTGATATTGATTTTGTTAATAATGCTGATTTGAATCACTATAATAATACGACATTTTCGAATATGGATAATCGGTTTACATTTAGTAATGTTGATCAGGAGCAGGTTGAAAAATTAATTGGTGATATTAAATCTATGTCTAAAGGAGTGGATGGGTTAGATATAAAAATGATTTTGCTTCTCATTCCTCATATTTCCCCTCATATTACCTTCATTTTGAATAGTTGTATTACACATAAGATATTTTCGTCCCATTGTAAAAAGGCCAATGTTATTCCTGTTGCGAAAGTAAATAACCCTACGCAGCTCTCGCATTTTAGGCCAGTCAGTATTTTATCTGTGCTCTCTAAAATTATGGAAAAAATTATGTATGAACAACTTAAAAACTATTTTGACAAATATAACATAATTCCTACAACTGAGTCCGGGTTTCGGAGTCGCCATAGTACGTCAACAGCTCTGTTATATGTTAGTGATGACATTCTGCAGGCATGTGATAGAGGGAAGAACACGTGTCTCATACTGCTTGACTATAGTAAGGCTTTTGATACTCTTGACCATAGAATATTGTTAGCTAAGTTGAAATACTATGGTATTAGTTCGTCTGCCTTGGACTTCATGAATAATTACTTAATAGATAGACAACAAAGAGTAGTTGCTTTTAATGATGCATCAAACTTTAATACTCTAGTTAGAGGTGTTCCTCAGGGGAGTGTTTTGAGCCCCTTATTATTTACGCTTTATACTGCAGATTTCAGTAGTCGCTTAAATTTTTGTAATGCTCATCAATATGCCGATGATATGCAAATTTATTATTCCTTTGAGTTGTATGATATTGAGCTGGCCGCGATTTCTATTAATAGCAACTTAAATGTTATTCATGAAATTTCAATTTCCCATGGTCTTAAATTGAATGAGTCAAAAACTCAAGTATTTTTCTTTGGCAAATTTAAAGACTATATTAGCAATAATGCTCTTTTACAAATTAGGATTAATAATGTATCTTTAAGCTTTAAGCTTTAGAATTATTTTTTGATAGTGATATGCGTTTCAGAGCCCATGTGTCTAATCTTTTGCAAAAATGTTATGGTAAACTTCGTACACTCTTTATGTTTAAGGAATTTCTTTCTAATCGCATAAAGTTAAAACTTTGTGATTCTTTGATCCTGTCGGCAATTGCGTACTGTGATGTTGTATATTGGCCAGCTTTATTATCTGAGAACAAGGGTAGCCTTCAAAAGTTACAAAATAACTGCATTAGATTCTGTTATGGACTTAGAAAGTATGACCACGTTTCTTCCTTCTATAATCAGGCGGGATGGTTTAAGTTACAGGAGAGGTTCTTTATACATTTGTGTATACTAGTTTTCAAAATTGATAAGTTTCATGAACCTGTGTATCTTTTTAATAAGCTTATTAAGAGGTCTGATGTACATGCAAGATCATTGCGGCACGTGGGTCTGTATGGTGTTCCAAGGCACAGAACTGCTCAATTTTCTAGGTCTTTTAGCTATAATGCCCCGAGAGTTTTTAATAATTTGTCGCCTGGTGTCAAAGCTTGCTCGTCCTTATCTGGTTTTAAGCAATGTTTAAAAGAATTTTATAGAAGTAGTCTATGTAATTAGGAGCTGTAATAACTCAGATGCCATGTTTGGTTGTCATTAATTACTCGTATATCCATGTGTCTATTATTTGCCTTAGTTAATTACTTAATTGTTTTGTATTTTTTAGCTTGTTTGGATGTATTCTGATACATACGCTTATTTAGGATATCCTAAATATAATTTTTGTATTTGCTGTTAGCTCTTATTCACTAGTTGTTTTTTCAAGTGGTTAGATGAGTAGCTATGCTAGATCTCGCCACTTTAGTGCCTTCTATTATTTTCTGTAATTTCTTACTGGAGCAATAAAGACATATTACTATTATTATTACTATTATTATTTGCTAATGTCATCGTCGTCACCATCGGTAGTCTTTTCGATTGACATGTTAGTATCAGAATTGGTAACTGGACTGCCCGATGAGACTAAAACTTCACAGCAACAAAATCACAATCACAACCCTAAATTCGCTTACAGCATTGGCTACAGTGGTAGCACGACCGTATGCTTCTCCGAATATCCCAGCTACTTGATATTGCGTAAAGTGGCCTACGCACGGGGCAATCTGCAGGTCCAATTTGCAGGGACCCTGCAGATTACCTTGTGTCGAGGCGAATCGTCACAATTATTTTACGACTATCCGATATCGGGAAGTTGTCTCTAACCATACCATCGCCCTGCTCCCTTTCCTTACCCCTTGATTGGAACAACAATAGGTTGATTATAAATTCATATGGCTCGCGAAGCAAATAAACACAACGCTATATGTTGTTACCAAAATCAAGATTACTGAACTATTTCTAACCAAAATATTAGAGAAAGAAAAGGAAGTATGGACGGAAATGATTAAGATATATCGTTCTCCTTTAACTTTCTCATGACATTCATGTGGCAAAGTTTCTTTATTTCCAGCAACCATTTTTTAGTCCAGCATTTTCTTTTTCTTTTTACACTATTTTTTGAGATTGATGTCACCGACAAAGCTAGTAAAACTATATTAATTTTTTGTGATTTCGATGGAGCCATGGTAGAACGTATTTACTTTTACAATTCAAATTCCCATGCTATACTGACCGATTGGACCGTGTGGAGAGTCATACCCAATTTCCCCCACTCTAACATCCTTCAGACTGGTCCATGCAGATTGCCCCCTATGTAGGACGTTTTATACAGCGACCAACATTGGTTCGTAACCACTTCTCTACGGCTTGCCCATAGTATGTTTCCAGAGGTTTGAAAATGGACACATCCAATGGCTGTAAAGCGATGTGTTGTGTGCCCCGGTACTTGCAAAATAACAATCCCGTGTTCCATGACCAATAGCAGAGACTCAAGATTTTTACTATGGTTGGTGTGCCCATCCAGTAATAACAACACCTTATTTTCTTTAGTTGGATGCACATAGTTAATGAAGTGTTTCAACCACTTTACGAACAATTCTGAATTCATATATCCAGTATCTGAAATTTCTGTGACACTGCCAGGTGGTGCTCCTATACTGAGTTCCGGCACTTGCCTCTTCCTTCTGAAGATAAGCATCGGCGATACATAATGCCCAGCAGCACTAACACAGCATACTACCGTTGTGTTAATACTAAATTCATCACATGTACTGGCTCCAACCTGGTGTCTTCCTTTCTGGGAAACAACTTTCTGGCATTGTTTTTTTTTGGATCGTCGAAAATCCCGATTCGTCTAAATTGTGTATTCTGGTAGCAGTAAATTTATGTTTACACACAAGCGTTCCAGGATATCAAAAAATTCTGTTACACGTTCTCTATTAAAACTCTTGCCACTGTTAACTGACGTTGACTCTGGTTGTCGTAGGAAAAGGTTCGTGTTTCTGCCATAAATTGGTAATAGCACTTTTTGCCAGCCATCTTTTTCTCCAAATTGAAACGATAAAGGACATCGTTTTTCTCAGCTACACTGAAGGCTAATTTTCGAACGTCATTTATATTTAGTCCAGACTATTAGAAAATTTCAAAATGTGTTACACTCGTAATTTTTCCTAATTGCTTGAAAATGTCGGAGCTCTTCCCAACGATTTGATAGAGTCGCTGGCAATTACGTTGTCAAAGTAAGCTCACCATTAGCTTTTGAATGTCGTTTTTTTAATTTTTAGGGGTGGAATGGATATTTTTACAGTCATTTATCACTTTTTATATTGACATACTGTCTGTTCAAATAATTTTCAAGCATTTTTTTCATTTTACACGAATTTTATAACAATAATTAATGATTATCCATTTAAAGCTATTTAAGGGTAGTTTATATAGGTTTAGGGGTAGTAGCGACATTTCCCCAGCTATCTGACGTATTTCTGGGCCATTTTTAATGTTAATTAACAATAATCAATTGATTTTTTTTATGATTTATGCGTTCTCCCGGATAAGCCAAAAATCGGCTATTTTTAACATTGTCCTTTCTATACGCTCGTTAACTATAGGAGATAGAAAAAAATTACCCATCGTCTTTAGTTTTCGAGTAACAAACAAAATTACAAATTTTCCACTTTTCGATACAGATTTGTATCTTAACTGTTTGTAAAGTTTGAAATAAATAATTAATATGTTCTTCATACACTTTATTGAATAAAGTCCAGTGGCGTGCATAATCATTTTGTAGCTATATTAATTTTTTAGTTATAATAATCTAAAGTTGCGCTTTTTTAAATTCGTTAAGTCGTTCCAAATTGTTAAAATTACATTTTCAGTCTTTTCAGATCTATCAGGATTACCCACTAACAACAAAACACACACTCTGTATAAGGTTAAATAAAATATTTATTTATTCGAAGAAATACTAATATATAATAGAACATTTCCAATGCAACCGCGGCAGTCTTAGGAAAATATTTGTACCAAACAAATCTCTTTATTTAATTATTATAAAACATTCAAAACTGAAAAAATATTCACTAAAAACTGAAGAAAACACAAAATCAAAACGTAAACACATAGGGCTTCAATTTTGACAACAAATTAGTTTAGTTTAGTTCTGCGTTTGCCGCAATTGTGTTGCTGGTTGCAGTACTCTCTGAATGTCAAACATGTGAAATAAATAACCTCGCGGCGGACGGGTCTCCACAGATGTCGATAAATAGAGCTTTAATATAGTTTCGAACACAATTTTTTTCGCTTTATAAATATCTAGGTTTGGAAATCTTTAAAGGGTGATTTCGTTAATTCATATTTTTCTTTATCCCCTTTTAAAATATGTGTACCTAGTCAGAGTTAAGGCTGTATTCAGAAATATTGTAATAATTAATGTGTATTTATTGTACAAAATACAATATGACATATGACAATCTTCCTGTGAATACTCATAAGTGCCAGATCATTTAAACGATTTTAGCCATAAGTAGTGTTAAAAATGGGTGCTGTAATCTTCCTTGCGAAGAGCAACCTAATTTCTGGAGGTATTTGAACACCCTAAACACCCTGTCCCCTGACTACAGTCCTGCTCTACGGCTAGTATTGAATTACACCTGAATAGAAAATCTGTCTCAAATCGAGATCCCTAAACAGAGGAGGTTGCTTAGAAACTTTCGTCCAATAGCACTGCAGTATTTTTGAGACAAGATGACGTCATTAGTATTTAATTTGATTTTCGCCATCCAACTCAGTGTTAGCTATATTTGAATTTTCAATCGTTTTAATAATTTCTGTGTGGATATATGTTGCTAAACAGTACTGTTACAATATTATTAATAGTTAACAGTTTAGAACATATATAAAAGAGTCAAACAGACAATTTATTCTGTAGCTTATAATTAAGTAGTAGCCTTGAGTATATATGTTACACACAATACTCGAATTCGGACAATGTCCGAAAAAAGTATGCAAAACTAGTTCTGAGCCCAGAAAAATTTCCATACCCGAAATTTTACGTTTAAACGCCTTCTGACTACTGTAAAATAGCAGAACTAGTTCTGGGCATTATAAATGGTTCAAAATTAGTTTTGTGCATTTTTAAATGACCAAATCTAGTTTCCTTCATTTTCTGAAGGTTACGATATACATAATACTCGAAAAAGTATGCAAAACTAGTTTTGAGTTCAGAAAATATAATGACAAAAATGGCATAACCCTACTTTTAATTAATGTAACTATCATAAAATGAATAGAACTAATTATGGTCATTTCAAAATGCACAAAACTAGTTTTGAACAATTTATAATGCCCAGAACTAGTTCTCTGTATTTTGTAATATGCAGAAACCGTTTAAATGTATAATTTCGGGTATGGGAATCTTTTGGAGGTCAGAACTAATTTTGCATATTTTTTTCAGACATTGTCCAAATTCCAGTATTGTGTGTAACATATACACCAAGAGAGTCAGTTCTTAATAAAGACCTAAATAGTTATCATAATTCCTGTTAGATGTCGTACTGTGTAACAGCATTTATTCAAACGAAGGAAATTAATCGCTACTATTTTAATCTGAAAAAAACTGCGAAGACGTTTCGATGGCGTGGCCGCGTGACCCTTTTTCATTTACCTGCCTAAATAATAAGATTGTGGCAATATATTTATATTCAAACCACAGATCATAAAGTTTGAAACATAAGCAGTTTATTTCATTGCATTAGAGAAGTAAGAATATGAACTGTTAATTAATTTAAAAAAAAAACTGAAAAATAAGATTGTAAAAAAGAGTTTTCAGCGATATGCCAAAATTTACAGTTTCTATTTTATTTCCTTTAAACACATTAAGATAATTCAAATGAATTCGATATACCTACTTCTATAAAGAGACATATAGAACTACAGATTATCGTGTGAGTTTCTCTTACTGCATAAGATGCATTATTATTTTGCGAAAAATCAAAATGTTTTGTCAACAAAAAATAAGAGAAAAATTCATCATTAGACATTGTTAGTGCGGCGCCCTTTATTGGCAAAACAGATCTAATACTTAAATTATTTTTATTTTTCTTAAAAAATGTTACCCTACCAAATTTGGTGACATTCAGTTGAGCGATACTTGCGCTATTACAAAAAAAGAAAACACAAATAAAAATATTTTAACTTTGACACCTTGTATCTTTTTCCACAGCAATATTTTACTAAGATGTATTTAGCTATATCTTCATATTTACTTCCAATGACACGTATTTAATGACTTCTTCACTTGAATTTACCAAAGCTGGAGGAGTATGAAAAAAGTGTTATCTGGCGGTTAATATATTTTTAGCTTTGACATTCATTGATACGTGAAAGTGAATATGAACTGAATAACTGCACTTCTGTAATTTGTTTGTTTTCTGTAAATATAAGAATATTTTTATTATTAAATCATGTGATGGAATTACTATAATTACTTATCAGAATTCAAAATCTATCATTATGGTCGATTTTCGCCTTGCGGAAAAATTTTATTCCTGGAATGTTTCATCTAGCTTTATTACATTTTAAAAATTAACATTTATTTCCTCCCTGTTTCTTCATGACTAAACAGTAATCTTATTAAATGTCATTAAAGTTATGAATTTTAAGTATATACAAGCTTTTGAAATAATAATGACAGTCTCTCAAAACAGTTTTTGAACTTCCGAAAGTTCTGAGTAAAAATTTCATTAAATATATGTTGGTAGTAGTGAAACAACTAATTAATAATGTTAAAAGTTGAAAGTAGATTTCATTACAAATACGTCAGCAGTTCAAAAGAAATAGCAAAATTCAATATAAAGAGTGTTATTATTATTGCAAATAATTGTACATAACATAATATGTATGAACCAATCATCTTCGATGGGAGGAGCTTTCAAAATTATATATTCAAATTCATGTCATTTTAGTACCTAATATTGCGCCATCTATTAGCAAATAGTCCAAGCGTAAAAGTTCTTTTTGAGTTCGTTTCCCATTACGCGAGAGTTGGTTTCCCATTCAGGCCAACAAGGTCTCCCATTAGATTGACTCGTCTTAGTGTATATAGTCAAGGGTAGTAGCCAAGAGTTTTCGATGCTACAAAATAAAAAACAAGATTTCGATTCAGATGCGTTTGCTTTACAAATCATAACATTATGACAGCAAGTGTTGAGCAAGTTATTCTTATTAGGAAAGCACCATGTAGGTATGAGAAGCAATATATTTTATAGGTACCTCCAAAAATTTCAGGTTAATCGACATATATACCAATATGTATATCTGAAATATGATACATAACTAAGCAGCTATAGTAAAATACCATATATTTTTACACGCTAAGTGATAAAACCATCAAAATTCTTAATCTTAAAAATTTTAGTAGCACGCCTCTGCCAATTCAATTTTTATTTAGATCGAAATATTGATGATGTAAAAAAACTCCCTCATAACAAATTTATACATCTATATTATGCTCGGTTTTGAAAATTAAAGGTTGGAGACTTTTGGAAACGTACTTAAATAAAAACTTACCCCATAGTACTTCCGTAGATTTCATCTGTACTTATATCAGATCACAAATTGAGAATTATTATTTATTTGGTTAATCAATGTTACATAAAAGTGCAATATGAAAATAGGTATACTAATTGTCAGGAACAAATAGTAACTACAAGTGGTACAACGCAGTCTCAGTTACTGTTCAGTTAATTGTAGGTAGCAATTATTTATCTGTACGATTTTATGTCTACATGTATCTTATTTCATTCAATAATTTAAAATTGCATTGGTAAATGGAATTTCTGATTACCATACTTGTTTTCGACTCAGGAAGTCACCTATTAAGTATCTTTTTATTATTTTTGCATGCTGCATTGGAGAGTCTGCGTACTAGTACTTGATGAAACAGTCTTCACAAAGCAGATTCACAATATAAACTTCATATTATCGCAAAAATAGCTAAAATGATTGATCTAATGTAATAGCTGCCAGCACAACATGTCACAAATTTATTATAATTCTTTAAAGCTACGTTTATTTTTCTTCTACAACAAATATCTTTAAAAAATTCTTTCTGACAAAAATTACTGTTAATTATTTAGCTATCTAGCAGCAGTTTATAGGGAAGCTCCTCTGTTTAGGAATATTGGTAACAAATAACCATGACCAGTTGCCAGCGGCGCCACCAGCCATATGCCGGTTTCGAGCTTGCCAGCTCTCATCAGTATGCCATAGGTCCTGGCTGTTCATGTCTGTCATAACTAACAGAAGGGAACATAAGTTCGAGAAAATCCCACCAGTGGTTGAGAAAAAGAAGACGTCGTGTACTTTTGTATGAAGAATGCAAAAATCTCTGCGGATATGGTAGGGTGGAAATACGCAGACTTGGATAAATGTGGGAAACTGATAGCGGCTGACGTTTAACCATACCCCTAATTAATGAGATTTTCCAGTTTTCCCTCATTCCTACACTTAATGGTGGTTAGGGCCTCTCAACGTAAGTCGTTTGACTGAATGATAACTGATTATTACCTATTCCGCGTCCATACAGTACTCAACATACCTCAGGAATGAATAGATCAATTTTTTACTAGCCTTAACTCTTAGTGGACTTTTTGGGTTAAGACGGATCTTCCACTTATTTCCTTGGCTTATCACATGCTCTTTTGCGAGCGTTTAGAGCTTAATATTTAGTTACATATTATGTTATTTATAATCATTTACTTGTAAAACTCCCTCTAAATGTTACGATACGAAATAACCCTTGTTTTGTTTTAGGTATCTAACTATAAGTATATATCAGTTCACTGGTGATCTATCAAAAATTTAATATATGATTGGAATAGATATTCTAAATTTCATAAAGGCATGCCATCTAAAAAGTAAATATTTCTTTAACAAAATAATTCTTAGACTAGATGATTTTCTTTGATTGATGATTGACTTTGTTTAAAATTTTATTCCTAACAAAAATATATCAGATTATTTTTATGACACGAATAATTTTTTTTTACTGCTTTAGAAAGGTATTTTAAGCTAATATAAATCGAATCTCCTACAATTCCTATCAATGAAGTCATATGTATGTTCTCTGATACCAAACATCTAGGTATGCTAATGAACAATTCCACAGACAAAGCTCTATTCAATAATTATCTAAAGAAAATAATCTAATTTACTCACTCTATAAAAATCTAACTTCACTTTTTTGGAACACGACAAATTCAACCACAATAGATGGGATCTGACCTATTTCTGCATTTTTAGGATTGCTTCTTCAGGTGGTCTCCTTTAAGTTGAATCAAATATCTAACTATAAAAATTATTATAAAAATTAAAATTATTTGAAGTTAAATATCGACAATGACAAAAAGTGACATCCTGTCAATGAATTAAATATGACAATACCTACTTGAAAAATGTTCTCCTTTTATGTAAAAGTTTTTATATATTTTTAGGTATTAATAATATTGTGTGAAACTAACTACTCAGTGGACAAAATCTCATCTATTGTGGTTGAATTTGTCGTGTTCCCACTGCCAAAAAAGTGAAGTTAGATTTTTATAGAGTGAGTAAATTAGATTATTTTCTTTAGATAATTATTGAATAGAGCTTTGTCTGTGGAATTGTTCATTAGCATACCTAGATGTTTGGTATCAGAGAACATACATATGACTTCATTGATAGGAATTGTAGGAGATTCGATTTATATTAGCTTAAAATACCTTTCTAAAACAGTAAAAAAATGTTACAAAAGCTAATAATAAGGAATATATGGGTAGATATTGTGGGTGTAATTCAACGCAGGTTGGGGCTTTTGTCCACTGAGTAGTTAGTTTCACACAATATTATTAATACCTAAAAATATATAAAAACGAATAATTTTATTTTGAGATTTTTTTCAATTTATTCAAATAAGTGTTAAGTTTATTGTAAACCAACAACCAATCATAACATTAAAATGAAATTTTTCACTTTCTGAAAGTAAAATATAATTTAAGATTTTTTTTTGTTTATTTAGATATTGAAACGCAAATGAAAAATATTTAAAAGTTTCCAGTGAATTATTCAGTAAGTTATTTAATTTTTATAATTTCAGATAATATCAGTATCTAACATAACAATTATCAACCAATTTTACTATAGGTGTTCGCAATATAAGTGCCGATACTAAAAGAGCTTGTATATCTGATCAAAAGCAACAAAGAAGCTCATGTGAATAGTTTTTCCACAAATACATTTTAAGAATAAAAATATAACTGAAATCAAATGCAAAACTGTCTTGCTAAATTACAAACTAAGGTACAACGACGGTTGAGTAAAAGCTTATGTAACATAATTTGTATTTTTTTATCAATATTAATGAAGTAAACAACAGAAGTTTTTCAAAAAGTTCTTAAAACTGTAATGTACTGAAACGTACGACAATATTGCAATCCATCAAGAGCTGCTTTTTGTCATAATTCTATCACCGTTGATCAGAGGGAAATTTATTAAATAATTTGCAAAATCAACTCTTAATAACAAAACGAGAACTATTTGTCAGTTCCTAGTACGTATTTTCTATTTTTCAAATACTTATAATATTATATTTATATATTTTTCAAATACTTATGCATCTGTGGTGTATTATCCTTTTCTACGTCACGTTGATGCCATACGATTACAGAGATTGCAAAATAGCTGTATCAGATTGATTTGTGGAATTAGGAAGTATGATTCTATATCACCAGGTCTGAGAGAAGTTGGATGGCTGAATGTCAACAAAAGAATTCATTACTTTGCTTGCTCTTTTTATCATAATGTTATATTGAATAAGTCACCTCCTTACTTGTACAATAAAATTCCTTATAGAACTGATGTCCATAACTTAAATATCAGACATAGAACTACTATAACTATTCCGAAACATACTACTTCTAAATTTCGTTCTGGATTTTCTTATCGTATAGCCTCCATTTATAATGATATTCCCAATAATCTTAAACATCTACCTAGTTCCAAATTTAAAAAACATATTAAAGCACTGCTTCTTGATGACAATATATAGATTTATTTTCTCATACTGATTGACATAATTTATGTTATGTTGTATTCTAATTTATTGGTTACTGTTGAACCACTCTAATAATTTATTCTTCTCCGTTCTTGGGTTGAGTGGAAGAGCAGAGGTTTCCACTTGTGGAAAACAGCTAAACTCTGCCCATTATAATAATATCTTTATGCATTATGAATTTTAATTTGTATTAATTAATATTATTATGATAAAAACATTATTATTATTGTTATAAATATTCTTATTGCAACAAATAGTATCCACTATAGTCGGAAACTAGGCTTACTGATGTTGATGGCACAATATCGCATCCTAAAGTAGAGTTAAATAATACTAGGATCGGTTTCAGAAAGTTCACATTTAAAGTAATGTAGCTGTCACCTTTAAAACCGGGTAATTTTTTGTTTTCCCGAGCATTATTCGCTCGATATAAATGTAGAGAGCTGAGTGGATATATCTCTAAATGAAAAAGCGTTTTATTTGCAGCAATGCTTTCTTGTTCTCCTCTTCTATTTATAAATTTTCAATGTTCCAAAGCTCCCGAAGCAAAATGTGTGTTGCTGTAGGAAACAGCATCTCCGCTCAGGATGATACATGAGGCTGTATCGTCTTTGGAAAATTAAACTCATTAATTTGGTGCTGCCACTTCTACCCATTTTTAAAGTAACTTTGTCAATAATTTCAGCCAGTTTTAAAACAATCCCACCTAAACAAAATAATCAGTTTTGTATTGCTTTAAACGGTAACTATGTTAGGGACAAAAAATAAGCCATAAACTGAGGGGCTGATAGAACATCAATTCAGTCTATTTTATGTTATTTCAATCATTCATATTTTATATGTGATGCGATACAGTTGATATGATTTTTTAATAAAACATTGGGCATATCTTTTTGGAAAACAATAAGCTTATCTGTCCAGGAAGATAATTTGATTTTGTTTATTTATATCTAACTATATTTGTAATTTGCTATAAATAATAAAATCACTGATTATTTAATCGACGTTGAAGCATTTGAAACTCAACAAGAAACATAACATCAGCAATACTCAATACAGAAAGCGTTCGATTTTGTAACTTTAACGGATTTAATGCCGTTAGGGTTGCCGTACGAATCTGAAACAATAATGCTTTTGTGAGAGTTAAAGGAGCAATATTTTTGAATTCGTAATTTACTGTTCAAGATTCAACATTAGAGCATCTGATGATCTAATGGACTTGTCTGGCTGCTATCAAGTTACCGGATAGTGAGTGGACAGTCGAGTCATTATGCCCGGTCTACACGAGGCTAGTATTTTAGATTAGGAAAGCAAGCTAGTGCTGGTAAGCTAGCAGGCTAGCAACTCTAATTCCATGTAAACGGAACTAGCTTAGTTTTTAAGTTTAAGCTAATGAAGTAGCGAGTAAGCTCATATAAGCCAGAATAACTTCAATAGGATGAGGTTCTATTATTTATGCTAGTAGCGCCTACCACGACCAAATTTACTACCCCGAATTTGTGTATTAGCTTCGTGCAGTAAAACGCGTAAAATAATATTGAGTAACATACTCGTTAGTTTATACCTTCTGATACCTTTACGATACCTACAGATAATAAATAATTTACTTTTATTGAAAGATTTTATGCTTCAAAAATGTCGTATTATTGGTACTAAAGATAACAAAATTGAGCCCTTATAAAATTGTTGTTTTAGTTGATTTGTTGCTATTATACAACTATTTTTTAATTATTTCCAACAGGCCCTACAAAATCTCGACAGCGACTAAAGTATAGTTGCTGTATTCTTACAGTGTTTTTGTGACTTATGTTGTTTTATAAGCTGTAGCTGTTATAAAATACCAAATTGTTAGTTGGACAGTTATTATAAGTATTTATCCACGACCACTATATTAAGAAGGTTTAATACATCTGTTTTACGAGGATTAAAGGCCGTTTAACACACTAGTGGATTAGAATTCATAATACTGTCACATAGTTTGCCCCGCTCGCACCCAATTCGGCAACTGTGGTATTGCAAAACGTTAGATTGCCCCGATCGCCCTTACGCGATACTGGTAAACAAACAAAATAATGCCTTGTATCGAGGCGCTACTTGAATATTGAGAATCGACGAGAATTGTTCGAGAAATGGATCTAGACATACTAGAAAATACCTAGAATATTCATTTGGTCTATAAAAGAAGAATAAACGGCCGAGTCAGGCAGTCTTGAATTGGAGTTTTCATTTGGATGGTTCAGTGTGATCAGTTGGAGATTCAGAGCGATTTAGATAGTGATTAATTACATAGTGTAAAAAAACTGTTTGCTTTTCTGGTAAAAGAAAAAGTCGGGTTAGGAAACCCGTGACAATTTGGGATTTAAGTGGAAGTTTGAAGAACTTTCTGGAACCCGGTGGATGAGTGGAATAAAGACCCAAGTGTGACATTTTACCGCACTCGTCGTGACGTAACGAAGTGAATGGTGTTATTTGACAAGAACAATCTCGAACATTCCAGAACTATATACGGGAGTGAGACAAAGACACAAGTGTGCCATATCACCGCACTCGTCATAAGGAAGTGAACGGTAGTATTTGCAAAGGACAATCTCGAACATTCTAGAACTTTATACGGGAGTGAAACAAAGGTCCAAGTGTGACATATCACCGCACTCGTCGTGTGCGGAAGTCGACGATAACAGTTGCAAATACATTCGTGGAAATTCTACAACTTGTCAAAGAAAATAAAGTTTATGCCTGTAACTATATGTCAAGTCAATATGGACGCACAACTGACGAAACTGTTATAAATGATGCAAACGATGCAAGAACAGGGACGGGTGATGCAAGAGAAATTAGAAAAACAGGGACGGATGATGCAAGAGAAATTAGAAGAACAGAGACGGACGATGCAAGAGAAATTAGAAGAACAGCGACATAAAATGGAAGACCAGACAAAGACAATGCAAGAAAAATTAGAAGAACAAAGTCGTAATATGGAAGACCAGACGAAGACAATGCAAGAAGAATTTGAGGAAGAAGGACACACAATCGAAGATCAGTCTCAAACAATGCAGGAGAAATTAGAAGAACAAGGGTGTAAAATGAATAATACAATAGGAAATGAGAGATCAGGCGAAAGAAATGCAGACAAAGTTAAAAAATTGGAGAATACACTAGAAGAAAAACTAGAGGAGCAGTCACATAAAGTGGAAAAACAAGTAGAAGAGAAACTGTTAGCACAAAGAAAGGAAATGGATAAAGAAATAAACCAGTTTAGAGGTTCAACGTAAATTAGACAAAATAACAAAAAAGGGCGTAATCAAATCAGAAGGATCTATTATTCGAACTCGAAAACGAAGCCCCTGAATTCGACAGCAAGGTTTCCTGGAGCGTTTATCTGCGTCAGTTCGAAGCAACAACTGCGGCAAACGAATGGTCTGATTGTGAAAAGGCTACTGCTCTGATAGTTGTTCTACGAGGGGACGCTCTTGACGTCCTGCAGGGAGTTCTTACTAAGCAGCAGAATGAGTACGCCATTCTAAAACAACATATGTAAATGAGATATGGTGATAAGCACCTGTAGCAAGTGAACCAGGCGCAATTAAAGAATCTTCACCAACAGAGTGGAGAGAATTTACAACATTTTGAGACCAATGTTGCCCGGCACGAGAAGAAATTACGTTGTCACGTCTCCAGGACTTTGACTCCTTGCTAGTAGATGGCAATATTTTCTGTCGTATTTTCCCTATGGTAATCGATACCGGAGCGGCAAGAACTTTTCTTCGGCCGGATATTATTGATGCTTGGCGTATTAAAAACCCTGTCAGACGTTATGTCCTCACAGCAGTCAATGGACAACAACTGCCAGTCAAGGGGGAATGCAATCTTCAAGTAGAATTAGGAGACATCAAATTCAAATATAGAGTCCTGGTAGCAGATATATCGGATAATGTCATAGTAGGACTAGATTTACTACGAGCGAAGGGAGCAAACTTAGATTTGAATGCTGGTACGCTACGGATACTGAGTAAAGAATTAGTGCTAACGATCATCATTGAGAATAACACTGTGCTAAGACTAGTTGTTAAAGAAGATGTGGTACTACCTGCGCAGGCCGAAACTATGGTTGGCACAATTATGGATGGGGAACTGGCTTGTAGCGTAGGAGTGGTGGAACCCAGTAATCCGAATTTGTTCAATGAATCTATAGTCACCGGACGTACCTTTATTAAACCTGAGAAAACAACAATAGTACGGTTAGTTAACCTGAAAACCTTTCCACAGAAAATTTCAAAGGGAACTGAAATAGGAGTTTGTGAACCTGTTATTATTTTCAGAGCACGCAAAAAAATCAACGAAACGGAGAAGGAATCAAATAGGACCAGTCCAGCAGAATATCTCAGGGACATCGTGGATAGGGAAAGATTAACAGAGGTAGAGGTGGAACAACTGGAAGAGTTGCTAAATGAAAATGAAGAAGTGTTTGCACTTAAACGAGGCGACTTTGAGAGAACCAGTGGTTCATCATCTTCTATAAAGCAGCCACCACGAGGACTTCCACTTGCGAAGCGAGAAGAAGTTAACCAGATGTTAAATGAGGTGCAAAATCAAGGGACCATAAAGCCATCTCAGAGTCATTAGGCTTCTTCTGTAGTCCTGGTCAAGAAGAAAGGCGGGTGTGGACTACAGAAAATTAAATAACGTCACCAAGGAAGACAGTTACCCACTACCAAGAATTGACGATACTCTGGACACCTTGGCTGGTGCCCAATGGTTTTCCACTTTGGATTTAAAAAATGGTTATTGGCAAGTCGAATTCAGCCCAGAAGACAAAGATAGGACAGCGTTCACTATTGGAAATGGAATGTGACAGTTCAATGGAATGCAGTTTGACTTGTGCAATGTTTCTGCCACTTTTGAGCGATTGATGGAGACTACTTCATGGCCTGATTGGGAGACCTGCCTGATTTACTTAGACGACGTGGTGGTGCTGGAACGCTCTTTCGAAGAGCACCTGTAAAATGTGTCCGAAGTGTTCAAGAAGTTGAAAGCAGCAAACCTGAAGCCGAAACCGAAAGAGTGCAGTCTGTTCCAGAAGGAGGTTAGATACCTAGGCCACATTATTACTCCAAACGGTGTGAAAACAGACCCGGATAAGACAGAATGCATAACAAACTGGTCAATTCCTAAAGACAAACATCAAGTTCGAAGTTCCTCGGCCCATTCACATACTACCGACGATTCATCCAAAGATTCTGAAACATTTCCAATCCTCTTCATAAACTCGCAGAAGACAACATCCCATTCAAATGGATTCCGAGATGCCAGCAAGCCTTTGAGGCGTTAAAGGTCCTCTGCGCTAAATCGATTTTGACCTATCCAATACCTGGACAACCATTTATAATGGAAACGGACGCAAGCAACATTGGAATTGGCGGAGTTCTTTTCCAAGTACAGGATGGCGAATAGCGAGTAGTTGGCTACTTTAGCAAAGTTTTATCGAAAAAAACTACTGCGTGTCTCGGAAAGAGTTGCTTGCCATCGTCAAGAGAACACTTCCATAAATACCTGTACGGCCAGGAATTCCCCCTAAGAACGGATCATGCTTCCCTTAAATGGCTACTACAGTTTAAAAACCCAGAAGGACAGATAGCTAGATGGCTGGAGAGACTGCAAGAATACCACTTTGTTGTCGAACATTGAGCAAGCAGGAAATATGGTAACGCAGATGCCTTTTCTAGATGACCAACTGCAAACACTGTAGCTTTCACTCACCTAATTGATCTGTTTTGGCCGTGACGTGGATAAAACGTTGAATTAGATTCGGGAACTTAACCAGCCTTTAATCCTTTCGAAAAAATATTGTGTATAGTGTCCATTTTTCGTCGTAAGTCAAAGATTTGTTAATTCCCTTATACAGGGTGTTAATTATGTGTATGTGTATGTGCACAAACTTTAAGGGGTTAATCTATGATTGGTTATAAGACAAAAAGTTTACATAAACATGGGTCTACAACGGCTTTGTTTTATAGATACAGGGTGTTAAAGTTTGAAATCAAAAATCAAATTTTTGGATCTATTTCCTGAATAGTAAGAGCTACTTAGTTGAAACTTGGCACATCCTAATAGGTATCTTTTGCGGGTATTAAATTATTTTTAATTTAGCTATGAGCGCAGATATGGCTAACCTTCACGGAGTTTTTTAAGAAAAAAATGGTACTCCAACGATTTTTTCAAAATTCAATTTAATTCAATTCAATTCAATTCAATTTCAATTTAAGTTAGAGTTACAGTTGGTCAGAACTCATCGCAAAATTATTGCAATGTAGGTCATAAAAATAAATGAAAAACATGACAGTTAGCAATTATTGTTGTATTAGGGTGTTCCAAGTTTCAACTAAGTAGCTCTAACTACTCAGAAAATACATGCAAAAGTTATTTTTTTTTCAAACTTTAACACCCGAATCTGTAAAAAAAGCCATTGCGGACCCATATTTATACGAACTTTTTGTCTTAAAATCATAGTTTAACCCCTTAAAGTTTGTGCACGTATTTAATAACTAGTATTATTAACTGTGTGATATTCCAAAACAGCTACAAAGAAGAAATCGTGAATTACTAGATACGGTACACGTTTGATGCTTCCTTAAGGAACTTTTCCCATTGATGTTTACAGTCATTAAGGACATTTACATCATGTTAGCCCCACAATACAAGGGAAATTAAGCTCGTTAGGTTCCAATCCTGCACCCACCTCATACATCAAGCGGTTATTAAAATAAATCGCCCCAACAGCCCGTCAAGGTATTCGGCATTAAGGTCGGAGGAATTAACAGCTTCCTGCACGGCTAGGAAGTCACAGTATGAAAGCAAAGCCCCATTTAACGCGATTCTGAAAGGGTCTTTTGTATAAGTTACGATCACAGTCTCTGCGCAATCATGTATAGTGCTAAGAAGACTATCAATCACGTCCTACAGGTGACTCGCGCGACGCAATCAGTATAATGGCGCTGGCGAAGATGTGCAGGTGTAGATTTCGAGCAAGATGGGGTGAAAGGGGGTGGCACGTCGTCAGTTAACTCATTTCGGCTCTATTTGCGCATCCATTAGTGTGTCTCGGTTCGATCAGCATTTTATCATATTATTTTTTAAACAGTATATTACAGAATGTTACTTAATTTCCAACATTTACGTTCTTCTACACAACGAACATACATAGTATTTAGAAAGGAATAATCGGAAATAGGACACTATAAATAATGGTCTAGATTTTCTAACTAAGCCAACGTTTCGATTTATTTTAAATCTTCTTCAGGGCTACAATAGAAAGCAAGAGATAAGAATTATATATAAAAAAAACAATATTGACAATGTAAAATTTAAAAAACAAAACAAAAGACAAAAGAATAGTTACACATACATGTGAAATTTTTCTTTTTTGAAAAAAACATATTAAAATACTATTCATTAAACAACAAAACATTAGATTAAAATATTAGTTTAAAATTTTGTTTAAAAAATTAGTAGCACCCTTACCTAGTGAGATAAAACCAGAGTCAAAAACAATAAAATTATTATTCATCATATAATGAACAAGTCAGTAGGAAATGCTTTTACTAAACGATATAAATATATAGTGGTAAACTGTAATGTTTCGAATAGTCTTCTAAATTAAATATAAATATCAGACATCGAGATACTAATTAATGAAAAGTAAAAAACCCAGTAAGAAAAAGCAATAAAAATAAGACGTTGACAACAAAAGAAAGAAATGATGTACTGAATGTTCATATTATAGGTATTTTCATTTAATAAATTTCTTAATGATACCATTATAGATTACGCTTAAATGTTCAGTATCAGACTTCTTATTAATGGTATTATTTTGAGATTGTATACATACCATCTCGCTAATAAGCCTTTTTTGGTAATTATATTCCTTGTCAAAAATCTTAATTGAATCATTATTAAAATTAAAATTATGATTATATTTGAAATGATGAAGAGCCAATGCTGTATGTTCTTTTTTGTTAATATATTTAGGGTTACATGACGATTTATGGGAGCTCATTCTATGTTTAATATTTTGTTTTGTCTGTCCAATATACATCCCTAAACAATCATTACATTGAATACCATAAATTACGTGCGACAGATACGATTTTTCTAGTTTGTCTTTCATGAATGAATATAGTTGACCTATTGTCTTGCTATGGTAAAAAACAACACGCATATTCTCACTGTTAAGAATTATTTTCAATTTTTCCGATAAACCTTTAACATAGGGTATCTTAACATATCTAATATTATTATCTAGATTATTTGTTTCTGAATTCACACCTGAGCCATTGTTATTATTAATGTTATTATTATAATTACGATTATTATTCAAGATGACGTTAAAAAGGGAAGTGGGATAATCATTACATTTAAGTTTCTGTTTGAAATTATGAATATTTTGATCGTGAAAACAGATATTACTAAGTAACATGATTTTATTGTACATAGCTTTCATAATTGCTAATTTTTGTTGTAATGGGTGGGAAGAATGATAATTTAAAAGTCTTCCAGAACTGATAGGTATTTCATACCAATTAGTAACAATGGTTTGGTCTGTAATTTATCTAAATTTGTTACAGGAATTTTGTCCAACATGTCCTCTTCTTTTAAATTTTTCATTAAAAATTCTACACAGATAACTGTGTTACTAAATGATTTTATATTACCTTCGGACTATATTCTAGTTAGCTTAGACGTTGTGAGCTTATTTACTAACATACCAAAGTCATTGGTTATTGAATGCATTGTTAAAAAGTGGAATCTTATTGATCAACACACAAGTATTACTAAAGACATTTTCATTGAATTAATTAATTTATTTTTTGACACTAGCTACTTTAGATATAACAACAAATATTATAAACAGAAAGATGGTACCGCTATGGGCAGTCCTTCTAGTCCTATTTTTGCTAATCTCGTGATGGAATATTTATTGGAAGTTGTATTGTCCAGATGTCCTTTTGATGTTCCATTACTTAAAATATATGTAGACGATACTATTATTTCCATCCCTAAATATCAAACTGAATACATTCTAGAATTATTTAATTCAGTTCATCCTAATATTCAGTTTACCATTGAATTAGAAAAAGACAATAAGATTCCATTTTTGGACATTTTGCTAATAAGAAATCCAGACCAAACCATTGTTACTAATTGGTATGAAAAACCTATCAGTTCTGGAAGACTTTTAAATTATCATTCTTCCCACCCATTACAACAAAAATTAGCAATTATGAAAGCTATGTACAATAAAATCATGTTACTTAGTAATATCTGTTTTCACGATCAAAATATTCATATTTTCAAACAGAAACTTAAATGTAATGATTATCCCACTTCCCTTTTTAACGTCATCTTGAATAATAATCGTAATTATAATAATAACATTAATAATAACAATGGCTCAGGCGTGAATTCAGAAACAAATAATCTAGATAATAATATTATGTTAAGATACCCTATGTTAAAGGTTTATCGGAAAAATTGAAAATAATTCTTAATAGTGAGAATATGCGTGTTGTTTTTTACCATAGCAAGACAATAGGTCAACTATATTCATCCATGAAAGACAAACTAGAAAAATCGTATCTGTCGCACGTAATTTATGGTATTCAATGTAATGATTGTTTAGGGATGTATATTGGACAGACAAAACAAAATATTAAACATAGAATGAGCTCCCATAAATCGTCATGTAACCCTAAATATATTAACAAAAAAGAACAAACAGCATTGGCTCTTCATCATTTCAAATATAATCATAATTTTAATTTTAATAATGATTCAATTAAGATTTTTGACAAGGAATATAATTACCAAAAAAGGCTTATTAGAGATGGTATGTATACAATCTCAAAATAATACCATTAATAAGAAGTCTGATACTGAACATTTAAGCGTAATCTATAATGGTGTCATTAAGAAATTTATTAAATGAAAATACCTATAATATGAACATTCAGTACATCATTTCTTTCTTTTGTTGTCAACGTCTTATTTTTATTGCTTTTTCTTACTGGGTTTTTTACTTTTCATTAATTAGTATCTCGATGTCTGATATTTATATTTAATTTAGAAGACTATTCGAAACATTACAGTTTACCACTATATATTAATATCGTTTAGTAAAACCATTTCCTACTGACTGTTCATTATATGTAGAATAATAATTTTATTGTTTTTGACTCTGGTTTTATCTCACTAGGTAAGGGTGCTACTAATTTTTTAAACAAAATTTTAAACTAATATTTTAATCTAATGTTTTGTTGTTTAATGAATAGTATTTTAATGTTTTTTTTCAAAAAAGAAAAATTTCACATGTATGTGTAACTATTCTTTTGTCTTTTGTTTTGTTTTTTAAATTTTACATTGTCAATATTGTTTTTTTTATATATAATTCTTATCTCTTGCTTTCTATTGTAGCCCTGAAGAAGATTTAAAATAAATCGAAACGTTGGCTTAGTTAGAAAATCTAGACCAATAATTATAGTGTCCTATTTCCGATTATTCCTTTCTAAATACAAGTTTAAGGATATTAACAATATAACATAGAGATACATAGTATTTAATTCCTCTCATCGAAATAAATAAAAGGTTCTTCTTTTCTTAAACTATTTCTTAGACTATAAATAATAATAATAATAATAATAATAATAATAATAATAATAATAATAATAATAGTAATAGTAATAGTAATAGTAATAGTAATAGTAATAGTAATAGTAATAGTAATAGTAATAGTAATAGTAATAGTAATAGTAATAGTAATAGTAATAGTAATAGTAATAGTAATAGTAATAGTAATAGTAATAGTAATAGTAATAGTAATAGTAATAGTAATAGTAATAGTAATAGTAATAGTAATAGTAATAGTAATAGTAATAGTAATAGTAATAGTAATAGTAATAGTAATAGTAATAGTAATAGTAATAGTAATAGTAATAGTAATAGTAATAGTAATAGTAATAGTAATAGTAATAGTAATAGTAATAGTAATAGTAATAGTAATAGTAATAGTAATAGTAATAGTAATAGTAATAGTAATAGTAATAGTAATAGTAATAGTAATAGTAATAGTAATAGTAATAGTAATAGTAATAGTAATAGTAATAGTAATAGTAATAGTAATAGTAATAGTAATAGTAATAGTAATAGTAATAGTAATAGTAATAGTAATAGTAATAGTAATAGTAATAGTAATAGTAATAGTAATAGTAATAGTAATAGTAATAGTAATAGTAATAGTAATAGTAATAGTAATAGTAATAGTAATAGTAATAGTAATAGTAATAGTAATAGTAATAGTAATAGTAATAGTAATAGTAATAGTAATAGTAATAGTAATAGTAATAGTAATAGTAATAGTAATAGTAATAGTAATAGTAATAGTAATAGTAATAGTAATAGTAATAGTAATAGTAATAGTAATAGTAATAGTAATAGTAATAGTAATAGTAATAGTAATAGTAATAGTAATAGTAATAGTAATAGTAATAGTAATAGTAATAGTAATAGTAATAGTAATAGTAATAGTAATAGTAATAGTAATAGTAATAGTAATAGTAATAGTAATAGTAATAGTAATAGTAATAGTAATAGTAATAGTAATAGTAATAGTAATAGTAATAGTAATAGTAATAGTAATAGTAATAGTAATAGTAATAGTAATAGTAATAGTAATAGTAATAGTAATAGTAATAGTAATAGTAATAGTAATAGTAATAGTAATAGTAATAGTAATAGTAATAGTAATAGTAATAGTAATAGTAATAGTAATAGTAATAGTAATAGTAATAGTAATAGTAATAGTAATAGTAATAGTAATAGTAATAGTAATAGTAATAGTAATAGTAATAGTAATAGTAATAGTAATAGTAATAGTAATAGTAATAGTAATAGTAATAGTAATAATAATAATAATAATAATAATAATAATAATAATAATAATAATAATAATAATAATAATAATAATAATAATAATAATAATAATAATAATAATAATAATAATAATAATAATAATAATAATAATAATAATAATAATAATAATAATAATAATAATAATAATAATAATAATAATAATAATAATAATAATAATAATAATAATAATAATAATAATAATAATAATAATAATAATAATAATAATAATAATAATAATAATAATAATAATAATAATAATAATAATAATAATAATAATAATAATAATAATAATAATAATAATAATAATAATAATAATAATAATAATAATAATAATAATAATAATAATAATAATAATAATAATAATAATAATAATAATAATAATAATAATAATAATAATAATAATAATAATAATAATAATAATAATAATAATAATAATAATAATAATAATAATAATAATAATAATAATAATAATAATAATAATAATAATAATAATAATAATAATAATAATAATAATAATAATAATAATAATAATAATAATAATAATAATAATAATAATAATAATAATAATAATAATAATAATAATAATAATAATAATAATAATAATAATAATAATAATAATAATAATAATAATAATAATAATAATAATAATAATAATAATAATAATAATAATAATAATAATAATAATAATAATAATAATAATAATAATAATAATAATAATAATAATAATAATAATAATAATAATAATAATAATAATAATAATAATAATAATAATAATAATAATAATAATAATAATAATAATAATAATAATAATAATAATAATAATAATAATAATAATAATAATAATAATAATAATAATAATAATAATAATAATAATAATAATAATAATAATAATAATAATAATAATAATAATAATAATAATAATAATAATAATAATAATAATAATAATAATAATAATAATAATAATAATAATAATAATAATAATAATAATAATAATAATAATAATAATAATAATAATAATAATAATAATAATAATAATAATAATAATAATAATAATAATAATAATAATAATAATAATAATAATAATAATAATAATAATAATAATAATAATAATAATAATAATAATAATAATAATAATAATAATAATAATAATAATAATAATAATAATAATAATAATAATAATAATAATAATAATAATAATAATAATAATAATAATAATAATAATAATAATACGACACTCGTATGAGATAGACGAGACGCCAGTGCTGCCTTATGCTCCGGGGGATATAGAATCCGTTGTGGGGAATGAGAAGTGCCGAATTTATTGGAACTATTCATTCCCCACCCTCAGGCAAATTCAAGCCAATAAGCCTGATGTAGTCCTCCTCGACCACCAACTTAGGACGATGTTTGTGATTGAGTTCTCGGCTCCCGCAGAGAACAACATCGTCCTAAAAGAGGAGGAAAAACGGAGGAAGTATCGAGATCTTCTCTCCGAGCTCCGCAGGCTGTATCCAGACCACTCTGTTAAGATTGTGGTGCTCATTATAGGCGTCTTATTATTATTATTTAAAGATCATACCGGCTTGCCGAAATTCGGCAGAGATCTTAGCCGGCAGAATGCAGAAGGCAATCGTCCTTGGTTCGCTACGTCTACTCAGAACGCACGATTTACGGGCGCAATGATTACTGACTCCACGGAGTGGAGAGTGGTCATTGCTTGACTCTTCAGAACATCTCCGAATGTGTCGGAGCTTCGGAAGGTGTTACTGGAAAAAAAAAATAAAAATAAAAAAAAAATAATAATAATAATAATAATAATAATAATAATAATAATAATAATAATAATAATAATAATAATAATAATAAGATCTTTATTTCCAACAGGTGAAAGCCCACCCAGTTACAGGAAACACATAAGCAAGAAACAAAATACAATCAAATAACATACAAAACAATAATACAAAAAAAAATTAAATAATAGCATGTGATAACATGGTAGGATATCAATAGGATATTACAATATAATATTTAATCACCTAGTTATGTAAATAATACTCTTAATCACGTGTATTGATGAAAAATTTATACCACACTGATTACAAATCGTGTTGAATTGAGTGCATGCATTATATATAGGAGCTCTAAATACAATATTGGTTCTAGGTGTAACACAATAGAAGGTAGAACTATGTCTAGACTCAATACGCGGTACTGAAAAATTAATATTATAAAGAAGAGTCTCGCAGTCAATATTGTAGTGCACCAAACTATGTAAAAATGCGACAATGCTAAATACTCGTCTAAGTTCAAGAGAAACAATACCACATCTATCCAGCAATATTTGATTATTAATACCTCTCACGGGATAAATACCATCTTCTTTAAATGAAAGAAATTTTAGAAAACATCGCTGGACAGATTCTATATTGTCCATATGACATTGATAGATAGGAAACCATATAATAGAGCCATATTCTAATTTACTTCTAACTAATGTGTAATATTTTAAATGTTTTTATATTTTTAAATTCTTTACAATTTCGCTGTATAAATCCCAATATTTTATTAGCTTTACTATTTCATTAATATGTCCAACAAATGAAAAAGTCGAATCAAAATAGATGCCTAAATCCTTC
The DNA here is from genome assembly GCA_037114965.1 of Monochamus alternatus. Taxonomy (NCBI): domain Eukaryota; kingdom Metazoa; phylum Arthropoda; class Insecta; order Coleoptera; family Cerambycidae; genus Monochamus; species Monochamus alternatus. The sequence continues at coordinate 27,686,278 of CM073429.1, forward strand.
ACAGTATCACGTCTTAAAATATTAACACCATCAAGACTATAATCGTAAATACATGCCCTTTTTTCCTACAAAATGAAATTACGTAACACTTGTTAGTATTCAATTTCAAGCTATTAGAATGACACCAATTGTTAATAAGGTTAACTTGAAACTGCAACTGAATGCAGTCCTCTTCAGCTTCAATACTTGTGTAAATTTTTAAATCATCTGCAAACAGAAGTTTAGAAGAGGAGATAATATTAGGCAAATCATTAATAAATAAAAGAAATAATAAGGGTCCTAAGGTGGATCCCTGTGGTACACCAGATGTTACATTGAAACTCGATGAAATAAATCCTTCGTATCTAACAAATTGCTGTCTATTCGTTAGGTAAGATTTTATAAGTTTAATATTATTATTTGATAAACCAATGCTATCCAGTTTATTGATTAATATACTATGGTCAACTTGGTCAAAGGCTTTTTGAAAGTCCATGTATAATGTATAGAACATCGACTTGCCCCATATTGTCAAGGTTTTCACAAATATATTGAGAAATGCAAGCCAAATTTGAAATACAGGAACGCTTATTAATAAAGCCATGTTGATTAGGGAAAAAAATATTTTTAGTTGAAGCATAAACATATTCGTACAGTATAATTTCTAAAAGGGAAATGGCTCTGTAATTAGATATTACTGATGGGTCCCCTTTTTTAGAACTGGACATACGCGTGCCATTTTTCACTTATCTGGGTATGTTCCTGTAGATAATGAAAGATTAAATATAAATAACAAAGGATATACTAAGACCTGACCACAGTCATTCACAACAAAGCTAGGTATAGAATCAATACCAGAAGTCATTGTCATTTTATTTTTGAGTTTCTTTAATGCATTGAAAATATCAGACTTAGTAATTTTTGGCATGTCAATATTATCATTATGTATATGTGGCATGTTATTATTTTCATAGGTGAGATCAGAAGCTACGTATACACTGTGAAAGTAGAAGCAAATGCATCCACAATGGATTGAGGATTGTCATATTGCGTATTATTGTACATATACAACAGTAATAATAATCTTAATCCAGAATAACCTTATAATTCGCTGCAAATATTGGATTTTTATCCACACATATGAACCGTACGAGTATAAAGTCACAAGTAGAATAATAGGTAAAAAATAATATATCAAATTTAATTTACTCACTTATTAACATTAACATTTACATTTATAGTAATACACATTTTGTTTTATCACATTTAACCTCCTGTCCTTTTCCCTTGTAGCATTGTTGCCATCATTTTCGGAACGCATAACATCTGCCGAAGTTTGTGAAGAATTTGCACAAGTTACGGAAGTCTCTTCTCGGATTTTCCTTGTAATATCAAGTTTGAGTTTCATTGACTACTAAGAAATATCAAGTCGTGCGATTATTTTTTGTATTAAATTCCAATAATTTTGACTACACAAATATGATTGTAATGTGATCATGGATAAAACGTTGTATTGCGTTCGTGTTTTAATTTTGGCGTTTAAACATTCTTGTGTGAATTAAATGCTACTTAAAACACTTATACAACAAATAACTATTGTTTCACCTCAGCTATAACATATATAGATTGTGACAAGCCATACAAATACACGCCTTAACTAATACCTAAACACATAAAATGAGAACAGATAATACAATATAATAGAATGGTTTAAAACAAAAGACTGACAAATGTAAATTAATTAATTAATTTGACTCACTATCTCACGCAAAGTATTACGAGGCATTTACTTACGAGCTATTTCATAATTTTTTTTAAACAAAGAGAAATTCACATTTTTTAAATTCTAATGGCAGTGTTATAAACAGTTAAACACAAGACATATAAGGGCTTTTCCTAAAAAGTGAAAGGTTATAATTACTTAGCTGTGCGTATATTTTATGTATATTTATAAGCACTTGACGCAAATTTATTTCTGTTTTTATAAACAAAACATGCTGCCTCATATACAGTCAGGAACTGCGTCAAGATTGTAGAAATATGCTCGGACCCGTCGATTTTAAATTAAAAGGAGACATTCTATGCTGGTGTTTTTGACTCCGCCACTTTCATTCTCAAGCAAGGATAAGCATCACCCCAAAATATTTTATGGCATTGGGGGTCGAGTAATATTTATTTTGAAAGCTCTTACAATTCTCTTTACAACAGACTTTAAATTTTATAATTCCATCCAATTTTGATTTTAATATTGAAACTTATGTACAAACAATTATTAACGCTAAAAATATCACTCATTCGAGTTAAGTACACCAATGGTATAAATTTATTGGTTTTTGGCGATATGTTATCAGTTTCGTAAAAAAATAATTGTAAAAACAGAAATGAATACTATAAACACACAACGAACGTAAAATTAGTGGATTCCAAATTTATTTTCTAGTATTATTTGGAAGTGTTGGTTAGGTTATTAAGGGTGTTTTTGAAAATTAAACACTATGGTTTATTCCATTGCGGAAAGGGTAGATATCATTTCGCTTTACTTTATGAACAATAAATGTGCGAAAAGAACTGCTCAGCTTTTTAATGAATAACATCAAGATCAACATATCAGGAGAAAGTATGTTCTAAAGGTACTAACAAATTTCAAGAGACTGGGAACGTAGCCAATAAAAAACAAGAAATTGAAAAGCATGTAGTTAATGAAGCTAGTGAAGTTGAAGTTTTGAGACAAGTTCATCTTTATCCTACATTAAGTACGAGGCAGCTGGCATCTGTGTCTGGAATCAATCGAACTAGCATACAAACCATTTTCAAGAAAAACAAATACTATCCATACAAAATACGTTTAATCCAGGAACTTCATGAGGATGATTATGATCGCCGTTTGCAATTTTGCGAAATAATGAGTGATCGAGCAGTTCCTTTTTAACATCTGTTTTTCTGATGAATGCCGCTATTGGTCAGATTCAAACCCAAGAGTTTTTCACGAGGTGCATAAACAGCAACCGGAAAAATTAAATGTATGGGCTGGAATTTTCGGTGACCGGCTGGTGAGCCCTTTTTTTCAATCGGGTAATTTGACTAGCCAAATGTATTTGCGATTACTGAAAAACGCTATTGACCCTGTCTTGATTGATATTATTGAAAATGTTTCAGAGTATGATGAAGATCATTTGATTTTTCAAAACGACGGTGTTCCTACGCATTATGCGTTAATTGTCCATCAGTATTTGGACCAACGTTTTCCACGGATTGGATTGGGGGAGGAGGTAGAATTGAGGGGCCTCCATGATCACCGGATTTATCGCCCCTTGATTTTTTTGTGGGGATACCTAAAAAGTAAAATCTATAAAACATAGTCAGAGTCGCTGCAAGATTTGACTCAAAGAATCGTCGACGAATGCCGTCGAATTACTATGGAAATGTGCGCCAACGTTTCGAACAAAATCTTTTTTCTTGTATGGAATTAAACATAATTTAAATTTCAAAATGTAATTTTTTTTTCAAAGTATTGGGAGAAATTATAAAATTTAAAGTCTGTTGTAAAGAGAATTGTAAGAGCTTTCAAAATAAATATTACTCAACCCCCAATGCCATTTAAATATTTTGTGGTGATTCCTTGAGGGTGAAAGTGACGGAGTCAAAAATACCAGCAAAGAATGTCCCCCTTTAATCTAAAATCAACGGATCTGAGCGTTTTTCTGCAATCTTGATGCAGTTCCTGAAAACGGCTCTGTTTCGTTTTCGTTTGGCCGTCCTGTATAAAAATTTCGTGTAAAGTTAATAAATTATTTTGTTTGAAAAACTGGTCGAAAAGAATCTAGTGGAATAACAGAAAATATTAATCTAATGATTTTTTTCCGTAAAAATGAAAACAGTTGGTAACACAAAATATCCAATTATTTCTCTGATTAAGGGCGCCGTATTCTTGAAATAGCGTTTTTTACAATTGCAAATGATTTTCGGGTTTAAGGTCGCTGTATTTTTCGCCGTAGAATGATCAAATATGTGGTACCCTTAGGTACAGAAATCTGGAATATTAAGAAAAATTTAAATAGTGGTGATAAATAAATAGAATAATAATTTTATATTTGATTTTTATATGTATATTAAAAGCTGTAGATTATGTCTTTGTAAATATCCCAAGTCGTATTCCCTTTTAAAATGGTTACTTGCCAAAAATCGAAAAAAATTTCCGCGAGAAAGATACTCGTAGCCTATGTTTAGATAAAGATGTCTGTTGAAACGTCAATGGCAACCTCAAAAAAATGTTTGCGTAAGCCAATATGCTACTCTCTATAATACTTTTATTCTAAGTGTTTCTTTTTCGAAATTTATGCACTTAAAACACTATAAATTTGATAATTTTACGACGACCTTAATTTCATAAACATTATTTGAAAATGATTATAATAATGAATAAAATAATTTCTTGTTTTATTAAATGGGTCATTCTTAAGAAAAGGGAACATTGCTGATACCCAATAAAATAGTCTTTAAGAACGTATAAAAACCATTTTTCTAGGCATACATAGAACCTTCTTAATGGCTTTAAAGTGGTGCTAACAAAAAAATACAATTCGGTATTCGTTTTCACGTTGTTTTTTATAATTTAAATCAAAATTGTCATACTCTGAAGCTGAAACCATTGTTAAAATGTAATTCGTCAAATAAATTGATTTATGTAAAGGTTTTTGTTTTCCTTTTTTTATGTATCTGATCCAAAACGTTTCATACTACTTATTTTAACAAAAATTCAAGAAAAAAACCGCTTTCACACTCTAAAGTGGTGTATTAAACGTGTACCCAAGTTGTTAGTCAACTTCGAAGCATCCAATTTAATCAAAGAAATTCGATACTAGATGGCGAGAGAATCAGTTTTTCATAAGTTGGCAGTTAGATTTTGTTGACAAGACAGAGGGTCACGCTATGCGAAATATGCAATATTTATACGTTTTTTAGTGGAAAATTGTAAATCCGGATTAGTACCTTTATTAGAATCATCTCCGTAATTGTTTGCGAAATTGCTAATAAACTGATTACAGAACAATTGTTTTGCAAACATCGAAATTATAGTAATAATATTAAGAACCTTGACAAGTAGCACATTTTGACGTTATCTTTTTTCGGAACATAATTTAATATAACGGTTAAATCATCAACTCCGAAGCCGTCAACTCTGAAGCTTTTTGTGGCTTCAGAGTTGATGAAGATCTATGAGTTGAAGATTAAGCGCAATTTTACTACTTGCCACGTGCTTATGGGTGGTTAAATAAAATTAATTGTTTAAGAGCTATCAGTTCTCTCCAACGACAGGGTTAGCCATAGCTCAGAGGAAACGGGAGTGGGTTGATATGTTAAATAACTTTTATAAAGGCGCCACCCGTTTTACAATCCGTTGGACAAAACACATGCGAGCTGGAGAGAAGCCATTGATTCTAATACCTTACAAGGATATGCAACAAAAAAACGGGAAAAAGGTACAAATAAAAGCTCTGATAATCTCTATAGTACACTGAAAAAAAGGTCAGTAACTTTACAAATTTACTTTGTAAGAATATCCTTATAATTGTCTTAAAATAATTCTAAAAATAATGATGATATTACACTGACACTTGTAATTTTACAAGAAAACTGCCAATATACAATAAAACCGTAAACTTCCTATGTAATTATAATATAATTTGTACATTTATAGAATATATTGTAATACATTTACAATTAACAATGTGAAATCCATTTTTACACTGTAAAATTACTGAAAATACCAAATTTGCTATATAATTGACTGTAAAAATATGCCTAATGTGTATGTGAAGGTTTAAAACGCGCTAACCTAACTTAACCGTTGAGAGCGTTGGGTGGTGACGCCTCATTATTCTTGCTTCATTTCGATGAATGCAGCGTGTACCTAGGACCTAGGTACTTACATAATTAATTTAGTGAGTAGTGACTAGCAATATAAACATATCTAGAGTGATAAGTGAGTGTTTTTAGTACTATAAATAGTTTTGTCTAGTGCTTGTTTAAACATAACCTCAATGAGATTAAGAACTAATAGGTATGTAAGTTATACATAATTATTGAAACAAAGAAACATTGCATCTACAAAAATTGGGTACCCCACTGTTGTTTTGTTCATCTTACATAATATATAAAAATATAATATTTTCTATTATATATTTTCTATTATATTATATTTTATACATATTTGATGAACAGGAGAGGATTAGCATGATTTCAGTTCTGGGTATCTACTTATTCTCTATGCACATTTATATAATTAATATTACTTTGTAATAGTTAGTATAAGATCATAGATTTCGTTTGAATATTATAAAATGTTTAGTTTAGTTCTACGAATATATTTTTACATTGTTATATGTCTTGTATAAAGTTAAGTGTTCTTTTTTGTACAAATAACCTAAATGTGTAGGTACCAAATTTTAATAAAAAATTGCTGTAAAACCATAATATTTTATTACTTCAGTACCTGTATGTACATGTATTTATAAGCTAAAAAATAAGCAAAGGGCACTTAGATATAAGATATAATAAAGCTGTAACTACTAATTAGCTAACTGAGCCGTAATCGGAGTACAAAATAGCTATTTATATAATCAGTTAGGAAAAGTACGGTTTTGTGTAACAAATGTTTTTTACACAATTTGTCCAAAAATTTTAATTATAAATTTAAAAAGGATTATTCTGCTGATTTTAAGGTATACATCGAGGCTGTAATAGAAATAAGTATTATTTTCAACTAAATGCGTCATAAATTCCAAAGTACTTAATTTTTTGTATATACATCTGAAAAGCATATAGAATACAAATCTATTGGTTCGAAAATGTTTTACTTCACTGGGGATATCATATCAAAAATTCAATATTACTATTATGTGTATTTGTTAACATTAGAAGCAATTGACATTCATGTTACTTAGGTTACTTAATATGAGTATATTTTTCTTTTGAAATAACATTCTGATGCAGTGATGCTATTGAGAAACTCACGGAAAAGCCTGATATGTTACTTAAGGTAAGTAACAATCGTTAATTCCTTACGATATTTAAATTTTTCTCATGTAGGCATATTAATCTATTAGTTATAAATGAATTGCTATTCAGATTTTTTTAGGGATCTAGGTATGTTAAAGCACTGTTAGTGAATTCGAATGTTGTAAACAAGATGTCCTGTGTACGAGTTAGGTCAGTTTCGACACTTTTTAGACGTTTCTTTTATTCTCCGAAAAGATAGTCCAAATGTCACGGCAATATTTTTGAGAAAAATTGAATAACGAAAATTTCATTTCGATATCTTGATTAGTTTTTATATAGCATTTTTTTAATTTTAGGCCTTTTCTATGATGCCCCATGTTACATACGTATGATGTTTCATTAAAACATATAGCAGCGGAAAACTAGAAGTTATAAAAAAAATATTCCTCAACACATAGAGAACAAATGTCTTTACAATGTATAAATATTAATATGATAAGTAGAAAAGTTACCACAGAAAACGACCAAAATTTAAAAATATCAAGTAGGTATTTCTTAAACAAATCAAAATATCAATGTGATTCTCGCTATTCAACTTTTCTCAGAAATTAAGCTCTAAATATCTTGGCTATTTTTTTCTGTTCTTTCGGAAAATAGAAGAAACCTTCTATACCTAAGTGCCCAAATTGGACCATCCTGTACAATAAATAAAAAAAAATACATTGTAGTCATAATATAAAATGTATTATTACAATGTAACTATACAACTGCCTGTAAAGTTACTTTGTAATTTTATAAGTAATTGTGGAAGTTACATTGTAAAAATACTTTTTGTATTGTAAAATCACAAAGTAATATTACAATTTCAAAACCTAAAATTACGCCATAAAATAAATTTACAACGTAATTTTACATTTTATTTGTAAAGTCACAATCGATAAGAAAATTACAGCAATAATGAGTGGTAAATAAATTGCCATCTATTTTAACTGTAATTATTTTTTACAGTGTAATACGTGGTAACTTTAATAATAGTTTCTCAAGTTGCAGTGCAACATATCTGATCCAAAAACGGTTGTTGGTTAACCAATATGGTTATAAAGCGTATTATTTAGGTTAGGTATACTCAGTACATAAACAAATACTCTGTTATATAAATATTTAAATAAAATTTAGGCAAAAGTATATATACCTAAATAGTGTCTAGGCAGGAAATAAATAATAATTATAGAATAACCTTCCCCGATAGCGCTATGGTTCGGTGTACAAGTTCTGTTACAACAAGGAAGTACAAAATATAACAGGTAGTAGACACGTAGGTATATGTTAGCAGTAGGTAATAAATATGTCATATATGATGAGATTATGATCTCGAAGAGTTTGGGTATTTATAACAAAGTAGTGTTTATTCGTTATACTATTAAATAAAGAAGGGTAACTTAGCAAAAGCAATTTAAGCATGAATTACTACAAGCAACGCTAAGTAAACAATAAGTACCATTTATAGTCTTAGCAATAAGCCAAAGGTTTATAAATACTATAGTGAACTAATTTAAACTTAATAAAAAAACAAGAAAACATCAAAATTTCTAGATAAAGTGAATTTGCACTATTAATAATTAAGCTAATAAATTATACTAAACAAGCAAAGCAGGAATAAATCAAGCACTAATATTATGATCATATGAGGCATATCAAGGTGAGTAACATAATTACTAAAGCAGTAAAATTAAATAAGCGAAATAGGCTGAAATATTTACTGCAGCAATACGCTAAACTAGTCAAATAAAAATAAACAATAATAAGATGCAAGCAAGGAAAATCAAGAAATGTCTAAATATGATTAGCGATATGCAAATCTTAAAATTAGGCTTATCTGGTGTATTATGCAGCACAAGCGGCAGGTTCCAGGGATAAGGTAGACAGCTATATATCCATCGCAGACAGATACCAAAGATACATACAGGAACCTCTACCGATGGTATCGAACGATGCAGCAGCAGGAAGAGGAACATGCCTACATACAAGGCAGGTCTTCGGGAACAAAAGAAGAGCGTTCGGTGAGCCACCGTTGGCTACAGAGAGTCACCCTGTCTTAACTGGATCTACGTTGGTAGGTAGTGTACGTGTAGCTAATTCATATAAGTAGGTTACATAATAGAGTACAAATATGGCAACGAAATATGGAAAATAACTCAAAACCTTACCTAAGTTGTAGGGCGGCTTCGTGGTGAGCTAATAGCTATTTTACGACAGATTTATGGGCATAAATCCAACCAAGAAGGTCGCCCACAGAAGCAAATAATTTTGCTATAATTTCGTCGTTGCTAGAGCACACGCTGCTAAAACTGAAATCGACGTGTTCTTAGCCTCGCGCTAAGCAGGACGGCCGTGGTAAGCAAAAATTTCAATAAAAAAAGGTCGAAAGAAAAGTCTGATTGCCGGTAAAGCGTGTTTAAATACCAGGTGCAATGGAATAAACATATGATGAATTACAATAGATTTTTTTTAGAAAAATAGTACAGGCTGAATCATAATTAACAATCAAATAAATAATAACTATGACATTATTATAATAAATTAATTTAGCGATAACATAACCAATTTTAAGAGCAATTGTGGTTAGAAGATTTATTAATTTTGTCACGGATTTCTTGATTATTTTTAAAATAATCTATATTACTATGATATTAAAAATAAGCCCGTAACATACTTAAATGTCGTTTTAATACACATGGCAAAAATAGAAAATCTGCTGAAGAACTGAAATGGAGAAAAACTGAGCTGCAAATATGTAGCCGTGAAAAGCTCAGAAACAATCGCGAATACTACTTAACCCAAATAAGTGCAAAAACTTAATTATTGGTCCTTATCAGAAAACTCGACAGTTGGGGGATTTCGCTGTTTATATATTTCCCTGTGGAAATTGCAGTTCGGTAAAAAATGTAGGTTTTATATTTGAAAATGATTTGAGATTTGCGCAACATGTTAATGATCTTTGTAAGAAGGCATTTATCTCTTTCAAGCAAATAGCACCTTTAAAACGCTATTTGAGTTCTGACATACAATTAATATTGGTTGAGTCCTTAGTTTTGTCACATCTAAATTATTCTGATTATGTATACCGTCCTTTACTTACAAATGCTGATAAATTTGAACTGCAAAAAATTCAGAATTGATGCATGAATTCGTCACTTATACAGTTTGCGCCAAAAGTATGGAATAAATTCAATAAAAACAATTATTTTTTGGGAAAAATCCTCGAACAGGTCGATTTTTAATTTAAAAAATACATATTTTAGCGTAAAATGCGATTTTCTAATGTCATTTGTTTTCGAGTAATGACGTCATCGATTTTTTTTTAAATGACAACACCATATTTTTTTCCTTGATTGTGAAAGATCGTTTAATTCTCTATCAGACAGTACTAAAATTTTGCCCTCTTACATAGGAAAGTTTTCGAGTAAATGACGATTGCATGTTAGAAAACGTAAATCAATTAAAATAAAGCAAAAACGTTATCAAGTTTAGTTTTTCGAATTCCATAGTTCTTTTATGGATCACGTAGGTGAAAAACTTTGCAAAGTGTCATTGTCATACCGACTTTCTAATAAGTATTGTAAGCGACATAGAAATTATTATTCAATTTAAAGTATTATGGCACATTTAACTGTTACTCAAAGAATTGAAATTTTAATTCTTACCGGATGCGGGAATATGACTAGAACTCAGCAGGAAGTTTGCGATTTATTTAATGAAAAATATCCAGATCGCCCTATCAACCAATCAACAGTCAGCAAGGTAGAGTCTAAATTTAGAGAAACTTGCAATGTTGTAAATATTTCAAAACCTGGACGTCCAAGCATTAATGAAAATCAGAAACAGAAATTTTGATAAGTATGGTGGATAATCCTCATAATTCTTCACGATTGGTTGCATTAAACAATGACACTAGTCAGAGCACAGTGCTACGTATACGTGCTACGTACTTACGTGAGGAAGGAAAAATATCATCCCTACAAAATTCAACTTGTGCAGGAACTCAATGAAGATGATCCCAATCGCCGCTTACACTTTTGCGAAATTCTAATGGATTTATGTCAAGGAAATAGAAATTTACACCGGCAAATACTTTTTTCAGATGAGGCCACATATTTGTCTGAATGGTACAGTAAACCGTCAAACTTGCAGATATTGGAGTCGGGATAATCCTCATTGGATGGCAGAGGCACATACCCAACACCCTCAGAAATTAAATGTGTGGGGTGGAATAGTTGACGACAGAATAGTAGTGCGTTTCTTCTTTGAAGTAACCCTTACAGGACGAAGATATTTAGAGTTTCTATAAAATGACTTTGTTCCAGTCCTTGCAGTAATTTTTCCTAACGATAATGACTCTGACATTGCTGACGATACCATATGATTTCAGCAAGACGGTGCACCTCCGCACTATGCGCGCCCTGTACGAGATTTTTTGGACAACTGTTTTCCTGGGAGGTGGATCGACAGACGCGGACCGATAGAATGGCCTGCAAGATCGCCAGATCTTACACCTCTTGACTATTTTTTATGGGGATACTTGAAGTCAACAGTGTACATTAATAAACCACGTAATTTAGAAGAACTTCAAAATCGCATTCAGGACGAAATACGCAGAGTTACCCCAGAAATCATTCATAATGTGCAAGAAGAATTTCTTCACAGACTTGCGCATTGTCAAGAATCTGGTGGATGGCAATTCGAACATTTAATTTAAGTATAAAATTTAATCAATTGTATTTTATTTTACATACCTCAGAATTGTTACTTTTTTATGGATAAAATTTACGTTTTCTAACATTCAATCGTCATTTACTCGAAAACTTTCCTATGTAAGAGGGCAAAATTTGAGTACTGTCTGATGGAAAATTAAACGATCTTTCAGAATCAAGGAAAAAAATATGGTGTTGCCATTTAAAAAAAAATCAATAACGTCATTACTCGAAAACAAATGACATTTGAAAATTGCATTTTACGCTAGAATATGTATTTTTTAAATTAAAAATCGACCTGTTCGAGGATTTTTCCCAAAAAATAATTGTTTCGTTTTTATTGAATGTATTCCATAGTTTTGGCGCATACTGTAGTATCAGCTAATATTGTGGAATATGCGTTTTCTACCAATGATTCAATTACTTTGTATGATAGCCAGCTAGTTTACAAACTAATCAAGTTCATATTTTAGCCATAACATATGCATTATATTGTCCTAAGCGTACTTTGGCATTTAGTTTGATTTTAGATTTTTGAAAAATTTTCAAGAATCTATACAAAGCTGTAATGTATAATTAAAAAATTAAAGTCGAATTTTCTGAGATAAAATAAACAGTTTGGAAACAGAATGAGCAATAAGTTTCGAGTAAACTTGACAACCAACATTTAATAAAGAAAAGTTAAATTTGTTAGTTCTTCAATTATTAAATCATCAAATCACAAGATCCTGTCTCTATTTGTAGTATCATTTAACATTCTTACCTGAATGCATAAAAAATAATTCAAATTTAGGTTATAAAGTTAACTAAATTCATTATTCCAAACGGTTGTTTATCTCACAAGATGAAATTGTATAACTTTATTCAAGTGGTACATAGAGTAGAAACAAACTGTCTAGAAAACTCCTGAACTAAATTAGAGAATTTGTTGGTGCTGTCTACTTATTTGAGTTTATTATGTAAACGTATTTATAATGCGATTAGTAAATATATTCTTCGAATATAGTTACCTAGTATATTTAAGTTGATTCAGTTAGTAGAGTGCATTTTATCGTTTTGTCCTTATCCTCAGATAAAGAAATCTTATCTCTTTAGTTTAAAGACAAATTCATAAGTTGACGCCAGGAGGTAGCATTTGTCCTTACTTATAAACAAGTCACCAGCAGCTCCTATCAGGGTTTAACTTTACCCAAGACTTCCGTACGGTGATATAAGATATCTACTCCTCGGAAAGAAAGTTCCAAGTTACTAACCATGATAAGTTTTATTAAGCCTCGAATTCTGAGATAAGTTGCCGTACGTTGAATAATTACTGTCGATTAGTACATGCGTTGAGGGTAATTATATTAAAACTTTCATCCACCCATAACTTGAAGATGCCCCAAGGCAAGATACTTTTCATGCGGAACTGAAATTTATGGCACTTTAAAAGTGACCTACTTTTTCAACTTAATGCTAAACAGAAAACTGGTCATGTCATAGATATCCATAATTATTCAGTTGGGGTGGTTTTGGCAAAATTGTTTGCTTCGTTGTCGTTTAGCATTGACAGTGTACATCTTTATACACAGGGTAACGTGTTCTCTAGAATACTAATATGAAATTAGCTTTTAAGGGCTCCCACACAAAACTGCGATGCGATGCGATGCGATGCGATGCGATGCGATGCGATGCCGCATCACAGGAACTTGCGATGCGAATTTCTGCGATACGATTTTGTGCGGCAAACCTTTCGCAAATCTACATCATATTCCGCCATTCTATAAACAAAGAAGACGGCGCAGGCGCCGCGCGTCTTTCTCTAAAGCTGACTCAGAGCGGACTAAAGTCTTTTAAAAGGGGCGTCACCAAGTATGACGTAATATCGCAGGAATGCGCTATGCGAATGAGATCGGACGTCCTTGCGGTGCATTCGTGCGAGTTCTCAGATATTTGCGATGCGATGCGAGTTCGCAGTTTTGTGTGGGAGCCCTAAGCAGAGAATTATATATATAAAGCTGTTTACAGGCCTTTTAGGCCCAGAACTGTGTTATTCTCCTCCATTCCATTCTGTCCTTCGCCTTTCTTTTCCAATCCGTTACATTTTTCTCCCTTAGATCTATTGCCACTGCCTCTCTCCATCGCTTCCTCGGTCTACCTCTTTTTTTCTTGTAGTTAGGTTTACTCCCTACTATTTTCTTAACTGCCCTTTCATCTTCCATACGTTCTAGATGTCCTAGCCACTGCACTCTTCTGGCTCTTACAATTTCGTCTATTGTTGGTGCCTGGTACATTGCATATATTTCCTCATTATTTCTCCTTACATAGCCTTCCTCCGTCTTCTTACCCCCTAGAATTCTCCTTAAGATTTTCCTTTCCCACCATAAAAGGTTTTCTCTTGACTTCTTATTGAGAACCCAGGTTTCACTACCATACAGCGCTGTCGGTCTCAAAATTGTTTTATACATTCTAAATTTTACTCCTCTGGACAATTTTTTTGATTTCAGTAAGTGGTTGACTGCTGCCGAACTTCTGTTTGCTTTTATTATTCTCCTATTTATTTCTTGTTTCTCATCACAGTTAGCTGTTATTAGCGCCCCCAAATATACATATTCTTGAACTTCCTCAAACTCCATCTCTCCATGCTCTGTTCTCAATTTAAAATTGGTATCCTTTTTTTGTTCTCCTATTCTCAAAAGCTTACTTTTCTCTTGATTTATCTGCAATCCCACTTTACGTGCTTCCTTCACAAGTTTTTTCGTTACTTCTTCTAATTCCCTACTATCTCTAGCAATAATAGCCACGTCATCTGCATAACTTACAATTTGATGACTTTTAAAAAATATGTGTCCTTCTCTGTTCAACTAACTATCTCTTATGACCTTTTCTAGTACTAAATTAAAAAGAGGCGTTGAAAGTGGGTCTCCTTGTCTCAGTCCTGTATCAATAGTAAAGCCTTCCGGACATTCACCTTTTATTCGTACTTTGGATTTGGTATTTTCTAAGGTCATTTTCAATAGCCTAATCAGTTTGGTTGGTATCCCAAATTGTTTCAAAATTTTACTTAGTTTATTCCTTTTGATCGAATCATATGCTTTCTTGAAGTCCACAAATAGAACCATTGCTTTGATCCCATACTCATAGCATGTAGTCAGAATTTCCTTCACGCTTCTATAATTGTATCTATTTCCTTTTTTGTAGGTTCTTCTATATCCACTTCCTCTTCCCTTCCCGGTATCATCTCCTCGTGCTCCTCTCCTTCCCTTACACTCTCTTCATTCAACATATCTGCAAAGTATTGCCTCCATCTTTCTCACTTCTGTTTCCTCTGCAATTAGATTTCCACTTTCATCCCTCACATATATTACTTCCTTCTTTATCTTTTTTCCCTTTTTTATCTCTCTGTAGAAGTTACGTATTTCTTTCCTCTTATAATGTTGCTCTATTTCATCTATTTTCTTAACCTGTTCTGCTCTCTTCTTTTGTCTAAACACTTTCTTCGCCTTTCGTCTTTGTTCCCTGTATTTTTCTTTATCTTCCTCTTGTACTGACTGAAGTGCTTTAATTCTTAGCTTATTTCTCTTCTCCGCCTCTCTTATACACTCATCATCCCACCATCTTTTCCTCCCTGCAAACTCTTTTTTTGGTATTACTTTCTCACTTGCTGTTTGTATGACATTTTCGATCTTTATCCATTCTTCATTTATATTTGCTTCCAATATCTGTATGTTTTCTTGCAAACCTTTCCTTATCTCTTCTTCATACTTCTTTTTGGTTCTCTCATTTTGTAATGACGCCATATCTAGTTGTATTTTTTTCCTTTTAATAGGTTTTTTTTATCTTCAAATCTATTCTCACTAGATAGTGATCCGAGTCTATGTCTGCCCCTCTGCATGACCTAACATTTTTTATTACGCTTCTGTGATTCTCATCTATGCAAACATGATCAATTTGATTCGTATATGCTCCATCTGGAGCAGAGAATTAGTCGAGTTATAATTCATTTAAAAAAAGGCACGCAAACTTCTGTCTATGCCGTCTCTGAACTGAATCTGAGTTCAGCTTTTCAGAGAGCTAAATCAATTGTATGCAAATAACGGAAATACAACAAACACCTTTAATATACACCCATATACCCAGTGAGTGCATTGCCTTCTCGATGATATGAGAATCCGTGCTGGGAGAACGATGGTTTTCCATGGTTTGTATTAGATTGTTCCGTGCAATGTTATAAACTTTTTCTATATAATTAGTTGGTTACCGGTGGGTCTCTCTCTTGAATGGAGGAAGTATAATAGTCCAATGGAGTCAAATGCTGTAGCTACAATTCCCACAATTTCAGAATTCAGATCCAGAAAAAATCCTATAAAAACAAAGTTGTTTTTCGTCGATCGACATTAAAGGTTTAATTTTAGTGACAGAATCAATATTTATCATCATCATCATTATCGCTAAATTAAAATTTGTTCTTTAGCGAAAGTAATTTTATTTATTGTAAACATTTATAGTGAAATTAGAACAGCCTGTAAGGAATATCCCGTCCTAATTGTTTTGAGACATTTACTTTGTCTATGTAGGTTCAAGTGTCACTAGTAGACGGTTTATGAACTATTGAATCATTCAAGGTGGTTGAATTAGTAAATTAATTATCGCTTCCAGTACTTGATATACTTGCAGTAGGGACATTTGCTAATAACTGATTTATGAGTTATGGACTTCTCAATGTAGCCTCTAGCTACCGTTGAAGGTTTCCATTCACCATGCATTTTTAAAGATGTGATATCAGCTTCTGAATTTTTTAATAGTGTAGCTAAAGTCCTACAGAAACTATATCTGGCATATTCGTGGGCATCCTTCAATTTGAGAAACGCAACAACTTTTTCGACATTTTCCCAAATGTATGAATTCTTGTTAATTGGTTATATGCTTTATCATTTGAATATTTAAATAAAATATGTTCCTATCTATTCGTGTAGGTATTATACTACTATATTTGTTTGGTGTTGTTGATCTTTATTATTACATATGTACGTATCACCCTGTATTGCATCTAGCGCTCGAGCCCGAACACGCAAAAAATTGTCCCCCCTACCACTGTTGGTATGCGACCACGGGTGAGAACGGCTCAGTTGTCCACTAGCTACTGTATCGAAGGGAAGTAAAAGATTTTGTTTACAGTAGTGTTTCAATTCTTATACATACACAAATTACAAACAATATTTCCGACATAATGTCTAAATATTCACTTATAATAAGGGATCCTTTCTTTTTTTGTTCTTGTAGTTGGCAAAGTGATGAGCAATATATTTCCCATGTCTTCAATATCTCCAATTTTTATTTGAAGTAATTTATCACATCAACACGCCCCAGATATGGTAAAAATCATTACCATCTAAAATAATAATAGCCACTACTCTTTGTTTACAGAAATATCTTCTTTACAATTACCTTTGCACCTAAAAACGCCTCCATTATTTTTTTTTTCTAATTGCGTGATTTTTTAGCGCGATATCCATCCGATTGTCGTTTCAAGAATGCTTTTAATTTTAGATACTTTTCAATATTGATGTTGTTATAAAGATTCAAAATAAATCTGAGCATCGTACATCTGGACCATAGTGAAGAAAAATTCATATTTTTGCTTAATTCTGTAAAATATTTCATGGTACATTTTCTGAAAAAGACTTGATATTCTGAGTCCGGTAATCAATAAATTTTTTATACGTTTGTTGAAATATCTTCTTCGATTTTTCTAGTAATAAATTACACACTATTTGCTTTGCTGACGCAATAATGTCTAGCGAAGTTAATGTGAATTCTTCATCTCAAATAATAAATAGTAATTTTTGTGGATTTAAACAGGAATAATATGGTGATTACTGTGTACCAAGTTATTTACTTAATAATGTTCATTTCATAGCAAACACAGACGACCTGATCAAATTATTATTATTCATGAAAGAAGGATCATACAATTTTTATAATATACAATAAATAGCTTTGTTTGCTATTATAATGAAATTTTGTGATTGCTTGAAAAAGCATTTTCTTAACCCTTTCGCTCCGGTAGGGACATATATGTCCCAATTTATGTAAGTAACTTCCTATGTTGAGAAAAATCCATTTGAATTGTATGCAAGTGGGACGTTTTAGTATTTTATAGGCCTAGGATGACATGAGTAGACGACGTCTCAGGCACAGTTATTTATTGCTCAGTTATGATCTAGTGCACGTGTGTGCGGGCATGTGTTATTGTTTTGTCCACAAACTACCAATTTTTAACATTTTTTATACTTGCTTGTACAGTTATCAATATCAAGAAAGGCATACGTGATTACAGAGCATATCAAAGTAAGTTGACGCAAATACTGAAAAGTAATTTAGATTTTTACGACTGCGGGATAAATATGTCCCAATACATTCGTCCCTGTAGGTTTCTACGGATTTTTGTAACATCAAGTTTTATTCTTCAGTATGGACAGAAAAAGACCTTTGACTTCAAAAGAACTTGACGAATTGGCAAATAATATTGATCTTATTGAATCTGAAGAAGAATCACCAAATGATCCCTTTGATAGTGACGGCAGTATTGAAGATCGAGATTATCAGCCATCTACTTCCTCTAGTTCCAAGGAAGAATCAATCTCTGGGTCAGAAAACGATAATTGAATTGCAGACATTGATACAGAAGATGTCCGTTCTAGTTCTCCACCTGGTGAAAGTAATGGCGAAGATAATAGTATGTCATGGTCTTATGCAGATATAAATAATTTTGTTCCTCCTCAATGCACTCCAACAATACTTGCGAAGCTGAGCCAAGGAAATTCTGAGTTAGATTGTTTTTTAGCATATTTCCTAAAAGTTTATTTATGTGTATGGCCCACTGTACAAACCATAGGCTAGATATACTTGCCAGAGCGACAAAAAAGGGCGAAGATTGAAAAAACTTCCGCCTCAGAACTAATGCTTATAACTGAAGTTTCCCTGATAATGCATTATAATCGAGTTCCAACTTTTGCTATGTATTGGTCAATGAATCCCTCTTTAGGAAATGAAGCAATAAAAGCAGCTATCTCCCGCGATAGGTGTCAGTTGCTTTTGTCAAAATTATATTTCAACGAACCTGAAAATTCTCTGAAGACTTATTATATAGATGAAGTTGTTTCATGTTTGAAAAAAAACATTTTCAAGTGCTAGATCAGAAAGTACATATCAGGTAATTGATGAGTCAATGGCAAAATTCACCTTGAAACAATACATGCCGCTCAAACCCATAAAAAGGGGAGTGAAAATCTGGAGTAGGTGTGACTCGGCGACTGGATATGTTTACTATATAAATATATATAGTGGCAAAGAGGACACACAGCAGGAGAGGACTCTTGGGGAAAGAGCTGTGAATAAATTAGCATCTACCATTAGAGAAAAAGAAACAACTCTTTGCTTTGGCCGATTCTTCACATCCGTACATCTTATGGATACTATAGATTATCCCGCAGTTGGAACGTGCATGAAAGGGTGCAAAAATGTTCCAAAATTTGGAGGAAAGTTGAAGTGAGAAGAATCTCAAATGGTTGGGAATACACACGGCACTTTGGCTATTAGATGGCAGGATACTAAATATTTTATCTAACTGCCATAGCCCAGTTATTGAAAAAGAGAACAGAAAAGTGAAAGATGGGTCAATAGCAGAGATTGACTATCCGAAAGCTTTCAAATTTTACAATTCACATATGGGTGGTGTTGACTTGGCCGACCAGATGACTTCATTATATGATATAAATAGAAAGTCCCAAAAGTGGTGGCGCAAAGTTTATTATAAATTGCTTATAATGGCAGTTTACAATTCATTTGTTGTATTTAAGGAAGTAACTCATAAAAATATAACATTTATACAGTATTTAGTTTCATTAGCAGAAGCCTTGATAGCAGATAGCAGAAAGGGAGTTCCAAGAAAACTTACAAGAAGAGTTGGGCGCCATTCTAAATCTTCCAGCGGGATGTCTAACACTGGCGACCATGTACCAATAGAAATTGAAAAAAGAAGGAGATGTTTTAAGTGTTCACAAAATAAAAAGAAAACACGCACTAAAGTAATGTGCAAAATGTGTACCTAACCACTTTGTATGGATTGTTTCACTCCATTCCACAGGTAATAAAAATACTGATGGGACATACTTGTCCCAGTATAAAACACTGTTGGCACAAATATATTCCAGCATTTTTTTTGTAATATAAGCAAAAATATAAATGAAAAATGGTAATTTTATGTTCCTTATATCCTATTTTTACAAGTAATTGCAAATAAAGAAAAAAAAATCAGGGTTGAAAGAGTTAAATTATAAAACTAATTAAATTTTGCAAAAAGCTAGTCTTCAGTACTACTTATAATTTCATGTTTCATATGCTAAAAATGAAAGTAAGTGAAGATAATTAGCTGAGTTATTTTGTGCGTATTTTAGTAAGTAATAATACATCTCGATTGCAAAATATAGAATGGTGTACAAGACAAGAGTTTTTAAATTGACGGACTGGCAATTAAAATTTCTTATCCCAACGCTTCCTGGTGGAATGAGATGAAACAAGACGTAAAATTCATTAAGGATGTGGCTAGAAATATCGATTATTTTCCACATGCAGTTGACAGATTAATTAAGACACAAATTTAAGAACACTTCAGGAATTTCCGGAATTTCAGCCACAACGTCAAAGTACACTTTATAGGCAATCCCTTACGAACCTCAGCATATGTGATTAATATTAACTTAAATTAACCTACGAATTTATAACGTAACCGAAAATTTCTTTTAGAAAACAGAACAATGAGATGAGATGTTTACAAGTCAAACGAAGTAAAAATAATTCTATTTTTATTGAATATTCAACTTCATCTTAATAGATGGATATTTTAGGAATACATAGAATGATCATCATCATCATCATTTTTGGAATAGTGTGAGTGAGATGTAATATCGATTAAACGAACGAAACGAAACTATATGAAAAATTAATGTTATGTAAATATTTTTAATTAATTTTCATAGAATAATTTAAACTTCTTGGAAAAGAATAAAGTGATGTGCTCTTGCTCTGAAATCTCGATAGAGGTCGCATGATATGCTAAATATTTTTTTCCATTATCAACTGAACTGAAGAATTTCAATATTAAATGATATAATACTGAAATTCTTCATACTAGAACCAGGAACTTTAAAAAATATGGAAGCTGAATACTTAGACAAACTATTTTTTTCTCGAAATTATCATTTGTGTCTAGTTATGTTTTTTCAAAATTTAATTTGCAAACAGTATATAAGTGTGTGTAAAAGTTTATGTGCAACCTATTTCGGGATTTCAGAAGAAGCTGCCTTTGTTTAACTATTTCAATTTTTTTATCATAAAAATTATTTTTGTGACCATAGTATTATGGGTCCTATACTTAATTGTCAAAACCGTATCAATTTTCTATAATCGCCAGTGACAACTTCACTGACTATTTTTGGAAATTAGTTGTGACAGCCCATAATTTTTACAATTAACTTGAATTATTTAATTCACTACCTATGGCTTTTCACGTTATTACCAGATTTTAGTGAAAATATTTAACAGTCCTTAGCTCCTACAGTCTGAACCGCTCCTCAGACAACGGTGATCTTCTAAGGCATCCCCTATTAGCCTTCGCAACTGGTCACAACATGTTTCCAAACAGTCAGTCTTTCTTCACTGGTGACATTTTTAGTTGTTACTACACAAAAGCTTCGCCGCATCTGAGGCTAGAAGTGCACATTAATTTTGTGACTGGCGGTAACCAGTTACCCAAGCTACGACATAAGAATTCGAAAAAATGAACGTTAATTAAATAGCAAGATCCGTAAATAATTTAAAACCATTATTATATTCAAAGTGACGTAAAAGTTCAATAAGTAATATTAAAAAGTATTTCAAATTTCAACTGTCGAATAAAATCAACAAAAATCTACGTATTACTAAAATATAGCTGCTATATTCGAATGGTATTAATTAACAACACAAAAAAATACAAACGTTGCCTCGTGGGAGAAAAGGCCATTAATGGATCCTAATTATGATTCATTTAAAATTGTTAATTCAGTTTTAACTCGATATTCTTTTTTAAGCTTGCATTAATGATATTGGACCAACCGTCATGTTGCATTCGTAATTTATTGGCATTTTTCATTTAGCGGATGGTCCCAGCTGGGACTTTACTTTGTGCGTCAAATATTAATTAAACGCTATCGAATAGTTTAGCCGATCCCTTGTCAATTTTTAATATTAATTACAGGGTGTTTTTAAATAAAGTAGCAAAAATGGTACCAGTGAATGTAGAACCAAAAATAAGAGGATTAAAGAAAAAATACCTTATATGAAAGTTGCACCCCTGAGGTGATATACCCTCTTAAAGAAGGGATTGAATTTCGCATAAAACAGTCAACTGCAATATTTTATTAGAAATTTTTTATGAGGCAAATTATTTATTTAAAAATATTTATTGGGAAGACTGATTTATTGCGTAACTTTTTACTTCTTGTAATTTTTCGATAAAACCAATAGTTTTTTAGTAAAAAAAAATAAATGCGCCATCGTTCACTAAAGGAGTAACTGCGAAATTTTGTAAAAATAAAGGAGGCGGATGTCATAACAAATAAACACTTTCTGTCAACCAATAATTAATATCAATTGATTAATTTATTATCAGAATAATTATAGCAAATAATTATATCAATGACGAATATGTCGACATGCCCCTAGTGTGTTTCGAATCCAGAAAAAATAGTAACGCTGCTGTGTGATTATACCACCAAAGTTATCCAATCATACCGATTTCTCATTGACAAACATTGACTTCGGTGGAAAGAAGGCTTCGCGAAACTGGTAAAATTCAGCCCATTCGTGAGGGTGCCGGAAAAAGGAGCAATATCCGAACTGTTGAAACTGAGCAAGCTATACTGGAACATTAGAACAAGACTGTGGTACAAGCACAAGACAGGTGTCCAGGCAACTGCAAGTTTCTCACAGCCTTGTGTGAAATATAGCTCATGAACATCTTTTATACACTTTTTACCATCAACCTGTGCAAGAATTTAATGATCCTGATTTACCTAATAGCGTGGATTTTCGTCAATGGTACATTAATATTTCCAGGCATGACTTAAATTTCCTATTCCACTTTTCCTGTATTACAAAAATTCTTGGAAATACTAAAAGATCGCTATTTTATGTTAGAGCTAACATCACGACACGATGTATCCCCGAAACGTACTGCAACAAATGTGAGTTTAGTTATTGTTATCATCATCTTTTGTGTTAACTGTATTAAAGAATTATAGAGTTTAGTATTTTTATTTAGTCTTAACAAAATTTATGCACTTTAAACAACGAACATTGAATTATTTTCCAACGACTACTTGATCTTTCCACCGCTAATGAGTTTATTAGGTGGTATTTCTTTTGAGAGTATTTACAACGATAATGCTTATAACTCGTCACCGGGACATAATACAAAAAAAATCTCTAATAAAAATTTATTAGAGAAAAGAGCTTTTCAACAGAAAAAAATTTGGATATGTTTCTGAAAAAAATATAATTGATGGCGTCATTAGCCACTTCTGTCAAATCCCAAAGATAATACTTTCGATTGGAACTGGGGCTAACCTCATCTAATTTAACACCACGTGTCCCAAATTTCATTAAAATTTTTTATATCCTCACAGTAGACCTATACTCTCGAGTTTGAGACACCCTGTACCAATTGTTTCAATTTTGCGGCATGTGCCGGTTTTCAAAAAAATAGTGCCTATCGTAACATTAAAGTAGTAGATCATAGAAAAGCTTTCAGAAGGTGTACAGTTAAGAAGTTGTAACTTTTTAGGGCTCTAAAAAAAAATATATACAGTATGCACCAAAAGTATGGAATAAATTCAATAAAAACGAAACAATTATTTTTTGGGAAAAAATCCTCGAATAGGTCGATTTTTAATTTAAAAAATACATATTTTAGCGTAAAATGTGATTTTCAAATGTCATTTGTTTTCGAGTAATGACGTCATCGATTTTTTTTTAAATGGCAACATCATATTTTTTTCCTTAAGATCGTTTAATTCTCTATCAGACAGTACTAAAATTTCGTCCCGAATGCGATTTTAAAGTTCTTCTAAATTACGTGGTTTATTAATGTACACTTTTGACTTCAAGTATCCCCATAAAAAATAGTCAAGAGGTATAAGATCTGGCGATCTTGCAGGCCATTCTATCGGTCCGCGTCTGCCGATCCACCTCCCAGGAAAACAGTTGTCCAAAAAATCTCGTACAGGGCGCGCATAGCGCGGAGGTGCACCGTCTTGCTGAAACCATATGGTATCGTCAGGAATGTCAAGGTCATTATCGTTAGGAAAAATTACTGCAAGGGCTGGAACAAGGTCATTTTCTAGAAACTCTAAATATCTAAATATCTTTGTCTTGTAAGGGTTCTTTCAAAGAAGAAAGGCCCTACTATTCTGTCGTCAACTATTCCAGCCCACACATTTAATTTCTGAGGGTGTTGGGTATGTGCCTCTGCCATCCAATGAAGATTTTCCCGACTCCAATATCTGCAAGTTTGACGGTTTACTGTACCATTCAGACAATATGTGGCCTCATCCGAAAAAAGTATTTGCCGGTGTAAATTTCTATTTCCTTGACATAAATCCATTAGAATTTCGCAAAAGTGTAAGCGGCGATCGGGATCATCTTCATTGAGTTCCTGCACAAGTTGAATTTTGTAGGGATGATATTTTTCCTTCCTCAAGATACGTAGCACTGTGCTCTGACTAGTGTCATTGTTTAATGCAACCAATCGTGAAGAATTATGAGGATTATCCACCATACTTATCAAAATGTTCTGTTTCTGATTTTTATTAATGCTTGGACGTCCAGGTTTTGGAATATTTACAACATTGCCAGTTTCTCTAAATTTAGACTCTACCTAACTGACTGTTGATTGGCTGATAGGGCGATCTGGATATTTTTTATTAAATAAATCGCAAACTTCCTGCTGAGTTCTAGACATATTCCCGCATCCGATAAGAATTAAAATTTCAATTCTTTGAGTAACAGTTAAATGTGCCATAATACTTTAAATTAAATAATATTTTTTATGTCGCTTACAATATTTATTAGAAAGTCGGTGTGACAATGACACTTTGCAAAGATTTTCACCTACGTGATCCATAAAAGAACTACGGAATTCGAAAAATTAAACTTGATAACGTTTTTGCTTTATTTTAATTGATTTACGTTTTCTAACATTCAATCGTCATTTACTCGAATACTTTCCTATGTAAGAGGGCAAAATTTTAGTACTGTCTGATAGAGAATTAAACGATCTTTCAGAATCAAGGAAAAAAATATGGTATTGCCATTTAAAAAAAAATCGATGACGTCATTACTCGAAAACAAATAACATTTGAAAATCGCATTTTACTCTAAAACATGTATTTTTTAATTTAAAAATCGACCTGTTCGAGGATTTTTCCCAAAAAATAATTGTTTCGTTTTTATTGAATTTATTCCATACTTTTGGCGCATACTGTATAGACTTTCCCATAAAATTTGGCAAGGAAACTCCTTCTGATTTTTTAATTATTTTATTAGAGCAAAACCTAGATTGTTCAAATGACTAAAATAGATTGTTACGAATAAGTTGCCACATCATTTCTTAACGGCAATTATATTCATAGATTCTTTATAGTGAATTATTGTAATAGCAATTTACATTATAAGTATAGTAGATGACAGTACTAGTGTTACTGAGTTTTTGCCTGCATTGCGGAGTATGAAAGAAACCAGATGTAGGTTATAAATGTGTTTAAGGTATTTGGCCTCAAAAAGAGTACAAGTGTATTTCCTTAACAACAAGTGTAATATTAAAGCAGTTGTACTTGAGACTTCGACAGACCCGGTATTCTAAAGCCATTGAAATTAGGGGTATAAAATAAGTGTCTTGTATTTTTTATTCATATGTATATATCTTGTACAGCTCGAATAAATTAATAGCGAATTGCCTTTTATTGAGCTACTATAAATGTAAGGTCAACGTGGTAGCGACATTTTGGTCATTTGAGCCGGATTTTATAGTGATAGTAATCACACATAATAATTGATAATAGTTCATTTAAAAGTTAAGAAAAGTGCGTAAAGTTCAAAAGGGATTAAGAAAGTATTGTAATTTGGAGATTTGCAAAATTCCAAAAAAAAAGTGTTTCAAAAATTAAGTGAAAGTAAAAAATTCAACGTGTGACGTGAAGTAATGGTTTCTGTTTAGCAGCGACCCAGGAGTACCAGGTCCAACCAGAGGAAGTGGAAAACGTCAGGGAGGTGCAGAGTGTGAGGAACATCATCGTAGCCGAAACATAAGTAATAAGAAATTGGTTGGTACGGAAAGTTTTTCACAGTGATTAAGTGCTGTGACTAAAGGTAATTTAGTGCAAAGTGGTATAGGTATCGGAAATATCTTCATAACATTATTCTGTTACTATTTATTTTGTTTAAATTAAGTAATCCACAAAAAACATTTGCTTTGTAGATCAACATTTGCTTTCAAAAATTGTCACTAGAAAGTTTGATTGTTTTACTTAAATTTTATTCAATTTACGCAGCATCACGCGAGTAGAACATTTTGTAAAGGCTGTCACCAATGAGGCTACTGTCAAAAATTTAAAAAATAGATTATAGGTCCTAGAAGAGCTGTACAATAAGTATGATGAAGTACAGTCTAATTTGGAAATTCTAAATGAAACGGAGTATACCGCGGATCGAGAAGTAATAGAAAATACATTTTTATATCTTAAAAATTGATTTTGTTATGCAAAAAATCGGCTTACCTCAATTTGTAGGGGTTTATAATAAATGACATAATTTTAAAGATTTATTTATAAATTTAGTACATAATACGGATTTATCTAATATAAGAAAGCTATATTATTTAAAAAACTTGTTGAAATTATTAGAATGTTTGAATATTTCGGAAGAAAATTATGAAAGGGCTTGGAAAACATTAACAAGGCGTTATGACAACAAAGCAATGCTTTTAAAATACATATGACCGGTATTTTTGATTTACTTGATGCTGGTTATTAAATACATTTGGTCAGCATTTTAACTCTTTGAAATCGTTAAACGTACCCGTAGAACATTGGGACATTATATTTGTTTACATGTTATCGCAAAAGATAGACAATAGTAAAGTTCAGGCTTACAAAAGTGGGTGCGACAAGTCCACTTTTTCTGTATTGCAAAAATTCTTGGAAATATTAGAAGATCGCTGTTTTATGTTAGAGGTAATATCACGACACGATGTATCCGCGAAACGTACTGCAACAAATGTGAGTCATATTTATAATAATGTTAACAAATGTTTATTTTATAGTCGACCTAAATCGATAAAACGATGCTTTAAATGTTGTTGAATTTCTGTGCAACAAAGAAGAACCGTTACAGATAATAAATTTTGCTTTGTTTGTCTAAAGGGCAACCATGTGTCCGAAAAATGTTTTTCGAAAGAGGGTTGCACCACTTGTAAAAAAGTCAGCGGTGGCGGCAGAGGTTTACCACGAACCTGCAAACAACAATGTCGAACCGGATCTGGGTACTGCAGATGTTTGTACAACAATCATAAATGTCAGTAAGGCAAATTTTGAAAGCAATGATGTTTCAAATATTATTTTATGGCCTTTAGCAATAGTTCTTGTAATAGACAATAAGGGTAATAAACATAAGTGTAGGGCCCTCCTCGACTGCGCGCGTGAGAAAAACTATGTCATCAGCGAATTAGTAAGTGTTTTGGGAGTAGACCGCGGAAAATGTAATTGGCAAGTCAATGGGGTTTCTGGCGTTGGGGCAATGGTTGAAAATTCCGTGAATCTCACAACTGAGTCTAAAGGCAATGATTATATATGTACGGCAACATTTGGCGTAATGAACAACATTACAGAGAATTCTCCGAAACATGAATTTGATTTAGGAAATTTAAGATGGCCGCGCCACATTACGTTAGCAGACCCTAGTTTTAATAGAGTAGGTAAAATTGATATGTTGCTAGGAACTGAGATACCTATTCGCGAAGACATTAAAAAGGGGCAAAATTGATTAGAAGAATAACCTTCCGATACTTCAAAATACGGAATTTGGTTGGGTTATTCATGGTTCATTCCAGTAATGGATATGTTAAGTAGCCAAATCAACCAAACATTGGTTAGCATTGGTTAGAGGAAGGTTTTGATAATACAATACTCTCAAATGAAGAGAAAATATGCGAAAAATTTGTTGAACCCATAAGTCGAGATTCAACTGATAGATACTGCGTACATCTACCTGCAATTAAAAATAAATTAAGCTTGTTAGGTGATCCATGTGATTATACTTACAGATGTTTATTGGAGTGCAAATTTACGAAAAACGTTAAATTATTCAATGATCATAAACCGTTCATAGAAGAATATATTAAATTTGACCATCTCTCCGCCACGTTTTGTCATAGGAAATGCATTAACTGCCTGTCCTGAAGTTGACGTAAGTACGCAACCCATTACTCGCCTGAAACAAAGATTAACAAGTTCTATACATGTTAGAGCTTCAATAACGAAAAAAATGGTATGTTTGTAAGCCTGACATTAAGATCAACGATCTAGTGTTAGTTAAGAAAGACAATGTTCGACCTTTAGCTTGGTGTCTCGTAGAGTTGTCAGTATTCACAAAGGTAAAGACAATCACATCAGGAGTGTTACAGTAAAGACAATGCGTGGGACCCATCCCCCCTTTGTACAAATTTGTCCATTGCCTAATAGTTAATATGAATTTTTTAGATTGGCATTGGACTGACAGAATTTGTAATATAATATATAATGCATATTAAGATGTTATAATTGTTTAGACTAGTTAAGGGACATGTATGCCCATTATAAAAGTTTGTTTATGATTTGTTAAGGTTTTTAAATTACTTCTAACTTCTAAGTTTTTGCATGCTTTGCGGAGTATGAAAGAAACCAGATGTAGGTCATAAATGTGTTTAAGGTATTTGGCCTGAAAAAGAACACAAGTGTATTTCCTTAACAACAAGTGTAAAGCCGGTCCCAGATGATGTGTCCAACGTTGGTTCAAATGTTGCTTCCAATGTTGGTTTCAACGTTGGACACAATTTTCGTTATAAAAGTATGGCAAGTGTGTCTGCTACACGATGGGGTAAACTTTTGTCGCAACATTGGAATCACATGTAGAGCTAACGGTCTTCAGTGTCGTACTTACTGCAGATTCACAGAATAGTAAAAACTGGAATACGTGCGATCCTTGAATGCATCAAATATACGATCGCTCGTGTGGATATGTGACAAACGATGCATCCAACATGTTTCCAACGCTGGAAGCTCATTTGACGCGGTTGCATGCAGCCAACGTAGGACACATGCAATTCACCAGCACCCGCCGACACGATGTGGTAAATGGCGATGTGTCCAACGTTGGTAGGCATTCGCCACATCGTCTGGGACCGGCTTAACGCGGTTCAGATTTATCGATAGAAGCCCGAACGTGGCATGTGGCCAACGTTGGACACATGCAATTCACCAGCGCCCGCCCACACGATGCCGATGTGTCCAACATTGGAAGGCATTCGCCACATCGTCTGGGACCGGCTTAACGCGGTTCAGATTTATCGACAGAAGCCCGAACGTGGCATGTGGCCAGCGTTGGACACATGCAATTCACCAGCGCCCGCCCATACGATGCCGATGTGGCAAATGGCGATGTGTCCAACGTTGGAAGGCATTCGCCACATCGTCTGGGACCGGCTTAATGGGAAAGCCGTTGTACTTGAGATCTCGGCAGAGCAGGTACTCTAAAGCCGTTGGAATTGGGGGTATAAAATAAGTGTCTTGTATTTTTCTCCAAATGTATATATCTTGTACCAACACCAACAATGGACGAATTTGGAAAAACCAGAAGAGTGCAGTGGCTAGGGCATCTAGAACGTATGGAGGATGAAAGGGCAGTTAAGAAAATAGTAGAGAGTAAGCCTAACTACAAGAAAAAAAGAGGTAGACCGAGGAAGCGATGGAGAGAGGCAGTGGCAATAGATCTAAGGGAGAAAAATGTAAAGGATTGGATAAGAAAGGCGGAGAACAGAATGGAATGGAGGAGAATAACACAGCTCTGGGCCTAAAAGGCCTGTACAGCTCGAATAAATTAGTATAAAAGGAATCGCCTTTTATTCAGCTACCATAAGTGTAAGGTCAACGTGGTAGCGACAACTAGTTTTTTAAGAACGAGTCTGGAATATAAACGCGTACTGTAATCTGACCTAACGGACGTGTATCGTATACTACATATATTATACAGGGTACTTTTAAAGGAAGTAGCAAAAATGAGACCACAGATTGCTTAGGTGAAAATAAATCGATTTAACCTAACATACCTATATCCCAAGTCGCATAATAAAAAAGATACAGGGTGTCAAAGTAAAAATTTTATTTTCGATATTTGTAAATAATTTATTAAGAAATCCAAATATTTAGATAACATTTGTAAATCGAGAGCTTTTGCGGGCGAGAAATTCTTATTTATTTCTAATTTTGACCTCATTAGTAGAGGGCGCCACTTGTGGCACACCATTTCCTTTTAAATCACAGAACTTTTTTGCCGTTTAGTGTATTCATCTGACTATCGGGACAATCGATTCTCCTATCTGTTTTATTTGAAAAGAGTATACCTTGCTGAAGTCGGTAGGAGTAACCATTTTTCAAATAATCCTATTTGAAATGCTAAGTGCACTGAGTAAAAACTGTTTTGGATTCAAGTAATGTGCCTTTTCTGCTGAAAATACAGCAAAATGTTACTTTAAAAAGTTGTTCAGAATGGTAAATTATGAAGACGTGAAAAATTTCAAAAAGAACGGCGAGGTTTGATGAAACCATTTTTCAGCAAAGCACGAAGATTTTATCATGGTACGCCGATCTTTTTGAAATTTTGCACGTCTTCATAATTTACCGTTATGACGTTACAAGTAACATTTTGCTGTATTTTTAGTCAAACAGGCACTTTACCTGAAACGATAACAGTTTTCAATCGGTGCACTGAATATTTTAAATAGGATTATTTCGAAAACTGTTACTTCTAATAACTGCAGGTATACCTTTTTCAGATATAACAAAATCGATCGTTTCAATAGTCAGATGGATACACTAAGCAGTAAAAAAGTTCTGCCATTTAAAAGAAACATGATGTGCCATAAGTGGCGCCCTCTACTAGTGACGTCAAAATTAGAAACAAATTTGAATTTCTCGCCCGCAAAAACTTGTTTTACAAATTTTATATAAATATTTGGATGTTTTAAGAAATTATCTACAAATATCGAAAAGATATAGGTATGTTGGTAAATCGATTTATTTTCGCCTAAGGAATCTGTGGTCTCATTTTTACTACTTCATTTAAAAACCCCTTGTACATATCAGTACTATACTGTACTTTATAATCCATTTCTATATTCATAAAAAGTTATAATTATTAAAAATATATTAACTGCCAATCTAACAATCGTACCAAAATAACAATGTTATCCATAACTAATTTTCCTTTAGATAATTGTCACTGTTAGATAATACCATCATGTTTGCATTTGTTTGTATTATGGAAACTTGGAATCTGCAGAAACAACGAGAAAATTAATCCAGAAAAAATCATCTTATGAGTGACAATAACATAACAATAATATTAATATAACTCCAACTTAAGAAAAAAGTACTAAATGTAGTTAAGCAACACAAAAAAATTATAAATTAAAGCCCAATCTATAGCTGCGCAGCATTCTTCATTTACTAAAGTTTGTTGAAAAGTAAAAAATGCTAGCTATGAATGATTTTGTAGAGATAATTGAAATACCTGACAAGATATTATTGCTAGGCAACAAATTACAGTATTTGATATTCAAGTTACCGGTTGAAAATGACTCCGGGAAATAGTCATTTAGGAGGCAATACAATATAGAAGAATTTTCTACCATGGGCGGATCAAATTCGTTAGATGAATCAATCAAATCAGTCCCGCTAAAATTCTCGTCTTCTGTAGTCACATTAGAACGGTGGAAGCAGTACCTTCTTAGAGACAATTAGTGAGTTTTCCCTGATACTCACCCAATTCAAACGAGGTTGGTTCCTACCATTTTTATCATTTCAATTTCCTACTTATGTTTAGGTATGGGATAATAGTAACTGTATTAATACTACAAACATTAAAAGTATCCATAATAAATATCGCTTGACTGAGATGGATTAGAACTAAAAAGACTCCCACTCCGCTTTGAATTTGTTTAGTCAATGGAATGAGTAGGTGGACTTCAGTGGGTCAGAACATAAGATGAGTCGGAAGTATGTGTAAAAAATGTATTTGAACTATTTGAAGATTCTTCTCGCCATAACAAAGTTTTCATTCAAAATAATTTTTGCTCTACTATGAGCCAGATAACAAAGATACGGGACTTTGAAATTTAGGAAAAAAACAGTATTTTCCTATCTCTCAAACAAATGGAAGCACTGTTTTGGTGTAGTGAATGTCACTATTAATAGTTATTACCTAGTGTTGAACACAATAACGACAACACATTTTTAAGACGAGTGTTCTTCACAGATGAAGCAACGTTCCTGCCCTACATTTAGCTTTCAATAGGGTATGTTTGTATATCGCCAATTTACAGAATATGGCGCTGATCTCAACCTTCCAAACAACAGGGGTTCCACAGCCCTCCATCTAGTCGTTTATTGTGGTTTGGATCTGGCAACATTCCTAGTTGGACGAGGTGCCGATATTTACTTAAAGAATTCCAACGGAGACACGCCTGCGATGGTGACTAAGAAAAAAGCTGTATAGACGTGTTCGACAACATAGAGAAATAACTAATTTTGAATAATAGGTTGTTTCCCTGATTACTGATTATATGTTACGGATGGTCTATAAGCAACGTTTTGGATGAGATGGTTTAGCCTAGCTCGAGAACAACAAAAGCAGACCAAAGATTCCCAGCTAAGATTACGAATGTGCACTTTAATTATGTTACTAGCAGCGACCAGTTAACGAGATCACGGGTCAATGTCCTGGAAAATCAATATATATCAAATAAATTCATAATTACAAAAAAAAGAACAAGACGCCAGAAGCTTAGTGGTGGTACAATTTACTACATTTCATCTTGGTTGCTAAGTACTATGCAAACTGGGTAGAAAAATTCTTGGGTCGCGCTTCCAATTCTGTCAGATGGGCAAACATTGTTCCTAAAATAAATTCCCCGACAGTTTGGCATCATTGGACTATCACTCCATTGACCTTGTGGTTAATCATTTCCTGCAGATTAAGCCATACTATTTGGTAATTCATAGTACCACCATATTAACTGTATTTTTCATGTATTGTTAATATTGTTTGTATGTTTCAGATGTCAGAAACAATATACATATTCTACTCCTATATAAATTCAACATTTTTTCGTCAAGTCCAGTTTACTGACGTCGAGCTAATCTGTTTGCCAGCGCGTCAAGCTGTGAGTGGAGCCAGCAAAAGCTTATGAAAGACACTTTACCAGGTCCTCATTCATTTCATGACACACAACACATGAAATATTATTCACCTTTGTGCCGCGCTAATGCGAAATTTAGAAAGAGCATATACACAAAAGTTGCTGAAGCTGCACCGTAAAAGTTTTAGATAACGTTGACGGGAAAGCGTTTTACATTCGACGCCCCCTTTGTGTGGGGTTGACTTCAGAATTATGGTGAAATTTCGTTAAGAACGCGATGGTAGCTGATATGTCACAATGTGGGCACATTATATATTCTCCTAAGCGACTCAAAAAGTATAAAAACAATCATTTTTTCGCAACTGTGAGTAAAATATGAATTTTGACATACTAGATTTTTCACTTCAAAATATTACGATCTAAGCTAATATGCCTTAATAAAATGATGATAATAAAAAAGAAACAGAATGTCAAAGTTGGAATTTAAAAAGTGATGTTTTGTAATAACTATACTGTCTTTGAATGTAATACCTTAAAAATTTGGAAATAGATGATTTCGAATATGAGAAATCACAATATTTCATACTGTATTATAGGCAGCGGCCGAAATTGTGAACTAATCGCTAGTTTGTGGACAAGCGCGACGGGCGAAGCGTGCGGGGATCAACATTTCATAGGCGTACTAAATTTGAATAGAATCAGATATAAAAAATATACAAAAATAATTGCATTACATAATATCCATTATTTTTAGAGTAGAAACAGTGATATAACGGTTTTTACCAATTTCGAAGCGTTAGATGATAAAAATAATAAGAATCTGTAAATAATACACATATAATTTACACATATATAATTCACACATAATGTTCACATATAATTTACACATACATACGAAGGAACAGCCAGTTCAATTGTCGGTCATCTCACCTATGGCATACTGATGAGGGCTAACAAGACCGAAACCGGTCTATGTCTAGTGGTGTGTCCGACAAGGGGTCTTGGCTGTTCACACAGATACTGCAGGAGTAATTCAATGCCGGTCGGGGCATTAGTCCGCGGAGTAGTTGTTTCCTGCAGTATTATTTACAGATTTAATGGCTCGTCGCCCAGGGCGAGAGGTCTGCGTTAAGTACCTGCTGCAATGTAGGTCACTTCCTGTAAGTCGAGCCGCTTAGGCCGAGCAGGAAGTAAGCAGACCACTTATTATATCTCACAAATAATAAGAATATTTCAAAATTTCAAAAATTTTTATGTTGTATATCGGTGTACCTAAGTGAATTTAGAAACATTATCAAGACAAACTGAAAATATTCTTACCATCATTGTAAATATATTCTATAAAACGATGCCCTCTTGTGTGTCGATGAACCACCACCACCCGGCTCATGCCGCCACAAGATGCTGACTATTTATACATTTCAAATAGGTAATTGTTTTACAGGAATATTATCATTATCACTAAATTAGTACACATTACGTCAGAATCATAAAAAACTTTACTATCACTGTATGTTCACTATTTATTAAAATAACTATAACTTTTCGACTCTTCTGCTATGATAACTTGCGTTATTATTAACCTACGTCCTTTTCCAGAAGGCGCCTTTAATCCTATAGAAAATCCATCTAAAAATGCTCCTCTTTTACTTCGAACGTTACCATCCTGCCAACCTTATGATACCGTATAACCTTCGTTTACCCATGTTTCATCCATTTAATATATCTTTTTGCCCGATGCACGAAATTCTCTTAGTTTAATTCTAAATATTCTCTTCGCCATACCACAATTTCATCTTTTTCAACGAGCATACTTTTACAATTTCGTTTAAAAACGAAAATTTGTCATGCGTTGTTCGTCTAAGAACTTTATCAGATAATTGGGCATGTCCTCATCTTCAGCTATCGTAACTTGATTTTTTTTATCGTCGGTATTTCACGTTTGAAGAAGAATCCATGAATTTTCCTGCGAATGGCGTATTTTACGTCATCATCGACTTCTGTTTTTTCCTTCCTCGTGTTTCTATTTTTTTCTTCTTTGAATTTACTTCCACACTCTTTTTTATAGCACGATATACACTAGAAACTGACACTTGTGTTAACGAACTACACATATATTTTATAGCACGATATACACTAGAAACTGACACTTGTGTAGCTTCACTAACAATTATGTTATCAATTGTCCGTTACATAGGTTATGTTGATTAATAACAGACCTTTTACTAGAACTGGCACTTTGATCCATTTTTAACTGTTATTTATTAACTTCACGGTTGCAATAATTTATTTTTATAATTTGATATCACTATATAAATAACACCCCGCGAATAGGAGCAAATCCCCCAACGTACGCATATTCTAACCTCGGCAAAGCCATGTACTATGTACTAACGCTCACGGTTTACACACACCAAAATATTGTTTTCCACAATGCAATAAACAGAGATAGAGAATACATCGGGCTTCAGTTTGCCTGAGTCTTTATCGTGGTACCGTAAATGTGAATATAGTATCGTTGTGCATAGAAAGCGGCACAGTAATAATGAGATAAATAATGTGTAATCTCTTATAAAATTATTATACGCTTAGTAGTAATAGTGTTTGTATATTATCTATTAGTCACTGTCCACAATTTCGGTCGCTGCCTATAGAAAGGTATTTTAATACAAATCAATTCTCCTACAATTTCTATGCTTTAGTTCGCAGAGTAGTTAATTCCACACAATATTGTTAATACTTAAAAATATATAAAAAAAATCATAATATATTTATTTCTATTTCGATGTTTTTCCTAGAGCGCGAGAGTAACTTATTTGGCCCTAACGTTATTTATTAAAACATCTTTAACTTACATTGTTTTTGAAAAAAAGGTATACTTGTCATTAGTCTCAGAAATTGGCCATTTTCCAAGTAATCTTTTTAACAATCGGCTGCATAATTCCTTGTACCATATTTTAATGTAGTAGGCACCAGTATAAGTTAAATTTTAACAATTTATATTAAGTTACTAAATATTTCTAAATGTAAGGTATTTATCCGATTTTGGTTAAATTCAATTACTTTACAAAATCGAAAAACTCTGAAACAATAATTTTTCATATTCAGATATGAGAGATGACTGTTGTTTGTTGGCAATTAAATTTCAGTGAACATGTTGGGCAATACGAATATTTGGGGAGATTCCGAAATAGATTTGACAGATTCTGGTAATCAACAATTTAAAAAATCTGTTTAGGAATTTAGAAAACAAGATGAAAAATTTGTTCAAACTGCGGATTGTTCACAAACTAATTCAAGATGAGTATCTGGAGCTGCAAGAATCTGTTTGACTTCCATTTTAAAAACGTTGCATGTTGAAAAATACTGTCTGTACCATTTTACACTAGTGCAAATTTTATGGCTTGTTGATCTACCTTCAATATGCTTCATTTGCAAGAAAATTTTGGCGCCTACTACGTTAAAATATTGTACAATGCAGCTATTTTCTCGAAAATGACCAATTTCTGAGACTAATAACAATTATAACTTTTTCCTCAAAAACAATGTATTTTTAAGATTTTTTAATATAGAACATGATAATGTTAGGGTAAAAAAAGTTACGTTCACATTTACGTCGCTACTCTACTTAACCCAGTATAAGGTACAAAAAAATATAAAACTAACATTACAAATACAACTTAATTCTACTATTACAATCATTACAATTCAAATATATTTTATCATTAGCACGTTACTGACAAGATAAGAAAAACTCTTTAATCCTTTTACGGAAACTGTTCACAGATAGAATCTTTAGTTCATCATTAAGGCTATTATAAATTTTAATAGAAATGTAAGTAAAAGATCTTGTAAATACCGCCGTGGAGTACCTTGGAAGAGATAATTTAAAATTATATCTAGTTTGAACTGGGTGTGTCTCATACATAAAAATATTCGAAGATAAGAAGGAGTAGAAGATTAAAACAAACGGTACACAAATACAGACATATGGTACTTAAAAACATTTTAAATATTAAGCCAATGCAACTCTTTTATTTTAGCTGATACTTTATTACTCTTCAGACCAAACACAAATCTGCAACACGAGTTCTGAATTTTTTGAATTCTATACTTTGTTACACTGTCCAAACACGGAAAGTAAAGTATGAGACAGTAATTTACAAAAGATAAAACCATTGATTCGGCCAGAGACTTCCTCAATTCAAATGTCATAATATTTCTACTCCTGTAGAGGTATTTAAGAGCCAAATAAGATTTTTTAATTATCGGTGATATATACTCTTGAAATCTAATTCGGCAATCAAATGTAATGCCAAGATTTTTTGCAGATTGCTTGAAGGGTATAAATTCATCATCAAGTTTTAACACAAGTTGAGTTTTAAGTAAACGCTCTCTGAATTTAGAACAGAAAAGTAAGGCACTGCACTTGTTCAAATTTAGTTTTAAATTATGAGCTTTAGAATATTTAGATATTGCCAAAAGATCACTATTCAAGCAAGCACTGGCCGCAACAGTATCACTAGGATCAAATGAAAAAAACAATTGAGTATCATCTGCAAACGTAAGCATTTGAGATGAACTTATTTTACTAAACATGTCGGATGTGTATATTAAAAAGAGAATAGGACCCAAAACCGACCCCTGCGGCACCCCCGATGTAACACTACCTATGCCTGACTGCAAACCCTCAAGCACATATATCGGATAGAAAACATGATTTCTCAAATCCAAAACATCTATTAATTTTTAAGTTGATCCATTCAAAGACTGTGAAATTATTAAAAAAATCACTTCCTAAATTTTAACTTTGACACCCTGTATCTTTTTTATTATCAACATTTTCTTAAGATAAGCTTAAATCGTAATAATTTGATATGAAAAATCTAGTATGTCTCCATGGGCTATTATTTACGGACCTTCCTATAGAGTATATGAAATCTAAAATTTGTACAGGTGTTAAGGACATACGGGGTGTTAATTACAAGTTTGGCCAAGCTTCAACGATGTATTTTCCCCATTAAAATAATAGGGGTTGTCGTATAACAGTTTTTAATATTGTTTTATAAAATGTTACTTTTTTTATCATAAATTGAATTCTGAAATTGATTTGTAAAATTTGGAAGAACAAGGTTTTTCCAACATGAAACAGCTTTTTATGAGCATAGTTTAAAATATTCTACAGTACAGGCAGTGTCCATTTTTGGAAAAAAAGTATGCCGTACTGGTTGTTCTAAAACTTGAATTTTCTATCAATTTAAGGCAAAAATTTGCTGCTGTAAAGTGTCCGCAAAAATTGACAGAGTACAGAGTAATTAGTAATTACAAAGTTATTGCTTTGAACTATTCTGAGAAATTTCAACAGTAAATGATCAAGATATTCTGCAGCGAAGCAACACATGTCTTACGCCATTCCTTCTTGCCTTTTTTATATAATCCTCCGCGTATTTCGAATGGTTCCGAATTCTTCGATGAGAGTGGATCAAACTTAAAAAGAAGTTTGTTGTTATTAAATATATGGGTAGATATTGTGGGTGTAATTCAACGCAGGTTGGGGCTTTTGTCCACTGAGTAGTTAGTTTCACACAATATTATTAATACCTAAAAATATATAAAAAATTTATTGTCACTGTAAAAGAAAATTTTACAAGATCTTACTTTTCTACATAATTTTTTACTTTTAATGATACACTTTTCCTACAAGATTGGATGTTTTTTAATTTCATTATCGAAAAATTAAAATGGTCGTGTGAGTGCACAAATGCTTCCACACCTTGTTCGTCATCAAAATAAGCGTCCTCCCAGTTATTCCTTAAGGCGTTCAAATATGTGATAGTCACATGGTGACAAATCTGGGCTATTGGACAATTGTTTGAGCGTTTACCTATTGATTTTTTTCAGTTTTTCTCAGGTCGAAACAGCTATGTGTGGCTAAGCATTATCTTGAAGAAAAATCATACTTTGAGCACGCACATCTCTTCTTTCTGCTGAAAGGTCACTTTTCCTCCATCAAACAGCTAGAAATGCGTTTATCGTGCGCTGCTAGAATTGCAGGGGACAAGATTCCATAGCGGATCATTTGAGAAGGGTCTTAGGTCCAAAGTAAATTATTAAAGTGGTAGGTTCACTTAGTGTATTAGTAGGAGATGACGTTGAACTTTTGAAATTGTTTTTTCGCAGTTTGAAATTTAATAATGATATTTCTTGTGGTTGAACAAATCCTTAAGAAAACAAATCCACCGAGAAGTTCTTCCAATATCTAGTGCAAAATTTTATTTATAATGACTGTTGATAATTTTTCCTAAAATTCTTCTTTTTCGATTTTTAAAAGTTATGCAACGTTAGAGATTGTTGCGGAGAAACAAGTTTAAATTTCCAAAGCAACGTTCAAAGAACAATTTTTGAATAAATTACCGAGGTTTTAAATGCCCCAACTGATTTTATGCATAGTATTTCTGAACATAGGATTAACTAGATTTAGAAATTACATTTTTACGCAAATAAATGTTTTTTCTAATTTTGACATATAAAGTGACACTTTTTAAAACTGATTGACATTATGAAACGTCTTACTTTTTGTAACTAGTTGCATAAAGTAAAATTTTATGCAATTGGTGACGAAAAATGTATTTCAAAATTAGTGACAAAAATAATTATTCTATTTATTAAACTGTTATAATACAAGTTAAAAACATAAATTATAAATTAGTTAATTATTATAAATATTGATAACACAATTATTGCAATTATTCAAATTAATTCCCGACGACATATTTTTTTCATTGCTCGAACTTGCTGTTATTTGGGAAGCGGCGCACATTGCATTAGATGTTTCACCAAATATTTCTTGCGCTATAAGTTTTTTATTTTTCATGGAATTTTCAACATATCCCTCCGCAACAGAGCTAGATTTCCAACCACCGTGCCTCTTTAATTTTAAAATATCAGCACCACTGTCTGCTAGGAAAGTGGCAGAGCTTCTTCTGAAGCAGTGGCCAGTATATAGAACAGGATTTGAAAGACCAAGAAATTGTGCAATAACTTTTGGCAGACTACTAAATGTGTTAATTCCCACAGGATTTCTGGTACATTTTCCATTCGCATATTTTACAAAAAATCTGTTGTGTTTAAGAACTTGGGGACGCAACTTAATATATTTTCTTAATATTTCAACAAGATTCGTATTTTCAATGTCTCCAGTGGTAATTGCAAACTGCCGTATAACTTTTGTTTTTGAAGGTGAGATATCAACACGAAAATGGCTTCCTTCGTCTATAAGATTTTCAACTGGAAAAAATGTTAATTCTGCTTTTCTGCATGCTCCTGCCATTCCAATTATCATTGCAACCTTAGCCATTAAGTATTCTTTGTCATCAGCTTCCACTAAAAATTTGGCAAAATCTTCTTTAATAAAAACTTTTGACTTTTTAGCACTGTACCCGTCCGCTTGCCTTTTAATATATGCTACCAAATTTGTATATTTTTTAATATCAATATTCCTTTTCAGATTTAATTCAGACCTTAACATTGAGTAAAGTGTCCATAATGTGGAAACTTTTAGATCTTTCTTACCCTCAAAATATGCAAGTAAAACTTTCTCATTAACATGTTTAATTTTCTTCTCATCACACCACGTAACAAATTTTTCGTATGCCAAATCATAAACTGCCTTTGACTTTTTGGGAATTACTGATAATAGAGCATTACCTGCTGCCTCTTCAATATCGCTTGGTAGCTCTTCAGAACTTGAATCACTCATTTTTTAAAAATAAAACTACAAATATATCAATCTCGCTAAAACCTTCCGTCTAGATTTTCTTACAAAATGTCAAACTGACAACTAACATGAAGTAACAGCAACAAACTAAATTTATGTTTTCCAAATTTTTGTCAATTATATTAAATTTTATTTTTTTATTACTTTCTTCAAAATTAGAAAAAATCTTGTATGCAATACGTTACGAAATGAAATTTTGTGTAACTTGTGAGTTTTTGCGAAACTCACTTCGTTCGTTCCGCACGCGTTACACAAAATTAGGCATTTCGTAACTGATGGCATAAATAGCTATTTTACGTATGTATTTTCGTTTACTAAGAAAAAAGAGGAAACAGAAACAGATTAACTAATAGTATATAAACAATAAGTTAGTTTTCTTGCGAGATTTGTTAATACTATTTTTCGCATTTTCTGTTAGTAGCTAATTATAAGCAATTATAATTTAAAAAATTTCATAGTAGGTACTTGCGTAGGAGTTCCGTATCTTAGTAACCTGACACGGCTTTGTTTATTTATATAATAATGGCTAAGTTTAATTTTTGTGAGTGAGAGAATTGATTGTATCATAAATTAATTATAAAAATGAGTCTTGCTACTGAAAATAATTTAGAAAATTGTTTTGAAAACATTTTAAATGCCACTAGAGAAGCATATTCGGGCTTACTTCCTTTAAAATCCAAAGAAAAGGGAGGTATACTCGCGTCAAGAATTCAGACGTCTTACGTCACGGCTGACGTTACACATTTGTTTTTATTGTCAACGTAATTTTCGATATTTGGTCGCGTTAAAAACAATCATTTTTTGCAATTTAGTGCAATATATAATGCAAACTTTTAGTGTAGTATATAGTTTTATTACTATCAGTTGCAGTTTCTTAAATAATTTGATAAAAATATGATAAATTATTCATTTGTTCGTATGACGTAAGTCGTCTGAATTCTTGTCGCGAGTATATATGAAATATTTTGTAAGTGCAGGATAATAAAAACGCATTAAGAATTGATGAAAGTGTAATGCTATCGTATTATTTATTTCTTTATTTTTTGAGAAGCTAATC
This sequence comes from Monochamus alternatus, assembly GCA_037114965.1. Classification (NCBI taxonomy): domain Eukaryota; kingdom Metazoa; phylum Arthropoda; class Insecta; order Coleoptera; family Cerambycidae; genus Monochamus; species Monochamus alternatus. The sequence continues at coordinate 27,728,370 of CM073429.1, forward strand.
TTTTTTATATATATATTTTAATATTTTTAATACAATGTGTTTGTTATTTTAGGCAAAATCTGTTAAGGCATTCAGTTTATGGTCTACATATTCCATATTAAAATGTACTATACAAATAAACGAAAATATGGATAAATGTCACAATATAAAAAGGTATTTGCCTTTTCAAACGTCAAAATGACAGATACGAAGCAAATAAATCAAAAGTTTTTACTGTGGAAAACGTTACCATGTTTTTAAAAGAGACTCCAGATGATAAGTTCTTATTATACCCAATGAAAGTGGTACTAATATTTGGTTTGGAGACAATTTTCTGTTTTTTATTAACAGCGATATTTCAATGTGGTAAGTGTCGATTTTGAATTTAGTAAAATAGCATATTATCAGTCAAAACACAAAAAAATACATTTATTCACTAAAATCTAATTTGACCATATGCCCATCTGCCTAAGAAATGCATTTACAGGCTTTTCCAATTATTAAATTTGGTATATTTTTAAAATCCTGTAGTTTTTTTCAAAACTATTTAGTTGTACCTGTAAGACTATTCAGAATACACATCATGTTTCATAAATCCACAAACTGAACTGAAATCCATTAGACTAAAATTAGGGGAATGTGGTGGTCACTGAGTAGTTGCGCTCCCCTTTATCAATTTGAGTATTTGAAAAATATAATAATATCATACCTAATAAGTGGAAGTATACTAATGATGTTAAGGTAAAAACATTATAAGTGCCTTTAACTAATTTATCTCTTAATTTAATTTTTTTTAGTAAACCACTACATAGTTTTTAAAAATTATTTGCGTAAAAATGGAAAAACTGGCTGTTCAGAAACATTCTGTATAAAATCAGTTACTAGATATTTGAAACTGTAGTGAATAATCTACAAATTATTTCTTAGGTGTTTCTTTAGAATTCGAAATTAAAAAAAATTATTAAGTAATACATAACAATAATAATATCTCTACTGCTCATTCTAATCACGAGGATTAGCCCAGAAGTCGGAGATTTGTGCAAAAGAGGGAGCGGCATATTATTATTTAGCAGGCCGCATTTACGCCCAGGAACAACTTACGTTCCCAACCACCATTCAGTGCAGGAATAAGGAAAACCTAGAAAACCTCATTAATTAGGGGGGTGGTCAAACTTCGACCTGTATGAATCTCTCACATTGACCCAAGCCAACATTCTTCCACCCTACCATACAGGTAGGGAGGGTGCCAAACCTCTCACGAATATAGTTGATACACGGTCTACCGGCCGCGGGGATCGAACCCACAGCGGTCTGAACACATTGATTCAAGTACTGACCCCTTAATCCGCTCGACCACTGACCGATTCAACCCAATATTGTGCGGCTATCTCTAACGATGCAAGACTCTCAAAAATCGAAATTATTTTAAGAAAGAAGAGTTTTACGAAAAATTGGGTGATAAAATGATCCAAAAAAAAGTATTACACCATATATTGAGAGAGAGATTCATGGCCGCACGTTAAAAGAATGGAAGGGTATTGATCCCCATAAAAAAATCTAACGGATTGAAGTCGAAACTTTTTGGAGGCTGCCTCTCAGGACCAAACCGACCAATGCATCTATCTAAAAAATTATTATTTAACCACTCTGTCATAAATATGGCATTGTGAGGAGGTGCACCATCTTGTTCAATGTTGTTCAATATTCAACGGAATGTCCTCTGTTTATGTTATTATTTGCGTTCATAGGATTATTAAGTTCTTGCAACTCCAATAAATGACCATTATTCTTCCTCAAATATCGATAGAAAATCGGTGCTGGAATCTTCTACTTCTCTTAACATGTTTGCTGTTCAATAAATAAATGATGCAAGTTTGAAATTTTTTTAAAACCGTATTATAGATATAACATAACACGTTGCTCGTCATCTTCAGGATGAAGAACTTCAGCACCTATGTAGTGGTAAGTTTATAATAGATCCCTACGTACAGTTCGGGAAACATAACTTTGAGAAAATCTTAACTGCACAGAAACTCGACGCCTACTTGCGGTAGGATTGTCTAAAATTGCATTAATTACAGCTTCCTCACGGTCTTCAACATTTTGTCTTTGCGGTGTTCTAGCCCTTTCAGCCAAGCTCACTCAATCTTCGGAAGATTGATGCAAATACTTCAAGATTTGGGGTTCTTCTATTAGAAAGTCTCCCACGCCTCCCGGGACATTTCCATTACAAAAATCATATACGTAAACGATGTCAGCGACTTCTGTAGTAAAATCATTTAAAAAATGTAGGGACAAAAATTAATTTTCAACCAATTCTTTACTAAATTTAAATAATGACAGCAACAGCTTTCATTTCTAGGGTATTTAATTCAATTACTGAAAATACATATTTCTACGACTTTCATAAATAGTTGTTTACTCCAAAAGAGAGGTATTTATTGATATTATGTAAACATAATTTTGTAGAACAAAAAACATGGTTTTTTAATTTTAAAAAGATTGTCCCTGCAGCAGTTGGAAACGGTTTGAAACTATCAGAAATGCCCCTCCAACTACATGTTGCGTTATATTCACTGGTAGCTCGTTCTCAACTTCCTGGTCGAATATTTCTGACAGTTTCAAACCGTTTCCAACTGCTGCAGGAAAAAACCTATTATTAGTCAGTAACGTAACATAGTATTTTTAAAAGGTAATATTGTAAAGTAATACATTTAAATATCATTTGAACAATATATTTTATCTATTTTTTATACAAATTTTTATTGTGTGGTGATATTAATTTAAAAAGTTGTAACATTTAAAGCATACATATACACGTACAAATTTTATTTTGTTTATTTTGTACGAAATAAGTATTTTCCTGGAAATTTATAAATGGTAGACTGTTTCCGTCATAATAAAAGTATGTGATAACATTTTTTAAAGAAGTTTGTCGTTTTGGACTTGCAGTTTAATGGACACTGTTAAGAAAGTTTGATTTTATGTAACCAATATGACACACTTAAATTCTGTACAGGTTGTTAAACGAAACTAAATGCTACTATTTTTTATTTAATAGCATAATCACCTTTATCGCCGTTTATCAAAATTAATGTTTAAAAGATGCGGTTTATGATCGTGATAAAATATAAAACATGTTTTGCGTAAACTTGTACGCGGATCTTTAAGTCGCATAAAAATTAAAGGATTTACTTACTTATGGAGGACTTTGTGTAGCATTTTCTTAAAAATATAGTTTTATTGGATGGGAGAACATTTACAACAATATCCTTGAGAATTTAACCACAAAGAGTATCTCTATTAAATTTCAAATTTATATGTGAAAAATTGACAACGTTTATGTAAAAAAACAATTTTAAAAGCTCCATCTCAACACCATGTATCTTTTATAGAAGCCATTTTTGTATATAGGTTAGTAATCGTCATACTTTGTCGTCAAAGTATCTAATTTTCATTGTAACCGAGCAACAGATTATATTTTCTCCACGATCAAAAAGTATAAATCAAAAACAATTAAATTAAAACAAAATAAGTTATTTATTGAGATATTTACATTTGACACTGACAGTTTTGAAATCTAGTCGTTTAGTTCGATTATGAAATATTCATTCTGTACCTTATTATAGAATGAAAATGCATGCAAAACACATAAGAAGCAAATGCTTCAGATATTCTAACTCAAGAGTGAGAATTTTTATATTTTATTATTCTCATGTGTGTGTTCAGAAACAAATAATCCAGTGTACATGTTAAGATATCTTATGTTATAGGTTTATCGGAAACATTGAAAATGATTCTTAGTAGTGAAAATGTACGTGCTGTTTTTTCCCATAACAGGACAATAGGTAAATTTTATATTCGTCTATAAAAGATAAACTGGAAAAATCGTATCTGTAGCACGTAATTTATGATATTCAATGTAATGATTGTTTGGACAAAGAAAACAAAATATCAAACATAGAATGAGCTCTCATAATTCATTGGCTATTCATCATTTCAAACATTCAATTCAATTTTAATTATGATTCAATTAAGATTTTTGATAAAGAGTATAATTACCAGAAAAGACTTATTAGCGAGATTGTGCATAAAATCACGTAATAATACTATTAACAAGAAGTCAGATACAGACAATTTAAGCGTAACCTACAATGGTATCATTAAGAAATTTATGAAATGGGACAAAAATTTGAACATTCAATACATTATTCTTTTCTTTTGTTGTCAACGTCTTATTGTTACTACTTTTTCTTAGCGGGTTTTTTACCTTTTCACCAACTAGTATCTCGATATCTGATATTTGTATATTTATATTTGATTTGTAAGACTACTTGAAACATTGCATCTCATTGAATAAAAGCATGAATAACAATTTAATCTTTTTGATTCTGGTTTTGTCTCACTGGGTAAGGTTGCTATTAATTTTATAATGATCTAATATGTTCTTTCAAATTGTTTATAAGAACGTATAACTGTCTTTTTTTTAATGTTAAATAGTTAATATTTTGATGATTCTTATCTCTTATTTCCTATTGTAGCCCTGATGAAGATTTGAAATAAAATCTAAACTTTGGCTTAGTCAGAAAATTTAGACCATTGACAACTGTATTGTCCTGTTTCCGATTATTCCATCCTAAACACACTTTTAAGGACATTAGCCATATATTATTAGCTTTGGTCGCGGTAGCAATCCCGAACTAATTCAGACATTAGATTCATGGGCAGTTGGAAGTTGGGCGTTCGCGGTGCACCTAGTGCACGTTCGAAATTATAAATCCTGCGTTCGCGGAACCCAAATTTATAAATTTGAACATGTTCTGAATCCGTCCCATGCATCTCCGGACCTGATAAAGAATTTTTAATCCCACGCATGCGTATTTTACTATTTTAGTACCTAGTTGTTGCATGAACTGGATCTAGATGTCTTACATATTCGGATTATTTTCAAAAATACTTATATGTAGAAACATTATATTAATCTATTAAAATGATTTCATATAAATGACCCAACTTCATTAAATGCCTCTATACAGGGTGATCCCGAATAATATGCAAAAAAATGAGGGTAGATTGTACGACTGATTTTAATTGGGGCGCTGCTTATAACATTTTTTAATATGAACCCACTTTTAGGACTTACTACCCCTTAACAGTGGATTATAAATTTAGAGTTTTATTAACAATTTTCCAAACACTTTGAAATCAAGAAGTAAATTTTGGAAAAGTATTTAGGCAGATGAGACTTCTTCTGGCCGAGTATTTTTTATTCTCTTCATCCTGTCATCAGGCGTTGAAATAAAGTACCCCATGTATATTCATTACATTTTTTGAGGTTAAATTTTCGATTAATTAAGCTTTTCGAAAATTAAGTTTATCACCCTACACGCGCATTATTTCCTTTCCAATATCTAATTTACATATCAATATCTAGTAGGTTTAAATCATTTTGCATTATCATCTCTGAATCTCATTTGGTCGAAGAGAAAAAAAGTTCAGCACAATTTTTGGGGTGAGTTGCCCCCAAATAAACACCTTGTAGTGCTTCAATTAACTTTAACTCATGTTCAAAAACGACCAGTAATAAACATAAATCATGTACCATCTACGGTAAAATATCGTATAGATATTTTTTTTTCGAAATTTAAAGCCCCACTTTGGGGACTAATCACTCCTCAGGAGTGTAACTTTTTACTAGGTAAGTTCAGTTAAATTACAATATTTTGGACACCTCTACATGCACCGCCTGCTCTGTGTCGGTTTTTATGACAGACACACTGTATATAATTTATTAAATAATTTAACATCTTGTCATGATAATAAGATATCGAATCTAATACAACGAATAGTTATGACTACCCCACTATAACTTCTATTACAAAATATATTTTATTAAAGAAAGGAAACGATACAAAAAGAAAATGGCAGATAATATTGATAATTTAAATTTGAAATTGTGATCATTCCACTCCAAACTGAACACAGAATACATTTGAGAAACATTCGCGGATTAGTAGTAATTCAGAACATATTCAGAATGTCGCATGCGCATTTGATATGTGCGGTATAAATTCAGTATTAATTCAGGATATATTCGGAATCACTACCGCGAACAAAGCTATTATTAAAAATGATTTCGGAATTATTACATTCATTAATGGTCGTGGTCGTTTTCTAATATTTTAAATGACATAAAAACTCCAGTACATCCATTAAGAGTAAATGAACTGGAAATATAAATCGTTTGCTGTTTCTACCTTCATATATAAAAAAAATTGAAGCTCCGCTACACGATATGAGTTATGAAAAATCTGGGATGGATAAAAATGTAATATGAGCGACTCTAACTCCCATCGATTCCGTTAGACGTATGTGGCCTGACCCTACAAAAAGTTGAATCCAATTTTCCAGTCGGTCTCCCGCAAAACTTTCTCTTACAGTTTCATTCTGAAAATAAAACAATTTAGGACATATTGTCGCATCGGACGGAATCTAATAAGACGAAGATCATGTCTGCCTTGCCTTGCCTATGAAATACAAAGCGTGCGGTCTTTTTCTTTCAGAAAACGGTCTAGTCAGTCTAAACGATTTCTTTGTACCGTGAGACAGCTTTGCTGTTATTCTAATATAATAATGTAGATTATACAGAGTGATTTATAACTTATCTAAAAATTATTTTTGAATGCACAGGGGACTTAAAAATACAATTTTATAAAAATAAAATCAGAAAGAGCAGTTCAAAAAAGATTTAAAAATACACTTCCGCACGATAAGACGTATAACCGGCGACCGGGCAAAAAATTGAACGAAATTCCCAAGGAAAGAAATAAATTACATATTACAACACCTATTTTAATGCAACAAATTCAACTGCTTTTGCCGCTATTGTTATTAATTATTAATAGAATTAATTTGTGGTTTTAGTTAGTAACATATTTTGCTGAGTATTTCAGTTCAGTTTATTTCTAGGAAAAATCCACGTATGATATAAATGTAATAAAGAATATTGTAACTAATTCGTTTGCAAATACCGAATATTTGTATGATGTTCACATTAGCACACAAATGGATTAAAAAGACTTAAACCTAAAAAATCTGCATGTCACGATGGAATGCCTTCTTATATATTTAAAGTTTGTAAAGATATTCTTGCGTATCCATTATTGATAATATTTGAAAAAGCTTTAAAAAATAATATGTTTCCGAAAGAATTCAAAATGACAAGAGTAACTCCAATATACAAAATTTAGTAAATAATTATAGGCCTATTACTGTATTAAACTATTTTGCAAAACTTTTGGAATTTATTGTTTATAAAAAAATATACAGTTTTGTAAAAAATAAAATTTGTACTGAGCAACACGATTTTTTTTAGTGTAGGTCTATTGAAATAAATTTAGCTTCATTTATTAATATTAATTCAGCATATGCCAAAGCTTTTGATCGAGTGCATCATGACTTGCTGCTGTCCAAGTTGTATACAGTTGGTTTAAGTGATCATTTAATAATTTTTTTCTCTTTTTACTTAAAAAAAAAAAAACAGAAAACAGGATATCAGAGTTTAGAGTCAACAGTTTTTCAACTTTGTCTGGCGTACCACAGGGCTCAAATTTAGGACCACTGCTTTTTTAATATTCATTAATGACTTGCCAAATATAATAACATCAGAATGTCTTATGTACGCTGATGATTTAAAATTATTTAGAAAAATGGATACTATAAATTATTTCCAGTTACAATAGGATGTTGACGAAATTCATAATTGGCCCATAAAGAATAAGCTACCTTTCAATTTAAATAAATGTAAAGTAATAAAATTTAGTAAAGCTAAAACTCTAATACAATATCTTTATACCATGAATAGTAATCTTCTTAAAATAATTTATAAACAAAGGAATATATTTTCAAACTAACTTAAATTTTAATAATCATGTGAAAATATTGGCAAGTGCATCATATAAATTATTAGGTTTTCTCAAGAGAGCTATGTACTTCTGACTTTAAAAATGTTAATTCTATCAAATTTTTATTTAATTCACTTATTCGGAGTCGTTTGGAATTTGGGTCTATTGTTTGGGCGTCCAAAAGAAAATATCTTATACATGCCTTGGAAACAATACAAAATAAATTCATAAATTTCCTGTATTATAAAAAACTTTTCGAAGTATTAATGTCACGAGTATTAATGGCCTTATTTTACTTATAAATGTTAGTTTACTAAACTTTGCATCTAATTTAATAGTCATGTATATTTATATTTAGTTTACAGTCAAGTTAACCTATCATTTTCTTTGGAGTATCTGTGTTGATTTGTATTTTTTTAAGATCAAGTGAAAAATTCCGAAACAAGATCTTCAAAACGTTAACAGTTTATTTGTAGAAAAAGAAAATTGATGAGGGATACGAATTAATAATCCTAAAGCGGAATTTCAGAAAATAACTATTCTACGGGGTAATGCCCCGACCAGTATTGAATTACACATCAAAAGCGTATAGCCACGGTCAGTAGACAGCGGTGCGACAAGATTTACATTGGTTTCGAGCTTTTTTGCTCTAATTACTATACCACAGATAAGGCCAATCGGCAAATATACTTTGGCAGTTCAGGCTCTTTCATACTGGTGGAACAATATGAGTTAGAAGTGTCTAGGAGATGTAGACGATAAGATATAGCCAGCTACGTTTTTCGATAGTAAAGGAATATTTAAAATAAAATAGGAAACTTATAATATAAATATTTTTAATTACAGATCATTATATATACATTCTTGTTCTTGCACTTGCTCTTGTTCTTGTTATTGCTCTTATTCTTGCTCTTGCTCTTGTTCTTGCTCTTGCTCTTGCTCTTGCTCTTCCTCTTCATCGTGCTTGTTTCAAACATTTTTTCCTATATAAACCAATTCGTTTTTAAGTTTGTTCCTTCAGAAATATTCGACCAGTTAAGCTGAGAACGAGTTACCAATGCTTTTAACGCAAGTTGATTTACATGTAATTGGATCATTGTTTTCTGTTAGCCGCTACCAGTAGCTGCAAGTCGAAGTGTCCAAAAATTAATCGCGTGCGATTTGTAATTGCTCCAAAGAAAAGGGCCAAAAGCGAAGAAAATCGTTTGCATTCCTCTTTAGAGGAGGATGAAATACTTATATGTAAATGAAACACCCGTGTTTACGTGTTTCTAACATTTGAAACAAGCCTTCTTCAGTCTATCGTTTCAAAAATTTGTTTTTTACCTTAATTCTTTACGTAAATACAATAAAATCAGGCATTCTTCTTTTTCGTCATCTAACAATGCCTTAACAACATGCATCATTTCCATTTTGAAAAAATTGTGTTGCTTAACCGCCCATTTTAAGGTGCGCAAAATGAACAGCACCCATTAAAATCCCTTCAGAGATCCATTAGTTGCTGACTAACTACTATATGACCAATAAACAGTGAGCAGTTCATCGTCGATACTACGACTTTCTCTAGTGCCATTATCTCTTGGAAGTACTTCGAAAGTATATACTAATTAGGTATTCCCGAGGATTATTATTTTCTCCCTGCTAACCTATCAACTGGGATTACTAATCATTAAATAAGGATTAGGGTTTCCAAAGATTAAGTTTAATGATGAACTAATTATTTGAGAATTAGTAATTTTACTTTTTTTGTTATATATGAATGGTAGCTCCGTTTCCTCCGGTAGCTGTGTTTGCTAGCATAATAATAAGTAATAATTAATATATTAGATAATTAGAGTATATCACCTATTTGGTATCCTAACTTAACTTTCGTCAATGCCAGGGATCAAATCAAACTCTTGGATTTATTATTAGGAACACGTCCACTTTCAAATCGGCTGATACTTTGAAACTTCTTTTTTCAACTTTAGTTAGGTCAAAATTGGAATATGCCTCTGTTGTTTGGTGTCCAAATTATGTAACATATATTGACAGTTTAGAATGGGTTCAGCGTCGTTTTTTTAAATTCGTCTCTTTTAGAACTGACGGAATTTATCCTCAAACTGGCATTTCCCAGGATGAACTTTTACGGAAGTTTTCTGTTAAATCTTTGGAGGACAGACGTAGCATTACTTATTTAGTATTTTTATTTAAATTATTAAACAACCTAACTGATTGTGGTGATTTATTAAATAAACTTTATATTCATTTTCCCAGGGTGGTTTCAAGACACGCTGGTACTTTTTACTTGCCGACGCCAAGAACTAATATTAGAAGTTTTTCCCCATTGAATTTTATGTGGAATACTTATAACAACTTAAAGTCATCGGTTGATATATTTCATTGTTCTCTTGCAAGCTTGAAACAAGCAGCACTATGATGCTGTTTTTTTTAATATGATGCTATTTTTAGTGTTAACTACTATTATTATAATTTTCTGTATCTTAATTTAAGAATTTAAGTTTGTTTTGGTTTCTGTTTTTTGTATCTGTTTAGTGTTTCTCTTTCTTATTTCTTACATATTGTTTGTTTGTTACTTTTAATGTATATGTTCTTTGTATATCTTTTTTTTGTATGTGTTTCCCATTCTGTAATTGGGCATTCGCCTGTTGAATGGTGTAAAGTAAGTAAATAAATAAATAAATAAATAAATAAATAAATAAATAAATAAATAAATAAATAAATATTGAAATAATATTATTTTGGAGTTTCAAGAAATGTTTTTCTACATTCTTATTTTTTTTTAATTCATAAGTTATAGTATTTTATTTTCAGAGTTATGATTTACAATTTAATTTAGAATAGAAAAATATGTAGAAGTTTGGTTCTAAATAAATTTTTGAAAACTAGATTTTATAGAGAGATGTTTCAGTTATTTTATTACATAATATGGACCTAGTGTTACCTAAACAACTAAGAACAATTTTAAATAAGTTCAACTGCCCCAGCAGTGTTATAACAAAAAACATTTAAAAAAGAGAGCCTACAGAGAACTTTTTATTTGATATAATACCATCTGCATCCTATCAAACAAATGTATTACTGTTACGTTTAACTTTTTGGAAATAAAACAAAAAAAGGCATGATTAGTACGTGCTAATAAACAATCTAGCTACTACATGTTTACTTTTTTTAAAGAAAAATCTATATTAAAATAGAGATAAACTTAGCAACATTTTTATATTCGTCGATTTCCTTCAGCCCGTTTATAAAAATTGTTGTATATTTACGAAATATATCTTTTGGTATAAATCTTGAGTTGGATATAAAGGAATATTTTGAATTACTCCCAATTTATGTATATCATTTCAAATCCCAAACGGTAAATATATTTCTTGAAAAGGTTATAGGTACTTACGGCTGAAAAATCTCTTCAAAATATTGCTTCGTATCCGTTTATTTATTGTAAAATTTAGTTGTTTAAAATAAATGAAAAACATTAAGTCTAAAAAATACTTTGCGTATATGTGGGAGATAATATTTAGCCTAACATTTTCATTTTAACGAATTTTCAACTTTTATCGGAAAAATAGTAAAGACTGGTTGAAGTTGAGAGAATAGAAAAGATCAGAACTTTTCCCTAAAAGGGTACTTTTATATTGTTAGATGTAACTGTTTACGAAATTGGATGAGGAAAGAAAACGGCATATCTCTTGTGACCTTCAGTTTTGAACTGCAAAATATACTTTTCTCGTCGATATATGAATATTTACACAGTTATTATTCCATCAGAGTAAGTGTTTATGTGTGCCTTTTCCTTTTCAATAAATTTGTACGTCATTCAATTTCTTGCATTCTGGATTATACTTGCAGTGTTTTGCATTAAACGGTATTGATATTTATGAGCAATGAAGCTAATCTGCCTGACAGCATACGGGTGGAGAATTAATACAATGGCGTGCTCCATACCTTAATCTAATTGATTTTTAATTATAGCCACATAAAATAGCAAATTTCTACAGTTACTATTGTAACCATTTATTCTACTTATTAATCAGGGTATTTGGAAGGTTTCATACAGAGATTGCAGGAGTTACAATATTTACATTAGTGCTAGGTAAAAATTAATTAATGAATTATTCTAGCATAAATACCATAAGGCAAAATACCGTCATTATTTAAATATTTACTCTATAGTTATACTAACACCTCTTTGCACTAAGGTAATATATGATACAGGCTGTAACAAAAAATAACCATCAAACTTGGAGGGATCATTCCACGGCACAGAAGAAGAAAAAACTTATATAAACATTGCCTATGAATGTTCGGTTATTGAGGAATAGCCAAAATTTGAAAACTTATCAGATTGGTTTATACCACTAATTCAAAATAAAGGTAGAAGGTCAGTTGTCAGAGTAATAATAGTGGTTTTCGGGTCTTAGTTACATAGTTTAGATTCCAAGAATATGTATTTAGTTTATGGAGAAGCAAGAGATAATGCGTGTAGCTGTATGCGGTACGATATCCCAATAGGAGATTACTGCACTATAGCACGTTTATTGCTGTACTGCAAGAAGAAGAAATTGTTATCATGGTTGAAGAAAATTCTAGCCTCAGCACAAGGCATGTCTGCCGCTTTAGGTATTTCACATATGCGAGTGTGATGAACTTTACAACAGCAATCACTATATCGTTTCTACTTTTAAAGAGTGCAAGAGCTATTACCAGAAGATTGTCCTCGCAAAGTGAACTTTTGTCAGTGGTTACTAGAAAAACATTTAAGAGAACCAACTTTTTTAACAACTAATTTATCAACTGAGGCAATTTTTACGAGTAGCGGAAAACTTAATTAACGCACCTTGCAATATGTGCGCAGATGAGCAACATGGACTGCAAGACACCAACACCAACACTAATTAGTAGTAGTACACGTTCTAATAAGAGACTAATAAAGTAATAACGTTGTAGTAAATTATAAACAACGAGATAACAAACATTAAACAAAGATGTATTTGGACACTACATAATAGAAGTTTACGAAAATTAACTGGTAGTGATCTGAACATGTCATGTTTTTTCTACAGTTGTAAGAAAATCAGAATACAGAGTATAAAATGACTGATTTCTTAATAGTTTTAAGAGTTTATAGTCCTAATTAGCTTTATGACAATTATCATCAATATTTGTTATAGTTAGGGAACTGTTTACCATTTTCTTTGATTAAACCTCAAATTAAATTCAAAAATTTGAACACAGTGAATGAAAGGTAATTGAACATAACAACGCTACATGATCAACATAGCGTAGTGACGTGTGTTGGAACAGCTGATATACTGCAGCTGCGTAGTTGTGCTTAATCAATCAGGAGTAGGGATATAAAACACAGAGGCGTGTTAAGTTTACACAAAATGCTCTAGTTTTAACACATCACTAGCAAATATTACATACATTCACTATATTTTATATTAGTTAGTATTAATTTTAACACATTTTGTGTAAAACGTATAAAAAAGCCATAGTGAGTGAAACTATTATTATATCTCAGACCAAAGATGTAAAATTTCTCGGAATTATATTCGACGAATGCCTGAACTGGCGACCCATTGCAACCAGCTAATAAAAAAGATGAATTCTGTATCTTATTTAATTCGAAATTTATCCAATTTGCTTACAATCGAACAGTTGATTAACTTTTACCACTGCCAAGTCGAATCAAGGTTAAGATATGTTATTTGTTTTTGGGGAGGCTCCACTTCATTTGCGGATGTCTTTGTAGCTCAAAAACGAATTTTAAGGTGTATTGCACGTGCCTCAAGCACTACCTTGTGTATGCCGATTATGAAAGAATTGAAAATTTTATCATTAACAAGTATCCTCATTTTAGAATTAGCGGTATTTATTTATAAAAATAAATCACGTTTTCATACCAATTTCAATGTTCACAATCTAAATACAAGATATAATGGAGACTTTCATATTCCATTTCTTAAATATAGTGTGGCCACCAACTCACCGATTTGTTTTGGTTTGAAAATCTATAACCATTTATCCGAGGATATTAAGAGTGCAAACAATTTAATATATTTTAAGCGACAGTTAAAATTATTTTTAATCGATAATTGTTTTTATACTTTAAGTGATTTCTTTTTATTGTAGTAGGTTAATTTAACATATAAGTCTTGACAATTCCTATACATAGAACTACTTTGTCTGAAGGAAATTTAATACTATTATTATTATTATTTTTTTTTTTTCAGTAACACCTTCCGAAGCTCCGACACATTCGGAGATGTTCTGAAGAGTCAAGCAATGACCACTCTCCACTCCGTGGAGTCAGTAATCATTGTGCCCGTAAATCGTGCGTTCTGAGCAGACGTAGCGAACCAAGGACGATTGCCTTCTGCATTCTGCCGGCTAAGATCTCTGCCGAATTTCGGCAAGCCGGTATGATCTTTAAGTCATAAAGCAACGTATGTCTCATTCCACCCAGGACGTCTATAATGAGCACCACAATCTTAACAGAGTGGTCTGGATACAGCCTGCGGAGCTCGGAGAGAAGATCTCGATACTTCCTCCGTTTCTCTTCCTCTTTTAGGACGATGTTGTTCTCTGCGGGAGCCGAGAACTCAATCACAAACATCGTCCTAAGTTGATGGTCGAGGAGGACTACATCAGGCTTATTGGCATGAATTTACCTGAGAGTGGGGAATGAATAGTTCCAATAAATTCGGCACTTCTCATTCCCCACAACGGATTCTATATCCCCCGGAGCATAAGGCAGCACTGGCGTCTCGTCTATCTCACACGAGTGTCGTAAATGATAATACAACACCCGTAAGGCTGAATCGTGTCTTTGGATATACGCTGTGGCCGCATATACCGGACAGGCCGACAGGAGATGCATAAGCGTCTCCGGCGCCTGGCGGCAGGCCCTGCAGCTGGTATCAGGAACCTCGATACCCAAGACACGACTACGATAGACGAGAATGTTAATTACACCATCTTGGCAAGCCATTATGAACCCCTCGGTTTCAGAGTTCAGCCCCGCTGACCTCAAAAAAGCGAAGGTCAGCTTTTCAGATAAGCCAAGCCCCTCTAGATGACGGTAAAAGAGACCATGCATTGGCTTATCCTTATGTAGCTGCAGAAGATGATGCGCTTCTGCAGCTTTAATTTGGGCTTTTAACTGAGCAGGGTCCCACTCGCTGACAGAGTCTGGATATTCCCGCTCAGTATCGAACACGAGACCAAGTTCATTGGCTGCTCTTCTCGCTGCCTTATATACAAACGCTCCTATCCCTGCTGCTTCATGGTCTTGGACCATGCAGAGAAGGGGATCCGAGCTCCTGATGACTTTACAGGCTTCCTCCAAAATCACTCTGCCCTGGAGACACTCCAAACATTATTATTATTATTATTAATCTCACTTACACTGCACCTTTTTTTGCAGTGTATGTAATTGACAAAAGAATGGTCATCAATTCACCAGATTTGAATCCTATGCGTACATATTGCTGAAAATTAAAATTGACAACAAACTTTTTAAAAAATTTGAAACAATTTATGACCTAGAAGTCAACCTTCGCATAATAAAAAATACGATCCTGTTACAATATAAGCTCAAACGTTTCAGACATATAACTTCAGATTGAACAGAAAAGATTCAACAAAGCACTTATGATGCCCGGAATGATCTTATTTTTAGGAAGCCTTACTTTCACAGATCGATGAGGCTCATATTACATTTCTATCTGTCCCCGATTTTTTATAACTCATATTCGTCGATTTCTTCGTGCGATGTCGCAACCAACAGCCCGTTTTATTTTTCCAATTTGCTCCGTTCTAATAAAAACAAATAGGTTTGGTATTATGCCAGGGTGGAAAAATAGGATGTCCGTTTATTCGGGATACATTACTGGAGAACAAGATTTATTCTGTAATCTTATAACGATAAGAGACTGGTTCCGAGATTAAAAATCTATTGGGTCAGCATTCCGAAATCACGAATAAATATTTATATCGAGAGAGAGATGGATTAAAGGGGAATTTATTTAGCTTGGAGATGGGATTGTTTGTTTTCCGAAATATGTTCAAGATAATATTTGAAAGATCGGAATCGGAGACTTACAGTTAATACGAATTATTTGTACATATCGTCCATTCTCTGGAAATTCCAACTGCGCATTCAGATAAGGTTTCATAATTTTATGTCTTCCTTTTGTAGCTACATATAAAGAATCGAAGATATAACTGAGTAATAGCTTTTGTTTTTAGTAGAAGATATAAAACATTGACTTTTAGGTATATTATGGAGTATTTAGTACGATAATTTCAATGTACACGTTCAATATGATATAATCTATAATTTTACATTATTGTTAAAATTAACTATGCATAAACAGAAGTCAAAAATTAACTTTTTATTGTCTTAATAAATAGTAGTAGGTTATGAACAGATAATTTTGCTATTAACAAAAACCATCTCATAAAACATATTTTCAGAATATATTACATCTGAATCGAATGTATTGGAACCAAAAGAATAACCTTAAATAATTATGTCATACTTTATAATGTATGTGTATTACAAGCCTTGTATAAAAAGCGATGGAAAACTTCTCAGTAATGACCATTATTTTTCTTGCACCATTTAGGGTATTATTCATAACAAAATATAAATAATTTTATTCTTATCAGAAAAAAATCATTTATATTTACTTTATCAGTAGGAGCTCACTGATTGTGATAATTTTTTTCAGGTGATAAACAATAGATATCTATATCGCAACTTAAATTATGTCCTTGATCTTAGATTTCTGAGGGTTTGGCCAGGTCCTTCATTCCATTGTGCGATGGTTCGAAATCCCAGGTTCTGATATTAATTTATATTTTTACTGAAGCTCACCTACCTTTTTAGTTTGTTAATTATGTTCCTGTTTGCATTTGAATTTACAATTTTTGTAACACTTTTATCTTGACGTTTTCCAGAATATTCCAGGCTATATTCTATTTGTTTCTCGACACGTTCTCGGGATCGCAGAAACTTCGAGAACTCTAAACACCTATATAAGCGGATCGGTTCAGTTTATATTGAACAGTCAGACGCGAATGACTGAAACGTCAAAGTAAAGAATTTGACAGTTGTGAATTTGTTGAACAATATTTCTTGTGTAATCAAGAGTGGCAATAAGTAGTTATTTATACAACAAGTACAAAACATAAGTGTTTATTGCATACGACGTGAAATTGTCAAACGAGGCCGTCAGGCCGAGTAGGACAACACATCGAGTGCAATAAACACTTTTTGTACGAATTGCGTACAATATTTTTTCTACGTTCATGCAAAAACCAAAATAGCTATTTATGATATACGTGTTAAAAGTAAGATTTTATTTTGTGAGTGAAGATGATTAAAAACGAGCGTAGCGAGTTTTTTAACTTCAAGAACAAAATAAAATCACTTTTAACACGTATATCATACACTATTTTTTCTACAAAACAATAGGAAGAACTTTAAACTCAATAAAAATAAGAAATCAAAAAATACCACACAGATCGCAATGTTTATGAACCAAAATTTTCGTAGCAACCAGTGCTGTTGTTAGTTACGGAAAAAATACAAAAATATTGACAGCATTTTCTAGTAATATTATAAGTATAATGAATAATCTCGATAATGAGCGTAACAAATCCATCCCTGCTGAAATCGAAGAAGCCGCCAGTCGAGTAACATTGGAATTATTGCCGGCGAAATCAAAGGAACAGTACGAAATCACTTATAGATGCTTTTCGGAATGGTGCAACATTAAAAAGGTCCCTGGGAAATGTAACGAAAGTGTTTTACTGGCATATTTTGAGGAAAAAGCCAACGCTGTGGTCAAATTATTCCATGATCAAAACTATGTTAAAAATAAAGCAAGATCAAGATATAAGCAAACATTATAAACTTATTGGGAATTGTATCAGATGATCATCGACAATATCGAATATTTGGGCACATCGGTTGTTGTAACCATACCAGATACTAAAACGAAAGTACCTCGGACTTTCAGTGTTGTTGGTTAATTCTATTTAAACTTTTTTAGAAAGTATATGGCACTCCGGCCACGAAACGCTGACCATAGACGACTTTTTCTTAAATATATATGAAGAATAAATGTGTGAAGAATCCAGTCGGAATTAACATGTTTAGTAAAATGCCTGCCGACATTGCAGAGTTCTTGAATCTACCAAATCCTCAACTATACACCGGACACTGTTTTCGTCGTTCATCGGCGATATTGTTAGCAGATTCTGGTGCAAATCTTACTACCATCAAGAGACATGGAGGATGGAAATCTTCGACGGTAGCTGAAGGCTACATTGAAAATTCACTGGAACAGAAGAAGGAAATTGCGTGCCAAATACTTCCTACTGCTGCAACTACTAGCAAGACCACCAGTACTACCAGTAGTATTTCTACAAAAAAAAATAGATATGTCACACATGTTGACAGTAAAACCAACTTAAGTATGATGACTCCGCAGGGAATTACAATTTCAAATTGTTCTAATTTTACTATAAATATTAATAGTAATCACTAGTTAAAATGTTGGTGTGTACTTATTTAAAATAAAAAGTTGTTTATGTGTTTGTTAAAACGTTTTATTAATTTTCAAAACAAAATTTAAATAAACTTTGATTTACTTTTAACACTAGTGTCAAAAAATGACATTTTTAACATCAAAAATGACAATTAAAAAGTCCACTTATACAGTTTTGTACAAGAAATATTTTATTTAGATGACACTAAGTCTACGAAAATATGACGTCGATTTGAAGGTTTATGTTTGTCATGATGACAGAACGCTGTAGTAAAATGACCGATGAATGCAATAAACATTTTATTGCACTAGTGCAATAAAGAACCACTTTTTCCACTAAATATAGTACAATAAAGTTTTGTTTTCTGCATGAACGTAGAAAAAGGTTTTTTATCTACGTGACGTGTTCTACGCTAACCCAACGTAGAGGTTACAATATGTTTTCTCCATAGACCTTAATTCTTTAGTACAATACACAGATTCACCAAGTTGACAAGATTGCTCTATGTTGTCTTCTTTGTCAACATTATAAATCATCAGTACATATTTAGTCTCTTACTTGACTTGCACGCTTCCGTGACAGTTGTCAATGGTTGAATAATTTTCGAGTTGGTTGCCACGTCGGTTTAGGTGGCAATGATTACTTCCTTCTTAATTTCTAGTTACCAAAATCGGATAATTCTTTTTGAATGCATCCTTAGACTTCCAAGGTTTCTGTTGGTATATACTCTGTTCCATTTACCAAATGCAATTTTGAAATCATATATTAGCATATCCATTAATCTCATCATGTTCAATACATATATAATTGATAAACAATGAGCATACAAGAATAGTTTTATACCATTGTGGTTGCGTGATAGTGTGTCAGGGGCGTCTTTACGTATACAGGGTGTGGGCCATAGGACGTATTATCGTAGAAAGAATGAAATTAGAGTCCTAAATCAGTCAGAAAATGTAACGGATTATATTTTGTTGTCTGACAGACAACTTTATATAAATTTGTCATAACAAACACACTTACTGAGCTTGGGTCAAGATATAGTTACATCTCTTGCAATAAATAAACTCAGAGAATTTTAACAAAATAAAGCTTATAAATAAATTCACCTATATCTTTTTTTTCAGTTTTGTGTATAAATTCGAATATATATTTGTATGCGTCAAATGGATATATCGTCTTTCGTAAATAGAATAGATATAAGAAAGACGATCGTGCGTTCCCATAAATCTTGCTTGCATTGTAAAGAATAGCCGACACTTCTATCTAATAAGTACTCATTTTATAGAGACTATGTAGTGCAAATGATACACAATGTGTATTTAACAATGATGGCAAATATGTCGCTTATTCAGGTGAGTTATTAAATTCATTTATTTTAAAATCTTTTAATAATCTGGAATCAGTTGAATTGATTTTAGGATGTTTATGATGCAGTGATTCTTTTATTCTAAATTTTATGAATTTCTAAATTCTCTATGTTCCAAAATTTGGAAAATTTAATAAACACAGGAAAACTTTTCCACCTTGGAAAATTTAAATCTGATTATTTTAAATTATTTTAAGAGCAAAATTAAAGGTGAAAATAAGCAACGTAAGCAAACTCACGCCGAATAATTAAGCATATATAAGTAATGTAACTTAAAAAACAACACTAATATTTTTTGGAATTTCGCTAAAAGGAAAAATTATACTGATGCTCAACTTATCAAAATAATGAATCAACTTCCTGGAACTTTTGCGACTATTTCAATTGAATTTATGCCCAGGAAAAGTTCACTTATTTCAATTCTTCAATACTTTCTATGCGATTAACCTACTATTCCTTCATAGCGGTAAAGTCATTATTTCTCGAGATTTTGACAGCTATACATAGGGCTACGCAATCATTTTTATTTTATTATGTAATTTATTTGACATATTATTATTATTGTTCAAGTCGGTGTCTTCTGTTATGGGATTGCATTTCGTTAGTTAAATTATTAGGTTTTACAGTTAACATTTTGTACACAATTTTAATACTGAACGCAAATGCGTTATTGCTATTTCATCTCTTTTTAAGTGCGTCAAGCAACATTGAGTATAGTTGGTTTTGGTCTGAAATAATCATTTCGATATAATAGGATTCTGTCATTGTTGTTAGTTGCTAACATTAATGTCACTCATTATTTTGCTTGTAAAATATATCATGTTTAAATGCCGCGCAATAATAATGTTTCAAATGTTGAAATGTGAGATATGCTTTGTAAAGATATCAGTTCAATCCAACCACCAAACCTTCAGAAACATATTCAGTCGATTAGGAGAGAGTGGAAAACCAAGACCAAAACGTATTACTGTTGTTGAATATACATTTTAGTATGCGCAGCATATTATGTGAAGTTTACAATAAATTCAGATATAAATTACCTGTATGTATAAATTATACTGCAGGAAACAACTACTCCGCGGACTAATGCTCCGACCGGCATTGAATTACTCCTGCAGTATCTGTACGAACTGCCAAGAATGCTTGTTGGCCACACCAGCAGACATAGACAGGTTTCGGGCTTGTTAGCCCTCATCAGTATGCCATAGGTGAGATGAACCGACAATTGCACTGACTGCTCCTTCATAAGTATGTTAACATATAAACTGAGTGCAGATGAAATATGACGGGATGTAATATTCACAAATAAACTGAGTGCAGGTGAGATATAAGTGGTCTGCTATTTCTTGCTCGGCCTAAGGGGCTCGACTTACAGGAAGTGACCTACAATACAGCAAGTACCTAAATGCAGACCTCTCGCACTGGGCGACGAGCCATTAAATCTATAAATGATACTGCAGGAAATAACTACTCCGCGGACTAATGCCCCGACCGGTATTGAATTACTTCTGCAGTATCTGTGTGAACAGCCAAGAACCCTTGTCGGCCACAGCAGCAGACATAGACAGGTTTCGGGCTTGTTAGCCCTCATCAGTATACCATAGGTGAGATGACCGACAATTGAACTGCCTGCTCCTTCATATGTATGTTAACATATAAACTGAGTGCAGGTGAGATATAACGGGATGTAATATTCGGACTAAAAAGCCCAAAACCAGTCTATGTCTGGTGGTGTGGTCGACAAGGTTTCTTGCCTGTTCACACAGATACTGCAGGAGTAATTCAATGCCGGTCGGGGCATTAGTTCGCGGAGTAGTTGTTTCCTGCAGTATCATTTATAGATTTAAGCCGCTTAGGCCGAGCAGGAAGCAGCAGCATCTTACCTGTAGATGTTTTTTATTCTAAGTTAGTGCACTTTACTAAAGCGATTAAATACTCATATATGAATTTATCTTTATGTTAGTGTTTTTGGTCTTGGTTCTGAGTTAAATTTTGTTTTATTATACTTTAGAATTACTAGAAAAAAAACTTATACTTCTAACACATGTGTCATTATCATAAAGTAATTATATACCCAACAAAGAATTATAATACCTAACAGAATAGGCGATTCGTATTGTATATCCTTCGTAACTTCCTGATGTAGGTTTGAAGCCACAAATACACACATTTCGAATGTAGCTGTCTTAACAGAATCGCCGTTAATCAGGGCCCCAAACTTCTACTTTAATGTCCCTGTAATTCGGGTTTATCGGGCCTGTTGCTCGACGTGGCATCAGAAAATGCCGCCGTCGGAAGTTTGCAACAATTTGTATCGCATATCCGTCCCCTACATTCCGCATTCTCGACGGTCCACTCGCACATACCTCCGCACAGAAAACAGAATTACTTTCGTTATTATTCGCGTCGCTTAATGTCGAACGGGCCTGTTGAATACATGGACGAGAAGGATTTCAAATGGAACTTGACATCGTGTGGTAATGATATCGCCTACTGAATAATGAATTTGAATAGCAATTTGTGTGAATGAACTGATGCTCTCAAATAATATCGATGGCGAGGATGGTACACTTCAGCAATTATATAGCTGGGATCTTTTTTGATCTTTCCTCTGCATTTGACACTTTGCATATTCCGTTTGTATCTAAAAAACTAGAAGAAATCTGTATTCGGGGCAGTATAAATAAACTGATAACGTATTTAACGAATAGACAAATGCATGTAAAAGTCGGAGAGCAACTCTCACCAGAAAAGGACGGATCCCTAGGAACTCCTCAAGGCAGCGTTATTGGCCCATTGATTTTTCTACTTTATGTTAATGATTTACCCCATTTTATTACATATGGAAAAGTTTTTATGTTATCCTGCTGATAATATAATTTTAACTATAAATGGTCATGTGTTAAATGTGGTTTCAAGAACTTATTTTCTTGGGATTGTCTTAGAGGAGAGTCTAGATTGGAAGCAACATATAGACCACCTAACTTCCAAATTAATTTAAACATGTTTCGCAATTAAGACATTAAAAACTGAATTGGACCGAGGAGCTCTGATGGACGTGTACTATGCAATTCTCCACTCTAGAGTGTCTCATAATATAATAGTTTGGGGTCGAAGCTCAGATTTAAAGAGATCATTCACAGTACAAAAGCGTATGGTAAGAATAATTTTTGATATGGGTGCTCTAGAATCATGTCGATTTATTTTTAAGTAGTATAAAATATTAACGCTTATATCAATCTACATATATAAATTACTTTGTTACAATCATAGTATTAAAAATAAATTAAAGTTGCCTTCCGACAATCATGAATATTCTACTCAGACTAAATATTAATACCAGAAGTTGTCTGTACAATAAGCTACCCAAGTGTATCAAGAATCTATCAATGTAAACATTTAAAGACAAATTCAAGAAATTTCTTGTAATATATTTTCTATTCCGTTGAGGAATTTCTCACTTTTGATTGGACTTGAACTATGTTTGTGCATTCTATTTTAAACTGTCTGTGTATATTGTATATTGTATATAATGTTATTTTACCTGTTTCTATGTCTTAGTGTAGTAACTAAGTGGCAAATTGGCTTATTTCATCCATTGTAATTTGGCAAAAAGAAATTAATAAAATATCCATCTATCTATATTTCATTCTTGGTTTCTTCACCTCTTATCTATTGTATTTACTACAGAAAAACTTCTGGAATGTCGGAGTTCCTCAAAGATCTATGTTTGGCCCACTGTTATTCTTAATTTCTATAAATTTCATTGTCTGAATCACAAGACCAGGTGGTGTTAAATTTGTATTTTTCTTAGCTATTATAGACCGAGTTAAAATTTTGAAATCGTTTTGCTAATATATTTTCACCATAAATTAATTCTTTAATTAAGTCTTTTTTGACACCTAATGTAAATACCCGCATCACAAAAACATTAATATCTACTATAAGTTATCGGATTTTAATATCCAAAATCGTCTGACTAGAGACTACAATAGCCCAGCGATGTAAAAGTTGAAAATACTACAACCTCAATAATTTTTTACTAGAAATAAGGATTTTACAAAAAATGTTTCATGACGCATCTATTCCCAAATTTCGTTAAATGAGCATTTATTCTGCTGCAGCAAAATCTGTTTTACGTCATGAGGAATTACCAGCTATAATACACCAAGAGTCTTAATAATACCGAAATGATTTGGTCATAGAGATTACTGAAAGCGTTTTGCTTGGTAATTTAATTAAGCAACACTTTTGAAGTAATCTCTATGACAAAAATTTGAGTATTTATCAAGAGGTGAGGTGTATTCAGTAAGATATTTTTTATATCCTGTGAGCAGCAAAAGTATAGAATACATTTATTTAAAAATAAAGTGTTCGTTTTTTGGAAAGTTTCTCGGTTTGTATAAAGGGTAAAAAAAATGAAACATTATAAATGAGGACATACATTGGACACATTACTTACTAAAGATTTGGCAATGTGTCCAATGACACAATTCACTAATTGTACATTAATTGTAATTTTAATAAATAAATGTATGTCATATTGTTTGGTTGGTTAAAATTTTTAAAAATATACAGTGAGCGGCAAAAATATAGAATACATTTATTTAAGAATTATGTGGTCGTTTTTTGGAAATGCGCTAGAACCCATGAATATTTACATTTAGTTGCATATTTTAAAGACAGTTTTCATATATACAGGGTAAAGCAAAAAAATTAAATCATGCTTAAATCTTTTAAATAGAAACCTCCTTTTTTGTATTTTTATCCAATTTGCCATAAAATTCTAAGTATTTTATATGTAACATACTCTATAAATATCCTAAACCGTTTTCGAAAAAATGGCATCTGAAAATCGACAATCGCCTGCTCATTTTGCTCGACGAGTTCGGGATTTATTTAAATGAATGTTTTAATGGCCGTTGGATTGGAAGACGCAGACCAATAGAGTGGCCTTCAAAATCATTCCGATTATACCCATGGATTATTTTTTATGGAGTTATCGAAAACTTGAAAAACCAAATAAGACAAGAGATGAAGAAAATTGACGGAAACGTATTAAATAATGTACAATATTATTTTTGTACATAGGCTTGCGTATTGTCAAGAAACTAATTGATGGTATTTTGAACATTTAATTTATCTCTTTTTATTTTAAGTGATTTATAGTATCGAAACTTCTTGGGAATTCTGAATTCATTGAAAAAAAGTTAACCATATCATACCCTGCATACATGAAAATTGGCTTAAAAAATGTCCTAAATATAAAAATCCTCTGGTCCGAGCTATTTTCCAAAAAACGAATACCCGATTTTTTAATAAATTTATTCCATGCTTTTGCTTTTTTTAAACTTTTAATCAATCAAATAATATTATATAAATTTGTTTATTAAAACTACAATTATTATAGGTACAGTTAGTGAATTCAGTCATTGGACACATTACCAAATCTTTAATAAGTAATGTGTGTCCTGATGTATAATGGTTGATATTTTTTTTAGTTGCACTGTATTTATTACATGTTTCTTATATTTTAGCGTTAAAAATAACTCAAATCACAAATTCGACAGTGAATTCCGAAAATTTAAGTATCATTGTCGAACATAAATTGAACACCGACTGCTTACTTATGAATCAAGTCAGTAGTTTCTTGAGAGCGTAGATAAAATAGCAACAGAAAAATAACCAAATTGTTGATATTTAGTGATTTTCCGGGTTATTTTGCCGTAACCTCGATAACTGGTCTCTGCAAGTAACAGAACTAAAACGCACGTCCCTACCTTTAGCTGGTATTCTTTAACCTGCTCTTGTTGTTCTTGGGATAGGCTTTGTGGAGAGGGGTTCCTCGGATAATGGTGGTCTTCCGAGACATCTCGTAGCGGTCTCTGTAAATGGTTGCATCCGAACGTTTTGCCGCTTTTCACTGTCAGCATCCTCAGAAGTGACTCGTATTATCCGAGAAACTGTTCCAACCGTAGTAGTCGTAATACCAACAACAGGAGTCGAAATCAATATATGGACGAGCCCAGAGATACCGATAGCGGGTCTACCTCCATAGAACCTACCCCAAGAACAACAAAGGCAGGTCAATAAATCCCAGCTAAAGCTAGGAATGTCCGTTTTAATTATGTTACTGGCAGCAACCAGTTACCGAGGTCATGGCATAACAACCCGGAAAATCACTATGGGTCAAATAATCGCATCGGCCGTGGAAGTCTAAAAACCACTAAATTGTTGATAATTTCTTTACCATTAGCAAAAATTGTTTGCATAATACATTTCAAATACTAGAAAAAACAATAAAGCAAAACCAACAAACAAAGTTTGATTAGTATAACAAAATAATTTCTTACAAACTAATTTATTTATAAAGTATTACGATTTAATAACACACCAACAAATATTGCACTTGACATTAAAATAAAAATTACATCTGTTACTGGGGGATGTTATCGACATTATTTGTATGTTGACGTGCATTATAATATTATTTTAGTTTTGTAATTTTTAAATTAAAATATAGTATTCATTATAGAAATTTACTAAATTGGAAATACATTTGTCTACTTAATTAAATAAAATTTATTTTTTTTTACGGTTACAGTAACGTAAAAAACTTATCTAATTCCTTAGTGTGAGATTTCTTGTTAATCAAAAGAAAGTTTATAAAAGCCGCCCCTTAAGTGATTCTTTTCTTTAATTTTTTCCTTCTTCTTCAGTGTGATAAAATACCCAATTAAGCTAAAAGCTTCAGAACAATGCCACAAATAAATAATTTCAGACATTTAAAACACAATGCTGCTATGCATCTTGAAAAACATAAAAATAATTTTCTCATAAATATTATTTTGGTTTGTACTGTTTCTTCTAAAAAATAATCAATAAATTGTTTATAAAGTACTGTAATAATATTCATATACAATTTGATGAGCATAGGTCTCTAAATTAAATTACACTAGAATTAATTGTACCGATTTATTTGTTTGTAAGAAGAAATAGTTCGAAAAAGACATAAACACGCAGAGATAGGTTGATGGTTTATCAAGATGCTCTATAGAGCATTATAATGTAAAAATGTTATCTCTTAGTACTCTATATGTCACATTTCATTTAAACAGGTTTCACTGTTTTATTGAAAGGAAATAATTGAGACTTGGAATATACAGGGTGACATAATGTCATTAATTTTAACCACGAATTCGGAAGGCCTAATGAAACAGATATTTGAAAAAAAAAACGATCTTTCAAAAGATAAACAACTCACCCCATATCGCGATAACGCGTATGAGTATTTAAGCTATATAGAAGTCCAGCAACGTTGCCACTCAGGACGACATACATATAATGACAGCATGTTCGGTGCTGAAGTGACAGATTTTTTTTCTAATGAACTTCTTTTTTGCAATCTAAAATCTATGCATTTTGTATATTCTTGAAGGTACCTTTAAAAACTGTTGCATTTTTAAAGGCCCAGAGTAAGCGTTTAATCAAGTTCTGACATAAAATTTATTCACCATGCCCTCGTAATGCAAGTTCAAAAGCTCTGCAAAATTTTATACTGAAAATTTCACACCTATACTCTTAAGTCAATCAGAGACTCGTTTTTTGTTTGGTTACCATGGACACCAAAATATTTCCGGAAATATTCATCCTCCAGGGTACCCTGAACCATATTAAAAAGTGGAAATATTTATGTCAAAATAATGACACATAGCATAGACATCTCTTTGTATTTTGTGGCACTAAATTTTAAACTGCCTTTCTAATATTGTCTTAATTTTCTTTTCCAAAACGCGACATTTTTACATAACACTTCACACGACTTTATAATGAGAGAAGTTAGCGTGGTACAATTGTTGACATTTCAATAAACATTCATGGCCAACTAACCTTACCTTTTCCTGTCTCTAAATAATCTTATTGTCAAATAAAATTTATTAATTAATTTTTTAGATGTGAAATTTTCCCCCACGTGCTTGAATTGAACCGGATTTCATTTTCCTCTTTCACGAATATTTTGAGACTTGAGAAATTTGTAATAATAATCCAAGCACTAGGGAGATTACGAGATTAAGTGAAAATAATCTTAGATAAAACATTAAAAACAGACC
Source organism: Monochamus alternatus (assembly GCA_037114965.1). Classification (NCBI taxonomy): domain Eukaryota; kingdom Metazoa; phylum Arthropoda; class Insecta; order Coleoptera; family Cerambycidae; genus Monochamus; species Monochamus alternatus. The sequence continues at coordinate 27,756,299 of CM073429.1, forward strand.
TATTTTGAGTCACATTTTCATTATGTTCTTGAAAGCAGAATCAAGTTGAGCTTGTACGTCCCAAATTCAAATGGCATTTGATTATGGATATGAATCAGAGTCAAATCCATAACTCATGATCAGTAGGTACCGAATAACACAGACGCACCCAGGAAACACATATGCACATGTATATTACGACGTCTTTTATAAATTTTTCCACGGTACCTTTTTGTATTTTACGCACTGAATTCGAATCTGAAGACCGTTTAGCTCAAACACCTTCAAAATGTTTTCCTGGCCTTGATTAAGTGTATTTCTTATGTATTTCGATGCGCTGAATTCAAATCTAAAGTCTATTGCTGCATCACTCACAGATTTTGCAAAAATCGATGCAAATAGCTAGAATAGGCGATTTTATCTTTTCCTTGTCACGATCAAAATATATTTTTCTTATATATTTTAATCGTGACACTTAGTCAAAATTTGGAGTGTGTTCAGAGGTTCATCGCTACAGATTTTGCGAAAATCGCAAAAAATAAGTAGAGAGAATATAACGAGAATAAAACACTTCAGGAAAAGGTGGTTTTATATTGAATCATGTTTTCTTCTGCATGACATATATTACAGGTTCTAACTCGACTACTAAAGCTAACATTTCATGCGTAAATGTTTCTTCACTTCAAATACCAGAAAAAATTGCAGTCATGGATGAATTTAACAAACCATCCGAAGAAGAAAGTAAAAACGATACTGAGGGTGATAAATATTTGCCAGTTTTTTTGCGATATTCTACGTTTTTGTAAAATTTTTGGGTGATGAGGCTCAACAACAGACCTCAGATTCAAATTTGACTAGCCAAAATATATGTGTACACTTTATCCAATCTAGTATACTACTTGTCTAAAGCATTAATATGATTTTTTGCAATTTTCACAAAATTTGTTGTGAGAAAGCTGAACATATTCCAAATTTTGATTGATCAAAATACTTAAGAAACATACTTGATTGATATTGTAGCATTTACTTTTGACAAAAGCGATAAACCCTTTTTAAAAACGCAAATTTTCAACGAACTTCATAACTGTTTGGTGGGACAGTCTAAAAAAAATCTGAATAAGTTAGAAATAATATCTCTTCACTATGTCAATTATACAAGTTTTCTCCAGGTTGCAACAGTTTTCAGGCGAACAAGTTATTTAAAATAAGAAAAAAGGTGTCGTTTTCAACTGTTATGTTTTATCAAAAAATATCCTGAATTTTACAGGTCAACTGCACATTGAAAAAATTGTTTACGGCATTATAAACATTATCGCATCCAGCTGAATTCTTTTAAAAAACTAGTAACACTTGAATTGATGTAAATTATTAAGTATTTTTCACGGCGTCTGCAACACAGTGAGGTACATTTCAAGGTTTTTCATATTCTCTAGCGCATTTTCCCCCGAAAAGTCAAAGGAAATGATACAATTTCAGCATTATATTTAAGTACTGCGCTAATAAGAACCTCCACCTAGTGGGTGAATTTTATTTGTGCATCTGTAAATACGATTGATTGTCCTTGAAATGCCAGTCTTAACAAGTAGTTGTTAAGTAAGTTTGCCACAAGATCAGAAAGAAGTTCTCTGAATTTTTTTGCGAGTACTCATGCAATTTTTAACGGTTTTTCACTTTGTCCAGCTATTTCTCACAATTTTTGCAAAATATCTGGATGAGGATGTTAATAGGCATTAGATTCGAAATCACCGCATGCATAATAAACACGCTTGATCATAGATATGAAGAAAAAATTCGTTTTTTTTTGGGGTGGGGTCAAAAGTACAAACAACCTATTAAAAAGATAATAAGCAAATTACATAAGGAAGTGTTAACAAATAATATCCTAAATCTCGTATAAAATTTTGTTAGTCGCTTGTTACGTTTTGATGTATAAAAATGCAAGACACGTTCCCTTCGAAATTTGCTTATCCTTGAACGCCTAATCTGTGGGGGCTGGTTCTATTAATAATAAATGTCTTGCCAAAGCGCCTTATTCCCGGTATCAGATTATCGGAGCCTGGAGAAGAACGATCCTGAACAAACCTTGCATGTCGTAAAGGATATTACAATCATTATTTTGTACCCGAAATTGTCTTTGAGGGATGTTTCCCTTATCGAATGCTTCTGTTTGACACTACGGGGTAAATGTTGCGTTTAGGGTGCTGTAAAATGTATGTCGTTAAAATAATATGAATATAAAATTTAATTTTAGGGAGATTAAAAAAGATGGGACATCTCTATTTTGTTCAATTTTATGCAAACCTTTATTTTAAATTTTTATTAACACGATTCAACCAGCATATAATAATGGCTGTCATTCTCGAAGGTGAAGGCCGTAGATGAGTATCGTAAATTGTCCAAGTGAATTACAGTCATTAAATGTAAGTAAGATACCATACTTTGTCCACAACTGTTTTTAGCATGGACATTCATGGACATGGCATGTAAAATACAATTCTAAACTGTCAAAATACTCTACCTTCAGGTTTGAAATTCATCGTTCATTTGACAAATTTAAAAAAGTAAATAAAATTAATTAGTAAACTTCTATTGTCATGCGAAAAAATGTTAATAGTACCGTGACTGGTATAGTGGGTAGAATGTTTGGCTTTTACATAGAGGCTTCAGATTCAGTTGCTAACACCGGAGATTTTTTGTTGTGTTTATTTATTTGTTTATTAAACAGAACCAAAGGTAGAAGTGAGACATCTCTTCAAGACAGAAGGACAGGCATTCAAGCCATTTTTTAAAAGAATTTTATAGTACGAGCAGAAACTACATTTTTTTACTGTTTTAGAAAGGTATTTTAAGCTAATATAAATCAAATCTCCTACAGTTCCTATCAATGAAGTCATATGTATGTTCTCTGATACCAAACATCTAGGTATGCTAATGAACAATTCCACAGACAAAGCTCTAATCAATAATTATCTAAAGAAAATAATTTAATTTACTGACCTGCTAATGAAACACTCTATAACTATCTAATTTCACTTTTTGGCAGTGGGAACACGACAAATTCGACCACAATAGATGAGATCTAACCTATTTCTGCATTTTTAGGATTGCTTCTTCAGGTTGAATCAAATATCTAACTATAACAATTATTATAACAATTAAAATTATTTGAAGTTAAATATCGACAATGACAAAAAGTGACATCCTGTCAATGAATTAAATATGACAATACCTACTTGAAAAATGTTCACCTTTTATGTAAAAGTTTTTATATATTTTTAGGTATTAATAATATTGTGTAGTTGGTTTCACACAATATTATTAATACCTAAAAATATACAGAAACTACATGTTGATGCAAAGCATTCAACAAATAAAAGACGCAATTAGATATGAAATTTGTACACGTTGTTTTATATTTTTCGTGTCTTAGCTTTCGGTTGTGGCTACAAAGTCTTTCGTCATTGCTGAAGGTAAACATTTCTTGGAAGCTCACAGAATATATATATATATATATATATATATATATATATATATATATATATATATATATATATATATATATATATATATATGATTCTTTACGTTTGTCTCCTCTTGTTCTTCGGTCACTTAAAGTGGTCAGGCCGAAATAGTCAAGCTTATCTTCATATGAATGATGTGAAATAGAGGAATTCCTCCTAGTAAACTTACGTTGAACTGTTTCCAGACATAATATGTGCTTTTTGTGATTTGGTGACATATAACAGTTATATTTTAGAAGATGCCTCACATGTGGTTTATATAATATAAACTCTGTATTAGGAAACTGGAAAGATTTTATGAGAAGGTAACAGATATTGCTTTCGACCTGGGTATCCACTACTTCAACGCGATGCCACCAATGTGGTATTGAAGTCTAGGATTGTTGCTACGTATTTGCAGCACTGACCACTTATCTTATTAGTATTGAAATATACTAACCACTCCTCACGCTATTTTGACAACTCATGTAGATCCAGTTGCAGTTGATTGTATTCAATACGCGAAAAATACAATTACAAGCAAGTACCAAAAACTTTGGAATCATCCGTGTAGAAAGCAAACGATAATTTGATATAAGATCGGATGTGTATATTTTGTACAGGATAGGACCCAGCATCGATCTCTGAGGAATATCAGATATCATTGGGCAGGGATCTGAAAAAGTATTGCTAAGGCGCACTTCAAACGTTCTGTTAGATAGAAAAGCGCATATCCATATCAACAACAGCATCTCTAATACCGAAATGATCTAATTTAACTGTCGCTTAGGCGAAGCACGATCGAAAGCCGTGGAAAAGTCCAGATACAGAATATTAATGAGAACACCTTTGTCCATGGATAGAGTCCAACTATTGGGACAGGATAAGAGATTGGTTTTTGTAGATCTACCAGGTAAAGAACCATACTGGGCCTTAGGAACAATATTATGGTTAAGAAGAAAATCGATTCCTGTTTTGGCAATTATTTTCTAAATTAATTTAGCGCAATGTAAGACAAGACTTATCGGTTTTGTTGGCCATTCCCAATACAGTCACACTGAATCATATAAATTATGATTAATCACAAGTCAATAATGATTAATACCTACTATAGCAATGAGTAATCATTTTGTACATAATTATACTTGAAGAAACAGAAGAATATTATATATGTTATAATATAGTCGTAGACAAATAATATTTATTTTATATTATTCTTTGAAACTAGTGAATAATGATTTTGTTATACACTAGTGACTAATAAACATTATTATTATTGAGGAAACACATGTATAACGAATATTTGATAGGATAGTCGTGCATAAAATCATTAAAATTGGTTGTTATTATTCTATTAATTGGTCGGTCAGTGGTCGCGCGGTTTAAGACGTCAGTACTTGAATCAAGGTGACTAGATCGGTACGAGTTCGCGCCCTACTGCCGGTAGACCGTATATAAGCTATATTCGTGGAGAGTATTGACACCTTCTCTGCGGATATGGTAGGGTGGAAGAATGTTAGCTTGGGTCAATGTGAGAGATTGATACCGGTTGATATTTGACTACCCCCTAATTACTGAGATTTTCCAGGTTTCCCTCATTTCTGCACTTGGTAGGTGCACCACTGAATAGTAGTTAGGGCCTACCAACTTAAGTCGTTCCTGGTCGAAAATCCGGCCTGCTTAATAATAATATGCCGCCCCCTCTCCCGTACAAGTCTTCGACTTCTGGGCTAATCCTTGTGATTAGAATGAGGGGTAGAGATATTATTATTATTAATTAACCGAGTGTTTCTAACATCATTTAATTAAAAATGATTTTAGTTAGCTGCCACTGCAGCACTTACATTCGAAAAGTCATCAGATTTTGATTAATGTGTACATAAATCCTTGTGCCCAAAATTCAAATTATTCCACTCACTAGTTTTTAAAAAATCTAAAATAGATTTTATAAGTTTAACACTCTGTATATTGATATCAAAGAAAAAGAAAAAGATCACAAAATAATACAAGGTTTCATTTTTGGCCACTCTGTATAATAAAAACTAGGAAATACAACGCGCTTATAAAATATCCCAAAGCCCAAAAAAAGAAACAAAGCATCACTGTGACAGGCTAATTTTATTTATTTGTTTATTTTCATATACATGATACCCTATAATGGAATAAGAACGTTCTAAATTATTGTGTTATTCACACATTAACAGTTTAAACCAAAAAACTTGTGAATACGAGTATGAAAAATATACATGAAAATATTGAATGTTTCATTATTCGAATAACAGACACTTCTAAAGGAGGTCTTTCATATGACATTTGTCAATTTTATACATTTTGTTTTGTATTATTATACAGTTTCAATATATTTCTGTTATAAATTTGTAGTTATTTAAATAATAGTATTTCCAATTTAACTGAATCATTCTTTAGAAGGTAGTTCCTACAATAAAGTATATATTATATTTGTGCGATGTGTCAATATTGTACTTTTACAGCAAAGTTGAATTTTCCAGCAAATGAAGATATTGTGAGTAAAGTATTCAGCAGCAAGTTCTGGTGCTATTATATATATATATTTATATAACTATAAATACACAATAACAAAAATACTCACTGAGCTTAGGTCAGGATACAGATGTCTTTAAGATCACCTACTTAGTAATCAAAATGAGGAATAATCTCAGAACCTTTCAATAAATAAAAGAGAAACACATGAGTACCCAAGCTTACTGAGCGACTGAGATCAACTTTTACTATGCTTGAAATATATTCTCTCTCACTTGGATATCAAACCTACTATGCAGTTGGCGGCTAACAAGATATCCCTATGTTACATGCAGCTAAGGGACGTTGTGCCACATGGATAACGGCCGTCACTAATAAAACACAAAACAGTAATAATACAGTATGCCAAAAGTATGGAATAAATTCAATAAAAACGAAACAATTATTTTTTGAGAAAAATCCTTGAACAGGTCGATTTTTAATTTAAAAAATACATATTTTAGAGTAAAATGCGATTGTCAAATGTCACTTGTTTTCGAGTAATGACGTCATCGATTTTTTTTAAATGGCAACACCATAATTTTTCCTTGATTATAAAAGATCGTTTAATTCTCTATCAGACAGTACTAAAATTTTGCCCTCTTACATAGGAAAGTTTTCGAGTAAATGACGATAGAATGTTAGAAAACGTAAATTTTATCCATAAAAAAAGTAACAGTTCTGAGGTATGTAAAATAAAATACAATTGATTAAATTTTATACTTAAATTAAATGTTCGAATTGCCATCCACCAACTTCTTGAGAATGCGCAAGTCTGTGAAGAAATTCTTCTCGCACATTATGAATGATTTCTGGGGTAAGTCTGCATATTTCGTCACAAATGCGATTTTGAAGTTCTTCTAAATTACGTGGTTTATTAATGTACACTTTTGACTTCAAGTATCCCCATAAAAAATAGTCAAGAGGTGTAAGATCTGGCGATCTTGCAGGCCATTCTATCGGTCCGTGTCTGCCGATCCACCTCCCACGAAAACAGTTGTCCAAAAAATCTCGTACAGGGAGCGCATAGTGCGGAGGTGCACCGTCTTGCTGAAACCATATGGTATCGTCAGGAATGTCAGGGTCATTATCGTTAGGAAAAATTACTGCAAGGGTTAGAACAAGGTCATTTTCTAGAAACTCTAAATATCTTTGTCTTGTAAGGGTTCCTTCAAAGAAGAAAGGCCCTACTATTATGTCGTCAACTATTCCAGCCCACACATTCAATTTCTAAGGGTGTTGGGTGTTGGGGCCTCTGCCATCCAATGAGGATATTTGCGACTCCAATATCTGCAAGTTTGACGGTTTACTGTACCATTCAGACAAAATGTGGTCTCATCTGAAAAAAGTATTTGCCGGTGTAAATTTTTATTTCCTTGACATAAATCCATTAGAATTTCGAAAAGTGCAAGCGGCGATCAGGATCATATCAGTTCCTGCACAAGTTGAATTTTGTAGGGATGATATTTTTCCTTCCTCAAGATACGTAGCACTGTGCTCTGACTAGTGTCATTGTTTAATGCAACCAATCGTGAAGAATTATGAGGATTATCCACCATACTTATCAAAATGTTCTGTTTCTGATTTTCATTAATGCTTGGACGTCCAGGTTTTGGAATATTTACAACATTACCAGTTTCTCTAAATTTAGACTCTACCTTACTGATTGTTGATTGGCTGATAGGGCGATCTGGATATTTTTCATTAAATAAATCGCAAACTTCCTGCTGAGTTCTAGTCATATTTCCGCATCCGATAAGAATTAAAATTTCAATTCTTGGAGTAACAGTTAAATGTGCCATAATACTTTAAATTGAATAATAATTTCTATATCGCTTACAATACTTATTAGAAAGTCGGTGTGACAATGACACTTTGCAAAGATTTTCACCTACGTGATCCATAAAAGAACTATGGAATTCGAAAAACTAAACTTAATAACGTTTTTGCTTTATTTTAATTGATTTACGTTTTCTAACATTCAATCGTCATTTACTCGAAAACTTTCCTATGTAAGAGGGCAAAATTTTAGTACTGTCTGATAGAGAATTAAACGTTCTTTCAGAATCAAGGAAAAACATATGGTGTTGTCATTAAAAAAAATCGATGACGTCATTACTCGAAAACAAATAACATTTGAAAATCGCATTTTACGCTAAAATATGTATTTTTTAAATTAAAAATCGACCTGTTCGAGGATTTTTCCCAAAAAATAATTGTTTCGTTTTTATCGAATTTATTCCATACTTTTGGCGCATACTGTAGGCAGGCCTTAATAATAATTTACTGTTGTTCATTAATTATTGCAAAATAACCCATGAATCAAATACTAAATAAGCCAAAAAACAAATAATAAGCATGCCAAAATACCCAGTGATAACTCACCTAAAAATTCACACAACACAGGTCATTAAAACTTCAATTGTCTACACCACTGCAAAAATTATATTAGGATCTGACCGAAAAATTAAGACACACTTAAGACTTTTCTTTCATGATCATCAATGTTTATCATAACACCTAATTAAGCAGGCTATAAATTTGGACACAAAAAATTCAAAAATTCATAATAAATGTTTTATATAGGTACGTATATGTGTTTGTTTTGGTTCTCAACTCACGCAATAGTCTCTTTATAGAATCTGTATAGAATATAATAGAAAATAGATCATTGGGAATAAATTCTAGACAAGCTTAAGTTAGTTAATTAGACCAAATATGTATCACATATAGATGTACCTTATTTAAGACAAACTTTTCTTTCATACATTATCGGTAGACTTGATTATCTTTTGCCCTCCTAAATTTGTCTGTCTTGTAACTGCTGAACTTTGTTCTGCTAGAAAGTTGCAGGTTCCTTCCCGCACCTGCCTAAATCGCGAAGTTCGGGCTTAACAACGCGAAGAAAACGTCAAGCCCGAAATTATGGTGGGGCCGTATTAAACAGACCACGAATATAAAATCACCAGTGAAACTTTACCTATAACAATTACAGTTAGTGTGCACTTTGTGCCACACACAAACTTTGTTGCATTCAGCGACAACTCTGGAAAGTTCCCTCAGATATTACAAGCCTATTCCATTTCGGGAATTTCTATAAAACCGCAAAACTGGAACAATCTCAACGTTTAAATGGGAGACAAAGTTTCCACTCAACCAGCAGCTACCAACACCTAACAAATTTCTCATAATAATGCCGACTGGGAGGCTGATGGATTTTATAAATTACGCGAAATTTTATTTTTTATAAAAAAGGAGTAACAGTACCAGTTTTATGCAAAAGATATCAAGTACCCAGCAGTCATAATTTAATTACCAGCAGAAAATGTACAGTCACTCTTAAATATTCAACAAATTACAATAGACAATAACTACAACAATATATACAGTGTGCCTCATTTTTCAGGGTAATACCTCTAGAAATGTGAGAAGGCCCTTTCGCAAGCCAATAAACAATTATAATAAGGACGTCAAAGATTGCCATGAAAGAGAAAACAAAAACCAATCGGACAAAGAACACATACACTACAAGTTTACCACTTTTAATTGCGGCCACAATAAAAATAATGATCGTACAAAAAATTTTATGAATTATGAATACTAAATTGTTAAACAAAAAATTACAAAACTTTAATCTAAATTAAATTTTAGTTTAGTCTTTCATATTTCCTTCCAGTCGAAGACATTTCTTCAACCGTCTTCTTGAATTTAAAATTATTTTATGCTGTTACAGAAAAAACAATTAACGTACAAATAATGTATTGAATTATTAATACAAAGGCCCTCTACAGACTATGAGTAAATTTGCGATTCGCGATGCGCGGTTTGTAAGGAATTCGTGCATCGTACGTAGACCCTACACACTATACGCGAATTCCTCGCATATCACGAATCGCGCATAACGAATCGCGAATTTACGCATAGTCTGTAGCAAGCCTAAGCTGTTAAACAATGTTAGCTATGTAAAGTAATTTTAAATTTAAGAAGACTATTGGAAAAATATGTTCGCCTGGAAAGAAGTATGGTGGAGAAAACTAAAATTTAATTAAGATTGTAACCTTTTGCATTTTTTTAATAATTTAGTATTCATAATTCATTACATTTTTTGTCGTTAACAATTTTTACTGTGGTTGCAGTTTGTCCGATTGGTATTTGTTTTCTCTTTCATGGCAATTCTTGACGTGCTTATTATAATTTTTAGTTGCCTGATTTTTCGAGGTTTGGCACCCCATTAAAAACACTATTTGTCGATTAAATTTAGCACATGAGTATTGAGATGGGTTCTAAATAGCCTGGAAATATTATCTTTTTGCCTAATACTACTTTTTGGAAAAACAACCCTTTTAAAAAATCGTAGTAGGCCAGGCTTTTGTCACAATAATAATATGGTTAGTAAAATATAACCTTTCTTCAGGGCACTAATTGTAAAATTTTTGATTTACTGAGATTATACAGCCTTCTTCCAGAGTTGAAAAATACGCTGTATATGTCATCAAATCCTAATTTATAAGTTCTACTGAAAAGAAGAAAAACCACATAGTTTTCAGAACATCCATTCTAAGACTTTTAAATGCAGAAGAAATTAAACATTTTCTGGAAAATGCACGAGGCGACAAATATTTATTTATGGGTAGGTAACAATATTCAATTTTATGTAAATTATTAACAAAATATTATTTTTAACTTAAAATAAGATGTGATTGACATGAAAACGACAATTTGAAAAGTTAATATAATATACGATGTGGGCAATCGAATAATTGCCGCTTGTTTTCTTCGTTTTAATGCAAACATTAAAAAACGCTCCAACATGCCAGCTTTTGTTTTACAGAGGACATATTTTATGGATGCACTTATCCTTCACATTTCTGCTCCTAAGCAAAGATGACTTTAAAATCTTGAATGCAATATGGTATTGTGTGATATATCATTTTAAAGACCATTAAGTTCAGCTCCATCCATTTTTTTAGTTTTGTATAATAAATTTTTGACAAATTAAATGTGAAAAGTTCAGATATTCAAATTTACTTAGCACTAATTTTACTTTATCAGATGTTGTAAATACCCACTACCAACTTCCATGCAGTAGCAGAAACATTAGATACTCAAACTGTTATCTAATGTTATGGAGCACTTGTGGAGTAATAATATTCGTGTACCATGTCTTGTCGCATATCTTACAATAATTCACGCTGTATGGCATAAATGTATGTCTTTAAATAGACCGAAAAAAGTCCAACGGAGCTAAATCTGGTGGTTCCAATTCGTCCTTGAAATTTTTAATTTACCTCAAGGCAACGCGTAATATGGAGAAATCCCGTCTTGTTGAAAAATTAAGTTATCGTATGATTACATTAGTCTAACTTAAGTTTCTCAGTTAAAAGTCGTCGGGCTCTCAAAGTCATGCCGTTCTTCTTCAAAAAGAATTCTGAAATTGGAAGTAAGATTCTTTGTTGGGAATTTATATAGTCCGTTGTGTGCACAATCCCATAACGTTCTTGTTCTTGGCTTAAATTGAATCAGTTGTAACTTTCCAGTCCCCGATTTTCACATATAAACCTTTTCCAAATTGATAAATCTAGGCCTTCATCTTTGTTAAAATTATTTCGGTTTTTTCTGTATTTCTGTGGCTTTTCTGTAGAACCTTGGCGAGAATTTTCTCTCTTTTACCAGAATCTTGTCTATAGAGTGCCACGTGTTCGCTCTGAGTTATTGTTCCTGTGCTCTTTCAACCTCGTACTCATATGTCTGTCTGTTTGGCAAATATACACCTTGCCGCCTGTAAGCACGAAAGTTATTTTATCCGTACATCCGTAGATAGATAGACTCGGTAGGTCTCATTTTCCTTCATCTATGGGTTCCTCTTAATGGCTTCTTTGATATATTTTTTTCATGTACTCATTTCGTAATTGGTGTACTTGTTTCAACTGTTCCGGTTCACAAAGTGCGTGCTCGATATACTAAGGTGTTGATGATACTTTTGAGCGGGATGGTGGTGAGACTTGATATTCAAATATCCGTAAAAATGAGTCGCTTCGTCGGTCCTGTAAACACTGTCCTAATGTTCCATCTGGTTTCCTCTTGACAAGAGGATGATGTATTCCAGAAAGAATTCTAAGTAGCTGAGTTCATGGGGCCATATGATGAATGTGTCATCCACGTGTCTGAACCTACATTTTAGCTTGAGAACTGATGATTCCAAGGCTTGTTCCTCAAAGGATTCCATAGAGATATTTGCCAAAACTGGAGATAACGGCGAACCCATAGCTACTTCTAGTACATAGACTTGCTAAGTCTACTGAATTCTCATATCTGCCTTCTGCCGTAAGTCTTTGATGAAAATTTTATAAGGTTTCTTTGATAGGCACTTTCGTGAACAAAGATGTTACGTCGAAGCTGACCAGGATATCATCTGGTTGTAATTGTATTTCCGATCTTCCTGATGAAATCTCCCACGTCTTTCACATGGTGTTCTGTCTCCCTCATTATGCTTTTGATTTGATATGATACATGTCGAGCAAGTGGATGGGTGGCGGATTCAACAACATTCACTATAAGGTCGGAGAGGTACATTTGGTTTACGGATCTTCGGTAACCAGTAGAGTTGCGGAGGTCTCGAGTCATTTAAAGTCAGTTCCGTGTGTAGTTCCTTGGGAACGTTTAAGGTGTGAACTGCAAGTGACCTTTTCCACCATTTCGATCGGGTTGTTTCTGATCCTCTTGTATACCGAATGTTCTAATAGGTTCTTTACCTTGGCAACATATTCTGATGTATCCAAAACAACTATTGCATTTCGTTTGTTCGTCGGGAGTATAGTGACTTTTTCATTTGCTCTTAATTATTTCACAGCCTGAACTTCTTTCTTCAATAGATTTAGTTTTACATAGTACCTGGGCTGCTTCGGTTCTAATATCCCTTGTCAGTTCTTGAGGTAGACGTCATCATGTAGTCTCCAAGGCACTAATAATGTCTTCTTTTGGTATCGTCTTTGATGCTATGGCAAAGTTCTGATTCATAGTATTTTTCAACAGATCTAAATACATTTCTCTAGTTAAATTTCCAAAAAGAAAAAGAAACAACAATGCGACCTCCAAAAGTTCCTGCGCTAATTTTTGATACTGTATGCTTACGAAATATTATTGGATTGTTGTCCGACCAATAACGGCAATTTTAACTTCCTAATATAGAAAAAAGCAAATCAAATATTAAAACGAAAATGTGAGGTGTCGCCATCTTCATTAAACTCTCTAACTAGTGTCACGTAATCGGTGAAGCTATACGTTCTCTAGGGTAAAATGAAGGCTAGCGTTATGCTATAGAAATAAATTCTACGACAGAATAATAGTTAGCGGTTTTCAATTATATTAATAATTTCCTGTATTAGTAGATTTATAACATATAATTTCAAAACATGTTTGTTTTTATTTGTCAAATAATAATTTCCTAATTTTTTTTTGTAAAACTAACAATGGGACAGTTGCATGAATTTTATATTGGTTTGAAATACATTACAGAGTAATCTTTCAAACATATTGAAAGGTCAGACCATATGTTTGGCACATAATAATTAAAATATTAACATGAATAAATTGCCATAGAATGCCACATACTGTTCAGCGCGGTTTATGTACATTATTTATTTATGCCTATAATGATGCAGGTTAACACTCTGATGTAAACAGGCGGTTGTTTTTTATGTTTTTGTGACATGTTTGGGTCATAGAAAGTGTAAATACTGTGTAGGTAATGCCATAACTATTAGTGGTGATGTGGTGAACTTACAGCATTGTAAAACGTATCTTATTTCTTTGTTTAAAATATACATAGACGGCTTTACTTGAGGCATTTATAAAATTATGTCATCTGATTTCACATTAAACTGCTTGTTTAAATTTGAAAAATAATAAATAAAAGTAATAGCTAATGATATTTAACATTTATGACTCTTTAATTTAACTTATTATATATTTTCCTCCTTTGTTAAGAAAAAAATTGTTATTATTTTTGCTTATTATGTTTTCAGAACAAAACAAGTCCTAATTTAATGTAGTGAAGTCAGATAGCAAAATTTTATAAATGCCTTAAATAACATTCTACATTTCGTAGATGGTAGGAGCATATACGGAACATGTTATTTGGAATCGGAATGAAGCGCTGAACACAGTAAATATGAAAAAATATATATGTTTGCTTTACCATTGATTTTCTAAAGGCCCTGATTCATTCTTAGCTCAATACAGAAGTTTAATTGATTTTTTGCAAGTTTATATTTTAATTTTTTGATTAACTTAAACCAACCTACTTATGTACACTCACCGGCAAAAAAACGGCCACTAAAAACTAGCCCCAATTTTAAAGTTGGCTTCCTCGCGAACAGCTCATTTGATTTTAATGATCTTTTTTTAAATTGTACTTTGATTTCTCAGGAATGGATGCTATGTAGTAAGTTTTTATTCGGAATTTAATTTGAGCATATACGGGGTGCAATAAAAAGTCGAAATTTTTTTCCAGAAACTTTTAACACCCTGTGGGGTGCAGCAGCTTCAGTCACTGTTGCTAATTGGAATCACACTGTAGCCTCATCTTTTGTGAACATTTTGTTTTTTTCTTACTCACGATATTATCTCTGTTTTTATTGGAGATACACTATTTTGAAACGAACGCCTCGGAAAAAGGTTTCGCAGGCAGAAATTTCTACTGTAAATAATCAAGGCGGCATAGGCGGCAATGGATTGATTGCTTGAAATATGACAAAAGTTTGTCAACGGTTGTCAAATTAAAAAATTCCATTATCTGTGACGGATGTTGTTGATCTGCGAATTACACTTCAGGAAGAATTTGATGCAATTCCACAAGGATTTATTACAGAACTTGATTCGATGCCACGTCGATTAAATGAAGCCATATTGAAGCAAGGAGGCTACACTAGATGTTAGTGCCTCAAAATTTGCTTATATTTTTTTTAAATTTTAATTGTTTTCACATTAAATATACGTTTTGATGTTTATTTGACTTGTTTTTTGTTTTTTCCGAGGCGTTCGTTTTGACAACAGTGTATGTCCAATAAAAACAGAGATAATGTCGTGATTAAAAAAAACAATATTCACAAAAGATGAAGCTACAGTATGACTCCAGTTAGCAACAGCGACTGTAGCTGCTGCACCCCACAGTGTGTTACAAATTTCGGGAAAAAACTTTTTGTTGCGCCCAGTATATACTCAAATTAAATTCCGAATAAAAATTTCCAACATAGCATCCATTCCTGAGAAATCAAAGTACAATTAAAAAAAAGATAATCAAAATCAATTGAGCGGTTCGCGAGGAAGTCAACTTTAATATTGAGGTTAGTTTTTAGTGGCCGGTTTTTTTGCCGGTGAGTGTATTTCCAATTAAACCTACATTAAAATTATCTTCACAAACAAACAATGTTGCAATGCTTCCTTTCGTCGCGCTTCATCGCACTACTCTACATTTTTCTTTTATTGGCAGAGTGAAATATTTTTTATTAGGCGCTGTATGCTGTATTCGTACATAATGGCATAATGCAATACTCCTTTCATTTGCCCGGTGAGATGCATTTTCTGGGTGTATTTTGAAACTTTCAAAATATCAATGTTTATTTAACACAACAACACCTAGTAATATCACATATGAGAAATTAACTCTTCTAAACATGAATGGTTTTGTTTGAAAATGGAAATCATATGTGACGTCTGACGTCACAGGTATTGGCTGTAGTGGCGACCGTTTTATGGGAGCATGTCTGGACTAAATTTTTAAATACTTTTTTTAGGCTTATTTTTCCACATAATTGTCTAGGAAAACCCCATTTCGATTAAGATATTACATTCTTTCTTCTGAACTCATTTAGAAAAATCAGGCAATTTTCCCATTCAAATTATTTACTTAAATAACTGAACTGTTAAAAAACACCTAAATTTATTTTTGTATTTAACAACCTGCTATGATAGAAAATAATTACAATGTTGATTGACCGTTATTGTCACATATAACATTATTTTTAAACAGATATTACTGAAAAATAGAGCTTTCTATCAATATAAACCAAACGTAGATACCTATTTTTGCTCACCAACTTTAAAATTTCATTGTTGTTAAGTCGAAAGCAGAAAATAACGAAAAAGTTATGGCAATTTTAATCTCGCTCCTCCTCAGGTTGGAACGTATGTGATGAACATTTGTAAATTTTGTTTACAGTGGTAGACTGAGCACGTAAGGATTAAATCAGTTACCAAAGTTCATAAATTTTCAGTTGCTTTCAGAGTTATTTTTAAAAAAATTAGCAGAGAGTCCCCTTTAATTGGCTATGACTTAGAAACAATTTTATTTGGATCCACGGTTATATGAAGATGAAATCCTCCTTTTTCGACATAGAACAACCTGGAGAAATATTACTTTTTAATTTTGGACACCCTCTATGTCATTATACATGCCTCAAGTTGCAAAACAATTACGTTTCTTACAACTTTCTCTATGTAATATACTAACCAATCATCATGAGCCGCTGGTCAAAAGATATTTTGACTACAGAACTTGCTTTATACGATTTAGCCCTACTGCTAAGACAAAGGGACAAAGGTTGAATTGTAACCTATGGTTACACCGGCAGTAACTATGTGCAACACAAACTTGTACATATCCCAAACTTACATCTACCTCAGGAACCCTTACTCGTTTCAGGAGAAATAAGGACGAACATTTGAGAAACAAAGTTAGTGAACATACATCAGAAAAGTAGAACAAAAGTAGAGTCCGGCGAGTTCTTAACAAAATTTATATCAAAGTTGAAGTATTGTAAATCTAATATAAAACTGTTTCTAATCAGAAGTGCGAGCTTCTCTAACTGCGTTACTTCGACGTGATCTTTTTGCTGCTTTCCACACTCCCAGGGCGATTCCGCAACGGTTGATGCCGAACGTATTTTTAACTTCCTTCTGGCGAAATAGGAAATATCTCCCGATTTTGGTAACTTGATATGGGAACAACGTATCGATAAAGTGCGGAAGACTTTTCATCTAGAAGTAGGAAATTTTATTAAGCAGCTGATGAGTGAATTAGGAAACACGACACAATAGACTATTATCTAGCAAATGTCATGATTGTATGGTTTTTGAAGTTATGAATTTTAATGTTTTATTCTCATATCCTTCAAGTTAAAAGTGATGCATTCTCGTCAATAATAAATGGATAACTATCCATAGTATACAGAGCGTTTCATATTTAAACTGACAAAAATAAGATATATTTTAATATGTCTGAAATTAACCATATTTAGGACAGGATACCATAAAATACATAAGTATTAACTTAATCGCATAACCAGTGGCGGAGTTATGAGTACCTGGTGTCAATAATTAAAAAATGTAATTTGTCTTTGTAAAAAATCAAAGACAAAGACAATTCAAGAAGATCTTGAATTGGGATCCGCCCTTTCATTTTTCACAAAAAAGTATCCTTAATATTTGTTCGTATCTGCTACGGTTTCATGGCAGTTATGATTTCATTAAATTTAAACAACAATTATTATAAAAAACATATAAAAATATGACATACTTAATTCGATAGAAGCAATTTGCAAATAATAAACATCTTTTGAAAAATTCAAATTATTGTAGAATGTATATGAATCAAAATATATATTTTGTTTTAGAGTGATATAACAAAATTGTGCAATGTCAAATTTTTATATCATCTTGTGCAACTAATTTAAACTAAAAAATTAAATTTGTTATGAAACCACAGCAGCCTCATCAGGTACTCATCCATTCGCGACTGGTTCTTTGATCAGGTTGATAGTTGTCCATTTTGTGGCATATCCCAGTAATATGTAAACCTAATATGTTTTCAGTAGCTACATTAGTTTCAGAGATATTAAAATATGTTTATTATGCTAAGTTTAACTTCGTATAACTTCCTTATGGAGCCCCAAATGTATATAGTTTATATGGTAAATTGGCATTATGTTTCAAAGGATCTATCGTTTCCTAAGATTTGTCAATTTAAAATTAAAACATTCTGTATTCAAAAATTAATTATTAGATGAAATAATTAACCGCTAAACAACTGTAGTTCATATATTTTAAACAGTCTATGCCACTTGATACTATATTGTACATATAACAAACATAGTTTAAACTAAGTAAAATTTACTAATTCAGTGTAGTATAGTGTGGTATGGTATGGTATCGTTTAGTATAGTATAGCATAGCATAGGATAGCATAGCAGTAGGTTTATCCATTTTCTCTTAAAAAAATTGTAGCAACTGAAGAAAAATGTATTTTTTATATTTTATTATGACTATTTGCCATATTTTAAAAGTAGCGTTAAATGAAAATAAACTGGTTAAACTGTTTTACTCAACCTTAGGATAATTTTGCTTCCTAGAAAGTTACGAATCAATATACAATGTGTACCACTTTTCATGGAGCCACCCTGGTATCTTGCTCACCTGATATCCGAATACTTTGAAAATTTGGTGGTGGGACCCCTCTGACTATAATCATATATGATTATAGTCAGAGGGGTCCGATTCTAAGATGGAGAAAGGGGGACGATTTTTCAATAAAAAGTATTAGTGATTTTGTTTAGAAGAAAACTAGTAAGATATTCTTAATCAACACCTTTAGAAACCCCGTTGTACAAGATTACATCGTTGTGGATTCAAAGGTGTTTGGGCCGTCGAAAAACATTTTTTTTGAACATAAAATAATTTGTATTTGTAAAATGGGCTCTCAAATAAAAAAAAAATTATTCTTTATTTTTTGTTCAGAATAATGTATTGTACTGGTATGAAATCATTCTACAAAAGAATAATATATTTTTTTAATAAGACAAAATTTCTAATTTGTACGTACATACCTATACTCGCGTCAATAATTCAGACGTCTTACGTCATGGTTGACATTAGGCAATTGTTTTTATAGTCAACGTAATTTTCGATATTTGCTCGCTTTAAAAGCAACAATTTTTTGCAATTTAGTGCAATATATAATGCAAACATTTAGCGTAGTATATAGTGTAATGTGAAATTTTATGTGTGTGTGTGCTTTTCCGGATAGCTCAGAATTATATCACTTACCGTTCTTTTCTAAAGCACCAGTCTGAAGTATAACACTTTTTAAGTTTAATTTTCAACAAAGTTCTTGAATTGTATTTTTTTTTTATTTTGCTTCAGACATTAATATTCTTTATTATCATTATTATTTATTTTTATTTTATGAAACAAGTTAATCAAAATTTTTAATTATTAGCATGAGAAACCTTTCTCTCAGGAGCGGTTCAGTGAAGTTTGTATTAAAAATTATATTTTTTTTATATAAAAAAATTAAGACAATTTTATTATAAATAGATATCATCCAAAATTTATTTAAAGTATTTAAAATTACCCTACGTAAAACCTGCTCTACTTAATTTCTATAATTAACAACATTATCATTAGCAACTATAAAATTTTTATAACCCTGTTCAAAGTCCCTTAAATCAGTCTTGAAACACCATTTAATAAAAGTCTAATATTTTACCTTCCAATTTTCTGTCGTTTTCTCGTCTGTGATTGTCTCTAAATACTTGTCTTTATCTGTAGATGCCTTGTAGAACTGCTCACTGTTGTTGTTTGAATTTAGCGCCTTCTAACTGTCAGATTTCTTTGACACCCGCTTTGCAAATGTCCAGTACTCACTGCTTCGGTCTTGTAACAGATTGTCATTAAAATATAATACCTTTTACTGTAGTTTTCTTGGTTATATTTTCCCTGTGCTGTGGTAAATAGTGAATATAACCCTCAATGTAGTTTTCTTCGCTCTGCTGGATTGGATTTCGATATACAATGTTTGTTATACTTGTAGGTTAACTTTATTTATTCAGGTACGGTTTCTTTCTTACTAATTTCTTACAATTCTTCCAAAATTTTCTTGTCTTCTTCAAAATCTCGTATCTTATTTATTTTTCCAAATCAACAACTTCTTTTTTCTTTTTTTTTATCTTTTCGTTCCTATGCGACGTTTTTGCTTTCTCACAGAGAGTTGTTAATACACTACACTAACTATACTAATTATAAACTAAGTTGAACATACTTTTTTCTTTACATTTTATTATTTTATTTTGATATCTATTTATATTGCTTTATAAACTTCAAACATTTACTAACTAATAACTAAACATTTATAAATATACTAAATATACTTTTTAAATTCGTCCTTTTTATACCAATTGAAACTTTTATTTATATTTCCTTTTTGTGTCCATTACAATAGTTGTATTACTCTCAGTTGCAGTTTCTTAAATATTTTGATAAAAATATAATGAATTATTCATTTGTTCGTATGACGTAAGTCGTCTGAATTCTTGACGCGAGTATACCATTTTTCTAACAAATAACTTCAATAAAAACCTAAGTAGGCATGAAAACAAAAATTTGTATTATTATTTAGTTGTATAATTATTTCATATCAGTAGATACCATTATTCTGATTTTTTTCATTTGAGGGCCCGTTTTACAGATACAAAGTATTATTAGGTTGAGTAAAACAGTTTAAACAGTTTATTTTCATTCAACACTACTTTCGGTTTCGCCGTCACAATCAGTTTATATTGAGCAGTCAAACGTGAATGACTGAAACGTCAAAGTAAAGAGTCTGACAGTTGTGAATTTGTTGAAGGATATTTCTTGTGTAATCAAGAGTGACAATAACGTTCGTTTGTCTACGTGACGTGTTTCCACGATAACCCAACATAGAGATTACAATATTGTCTTTATTTCTCGAAAACCGATCGAGATATTTAGATGATATTTGGTACACAACAATATATAGTAAAGGGCCACTTGTGCGTGTATAAATTTCTCTTATAATATACCAGCATCAGTGGCGTTCGTGCCGTTAAATACTCGTTTTCAGCAAAAAAAATCGCACGCCACTGATTTTTGGACAAATTGATATCACTCTGTTAAAACCAAGTTAATTCTGCTTAAAAAATGTCTCCGAAAAATTAATTTATTAATCATTACAGTAGACCAACTTTTGAATGCTAATTAAAAACCAATAATCTAGGTGGTAATCTAAGTTAGTTTTTAATACGTGTTTTTACAAAACAAATAAATAGCGTGAACACTTCCTTTGGAAAAGCAAACGGAAATTCGAATTAAGCAAGGCAATATTCATAGATTGTGGATGTTGTAGATTGTGGGGCGCAAAGAATTTTATAAACAGGAAAATCTGGAACATGTTTTACAAGCGGTTAAACAAAATCCTGCAATAAGTACAAGGAGTTTGGCAAATTAATTAGGGAATGTGAACCATGTTAAGGGCGTCGTTACCGTGCAGTGTAACTTACAATACAGTAAGATTTTAAACCCTTGACAGATGCTGCTTTCTAGTAGTAGCTAAACTATTTGTGACTCAAAAAATACCGATAATTGTGTATTACGTGACCTCGTTATCTGTATTAAAACAACGTGTAAGTCGACATATATAATTTTAAGTTTACCCCTCTTCTATGAAACAATTTACATTTTCTATGACTGCAGCAACATACACATAAAGGATGAACTGAGAAAAAGTTTGTGTTCATTTTTCTCACTTTTTTTGCTTTTAAATATGAACAATTAATTGTTGATGTGTATGTAAAAATTCCTTAAAAAGAAGCACTTTCAATAAACATTTTAAGTATAAAAACTCCATTTTGGCAATATAAATAGTAACACTTGCTAGGTTGAACTTTCTAGTATCCAATAATGTATAATTCATTTTAGTAACTTTAACATCGTGTAAAATTCCTAATTTTAAAATTACATAAACATTCCACTATTTTGAGCCATAATTATGACCACCTCAACGTATGTCAAATCCTGCAGAGAGCTCAAACCCTATTTGAATCTGATTTTCCAATCAGACTGCAATATTATCAATGGCTAAGCCAAAAAATGTAGTTCATTCAATTTGTTCACGGATGAAACTTTATTTACCAGAAATAAACAGTGTTTTTAATTATCACAATAAACATTTGGGTGAATGAAAATCTATACATTAGTCATGAATCGATATACCAGCAGCAGTTTCAGTCAGCGTGTAGGCAGCAATTACTAAAAATTGTTTGGTTAGATCTTTTATTTTGCCGAGAAGATTAGATGGACGAACTGGATTTTTTACAGTAATATCTACCTATCATTCTAGAAGCTGTTCTTCCTAATGTTTACTGTCTTTGGAATGGTGAACGCGGGCCTACTTCTTGGCCATCCCGATCACCCGACTTAAATTCGTGCGATTTCTACGTTTGGGGAATCAACAACTGGTGTATTCTAACCACATTGCGAACAAAGCTGTATTAGTAGAACGTATTACCAACGCATGTGAAATAATACGTCAAACATCTGGGATGTTTCGAAGAGTTTGAAGACAGATGCGATGGTAATTTATAACCCTTAAAGTTAGATCGCGGAATTTCAGTTCAACATCGACTTAGAGAAGTGTGAACAAGTTGTGTTTAACAGTTCTTGTGTGCAAAGATGGAGTTGAATAGAGGAAACTATAGTGCCATAAGTTTTTACGACTTTAAAAGGGGCTTAAACCAAGAACAGTGTTTTGAACGGTTGAGATCTGCATTCGATGATGCATGTCCATCGCGTTCTAGTGTTTTTGGTTGGTATACAGAATTTAAACGAGGCAGATCATCTTTAAAATATGATAGGCGAAGCGGCTGACCAAGGACAGCGGTTACGCGCGAAAATGTTGAAGCTGTACAACGCCTGCTAGAGAAGACGTTTATTACGTATGTTTGTATAGAGCAGAGGGTACATATTGGTTCGGCAACAGTTAATAAAATATTGCATCGCATTGATTGGTGCAGACAAATGATGGATACGTATGCAAATGGTTCATCAAAACGCATTTTTGACATTATAACGCGTGATGAATCGTGGAATTTTCAGTTTGATCCTGAACTAAAAACGCAGTCTGCTGTTTGGGTATTCCCACATGAGAATGCCCCAACAAAAATTAAGCGAGCACGAAGTGTTGGAAAGAAAATGGTTGCTTCTCTTTTTTGCTAGTGGCCATATTGCTACAATTCCTTTAGAGAACCAACTTACTGTTAATAATGAATGGTATGTCACTAAATGTTTACCTGCTTAGTTTGAAAAAATCCAGGAACGTCGACCTAGAGCAGGCTTGCGCGGGATTTGTTTGCATCACGACAATGCAGCGCGAACTCGAGAATTTATTGGGACATCCACCTTATAGTTCCGACTTAGCTCCCTGCGACTTCTTCCTCTTCCCATATACCAAGAAAAAAATTTTTGGACGCGCGTTTTCAACACCAGAACATGCGGTAAATGAATTTGTAGCCGAACTAGAGGCTATACTGAAAAAAGTGTACCGTGAAGTCTTTTCTAAATGGTTTCATCCAATGAATAAATGTATTAAACATGAAGGGAAGTACTTTGCAAAACTATCATAAATTTTTTCTCCCATATGTGTTTATTTCATTTTATCCAAAAATTTTCAGTGATCCTCGTATATTGATGCACAGCTATTTCCAGCATTTAATTTCAATTCTAAGTTTAATATTTCTTTTTTCTAAATAAAATAAAAATAAACAATTTGCTATACGTATCCTGTATTTCAAAAACGAATGTTACAAAAAGTGTTCTTCACTCTAAGTTCTATTTTTTTCTTGATAAATTTTAACACAAACTTTAATATTTACAGACGCCAACCATTTTTATTTTAGTATCAGAAAATCATTTCTATATTGTAATGATTAATAAATTAATTTTTATATCGAAAACGGTTCGTCATGAGTAGAATTGTCTTGGCTTTTAGAGAGCGATACCAATTTGTTCAAAAATCAGTAGCGAACACTTTTTTTGCTAAAAATGAGTGACAAGACAAATGTATACAAGTACATGCAGCCCTTTATTGTACACTATTATGTACCAAATCTTATCTCAATATCTCGATCGGCTTTCGAGAAATAAAAACTATAGTATTTAAAACAGAAAATTTTAAATCACTTGAATGTCGCAAACGAGGCATTTCCGGACCCATGCTTATATAAACTTTTTTTTATTTTTAAACATAAAACCTGTCCCTAGATTTTCTTAACTCCTCTGTAACTCCCTGTATAAATTATACATGTTTTCGCATCCACTATTATGCTATTTTTTAAACACCGTTGTTGCGGTAAACTGGAACTGTCGTTGGTTATCCTCGTTGAAAACCCTAAAAACCAAGCTAAGCTAAAAGGTGTTGGAGAATTTGTTTTTAATCTCATAGTGCTCATTCGCCTTGAGATAGAAAGCAAAAATAAAAACTAAATCATTGTTCCAATGCATATTTATGTACGTACCTATTTCTATTATTTTTTAATAACGTTGAACATCACATGAGGATGCAAATATCAACTTTTAACCAAAGTAAAAGAAAATAGCGGCTGCGCACCTACAGATGACAAACGACAGGCGGCAACAGACCACAGATAAAGAGAAATGTAGAATGTGCCTGGAGAATGCGCGAACTAGCGTCAAATAATGGCTGTCATTTTGAGCGACGTTTCCATGGCAACCGCTGCCAAACATAACAATCATACAAATCGTAAACAAACGTTCATATGAGTTGTTTTTCCGATAATACAAGAGATCGATTTTTTTCCCAGCCAATTTTAAAAGGTTTTGGATTTTATATAACTTCTGAGTTCTCCTCAAATATATTTTTTTCATTATGTAATAACTTCAATTAATAACAAAATTTTACATAAATAGTTAATATTTAAAATTTATAAAAATTCATTTAAGGCTATACTGGACACAATTTCCGCCGTACTTTATTAGTCAATGCTGGAAGTGATATTCTCACTCTAAAAAGACATGGGGGATGGCGAACAATAATAGCAGAAGGGTACTTAGAGGATTGTATCTCTAAAAAATGTGAGGTAGCCTCCCAAATAATTACGGGAGAAAGTACTACTTCAAGTATCAAAAAACGTTGTCTTATTTTTTAAACTTTTGTTTCTACGACAAGTACTTCATCAACGACCACGAATTTGGAAAATAACAAACAAGAACTCATCTCCACGAGCAGAGCCTATATTTCTTCAGAGCGAATTTCCATTAGTAATTTAAGTAATTGTACCATACACTTTAATAATATTGGAAACTGTTTTCAATTTTTATAATATATATTTGTGGATTGCAACTATTGTTCTCGACTAAGCCTAGTATTTTAGTATTTCTTCAGTTTTGAAACACACACTTTATTAAATACAGTTTTAACAAATACCAACGTTTTCGTACGACATAACCTTGAAGATACAAGACATAAGCAAAGTTGTTATTATAATTGATTCTATTGAAATTAATAGTCTTATTAATTATAACGTTCCATCATATTTCACGAGAAATACAAATATATTGTTATATTATTATTATATCTGTGTATGTTTTTTTATTTTTAATTTGAATTTTATTATTTATTGTTTATTTTAATTTTTAATATTTTATTGTGTATTTGATGTTAAGTTAAATATTAAATTTTTGTTGGGCGCCAACTATATTTCGTTCAATACAAACCTTTTATATAATAATTTTTTTTATGTTTATCTTACCTTATTTATACCAAATTTTGTTTATCCCTTGCTAGACACAGTTTTTTAAATCAAAAGAGCAAAAGAAACTTAAATCAGGAGTCGGTTCAAAATATACAGGGTTTTATTTTATATTGTAGTAACTAGTAACACTTTTGAAAGATTATCAATAATTTTGTGCTATAATCAATTGTAAAACAATAAAGAATATTTTCTTTTTAATATTACCTTTCTGATAATGAATTTTACCACACCAATGTAGATTAAAACTTGGATATTGAATTTAATTGAAGTTTATAAATTATACTCAAATATCCTTTATTTTTGTAATGTTGGTTGCATTCCTACAGAAACATAATTATATTCTAAAGTAAAATGGCTTCTCTTTGGATGACAGATATTATTTGCTCCAGTGAAATGATTGAATGTGGGTGTTATATTTGTTGAGTTCGACTTGGTTTTATACAGTAGTTTATTTTTATACTTTGCAAAGATTGATAGTGTTAAAATCGATTTTAATTTACTATAGCTATAGATATTTTTATAGTGCACTTTATTTTTTTTAAGGTACCTGAGGTTAGGAATATTTTAATTTCCTTTCTGGAAACTGCAAACTGCCTGGAAACTGGAAACTATCCTGTGGGATTCTATGGAACTGCACAATTTCCCTGGATACGGATGATATCTTCAGTTGTGGCAATAAAAACTATACTGGATGATGTACAAATGGTAAATTTTAACTGGTAGGACGATATTTTTTGATTTTTCTTGTTATTTTTAATCAATTTTTTATAATTTCGGGAGCTCTCTTGCAATGCTGCTGCTCTTCTCTCAACCCAAGCCGTAACTAACAACAAATTCATTGTTTTTTTCCTTGCTGCAGATTGCCATGTTATAAAAGTCTATTCACATGATTTTCTTGCAGTCTTTGTATGTCTTTTTCTATGCACAATTCACAACACAACTTATAACTAATACAAATTTAAAATGTCCTTTTATCTTAATTATACAATTTTTAATTACTTTATTTAGGAAAATAGTCTTTATTTTGTGTTTTTGTTCATGTTCAAAAGATTCTTGTAAAGTCGCCTTTACTTTTGACATTTCTAGAATTGATTATTTTAATTTGACATTTCAATTTAAATTTTAGGACATGATTTATTTGTAATTGGAATATCTTTCATTATGTTACTCGTTTGCATACCATATGTATATCAGATTTTTCTGTAGACTTTCTCCTTTTATTTTCTAAATGGTGCTCTGAGTTTAATTTCTTTTTTTTTATGTTCTGAATGATAATAATAGTCGTCGTCATGCAAATTTTTGAAATTGATTTTTAAATTTGATAATAAAATTATTAAAATTAGTATTTTATGTTATGTAATATTATTTATTCTATGTAAAATTCATATCCAAGGATATCTATATTAACAATTCTTTATATATTTTATAAATTGATACTAATAATTATTAATTTTTATGTAACTTTAGGTTTGGTCAGGTGTTATTTTCATTTGATTTTCTGTGTATATTTCAAATTGTTACAATATTTTACTGTGATTTTGCCAATACCAATTATTGTTTCAATTCGCCTTTAAATAAATGTTTATCCTCTTGTAATAATATTTCGAAAGATATTAACGTTGATGTTTTTCTGTCTCAAGTAGCTCCTTTGATAAAACTTTAAAAAAATATTTTCAGTAATTATAATTAGCGCTAAGTATTTTTCTTATTCATTGCGCTTCATTCTTCAATTATTTATCTTTTTTCTAAATATCTCTTAATTTCTTGTATACTTATATTTCTGTAACAATCATTATTATGTACCTATAAGCAAATACGTTTTTTGGGTTTGTCCTGTTTATATTCCTTAAGCAACAATAAACAAATAAACAAATAACCCCATTCTAACTTTCTCTCGTCTCGTACCTGGATGTTAATCAATTATTCTTAGTTCCTTTATTAGGCTTATTGAAAATGGATGGATCTGTTTATCAATAACATTTTTTCCAAGAAATTCGTGTTATATGTTGTTCAAGCTCTAAAAACGTTAATCCATTGAATTTCCACTTTTGTTTTCTTATTAATAACAACAAAACGGTGCAAAATATCAATTTGTAAATTTTTATACTTGGATCAGGTTCCCCTCTAGCCTTCAAATCTTTTCATTAATATACAATTGAAATTTTTATCGCACAGTAACCGACGCTTCAAAGCAAAAATGAATTTATCCGAACGAATACGTTTGCTTTGAATTACAACATATTATGACGTTTGTAGGATCGAATATTTCCCCGTGTGAAAATTTGGCCTATATAACGAATGAACGCCTCTGAGGAGAAACGGGCATATATCAGTGTAAAGCGATTTTAATGATCCATAGTCGCTACGCCGTTTGAGAGTATTTCTAAAACTTGAGAGATTTAGCAAAGCCGTGGCAGCTTTTCCCCTAGGAAACAATAGAACTGTTTTTCATTGATACCGAACACATCCCGTAGATTTTCAAGGGATGACTGTGATACAATTGTAAAGATTATTTCAAGGTTTATCTGAACACACGTGCCTTTATTCGAAAGAGATTGAAACTTAAACTTGTTGGAATATAAGATTGGACGTGAAGGTTTCAGTTCAGATCGGGAAGACAACGCCATTTCGTTTGTATTTAACGGCAGTATGGCGCATACCATACATTCATACCATACAGTCATTTTATCTGTAACATGTACGCTATATGGAAAAATCAGTATAAAGTTTTACATATTGCTGACTGAAAGAAAAATGTAAATTATTTCTAATTATTAGGTCTTAGTCATATAGGCGGTCTTCTCTCCTCATCGCCTTATCTGTAATTAAAGGCTCGCGCGCACTAGCCGGCAACAGCCGACAACGGAACGCACCACGGCGGTCAGCAATTTTTTAGCCTAGCGCGCACTAGCCGGAAATTTTCAAATCAATCACTCAGTTTATTACATGAAATTTGCAAAAAGAGAAAAATCGAAAGTGAATTTGCCACTCTATTTTCTCAATTAATAGAACACTAAGAAATTTTTTTACAATACTTCCGAATGAGCTACGAAAAATTTCAAAAACTTTTGCCAATTATACATGCCGATCTAACAAGAACAGAATACTACGTTTAGAAGCTCAATTCTGCCAGCAGAACGCTTAGCAGTGACCCTAAGGTAAATAGTAGGTATAGTTATATTTTTATGTTTTAGATTATATTTATAACAGTTTATTTTATTTTTATATTATATTCTATGTTTATTTTTTTATTAGTTATTTTTTCTTTCCTGATTAGAGTAGTTTTTGTCGGCGAAATCATATAACTCATTATATTTACTAACAAGAATTATTAACTTTTCTTCATCCATTTTATTTCGCGTTCCGTTCTGTCGTCAATATCAGCGCGGACTGTCCACCACTCTCGGCAACGCGACGAATCTGACCGAGAAAGTATCCTATCCGGAGATTCCCCTTCACGCCGGCGCGTAGTGGTGTGACCCGTTCCTGACAAGTGGGCGCTATTCCATTTAAAATGCATTGGATGGATATAATTGCCGACCGCCGTGGTGCGTTCCGTTGTCGGCTGTTGCCGGCTAGTGCGCGCAAGCCTTAAGGGAACAAATTTCACTGTTTCAACATGATGGTTGTATTACGAAAACTGGCACTGAAAGAGTGACCGCAAAATCCGCCCGTTTTTGCGTAGTGTGTAGCAAAAACGAGGAAGGTCGTCCAGAGGTCTCCGTGGGCTTAAATTGATCGTCATGAAAAATCTAGGCGAGCATAATTCAATTTTTCCAATATTTGCCCGACTTACCCCTACTTAGGCCACCCTTGAAGTCGGGGAAAACTGGTCAGAATTTCGCAAAAGATCGATTTATGGGGCCCGTCTTTCATATCATTTGTCGGGTAGTGGGGGAAACAAAGTACTTCATGAAGTGGATATCATTCCCCGTCTGCTATCGGAAATAGGAGTGGTTTTATCCCCACGCGGGGGGTGTTTTTCACCTTGAGTATTTTTAGAAGGGCATTCTTGATGTTAACCTTGCCATGTGGAATTCGCCAATTTTTACCTAGATTTTGGTGACCATTTTTTCTATTGTCTGAAGCTATTTATTTGTGGCATAATTTTAGTTTTTTTTAGTTTTACTGGGTTTTTGCCACACTTCTGAAAAATAATAAAAATTAATTAAATAAGCCCTTGCGCCAAACGGAACAGGGTTATTTTTGAAACTAAGTTTGCCTAACCAAAAAATCTCGCACTGAAAAAAGCAGATAAGTAAAAAATAACAAAAATCACATCACTATCTCCCACTTCCGAATTATTGACGTTTCGAAAAACTATCTGTTTTCGTTTTCAAAATAGTAGTAAAAAGTATTAAACGTTTAACATCCCTGACGATCCACGTTTCCGCCAATTTTTACCAAGAATTGATCGACCATTTTCCACCGCTTAAGTAGGGGTAAGTCGGATAAATATTGGAAAATCGAATTATGCTCACCTAGATTTTTCATGACGATCAATGACGATCACGGAGACCTCTGGACGACCTTTTCTGTTCTTGCTACACACTACGCAAAAACGGGCGGTAAAATGGGCTTTTTTGCGGTTACTCTTTACCTCTATAATTAGTTTTTATGGACAGCCAGAAATAGATTTTGTCTAGTCTCGATTTTAATAGAAGTTTAGTAGTTGAATAATTATACTAATTTTAATGTGAATGTACCTTTTTTGTACTAACCACATAGTACTGACGACATAAACTCAATATAATCTCAATAAACAGGGTGTTAGAGGTTTGACTGCTTATCAAAATATATAAAAAAGTTAAATAGTACAAGGACATAACTCAAATCGTTCTCAAAATAAGTCGACTTATTATATCAAGGTATTTTATCACAACGTGGAAACAGCGCGATGAACGAACTAGTTCGCTACGCCAGCTAAGCGCTTTTGCGAGTTGCCTACCACGCGCCACCTTGTTCTTTAGTGATGACAGAAAGTCCAAAAATAAACAACAAATTACTGAATTTAGTTTATAAAACTGTTTTGCAATTTTATTTTTGAATGGAGAATGGTAGAATCAATGATTTTTTTATATTAAGATACCGTTGTAAGTGTTTAAATATTTTTAATTTTGAAATGTTTAAAACAGTAATATAATTTAAACCAATTAGGAATTTGAAAAATAAGTATAGTTGTGGCAAGAATTCAGACGACTTACTTCATGCGAACAAATTAATAATTCATTAGATTTTCATCAAAATATTTAAGATACTGCAACTGGAAATAATAAAACTTTAATACTATACTATGCTATGTGTTAATGTTTTCACTATATATTGCACTAAATTATATATATCAAATATTACGTTAACAATAAAAACAATTGTGTAATGTCACTCGTGACATATTTCATCCGGTTTCTTGCTGCAACTATAATAAAAACTTATAAGAAGACACATTAAATAATCATAACAAAAACATTGAGTACCTATTTACCGAAAATCAAATCTATGCCATTTTTTAAATACTTAACATAACAAATAATTGCAACACATGTTCGAAATGTTCACCAATATTTTCCATATATGCACGACACTTTGGATCCAATTGCCGCACAGTCGCTGAAAAATGCCCGGATTTCTGTTTCCACTTCGGTGGCATAAACTAAAATCTTCATATGTCTCGATAAATACAAATCCACTGGTTTTAACTCAAGTGTATGAGCTGGCTAGCGACGTGTTCCATTCCAGCGGTGTCAGTTCAACTGCCTTTGACGTTGAAGCCGGATTTCCCGTCTTCATTGAGATAGAGAACAATCATCACTAAGGCCATCTTCTATTATCTGCGATATGGAGAATGGCTGATGCTGTAAGGAGGAGTGTCGTAGAGTCCATTCCATGTAGCTTGTAACCCTGCCTGCGACATCAGGTGAAAATGGACCTTCTAGTGTATTTTTTAGAAAACCGCCATCATCATCTGATATGTGTGTGAGTCCTCCATCCAGACTTGTTAGGCTCCTTAGTGCCTAGAGAAGTGACTTTATGGGTGCATATTTGCTCTTACGTCTAGAGGTACATTTTCCAGCAGTTCTGGTAGAATGATCTTCAAGAAATTCAAATATGTCTCTCCTGTCAATCTGGCTGGCAAAACAAAAGGTCCTAGATGATCTCCGAAGAACAACAAATGGGGAAACAAATGTGTTTGGGGAAAACGATCTAAATAAAAACGTCGTGCTCTTGGAGAATTGCAGTTAGCTCTCCATAAATTAATAACATATCGCGATATTCACTTATAACATTCATACAAACAAAGAACAATTAAGGAAATGGTGGTACACAAAAGCCCTTTCAGTAGACGACGAACAGATTAACACTTTGTAGTTCAGATACCAACTCACCTGCAATCCCGTCAGTTCCTGAGTACATTCTTGCTGTTGCTACAAACCGCAATATCGGATTTTATTGATTAACGAAAAAATTGTTTTATTAAGACTCAACACAAATAAATTGAAAGAAAGGGTAAACATTACATTTTATGGTCATTTAATGCACAAAGTCATGGTGAGATTTATTAATGAACTGAATTTTTATACATGAAATTGAAAATTTAATTTTTTTCTTGAAAATGGTAGAGTTTAGGACCAATGATATACAAAATAAAAATAATACATTTTAATTAGATCAGATTCTCTCAAATTTAAGAAAGTTTAAATATTAGTTAACAATGTTGTAATCAAATATGTATCTATTTATATACAGGCTGTATCACATAAGAGGGCCACTCCCATGTATCTCGCTTAATATGCGAGACACGTCAAAAATCTTTAATTATTTTTTGTTGCATTTTTGGAGGTCTTTGTGCTCGTAAAAACAAATTAGAGATCCATGTCCAACTTTATGAGTAATAACAAAAAAACCTATAAAGTGCCCAAACTTTAAGGCTGTCTAACTTTTTTATTTTAAGAGATGGAGAAAACTTATTGGTAATAAATGTTTATTGCAAAATTGATACCTTCCACCTGATATAACCAGATTTTTGAAATATCGTATGTGGTTCGCTGTGCCCTCCAGACGGATAAAAAAATTTTTTATTGAGCAGGCTATGGCCACAAAAAATTGCCTATTTTTTCGTCTTTCATGCAATATACTATATGTTGCCCTTATCTTTCGTATTTATTACATTTTTTTAAATTTTATTTAAAAAAAATGTAGGTACCTAAATATTTTCGTGTTGCTCAAGATAATGTAGAACCTGTTTTAAAGACGCCAATTGCAAAAAAATAATATACAGAAGGTACTTTTTTATGCAAAATACAGATTTTCTTATATTATTTTACTACATTGTCTGTGTCAAAATAATTTTAAAGACCCAATTGCTTCTAATGTGAAAACCAATAAAATAATATTATAAGAAAATCTGTATTTTGCATAAAAAAGTACATTTTGTTTATTATTTTTTTGCAGTTGGCGTCTTTAAAACAGATTCTACATTATCTTGAGCAACAGGAAAATATTTAGGTACATTTTTTTAACTAAAATTGAAAAAAATGTAATAAATACAAAAGATAAGGGCAACATGTAGTATATTGCATGAAAGACGAAAAAACAGGCAATTTTTTGTGGCCATAGCCTCCTTCAATAAAAAATTTTTAATCCGCCTAGAGGGCGCAGCAAACCACATACGATATTTCAAAAATCTGTTTATATCAGGTGGAAGGTATCAATTTTGCAATAAACATTTATTACCAATAAGTTTTCTCTATCTCTTAAAATAAAAAAGTTAGACAGCCTTAAAGTTTGGGCACTTAACAGGTTTTTTGTTATTACTCATAAAGTTGGCCATAGATCTCAAATTTGTTTTTACGAGCATAAAGGCCTCCAAAAATGCAACAAAAGACAATTAAAGATTATTGACGTGTCTCGCATATTAAGCGAAATACATGGGAGTGGCCCTCTTACGTGATACAGCCTGTATATATGTATAATTGAAAAATAGAGTTTTATTGATTTTCTATTTCGCTTGGACATTTTATACGTTTCGAGTAATAATAGAACTATTGTACTTTACCATATCAATGAAGTATTCTGCATACGAACTCAACCCAATCTGCGCGTAATAATTAACACCCTTTGTTTTGTTTATTACACATTTTTGTCAAAAACAATGATGTCAACGTGACAAAACATAACCGTAACCAACATGTAATAAATTGAATGGGATGTAGGCTCTGTATGAAATAAAGTGAATTGCATGCGAGATGCTTGCAATGGGAGAATCAGAGGAAAGAAATATTTTGCATTTTAATTAAAAAACAAGTGGAATAATTGTTGTTAAGAGAACGCGGAGTGAATTTATTGTTTACATTTTATAAATTTAATTTGCATTTGCTGGGCATGCCTGTTGTTCAAAAGTGGCGTATGTATAACTATTTATTTAGCAGTGTCAACAACCGAAATAAAGCGCTGACAGAAGAATAACATAAAATTTATTTAAGAGGTTAAAGTTTAAAGTCATCCGCAAAGAGTTAACTAATTATTACTATAAATAACAGAATAAAAGCCATGTATAAAAATTAAATAACTATAGCAGTAGATCGATCCAGATTTGACGCTTGAGATACACTAGAAGTAGCGATAAAATTATTTTATTTACTATTATAAGCGACAAATTGCACCCTATTGGAAAGGTATGATACAAACGGATTCAGAACTGGTAAGCTGACTTCCAATTTTTCAATAATCCTATGATCAATTCAATCTAAAACTTTTACTTCCGTGCTGGTTACCACTTCTGCGATTTTGGTTTCATTTTGGTGAATTCTTGCCAAATTATCAGATTTCATCATTAAAAAAATCTGCAAGATCGTTGGGAGGACAATATTAAAAATATTAAAAAAATAATAATAAACTTTGAATTATTAATTTATCATCGTTTAACTTGCAAAAAAGTAAATTAAATTTAGGTATATTTAGTTCACTTATCAGAGATACATAAAATTACCTGCTGTCAATACCTTAGAAAATAACATTTTAACAAGTAGACTTGTTTAGCAGTAAAAATTGTCCTTTTAGAAAGTGTCTGTGCATTCTCAAAATCTTTACAAAGCTATTGTTGTTGCTATTTTTATCATTGTGTGAGGTTATACAGTAATGTATATGTAATGTGTATAAGTAATTTCGAATAGTTGTTATAATAACATCCATTTTATTTACTCATACCACTCGACTCGAATTACATCAAAACTTAATTATTTTTGTGCATACAGTGTCACAAAGAAGTAAGGTTATATGTAGATATGATCAAGGGTTTCTGGAAAATACGTTCCCATTAATAAATGCATTACTAATCTTATTGTTCATAAATTGATTTAAAACTGTACGTGAGATGTAGCACGTACCTTGACTTAGTGATTGTAGCCGTTCAGGTCCAGCATTGAGTAGCTAGTGACTACTACATGTAGCCACGTGCTACGTACTACATCTCGCATTCCCATGTTCTTTTATGTCGATTATGACAAACACTAACAGCGAGGTTAAGAATAAGCTCGAAACCAGCATATGACTGATGGGCTACTGACTTTATCTGCTTGCTATAGGTTTCTCAGGTGGAATTTAATGCTGGTCGGAGCATTAACCCGCGGAGTAGTTGTTTCCTGAAATTCTTCTTTTGCTAGTGATCTAAAATTGGATCATCCACATTTGAAACTGGATCTACAATCAGCTGATAGCAGTCTCCATAATATTGTCTTTGAAAACCCCTATTGTGTTTGAACATGCAACTTAGCAATTTAAAAGTTAAAAGAATACAGAAACAAAACTTGAAGAATAATAAATTCAAATTAGTACAATGAAGACTATCTCAAATCCGTTTTTTACGAAATTATGAAATTTGAAAAAATCTACATATTTAGTGTCCATTGAAAGTAGACTGAACAATTATATCGGGATATAAAAAAATGGTTTAAGGTATTATTGACAGCTTTTATGTCTTAATAAGTAATAAGACTGTAATGAAGTGATTTTTCACCGCTCCGTATGAGACATTGAAAGCCGATCGACGCTCGAACTCCAGCCAGCGCGAGGGAAACCGCGAGAACCGAACGTGCGTCGAATTGCGCACCGGAGACTGTACCACTGCGGAGGTATGACGTAGGATGCGCGCTCAATCCAGCGCGTCCGATTCCAAGTCAACAGCGATATTTTGAAACTGCGTCGTATACAGTAGCCCGCACAGCAGATCTGCCAGCCGACCGTCTAGTGCGCAAGCGACACCGTTTCACCAGGAAAGGATTGCTATACAGTAGAATTAGTACCTGCCAAGCCGCCAGACGAACCAGTCGTGTCTCCAGTGTTCCTGACGAGTAAGTCAACCGTTTGAAAATTATTGTCGCTAAGTGGACGAACCGTAAATTTTACAAGTCCACAAATTTGAACACCGCCGATTTTTCTAAGTTCAAAAGTGGCATTTGAGTAAAATAGTAAAGTCCGAAAACAGTTCAGTGCGCAACCACTACTTCCGAGCCAGTATTAGGCCTTCTCAACTTCGAGTGGAAGATTCAGTTCCTGAGCTGACAGCATCGAGACCAGTCCTGTTCCGCACCAGCCATCCGAAGCGAAGTAGTAGCAACCATCTGCGCAAGTCTTCCACCACTTCAGTCCCACGAAGTTAAGACCTAGCGAGGTGAGCACTGCAGAGTCAGTACCAGCCGACAGCTTCTGCCAGCTAGACGTGACCAGCAGAGGAAGTGAGTAAGAGGTTGTTAGGGAAAACTTGGCCGCTATTAGTTGAGTACTAATCATACTTTGTTTTCCAGCTTGTGTACTGTGCTACGCCGTGTGTAGAGTCGCTGTTGCATTTCCGGTGACTTTACCTCACCACGCGTTTGGTTGATAGGATTCCATTCTATAACGTGGGCCGTTATTTACCGTTGCTTACTGTACCACGGCGTGGGTAAAGTCGCTGTTGCATTCTCCGGTGACTACCTCACCACGAGTTCGGTTTATAGGAGTGCATCCTATAAGTTGAAACGTGGACCGACATTTACCATTGTGTATCGTACTACAACGTGGGTGGAATCGCTGTTGCATTATTCGGTGACCACCTCACCACGTGTTCGGTTTATGGGAGTATACCCTATGAATTGAAACGTGGGCTGTGAGTTAGGATTGCTACCTGTATCCCGGCGTGGGTGGAGTTGCTGTCGCATTATCCGGTAACTTTGCCTTTGTCGTAACTAATAAGTACTTGATTCTTTTCAGCTGTCCGGCCGTGCATTCCAGGAGAGTAGCTGTTTCATCATATTTTGTTTTCTTTACATATGTATATATTTTAAATAGTGACCAAGTCTTTAGTGTTAGAATTTTATTTTTTTTTGCATTGCTCGCTTCCTCTTACTTGGTTTCGCATTTAGCATAGATTAACCGCTTGTATTGCTTGCTTGTAACCGTTCAGCTAACTTTGTAGTTGCTTATTCCGCTTCCGACCGTATTAGTTTTGTAAACTATGTGTATTGTAATATATGTGTATTACTTTATTCTGATTTTTATTCCTGGAAAAGTATAACTCCTCCCTCACGACCCTCTGGACATACCGTGTCTTCACTGTAGCCGCCCGAGTAGTGGTGTTTCTGCACTGTAAACAGAAACTGGCGCCCGAGGTTACCGCCACCGCAGCTCAGGCGTCACAGTGACACCGCGTCGTACCGGAATCACGACGTAGGAACGTCACAAGATATATATAAAGTTAATATATTTAATTATATGCTTGAATTTGATTAAAATATTTTTTTTGTTTAATTTTGATTTAGTGTGTGGCCACAACAGCTCACCGTCCATAGGCTGGACCTTAGCACTTGTATCTTGTTTTAAATGTAATGTGGCTATTTCTTAGTTCTTACCCTGTACTAAATTTTGTTTACCATTTCCACTAGCGACCTATTGCCCTATTTTTCCTTGAACCGTAAACAATTTTCATAACGTTAAATCCTTATTTCCTTCAACTTCCGCAAAACGTGAGTTTAATATTGTTTCCGGGACACCCGCCTCGGAACCACCTCAGCTAATTCTGATAAATAAAAGCTAAACTTCAGAAAATAGTCATATATCGTCGTCGATAAAAGTTAAGCGTCATCAATCGTGCACGGTTCATGAAACACGCCAATTTTGACGTCTACGTTGAATATTCAACATTCAGTGAGGTAACGCGTCGCGATGGCGACACCATGAAGTTAGCTGTACTGAAAAGCATCGCGAGCGCACCTAGAATCATTGTGAAGGAAGTAAGATACTCGCAACATACAATGAAATATTTTTTCAGCCGTTGTTTTTTACATTTACTTGCCGTTTGCTTACCTAACCTCAATCAGCAGTATTAAGAACAACGAAGAACACGTCAAATTAGAATTTTACTATTTCAATTAAACATCATTAACATTATGGGGTAACCAAATAAGAAGTTGAAGTTTCGTATAAATTATTGGCACAGAGTGTGAGATCGAAAACCATCTATTGTTCTCCTTAAGTTAACTGTGTGTTGGATTTCAGGAGACTATTAATGGGTGTCTCTTTTGTTGTACCTATAATTAACTTGATAGCAAGTTTAAGTCAAATCAAATCAAATACGTTTATTTTCCCAACAGAAAAAGAAATATGTTTACGGGACACAATTCATAATATATGTAATATACGAAAATTAAAGAAAAATAATGACAAACTGTAAGCGTTATATACAGGGTGTTCAATAAAGAATGGGTCAAACTTCAGATGTAGATAATTTGGATAAAAATAAGCCGAATTGACTCAACTTACCTTAATCCAAAAGGTACTAACGGAGCTACAAGGTGTCAAAATTGAAAAAATAAATCACAATTTCTTTATTATTTTTCGATCCCATCGACCGTATTTTATGAAATTTGGTACAGGGGGGTTTCCTGGGACTAGAAATTCGAATATCTTGACGATTTTGGTGTATCTGCTAGAAGGCGCTACCAACGATGGTTTGGACCCCTTTAAATCGCTACGACTTTTTTGTGCTACACTGTATCTCATTTTGGACTGGACAAATTTTTCTAGTCAAAAAAGGTACACCTTGTTGATGTCGCTAGAAGCAATGGTTTCTGAGAAAAACATCTAAATGTCATGATGCATGCAATTTTTCTAAAAGTAAAGTCAAATTGTTGCGTAAGTAATGGGCCATACCGTAGCAGCATAATACTGCGACCAAAATAAGTCGATTTACTTTAGCTTATCCTAAAAAATTACAAAAATCCACCAAAATCAACAATAACAAAGATACAGGGTGTCAAAATTGAAGAAATAAATCACATTTTGATTCGATTGCTTGAAGCAAATTTCACTAAATTTCGCTTCTGAGCGTTTCTTATAATGAAAAATTCAAATTTATCGACGATTTCATGGTATCTTCTAGACGGAACAATTTATCTAAAAGTACTAAAATGATATATCTGACTGCCTTACGGCTATTTATAAACATAAACAAATAACACCATGCAACATTGAAAAGACTATATTTTTTGTAAAAATTGAAAAAATTAAAAGTGGAAAAATTATTTACAAATCTAACAGAAAAATATGGTATGTAATACGTAAACACAGAAACATTAGTGGTAGATAAAAGTTACAAATAACAAACTGTTTTTCTACTATTAATATTTTCAGTTCTACCGTCAGTAATATTTGAGTTTGTAAAAACTCACAGTCATTACCATCATTTTACAATATTTTTTTTGTAAAATTATCAATAAACATCAAGAATAATAGAGGGCCAAGATTAGACTCCTGGGGAACATCTGAAGCAGCTGCAAACGATTCCGATTTAAATCCCTTGTAAGCAACATAGTAAAACCGATCATTAAAATAAAAAATCAAAAATTAAATTTTTTTATAACTCAAATTTAACTAACTAATCTGAACAACATTATAGTATGATTAACTGTGTCGAATGCTTTATAAAACATATTCACCTGCATCAATGATTTTAGATATATTTTTCATAATGAAAGCTAAATTCGTTATTGTTTACTTTTTTCCATAAATCCATGTTAGTACGGCAATAATACATCTTTTACGGAAATGTAAATAACAATTACATAAGGCAATCTCAAAGACCTTGGCAAAATTAGGGAGGATGGCAATGGATTTGTATATATTTTTAGGTATTAATAATATTGTGTGAAACTAACTACTCAGTGGACAAAAACCCCAACCTGCGTTGAATTACACCCACAATATCTACCCATATATTCCTTATTATTAGCTTTTGTAACATTTTTTACTGTTTTATAAAGATATTTTAAGCCAATATAAATCAAATCTCCTACAATTCCTATTAATGAAGTCATATGTATGTCCTCTGATACCAAACATCTAGGTATGCTAATGAACAATTCCACAGACAGAGCTCTATTCAATAATTATCTAATGAAAATAATATAATTTACTAATCTTCTAATGAAACACTCTATAAATATCTAACTTCACTTTTTGGCAGTGGGAACACGACAAATTCAACCACAATAGATGAGATCCGACCTATTTCTGCATTTTTAGGATTGCTTCTTCAGGTGGTCTCCTTTAAGTTGAATCAAATATCTAACTATAAAAATTATTATAAAAATTAAAATTATTTGAAGTTAAATATCGACAATGACAAAAAGTGACATCCTGTCAATGAATAAAATATGACAATACCTACTTGAAAAATGTTCGCTTTTTATGTAAAAGTTTTTTTATATTTTTAGGTATTAATAATATTGTGTGAAACTAACTACTCAGTGGACAAAAGCCCCAACCTGCGTTGAATTACACCCACAATATCTACCCATATATTCCTTATTATTAGCTTTTGTAACATTTTTTACTGTTTTAGAAAGGTATTTTAAGCTAATATAAATCAAATCTCCTACAGTAAAAAATGTTGCAAAACCTAATAATAAGGAATATATGGGTAGATATTGTGGGTGTAATTCAACGCAGGTTGGGGCTTTTGTCCACTGAGTAGTTAGTTTCACACATTATTAATACCTAAAAATATAAAAAAACTTTTACGTAAAAGGTGAACATTTTTCAAGTAGGTATTGTCATATTTAATTCATTGACAGAATGTCACTTTTCGTCATTGTCGATATTTAACTTCAAATAATTTTAATTTTTATAATAATTTTTATAGTTAGATATTTTATTCAACTTAAAGGAGACCA
The DNA here is from genome assembly GCA_037114965.1 of Monochamus alternatus. Taxonomy (NCBI): domain Eukaryota; kingdom Metazoa; phylum Arthropoda; class Insecta; order Coleoptera; family Cerambycidae; genus Monochamus; species Monochamus alternatus. The sequence continues at coordinate 27,797,144 of CM073429.1, forward strand.
CGTGAAGAAGCAATCCTAAAAATGCAGAAATAGGTCAGATCTCATCTATTGTGGTTGAATTTGTCGTGTTCCCACTGCCAAAAAGTCAAGTTAGATATTTATAGAGTGTTTCATTAGAAGGTTAGTAAATTATATTATTTTCTTTAGATAATTATTGAATAGAGCTCTGTCTGTGGAATTGTTCATTAGCATACCTAAATGTTTGGTATCAGAGAACATACATATGACTTCATTGATAGGAATTGTAGGAGATTTGATTTATATTAGCTTAAAATACCTTTCTAAAACAGTAAAAAATGGATTTGTAGTTAGTAATATCATTCGAGTTGCCACATTTCAAAACCAGAGGAATTCTACCCATTTTCCAACAATCAGGAAACGACGATGAGCGTAACGATAAATTAAATAATATTAATAAAGGGTATATGAAAACTTCAGAGCAATTCTTAACCCTAAAACTAAGAAATTAGTCATTTCTGACAGTCATCTTATTTTTTAATTTTGCAATAGATCATCAGCAGTAATATTGGTAAAATTAACATGCGGTAAATTATTAAATATGCTAGGGAGGGTAGAAGGATAAACATTATCTGACACAAAATGCTACTAAAATAATGGGAAACTCGTTTACTACATCTTGAGGCGTATTGTATTTTACCTAGTATTCGCGACATTCTTCTTTTATTATTAATAAATAACCAGAACTGTTTACCATCTGCTGATATTCCTTTCTCAATATTGTAACCTCTACTTTGACTTAGCGGGGAAACACGTCACGTAGACAAACAAACTTTATTGTCACTCTTCATTATGCAAGAAATATCCTTCAACAAATTTCGGAAGAATTGTGTGGACTACAATGTCAGTATCAAAAGAGCTTTCAACCGATGTATCACACGCCCTATAGTGCCATTTGAAATTTCAAAGCTGATACTTCGATTTACAAAAGGATGGAATCTACAAAATAAGTAATGATGTAAGTCGATATCCCCCTCAAATTAAAAATCGACGTGTTTCTGGAATTTTTTCAAAATTTCATATTAAATTAAATATTCAGGTGGAAAGTTATATATGGGACATTTTGTATACACTTGAATTAAGTTTAAAATTGTAAATATATTATTGTACTTAAATACAGATTGAATTTTTTTCCGTATATAATTTCCTACTGCCAATTTATAACTGAAACACCCTGTATACAGCTTTATAGTTTTACTCCACATTTTTTTTATGAATTAATATATATTGAAACTAGTCTCAGTGAAATCAATTATAGCTTGTAGCTGCTAAATCAGTGAAGTAATTGTAGTTAAGAGAAAATATGAACTAATATACAGGGTGTCCCAAAATAGAAGGCCATACCATTAACCACATATTCTTTGGACAAAAATAATGCGACTTTTCTTATGCTATTTTTTATTTGGGCGTCCCTGTTTCAATATACAGGGTGTTAAAGTTATATTTTAAAAAATTATTTTTGTTAATAATTCCATTGTTTTGTAAGATATACACTTGAAATTTTGCAAATCTTATTTCGGTATACTTATCATGCAATTGTGGTGAAAAAAATCGAAGGGCTAATGGTGGTAACTGAGGGATGCAATACCCTTTATCCCCTCCAATTATTTCTAAGTACGCCTATGCAGCTCTTTCTTGAAATTTAAAACGTATAATTTTCTTTTCTTTATCTCTTTTCTAATTTTTTATTTAAATGCTTCGTTTTGGAGAAAAATGACATGTATTGATGGGTTACAAATGTCTTAGCAACCGATGAATGTCAGGAAAAAATAGTGAGCTTCCTTATCCCAACACATCACATCCTAAAAAGAAGATTTTTTTAAATTTTGATCGACATCTTCGTGAAACCGGAAAGTTTATAGATCAGAAGTTCAGAATTTGCGGCCTACATAGAAAATTAAGCCCTTAACAAAAGGAACAAATTTTAGCACTGGTAGAAGAAGAACCAAGCACAAGTACAAAGATTGTTTCTCGACAAATAGAAAATTGTACAAAAATGGATGTTCATCGGACTTTAAAAGCCCAACTTCTGCACCCGTATCACATCCAACACGTATAAAATATTTTCCCCAAGGTTTTGCTTCTAGGATGCGATTTAGTCGTTGGTTGTTAACATAGAATGATGCAGATAGGGACTTCGTAAGAAAAATTCTATTCACGGATGAGGCAAGCTTTACAAGAAATGGATTGACAAATAATGGATTGGCATAACAGCCACGTATGGATGATTTGAATCCCCATGCAACCATTGTAGCACACCATCATTCATCATTTTTAAATTTTCTGCAAAATGAATTTCGAGATGTTTTACATGATTTACGTACGTGACGGTATGTGGATGCAGCTTGACGGTGTTCCACCCCATTATGGTAGAAAAGTCCGGCAGTATTTAAATACCCATTTACTTCCCATTCGTTGGATTGGTCGAGGACAAGACGCACTTATTCAATGGTCACCAAGATCTCCTGACCTTAATCCATTGTTTTTTTTTTGTGAGGTTATATGAAAGATATGGTTCATGCTTCACCATCTCAGAGAGGGAATAGTAATGGCAGCTGGTGAACTTACGCAAAAGGAGAATATCTTTCAAAAGATAAGGTTTTCACTACTTAAAAGGGTACGTGCATGTGTTAATGAGGAGGGTGGGCAAGTTGAACGTTTGTTAAATTAGTAGTAACTAATTAATTATTTTATTTAATATTATTTATAAAAGTTATTATGTTGATCGTTCATTATTACTATTACTAAATAAGACTATTATTTTTTGGTTGATAAGAGAACTGTATTACAGATTTTATTGTCATATTATTTTTTCAATTCATAAGTATTCCCCATTTTGCAACATTTAGAATTATCCATTTTGTTTTAAATAGCAAATATTCATTCAGTAAGTATTACGATTTGCTAAGTTGCCAAGGCATTGTAATAATAGGTATATCCACAAAATTTCAGTTTCACTTGAAAATGATTTTGAATTATAGATTTATGGACACTACAAATTGCCGTTTTTCTCCAGAACGGAGCATTTAAACAAAAAAATACAAAAGAGATAAAATGATCAGAAGAAATTTTTCCGTTTGATATTTCAAGAAAAAGCTGCATACGTTCTAAGAAATAATTGGAGGGGATAAAGGGTACTGCATCCCTCATCCATTCGCTGTTCGATTTTTTTCACCAAAATTACATGATAAGTATGCCGGAATAAAATAAAAGTACGTGCAAAATTTCAAGTGTGTATCTTATAAACCAATGGAATTATTAACAAAAATAGTTTTTTAAAATGTAACTTTAATACCCTGTATATTGAAACAGGGACGCCCAAATAAAAAATGGCATAAGAAAAGTCGCATTATTTTTATTCAAAGAATATGTGGTTAATGGTATGGCCTTCTATTTGGGACACCCTGTATATTAGTTCATATTTTTCTCTTAACTACAATTACTTCACTACTCATAAATTTAACATTTTTTACCCGCGACAAAAGTAATATCTTCATAAATTCACCCCCAGGCTCTTATAGTGGAAAGAACAAAAGAGAAAGTTGTAACTTTTAATTCCGACGAAAATTTAATATTTTCCTCTAGAGTGCAACTCGAGGTTTGCCTTCCTTTTTTAAATCTATTTCATAAATTAATATGGATAATAATAAAATATACAAGGCGACTCTTTACCAAAGTTTTCTCTCGGTTTAAATAAAGCTACCTTAGTACAAATACGCTTAGCTTCGACAGGTCAAGGCCATAATGTTTTGAGCTGTCAATTTATTAATGGATCCTTTATTATAAATTCGAAACGACTTATACGATTTGGTAAAATTTGATACGTTGACATAGCTTTATTAACAAAAAGTTCAATTCTAAAACTAAAACTGTTATAAATACTTGTAATGTTAGCAAACATGCATTACGTTTCACACAGTACAGACAGTACATACTGTCAATAATTACAATTAATTTCTAATTATTGACAGTAAATTTTACGTAACACACGAAAGTTTTCGAGCTTCGGTGCTTCCAATGTTTTTTGACATTGAATAATAAATAACTAGTAAAGAAACGCAAGCCTTATACAGATTGCCGTATTCGTACCATGTGCGTGAAATATGTATCGCTATTGGCTAGGTAAAGTACACCTCCCCGCAAGTTCATAAACTTGATCGCTGATTTTAGCGCCATCGTCAACGCGCGCCGTACGTGGTATTCACGAATTACTGAAATGCTAGTGGTATTTGCGAAGAGCTGAGATAAAATAGATAAAATTGCATGTTATTATAATATAATAATATTTGTCGCACAGCCAAAGATTTTTACGGCAAAGAAAATGTACCGGCTTTTTGCTTTCAGTAAAAATATACGCGGTTAGCCGTTCGGCGCTGCACGGCTCGCAAAAAAAACCTTTGTGGCGATAAAATCACAGTCACAGGCGTCTTCATGTCGGCTCCTTTGATGTTGAAGTCCCAGATTTCGTTTTTTTAGACGACCAAAAGACGACTGCGCATTTAGCCGCGCACATTTGCTCGCTCAAGGGGCATGGTTATTTGCCAAGAAATGGATTTTGTCCCACTTCGTCGTGTACAAATGAATTTCATTGGTGTTCATTGCGCATTTAGCCGCGATTTAGCCACACCCTCTCGATCCTTCACTCGACGAACTGTATATAAACTGTGGTAAAATGGACAATTTTCGAGTCAAGTGTGCGAGCGAGAGTTACCTACAGCTTTTAATATACAGGGTGAATCTTAAATAAGTACAAATATTTTAACCAGCAGTATAGTTTTGTGTGTAGAACACATAATTAATAGTTTTTTTACAAAAAAATCAGAAATAAAAAAGTGAAATTTTAAATAAATTTCGTAATTTTTCAGCAGAAAACTTGTTGAGGACCGCTGGCCTAGACAGACCCTTCATACTTTTATGAGTCATAGTGCTGCAGACTGAACGTGTGGTTCACAGTGTTGCCAGTATTACACAAATGTCTTTGCTTCAAGGAAGAAAAAATCTCAACTTTTAGCGAATTTTGTCAAGTGTAACATTTTATATTATTTTTTATTATCAAACTGTCATTGACTGTCATGACAGATTATCGGAAGCCCAAGTCAAACTTGTTAAGCCCACATAATGCATGAAAATAGCAATAAAATTTGCTAAAAGTTGACATTTTTTCCATTTTAAATAAAAAACGCGTGCATAGTTTTTCGTTATTCTTCATAAAATAACTTAAGGAAATTGTGTTTTGTATCCCTTTCTAACAGTGTACAATGACATTTAACTTGTGAAATGTGGATTACTGATTAAATAGTTAATTTTTTAACAAATAGGTAAGCTTGTGTGCACGTTTATGTATAATTTTTGAACATTGGACATAGTAATATCACGTAATATCTTCCTAAATATTTTACGGTAGTATTGAACTTGCGGAAATTCATTTTTAATCGTTTTAAGTATTTTAAGGTTAGTTCAGATGTTAAAATTTATGTTAATATTGCTGCGTATCATACTACATACCCAATTTTACTGTACTTATGCTTAAAACAAGTATTTTTAAAATAGAACTATTACGTTAAAGGAAACGTAATATTTATATTGGAGGAAATATGGCAACCTCGCAACAAATCATATGTTTCATTAAGTTGTTGGATGAAAAATCAGCCAGTGGTCCTCAAAATGTGGGTATTTTTTTAAAACATTAATATCTCCGTAAATATTAGAAATTTTTAAAAATGGCTTTCACTAGACTGATTTAAATGACGAACTACACCAGCCGTTAAAATATTTGTACTTATTTAAGATTCACCCTGTATAAGGATTCGACACAAACTCTTGCAAATATAGGAAGGGGTAATATCTAAGTGAAAAATAAATAATGTATGTCTATTGTAGGTATACAGGGTTAACTATGACTTAGTACAAATATTTTAAGAGGAGATAGGAAAAATTCAGAATTAACGGTATCACTCTTCAAAAAAATTCCAAACTTATTTATAAAGCAAAAAAAAAATATTTGCAAAACCTTATTAACCCCTAATTTCTCGGCGACTATGCCGTCTGTCACCTGCGAGGTTAGGTATATTCTGCCAAAGTCAAAGTTGTCAAAGGTAGAGACAGAGCACCGCGTAGCCACGTGTAACGATTTACGGTGCATTTAAAGAATTTTTTATTTACAAAATACTAGATTGTTTAATGAGAAACACGATATGGTAGCGTAAAACCTACCTTACTCATACTTCCAGGACTGATATTTGGATATTTCAAGAAAGTTGAATTATTTTCTGTTTTCTAACTTGTTTATATTATAACTTGTCGTTGTAAAAATTGATGTACTTGCTGGGAACCTCTTGATTTCCCTCGACCATTTCATAAATAAAAAAATACTTTTTTTCTATAGGTATATCTATTATTGTAGTTTAAAAATGCTTTATTTTTATGTCACTAAGTAAAAAAGAAGTTACAAGGAATTTTAAAAAGTATGAAATTGGTTCTTTTTTATTTTCAAGTTAGGTACATACGTATTTAAAACTCCAGCACGTATAAAATTCGTGGACGTTGTACAATTCGTACAAATGTACGAGGATTTGGCATATTCTGTCTATATATTTGGAAAAAGTCTTTGATATTCTGCTGCTGCACGATATGCACTTTCGTCGCACTTCCCATAAATTACAAACCATATCCGTAATTTCCGCGATTACACGAATTTGAATGTGCGAAAAGCAAATACTGAAAATTAATATCAAAATATTTGCGATATTGCGTCATCTGTAGGTCATTAGTGCAAAGTGCACTAAAGCTACTTCCAATTTTTAACTTATTATAAAATTAAATAATAATAATACTAATAATAGTAACGATATCAACAATAATCGACCATGTTTGCATATAATAATATTGTAGTACTATTATTTTAAATTTCCCGAGGCGTTTACAGTACTCTGTAATATTACTTTTCTGACCACTAATGCTGTTTGACATTTGGAGAGTATTGGAAACAATGCAACCAACAACACAGTATAGGTTTATATCGACTAACAAGTGCTATGTGCGTGTAACCCTGTGTCACAGGGGAAGTGTCAAAACAATACTAGGATGAAGATAACCCACGATTGTACACAAAAGAATAGAATATTGATTGTATTGATTGCCATAAGAATATTTATCTGAAGAATATTAGGTTCTCGGTGGTGGCGGACCGAAGACTGAACGGTTGTGTTGACATTGTAATTTTAGTTTTCCGTTTTTAGTGACAGTTTCAGTTTTAAACATTTTATTTATTAAATAATGGATAGTTGCGATATTTTGGGACATGTGTAGTTTTCCACAATTTTCTTTATACGTACGTGGACATATTTTCTAGAGTTGAGAGCAATGCAGTGGAGTTACAGTTATCGGAAAAAATCTTCTAAATGAAAAACTGCCACGGGTGTATCCGAAGTTTTCTGTTAGTATTTCTTTCAGTCAATTTTCTTAAAATAAATGGGCAATTTATTAACTCTACGCGAAGTATGTATTTTATGACGAGTAATTCTGACGGACCTGTAATGAGTGAAAATGAATATTTGGCAGTTTGGAACGAAGGAACGAAAAACGAATGCAAAATAGTGTAGCTAAACGGATTAACTGTTATCTATCAGGTACTTAGGTATTATTATTAATAAAAATGTTTACTTTCGTTGTTTCTACATTCGGCAACGTTGTGAGAAACGACCGCATGGTAGTTGACATATGTAGCCATCTTGGACGATGACTGATCGACATAGGCGCCGACTTTCCGTAGGAAAAAAGGGTTTTGCTCCATTTTTAAAACATCGAGCTAGAATTCCGAAATAAATTTTTTATTGTCTTTTAGGCCTCCCTGAGCACGTGGTTAAAATTTTTGTACTTAGTCATAGTTAACCCTGTATACTTTAAAGAACATAACAACATATAAAATTATTTTTAATATCAAAGTTTATTGAATCTAGATTCAGTTTTGTTGAACTGAACTAATTATAAGTTCACTGCCACTTGGCTGAAAGAGCTCCGATTCTGTTTCGCGTATTTAGTATATTCTAACTTATTATGTAAAACTGGCGTTTCTATACCTTATAGCGTCTGCCAATCGACCACTATAGACGATCGACTATGTCGATAATTGCATGTGAGTTCCGATCTGGACTATAGCCGATCAGAAGAGCCATCATTGTTATCAAATTCGTAGTAAAGTTCCATGTTTCTCATTTGTATGAACCATAAAATCGTGTTGCAAAATTTCAGGACACGAAATTTGCGAGATTCTCGCAAAATAAGACAAAACATTGCACATTGCAAGATCGAGCAAGAACAAGACATTAACTGAAATACTGTTTTGATTTGCAAAGACTTTTTTCTTTAAAATTTTGCAAGATTTCTTGTCTCAGCCAACACTTGCTTGAAGATGCAACTCAATTTATTTTGATCGTTTTAAATACGTATTAAGTGGTGTTTTACGTATATTTAACTAGAGAGTGCGAAAAGAAAAGAAAATAAATTTATAGGGCACAATTTGTATGAAGATGTGGGAAAATTAAGGTTCCTGCAATAGGATAATTTCTTTTCATTAACGTCATCCAATGGCATTTACAAATTGAAACAATTTCTTTCCGTTATAAAGTTATCGGGTCGGTGAGATTTATATGAATCACCTTAAATATCAACACTAGCTAGTTAATGGTAAATTTGTCGCCAAGTATCTCTAAAAGATTAATAATTTTCTTCACAAAACAACCGAGGTGCAATCTAATTCTATTTAGATTTACTTTACTAAAGACAAGTTTAAAATGTGTCTATTGGAATATAAAAGCATTAAAGAAATGAAAGATTTTTTAAATAATTTCTTGATTATAATAATGCAATAGCAATGTCTATAACGAAAATCTGAATATAAAATAATTCCCAGTAATAATAAGTTGGGTATCGTTAGCATAAGCTTGAACCTCACAATTTTTTATAGACTTCAATAAATCAGCAGTGTTTTGATTACGTTGATGCATGTAGATAATCAGAATGATGAAATTCAAAATGAAGTTGGGTGTCGTCAGCATAAGCTTGAACTTCACAATTTTTTAAAGACTTCAGTAAATCAGCAGTGTTTTGATTACGTCCTTTAAGATAAGAATTAATCAATAAAACTGAGTTATGATAGAAACCACAAAAATTTAATTTAGCACCCATCAAATCATGACTAATAGTGTCAAAAGCTTTAGAAACGTCAAGTAATACAAGAATACAATTATTACCCTCATATAAGGTCTAAACCCGTTTCTAAAGCCGCATTGACAGTCAGGCAAAGTTAAGTTTAGAGTTATATAATGATTAATTTGATCATAAAGCAATCTTTCAAAAGATTTTGGTGTAGGCATAATACTCATAAGCCTCAAATCTGAAAATGAAAGTGGATTATTATTTTTAAAAATAGACCAATCGCAGTTTTCCAAGAGACAGGAACAACAATTTATGATATGAGTAATGTATTGGTCAACAAATGGGCTATAGTATTTTAACCTTAAATTGAACATACTATCAGTACCAAAAGTATTATTTTTACAATTAGTTAAAACATAATTTACCACATAAATAGTTCCCAAACCGCAAAAAAATTCAATATTATCATTAAAAAGATTATTGAAATAAAAATTAACTTTACGACTAGAATCTGTCTGTAAAAAGGATCTGTCTGCAATAATCTTTAATTTTGTTGGTGTCCAATAATTTTTCTGGTATGGTTAGTACTTTTCCTTGACTTTACATCACGATCACTAAGAGCCTGTCCGAATTAATATAATTTTTCTTTTCTCTCCTGATTGCAAAAAGTGTAAAGTTTCTAACTCTATTACATTCAACAAAATCATTAAGTAATTTGGATTACTTAAACTTCTGTAATCTCTTTGTTTCATATATACTTTTAAATTAGTAGTAAGTCAAGGAGCTTTAGATTTATTTAGTGCACTCCACATCTTTAAAAGGCGCATGTTAATCAAAAACAAGAAAATCTTAATTTTACTGTAAATATTACTTTCCCTCAGTAAAGAATACCAAGGTAGATTACGCAAATCATACAAAACCAATTCATAATTAAAATCAATAAAACATCGATATTTGATGAGCATAGGTTGAATTTTATTTTTTGAAATACCTATTTAAGCAAGAAAAACCAATCGATAAAGTTCCAAAATTAATTATACCGTCATAATTTGTTACAAAAATAGGATCAACAAGAGTACTAGTGATAGTTATTTTAGTAGGTTCATTCAGAAGTTGTATAAAATTATAAGGTTCTAAGCAATTGATAAGAGAATTAGTTAAATTTAAAAAAAATAATATTAAAATCACCAAGACATATAATTTCATCGAAGGGATTTAATAATTAAAAAAATGTTTCTAAGTCATCAATAAACAAGTTGATATTAGTATCAGTTAGTAGTAGTAGTAGTAAATATCAGTTATATTAGTCTAGATTAACTTTGTCATTTCTTGGATCTATTTTGTGTTTACTCTTCCTTCTTGCTAATCCAAAAGCAAATAAAATGGTTCTTTTTATAACTCAGCCACGAATTGTATAGTTTCTGTTTTGTTTTTTGTTTCTCAAATTTACCGCCAAAAAGATCTAGTGTATTTTCTAATTACTTTTCCTGTATACTTATGACTTTTTCATTGACCTTTCATCTTTCCTTTTCGTTTAAAAATAAAGTTCAAATTACTGCAAACGTATATTGCACAGCTATATCCTAAATTGGCTCTGCGCTGCTTAATGCGATAAAGTCAATTTTTACTAATAAATAAAAATTAAAGAGGATTTATCTGTAACCTACAACATTCGCTATAAATTGCTGTTTAATTTAAAATCTCGTACATTGCAGCGCCGCAGAATCTAATAACCCTAAATCATTTTTAAAATGTTCACTCTGAAACATTTATTTTTTACAATAATGATACCAGTCATCCAAAAATAGGCAATTTATCATATGCCCGTGACAGGTTTAATGTTAGCTTGTACAATTTATTGCGTATTTGCTTACTGTATGGATTGAGTTTTAGTATTTCATGTTATTACTTTTCCAGTAGTGCCTACAACGGAGAATTATCACATTGTACATAGGAAACTACATAAATTGTTATTGATTGCATCCACGGTATGTTTCACAAATAAAACAATTTTCTGTTTGAATAATTCCGTGTTCTTAAAGAGCTACAACCTTGGTTAAGATGGATCAACTGGATGAAAGCATATTCCATTATATAATAGTAGAGTATACTTTATCTCATGGATATAAGGGAAAATATAGAAAATTTCAAAAGACGCCGACAATAAGTCGTGGTGCAATATAATTTCAAGCAAGTGGCATATAACCAGTGTTTATAAAAGTATAGTTAGTCAACCTAGGATTTAATGAGTTGACAAGAGATGGCAGCATATATACTATTTTCAAGATATTTGTATCAAGGGTTGTCCAAAGTGGACATTTAAACCAAATTTAATATGTTTGGATATTTAGTTCACTTGATTTAACATAGATGTCATAGATAATTTATGAATGAACGTTGAGCTATTTTTCGCCAACAAACAACACTACTATGGTTAGTTTCACATACTAATTTGGTTGCGAATCTTATCATACATAACTTGAATTACAAACATACTTCTTAGGATTAAGCCAGAAGTCAAAAATTTAAGTTAAGAGTTCAGTCCTATTTGTTACAACTATACAACACCAAGTTACAAACTTGTACAATACAATTTTTAGCAAACACTAGCTGAGTACCTATGTATATTGACTTGATATGTAAAAAATATTAATAGTTTTAATTAAAGGAAATAACTTAGTTGAAAGAAAAAACATATCAATAAACTAACCATTAATTATTATTAATTTTGGTAAAATAATATTTAATAGTTTATAATTACCTATGTATATAGCAAGCACATAATTCAGTTCAGGAGATAAAACGACGATAAATTATTAATGAAAACTTTTGAATGCCTAAGTTTCTTCTATTTTTTAAGTTACAAACAATGGAATATTACATATACGAAAATTCATACTTACTTAAATCTATATAAAAGCTCTTAAATCAAATCAATTAGCATGTTCTTCGACTAGTGTTGTATTATTAGAACTTCTATAAATTATTGCATTGACGACGGTCAACTTTGTTAGCATGCTCTATTAATTTTCACATTTTTGTATAGCTCTATTTTTAATTTAAAAAATATACATATAAGTAACGCAACCACCTCTAACGGATGAGCTATAGCTCCTTAAAATGAGACCCCAAAATTTATTTTTTAATATTTTCAAAATGAATCGAGGTACAGTAAACAAATTTGAAATTGAGAATCACCATTGGATTGCGAATCTAATTTTTCAAAAATAATTCCGCATAATTAGTCATAAGCGTACCAAACCTGGGGGTTATAGGGTAAATATTGCTCTTTCTCTCTCAAGATTTTGGCTATTAGATAAAAAAATAATTTATTTTTATAACTCCTACTCTTGTTTCTTTCGATCAGTTTTCAAGTAATATTAATTTAAAAATTTTGTGACAGTAAAAAAATATTAAGGATCCTACGCAAGCGGTCAAATTGTCCCTATCAGGATTTGAGAAGGCATTTATTAGTTTATATTACGTATGATTTTAAGATTATTTGACATATTGTCTAAAGCTATTTATTTGTGGCATAATTTTAGTTAAACTTTCATATTATGTCACAATATTTATAAATTAATAAATTTAAATGGCTATTTGTGCAAAATTATTATTAGAACACTTGATTTATTGTTTAATGATGATACTTAGTACAAAACTATTGTTTTATTTTAGGCGGTTTTGAAATATTTAGAAAAAATCACATTCTGCTCCCTTAATCAGCGTTTTCTGATTTATCTTTATTTCTTTTTTGTCCCCTGTATAAAGTTATCGAGCCACCTCATTTGTATTTTAAAAAAATAATTTGCACCAGTCTTTTACGACAAAACTACGGTCAAATTGTGATACAATCAAAATATCATCCAAGTTTAAAAATATTCATAATAATATGTTTTCTGACATAATAAAAGAGTCGGGATTTCTAAACTGGCCTATTTTTAATCACATTTGAACAAATAATACTATAACAAAAATTCTAATACAGCAATTCGATATCATGAAAATTAATTTATGCAATATACCTCCAATTTTTAAATAAAGTTACTAATATTTAAAGCTACAAAATTAAAAAATAGATAAATATTGAAATTTAGTCATATGAGACATATGCAAGTTGTAATTAGGCATACATATCATTAAAATGTGCTTAGCGTCTGCGTACCTATCTTTGTTTATAATGTTTAATTCTTTTTGCATAAATTGTTTCTGTAAATTGCATAAAGATTTTTATATCGAGGATATTTAAGCAAATCGCCCTGTACATTAGATTAATTTGAATATTATAATGAAGTATTTTTAATGAATACCTAACCTATATTTTTAATATTCAGCACCAATTAAATTTTAAAACACTTAAAGCGCCTTATTAATTACTTGACCGAAACATCTCTACAACTTTTTGTATATGCTGCAATTTGATCTGATTAATTTGTGTATTTTGTCAGACAGCAAAAACTTACCTATTTAATACTTCTAAATTCTGTGGAATTTATATTCGGTGTTTCCTTTTTGCATCGTGCCTTCCCAGTTCACATATGGATAGAATTGGAATGTTGTGTAAACAGTCATAGCCTTGAGCTTTTTTTGCACGTGTCTCGTAGTAATAAAAATTTTTTGTCGAGTATTTTAAAATTTTGTACAGTGACACCTAGATAAAATGTGTGGCACTTTGTTAAATGAATGAATATCAGATAAAGATTCTGACAAAGATTTCATAAAGAAAGCCAATACAAAAACCTCATGCTGGTCCAACTTGTATAGGGCTGTCCAAATTATTTTGCACACATTGCGGTCCTCGCCATCTAACCGACATGGTCCACAACTAAGGCAGGTTGACTAACTATACTTTTATAAACACTGATATAACTCATTAGAATTATGTATCGACATAGGCATTATGTTTCCTAACTCGACAGCCAGAATGAAATGTCATATGTAAAATCGAATTTTAAACATAAAACAAAGAGTAACTTTTTTTCAAATTGGGCTTCGTTTAGGAGATATTTAAAAAATGTAAAACAAGGCAGCTATGAAAATAAAAGTTTGTTTATTATTTGACAGCTTGTTTTCAAGTAATTATTTTTGTATATCGTTGAGTGATTTTTATGTTAGTGTTTCTTTTAAAATGCAATTTAGTAACGAAGAACTTGCTGACATTATTTACGTTTATGGGTACTGTGATGGTAACACTAGAGCTGCCTGTCGGGAATATAGTATAAGGTATCCAAATAGACGGCAACCTTACCGCACAGTTTTTTCGAATGCTTCTCGAAGGCTTCGTGAGTTTGGAATTAATGAACGGCGTAGTGGAGGTTCACATCAACAGCACACTGCTGTGCAAGAAATTGCCATTATTGATGCAGTACTTGATGATCCAACGACCAGTACTAGAAGCATTTCCACACAGTTACAATTGCTGCACAAGTTTGTTTGGAAAACTCTTAATCGAGAAATGTTATTTCCATATCACTATCAAAAACTGGAAAATTAAGAATTTTCTTTAACAAATTCTAACAATGAATTCACATTTTCAATTACTCAATTATTTTTATAACTGAAGATCTCCTAAACGAAGCCCGATATGAAAAAAAGTTACTCTTTGTTTTATGTTTAAAATTCGATTTTACATATGACATTTCATTTTGGCTGTACAGTTAAGAAACACCCTGTATATTATCATAATTCTACAGGGTTAACTTAGTACAAATATTTTAAGAGGGGATATGCAAAAATAAGAATTAACGGAATCGCCTTTCAAAAAAATTCCAAACTTATTTATAAAGCGAAATAAATTTCTTTTCAAAACTATATTAAATCCTTATTTTTCGCCGTCACTGACCTTCTGTCAGCCGCGAGGTTAGGTATATTCCGCCAAAGTCAAAGGTGTCTAACGTAGTGACAGGTCACCGCATTGACACGTGTATCAGTTTATACCGCTTTGAAAGAAAGAAAAAATCTATACAAAATGTAGATTATTATTTAATGATTTAATGAGAAATACGGTATGGTAGCACAGGGAGGCAGCACCTACCTTACTAATACTTATTTCTAGGATTGATTTGGAGAGATTTTAAGAATGTTGTATTATTTTCTGTTTTCTTCCTTGTTTAAATTAAAACCTGCAAAGATGTTTGTACTTGCTGTGGACCTCTCCTTCCCTCGACCGTTCTTTTCTGTGTAAACCGAGGTACCTACTTGGTTTGGCGGTCAGGGCCAGGTCGATTACTTACGTCGGGAAAAACATAAAGGATAACAACAAAATACACGCAAATGTACAGATATACATAACAACACTGCTACACGTTTACCATCATGGCATTATAACAGTTGTTAAATGTGGTTCAAAAAGTATTCAGCATAATATTTTGTGTACTCGGAAAACGTCTTTGATATTACGCTGCCACACGATAATATGCACTTGTCACACATAGAATATTATTTAACATCTACAGACGACGTCTGAAGACATATTCTGTAGGCCACTAATGCATGGTGTACGTCACGGCGATAAGTTTTTAAACTTCTTATGTTGTTGTGGAATTAAATTATGTTAATACTAATAATAGTAACAATATTAACAGTAATCAACGATGTTTGCATAAAATAATTAGTAATATTTTGTTATTTTTTATGTCGGATATGTTAGTGGATAATTATGACGAATTCTCAAGGAATGAAAATGTAATTTTGGCAGTGCGCGATGAAAGAACGAAGAACGAATGCAAAATACTGCAGCTAACCAGATTAACTGTTATCTATCAGGTACTTAGACATTATTATTATTTTCGTCGTGCGAAAAGAGGGTTCTGTCCCATTTTTTATTGTCTTTTAGACCTCCCTGAGCATGTGGTTAAAAATGTTGTACTTAGTCATAGTTAACCCTGTATAGATAATGCCTATTTAAGTCATCTAACTCGATGTTATTCAAATTGGTTGGTGGTTATTATGGAGAATCAGCAATGTATGCTCGAGTAGATATGTCATGCACTCCCTTAGCAAGACGATGGTTTGGCAGAGAATTTTAACTTTGAATGTTCAAGTTGTATTTGTATTTTGATTAATTTGAAGTTTGCTGTAATTAGTTTATATAGATCTCCAAACAGTAATATTAATGTATTTTTAGATAAGTTTTATCATATGTTAACAATTTTAAGTAATAACGATTTTTTATATTTTATTGCAGGTGACTTTCATACAGATATATTAAACAACGGCGGGGCATGTAAGGAAAATATTCTAAATAATTTTGAAGCTGTTCTAACAATTGAAGAAGCGACAATAATTACTAATGCAACAAAAACCTGTTTAGATAATATTATAACAAATTATAATGGAAAGTTGGAAGATAAAGTCATCCACAGTGGAATAATCTGATCATACAGATCAAATAGTGAGTTTTGAGATTCAAAAGTCTATGTTGCTCGAAAAATTCATACAAATTAGGGACTAATATCTACAACATGCTAAAATTTTGCGATGTTATCAGTAAAGAAACATGGTTGACAGTTTTTGTTGAGCCGGACATTGATAGTGCTTTTGCAAGTTTCCTTTCTATTTTCCTGTATCATTTTAATATTTATTTTCCGGAAATAAAGGTACATAAAGCGCAGAAAAAGAAAAATTTCCTTCTAAAATCACTGAAAACAGTAGACATGAAAAAACAATTAGTTTTATATCAAACAATTTCAATCCAAGATAGGAGATATAATGTCGTTTACAAGAAAATTAAAAATCAGTATAACAATTTAGTACATAACGTAAAGAAAACGTATTATATGAAAATGAATGAAAATTTGTGAGTCAGATAACAAATCAAAAGCTATGTGACAAACCATTTAAAGTTTAACAAGAACAAAGAATAGTGCAGTTAAACCAAGCACAGGTAATGCAAAACGGACTGCTGATGATATTAATAGTTATTTTGTGAACAACTCAAAAAATTTACAACCTGTAGATAATACAGTTGTGTATCAAAATTTAATACAATCTAATGTAAAGTCCATGTATCTACAGTCGGTAACACAAGAAGAAATAATATCGATTATATAAAATACGAAAAAATAAAAAAAGTACTGGTATTGATGAAATACCAGTATCAGTCCTAAAGCACTGGGTATTTTATTCTTTTCAGTCAGGTATTTTTGCTAAAGAGCTAAAATGGGAAACAGTGAAACCAATTTTTAAGAGGAGTTGATGTTGATTATTGTTAAATTATAGACCAATCAGTTTGTTAACATATTTTTCAAAAATTTTTTAATGTGTGATGGCTTCTAGATTAATTTTGTTCTTTCAAATACATGGATTGTTTTCAGAAAGCCAACATGGTTATTTAAGGAAAAAATCAATTGAAACAGCTTTATATAGGTTTGTTGGTTAGACCGCTTTCTATCGTATATATTCGTTTTACTACGGTACCCAAGATTATTAAAATACTTTTTAATAATGTTGTTCGGTACCTTTGAATATTCGCAGGTGGCATGAGATAACATTGCTAATTTATTAATAAAGGGATCAGATTATATGAATATACTTGGAAAAACCAACAGGTGGTTGGGCTCAGAGAAGTTTTTTTTCCAAATCTTTGTAATATGTTTGCGTATTCTGTGTTCATCCTGGCTTATTGGCCAGTTTTTTAATAGTTTTTTTTTAATATTACAAGTGATGTAAGAAGTTGCGTCATTGTGCCAATGTTTTTTTTAATTTTGTCTGTTTCGATGGATGATTTCATTGTATTTTCATAAATCTCAATCTTTTTCGTAAGTCCCTTTAACTTTTCCTTTTACATTTTGATAATTATTGTACGTTTTTGTAGTTTCCTGATGAAAATGCAATAAAGTCTTCGAAAACTTGAATAGAAAGAAATAAGGAGGTTAAATTACAGATAAACTACCATTATTTCAAAATACAATACAAAATCAGGTTATCTAATTGCTCGAAGTTACCCTATTCTACCTTCACACACTTGCCAGTTTTAATATAAATGTTGGCTTTTTAAATGATCAGTCGATAGGGTTCAAATCTGACGATATTGCTGCCCATTCCATAACTTTACGCCGTCCAATTTAATGGTTAATATTAAGATAATTTGTAAAATAAGCATAGAGTCCCATTTGTTAAATAACCATAGGGCGTCGCTCCCAAGATATAGTTACGTCAAGAATTTAAACTGCTTACGCCATACGAACAAATGATTAATTTAATATATTTTCATCAAAATATTTAAGAAACTGAAATTGAAAATAATAAAACTACACTAAATGTTTGCATTATTATACAGGGTGTCTCTAAATAGAAGGTCATACCATTAATCACATATTCTTTGGATGTCTCTGTTTCAAGATACAGAGTGTTAAAGTTACATTTTAAAAAACTATTTTTGTTAATGATCCCATTGTTTTCTAAGATACACACTTGAAATTTTGCACGTACTTTTATCTTATTGCGGCATACATACCATGTAATTTTGGTGAAAAAAATTGAAGGGCGAATGGAGGTAACTAAAATTTCAAGTGTGTATCTTACAAAACAATGGGATTATTAATAAAAATAGTTTTTTAAAATGCAAGTTTAACACCCTGTATATTAAAACAGGGACGCCCAAATAAAAAATGGCATAAGGAAAGTCGCATTATTTTTATCCAAAGAATATGTGGTTAATGGTATGGCCTTATATTTTGGGACACCCTGTATATTACCGTAAATTACAATAGGGTTTCCAAAGCTGTTAAAAATCGATTTAAAATTCTTAACTAAACCCCCTGAGATATATTTGACAACTTTTTTCAGTATATTGATAGGTATAATATATATACACCTATCCCCATTAAGAAAATCAAATTTGTCTTGAAATGAAAAAATGTGCAGAGAAAAAATGATGAGTATGCAATGAAGCATATGAAAATAAATTTTATTTGTATGATTATACAGGGTGATACACTTTTCCTTGTGGAAAAAGTCATGGTAGTGCCCATAACTCCGCCACTGATACTTTACGTAAACTGCATATTTTATACCTACCAATGTACTATAATATGATGCCAAATTTATCAAAAATATCTGAAAAGGCTCAGAAATTATAAACTTTAAATTGATTTTTTATCAGCTTTGGAAACTCTATATCTCAGAAACGACGCTCTTGCGTTCGTTTGCTTAATTAACAAAATTACTTTAATTTTAACCATATGATACGTCCCTGGATTATCTACACGCAATGAGGAAACACCCTGTAGATACTGGCAAATATTAATTCTGTAATGTAATGAAGGATTATTTTGTAAAAAAAAAACATAATTACAATGCGATACAAAAAAAAAATTGAAATCACAAAAAAAAGTCAAAAATAAAAAACGGTTATACTTCTTAAGATCTGTAACATCCTTGCAACGTTTTGGCGTTAATTTAATGTGTTTAGTGCTAGTAAAATTATCTACTTTCTCAGTGAGACATTTGTGGTATAGGTAAAAAGTAATTTGTAAAATCAATCCCTTGAGTAATCCATCCAGGTGCAAGGCGTTATTTGTTAATATTTCTTATATTGCAGCGGCAGGAATACAAAATTAAACAACGTAAATAATACAAAGTTTCAAGATGCGACTGGATGAATCGCGTATCACAACCTAAAATTAAACAGAAAATCCGAACAGTGCCCAATGTTGTTATTGTGACTATTTAAGTAGTATTAGGGGTCATAGAAGAGAGAGTGTCAGTTTCAGTTTACTCAGTTTGATTGATATTTTGTGGGTAATTTAATAAATGTTGTTCGAATTGTGACAGTTTTATTGAATATATTAATAACTGTAGTTTGTGAACGCATAAGGTGCTTAATAGAACCTGCAAAGATCAACTGAAGAGTGGAAATTAGAAAGGGCTTAAGTGCCAAAAACAAAGTTTTGAGATAATCAAGAAGAACTAAATAAAACTCGGATAACTTTCATACGTAAACGTTTATGGACATAACAAACTAAAACAATGAACAATGAAGGTTTATTAACAATACTTGGCAAACTAAACATTGTACTACAACATATTATACATGTTTAAAAGTGTGACATTAGGAAAAGGCCAAGTGCCATAACTACTGATGTTTAATAAAGAAACATACATAAAACACCTGTTTGTTCTTCTTGTGATACTAAATCATTCTGAACTAGCTGTTTATAGAAGCGTTGATGTTCTGGATTTTTAAGATAAGGAATCATGCTTTGAAGAGATTTTTTTATTTTCTGATACCTTGCTCTCTGCTTGGACTGAACCACTACCTTTTCTTATCCTTTTTTTTTGGTTTTCTACCATTATAATATACTACAAATCCAGAAGTTGTGAGACACAAGGTACACGTGCACATGTCTAGACATTACTGATGTTATAACCTATTGGACTTAGAATTTTTCTAAGGAAAATGCTTGCTCACATGCAACTATCGACATACACGAGAGGTTCCTTTAAGGTTAAACTTTATTCTTGGTACTTAGAATTTTTCATAGGACATAAAGCATGGTACATAGAATGTTTCTACGTGAAAAACTTGATTTCGGAAAATATGGCTAAAGTGAACAATAAAATATGTATCTAATACACATATGGTCGTCTATAGTATAAAATAATTGCAACAAATGGGTACGTTAATACTTATTTTGAATTACAATAAAATAAATTAATAGTAAATATCTATAAGCCACATCAATAACAATCAAAATGCAGATATTACCCTGCTCGTTTCAATTTATAGGTAATAATACTCTAAATATATAAATTACTATTTTTGGATAGCTGATATTTTACATTCATATAATATATACAAAAACAAATTGGATAAGTGCTTTTAATTCCAAATGTTAATTTAAAATAATCTTGTCACACAGTTGAACAAATTTAATCTCTCTAATATTATTCGTTTCACCAAAAATTAAAATCTAACTTTAAATACAGTGCAATAATGAAAAGTTCAAATAAACTTTAATGGCACTGTAATTAACGCTAATAATGAACTAAAACGTGACGCTTGTTTTTCACTTTGTAGTGCTTATAATTTCGCACAATGGTTATTTATAATGTGAGTGTTAAAAGTGCATTTTTAAGGCACGCATTTAAAAGTTTGCAGAATGGGCGCAGTGAATTTGCAATTTACATCAGTGCATTAAAAACACTTTTAACACAAATATCATACAATATTTTTTCTACAAACAGCATTAACTAACTCGGGTAGAAACAAGTGGTTTTCTTGGTAATAAGTTTGGACTTATTATCAATAAAATCCCGGATTCAATATGAAATTGCATATAATAAGTCTGTGACGTGGTGTGAAGGAAAAGGCGTTCCTAGAAAATGTATTGAAAATGTATTCTTGGCCTATTTTGAGTAGAAATCGAAGGTTTGGAAATCTTCGTCTCCATGATCTAATTATTCTATGATTAAAGCTATGTTACGAATAAATAGCGACGTAAATATCAGTAAGCATTTTAAGCTCATTGTATTTCTGAAGTGTCAAGGAAAAGGTTATCAACCCAAAAAATTAAAGATCTTGACGAGAGACCAAATTTAACAGTTTTTGAAGTACCTACGCACCGAATGACGAGTATCTTATGATGAAAGTAGCTACTACTTTGGGAATATTTGGTGCCTGTCGTAAAGAGGAGCTTTGCCAGTTGACTTTCGACAACTTGGAAATTGAGGGCACTTCCAGTTTAATATTAGTTAAGATATCAGATACCAAAACCAAGGTTCCACGAAATTTCACTATCGGTGAAGAATTTTATTTCCAGCAAATGTGGGACATCGGAGGTTTTACCTAAAGTATGTGAAAGGAAAGTGTATGAAAAACCTTGTGGGAATAAATACGTTTGGAAAATTTCCTGCTGCTATTGCTAAATTTTTGCAACTTCCAAATTCTAAACTCTGTACTGGACGTACCTACGGCGTGATTGCAAGACGACACAGTGTCACTATGACGCCTGAGCGGTGGCGGCGGAAACCACGGGCGCCAGTTTCTGTTTACAGTGCAGAAACACCACTACTCGGGCGGCTACAGTGAAGACACGGTATGTCCAGATGATCGTGAGGGGGGAGTTAGACTTACATTTATTGAGTGCAAACCTAAAGGTACAATTCTAATTGTTATCTTAACTAAAAATATCACGGGGCAAATAATTCAGTGCAAAAATAGGAGGTAAACAGGTACGGTACAGAGTCAGTGGTGCAGTTACGGGGTAGCGGTTTCTACAAGCGGTTAATACAAGCTACGTGCAAAATCAGGCAAGAGGAAGCAATCAAGCGGACAAAGCAAAGTTAACCTACTAAACTAAATACTTGGCCACTATTACTAAAAATAGAAACAACAAACGTTGACAGCGGGGCTTCTCTCCAGGGATTGCACGGCTGGGCAGCGGGGCTTGCGAAACGGCTAGCTGTAAGGAAATGTATGGTTAGTTACGACCCACGTTTCAACTCATACAGACGGATTGGTAACAACATCCTATGAGCCGAACGCGTGGTGAGGTAAAGTACGCCGGATAAGGACAACAGCGTCTCTACCCTGTCGTAGTACAGACGAAAATCTGAAAAGCAAGAGATGGTTAAGTGCCTGCAAAGGAAGGTATGATTAGCTACGACTCACATTTCAACTCATACAGACGGATTGGGACAACATCCTATGAGCCGAACGCGTAGTGAGGCAAAGTACGCCGGATAAGGACAACAGCGTATCTACCCTGTCGTAGTACGGACGGAAAGCTGAAAAGCAAGGTATGATTAGCACAAAGTTAACAGCGGCCAAGTTTTCCCTAACCTCCTACTTACTTCCTCTGCTTGCGGACGGGCACGTCGGTACAGCTTGAACGGCGAAACGGTACTGACTCTAACGGCGGTAGTTACCTCGTCAAGCCCTCGTTTGGCTTGCCGGACATGCGCAGTAAGCGTATGCGCAATTTATCTATTATCCTTAGTTGACGGTGCTGGCTGGACAGGAACTGACTCTGCGGCCACGACGGTGAAACACCTAACACTCCTAGGTGGTAGGCGGCTGCGCACTGGTCCCCAGACTCGACTTAGTACAGTCACCAAAGGCGGCTTCTCTGGTGGGCTGGACAGGCAGGACTCCCCTCGTGGACGGCTGGTCAGGAACTGAATGGTCTCCTGGTCAAGTGGAAGCCTTCGATGCTGGTACCCAGTTAGCGTCTGCGCAGTAGTCTTCGAACTGGACTCTGAAATTTCTTACCAAAATCAACTACGGCTAGTGGTCTGGGACAACTCCTCAGCAACTGGGGTTGGCGGCTGCGCAGCGTTCCTCAGACGATACTTGTAAAAATCTCACCAAACAGCTACGGCTAGTAGTCCTGGCAGAATGTTTCTTTTTCTTTTTAGAAAAATCACGAGCAGCTCCTCTGGTGTGAAAGTGGTGGACGGGCAGGACTGCTCTAGACGACGGCGGGCCAGGAACTGAATCGCTTCCTCGGTGTTAGAACGGCTTCAATGCTGATCATGGATCGGCGGTTGTGCAGCGGTCCTCAGACGAGACTTGTAAAAATCTCACCAAACAGCTACGACTAGTGGTCCTGGCAGAATGTTTCTTTTTCTTTTTAGAAAAATCACGAACAGCTCCTCTAATGCGGAAGTGGTGGACGGGCAGGACTGCTCTCGACGACGCCGGGCCAGGAACTGAATCGCTTCCTCGCTGTTTAGAAGTCTTCAGTGCTGTAGACAAATCGGCGGCGGCGCACTGCTCTCCCTTTTGAACTTGTAAATTTCTTACCTTAGCTCGGAGTTTTCACAAAATTATTCAGTTGATTCAGCGACTCAGAATAATTTTAGTCGGCGGTCAGCGCGTGGAATTTTTCTTAGTTCGTCAGCGACTCTGAAAATTCCAGGCTCTCGCGCGGCATCGAGTGAGCCACGCGGCAGTTCTTCTCGCTTGGGCAGCCGGGACAGGACTCGCCGGTCAATGCGCTGCGACTGGCTTTGTCTCGATGCCGACGGTAGCGGGTGTATGTGCTGATGTTCGATAATTTAAACACATATCGGCGGTCGGTGATAATTTTATTAATAAAAATTCACTTCATTACAAGGGATGGAAATCTTCAACAGTCGCCGAGGGACACATCGTAGATTTGTTGGAAAGTAAAAATTCAATTGCCCGAAAACTGCTTTCAGTGCCATCAATATCGGCGGATTCTACTCAAACGTCAACTAGAAATGCGGTCATTTCAGTTGATTGTGGTAGAATTGTGGAAGGATTTAATTTTTCAAATTGTTTGAATTGCAATATAAGTATTCATGTTAATGAAGAAAATACAAATTAAATGTATTGCAAATTTTAATTTCTATTATAATATTTTATTTATTCCTTATGCAACAGCAATGTTTAAACTGGAAATTAAAACGACCTTACAGTCACTGAATTGTTGCCAAAACTGTAGTATTTGTTGTACTATTTACCTTCGTATATTGACTATAACATTAATACTATTATAAAAATATACAATTAATAATAAATAAATTATGCATTAAAATTTTGGCACAAAAATGGCTTGTCTACAACATTAACACTGAAACCACAAAATACACCGTATTCTGGATGGAAATTACCACAATGTTTTCAGAAACTTCAACAAAGGTAACATTTTCAAAACAAAATACTCAAATTTGAAAAGATCATTCAGTCGTGGTTTCTTGTTCCTGAAAATATTTTAGTTTAAATAAAAATCTATACCTATAAGTAAAAACATTTAAACCCATGTTCTTTATTGGCTTTTTCGTTAGTTTTGATTCCCAAATTAATGAGAACATCCATTTTCTAGATTGTCAAATGTCTCTTAGAAATCATAATTATTAGACCATTGAGTTTATATGAAGCTTAATGATTAGACTATTATAAGGTCTCATTGTTTTTGAAAAATGTTATTACTTGTTTTAAAATTAAAATGTAGGAATCACAGATTACGACTACGAATTAGGTACGAGTTACGAATATAAATTGTCAATTTTTTTGTTTTTTTTTATGACCTTCACAAAACATTCTTAGATCTCTATCCTCTATTGGTAATTAGAATAACTAAGAAATAATGCTGAAAGTTGAAAGTAGAGTTCATTACGAATAAGCCTGCAATTCAAAAAATGTCGCCAAATGCATATTTATTGGTGTAATTAATATTGCAAAAATATATACTTATGTATTTGTGTACTCTATTGTTTTTTTTACTATGCGTGTAATTTTTCGAATAAGTTTTCTACTTTTGGTCATAATAGATTTTTTTCTGCCCTTATCATTTTGTAATAATAATAATAATATTATATAATATTTTTATGCAATAAAAACAATTTTGTGAATAATTCATTATGTATCATTTACACCAACTATTCCTGTCTCAATTTTAGGGCCATTTTGCAGTCCCGATATGCACAATTGAAGTAAAACTGTACATGCATTTTGTGCACTAACTGGCTGCACAGAACACCAACAATTTTTGCAAACAAACAAAGAGAACCTCAATGTTTGATAAATGTCCGTCCTATACTTCCAAAGGATCAGCAAATGTCCCGATTAATTAGATCCCTTTGAATTATTCGAGGTGCGTCGAACAAAGATTCTGTACGAGCGAAACGCTTGGGTAAACAGATTTTGGTCAAATCCGGCTCGGGTTTTCATTCGACATAAAAAAGGTGTCTGGCGTCGGAGGAGATAAGGAATTATGTGCGCAAAGCTGGCTGTCATTTACTTTTATACAGAAATTTCTGTAAAAAATGGGCCTGCAGCGACGGGATTGAGGCGATGAACCGCGGAATTCAATTTTCCATTGACACCCATTCATCTTGCGAGTTTGGGAATCACGACGCTAGCCCCTGACTTCGGTTAAGCCGCGACGCAAACAGACGTTTGGATGGGAGGCGTAATGGGCTCCTAATACGGGCGGGGAAACGTCTGCGTATGAAATATTGGAGGATTTTATATGTTATGAAACTCGGAAAATACTCTATTGTGTGAAATATTAACGTCGGAGAAAATAACTAAGTATTTTTTATTAAATTACGTCACTCATCATCTTTAATATCAGATTGGAAGCACACCGATAAAAATGGGTGTACATTTTCATGTTTTGTTATGGCCTTTAAATATTTGCTGGAAAATTTTAATTTACATTATATGTACAAGGTGTAACAGTAGTAAGTATTGTAAAACAAGTCGAAAAATTGCGAAAACCTTAGTACAACTTTTGTCAGTGGTGTCTCCTAAGGGAGATACACTCACTTAAAAGGGGTAACCTCAGAAACAGTTTTTAATGCGTGACATCAAAACGGTTCAACATTAAGTCACGAAATTTTGGTGAGATATTAACCTTGACGTGCTTAATAAATCTCATAAACTACATTTCAAATTTTTCTACAGGGGCGTGTGAAAATACAAGGCAAGGCTCTGGTACAAATTTAGTCATATCTTTTTTGTAGTTTAGTTTTTCTAATTTTTGACTCAAATAATTAAAATATTAAGTATTTAATATAAAAAATGTACTCTTGTTAAATTTCAGTATGTACCGTTTTTCAGTAAAATCGGTTTCAATCATTCCTAACCTGACATTTAACATCCAATATATGGCCAAAAAAATTAATTGCTGTGTGCCATGGAGAAAACAACTAGTCTGACAGTTAACAGAAATGTCAAGTATTTTTAGTTTTAAAATTGTGTTATTTGAGTCTACGCAGTGCTATTTTATAGTGAACAAAATTAGAAAAAAGTTATTAAAAAAATTAAAAAAAGCAACAGTATACAATCAAATTCTGAGTATGTAGAAATGCTTTTGACGTTAGGTGAAGTGTCATGGGAGCGCAAGAACAGCTACACACCGATATGGTATAAAGTTTCCCAATAGAAATGCACCTAATTATAAAATATTTCTTTGCTCCGAAAGGCGTTGTTTTTCTGTTATTTATATCACGGTAATTTTATTTGTACTATTGTTTTTAATTGTTACTGTATACTTGACTGTCAGATTAGTTATTTTCTTCATGGCACACTGCAATTAATTTATTTGGCTATGTATGTTGAATATGGGACACGTTAAAAATGATTGAAATCGATTTTACTGAAAAACGGTACATCCTATTGAAATTTAACAAGAGTACCTTTTTATGTAAAATATTTCAAATTTCAATATTTTCAGAAGTCAGAAACTAAAAAAAATTAACTACTGAAAAGATATGATTAAATTTGTCCTTGCGTCTTGCATTTTCTCACGCCCCTGTAGAAAATTTTGAAATGTATTTTATGAGACTTATTAAACACGTCAAGGTTAAAGACTCACCTAAATTTCGAGACTTAATGTTGATCCATTTTGATGTTACGCATTAAAAACTGTTTCTGAGGTTACCCCTTTAAATGAGCGTATTTCCCTTAGAAGCCGCCACTGACAAGAGTTGTTTTACAGGCTCACAACTTTTGAATACTTACTACTGGTACACCTTGTATATTAAGGAATAACCACGTGTATGTGTTTTTAAGTAACAGAATTAGGAAATTTCAGAAATAGTCTGCTAATGCAATGTATTACAATGGATCTATTTACTTCTATTAAATTTATTATGAAATTGTACAGAAATTTTCATGTTATTTCTGTTGCACATGCGCGGAGGCGCATCAACCTTCTTTTAACATAGTACGTTGTATTGTTAATGTGTAGTACCTAGATAAACATATACGGTTCATTAATGAGGACTTTTTGTAGGATATTCGTAAATAGTACCTATAAGATTATATATTGTTACGTATGCACTTGCAGCTTGTGCCAATTTAAATATTATACAATTTATAAATATCATAGGAACTGAAACCGTAAGTTGTCTGGAAAATTTCAAAATACAACATTCATTTCAAACAACATATTTATCTTTATGACAGTATAAATAGTAACTACTTACAACAGATATTAACATTAGTTGTTAATTCTAGTTGTTAACTAAAATTCGAACTAAAAATATGTATTTTTACACAGACAAACATATGTACTTATATCTACAAATATTTGAAAACCAAAGAATTGTTATATACTGATGTTTCAAGAATAATTATGTAGTATTTGCAGCGATTTTCAACATATTTTGCATTTTTAGATGATATGTGAATTACAGAGAAGAATGAATAGTTTACATTTAGAGGATGGATGGACGAATTCCACTAAAAAATCTTCATACATAGAAGTTACTTCTGCTGCTGACAAAGCTTTCTTAACTATTTAGAAATAAAAATGTGACTCGCATAGTGTGTTTATTATTGAATTACAATAATATAATCTATTATATTTTACCGGTGTGAAAGCAGCACCCAAAGATAGCACCCGAAATTTCCGAAGATAGCCGAATGACCATGAACGTTCGTTGACTAAGGTATACAAATATGATAATGATATTGTGAGTTTCAAGGCGTTATCTCATAGTAGGCAACATCCTGGGGATGATACATAGTATCAGAGTTCTTCAAGAGATGCTTATCACTCAGATAAAATATGATCAACTAGAAATGGGTCCCAGGGGGTAAAATACGAGGTAAAATACCCGAAAAAAATATTTTCCAATATCTCGGAAAATACATGCCGTTGCAACTTGTCACTCGGTATGTAGTTTCCTCAAGGGATACACATCTTGTGGAAAAAATATGAACGACTAGAATTGTGTCCCAGAGGGTGAAATATGATAGCACCCGAAAAAAATAATTTCCAATATCTCGGAAAATACATGCCGTTGCAACTTGTCACTCGGTATGTATAGTTTCCTCAAGGGATACACATCTTGTGGAAAAAATATGATCGACTAGAAATGGGTCCCAGGGGGTGAAATATGATAGCACCCGAAAAAAATAATTTCCAATATCTCGGAAAATACATGCCGTTGCAACTTGCCACTAGGTATGTAGTTTCCTCCAGGGATACACATTATGTAAATAAAATATGATCGACTAGAAATGGGTCCCAGGGGGTGAAATATGATAGCACCCGAAAAAAATATTTTCCAATATCTCGGAAAATAGATGCCGTTTCAACTTGCCACTCGGTATGTAGTTTCCTCAAGGGATACATATTATGTAAAAAAAATATGATCGACTAGAAATGGGTCCCAGGGGGTGAAATATGATAGCACCCGAAAAAAATAATTTCCAATATCTCGGAAAATACATGCTGTTGCAACAACACCGGTTTCTATTTTTACATTTTGTGCTTTGTACTTTTGTACATTTTAACAGAGTAATTGAATAAAAAAAATATCTTTTGCATGTGTATTAATGATAAGTAACTTAATTTACTACAACGTAAAACTCTCCAATCTTAACTTAAAAATTGCCTCTCCCTTATTTTCGAGGGTGATGATCACGAATCTGAATTCAAATTTCGGCGACCCCATCTAGTTTTTGAAAAAACAATTTTCAAAACTGTAACCTCTATGTATACTATTAGGTTGAAAATTTGAATTTGCAGCATAACACCTCTGCCTTCTTCATTTTATGACGTCTCACTGTTGTCAAAATAAATGAGCCTTATATTGCAATCTAATGTATTAAAGAATTTTTTATATCGCTAAAATCGGGTAAAATTATATGATATTTTACTATATCTCCTTAGTTATGTGCCATGTTTTAGGTATACATAGGTAATGCTAATTGTGCTGCTGCATATGCACTCGATGAACATAATTTTTTGGTGCACTCCTAGTGCATAGGTACCTAACTACTTAATTATAGGTTACAGAATAAACTGTCTCTTTGAGATTCTTCTCTACTTATATGTTCTGAACTGTTAATAATATTATAACAGTACTGTCTAGCAACATATACCCGCCCATAAATTCTTAAAACTACTGAAAATTCAAATATAGCTAACACTGAGTTGGACGGCAAAAATCAAATTACAATTCCAATGACGTTATAAGAAATGCTGCAATACCATTGAATCAAAGTTTGTAGGTATCAGAGAGAAAATAATAGTTAACGAGAGTGTCTATTCTATTGTGTTTCCGTGGTAATAAGAAGGATATATATCTTTATCTCTGTTGCACACTGACGGGCCAATCAAAACCGGTGCCCATAACAGGCAAATTTTAAAATAAGAAATTTTAAATATCCATTCATGATATATACTTTTACTTGTTTTGTAATTTACAAATGAGTTCATAATTGATTTATCAGTCAATTGTGAATTCAGTTGCAAATTAAAAAACAAGTGAAAGTATATAGAAATTAAAAAAATAATAATAAATGAAAGTAAAGGATATGTGTGTAAATGTGTGAAAATTCAATTATTCAAATTATAAGTAAAGAAATGCTTTAATTCTATTATTATGTAGTTCAGGGTGGATAAAACATAAAATCATGCACTATTTATGCATATAAATATATACGAATATACAATGTCTTTGGCTAGACAAGGGTACTAATTCTTGTAAACGTTCTCATTGTTAATAATGTCTTCTCGGAAAATCAGCAATATAAAAATGTTTACAAGAGTGGGGAACTGTTTCATCAGTCATATATTGTAGGATAAATTAAATATTTTAAACAATATCCTCCATGAAAAATATCACATTCTGTGTAATAAATAAAAAACAAATAAAACTGCTTAAAACAAGAAAATAACAAATAACTTTAACATAACAAATAAGTAAAATATTGCATTTATAATCTCTTCATTATAATAAAAATAAACTCGTAATATCGTAGGAAAACTATACCTAAAATATAGTAAATAGGTAGATATATATATATAGATATCTGGAAAATAAAAAATATATATTTACACATTTGGTTTTAAATTTGCTTATTTTTTTTATTTTGCCACTTTTATCAGTTGTATTTGAGTCTATAAAATTTTTGTGAATATTATCACAATATTTCTTTACGATTAGCATCACAGCATTTGTACTAATGACTTTAAATATTTCATCATTATGTTCCTGACAATTAAACCATGAATAATTTACTTTTTTTTAATTAACTCTAATATTTTATTAATAAAATTATCTGTCGTGCCTTTGGTTTTTAATATAACATTTACAATTCTGTAAATTTGATCTATAAAATTTATTAGATCAAGACTAGGATATAACAGCCTCTTCTTGTTATCATATTCCCTAAACATAGTGTAAATATGCTGAGGAAGTACGTCTTCAGATGTTAAACTTGCCATACATGCTGGACAGTCTTTTATTTTACATTTTTTCCCACCCACAAACATAGGTGACGGCTTGCATGTTACAACTGTCCAAGTCACCACTTACTCTTTCTGGAATATTTAATTCTAATAGTTCATTACATGTGTCTAATGATTTATAAAAACTTTCCAATTTATCAGTGGCTAAAAAATTTTGTAAATGATCTAATAAACTACAGTTGTCTTGCTCACAATTTGCCCCTCGACTGTGTATAGAAATTAGATTGTTTAGCACTGCCGTTTTAAATGCCGAAATAAAATGGTGATAATTTGGTCTTGTGTTACCAGCACCATATTGTCTTATTGCCCCAAATAAATTTTTCAAAGGGTCTTGATTCAATCAACGTGTTCGCAAAAATTTAAAACCAGCCCTATCTAGTACTGTCCATACACCCTTGACTGCATTAATTGTTTGTAACCATCCTTGCACAAGCAACTCTATAATTTAAAGTTTCTGTTGTTACACTAACTTTCATTTTATATGGATTCATGCCATCTAACTTGAAATAAATTTCCCTTAGTTTGTATAGCATTTGAAATGGTCGTTCTTTGTCTATATTGAAACAATCATGATGTACTTAAATTTTGCAATTTTTTTAGAATTAAATTTTACATTATATTTAAAAAGTGCATTTCTCGTATTTTTTTAAAGATGAAGTAGGTCAAACATTGAGTAAATTTTTTCACCGTTTGCTATAAAATAAGGGTCCAATATGTTTGAATTCGACAATAAATCAGAAATTGCTCGTCGATTGGAGGGCCATTGATTGCAAATCAATACTACTGGTTTCAAATTAATACTATGCAATTTTTCAATTATTTTTATTATTATTTGCTTTAATTTAATGGAAGAAATTGTGTGTTCCGTAAAGTAGTACGCTATGGGTTCATCATGAAAACTAGTGCATGTTTGGCTACAGCAATTGTTTTGCCTTCTTCACCCAAATCTACAAACCCTATTATTTCATCTGTTGCACTGCAATAATTGAGACCTGCTGTTAATTGTATTTCGTCAAACATTACCCCTACATATTTATCTATATCTGGTAATTTCTCAAATCGCTTTTTTAATCGTTATCTTTATTTATGCCAGTTTTAAATGGAATACGATTTAAATATGATTTTGTGGTGATGATGGAAGCAAAATAAAATTTCTAAGAAAACGATATACACTTGGGCCACGTTTATATAGAACCAAAGTTAGCACTTTACTAGTGTGGTTTCAAGAAAATTTTTTCTTTCTCACATTAGAAAACTGAGCTTTTAGCAATGCTACTCCTGCTGGATCCATACATTTTGTTGTATAAGAATTTTATATTGTTACATCTACAGCTATCAATCGCAGAATACTATTTTTTATGAACTGACAAATTCAGGGGAAACTTAAAATAATGTTTATTTTCATAGTACTTATCTGCATCAGTTAAATAAGCATTAGCATAATGTGGTGCTGAAACTTTGTAACGAAGTCGGCCTGGATAACTCATCATCAAATTATTAGTTGAAGTAAGTATATTTTATCTAGCGTTGCAGTACCTACCTAAGCATACTTATAACGTAAAATGTAAAGCCGTGGTACCTACCTTCTACCTAGTCCATTGAGGTTATGTACCTTTGATTTGAAATTTTTATAATTGTCAAATGTCAAACTTATAAAAGATGTCAAATGAATCTTAAGATTGGGCGGCTAATGTGCAACAAAGACTTGTATAGTATTTCGCATAAGTTAGAAAGAGATCAAGTATATTCCTCAAAATATTTCCATTTTAATCTATAATCGGGCTCTCTCGTTTACTATTATTTTCTCTCTGGTAGGCATCTTCCTCAGGTTAGGTTAGGTTAGGTCAGGTTAGGCATAACCCTTTTCTTTTTTTGCCATAGATCCAGTTTGATGCTCTTTAAAATGATGTATCACATAATGCCACTTTCTATTTAAGATTTTAAACAGGTATCAATGTTAATTTGTAAAATGTAATAAAGCTAGATGAAACATTCTAGGAATAAAACTTCCGCAAGGCTATAATGATAAATTTTGAATTCTGATAAGTAATTATAGTAATTCCATCACATGATTTAATAATAAAAATATGCTCATATTTACAGAAAACAAACAAAATACAGAAGTGCAGTTATTCAGTTCATATTCACTTTCACGTATCAATGAAAGTCAAAGCTAAGAATATATTAACCGCCAGATAACACTTTTATCAAACTCCTCCAGCTTTGGTAAATTCAAGTGAAGAAGTCATTAAATACGTGTCATTGGGAGGAAATATGAAGATATAGCTAAATACATCTTAGTAAAATATTCCTGTGGAAAAAGATACAAGGTGTCAAAGTTGAAATATTTTTATTTGTGTTTTCTTTTTTTGTAATAGTGCCAGTATCGCTCAACTGATTGTCACCAAATTTGGTAGGGAAACATTAAAAAAAAATACAAATAATTTAAGTATTAAATCAGTTTTGCCAATAAAGGGCGCCGCACTAACAATGTCTAATGATGAATTTTTGTCTTATTTTTTGTTGACAAAACATTTTTATTTTTCGCAAAATAATAATGCATCTTATGCAGTAAGAGAAACTCACACGATAATCTGCAGTTATATATGTCTCTTTATAGAAGTAGGTATATCGAATCATTTGAATTATCTTAATGTGTTTAAAGGAAATAAAATAGAAACTGTAAATTTTGGCATATCGCTGAAAACTCTTTTTTACAATCTTATTTTTCAGTTTTTTTTTTTTAAATTAATTAACAGTTCATATTCTTACTTCTCTAATGCAATAAAATAAACTGCTTATGTTTCAAACTTTATGATCTGTGGTTTGAATATAAATATATTGCCACAATCTTATTATTTAGGCAGGTAAACGAAAAAGGGTCACGCGGCCACGCCCTCGGAACGTCTTCGCACTTTTTTGCAGATTAAAATAGTAGCGATTCATTTCCTTCGTTTGAATAAATGCTGTTACACAGTACGACATCTAACAGGAATTATGATAACTATTTAGGTCTTTATTAAGGACTGACTCTCTTGGTGTATATAATCAAGGCTACTACTTAATTATAAGCTCCAGAATAAATTATCTGTTTGACTCTTTTTTATATGTGCTAAACTGTTAACTGTTAATAATATTGTAACAGTACTGTTTAGCAAAATATATCCACACAGAAATTATTAAAACGATTGAAAATTCAAATATAGCTAACACTGAGTTGGATGGCAAAAATCAACGGATTTTTAGTTCTTGCACAAAAACGAAAAAAAACTGGAAGGCAAATTTTCAGTAGTCCACACTGTATTTTGTACTAATGGTATGGCAAGCACCGTTAAGGATTTATGTACATAGTTACAAATAACAATTAAACAAACACTGTAACTTTTCCCCAGCTTCGTTGACATAATGAAACATTTTTACAAAAACGAAGAAATGCCGAACTTTAGTTAAAAATGTCCATTCGTAGTTTATTTTTGGTCAAAAGTTTCTATGCCCAGGTTCGGCTGCATTAATGTAAATTAACTTTTCAGGGGGTAGTTTAAAATTTAATTCATTCGAAGCGAGTTAGTCAACATTTTAGTGATTAGGCTATACTTTTAAAAGTAAATATTTCAGAACCTCGTCATCGTTACCTACATCAAAGCGTTCCATTTAAACAGCACAACATATAATTATTTAAAATGGATGGAGATAAAAAAGAAAATCTATGTGAGTTCATACAAATTCAAGTATTTTAGATGAAATTTTAATATTTAACAAGGTTTAGTTATTTTTCAAAGCATTTCAACTCTTAATACTAGTTTTCTTTCGTTCTGATTTAAATTATTTATTTAAAATGACAGATAATTCCGATTATTGGGTAAAACTACAAAAAAATAAACATACAAATAAGAAAATTATTTAAACAGATTCATTCAGCATTCAACGACCGATTTACGCAGCTTTGAAAGAATTGTAATTACTTGCAAATGTAGATTACTATTAATGATTTAATGAAAAATACGATATGGTAGCATCTGAATCTGAAAGTAGATAATTTTAAAGGTCGTCTTTGAAGGAATCCTTTGCTTCTTCATTTTTAATTCTTTTTCCTTTAATTGACGGTCTAATTAAAATTATTTAATTATGTAGCAGGTAGAGCCTTATTCAAGAAAACTTTCTCAGTAATTTATTCCACAAAAATTATTTCTCCAACAATTTAATAACTTATAATTGTTTTGTGGAAAATGAAACGCCCCAGAAGGTATTAAAATATCTCGTTGTTATGCTACTACCATTGTGTTATTTAAATGTTATAAATTGAATTATAATTAAGCATCATCCGCAGTTATTTATTTATCACACTTTTATTACTTTTTTCATCTAATTGAGTTCTATTCTAACATTTAAGTGGTACATTGTATTTGAACTATTCTAAAAGGTACATATCTCTGTCCAGTGAACACTAATAATTCAAGAAGTTTCATAAAATACATTTAATAAGAATAAATTTGCCATAACTCCAGTTGGAATCAACATATTTGGTTAGTAATTTCTAAATTTGGTTGTTTCTTACCTTTACACTGGACATTGCTTCCGACGATCTTCGGTGCTAATTTACTACAATTAAGAGATACGGTAGATGGAAGTCCAGAATTGTAGCGGAGGGTTATACAGGGTTAACTATGACTAAGTATAAGTATTTTAAGAGGGAATCGGGAAAAATAAGAATTAACGGAATCGTCCATAAAAAAATTTATTATATATCGAACTTTTTTTTTTCAAAACTATATTAAACCTTTATTTATCGCCTTCTGTCAGCTGTGAGGTTAGATATATTCCGCCAAAGCCAAAGGTGGTAAAGATAATGACAGATCACCGCATTGACACATGTATCAGTTTACTCTGCTTTGAAAGAAAACAAATTATTATGTAGATTATTATTTATTGAGAAACGCGATATAAGCAAAGGGCGCAGCACTTATTTTACTGTTGTATTTACAGGATTGATTTTTAGAGAGATCATTGCCAAGATTTTTGTACTTACTGGGGATCTCTCCTTCCCTCGACCGTTCATTTTGTTGCACTTTCTATAAATCAGCACCTTATCCATCATCTAGGCATTTGAATACGTGTTTGTAAATATACAAAAAATATGCAAAAATTACAATTTGCGAGAATCAGTAAATACTGACAAATTAGTTCAAACTAATCACAATACCGTACACTGTAAAAAATAATTACAGTAAAAATAGATGGCAATTTATTTACCATTCATTATTGCTGTGATTTTCTTATAGATTGTGATTTTACAATTAAAACGTAAAATTGCATTGTAAATTTATTTTGCGATGTAATTTTGCGTTTAGTAACTGTAATATTACTTTGTAATTTTACAATACAAAATTTTTTACAATGTAACTTATATAATTACTTATAAAAGTACAAAGTAACTTTACAATCAATTGTATAATTACATTGTAATAAAACATTTTTCACTATAACTACAATGTAATTTTTATTTATTGTACAGGATGGTCCAGTTTGGATACTTAGGTACCTATAGAAGGTTTCTCCTATTTTCGGAAATGACAGAAAAAAGTTAAGCAGATGGTTCGGGCTCAATTTTCGAGAAAAGTTGAATTGCGAGAATCACATTTCGATTTGTTTAAAAAATACCTACGTGATATTTTTCAATTTTGGCCGTTTTCTATGAAACTTTTCTACTTTTCTATATTTAGCGGCTTACTCTTTTTTATCACTTCTAGTTTTCCGTTATAACAAACTTTCATATTTTTTTAATGAAACATAATGTGTTTTAATTTATTTTTATTCAACTTGTAATTTATTTCATCTTACGTGAATATTTTCGCAATATTTATTTACAAAAAGAATTTGTTAGTATATTTATAACTTAAAAATATTTGTATGCATACCTACGTATCAAGTACAAAACTTCATATCAAAAAATGTATAGGATGTTATTATTTTTTTTACAAGTTTGTGTAAACCACTACATTCTACACAAAAAGCTGAATATAGTAATCTCATTAGAGAGACAAATATTTTCAGAAATAAAAAAATATAGAATACCATAGAAAAAGCCTAAAATTAAGAAATGTACTGTATCAAAACGAATCAAGATATTGAAATAAAATTTTCGTAATTCAACTTTCCTCAAAAACTTTTTCCGTGACACTTGGACTATTGTTTTCTCTATCTTTTCCGCAAATAAAAGAAACCTCCTAAAAGTATTGAAATCCCTACAGTCAATTTTAAGAGAGTTACTTTAATGACAGCTTGTTTATAACACACGAAATCTCTAACAGTGTTTTGACATAGATACCTAATAAATTTTCTGAATAGTAATTCAAGAATTAACAATTGTTACTTACCTTACGTAACAATCATGTCAGGCTTTTCTGTAAGTTTCTCAATAACATCACTGCATCAGGATGTTATTTTAAAAGAAAAATCTTCTAAACTAAATATTCGTTCTATTAAATATTTCTGCACAAATTGTGTGAAAAACATTTACAAAATCGTACTATTCCTAACCAATTATATAAGTTGAGCTCAGTTAGCTAATCCGTAGTTACAACTATATCTATTATATCTTCAATAAATTAACTATCTTATTTTGCTTAATTTTTTGAAGTTAGAAAAACATGTAGGTACACCTAAGTGGTACGCTACGAATATAACGAATATATTTCACTTTTTGATAGATTAGTAAAAACGTAGGTAATGGTTCATATTATTGTCGACTACAAAAATTCTGGTTTCACAGCTCCAACAATAATTTCACTATTTTTTCTAGTATGTTATGCAATTTTGAATAAGAGTTTATAATGTTAGAATAAATATAGTTAGATTATGAAAAATAAAATATTAAGATATTTCGATATTTTTTATTTAATTTGGTACCTGTACATTTATGCCATTTTTACAAAACAGGACACTTAACGTTATACAAAACATATAACAAAGTAAATCTATATATTGTATATATCAAATAATAAAGTTTCTTGTATATGTAAACATAAAAAAAATAAATATTTTATAATATTCAAACGAGATCTAATGTGTAATATAGATACCTACAATTTAAATATAATTCTAACGTAGAAAATAACATATTGTTTATATGTAAGATGAACAGAGTTCAATCTACAGTTGGTATCTGATTTTTGTAGATGCAAAAATACCATTGTTCCTTTGCTTCAATAATTCTGTATAAATTACATACCTATTACGTTATCTCATATAGGTTATGTTATAAGCAACACAAGACAAAACTACTTATTATAATAAAAGCACTCACTAGTCACTCTATATTTGATTATTTTGCTAGTCACTACTCACTAAATTAATTATGTAAGTACTTAAGTCCTAGGTACACGCTGCATTTGTCGAAATAAAGCATGCTTTATTTAGGTTATGTTACAACAAGCACTAGACAAAACTATTTATAGTACTAAAAACACTCACTAGATATGATTATATTGCTAGTCACTACTCACTAAATTAATTATGTAAGTACCTAGGTCCTAGGTACACGCTGCATTCATCGAAATAAAGCAAGAAATAATGAAGGCGTCACTACCCAACGCTCTCAACGGTTAGTGGCAGCGCGTTTTAAAATTAGTAGTATCTTCACACACAAATTGAGCATATTTTTACAGTCAATTATATAGTAAATTTGGTATGTTCAGTAATTGTACAATGTAAAAGTGGATTTCACATTGCTAATTGTAAATGTATTACAATATATTCTATAAATATACATATTACATTATAATTACATAGGAAGTTTACGGTTTTGTTGTATAATGGCAGTTTTCTTGTAAAATTACAAGCGTCAGTGTAATATCATCATTATTTTTAGAATTATTTTAAGATAATTATAAGGATATTTTTACAAAGTATATTTGTAAAGTTACTGGCCTTTTTTTCAGTGTATGCAATATTTTTTGACAGCGTCTGATACAGTCACCATCTGCAGGCCACTAGTGCAAGGTGCACTTCATGCCGGTTAAATTTTTAAACTTCTTGTGTTGGGAATTAAATTCTGTTAATACTAATAATAACAACAATATTAACAATAATCGACAATGTCTGCATAAAATAATTAGTACTGTTTTAAACTATAACATCCCAAGATGCTTAAAGTGTAAAAATGTTTCTTGGACCCTTATAATATAATATATTCTAAGTTTTGTCATGTTCTTTTATGTTTCGAGAGTATGCAACTAGCAATGCAGTATTCTAGGTTATGTTATTTTAAAGCAGTTACTGAGTAACTTTTAATTTTAAACGTTTTATAGTAATTAAATAAAGTAATTTATGTCGGATATATTAGTGGATAATTATGATAAATCTGCAATGAGTGACAAGGTAGTTTTGGTAGTATACAACGAAGGAACGATGAACAAATGCAAAATACTACAGCTAATCGGATTAACTGTTATCTATCAGGTACTTAGCTACTATTATTAATAAAAATGTTTATTTTCGTCATTTCTCCATGACAACGTTGTAAAAAAACGACCGTACGGTAGTTGACATATCTGGCCATCTCAGATAACGATTGATTGTTAGAAGCGCCGATTTTGCGAGGAAGAAGAGAGTTTTGCCCGATTTTTTAAAACCCGAGCTATAATTCCGAAATAAATTTATTTTTATTTTTTAAAGATAGAAGATGCATTACTAACTAAGAAGAGCACATAAAAGATTACTACTACAGATACTAATAAGATTGGTTAGAGAATTACTTATTGTAATTGTAGTTTTACATTTTTACTTTTACTGTACATTTAATAAATATAAATAAGTAAATCAATATTTCTTTGATTAAACATTTCTCAGTTGTTTTCTGTTTCGCATCAGTGTTAAAAATCAGGTAATTTGCTTCTAATACCAGTGCCTTAAAATTTAGACACTGACATTATGCGTTAAAAATTATACCTTTACTGACATTTGCAGACTTTAATTCGAAGAATAGTCATTTTCACGCAATATTATTAATATCTAATAAAAAATATCTATGATATTCGGAAGATTTGATATGATGAATTTTTAATATACAATAAACAAATGCAACAACCACACAACAGCAACCAAATGTTGTAATGTGTTTTCCAATAAGAATTATAATATGATTTTGAAACGATAATGGAACCATGGTGATAAAGTTATACTTGTCACTAGTTGTCATTTATATTTAGTATATTTTAACAATTTATTATGGCTAAAACGAACGTTTGGTTATTATGCAAAGGTTTTATGAAGACTTTCTTTTGTGAATACTTATCGCGCACTTCGCGAAAACTTTGGTCCAAATAATCGCTCTTCTTCGCTTGCCATTCGTCGCATCGTTGAAAAATTTGAATAAATTTCACTCTTCACTATGTAAAAACACCAGCAAGATATCGAAATGCCAGAACTGTTGAGAATATCGCTGTTGTTAGAGCTAGTGTTGCAGAGGATCCAAATTTATCAAATACTTGTCGTACTCAACAGTTGAGTCTTAAAAAGATGACAACTTGGTGAATTTTGCAAAAAAAAAATTACACCAGTATAAAATAGTTTTGATCCACAAGATGGTGAAATGTCACACTGCTGATGAAACTATCGACGTATTGCAAGAAATGTTTGACAAAAGGATAATTTCAAGGAATGCAGCTATTCAGGGTCCTCTGAGAAGCTGTGATTTTACTCCTTTAGATTACTTCTTTTGGGGCTATTTGAAATCTAAGATCTATGCAAACAAATCACAAACACGTGATGCATTAATATCGAACATTGATCACGCCCGATTTATTGTACAGTCATCGAAAATTGAGTTCATCTTTTCGCTCGTGTAGGCGAAGTCGAAGAACGCTTAAACGATGTATTCTTCAAAACATAATTGTTATTAAGAAAATAGAAAAGGTTTGATTCTATCTGAAATAATTTTTATTTCATTTCATTTTAAAATCATATCGTTGTTATTGAAACAACCCATTACATACAATAAAAATACCATAATGGTTTGAGGTTTCCCAGGCCAGTGTTCTTTTTAAACTACTATCAAATAGTAATAAAAATGCCATTTGATATTTCACTCTTCTTGGTCTGAATATTTTGAATTTTCAACAGCCCTGGATCTTTAATTCCACTCCATTTCGCAGGTAGTGCTACTAATATCGTCGGATGCGCGAATAACTCAAGAAAAAGCAAATATTTATTCTCTCTCCCAATATCAGCACATTTTCATAATCGAGTTTATATTGTTGCTCGATGTTTGGGGAAACCGTAGCTCAGGGTACAGGCAAATGAACTGTGTAAATAAAGAAGACAAACAGTGGATTTCAAATTTGTTGCCATTCGAATTTTTCACTAAAATAATCTGCAATTTTTCCAGAAAATTGACTTGTTATGTACCAAAACAAACATCGGGAGACGCGTCCCTCGTTTCTCAGAAATTGATTACATTTATAAGCTTGAATCTTTGACAAGAGGATTTCAATCTTGCAGAATCCCTCTACCGTTACGCGACAGCGTAACTGAGA
This sequence comes from Monochamus alternatus, assembly GCA_037114965.1. Lineage (NCBI taxonomy): Eukaryota > Metazoa > Arthropoda > Insecta > Coleoptera > Cerambycidae > Monochamus > Monochamus alternatus. The sequence goes on from CM073429.1 coordinate 27,839,034, forward strand.
AAATACGAATATAAATGCCTTAATAATGTAGATGTCGCAGGAAAAAGTTGATTTAGAAGCTTCGATAAGATAGCGAAAGTAAACAAATTATTTGCCACATACATATACGGGATCTGCTCCTACAACCTACCCCTGCAAACGAAGGAACGTATTGCTCGCAAATTTAAAAATACTTTATTACAAGTTGAGCAACATGAAACATGCTTATAATGAAAAGTTGCTTATAACAGCGAAATTTTTCGATATTGGTAATTTAAATTATTCTAATTATTCTAAAATATATAAAAAATCTCTTGTCCGTTTGTCTTTTATTATATTAGATTAATTACATTTTTTATACTATTTACTTGCAGTATATAAAAGTAAAATTTACGAAATAAATATTCCGTAAACTTTGCTAAGAGTAAAAGTAGAATTATTACATATCGCTTAACTAATCATCAATTTATAATATCTAATAAATGCTTCAATCACTATGCGTTTGCGTATTTTTACATTTTTCTCATATATATGACATTAATTGATATTCTTGCGATTTAATTAATCTATTTTCATACAATCAATATACTGTTTTATACCAAACCAGAATTTTCATGGGTTTAATAAGTCAAGGCCAGTACATAATTAAATTATTCATTTTATGGTCAAATCTGGTAATGTTAAATGTTGCTATAATAATAATAATATTAATAATCATTTATTAGCCCAACAGAAATACAAATTTCCAATTACAGAGCTAAATTACACATTTATAAATCTAGAAAAAAAATATAAATAAATATGTTGAATTAATAACACCTGAGAATAATAATAATAATAATAATAATAATAATAATAATAATATTTATTTATCCATTTAGACATATTATGCATGTATAGGACAGGTCACACAATCAATACGGAAAATAAAAACAAACAAATATAACAAGAAAAATATAACATGTGATTATAAAATATCATTCATAAAATCGTGAATGCTATAATAGCATTTAGTCAGCAACATCTTTCTTACAGATGTCTTAAATTGAGCGCTGGTCATGGTCTTAAAATTATTTGGAAGCTTATTGTAAAATTGAATTCCCTTATAGTGAGCAGACATTTCAAATTTTTTAGATTTATGCGCAGGGATACATAATAAGTCACATTTGCGGGTGGAATAAATATGATAATTTGAGTTCTTTACCAAGTTATGAATATTTTCTTTGGCGTACAATAATACTTTCAAAATGTATATACTGGGAAAAGTTAAAATATCATTTGCAATAAATGTATTTCGACATGTCTGACCAGGACTGATGTTAAATATGTTTCTAATTATGCGCTTCTGTGCTATAAAAATTCTGTAGCTGCAGGCAGCATGCCCCCATAAAACGACGTTGTAAGAAAGATGACTGTATACTATACTATAGTAAACATTTAATAAAGCACACAAAGGCATAATTTTTTTAATCCTGGATATAGCGTAATAAGATTTATTTAATGTTGCGCACAAAGCGTTTATATGATTCACCCATTTCAATTGATAGTCAAGATGAACTCCTAGAAAATTGATACTCTCAGATGACTCCAAAACAGCGTCATTAAGATCTAGGTACAATTTGGTGTCTATTGATTTGTTATGAAAATAAATAATTTTTGTCTTATCAATATTTAAAATCAGACTATTGGAAGTACACCAATTGGCAAAACACGCGATGCAGTTCTCGCAAATTGTAATGAGTTCCTCATGTGTTGAAGCCGAAACCACAACAGATGTGTCGTCAGCGAATAGAGTTAAAGCAACTGAATCCATGTAAGCAGGCAGGTCATTAATAAATAAAAGAAAAATCAATGGGCCCAGGACCGATCCCTGTGGCACCCCCAGGTTAATACTTTTGCAATCGGATGTGACATTATTAATTTTAACATGCATGGATCGATTAGATAAAAACTGAATTATCCAATCCAAGAATATCCCTCTGAAACCAATGTTAAATAATTTGATTTTAATAAGTGAAATATTTAAGCAATCAAAGGCGCAACCGAAATCAAAAAACAGACCTGCTACCTGATTACCATCATCTAAAAATTTATAAATAGTTTCTGTTAGACTGCAGTAGTGTGTATATACAATACCATAGACCCATAACTTAATGCACGAATGTTTACATATACTTAATGGCAAATGTACAAATCCATAAAAATAGACATAGCCTCAAATAAAAACAAAAGAGATTAAAGCGACATAAACTAACAACACGATGCAGTATTTAAAACAATATAGTTAATTGTTAACATGGTTACTAACACATGTATGCAGCGTCTTTAGAGAATAATCATTTATATCACAACCATCACAAATTACATTAAATGTCTTACACATAACATATATAGGGGACTTTAATAACAAATTAGTGTTAGCCCTTGGCAAGTAAAAAGTGACATGATTTCTCACTGCGTTACGAGGAATTAGGAAATTAAGTTGGGCAAGCAAGTTTGAACAATCTATTCTATTTCCAACTAAATTGTAAAGAAACTTCACTGACTGATATAGTCACATATAACCACAAAATATCAAGTAAACCGTTCATGTTTTCACAATTATCAAGATAAAGAAAATGAATTTGCATTTAGTACTTTAGTAAAAAAATAGAAAATATTGTTAATATGTTCCTTATCTATTGATAAAGCCTAAGAATTATATGCATGTCTTCCACATTCCACAACAAATGGAAAGTTAAATTTAAACTTTACAATAACTTCCAAAAGAATAAATTATTTTAAAAATATCATGCGTAAGCCTAGACACTAAATACCACCCACACTTACTTTCTATATTTTATACGAATTCCCTTAGTAGAGTGATTTACCGGCCGATGCTCGGGCAAATCCACTATTGGTGTATCTTCGTAGCGATAAGTTAAAACCAAAGGTACGCGACCTAGGTAACGATTAGAATTATGACAACAGTAGCCCGGAAATCTTCTGAGGTGTTCCTCTTCGAAATTCATTTGTCGACTACGCTGAATAGACTAAGCTCTGGAGCGCGCGCCAATATCCTTGGCAGGATAAATGACCTCGGATGAGCGGGGTCGAGAGGGACTATCTCTCTTTACCCACTTCATCGCTGTAGGCCTGGACGCCTCGTAGAGGTGGGTTCCGTTCTCCGGTCAGCCTCGACCGCAATTGCGGCCGATGCCGGCGGCTCAAGGAACTTCCGAAGCTCCGTATTTATGTGTTTCTCTGGCTCGTGTTTCCGCGCGAAAGCCCTGGATTGGCTGAATCGACATTTCGGGGCGTGGCCTCCTGAACAAAACTCCGCGGCGGAAAATCTTCGTCTCCGGCGACAAAACAACGTCGATGAAATACCAGATGTTGATGAAGCTAGCTTAAATGAAGTATTAGAAACATTAGTTCCAGGAACATCTACAGAAGACGACATTGAGAATCAAATTTCGCAGACTATTATAAAGCAAATTCCAAATCAAGATAACGACATTGCTACAATTCAATCCGCACAAGAAAATCCCATTCAAAAATTCCCATATACTGAAAAATGCGTAAAACAGTACGTGAATCAGATCATAATTACTGAATCAACAAATATCATGGCAAACTTCACTATCCACGAACCAATTTTTAATAATACAAGACACAAAGTCACTTTAAAATCTAACAGTAAATAAATATAAAATTATTCAAAAGCACCATAGACCCTGAAAAATTATACTGTTTGTTTTTCAGAACAAACAAAGATGACCTATTAAAATTAAGAGTAATTAGGACACTACAAAATCATTTTAAAAATTTATACCTAACTATTTCAAACAATTTTGTGACAGACATAACTACAGAAGAAGAACAGCAATAAAAAATTAAATACCACCATGAAGGAAAAACTCAACACAAAGGAATAAACGCTGCCTTACTATCACTTTCTCAAAATTACTATTGGCCTTAAATGCAAAGAGATGTTCAAAATTACATAAACACTTGTAATACCTGCCAAACTTGCAAATACGAAAGAAAGCCGCAAAACCCACCAATTGAAATTACCCTACACCATCAAAACCTTAGGAAATAATTCATATTGATATATTCTTTATTAATAATAATACGTTCCTTACAATAATAGACCCTTTTTCAAAATTTACTCAGGCAATTCCAGTCAATCAAAAATCATTTGTTGGAATACCGAGAAAAATCATATGCGATAATGGCACAGAATTTAGAAATCACATAATATTTGACTTTTGCAGATTACACAAAATTAAATTACATTATATTACCTTACATAACTCCACTTCAAATTCCCCAGTCGAAAGATTACATTCCACTTTATTAGACCAAATACGATGCTTAATAAAAGAAAAACTCTGCGAAAATATAAAATCTCTTATGAAACTTGCTATAATAGATTATAACAATACACCAAACAGTAGTACCAAATATACACCCTTTGAAATTCTTTGGCCACTTAAATCAAACGCTACCTTTTCATGTAAACGGAGAAAACATACTTACTGACTACATAGATAATCATGCTAAAAATTCACAACAACTTAATCATAACATTAAAACTAAAGTCCAAACAGAAAAGGAAAAAACGAACAGAAAATATAAATAAAAACAAAACCGACCCAGAAAATCTCGATCCAGGAGATACAATTTATTTCAAAAACGATCAGCTACGTAAAAAGAAAAACCCACGATTCATACAAACAAACGCAGAACAAGACCTATACAAAAAAGTTCAAACACCTCGGGGAACTTATCAAAAGAAACGTAACCTTGTTACAGGTACACGACAACGCGGAAGACCTAGGAAAGGACCCGACAAAGAATGCTAACACTGACACTGTCACTATCCTTCACGATAACCCTTTGCCAAATTAAAATAACTCCAATCGAGAATTATTAATGGGCTACTCGTATTAAATTTAGGACCAATGTGATCCGTGCAAACTCATCATAAATTCATTCACTATATAAATTTGAATCCAATACAAATCGAACTAGATAATACAAAAACACAATTATTACAACTCAATAATAAAGTTCAAGATACGAATAGAAAAACAACTGATACTGGATTGTTAACATCAATCACACAGGCACTACAACTAGCCTCTGAAACAAAAACAAAATTAGCACCAGAAAAATTACGTATAGGTTTATTAAATATAATAGGTACCGGACAAAAATGGCTATTTGGAACAATGGATAATAATGATCGGAAATCAGTAAACAAAGCTATCACAAAATTAAATGAAAATAATAACAGCATTGAATATCAAATGAAAAATCAAATTAGTGTGACAAGCAAATTAATAGAAGACTATAACAGAACAGTAACAACTCCCAAAATCAAAAAGCTATTCAAAAATTTCTGACTCAAACCATTACGGAATTTAATGAAAAATTTACACAAGTGTTATCCACGATTTCAATTCACAATATTCTATCTCAATTATTGGTAAATTTAAATTATATTAATGAATTCTTAGATGAATTGGAAAATGTTATCACATTTGCATCATGGAACTTAGTTCATAATTCAATTTTACCAAAACATAGAGTGGATAGATGATAGGAATTGTAGGAGATTTGATTTATATTAACTTAAAATACCTTTCTAATACAGTAAAAAATGTTACAAATGCTAATAATAAAAAATATATTGGTAGATATTGTGGGTGTAATTCAACGCTGGTCGGGACTTTAGTCCGCAGAGTAGTTAGTTTTACACAATATTGTTAATACCTAAAAATATATAAAAAACGATTACATAAAGAGTACACTTTTTTATTGTTTAAGTAGGTGGTTGTCATGTTTAATTTAAAATTCATTGACAGGTTAAAGTCACTTTTGACATTGTCGATATTTAATTTCAAATAATTTTGACTTATTGGTATAATAATTTTATAGTTTGATATTTGACTCAACTTAAAAGAGGCCACCTGAAGAAGCAATCCTAAATATGCAGAAATAGGTCAGATCTCATCTATTGTGGTTGAATTTTTGAGTTCCCACAGTTTCAAAAGTGAACTTAGGTATTTATGGAGTATTTTCATTAAACCAGGTTAGTAAATTTAACTAGATTAATTTTTTTTAGATAATTATTAAATAGAACTTTGTCTGTGGAATTGTTCATTAGCATACCTAGATGTGTGATATCAGAGAGATTTAATTTATATTAGCTTAAAATACCTTTATAATACAGTAAAAATTGTTACAAAAGCTAATAATATAGAATATATGGGTATATATTGTGGGTGTAATTCAACGCTGGTCGGGGCTTCACACAATATTGTTAATACCTAAAAATATATAAAAAAACGATTCATAGTAGTTTAAATAATTTGGAAAAACGATATAGGTTTTGCATAGAAAAATAAGGAACTGTGTTTGAACAAATTTTATAAATTATTCTTTAAATTGCTCGATAAATTGAAATTGAATATAGTTTTATATTTTTTATAATAAAAGAATATTTTAATTATGGAATTACTTAATCAATAGTATCTCGCGAGTAAACGATAACCCATTACCTGTTTATATCAATGTACCTATTTTTATATATTTTTAGGTATTAATAATATTGTGTGAAACTAACTAATCAGTGGACAAAAGCCCCAACCTGCGTTGAATTACACCCACAATATCTACCCATCTATTCCTTATCATTAGCTTTTGTAGCATTTTTTACTGTTTTAGAAAGGTATTTTAAGCTAATATAAATCAAATCTCCTACAATTCCTATCAATGAAGTCATATTTATGTTCTCTGATACCAAACATCTAGGTATGCTAATGAACAATTCCACAGACAAAGCTCTAATCAATAATTATCTAAAGAAAATAATTTAATTTACTGACCTGCTAATGAAACACTATAAATATCTAACTTCACTCTTTAGCAGTGGGAACACGACAAATTCAACCACAATAGATGCGATTTGACCTGTTTCTGCATTTTTAGGATTGCTTCTTCAGGTAGTCTCCTTTAAGTTGAATGAAATATCTAACATTTTTCAAGTAGGTATTATCATATTTAATTCATTGACACGATGTCACTTTTTGTCATTGTAGATATTTAACTTCAAATAATTTTAATTTTTATAATAATTTTTATAGTTAGATATTTGATTCAATTTAAAGGAGACCACCTGAAGAAGTAATCCTAAAAATGCAGAAATAGGTCAGATCTCATCTATTGTGGTTGAATTTGTCTTGTTCCCACTGCCAAAAAGTGAAGTTAGATATTTATAGTGTTTCATTAGCAGGTCAGTAAATAAAATTATTTTCTTTAGATAATTATTGATTTGAGCTTTGTCTGTGGAATTGTTCATTAGCATACTTAGATGTTTGGTATCAGAGAACATACATATGACTTCATTGATAGGAATTGTAGGAGATTTGATTTATATTAGCTTAAAATACCTTTCTAAAACAGTAAATCAATGTACCTAATCAGAAAAAAATGAGAAATCCAGAAATGTAATAATATACAGGGTGTTTTATATAAAAAAAAAACAAGTTGATATTGTTTTTTTTAATAAAATTTAATCTCTTATGAAAAATTAGTTAATGAATGCACGTTTCAATTTTCCAGAGCTCTTAAAATAACCAAGTTACAGTCAAATTTAACGTTTACGCTTGGTCACTACCTATTTGACTAACAAAAAGATAGCTGCTTTCTCAAAGTAAAATTACTGTGAAAACAATTAGAGCAAGCTTAACGTTTGGCCTACGTTTCTTGATGACAATTTACAAAACATTTTATATTAATATTAAAGTAAAAACAAATAGTTTCCATGTACGTTGGTACTCAATATTATCTACATCTTTCATAAATTGCCCAAGTTTTTTCATGAGTAACTGGCTGACTCACACTTAAAAATAAATCATGAACCTCTCTATCTAACACATTTCTATATTTCCAGAAAATTTAGTACATTTTTTCTATCGATTAATTTTTCCACGACAAAACTATTTGCAAGGGTATAAACCATTTGGTTTGTGAACTAATTTCTATTGTTATATATGCATTACAAGGGCATTACGTATCAACTAGTAAACAAACTTATTATGATTATTTCTAATACCTTTGTATTAGAAATAATCATTTCGTTAGATTGCAAATATTGCAAACGGAAACAAACTGATAACATTTGGGGAACACAGAAGTATTGGATATTTAAAATACCCGTGGCAAAATCATGTGAAGTAGCAACCGACAAGTATTTTCCCAGATAAATAAACATCATTTCCCTTTTATTAACTTTGCCCCATATCTTTCTTATCATTCATGGTAGACTCCTTAATCCCAATATTATCGTAATCTGCTTAAATTTAACATAAACAACATTGTTTTCTATGTATCCTATAATTATTTTTATTGCGCCTTTTAAGAGCACTCTATGCCTCACATTATCATAAAAAAACTTTTATTTTATAACTAGTTACAACTTTAAAAATTTACATGCAATGAAATAATTGTTTATTTTCGAAAATCTACTGTAACTTCTTTATTTTAAAGAATTCAAATTTTTACAAAACAATTACTTATTACGTTTCGATTCTTTTTCTTATGGGCACATAAAGAATTTTTTTGTTGAACAAAAAGAGAATTTCAGTTTGCTAACTAAATATAAGTGCAAAAAATGCCAATAAGGAAAAAGCTAATAATGGCTTCTTCAAGTCAAAAAGTTATATGTCTCAAAATAGAACTTATGCTTCTAGGTTTATCATACCAATACCAAAGAGATTTAATGAAATTGAGACTAAATTTTTCTTCCTGTTTTCCGTGATTGGATGACTTAGGTGGGAGAAACATCAGGGTTATGTTTATACATTGTGACTAATGTTTACACACAGGATTGCCATAAGGAGTGCCTATTTTCATGAATGATTCAAAACAGACATAATGTAGGTATTTAATAATAAACTTTTTTTTCATTAATAATAAATGCTTTTTGAATATGTTATATCACATATACGAAACTCGACAGTTTTTATTCAATGTCAGTTATTAATATCTTCATTTTTATAAAGCTACATAAAGCTACACTGAAAAAAAAGTACGATTACATAGGTATTGTAATCTCAAACTACAATAACCAACAAAACTAGTAAGTGATCAAACAAGCGGTAATATGACATTATTCAAATTAATGTCTGTGATTGGTGGGTGAGAGGCGTGGGAAATTGGAAGGATGCGCAACAGTCTTTGGTTTATTTCCCTCTTCCTAAATATATGCTCAATACAGAAATCACTAAAATGATCCACATGCTATAAGGTAACAGCCTTACTATCTGACCAAGCCCTAATCTTTGCCCTATTTAACTTTTAACTGCCCATAATAAAAGCTGCGTTCAAAATTAAGTCATCATATAGACTTCTAATGACATCTTACTATCTGCATCACTAAGGCTCGGCGCAAAATGAGACGCAGCTTTGTGAGCTGACACAGCGTGAGTCACGGCGAATTTTTGTGAATCTAACTAATAATATAGTCAGCGGTCAAATTAGTGAACAGTAACTAATAGATAATATAAAAACACTATTACTATTAAGCGTATAACATTTTTATAAGAGATAATACATTATTTACCTCATTATTAATGTGCCGCTTTCTATGCACAACGATACTATACTCACATTTACGGCACCACGATAAAGACTCTATTTTGGTGTGTGTAAGTCGTGAGCGTTAGTACATGGCTTTGCCGAGGTTAGAACGCCATTAGAATATGCGTACGTTGGGGGATTTGCTGCTATTCGCGGGTTGTTATTTCTATAGTTATATTAAAATATAAAAATAAATTATTGCAACCGTGAAGTTAACAAATAACAGTTAAAAATGGATCAAAGTGCCAGATCTAGTAAAAAATCTGTTAGTAATGGACATAACCTATGTAACGGACAATTTATAATAATAAAACACGTATACGAAGGAACTCGCGAAACTCTAACATAAGTGTTAGTGAAGCTGTTGATATGTGTAGTTCGTTAACACAAGTGTCAGTTTCTAGTGTACATCGTGCTATAAAAAAGAATATGGAAGTAAATCCAAAGAAGAAAAAAATAGAAACACGAGCAAGGAAAAAAGTTGATGATGACGTAAAATACGCAATTTGCAGGAAAATTTATGGATTCTTCTTCAGAAATGAAATACTGACGATAAAAAACATTCAAGCTACGATGGCTGAAGATGAGGACATGCCTCAATTATCTGACAAAGTTCTTAGAAGAACAATGCAAGACATGAATTTTCGGTTTTTAAAACGAAATCGTAAAAGTATGCTCGTTGAAAAAGATGAAATTGGGAAGGAGGAGCAACGTATGTGGGATCTAGATACAATAGTAGATGTTTTGATAGACCCACTCATTATACATTGAGGGGAAGATGATTCATGTGACAGTGATAGCAACATCTCTACTGAGAGTGATAATTAAATACAATGAAGTGAAAACTTTGCTACATAGTGGCAGTAAGGCAAAAGTGTTACAGTGAAGATTAAATTGTGATAGTGAAGTGAATATGTGGCAGTGATGTGAAAGTGTGATAATAAAATAAAAGTGTTATGTTATAGTGAAGTGAATGTGACACCGAAGTGAACGTCTGGTTATTTTAATAAATAGTGAAGATACAGTGATAGTGAATTTTGTTATAATTCTGACGTAATGCGTATTAATTTAGTGATAATGATAATATTCGTGTAAAACAATTACCTATATGAAATGTATAAACAGTCAACATCTTGTGGCGGCAAGAGGGCCATCGTTTTATAGAATATATTTACAATGTTGGTAAGAAATCTTTTCAGTTTATCTTGATAAAGTTTCTAAATTAACTTAGGTACACCAATATACAAGATAAAAACTTTAAATTTTGAAATATTCTTATTATTATTATTATTATCTAACGCCTCGAAATTGATAAAAACCGTTATATCACTGTTTCTATTTTAAACATAATGGATATTAAGTAATGCAATTATTTTTGTATATTTCTTATATCTGATCGCATTCAAATTTAGTACGCCTATGAAATGTTGCTCCCCGCACGCTTCGCCCGTCACGCTTGTCTACAAGCTAGCGATTAGTCACTGTCCACAATTTCGACCGCTGACTATAGTTATTGCGCATATTTCTTCGCAGCGTGATGACGAAGTTTTGGCTCAACGTGATCCTGCGGAACGCAGTGTAGTTGCCGCAGTTTTAGAAATCACCGTGCGTGTTTGAAAACATGGAAGAAAAATTAATCGAGGCCGTACGAATTAGACAAGTTTCGTACGATACAAGCCATGTAGACTACATGAGAACAAAATCGTCACCAAATTCTTTAGTTAAGGCAAATTCTCCATGAGTTTTTGTTTTTTTCAAGTACAAACTGACTCTTTATTACTACGCATCTGGGTGATACACGATGCCATTTCGGATTCAAACTCGTCTTCCGAATCAGATTCAGAACTTAATTGAGAATCAGTGAGTGCAGTAGTTGTCATTTTTCAGTAATGTGGCCTGCCTGCGAAGTGAAAACTGCAATCGTATTTGAGCGGTACCCGCGCTATTAGTTTCCTCCCGCAGAAAATTCGCCGTGACTCACGCTGCGTCACCTCACCAAGCTGCGTCTCATTTTGCGCCGGGCCTAAGTGTATTATTCCACAGTTTAAAACGTTATTTGCTATTGCGCAGTTACCAGTTGTAGTTCACAGAACAAGGGAATAAGTTTATATCGATAAAAAGCTAAAGAACTTGCTTAAGAAAACTATAGTATAACTTAAGTAAAGTCCTGCGTTTCGTTTTCATCGGAGTTGTAATAATAACAATAATTTATTTATTCAATAATACCAGCAAAATACAGTTAAAGAATGAATAAAAATGAATAAATAAATACTCGATAAGTGAAACACTTATTTCGAGGATACATAAAAATTACAGTTTTTAGAAGTGTAGTAAATTAAAACGCATAACAACACAGGTACACCTTATTTATCAATAATTTCAAAGAACAAAAACAAAATAAACACCTCAAAGTCAACATGGCACAAAACCATAGTTCAAATATTAATGTAATTTCATAGGTATGTTATAAAGTATACATAATATTATTACAAACGAGGTTATGACATATTTTAATACATTTAAATTAAACAGTGAATAAGTCAATCACTAGTACCAAGACTCACTATGCTGATTTAATTATTGTCCAAATGGAATATTCGCGAAATTCATGAACCACTAGATGGCGCTGTAAAATTCAATGTCGAAAGTAGAGGTGGCCAAGAATTTGTATAAATGCCGCTAAATATTATGAAGCTTTTAAGTAATTAGCAGAGATGTTGTGCTTTATGGTGTAATGCTTTGTATTTATGGAATTTTTTAGGTGAAAGTGTATTTTAAAATTTATCAAACGGATTAACTTGCAACTCTAAAACAAGGTGAGGGTGTTTTTAAAGCGGGGCACATAATTTTGTGTGGGGTAGAACATAAGCAGCCCCAAGTTGCCAAAAATGTTTACAGACGTCTACTTTAGTTCACCCACCTCATGAAATATATATGTTAACAAATTCTGAACAAACCTGAAAGACTTTAGGGCAAAGAAAATTACCAACGGTCGTATTATGTTAAGAACATGTGCTAATTTAAGTCTTAGTATGTACTTATTTTTAGTTTAATTTGTACAGTGTAATTCACATTCACACCCCTGTAAAATTGTAGTTGGTAGTGTGATGTTGATGATTATTTTTTTGTAACTATAAACCGTGCAGGTATAGCTGTGCAACCTACCATGATGACTAGTTTACCACTCCACTGCCTTATGTGATTTTTTCCGGGTCATTTTTCAGGAATTCATATTAGCGATTTTTTTATAAAAAACCTGGCAACTTTGCCTTGTTCAGCACCCTCTAAAACTTAAATATGCTAAGTTCCCTTAAATTACATTCAGCGCTTTCAATATTACGGGAATTGGAAAGTAGGTATATGTTTAGTATAAACATCCAGAAGACGTTGGAAATTATATGTAAAATGTAAATGCAAAGTTTCAAGAACCTTTCATATTTTTCAATATTATTGAAAGCAATATAATAAACTTTATTTATGTACTTGTCTTATTAGCATCTTATTTTTTAATTGACAATGTTGCCAGATTATTGATAAAAATAGCTAAAATGAATGGCCCTGATAAAAATCACAGAAGGCTGTGGAGTGGTAGTTTGTACAGCTTGACCTGAAGAATTTTTAGTTATAAAAAATAATAATAAAAATCGCACTACCACACTACAATTTTACAGGGATATGAAGTGTATGTATATTATACAAGGTGTTTCAGGTTTTAATGGCATCTTTGGAAGAGATACCGTGAAAGTAAATGAAATTTTGAAGTTTATATTATATTTTTTATTTATTTGGAAATCCTTTGTGATAAAACAACAATAATTCTAGGCTGTAACGGAATACCTTAGGTCTAATTTTTCAATATGTTTAAATATTCCCATTATCACCAGTAGCGTTCTCTTCTTTTATTTATAATAAAAATAGTACGTCACTGTCTTAATTATAAAAAACGTAAAATACTTTAAAATTTTATTATTTTGAACAAATAATTATTCTTTACAATTTTCTTTAAAATACATTGGATTCAAGTAAATGTTCATTTAAAATATATCTACATTTCGTATTTTATGTATATTTCTATCAAAAGCGGAAATTTTTGAAGGAAATTTGAAAATCTACTTCATACATAATTCTGAGTGACTTTTTCAAATAACATTTTGTTGTATTTTCAGCGGAAAAAACGTTTTACCTGAAACCAAAACAATTTTTCCTAGGTGTATTGAATATTTCAAATAGGATTATTTCGAAAACGGTTACTCCTAACGACTCCAACAAGGTATATATTTCTCACATAAAGATAATACTTCTACCTATCGATTTTTTTAATAGTCAGTCTAAGTGGCAAAAAAAAATTCTGCCATTTAAAAGAAGCATGATGTGGCATAAGTGGCGTCCTCTAATAGTACCGTCAAAATTAGAAACGATTTAGAATTTCTCGCCCTCAAAAACCTCCAATTTCCAAAATAAATGTAAATATTTGGATTTTAAAAAAAATTTTGCGAACATCGAAAATATTTTTTTTTTCTTTGACAACCGGTATCTTTCTAACCATCAACTTTTAACAAAAGTAAGTTTGAAGTATATCTCATCTTACTTTTTTATAATTAAGACAGTGGCGTACCATTTTTATTTTAAATAAAACAGAATTTCTACGCCACTGGCGATAATGGAAATATTTAAACATACTGAATAATTAGACTAAAGATATTTAATTACAACCTAGAACTATTTTTGTTTTACCACGAAAGGTTTCCAAGTTAATAAAAATATAATAAAAATTTCGAAATCTTTGGCACTGTATATCTCGGAAATGGTGAACTTTTATATATAAGTTTAAAGATAACAACAGATTAAATTATCAAAAATTAGTTCGACCATGGTCCATTACTGAATCTTTCAAATATAAACATGTTTCAAAAACGTGTTTACACATCAAACGTGGATATCTAATTATATGTCACAATTTGTTTTATTATATTAGGAAATGTTTATGAATTACTGTACATCAATGAAATTGATATTATCTCTTATGTGCCCTGTGACTGGTACCGTTACCTTGCATTAATACAAGCTGTTGTCTAACATCAGTTCTCTCAAAATATTATTTTATAAGTTATAATTCCAAGTGCTATTTTAGAAATTTTATTAATCTAGATTTCACTAAATATACTAAGCTGTAGTTCAACTGTTTTGTACGAGGGCCACGTTTTCTTAATTTTCTTTTTGTTCCTTAAGTCCGAGTATAAACATTTCGAATTTAAACACGAAATTTCGTATTCAAACTAGAAATTTAATGTTCCCAACTTTAAAAAAATTATTAAACAAATATTTTTCCTTCAAATTTGGAGTGCAGTAATCATAATAAGAGGTTAATATTATGACATCAATATTTTTTTTAAACTAAAGCCAGTGCCATAGGTCTTCTTTACTCTTGAATCCTCTAAATTTCTACGTCTGGGAAATTTGAGATTATGTACAGGGTGATTTTAAATAAAGTAGCAAAAATGAGACCACATATTCCTTAAGTGAAAATAAACCGATTTAACCTAACATACCTATATCCCAAGTCGCTTAATAAAAAAGATACAGGGTGTCAAAGTTAAAATTTTACTTTCGATATTTGGAGACAACTTCTTAAAAAATACGAATATTTACTTAAAATTTGTAAACCAGGAGTTTTTGCGGGTGAGAAGTTCAAATTTGTTACTAATTTTGACGTCACTAGTAGAGGGCGCCACCTATGGCACATCATGTTTCTTTAAATGGCAGAACTTTTTTGCAGCTTAGTGTATCCATCTGACTATAGAAGTAATTGATTCTCCTATCTGTTTTATTTGAAAAATTATACCTTGCTAAAGTCGTTAGGAGTAACCATTTTTGAAATAATCCTATTTGAAATGCTGAGTGCACCGAGTAAAAACTATTTTGGTTTGAGGTAAAGTGCCTTTTCTGCTGAAGATACAGCAAAATATTACTTGAAAAAGTTGTTCAGAATGGTAAATTATGAAGACGTGCAAAATTTCAAGAATATCGGCGAGGTTTATGGAAACCATTTTTTCAACAAAGCACAAAGATTTTATCACAGCAGGCCGATCTTTTTGAAATTTTGCACATCTCCATAATTTACCGTTCTGAATAACTTTTTTAAATAACATTTTGCTATATTTTCAGTAAAAAAGTCAATTTACCTGAAACGATAACAGTTTTCAATCGGTGCACTGAATAAATCAAATAGGATTATTTCGAAAACTGTTACTCCTAACGACTTCAACATGGTATATCTTTTTCAGATATAACAGGTAGGAGAATCTATTGTTTCAATAGTCAGATGGATACACTAAGCAGCAAAAAAGTTCTGTTATTTAAAAGAAACATGATGTGCCATAGGTGGCGCCCTTTACTAGTGACGTCAAAATTAGAAACAAATTTGAATTTCTCACCCGCAAAAACCTCTGATTTACAAATTTTAAGTAAATATTTGAATTATTTAAGAGGTTATCAACAAATATCGAAAATAAAATTTTTAGTTTGACACCCTGTATCTTTTTTATTAAGCGACTTGGGATATAGGTATGTTAGGTTAAATCGGTTTATTTTCACCTAAGGAATATGTGGTCTCATTTTTGCTACTTTATTTAAAATCGCCCTGTATATTGGCGGCCTTGAAATTTGAAGAAAATCCGTCAGGACGCAGCACAGAAATAAACTTATTCTGCTAAGCCCTTTCGAGTTAACTAGAGATTTCTTGTTTAAACTCGAAATTTCGTATTCAAACTCGACATTTCGTATTTAATCTCAAAATTTCGTGTTCAAACTTGAAATTTGGTGACTGCTGAGTGGTAGGTTGTACAGCTTCACCTGAAGGGTTTTTAATTACAAAGAAATAATCTTCAAATTCGCACTATCAGTATCCACTACAATTTTATAGGGTTTTGAAGATGAGAAGTTGAATATACTGTGTGTATATTATACAGGTTGTCTCAAGTATTAATGGCATCCTTGGAAGGGGTGATTGTACAGTGAATATAAATGAGATTTGCCTAATTATACCTACATCTTAAAAATCATCGTTTCCAAAATGGGAGTCATAAATTTTGACATTTTTATTATATCTCTGATTTATTTGAAAACCCTTGGTGATAAATCGACAATAATTCCAGGTTGTAATGGGATACAGTAAGTCTAATTATTCAGTATGTTTAAATATTCCCATTATCACCAGTGGCGTAGAAACTCTGTGTCACTCTTCTTTTATTTACAATAAAAATAGTACGCCACTGTGTTAATTATAAAAGGACGTAATATACTTTAAATATTGATTATTTTGATCAAATAATTATTCTTAGCAGTTTTCTTTAAAATAATAAGAATACGTAATATTTTAAATAGGATTATTTCGACAACGGTTACTCTTAACGACTTCAACAAGATACACCTATTTCACATAAAAAATTTATTTATTTATTTATTTATTTATTTATTTATTTATTTATTTATTTATTTATTTCTTTGTTTGTTTGTTTGTTTGTTTGTTTGTTTCTTTCTTTCTTTCTTTCTTTCTTTCTTTCTTTCTTTGTTTATTCATTCATTCATTCATTCATTCATTCATTCATTCATTCATTCATTCATTCATTCATTCATTCATTCATTCATTCATTCATTCATTCATTCATTCATTCATTCATTCATTCATTCATTCATTCATTCATTCATTCATTCATTCATTCATTCATTCATTCATTCATTCATTCATTCATTCATTCATTCATTCATTCATTCATTCATTCATTCATTCATTCATTCATTCATTCATTCATTCATTGATTTATTTATTTATTTATTTATTTAGAATAAAATGTCCAACGGGTATACACCCAATTACAGGACAAGTTTACATAGTAAAAAACAAATGACTTACATTAACAGACAAACGTTACATACATATACACGTATTACAATTTAAAATGACAAAGACGCAAGTACATATCAAATAAACAGACTAAAAATAACTAATATACAAATACAAAAATAGATAAAAAAATAATCAGTTAAAAATTAATCAATAAAATATTAAAAGCAACACAAACATCAAAACTCAAATGACAAAATTATAAAAACAAATTTTTTATGTCACAAATTGAGCAATATAAAATATCAAGCTGTGATTCAATACTATCATAGTTAACAATCATTTGATACAAAGGGGAACTTTTATAAATATTCGTATTATGATTGTCTATCCAGACCAGGTTATTGTTTCTAGCATTGAGCCTAGGAATGTGAAAATTCAATAAGGAAGTCAGATACTCACACTTAATTTTATTAATAATAACTTTATGTAGAAAAATAATAGAGTGCAAGGCACGTCTTCTAACTAGACTCTTCATATTGAAACGCTCATAAAAAATTTCTTGCGGTACATCTCTAGCAGGATAGACGTCATGAAGCATGAATGCAGCTGATTTAAAAAATCTACGTTGAACCTTCTCAAGAGAAGTAATATGTGTGGAATAAATTGGATTCCAGACTGTCGATGCATACTCAAGCCTGGACCTCACATACGTATTAAAGAGTAATTTAAAAGTATCAAATGACTTGAAATGCCGCGCATTGCGAGTTATGAAACCCAGACTTTTGTAAGCATTCGCAACATCATTTTGAACATGACCATTAAAAGAAAGTTTGCGATCAAAAGTGATTCCAAGGTCATTTATTAAAGGTGGCCTTGCTAAAGAAAAAAAAAGATAGAAGAACCGATTGTTTTAATAGTCAGATATATACACATGTCTCAAAAAAGTTCTGCTATTTAAAGAAGCATGATGTGTCTTATCTTGCTCTACTAACAGGGTCAAAATTTGAAACAAATTTGAATTTCTCGCCCCTCAAAAACCCTCTTTCACCAAAATTTAAAAAATGATTTACAAATATCGAAAATAATTTATTTTCTTTTACACCCTGTATCTTTTGAACCGCCAACTTTTCACTAAAATAAGTTTAGCTAATTCGCATTATTTTGTCGTCGGGAATCTATTCTTGCCTAATAGTTCATTAATTTCGGCACTATTACGAATCTCACCACACAAATTTTGAAATATTTGGGTAAAAAAGGCCAATTTTTTTATATGTACAAAGGTTTTCAACAAACTTAATGGCACGCATTGGAAAATCGTTTGATTGTAGATGAAATGGTAGAAAAGTTTTACGAGAAATTATATACAGTAATTGATAAATGTGTGCCTAAAGTTTTATTTAAATGAAGATGTTATCTTGTTTGGTTTACCTACGTTATTATAAAAGACCTAAAGAAAAAAGACCGATTTCGTAAAAAATAGCCGGCAAAAATGAATATGATAATCAAATGTATAATTTCTTATACTTAACGTAAAATAAAAAAAAGATATTAAATGAGCGTATGATTCATATGTTTCAAAACAAAGGCGAAAAATTTCAGGGGGTGATTTCTTGTTGAAAATAAAAGGTAGTTTGTTATATAAACGTTGGGTTACAAGTCAACCATTAGGGAGATATCGCGTTGCAAAGATGGCGGAAAAAATAGTGTTTTTATTGTTTTTCTCGGAAAGGAAAAGCGTGGGAATGGTACAATTTTGTGGAAGTGTTACCATCATCAAAAAACACTTGTGAGATATTTTTTCACTTTTTGAAAATAATTGGAAAGGGTTAAAAAAAACTACCTCTTTCAGTTTTTTTAACTATGCTTTCAAAAAACTTCCTTAACTACGTAGGAAAAAATAAATTAGGTTAAGCCGATTCATTTAGAAACTTTGTTCTCTCTTATATTTTTTTGATAAAATTAACTGTTTCGACGTTAAAAAACAAAATGTAAAGTATTGCACGTCGGGAAGAGGCAGTGTTACTACACCCATTATTAGGAAAAACTCTAGTTGGCTGCTGTCAATTTCCGGATGTTTCCATTGTTGCTTTGACAGATTGCAAATGGTTTGTACTATTTTAACATTTTGAGAATGGTTTATGGGACAATTTGACTTTCGTTGTGTGATGTGTTTGATTGCAGAGTACGTTGGGACGCAATATTAAGTTAATACAACAAAAATGGTTATTTTCACAAATGCAGAAATGACAGACATGCACTTTATGTACGGCCGGGCAAATGGAAATTCCTTACATGCTTGTCGCCTTTATGCAGAAGTATATCCTAATCGTAGAATTCCTCATCACAGTATATTTGCTAAGCTTTATCGAAGGCTATGTGAATCTGGAAAATTCAAAAAAAGAAGTTTTGATATAAGCCGACACCGGGAAGTTCGAACAGCCGAAGTTGCAGCCCTAAATATTGTTGCAGCGCTTCCTGAAACCAGTACAAGGAAAATTTTACAGGAATTAAATAATAATATATCTACTGTATGGAGAATTTAAAATGAACAACAGTTATATCCTTACCACGTACAGAGGGTTCAAGCTGCCTTACCCAGAGATTTCGAGCCAAGAATGGTTTTTTGTCAATGGCTGTACCGAATGAATACTGAGAACCCTGGGATTTGTTCAAAATGTTAAAATAGTACAAACCATTTGCTATCTGTCAAAATAACAATGGAAACATCCAGAAATTGACAGCAGCCAACTAGAGTTTTTCCTAATAATGGGTGTAGTAAAACTGCCTTTTCCCGACGTGCAATACTTTACATTTTATTTTTTAACGTTGAAGCAGTTAATTTTATGAAAAAAGTATAAGAGAGAAAAAAGTTTCCAAATGAATCGACTTAACCTAATTTATTTTTTCCTACGTCGTTCAGAAAGTTTTTTGAAAATATAGTTAAAAAAACTGAAAAAGGTAGTTTATTTCAACCTTTTCAAATTATTTTCAAAAAGTGAAATAATAAGTCGCAAATGTCTTTTGATGATGGTAACACTTCCACAAAATTTTACCATTCCCACGCTTTTCGTTTCCGAGAAAAACAATAAAAACACTCTTTTTTCCACCATCTTTGCAACGCGATATCTCCCTAATGGTTGACGTGACTCAACATTTATATAACAAACTATCTTTTATTCTCAACAAGGAATCACCTCCTAAAATTGTTCGCCTTTGTTCTGAAACACCCTGTATAAATTTAATGGAAAATGGGTAATACGAATAATTTGTGGACGTTTGTGAAAAATAATAGATTTAATCATTCATTGCAAACGAGAAATGAAATGTATTTTAATGACTAGGTTACAAGTCATCCACAGGAAAGAGCGCAGTAGTTAGCTATTTTAAAAATGTGTACTTATAATAAAAATCGAGCTAACTATGATGTTAATACCAATACTATTAGAGAAAGCGCTACCATAAATTCCACCTTAAACATTAAATAAATAGAAATAAATGAAATTGTATCTGCCATCAAAAGACTTAAACCAAAGAGGTCAACTGCTCCAGATAATATTCCACCGTATATTTCGTTCTGACTTTTTTTGTATCCTTTGTATTTAATAATTAGGACTAATATGTACTCAACTCAATTAAAGTTAACAACAATTTTTCCGATTCACAAGTCAGGGGACAGTGGAAATGTTGAAAATTATAGGTCCATTTAACTTCTATCTACGCCTTGAGAGACTATTTGATTTTTGAGACTATTCTTTATGATAGAATTTTCAATCAAATCAAACCCTATATATCAATGCAACAACATGGTTTTATGCCTAAACTGTCAACAACTACTAATTAAATAAATTTTGCAACTAGTAGATATCATACATTGAAAGCCTCAGTTAGATGCAATTTATACTGATCTTGTAAAAGCGTTTGATACAGTGGACCACGGTGTGTTACTACGTAAGCTTCATTATTGGTTTTAGTAGAAGTTTACTTTTATTATTTATTTCATATTTTTGTGACAGAAAGCAATTTGTAGTGTATCAAAGTTACAGTTCAGATGTTGTTGAGGCAAAATCTGGGTTTCCACAGGGTTATAATCTTGGACACCTGCTTTTCCTATGTTTTATAAATTCTCTACCCGATGTTATTCGTGATTCTCAATGTCAATTGTTTGCTGATGATTTGAAAATTTATTAAGAAATTAATTCTATTGATGATTGTATTAAACTGCAAAATGATATGGACAGAGTTTTCATTGGGGTGAATAAAATCATTTGTATTATAATGTGTTCCTCAATATTATTAAGCTATCGAAAAGATGTAATCAAGTTTACATATAATATTAATCGAAATGTTTTAAACAATAAGGATTAAAGATTTAGGTATTATTATTGACAGTAAATTGACTTATAATAAACATATTTCGACAATAACCAATCAAGCTTATAAATATTTAGGATTTATAATACGTAATTCATCTAATTTTCGTAACATTGAGGTATTTATTTTGTTATATAATACATATGTGCATGAAAACGCATTTAGAATACAATTCAGTTAGGATGGTAGCCTTTTTATGATTGTTATGTCCAGGAGATTGAAAAAATTAAGAAAAATTTTCTTGGTTATAAGAAATATAATATATACTACTTTAATATATCTTATGGCTTTTTAGTACTGGAATTTTCTGCCTATAAAATTTTGGAGTTGTCTGAAAGGCGTAGACTTTTTGATTGTTTATATTTAAAGTAATCCATGCCTTAATCGATAACAGTCACTTTCTAAGTGTTCTAAGCTTCATTTCTCAGTCCGCCATATAATAGGCGTGTTCATAAAATTTTTTCTGTTCCACAGTGTAGAACTAACTTTGATCTGAAAACTCCTCTTTACAGAATGTACTACATTATTAACCGACGTAAAATTGATATTTTCAACGTTTCTCTAAATACCTTTAAAAATGCCATGAAGAAATTTCTTCTTGAAAGACATCAAATAATATAATGTTAATTTTTATTGTTCTGGTCACATGATCTTTTTTATCTCTAAATAGCAGACGTGTTTACATGATTTTCTTCTTTTTTTTTTTTTGTTGCTGTTTAAGGATACTAGAAATGATAGCATATTTCTTTGGTTACTGAATATATGGACTATTTATTGTTTTCCCAGTTATTAATGTTATTAATATTATCAAGACATACATACAATGGATTTGTATTTGTTGCAAATATTTAAATGTGTACTGATTTGTTTCTTCTATTGTAACCTGTAATTGGGCTTTATGCCTGTTGGTTGCCAATAAATAAATAAATAAATCTCATTTATTTTGACTGTACAATCACCTTTTCCAAGAATGCCAGTAATACCTGAGACACCCTGTATATTCAATAGTACTTTAAATAGAATTTTAACATTTAATACAGTTCTATACTATTCTTGCTTGACTACTTTTATTTATTTGTGTATAATTTGTAGAAGTTTAAAGGTAACAGCAAAATTTGTTTACACATCAAACATAAATATCTAAGTGATCGTTTAGAAATTTTAATAACCGAAATTTCACTAAATAGACTAAGCTGTAGTTCAACTGTTTCGTGTAGTAATCAAAATACTCGCCTTAATAAATATTTTTAATTTTGAAATTAAATATCCCCATTATAGCGTATCAAACCGATAACAATAATGACGTCAGCGTATTGTGCCGCACCGGACTGAGAATTGAAAAGTACCCACCAAATTAAAAGTAATTGAACCTCGGAAAACCCTGACTTTTATTTGCAGATATAAAATGATAATTCATTTCAAGCAGAGCATTCGCATATATACGTATTATATCCATCCAATCCTATTGCGGCAGTGGAGTGAAAGTGATCGTTCAGAATGAAACCCATCGCGTGTTTTTTATTCGTCGCCATCCAGGTGGACTTGTTGTTGGCCTTGTATGTGCCTCAGGAGTACGTAGTTCCGGAACCGCAGTTCGAGGTGTATTCATCTAGAGGATTCTCAGTCAGCATACCTCACGAGGATGGAATCGAACTATTCTCCTTCCATGGGAACGTCAACCAACCCATGAACAGCTTGAGGGCCGGTCAGTTTTCTAAAGATATAGTGAAGAGAAAAGATGACTACTGGGTGTACGAAAACAGGATTATCAAATTGGAAAAGGGGGATGTGATCTACTTCTGGGTGATGATTATCAAGAATAATTTGGGATACAGATACGATAATGGACATTTTGTTGTAGAAGGTATGTACACAATTTTTATTTTATTTTAAAGGTATTAAACTAATTAAAATCAATTTTTCTACAATTCTTATAACAGAAAGTCATGTACATCTTCTTTCAAGAATTGCTTGAAATGAAGTTAAAATATATTTACATATTAATGAATATTAAACATCATAAAATAAAAAAATGTATATGAAAAATTAAGTCTTTAAGTAAATTTGTTAATATCTATTTAGTTACTAATACGAATCAAAACCTATTCAATTTTAACATTTGTTATGTCTGCTAACATTTTTTTAAATAAATAATAGTAACGATTAATTATTAGCGAAGTAGATGTAAACACAGTTATAGACTGACTAGGATATAAATAAAAAAAAATTATTAACCTTATCTACTAAAAACAACCTTAAACATACAGTTAACCAATGTTTAAATTAGACTCTATACATATATGCAAATATTTAAACATTATATTATAAATATAAATAAGTATGTACATGTAAATACATAGGTAATACACGTACACGTGGTAGATGTTTATTTAGCTACCATTAGGCACATAAGAGAAGTGTTGAAAATTACTGCTGTATGTCAAAAACTGCTTAAGTAACGTTCAGATAAATGTTAGTGCAATGGCATTGCAGTTGTACTGTTGTAATTGTATGGTGTTAAATATTATTTACTCTGTTTACATAAAATTACTGTAGACTTAAGAAGTTGGGGAATTTATCCGCTGTAAGCTGGCGACATGCAAAAACTCAAGAACCTTCAGAGAGGTTATGTTTATGTTTTGTCAACTACGTCCCTATTTACGGAAATTGTTGGCTTTTATCATTTGCCGAATAGGAATTAAAAGCCTATCCTAGATAAAATATAAGCCTACAATCTGCAGGAATAGATGGTCTATTTGAATGTTTGGTTAAATCACAGTATACTAGTATACTGTGGATTAAATGAGGCCCCACTAATTTCAGCAAGTTATCAAACACTGCCACTGTCATTCGGGTGAAATGAAAAAATAATCGGCATTCTCATTTCGCATTTCTTTATATAAATTATAGAAATCACCTTGCATGTGCTATCTGCGGTTAATAGGTCGCACCCATCATCTCCGAGTTCTTCTTTTCATTTTTTTTGCATGTATAGTTTTTATACATATCGATGTCGCTGCGAATAAGAGCAGGAGAAGTAACTGTTTCTAAACCAAACAGTACTCTTCATCCATTTTTTTAGAAACAAATCAATTCTAAACTAAATATCTAAATTAGAATCTAATTTAAAAACTTAACCTGCAAAAATATGAATATTCTGTTTACTGTCAAAAAAGCAGTTTTATGATTGGTTCTTGTATGATTGTTGGAAAAGGATTGGTAAAAGCTAAAATGCTTTTAGCTTCTGCCATACAACTGCAGTACAAAGGCGTTACTGTTAAGTTTATCTGAACGTTTCTAAAGTCACCCGTATTTCTCGCCGTTTTACTTCAGTATCTTTGAATATTTGCAGGTGAGATGAGTTAACATTCGTATTATTTGCTAAACCCTAGAGTATTCAGTTATTAAATGTCTAAAATTATTTGTATTTTGTAGAAAACACTATTTCAAGAATACGGCGCCCTTTTTAATAACTTTTCTGCAGTACCAATGCAACCGTACCAATCTTATGTGAATGAAGCTTTAGAATAGTGCACTAATTCATATTTATTTGAGAAACTAACAAAATACCAATTCAGCTCATTAAATCGAAAATTTCAACAACATACTGTTTTTTTGAATATTTGAAGTAGGTATACAATGTACGTATATTTCAAAATTAGCCTATAATGTTTTAGTTTGCGACAAAAATAAGATAAATTATTATTATGGCCTGAGAAAGTTGTTTTTTCAAATATCTCGACACAAAAATTGAGCTATAAAAATATATATTTTTTCATAGATTACACCTGGATGACAATTTCATTTTAAAAATTATGTTAAATCTTGAAAATATATTGTTATGTAATTTTATTGTAAAATATTTAGTTTAGTTATTACCACAAGTCAAATTCAGCAATCAAGTATACCTAGTAAAGGGATTTGTATAGTAAATTGCATAAAAAATCAGTAAAATACAATACGAGATTTAAGTTGCATAAATAAAAGGGGTGTAAATGATGGAATCAAATAGAAATTGAAAATGAGGTTGTTAAAATTGAAGTTGACGTTGACGTTGTCAAAATTAAAATTTATAGTTATGTTGCCAAAATTAAAAATTATGTTGACCAAATTTGAAGCAAACAAAATATGGATAATTAATTTATTGGAAAAGAAAATGTAAAGTAAATAGGAAAATTGTAAAACAGTTAAATTACATACGAACGCAGTGTAGTGAAAACAATTAACAAGATTTTATAAGAGAAGCCATAAAAAGAAAAAATTAAGAAAAAGTAGTTAAGGAGATTAATTAAAAAAATAACAAAAAGAGAGAGAATTTTCAAGTAAAGTAAAATTAATTAATTAATTTCATTGAATTGTAAATAAACAAATAACGATAATTAAAACCAGAAAGAGGAGTACCAGAGAAAATAGATAGCAGTAGACGAATACGGAAATAATAAAAAGAAAAAGGAATACCAGAGAAAATAGAAAGCAGAATACGAATCGGAAAGAATAACAAGAAAAAGGAGTACCAGAGAAAATAGAAAGCAGGATAGGAACCAGTAAGAATAATAAAGAAAAGGAAAAGCAAGGACGATCTTAACATAAAAGTTATAAGAAAATTGTTAATATTGTATTTATTAGGAACGTTATGAGTAAGGATATAGCTAGCTCAGGAAATTTAGGAATTTATAAAAATAAATGTCCATATTTTGAATTTAAAAGAATCTATTAAAAAATAAAATATCTCACTAAATTTTGATCCCAATTTTAATATCCTGCGATTAAATAAAATTTATAATTAATTAAAAGAAAATTAAGAAATTGACCATCAATAATACAATAAAATTTACATTTATATTTTAAAATAATTCACAAAAATATAACATAATAATATATAGGTATTGAAATTTGTGAAAAAATAGTTTGTACATAACATTCTTTTAAAATAATTGTCAATTACTTGACGAGAAGATATAAAAGAAAACAATCAATCGATTTCTCAGATATACATCATATAAACATTTAAGTACTCTTACTTTTTTACAGTAAAATGTTATGGTAAATACTGATAATTTTTTCACACCCTCTATTGGTCCTAATCTCATCTGTTATCGAGATTTATTTCTTAATAAATAAAATTGAATGAAGTTGATGTTGATCAATATGACAATACCGAGACAGAATTGCACTTGTATACTTGATTAAGAAAAACAACATTATATTAGTAAAAAGAAATAACAGAGGTAGTAAACATTGCATTTTATGATAGTCTACACAGAAAAATATCTAAACCCACACAGAGATTCCTAAATTAACTGAAATTTTGCACATCAATTTTATATGACTTTTTTGTTTATTTTTATATATGTATACTAAAACTGTACTATTAAAATTATGGCAGTCAAGCCTCTAACACCCTGTATATATGCAACTCATTGATGATATAACATGTATGGTAAATTACTGGAATAAAGGCGGTTTTTCATAATAATGTTAATTTTTTTCAGCATGTTCAATTATTGTTGCTAGTTGCGTATTCATTGTTATGAGTTATGCATCCTTAACAACGTATTGTGCCTTATCAAGGTATTGCGAAAATCCAATGTTAATACCAGAAAATTAAATTGTCAATTTTTTGCTCCATATTTAGGGATTTTTTTTAATTATTGGAACTTTAGCGTGACCTATCTTAATAGTGTGTTTATCACCACACACGTCGGTGATTTTGACACGACCATTCGAGTCGCAGCGATACAAACGGATGGAAAAGTAGTAATTTTATGGGCAGTCTAATAGCAATCCAACTTCTATTTTGAAATTAAAACAACTATCTCACGTTTTTCTTAGCATGTCATTAGGTTAGAATACTTCCAGACACCACATTCTCTCAACTGGTTGGTTATTTAGAAAGCTATATCTAAATAATTAAATATATTTTATAATTTTACATTTTAGGTAATATATAAGAAATAGTTACTTCAGTTAGAAATTTGCAATTCTTAATGTTTTCGGTAGTATTAGACTATTTATTTGCCAACCAATGAATTCTTGTACCTTTCTTCTTCCTTTGTTTTCCATTTTTACTTTTTTTTTTTGAGAAATTTTATTTAAATAACTTTTACAGAAAACTTTTATAGTGATAGTCATGCTGCTTGTACTTCTCCAGCAATAATGCAAGAGGTAGACGTCTGAGAAATAAGGTAATTGGGCCATACAGGTTTTAATCAGATCTTGCTCCTTTTCGATTTCGAGAATTTTAAAGCATAAAAATATTTTGGCGATATTTCGAAAATTATTTGATCAGTCAAGGTGAAGCATCTATATCTGAAAAAATAAATTTGTTATATGCTCGTAGGTTAGAAGGCTCTGTAAGATCTTATTAGTGAAGAAAATACGATGAAAACTTTTTCGTCCACAATACAAAAAATAAAGAGAGCCTGACTAATATTTTGTAAAAATTAGCGCAATGATTTGTCAGATAAAATAAAGTGTTTTTTTACTGTATTAGAAAGGTATTTTAAGCTAATATAAATCAAATCTCCTACAATTCCTATCAATAAAGTCATATGTATGCTCTCTGATACCAAACATCTAGGTATGCTAATTAACAATTCCACAGACAAAGCTCTATTCAATAATTATCTAAAGAAATTAATCTATCTAAATTTACTAACCTGGTTTAATGAAAACACTCTATAAATATCTAACTTTCACTTTTGACAGTGGGAACTCGAAAATTCAACCACAATAGATGACCTATTTCTGCATTTTTAAGATTGCTTCTTCAGATGGCCTCCTTTAAGTTGAGCAAAATACCTAACTATAAAAATTATTATATAAATTAAAATTATTTGAAATTAAATATCGACAATGACAAAAGTGACATTAGCCTGTCAATTAATTAAATATGACAATACCTACTTGAATAATGTTTACCTTTTATGTAAAAGTTTTTATATATATTTGGGTATTAATAATATTGTGTTGTTATTATGTGTTATTAAACTACTCTGTGGACTAAAGCCCCAACCAGCGTTGAATTGCACCCTGTAATTCAACGCTGGTATACAAACAAATAATTTATTTCCATAAAACAATTTTTTTACAGGCACCAAATTGTTTTTTCGGTGTAGAAGAAAATAATTTAGCACTTTATAAACTATGTATTCACATTTTTTCAAATGTGGCCAATATTGCATACTCTCCCCCATTCGTTATGATTTGTACTCCACTAGAAAAGTACCGTTGTTCACGCCAGAAAGCTATAAGCGTTAAAAATTAATTTTATGGCTTTGTAAAGCGGCCGTATCGTACCGAATTATCCGCGGAACACACTCTGTGCATAGGTGTAATAATTAACTGAGAACATGAATAAAACATAAACAATTCCGGGCATTACCGATTCCCAGATCGCGTGTCAAATTCACGAAAACACGAAAGCTTTTTAATTTATTTAGCGGGCGGCTCGTAAACGTGTCAATTTTAGTTTATATTAACGCGAACCGGGGTTTATTTATAGCCGTAAAGTTTAAGATGGACGAAAAATCACGGGCGCAACGGGGAAAATTGGGTTAGCGTTAGGACGATCAGCAGAATTTAAATTTATGCCTACAGGGAACTTCAGGGTGTGATTGAGAGATTTTGAGTATTGTATAATAATCCAAGATTCTCTGCCACAGTGTCTCAGGTATTGCTAGCATCCTTGGAAGGGGTTATTGTACAGTCAAAGTAGATTTACACAAATATACCTGTATCTAAACGTTCACCGTTTCCGAGATTCTAGGTTGTAATGAGATATCGTTAGTCTAATTATTCAGTATGTTTAAATATCCCCATTATCACCAGTGGCGTAGAAACTCTGTGGCACACTTCTTTGATTTACAATAAAAATGGTACGCCACTGTCCTAACTATAAAAAAACGGAAGATACATTAAATTTTGATTATTTTGAACAAATAATTATTCTTTCAAATTTTCTTTGAATTGCATCATATTTAGGTAATTGTTCTTTAAAAATATTCCTGCATTTCGTAGTTTGTGCGTGATTAGATCTATTACGCTTCAGCAATACAGGGTGTCCCGAAATTAATGCACCAACATACTTTAGTCAAAACTTGATGGTTAAAACGATACAGGGTGTCAAAGAAAAATATTTATTTTAGATATTTGTAAGTAATTTTTTAAAAAATCCAAATATTTGTATACATTTTGTAAATTGGGGGTTTTTGGGGGCGAAATATTAAAATTTCTGTCTAATTTTGACGCCACTAGTAGAAGGTGCCACTTATGGCACATCATGCTTCTTTTAAATGGCATAACTTTTTTGCTGTTTAGCGTATACATCTGACTATTAAAACAATTTATTCTTCTGTCTTCATCATGTGAAAAAGGATACCTTGTTGAAGTTGTAAGAAGTAATTGTGTTCGAAATAAACCTATTCCTACAAAATCGTACGCCGCATATCTCTGAAAGCATACCCGACACAGCTTCTGCTACGCATGCGCTGCAGTAAAAACGCATGCGCTGCTGCTTTTGATTGGCTGCGTTGAATTGTCGGATCCAATTGTTTCATTTCCAGCGCTATCATGGGCGGGTATATCGTTCGGACGGGCAAAATTTCGGGTATATCTTTTCGCTAATTTAATTATGAATGTAATTAATTTTATTAGTGATTTAATCGAAGTGAGGAATATCGGGTGATGACATGTATGAAGAGTTTAGAGTTTGAGGGCAAAATGTGAGTGTAAGTGATGTTGAAATATGTAGGTATTTCATTAACAAAGTTGTACGTGAAAATCATGTCTGTGCAAATAAAAAAGTGGTAAAGAAGTACAACTGTGAACCGAAAAGTGATGGAAACACGCGGAAGGAAGATTGTATTTTTAAAATGAGTTTTCGACAAAAAAAAAGATTCTATTGCTATATCTTACAAGATGAAACCTAGTACGTATAAATGAAAGCACCCTTGTATATATTCTAGGCAATGTTTCATCTTGTAAGATATAGCAATCCAATCTTTTTTTGTCGAATACTCATTTTAAAAATATCATCTTCCTTCCGCGAGTTTCCGTTTCTGTTTCGCAGTTGTACTTCTTTACCACTTTTTTTATTTGCACTATACATATATGCTACTCACGTACATTTTTGTTAATGAAATACATATTTCAGCATCACTTACACTCATATTTTGATCTCGCCCAATTCTTCATACCAATATTCCCCACTTGTTAAATTAGGATAATTTTGAGAATACAAGGTAGAGTTTGAACTCTTCTCCATTCTTAAGAACACAAAATCACTAATAAAATTAATTACATTCATAATTAAATTAGTGAAAAGATATACCCGAAATTTTGCCCGCCCTAACGATATATCCGCCCATGATTCTGCTGGAAATGGAACAGGTGGATCCGTCAATTCGCCACAGCCAATAAAAACCTGCGGCAAACGCGTACCTACTGCAACAGAACCTGTGCAATCGGGTAGGCTCTCAGAGATATGCGGCACATGATTTTATAGGAAAAATATACGGGTTGCATATATGTTTATTTGTGTCGACTGCTATAATTTGTGAACAGCTTTATAACATAGATTTTCGGCCGTTTAGTATAGTAAAAAGTTACTACTTATGAATATGCATTTTTTCATAGTAATAATTTTACAACGTTATTATGTATTTTCAGAAAAAAATAATGTAATTTTACATGAGAGATGTGAATGTACGGTATTCACATTCTTGTAATACAGTATGGATGTGGTATTTTTTACAAATGACGTGAACAACGTGTTAATTTACAATTATTTTTATGCGCAACGTTTTTCTAATTTGAGTTACCCTCTGTATTTTATGGTTTGCGATATGTAATAGTGAGCTATGAAAAAACGGACCACTCTGTATACGCAGTTATTTGAAAAAAAGTTCTGACATGAAAAGTTCTTTCAGTGTTCATAAAAGAAATGGTACGCTTCTGAGAAGAAAAATTTTGTGTGATTTCATGATTTCAAATCTCAGTCAGCCAAATAAACTTTATCTGACAACGCTCATTTTGCTTCAGCCGTTTACAAGAGAAACGCATTTCCTGTGATAAAAAATCGCTCTGCACGAGCATTCGTCAAATTACTTTTGCTGTTCCACCCAATAGTTTATCCTCGTCCACTTAAATAAAGCCCATCTAAACCGCTTTCATTTACGAGAAACATGTCACCTATTGATTAAATTTGTTGCAGATATCGTGGAGAAGCAGCCCTACAATCGTTCTCACGCGTCATCAAGCCTGCCTACAACACAATCCAATTCCGATGATAAAACCGGAACACCACACTACAGTTTCATGTGCGATGTGGCTCGGAATCTGTCCAACACTGTGGACCAACTAAAGGGCGACATAAAAATGTTGAAAGAGATAAATGACGTCCTGAAGAAAATCGTGGCTAAAGACGACACATTGTCTAGGACTTTGAGGTTTGAGGGCATCCTTCCTCCCTTTGAAGACGCCCAGTATACCGCACAAATTATCCTGCAGGAGAAACTCGGTGTGCATATTCCCATCCTGAATGCTAAGAGAGAGGAGGACAAGAGTATTGTATTTCAAGTGAATAGTTTGGATGATAAAATTTACGTTATAAAAATGGCCAAGGAGAAGTTAGAGAATACGAAATCTAAGATTGTTCTTAAATACTAATTGTATGCTTTGTACTATTGTAATACTATTCACAATTTATTTATTTATTTATTTATTACCTTTTTTAAATAAATTTTAAAATACGAGTATATATTTCATATTCATCAGTGCAATTTCTTAGAAACATATCTAGGAAAAATAAAACAAGTTTCTTCACAAGAAATAATTCTTTGAAGTTTTGTTTATTTTTTGATATAGTGTTAATTTTATTAACACAGCAGAATTTAATATAAGTCCTATCACATCTTTGGTGCCACGGTCTTTGTATTATTATTATTATTATTATTATTATTATTATTATTACAAAACAAAATGGG
The DNA here is from genome assembly GCA_037114965.1 of Monochamus alternatus. Taxonomy (NCBI): domain Eukaryota; kingdom Metazoa; phylum Arthropoda; class Insecta; order Coleoptera; family Cerambycidae; genus Monochamus; species Monochamus alternatus. Next base: position 27,871,848 of record CM073429.1, read on the forward strand.
CAGAGGAAAATCCTGATAGCCCATACTAATAGATAACAAAAATACACATCGAAAAAGATGTACAATGAGTAATATTAAATATAAAACAACAGTACCTAATCTTTTAAAATATTAAATACAAAACACTAAAATATTAAAATATAATCATGCGACTTAATTAACCATATAAAGATTACAAGAACAACAAAGAACGAGAAAAAAAATACATTAGTTGTCTTTGAACCAGCTGTCCAATCTGCTTTTGAAGGACTGTAAAGATGGAGCACTCACAACACTTTCCGGCAAACTATTCCAAACACTAAATACTCTATTTGAAAAAAAATGCTGAAGCACAAATGTTCTAAAGTGTTCTTTTTTTAATTTATACTGATGTCCTCGAAGACGTTCATCATAATTTAGCACTAAAATATCATCAAGGGGTGGGATCATTCCATGTAGCAAACGATATGTCAAAATAAGATCTCCTCGAGTTTTTCGATCTTCAAAACTCTTCATATGATGGTCTTATACGCCCATAGGGGCAACGAGTAGCATAGCGTTGAACAGATTCCAACATGTGCTTGTCCCGTGTTAGAGCAGGATGCCATACCTGTCCACAGTACTCTAAAATTGGTCTTGTGTACGTTGTATATAGTTTCACGAATGTTCCAACGAAACATTTGGAAATACTTTGGTAACCAGATAAACAGATCTATTGGCACGTCTTGTAATATTTGTGATATGTTGTGACCAAGTAAGATCTGTCGTCATAGTAATACCTAAATCAACATGACTATATCTAGTTGTTTATTATCAATATAATAATTTAAATTTGGATTATTTTTTTCCAGATGCTAAATAACGCACTTTTCTATATTGAGTGGAAGTAGCCACGTCTCACACCATAGATATATTTGGTTCAAATCTTCTAATAACAAATGATATGACGTTAGAGGATTCTTATAGAGTTTAGTGTCATCTGCGTAACAGGTGAATTTCGATTTAATTACACTTCCCAGGTCTGAAGTATATGCCAAAAAAAGTAGTGGACCAAGAACAGATCCCTGTGGAACTCCACTTAAGACTGGACGACTAGAAGAAAATGCGGTTCCAACGCGAACAGAAAATTGTCTATTCCACAAAAAGTTTCCTATCCAATCGTGTTACCTCCCACGACTTCCAAAATGATATAATTTCATTGAGAGTCTTTGTAATGGAACACGATCGAAAGCTTTAGAAAAATCTGAGTATATGATATCTACGGGAGTTTTTAAATCCAAAGCGTTGCTCCAGTCATTTACGCAATACAGTAGGTTTGTTACTACAGAATGATTGGGAATAAAGCCATGTTGCTTATTAGGTATAATCTTATGGTTTAAGAAAAAACTTAACATTTTTTTAGATATTATCCGCTCCATAATTTTACAAATAATAGACGTCAAGCTTATAGGTCTATAATTGGATGACACAAACTTATCGCCTTTTTTATAGATGAGAGTAACTGAAGCATCTTTCCAGGCAGCTGGCAATATGCCTGTACTAAAGGAGCTGTTCATAATCAATGACAGTGAAAGTAGTAAATTTTCCTTACATTTTTTGAGAAACAAAACGTTGTAACCATCTGGACCAGGTGATAACGAGTTTTTTAGCTTTGATATTATTTCGCATATGTCTTCTCGTGAAAAATATATATCTGTTAATGAGTTGCGATTCATTTCAGTTTGAATTTGCAATTGTCCAGGAATTGGCATTTCATCAGTGTAAATTGAAGAAAAAGTGTTGGCTAGGATTTCCGATACTTCCTGATTATTTTGATAAATGGAACCATCATCTTTCTTCAGTAGAGGTACTCCAACCTTAGAATTAAGATGTGCTCTTACGTATTTATGCAATCTTTTTGAGTTTTCATAATCTACCAGCGAAGACACATAAACTTCTTTAGCTTTTTATATTTTTATCGAAAAGGAATTTGAAAAACGTCTATGAGTGTTGTAGTCAAACTGATTTCGAGAAAGAGGAAATTTATTCCATAAGCGTTTCTTATATTTAATTTGCTCAAGCAAGTCATAATTAATCCAGCGTTTCAAAAAATTATGCTTAACAGTTTTAAAATATGAATTTTGAAGTAATATTTCGTCTACAGTTCTATTAAATCTATTCCACATTTCTTCTGAAGAACCAGTATTTAATAATTCCTGCCAGTATATATTCTTAAAATTTGTATCGGATTCATATTTGAATAAAATTCTATAACAATTTATGTGAGAATTCCAGAAAAGTTGGTTATTAAAAATTAGTATGTATGCATCACACAAGATTTGTATAAGTACCTACCACAGACCAACTAGACTGTACCCATGCTATTCAATACAACGATACCAATGAAGTCTCGACAGGGGAGCAGTGGAGTGTTTGCGGAAGTTTGGCTCCGCCTCTTTTGACAGAGTCTGATTCAGTAAAATGTATATTATTATATTTGATGAAATTTTAATAAAGTTAATAATTTTTATTTAAAAGTAATGTGAAATAGGAAGGAATATATTTTTAATAAACTAACATAAAATATTTAATTGTTTTGAGAAGTTTTGTGAAATATTATTAAAAATCAGGGTTTAAAATAAAATTCTAGTTATATTAAAATCTTTATCGCCCTTTAAATAGTGATACTTATTTAATGCTTGTTGCTTTGTGCCTTTTAAGGTATTGATTATTTCTGTTTTATGATTTATTCTTACATCTACATATTTTTCAGAAATTGTTCTAATAAGTACTAATCACTGTGTAATTATGGGGAAGTGCATTGTTGACAATTGTAATAGCCGATCAGATCCGAATAGTGATGAAATTTTATTTTTTAGGTAAGTAAGTAATAATCAGAAATAATGGAGCACGTTTTATGGCATTAAAAGGCTCTGCTGACATTTCCAGTATCGGCCATATGTTTAACAATTATTATTAGCGAGGTAACAAGTATTTAATGGTTTAGTAAATAATACCATTTGTAACATTTTGATGATGCGTGTACTGGCATCTTGGAAACTACAAGCGATACGAAAATGGGCAGTTGGGGGAAAAAAACTTAATGACGCTAGCAACTAGAGGTTTTTGAGTTAATTTGAAAAATGTTAATATGGCGTTATTCGTCTGTAACTTTTTTATTTAGAGGATTTTTTAAATCTGAAAACACTTTTCCGCAGCAAATGTTTTCGAAGAATTTCACTGTATATTTAAATTTTCAATGCGACGTTTCGGTTGCAATAAAATTAAAATTCAATATGGCGCCCATACCAAAAAATTAAGTTGATGATGGTTTCTCGCAACCGTAACTGTTCGAAATTCTAATATTGTAATTTCTTAATTAGATTCTTAACTTATTATTATTTAGCAAATATAAATTATAATTAAATAGCAATAGCAAATATAAATTATAATTAAATATAAATTAAATAGAAAAGTTACAGACGAATAACGCCATATTAACTCTTTTTCAAAATAACTCAAAACCTAGATCTAGTTGCAAGCGTCATTAAGTTAGCAACAGAATTTTTCCCCAACTGCCGATTTTCGTATTTCTTATAGTTTCCAAGATGCCAGTACACGCATCACCAAAATGTTCCACATAATATTATGTAATAAACCATTAAATACTTGTTACCTCGCTATGAATAATTGTTAAACAAATGGGCACTAAAAAACACAGAGCCGATACTGGAAATGTCAGCACAACTCCTGCGTAGAGCCGTTTAATGCCATAAAACGTGTTCCATTATTTTTAATTATTACTTACCTAAAAAATGAAATTTCATCATTATTCCGATCTGATCGGCTATTACAATTGTCTACAATGCTCTTTCCCATAATTGCACAAAGAAAACTCGTATATTTTACAAAATAATCGCGATGTTACCACAACGCATGTCTAACACTGACTGAGAGCATCAGTGCTGCCAATGACATATTGTAAAAATATCCTCTGAACACATGCAAATTACACGACATTACACGCACTTGAAGAATATTACACGATTAGGTACACCCCTGTTTTCAAAATTTAATTGTTTTAATTAATTTAAAAAATTATTTTACATTATAACTTAAGGCTAATTTATTGACGCTTTTCAATATTTATTCAAATCACAGCGGCCATGCTTTGTCAAGGCGACGCGATGAAGCAGACGATGGTGCATAGGCATAGATCAAGAATTTTATAATAAATTTTGGGCATAGGTAACCACACAGGTAGGCGACCAGATATAACACAACTACTCTGCAAATAATTTTCGCATTCCCTAAGAAATTACAACCCTTTAAAAGCAAGTTCTGAAATTAAGTTTCCATGTTTTTTTTAGTGTCGAAACAACAGCTAAATTTATCATAAGAATGATAAAAAGCATTTCAATAAACCGGTAATAACGGTTGACAACTATAATGATAGGAACTTACTACAGAAAGTATCGTTTGCAGAATTTTAGGGTTGAGATGCTGACTTTTAATTCAATTTTATTTTATTTGTATGCAAACTAGAAGATATTTAGTAATGTGTGTAGATACAAAAAAGTTTTTTTTGAAAAGGACTATTTAGATATTTTTTTTCAAAATTTTTGTGTAAAAGAGATGTGTGAGGTGACAACGAGTGGAATAGGTTATGAATCCATTGTTTTATTTACCGCAACTATTTAGGAATCACCCTGTATAAATCTTATGATCAAACCACAGTCAATAATGACAGAACACAGTATACATACAATCCTGATACAATCATAACATTCATAATTTTCTAAAATCCATTGAAGCATAAATTAAAGATAAACAAAGTCGCGCAAACTCCACATGGTGGTTACAGTTACAATCACCGAATACTCAAAATGGCTCTAGGTACCTCTTAGAAACACCAGGGAGGATTTGAAGCTGCGTCTTAATATTTAAATTTTAATAAATGCAAAAGTTCAATCGACCGTAACTCTTGAACTGTTGCAGATACGGAAAAACTAAACGAAGGTCGAATTAACATTTCGAGAGAGCTTTCGAATGAGACAAGCCGCGCCCCCCTCCGTCGAATAATAAGGGAGCTATGACGTCCCGAAGAAAGCTAATAATTTTAGAAAAAACCAAATATCTCTAAAACCGTTTGTTTTAGGGCAAAACGGCTCCAGGTACCTCTTATGACTTAGACTCACTTAGCCTCACCGGCACAGAATTACCATCTAAGAAGAATTTGTGTTAAAATACTTAAAATATCCGTAATTACACGCTTTTCGAGAGTGTTAGAATTTTACACACCTACTCTTGAAATTACACGTATTTCGTGTAACTACACACTGATTGGCAGCACTGGAGAGCATGAAGCCAGCTGGGCTTACGGAAGGCTTCACTGGCTTGGCCCTATAGTTCAGTCTAGTTGGTGTGTGGTACCTACCTACATATTTATTACATACAAAATAATTTGCTTACAATTACACGCATTATTTCATTAGTGTTGTAAGTTGTATGTTAATTACATTAAATATTACCACACAAACCACAAAAATGAAATTATTATTATTATTATTATTATTATTATTATTATTATTATTATTATTTTGAAGTAAATGAAAAATCTTAAAACATCTATGCCTGCACATTTATTATAATTAAATTGTTATGATCAAGTTAGTGACATTCTCTATTATAATATGTGGTACATATTCACAAAAGGGTATTATACTAGAGATTGTTGAGGATCCTACTGCCGTTGTTGAATTAGAATCGTTTGTTTTTTCAATCTCACAGATTTTTTACTATTTCAATCTCGTTTTTTTGTCGAATCGGCCACATCAGAGTGTTTAGTATCCAGTCATTATGTAATTTACAGTAAATTAACTTATTATAAACATCAATTTTTTTCTCACAAATGATTAACTGACGCTCACAGTAATTATAAACAACACACAAGTGACAGATTAAAATTAGTCAGATTTAATTTCAAAGCAACCATGGTTTTTAAAACTTAATAATAGGGAAATTACCATTAGGAGTCAGAGTTTTTAAAAGATTTATGCATTTATGTATCATACATTTTTTTTAAATATTATAGCACACAGTGTTCTGATTTAATAAAATAAGGAATAATTCAAGAAAACATGTTAAAATATAGTTGTTATTAAAAGACTATGTGGTAGACTGGGGCAAGTCACTGAAATGTAATTTTATATTATGATGACTGGAATGCGCTAAAAGCTGTGCGAATGGATTATTCATGATCAGCGCATATTTTGTTTTGTGCCTCTAGCAATGGCGGAGCAGTAGGGACTTAGCTGATTCTGAAATTGAAATGAAATTGAATTCTGGATATGAAGAATTATTTCGTGTTATATGCTGGTTAATTTTACAGTCCCTTATAAAACATGACATGTTGCAACAATAACAACCACAAAAATACACAAAGAATAACACTAACGAAATACAAGATAAAAGAAGAAACCACACTGTACGCCAATGACGTGTTTACAAACAAAATAATGGGAAATTAAGAACACAATTCATATCGTACGTGCAGATGGTTGTCTCTCTCGCACCCACATACATAACCAATGAAGTGTGTCTTTGATGAGTTTCATGTGCCTCGTTTTGTCTGCTCCTAGGGTTGGTACCTTTATTTGGATGCGCAAATGGACTAAACGCATTCCATATCGTACATTTCAGTGGGGCAAGTGTAAAGTGATTTTTTATTAGTTGCTTTATTTTTTGCGGTAGGAACAGGATATGTTTATAATATTTCTATATTAATATATCAGAGAGCGGTGTCTTTTCTAAAAAGAGGAAAAAAATTATGGTTCTAAAAAAATTGAACATATTATTGGTCAATATTCTTTTTTCAGCACTTTTTTATCTTGTACACTTGCCCCAAAAAGGGGAAAGTGTACAAATGCGTCGTAGTTTAAAGTATATATAAAGCCCTGTGAGACAAGTGTAAAAATATGCTATTGATTAGGAAGCACTACCTACGTTTTTACAGATTAAGAAAATAACAAAGCATACCAAAGTTATGAACTTTTTTTATTAGGAAAGAACGAAAGTTATGTACAACTTTTTTTTTAAATAAAAGAACATTCCTTAATTAACCGTCTTAACGATTTTAAATCATCATCAACTTGAATCTAATGTTAATACTATTTTAAACATTTCAGAAAAAAATTCTAAATACTGAAACCAGCAAATGACATGGAAAACTGAAAATTTCTTCGACGACATATGGTTAGTTCAGGTTTATTTTTTACAGTTCCTACTTAACAAATTCAAGGAGGAAATTTATTAATTTTATTAATTTATTTAAACCAACCTTAAAACCTAAAAATGCATATGATACATAAGCCCTCATACTTAGTGCTCAGATCAATTAAATCCGAAATTAAATGAAATTTGATTTGGTCTCGAGCTTCCTAATGATGGGCGAATTTAGCCTTCGAATTAACCTTCCCAAAAATTTTCATAAACATCACACACATACTGCAGAACCGAAATTAAAAAATATATTTTCATAGTTCACCCGCGGCTCCGGGAAGTTATAAAATATTTTCGCTCATAACTTAAGATTGGAAACTGATAGCTGCTTCCGGTTTGTGTCATTTTTAAACAATTTTACAAGTATTAAGAAAATCAATTTAACTTTTCATATAGAATCAAGTAAACTTCTAAACATACCTAACGCCATCTGGTGGTACAGGTTTAAATAAAAACTGAAATATTTTTACATTTTATGATTTGGGTATTATACAGCTTTAAAACAAGACCACATTTGCAAAATTCGAAAGTTTACGAAATTTTATATTAAAATATTAATTAAATTTAATATATTTCCATCCTCTGTTACCTTCTACTGCGGTTGTGATCGCTGCTTCAGGGACGTGGTGTGAGTTATTGGGTAATAACGACACTACTGATATTACTGAAATCTTTCATAAACATATGCTTTCTATAAGTTAAGAAAACTTTTCGTTACAAAAACTAGGTGTAAGCTCCCATTACCCGTTGGGATTAATTACCAAACAAAACTTAGACTACTAAAAAAGTAATTAATTGCAAAGAATGTCCAGCTCGATGGCCAGTTCTCTACACAGCTAGCTGGTGACTGCTTCGCACTCGCACCAGTTTCGCACGGCACTGTCCTCGACCAATTCCCCCCCTCATCTTCGCACTCACTTTTTAAACCTGAGGGGTGGGCCTGCTACGTCTCTGACTTTAAGACATAAGGCAAAATATCAAATAAACAGTTTTTAAAGTGTCAATAGGAGAGTCCAAAACCGCTCAAAATAACATACCTTCCCTGTTGATTTTATAGAGAAAATTTAACTTTTTGATTTGGATCTAAAAGTACGCCATCTAGCGGTGAAATTTGAAATTGGAAAATAATTTTAATAGACTTCTCGGGATCACTTCTGTCATCAATATTTTTTTCTGAAGCTAGAGGACGAGTAGTTTCCTAGATACAACCGCTGGCCAACCTTAATTAGACACCCGGTACAGTAAATAAAGACAAATTTATATTCGCTTCAATTAATAAATATTTAAAATTTAATTAATGATAGTAACAAATAAGTTATAATCTAATTCCAACTTGATATAATGTCTGGAAATTGGCTAGAGCTTTAATATTCACCCTGTGTGAAACCATATGCTTCACATCCGTACTTCACCAAGTTCGTCATTTAAACGCCCGGTCATATTAAACCTTTCTTCGATAACATTGATCGAAAAAAGGATATATCCCCATCCTTTAATCTCCTGTTTTTTCCGCTTTGCGGTATTTCATTCTGCAAGTTGAACATCAACTCCAATATTAATAAATGCTTCTTTATAAAGTATTTACGGTTCGATACTCGTTCCATCCGAGATTCATTGCGCTGCTTCAGCTCTGTTATTGGTTTCCTCCATTGTGTTTAGGTCGAGACGGATCCGAGAGGCGGATGTATGTTTCATTTGCGGCAAATATGGTTGAGTTCATAACCCTAATCCTTCTCTGTTTTCTTTCCTTTTTAAAACCACTTTATTACTTTCCACAAGCCATTTGTTTACGGCATTAGATAAATTGTGTGCTACTACTTTCAAAATTACAAAAACAGGCAGAGTAAGACTGATGTGCGAAATGATAAATATATAGTTTATTAAAGTCAAAAAATAAACTCGAATTTGTCACTGTCAATTATCGGGTTGTTAGTCTTCTTTATATTGGAAAGTACGTAGATAAATTAATAAATATCTTGTAATAGCGAATGTGTAAAGTATGTTACTTTTTACTTCATCGAATGTATGTAACCAGTAATCTAAATACATTGTTCTCCGAAAAGGTTAATGGTTAATAGAGAGTGAATCAAAAATGAACAAAATTTATCAGGTGTCCAGTAATATTGTTATGTACATAAAAATGTTTCTAGAGGTGGTGCCTTGGTGCATTTTAAGAATAACAGTTTATATCAACCATAACTTTAGCTGTTTGTGATATTAACAACATTGTATTCTAAAAAAAATCCAAAATAAAGCTGATTTTTTTTCTAAACTATATTAAACCACTATTTATCGGTGCCAGAGGCTGTTCGCTAAATACGAAATTAAATTTCGCGTACGTCAAAAAATTATTTTCAATATACATATGATTATTTATTATTTGAAGACAAGAAACACGCAGAACATGATTTATAAGACGCTTACACAAAAAATGTGCCAATGCTCCTTCTGTTAATAAATTGTTGTAATCAGAAATGTATGCTGTTAAAATTGGCTTAATATATGTATTTATATTTTTCTTTATTCTATGAGAAATTTACTTCATCAACTCTCAATTCTAGTATGATGACAATCAAAATGTCAGACATTTTCTTGCACCTTAACTATGCAACCAACAACACAACAATAATGATTTGCAGATGTAGTAATTAAATGTTTTTATCATTTTCGTGCTCTTATGGCCGGTTTCTCAACATTTGGCGCAATCGATTCGATAACTATCGAGTACATAAATTTATCAGACCGATAACTTTATATTGGTTTCTGAACGCATGCCTTCCAAATTTTGTTGAATACATAACATTTGAATGGATATCTTAATATCTGCAATAATCATAGAGGGAGCAGGCAAATGCACAACTGTTTGCAGATGCCATTTACGGAAGTAAGACACTTTCAAGAAATAATTGTAGATGGCGCCACTATCGGCTACCTAATTATATCACATCACATTAACTAAATAAAAATATATACAAACCTGTTGCATAAAAACGAAATTATTAAAACCTTTTCTAATACTGATAGTAAATTTGTTCTAGTACTAGAGACTTGAATACTATCTCCTATTAAATCTATCAGTAAATTTACAGTTTCTTTCGTTAAGGCCGCCGTATTTCTCGCCGTAAAATGATCAAATTTGTGGTTTTTTAGGTACTGAAATTTTGAAAAATAAAACGCGTAGAACAAAATTAATATCAAAAATAAAATTACTGATGTTTCGTTTAGCCACTTTTACTATTTAAACTCTCTTCAAATAATATAATAACTTTTAAAATGCATTTGTATGACACACATTATTTCGCTATTTTAACTCCACATTTTAACAATTATTTTCACATACTTATAAACAGAAGTGAACAATGTTATATGCAGAAATATGTAAGTTTATGTTATAACAATGTTTATATCTATAGCTGAATTTAAAAAAATACGCATTTTGAAAGTTTTCAGTACCTAAAAATTTGCTGGATAAATCGCTTTCTGACGTTATACTTTGATTTTATTTCGGTATCTTTCTTAAATGTCTAAAATTACTTGTAGTTGTAGAAAACACTATTTCAAGAATACGGGGCCCGTAAACCTCTCTCGAAATTCTGTCGCTTTATTTTTCATACTGGTTTTTTCTTTCACGATAACGTCTTGGCGGTTCAAGATATCTGACTATATTTAAATATTCTTTATCTGAAGAGGCAGACGAATCAGAATTTTCCATTGCACAAAGTAATCGTCACGAAAATATCAAAAAGTTGGGTTAAGCCTTACAATAAAGATGTAAACAAGCAACAGCTAAATCGCTGCGCGCGTGCGTTAATGTTTATTGGACAGATATCTTGCCATTTTTCTTTGGATATCTGTTCGATAACTTATGCAGCAGATAAGCATTATCGAAGGGTTCAGAAACCGAATTCATGGGATATCTCCAGTTTATGAAATCGATAAGTTTATTTAATAGATATCTACTAGTTGAGAAACCGGCCATTAGACCTTCAACAGAAATGTATTTATTAGATATTATTTTCCTTTGACGATGTTATAGTATTTGTTTCAAATAGGTATTTTCTGTACGGCTTGTAGTAGCAACAATTTGAAATTTATAAATTTGAAATATGTACTGGAATTGAAACTGCTCAATAGTGTTCTGCAGTTAGTGGGTGATCCTAATAAGCCTATAATGAGAAAAACTGTTGTTTTGGTGGAACAAAGAACGAATATAAAATTTTGCACCGATCCGGAATATTTAATGCCTATCATGTATTATTAACACAAATGTTTATTTTCATCATTTCTACGATTGACAATGTCATGGAAAGTGACCAATTCGACCAACATCGAGGTAAAATTCCAAAATATTTTTTTTATTGGTTTTAGTTGTCCTTGAGCACGTGTTAACATTTTTTATACTTAGTTATAGTTAATCCTTTATTTGACGTATGTTGATGATACTTGAACTAGTGATCAATTTTGACTAAAATTAAAAAACCTAGTAATAGTAGCAGTAGTAATTCAAATAAGCAATCAATCTACAGCTGGAACTATACTTCTCAGATAACAGTGATATTATAAGAAGTTTCGGAGCAGCTTCTGTAACTAGTCGCTCCAATGGTTTTAAATGTTTCATCCTTCTTCAATGTCGGATTTGTTAATAGTGTAATAGTGATATAGACTTCACAAAAGCTTGGCCAAAACCGAGAAGATTTAGGAATTTCTCTAATATTTTACCAGCCCATAAATAATGTTTGCTTGAACCAGCTTCTCTATACACATTCAGTTAATGATGCACAAGTGCTTATATTAGAACATAAATTCAATCAATTTTTATATCGCTTGCCCGATCAAAACACTTAAGTGAAATCATTCAAGCAGAGACATTCAAGCGTGCTTGTACAACAAAACTGTACTTGCACACTTGTCAAGCATACGTACAATCATATACAAAATTTTCCAACTACCAGATGGTACATAGACATAGAACCATGACAATTTTAGCTTGGGCTATGCTGCGTTTGGACGATGTTGAATGTTTGAGAGCCGGCTGTTTGTTTGTTTCGACTGTTACAGCTCTGCTTTATTTTGTATATTAATAAATGAAACACTAGTTATGGCATTAATTTTAATCTAAATTTTAACACACTAGCACACACTTTTCATTTAATTAATAAGAATACTGCAAGGTATATATGAAAAATAGCTACAGCGTTATATCTTGTTAGCTGACATTTTTACATTAGCATTCGGCTTCTTCTCTCTTTTTCAATACATTGCTACTATCTGCGGGTTAGTACTAAGTAATTACATATAAATAAATGGATACTTAAAATAATAGAATACTCTAGGTGAAACATTAAGAGTGAACTATTGTTTTGGTGCTGTAGCCCCAGTTTTTTTTTAATACAAATTATGTAGTATGTGATGCAAATAATACTGTATAGTGATACTGATAAATTATTTTAACAGTAACTGTTTGATTTAAAAAGATTAAGACACTTTAGTCTTTCAGGTATTAAAAGTGACACTTTTCTTACAATTTAGGATTAAATCAGAAATTATAATCCATGAAATGCAAAACAGAGAAACCGAGAGAATAAAATGCTTCGTTTAAAAGTATTACCATTTAATACAAATGTAGCAAAATAGTATAATATATACAAAGCGACTAAAATATACAAATACAGTTTTCTTTTTTTTTAAATTTCCAAAAAATAGTTGAAAAAAGTAACAGTAATAAAAATATACACAGATATATGAGGAGTCAGTCCTTGCTGCATACTACAGAATTGAAATAAACCACCTGTTCTCCAATATAGGGCGATTTGTAGCGATTTAAAAGAGTGTGTTTTCCAAATATGATGCGATTAGGTTTAACTGACTTCAAAACCTTATTACTTGACTTGAAATACATGTACAAAGAACAACTGTGGAACCCATATAACGTACTTAATTTTTACATTGTTCAATCAGGAACATAAATTCAACCATTTTTCACATTGTCACGGTTCATGAGGATTTATTTGAAACTGGTGGGTGTTTAGGTCAACTAATTCCGGATTCTTTTTCCCTCATAAAGCAATAGTCGCATCAAATTAGCATTTCACTTGCAACTTTTTGCGGAGAGGTCCGATTGAGATGCGGTTTTCTGCAAAATGTTCAGGGAATTGTTTATAACAAAAGGTACATGTAACCTCTGTACGCTCGCAAATTTTTAATTGTTTATTCAACAAATGACGCATTTTTGTTGAACATATGGCAAATGTCAAACACGATTCAACGAAAATGTCTGGAAAATGTTCTCTCGGGGGTTTTCGAGGTCCCTCTTTATCACTTTGGTGTTAGCTTTATTATTTATTGCTAAATTGTTGTAACTGGGCTAATTAACAAATTAAAAACTCCACCCCCGAAATCACTAGAGAACCGGAATTTTGTCTAGGATTTCTGGCTTATTAAGGCAAACCATCGACACAAGATTTTTGCAAATATAATTGTTTATTGTTCGATTGTTGCAACCTCGCTAATTAACAAATTAATAACTCTTCTCCCGAAATCGTTAGAAAATCGCATTTTTTTTGCAATAATTCTGGGATCATGAGGAGAACCATCAGCACAAGGTTGTTGCACGAAATTGTTTTCTATTTTTGCAACCTGTCTAATTAACAAATTAATAACTCTACTCCCGGAATCACTAGAGACCTGAATTTTTTTCCGGGATTTCTGTCTTTTTAAGGCGAACTATCGGCACAAGATTTTTGCAAATATAATTGTTTATTGTTCAATTGATCCCATAATTAATGCAAAAAAAATCGGATTTTCTAACAATTCAGGGAGAAGAATTATTAATTTGTTAATTAGCGAGGTTGCAACAATCGAGCATAAGTAAAAAATCCTGGAAAAAATTCCGATTCTCTAGTGATTTCGAGGGTGGAGTTTTTAATTTGTTAATTAGTCGTTAATAAGAATTTGAAGTCAGTTAAACCTAATCGCATCATATCTGGAAGAAAACATACTTTTAAATCGCCACAAATCGCCCTATATTGGAGGAGAGGTGGTTTATTTCAATTCTATAGTATGCAGCAAGGACTGACTCCTCATATGTCTGTGTATATTTTTGTTACTGTTACTTTTTTCAACTATTTTTTGGAAATTTCCAGAAAAAAACAACTGTATTTGTCTATTTTAGTCGCTTTGTATATATTATACTATTTTCACTTTTTTCATGCTAATTTGACGCGACTACAAAGAAAGTGATGACACGGCCCGTATGAAACCCACTACTACTAAATGGTTCAGACAAGACCAACAATTTATTCACAGTTTATTTAAGGCATTTTATGAAGTTTTATAGCAACTAGTTAGACTTAACTGTATTAGATTCTTATTCATATTAAAACACATGCCAAAATAGTTCATCTGTTTAGAACGCCAGAGCAGCTTTACTCATTTTTACTCGAAATGTAACAAAACTACATTTAGTGTCCATTACTATGTTGGACCTGAGAGGCCACAGGCAAGAAGCGTTCTGCATCGCAGTAGATACCATTGAAAGCTCCCCACCTCTATCATGATTCAACGATTACGATATTTGCTAATGTCACAACCAGTATTAAATTAGACCCGAAAAACCTTAAGCAAACAGCCAGTTATTTGTCAGAGGCCCACCAGACATATACTGGTTTCGAGCTTATTAGCTCTCCAGTATGCCTTACACGAGGTAATTAACGAAAAACCTTGACTCTTTTGTCTATCTAACACAACAGAAAGAATCATCAATACACGAAATGTAACAAAGCTATATCTAGTGTCCATGCTGGACCTGAGAGGCCAGAGACAATAACCGTTCTACATTGCGGTAGATACTATTGAAAGCTCTCGACCTCTATCGCGATTAGGCGTTTACTATATTTGCAGAAACGAAATTCCGGGAAACTACCACTCTGAGGGCTAATCCCCAAACAGCATTAAATTACACCCAAAACCCTAATTCAAACAGCAAAATTCATTCAACAGCGGTCCACCAAGTATTTCATTAATTCTACCTTCTCGATTAAAAAATCGACTATTTTTCAAATTTTTTCAACATTTTCACTAACTTACTAAAAATTTAAGGGTGATGGGTCTAATATGTCATCAAATTCCTGTTCAGCACGTCCAAATACATTTTTTAAATTTTGTATACCGTTGTAATTAATGACTTACAGGTTGGTTTAATTTTCTTGAGTTACTTATTCAGTATACAGCAGGTCTTGTTTTCTGTCGAGAACTAATAAATCCGAAAACTTTAATGTGTCTATCAGATTAGCAGTTTGCAATGAATTACCTCGTGCCGGACAAGGAAACTTGAAAGAACAGATTAGGCTCCTTTCTCCCGAGCAGTATATTAGGACAAATTTAATTACAGCCGAAACACAACGTAATAAATAAGTCGGAAGAGTGGGAAGAAAGAAATTCCGGTAAGAAGTCACTCCGCTAGATTGAAATTCAGCGGCGCAACGAGGTTGCATTTTTAATGGCGAATCTTTTTCTCTTAAGATATATTGAATTGATGAGTTGGCAGTTATTGGGCTTCCTGTTCTCATAGATTAGTTACGTGAGAAGAAAGCATTACTTATTATTTATTGCCTTTCCGGAAAGCTTTGTGGATAATAACGTTGGCTTTGTAAGTCGTTGTTTAGTTTCTTGACTCTCTGATGCAATATAAATTGCCCTTATAAATAAAATGCTTCATATTTCTTCCTCGTCCTTCGCATCCACTTCATCGTTCGCTGATAATTATATTTCTTGTTTGTATTTTAAAGGGAACGTCGAGACGGTAAATCAGGAAATATTAAATTGGGGGATCTTGAGCATGATAAGAATTAATTAATTATTTATATTGCGTACACAATTAATAAACACTAAGATAAAGTTAACGCTATTTCCAATTACTAAAGGAGGGATCTGCTACTTACTCTTTTAGGAATGCCGATAAACTTCATTACCCAGATATAAGCGAAACATTTTTCTATTCTATTCTATTTATATTTTATATTCTTTCTATTTCTAAATTTACAGAATAAAGAGAATAAAATATATCCTGATATAAGACATAGCAAATGAATTGTAAGTAAGGTAAAGTAACCTAATATGAGACCCATTTTGAAATATTATTGTAATTCTTACAAAAATAGAATAATTTTAAATATCGATATACTTATTGAATGGTCAGTGTGTATTTTGAGAAACAGATAATAAAAGTAGATTTTTCCATAACAATTTTATTTAGAAAGAGTAATAGTAATATAACGCAAATAGTAACTGAAAAAAAAACGGCTCCTAATATGAGACCCTATTAAACCTGTATAAAATAACATAATTTTTATTAAATTAACAACTTCAAACTTAAGACAATACAGGAAGTCATAATAAATTATTTTATCTGCTTCTATATGCATATCGGGCACATAAGGACTTAATTTTCTGCACCACAGTCTTCATGTGCCCATCTGTAACAAACTGTGCATTTAACCCACTGATCACCATGTTTTTCCGCTGAATACAGGCGTGTGCAGAAGAAACACTGCATAATAGTTCTCCTCTCCATCACTGTCATCATCAAAAACAACTTTTTCCATGTCACTCTCATCACTCGAACTATCACTTAAATCAAATTTCTTCTTCTTTTTCTTCAACTGCTTAGCTTCTTATGGCGTGCCTTTTTTAACCTTTTTAAAATCATCAAATTTGAATTTCTCCTCTCCATCAATGTCATCATCAAAGACAATTTTTTCCATATCACTCTCATCACTCGAACTATCACTTAAATTAAATTTTTTCTACTTTTTCTTCAACTGCCTAGTTTTTTGACGTGCCTTTTTAACATTTTTGTGTGTTCCAGAAACGAACTGTTCGGGAGAAAAAAATTATTTTATAATGTTACCGTTGTATGTTTCTAATATGATACCCCTCTCATAATAGGAGCCTTACAGGGTCCTTATTGGGAAACAATAACAAATTTAAAAAAATATTACTTTGAGGTTAGATTGGTGTATATTAATTGATGCGCGAGTATCGGTACTAAATCATCTTTGTGTTAGTTATATGATAATCATAGAAAATAAAATTAACTACCATGTCAAGAAATACGATTTTTTGAAGCTCAACAAGTGAAAAGTTAGCGGCGTGAAATTCACGGAATTGCAACTTTTTCCGAATAGAATTTAGTGGCAACTAACAACTAGGAATGGTACTATTGAATTAGCAAACTCATACATCTCGCTGATGTTGAAAGTATTCTACATAAAATCATAAAATTTTGCTGGGGGTCCGATATTAGGCACGGTCTCATATTAGGTACGCTTCTTTACCTTATTTTTTTATTTTCTTGCCATAGTAATCAATTGCTGAAGTGCTGAAGAGATTTGCACTGATTGCAACCCCTAGGCCAAGGGTAGGAGTGGGTACACTAACCCCGAATGGAAAAATATGAAAAATTCCGCTTTTTTCTGTCTCATCAGTTAAAACTGAGGACGGTTTGGGGTTGTGAGGTTGTTAACATCCCCCAGAATAACACTTGGACAAAGTGACAGGAGGGAAAATACCAAATGACTTTAATCGATGTGGGAGTATAAAAGCCACATGGAATTTTTTTCCTCTTTAGTTGCTTTATGTCAGTGTATGGGCGCAGAATCAAAATTACGTTTTCGTTCGTTTCGCGCCGCTTCTATTCAGTGAGCGTGCAATGTCATAATTTAGTGTACACAGTATTTTACTAATAAGTATGTGTTATATGCAGCATTTTCACGAAATACAAATTTTTGTCAGTTCATAAAAACGTGTCTTGGCAAGTTTCCCTTGCTTTTCTAAGATTTTTTTTCTAAGGTTAGTCTTCTATGGGATTATGATAACCTCACCACCCCAAACCGCCCTCACTCTTATTTACACGAGACAAAAAAAGCGGCATTTTTTCCCATTCGAGGGTAGTGTACTCACTTCTACTTTCACCCTAAGGGGTTGCAATCAGTGCTAACCTCTTTAGCTCACACCTCCCTACTGGACCTAACACGGTGTACTAACAATATCGGCGGAAAACCCACACCCAAAACAAACCCAATCAAATATTTGAACTATATACCTATACGAGGTGTCTCTGTCCTTTCATTCAAAATTTTGGTAGAGCATGGAAAAAGAATAGAGGTCTTTTAGTTTTTTCCTAACATTATGTTTTAGTGATATAGTGGTATAGAGAGTTTAACTTTAAAAAGTAATTATTTTTTCGTTATTAGTATTTTTTGTTCAAACAGATAATATTTTGACGAAAAATACATATTTCAACTACAAACAATTAAGGTTTCTTCTCATTTGTACCCTTTAGACTTCAACAGCGGTGGTGGAAACTATTTTTTTGTTAGATATATTAAGGTTTCTCAATATTCTTAAAAAAATATCGTTATTTTTTCAAATATTTTTCTTTTGTAATTACGTATATACATTTTATTCAAATTTGGTGCACAATAATGGTAATAAAATATTTATTTTTTAATCATCTAAAAGCATTAGTGCACTTAAGGGGTTTTAATGTAAATAAATAGTAAATACTTAAATAATATCCATTACTAATTAGTTACATTTTTAACATCTTGCATGAAATACCATGTCATTCCAAATTTCGCCACAAGGTCTTTGGATACCATATTGTAAACTGGTAACCGATATTGCAAGTGCATATACCGCATACCTTTAAGAATACTGACTTAATTTTGACTGACATGGCAAGAGGAGGTGGTGTATTAATAGCTCTAAAAAACTATTTAAAGGTTCAACGGATAGATTTGTCTTCCATAAAATTTGTTGGCTGTAAATTCACTAATGACTATTTCGTTGTGTGTATTTTTGTTGTCTATATTCCGCCTAATATACCATTGATGTAGTTTGAGTCATTTGTTGACAATTTAATAACATTGGTTATTCATTATGGTAAGAATATTCTCATCATGGGTGATTTTAATGTACCAAATTAAGGAATAGATGTAAATGATACTAAGTGTAGAGTTTTAAATAGCTTAATTGACATGCTAAATTTAAAAATCAATTTAACAGCATTTTGAATTATCAGAATCGACTATTTGATCTTGTATTGTCTTCTCTTCTAATATTAATAGGGATATTTTGCCTTTCGTAAAAGAAGATCCCTACCATCCTGCACTAACAATTGAATTTAAATGTAATTGTCAACATCATCAACAATTTAGTGTTGCGAACAGCAAAATAAATCAAGAATATAATTTTAGAAAGGCAAATTATCCATTAATGTACGAATTAATAGGAAATGCAAACTGGGCTGATGTATTAAACTGTAATGATGTTAATACTGCTTGTAATGTGTTCTATGATGTCTTAAATAATATTTTTGATCAATCGGTGCCCCTAAAAATTAATCGTCGCCGTCGTTATCCCATGGTTTTCTATAGTTATAATAAATAAAAAATATACATATAAAAGAGTCTGCATTTAAAAATTATAAGAAATTCAAAACAGATTATTATCATAACAAATTTATCAATATGAGGCGCATTATTAAAGTTCAAATCAAACAAGCCTATAAAAATTTTGTACACGATTCCGAACGACTTATAACATCAGGCTCCTCTAAATTTTGGTCATTTGTAAATATCAAAAAAAGGTCATTCTAGCATTCCAGGTATAATGAAACACAACACAACACAACGCAATATGACAATTCTCAATCCATTGTGGATGCATTTGCTTATTACTTTCACAGTGTATACGTAACTTCTGATCTCACCTATGAAAATAATAACATACCACATGTACATAACGATAATATTGTCATACCAAAAATTACTGCATCTGATTTTTTCAATGCCTTAAAGAAACTCAAAAATAAAATGACTTCTGGTACTGATTCTATACCTAGCTTTGATGTGAAAGACTGTGGTCAGGTGTTAGTATATCCTTTGTTATTTATATTTAATCTTTCATTATCTACAGGAACATACCCAGATAAGTGGAAAATGGCACGCGTATGTCCATTTCTAAAAAAAGGGGACCCATCAGTAATATCTAATTACAGAGCCATTTCCATTTTATGCAATTTCTCAAAATTTTTAGAAATTATACTTTACGAATATGTTTATGCTTCAACTAAAAATATTTTTCCCCTAATAAGCTTTATTAATAAGCGTTCCTGTATTCCTCAATATATTTGTGAAAACCTTGACAATATGGGGCAAGTCGATATTCTATATATGGATTTTCAAAAAGTCTTTGACCAAGTTGACCATGGTATATTACTTAATAAACTGAATAGTATTGGTTTATCAAATACTCTTATTAAACTTATAAAATCTTACCTAACGAATAGACAGCAATTTGTTAGATACGAAGGATTTATTTCATTGAGTTTCAATGTAACATCTGGTGTCCCGCAGGGATCCAACTTAGGACCCTTATTATTTCTTTTATTTATTAATGATTTGCCTAATGTTATCTCCTCTTCTAAACTTCTGTTTGCAGATGATTTATAATTTACACAAGTATTGAAACTGAAGAGAACTGCATTCAGATGCAGATTCAAGTTAACCTTATTAAGAATTGGTGTAATTCTAATCGCTTGAAATTGAATACTAACAAGTGCTACGTAATTTCATTTTGTAGGAAAAGAGGGCATGTATTTACGATTATAGTCTTGATTGTGTTAATATTTTATGACGTGATACTGTGAAGGATTTAGGCATATATTTTGATTCGACTTTTTCATTTGTTGCGCATATTAATGAGACAGTAAAGCTAATAAAATATTGGGATTTATACTGCGAAATTGTAAAGAATTTAAAAATATAAAAACATTTAAAACATTGTATTATACGTTAGTTAGAAGTAAATTAGAATATGGCTCTATTATTTCCCGAGAAACGCGAGAAAATCTCGACAAAAATATACCTATTAGATATAGAAATACTGACCAGCCATTAATATACAGTGGTCACCATTGTCATCACATAATTATAAATCACAGTTATGTATTCATTTGACATTACTATTTAATGTAATTTTTTATGTTCAGATACGATGTTAATTAGTGTCTGGTGTATGTAATTAATAGGCATTGTTATTAAAATACATTTAATTAAACAGTAAAAGGAATTCGTGCTTACCTACTGCTTTGAAATTTAATTATATAGGAATCGTTACGTTCTGTTTACAGTTTATTTTCCCAAGTATCCAATATCAACAAAACATGGCTGAAAATGAAATTGTTCTGCTAGAAAGGCAATATGTTAGCGGAATTGTATTGCAAATGCCCTCTGGGGGTTAGTTTAATATCAACAAACGACAATGTTTACTCTAGACGTTTTATTTTTAAACAAAAGTAAATCTATCTTGAATTAATACATGCGTGTGAGCCAGAAGGTAGCACGGTAGAGAAAGTTTCTGACACAGCTCCAGGCGGATGAAAATCTCTGAAGGTTGCTGACTTTATATACAAGGGCTGCAAAATGAATTTACTGAAAAGTAAACATATAAGTGTGTTTTCGATGTTTTTCTGATGACGGTAAATTTAAATAAGTTGGGAAGAAAAAAAATTATAAATAAACAAAATAAGTTATTAAAAACAACAATTCAGGCAAAGTTAAGTGTAACAAAATCAATTAGCAATTACCTGTGGTTAATGTACTTTTTTTATGCCAAACTGAGTCTTCATATGAGTAGAAATCAAAGAAATTGCAAGTACCTACTTAAACAAAGAAGCAGGAAAACAATGGTTCATCAATTCAGTTAGAGAACATTCATTAAAACAATGTGTCTACTAACTGTTAACTAGAGCTTTGCTCTTTTTTCTTATTGACAAACATCTATAATCAATTCAATGGTCACAACCATAAACATCTAATATGTGGTTCTAAAGGTGTTAATTGAAACACGGTTCATGTTAAACTCTTATTTTATTTCATAATGTCTACAATCTACATAATAAATATAAATTTGCTGAGGAAAGATATATTGCCATTTGACGACGGGCGGATGTATAGGATCTTTGACCAGTGCTACTGCATTTATTGTAATGTTGCAAATAGAGGTTAATGGCAGTACACCTTTCCCCTTCGGAATGTATAACCTAAAATCTATTACAATTAACAAATATTTTATTTCTACGAATATTATATTTATATATATTTTTATCCTATGGTACCATCAGATTAAAATACAGATTAATTATTTCTATACTTAACTAATCTATTGTTGTTTACAGTAACACGCTTATTTTCTACAATAATTGTGGAATTAACGCCACTTTTATTTACAACTTTATACGTATGTGTATGGAGCTTCTAGCTTTTGCTTTTGACCTCTTTTTAATATCAGTAGGTCATTTATGTCAAAATTAGATGGATTAATATGTTTATCATAATGTAGTTTTCGTTTTTCTTTAGCTATTTCTAAAAATTCTTGTGCTCTTCTGTGAGCTTCATTTAGTCTAAATTTTAGTTCATTTGAGTAATCTTCGATATTATATATTGGTGATCTTTTGGTTACATTTTCATATGGTAAATTTGCTATTTTGCCAAAGACTAATTCATATGGCGAATAGTTTATATCTGTATGAGGAGTTATACATAATAAGGTAAGAATGTATCCCAATTAGAATTAGCTGAGTTAGAAACAAGATATTCGTTTAATACTCTATGATTTCTTTCTATACTACCTAATGATTCATGGTGGTATGCTGTTGATTTTATATGTTTTATATGAAAGAATTTATTAATTGATTTTTGTAGTTCGTTTACGTATTCGGTTCCTAGATCTGTTTTTAAAATTTTAAAAATACCAAATTTCATCATAAATTCTTCAACTAATGCTTTAGACACAGTTTTAACATCTTTACTTTCTAGCGGAATAGCTTGTATAAATTTTGTTAAATTACATTGTATGGTTAATATATATCTCATATTATTTTCTGTAATTTTCAATGGTCCTACGGTATTCACTGAAATTGATTCGAAGCTTGTTGAAGGAGTCTCTGTAATTACGAGTGGTTCAATAGTATGCTTAATTATTTTGCTTTTATTACACTCTTCGCAACTTAATACATGCTTTTTTTACCATTTTTGACATATTTTTCCACATGTATTTTTGCTTTAATTTATTTAGAGTTCGCTTTACACCTGTGTGTCCTCCTATTAACGTGTTATGATAATTTTTTATAAGTTCATTTTGAATGTCAATATCATTTATTTTTTTTGGTAGTGAAAATAATAAAATTTTTAATCTTGACTTGTATTTATCATATAGTGCGTTATATTTTTTCTTGAATATAGGTACCCTTATATAATTAAATATGTCATCTTGCATTGATAAACATTAATAAGAGTAAACATTTTCTTTTATCAGCTTCTCCCGTGCAAATTCTAAATTCTGCTCTAGATTATCACTTGATAATGTAATTTTTATAACTTTATCGCACTCAATTATATATTTTGTTTTCTTTATTTGTGTTTTTACGCGCGCTGAATTATTTTTATTTTTTGTGTCATATATTTCGAACGTTAACGTTTTTACTTTCGGTTAAAGAAGTAACTTCCCAAATTCCCAGTTGGCCAGACTGGTCGTCCGAGATGTTTATTTGATTTTTTGTGGTACAATGATCTGATTTTGTCATTGACCTTGTAGTGACAGCTACTGTCGGGATCATAGCTTTTAGTATATCTGAATCTAATTTTATGCGTGACAAGGCATCTGCATTGGTATTTGTTTTTCCTGGTTTGTATCGTATTTCAAAGTTATAGTCCAGTAAATCTAAACGTATTCTTGTTAATTTTGAAGATGGAGATTTATGAGTAAAAAGTCCGACTAATGGTCTGTGATCGGTAACGACTATAAATTTTTTATTAGCATTGTACAAATATGGACGAAAATGTGTGAATAATTTACTAAAGTAGTTATAAAAGTTCGACAAACCTTTCCTTTGGTGTACAATTAGACAGAGAACTGATATTGTTGGTTGCCAAACTGTTACTTAAATGTTATGTAGTTTGCCCTATCTCCGTTAGTTACGTAGAATAGAATCGAAATTAATAAAACAGGTCAGATGGTGGGAGCGCATGTGTTCATAAAGCTTCAATTCCCAATGTAACGTTCAATAATTCATTTAACATTATATAATTCATTTCGCAATTTCATATAAATTTATTTCTGATAGTTGGTGGCAACTTCCATTCAACCTCGGTGTATTGTGTATTGCCTAAAACAATTAATTTGTCTATTTAGCCCTTAGATGGTAAATAATACTTATTCGTTGTTACATTGAAGATAAAATATAAACAAGACGAATGAATTATTGCAGCATCCTCGTATTAAATAAGTATAAACCACCCTAGATAATGTTATGGACATCCTGGCATAAATTGCTTTATTCCCAAACCTAAAACAAAAATAACCTCTTATTGTAAACAAACACTATTGTCTCGCACTATAATCAGAGAATTGTGATTAATTTAATGGATTGAAATAAGAATAATAACTTACCTGCAATGTTCTAGATCATGAGGTTCTATGGAGAATATCTGTTGTGCATTAATTATTTATTTAAGGGTTATATTGTTATTGTTGTCGTTTGGCTTTGACATTTCATCAATTACCGCCGTCTTCTTCGTCTTCTTCACGAAATTCAATTTTCCGGTCAAAGTCAGATCTGATTCTGCGCCAAGCGCTGTTGTCGGCTTGTGCAAGAAATCTGTCTATCCACGATTGTTTTCAATTTGCGTAATTTTAATAATTACGCTATAAATTTGCACGTTTCGCATATTTTGTAACTGTAGGTATTATAATAAATTTTATTAGCCAGTTTGGATAAATTTCTATAATTATTGGGTGTCCAATTTCATTGCTACAAACCTGATTGGCTAGTGTCCAGCCAATGGGAGGTAAGGACAGTTTTTTTTAAGGAGACCATTTTTCAAGATCTTTTTCCGGTACATGGCGTGACTATCATTGTGTGTGTGAGGGTAGTTTGAAAAATTTTGATGATTTCGCATCATCTCCTAGGAGGATTATTATTTTTCAAACCTATAATTGCTGCTTTGGATTTCATTGGTATTTGGATTTCGTTGATGGGAAATTTGTGTTAATCCGAAGCAGATACTTTCTGAAGAAAGGATTTATTCTCACACCAAGACGCTTATTGCTGAAAGTCTATTGTCTATTGCTTACGAGTCTGGTAAGTTTTGAATTCAATCCACTTCAACTGAAATTGCCTCCTTCATATACTCGAAAGATTCTAAAATAGGTCCTATTTACAGTTACCGTAAGGTCTATATTCGCTAACTCTACCATCTTACTAGAAGCTGTGGTGCAGTGCCTTTGCTAAGAACCCCTTACTCTAGGGTAAGTAATTTTATGTCTATATTTATATTTATTCCAAATTGTGTTATTCATAAAATATTTTGTGTTCATTTCGAAAATTTTTCACACCATGTGCTCGATTGCGGCGTTGCCGCATTGCTTATTTTTTCGTTCATACTTGTCAAATAGACAAACACGTGTATTTCTGATTTCCTAGGTGCTTATGCACTGAGTTTTGTTAATTTCACTAATTGTTATTAGTGTGATGGTGACAATGCGATCTGATTATTTTATTTTCATTGCATTTAGGGTTCTTACCATATGCTGTGGTTCTTATCTTGGACAAATTTTGTATTGAACCAATTGAAGGCAGCTTAAGAAGGTTGTCGAATTGCCGTTGTATCAACCTGAGTTTTGGATCTTCCTGAGAGTTGTTAGAAGCCTCCTACTCCTGCTAGAGATCCGCTTATAGTTTGACAAAGAAGCGCTGCGACATCGTCGCCTAGGAAGCACGCAAGTTTTCTAATTGCTTTGCTATCTTACTTACTTACACACATTACATTATATTATTACCTGAGCGGTTGGATGCATTTTTTTTATATTGATTCAATAGTAAATTTTACTGAAACTTTATTCACTAGTTCGCTAGTAGTTAAATTGTTTGGTAGTAGTTAATTAGTGCATAATATTATTTAGCTTATTTGCTGGATCACTATTAATATTTTATGGTAGATGCTCGAATATCCTTAATTTGAGCTTATTATTATTAATTTACCTTATTTGCATGCTGCTTATTGTTATATTTAGAATAATTATTTGTAGTTACTTACTTTTCCCGCATTTATTACAATTTTTTTTTATTGTCTTATATTTTGCTTAGCTTGTCTCACTTAGTATAATTTTGTGTAATTCGGTCAATCATTAGCCATGAGAATTTTCAGTCAATCTTTATCCGAGAATTAAGGCGAACGTTTTATGGTGTTATTTACTATTTTAATAACAAGGTGTTGTTAGAATAAGCCGATGCGCCTGAGCTCACGCGACGCTTCTACTACCTAGTGTTCTAAATTCTTCGCGCGCTTATTTATACTTATTATTATTATTATACTTATTTTTCCACGCTCTTAATTTTCAGGACTCTTTTTTTTTCATGCTTATAATCGCTTGGCTTTTGTATTGACACTACTTTCCTTACTTATATTTATTTTAATAGCCAACTTACGATTTAAATTTTGCCATACCTTATCCAATTGTCATTAACATCTATTAAATATTAGAATAAACCGCCATTTGTGTAACCGAATGTTTATTATTTGATCTTGTTTGGCAAATTTTCTTGATCATTTAGTCAATCTATCTGGGTGATTTGGTTTGGGGAAAATTTGTCTGGCGCCCTTGAACAACTGAAGTTTATCCTGTCGTAATATACGATATTGTGAAAACAAAACAAAAAAAAAATTAGAACCACCCCATCTCCATTGAGCTGGCCACTCACCCTTAAGTGGTGGACGACCTTATACACGAAGGTGTGCTTGTGTTGGTCGCACCAAGAGTCATGATACATGAAATTCATCTGGGAATGTTGGTTTTTACTAACCAGTGTATCATCAATGTTAACATTGATATTTGTTGTTGACAAACGAAGCGACTGAGTAGGTGACTTATCAGACAGGGAGCACCTATTTTTGACTTTATAAATTTAATATCTCTTGGGAGTAACTTAAAAAAGTCAAACCCTATTTCGGTTCTTCCCTGGTAAAAATGATCTGACTGCAAATCACACAATTTCAGTTGAAGGTCTGCTTTGCTTACATTCTCGACAGAAATAACATTATATGAGTTAAATATGCAACTTGGAAAAAAACATGTTTTTCTAGTGAAGACTTAAAAGGCTAAAGTGAAGCTTAATTTATTTTTAAATAATCTTATATGATCATATAAATTGGAAATACTCTGCTGCTTTCCTTCATTTAATTCGTTAAGGTGAGATGTCAGTTCTATTAAGAATGCAAAGTCTAATAGAAATATTGGATATTACGTCTAGAATTTTATTTTCTAGTTCCAAAGTGTCGAGCTTCACTTCATCTTTAAGGAAAATGGGAATCTGCTGGCGTATGGTGAACAAACATTGCAATTAGATTCTGGTCCTTAACCAAAGAATGTAGGCGTCATGTAAAAGTCATGTAACACTTTCTTCGACCAAAAAATGAAGAAACTTTCTGTGAGTCAAAGTACAATTGCATCATCTTATTAATTACTTTAACAACCATTTTCATGACTTCCATTTGACATAGAAACTTTTCACATAGACTGTTGTGTCTTTGTGTCAAACTATAAATTTAGTCTACATTCTAGTAATATTGTAACAAGGTCTGACACAACTTATATTTTGGAGCTATTTATTCCGTGTACCCGTTGAATTTTGATATAAGATACGTATATTTCAATAATATTTTTTCCAGTGTAAGAGTATCTGTACCAAATGTGTCGATACAGTGTTTTACTGCAGGCGATAAAATTATACAGATATCTATAATAAACACACATAAAAGTAGTAGAATTTCCAGATATCAATTTAAGGCTTATTAGCTTATTTCTATTACTTTATTAGTTTCAGCGATGTTTTTGCTTTTCTAACCTAACAAAATATTTAAAAGTAAACATTTTGTCTGTAGAAAACATTGCAAAGCTAACAATTACGTTCTAAACCACAAGTTGTTTATGTTCACGTTCTATACGAAAACGTCTTCGAAAATCATTAACACTACATTTTTCTTTTACCCCGTAGATTCAGATGAGGTACTGAACATTATTAATAATTTAAAAAACAAAAATAATGCTGGTATTGATTGCTTGTCTGTCAAGTTAATTAAAACAATGTCAACTCATTTAGTCCAGCACATTGCTTATTTTATTAATTTATCCATAATCAGTTGCCGTTTTCCTAGTGCTCTTAAAAAGGCCATAGTATTACCTGTTTTAAAAAAAATGATCCTGAAGATATAGCAAATTATAGACCTATCTCAATGTTAAGTGTTTTCTCTAAAGTATTTGAAAGAGTAGTCTTTAACAGAATGTTTGATTTTATTGATAAATACAAAATTTTGACAAATTGCCAACACGGTTTTAGACGGGGTAGATCTACTCAGTCAGTAGCTTGCAGTTTCACTGAGAGTATCTACAGTTTGCTTGATAGTGGTAAGCATGTAGCTGGTCTTTTTTTTGATTTGTCACGAGCATTCGACAGTCTTCGTATCTCCTTTATCAAAGATAAGTTATATAGTATTGGATTTAGAGGAATATTTTTGAATTGGTTAGTTTATTATCTATCTGACAGAACTATGCATGCTAGAGTTCTCAATACTACTTCGCATTATCGTAATATGGATATTGGAGTGCCTCAGGGATCGATGCTGGGACCATTAATTTTTTTGTTATTTGTCAACGACTTACCGAGCTTTATTAACGCACCTCATCTTACGATGTTTGCCGATGACACGTCTCTTGTGGTGTCAGCGCGGACCCCTGAGGAACTCGTAGTCGTTTGTCAGGGTTTTATACGATCTTTTGTTAACTGGTGTGAAGCTAACGCACTTATTTTAAATGTTGATAAAACTGTAATAGTTTATTTTCGATCTTCGTGTAATCCGCAGGTCAAACTACACCTTAATATTAATAATTCTGTTCTTGAATCTAATGATAATACCAAGTTCTTGGGTGTCTATCTTGATTACCAATTAAATTGGTCTATACATATCGATATGCTCAACAAAACACTCAACAAATCACTGTATGCAATATCTCGAATAAGAAAAACTATGCCCTTATGTGCATTATTAAACATTTATTGCAGTTTAGTCTATAGCCATCTCTCCTACAATATAATTTTGTGGGGTAGTGCTGTTAGGAGTGGGAAGATCTTTGTAACTCAAAAACGGATACTTAGAAACATATTTGGAATTAATCCCCGGGAATCGTGTAAGAAAGTTTTCATTAACAATAAAATACTGACACTACCCTGTATTTATATTTATAAAACCTTATTATATATCAAAGAAAATATTTCTTCTTTAGTTAAAAATTCTCCTTTTCATAACTATTCAACACGCAATAGTGATTTGTTGTGTATTCCGAAACATAATTCAAGTAAATACGAAATGTCTCCCAAGTACTTGGGATCCAAGCAATTCAATGTATTACCAAATAAATTTAAATCCCTTGACAATGCATCATTCAAAAAATCTATTATGGCTAGGCTACTCAGCAAATGTTATTATAGTATTGATGAATTTATCAATGACAATGACTTTTAAAGTATTTGTATGTATTTTGTCTTTTGTTTGTGACTTATCCTATGCATTTTATATGTCTTAAAGGATTAATAAATATTATTATTATTATTATTATTATTATTATTATTATTATTATATTACCTCTTTGTAAACACCTTGTAATATTTGTTATTTCAAATATCTATTTTACATTATTATCATTTCCATCATTTTATAAAGCAGCTCTACTAAACAATAAATTATTTTCCTTTTTCCACTCAATAACTCTGCATCGTATTTATTACAAACTACTGCGTAATGAATTTACTGAGGTAGACAGTGTAATGCTAATTTTAATATACCCATAGCAACAATTGTTTTAGCAATAGAAATTGTATAAATATTTAAAATCAATATTTAATATCACTGTGATTAATGTTTTGTTTGCCCGAAACCGAAATTTGTTATTAGACTGAAGTTATTAGGGAGATTTGCTCAGAGATAAACACCAACAGGGTAATGAATTTCTCGGTTCTTGAGAATCTGAATATCTCAACAATACTACTCCGTTATGTAAATATTAAAATTGGAAATAATTTTCTCAGTAGAATAGGCGTAA
Source organism: Monochamus alternatus (assembly GCA_037114965.1). NCBI lineage: Eukaryota > Metazoa > Arthropoda > Insecta > Coleoptera > Cerambycidae > Monochamus > Monochamus alternatus. The sequence goes on from CM073429.1 coordinate 27,902,307, forward strand.
AGCAAGTCAGTAAAGAATAAATTTCTATTAAGATATAGGACGTTTGATAAAAAAGATACAGATCAATGAATAAAGTAAAAATGGGTATTTCAAATGTGTCAATCAAGTTGCAATAAAAACACCTGCAAATATTTTCTTCTACGTGGCATGTAGAGGGTTGCACTGTGAATGCATAAATAGCGTTTAGTAAAGAAGGCTAGCTTCCTTGAAAAATTTCGATTTAAATCAACTTACCTTAGTATAACATTGCTTCTTTAAAAAGTTATAGGATTAAGTACTTTATTTAATTTTTCTTTCTTTCACCCTATATAAAATATTTTTTGTTTTCAACTACTTCTCTTTTTGTCATATACAGGGTGCCCGTAAGGAATGGGCCATAAAGAAACTTTAACTACAAACTATTGATCGTAAACCTCAAAATATTTTTAGAACGGGAAATCTGAACTTTATAAACTATGTTCAAATTCCTCTTAGAGGATGCCAGTTATACACATATATGGATGGATCCAGTCACCTTATAGTATTTTATTTTGGCAATGGGGAAGTTGCGTGAATTTTATAGTAGTTTGAAATGTATTACAGGGTAATCTTTCAAATATATTGAAAGGTTAGAACATGTGTCTGGGTGTAATAATCACATAATAATTAAAATATTAACCTTAATAAATTGCCATAGAATGTAAACAAAACCACGTGGCCGAAAACGCGATATCACTGGTGTGGCGTTACACGCCGTTCAGCGCGGTGTTTGTTTTCGTGGATACAGGTGCAGGTTACGACGTTGATGATGTAACAGGCGTTTGTTTCTTGCATTTTTGTGTCATTGATGGATCATAGATACATAGTGTAAGTACTGAGTAAGTAATGCCATAATTGGTGAGATATAACTGGTCTGCTTATTTCCTGCTCGGCCTAAGCGGCTCGACTTGCAGACGACCTACCTACATTCCAGCAGATTTAATAGCGCGTCACCCAAGGCGAAAGGTCTGCGTTTGAGTACCTATAAGCAAACCACTTATATCTCACCTTCACTTGGTTTATGTGTGAATATACATATGAAGGAATAGTCAGTTCAATTGTCGGTTATCTCAGCTATGGCACGCTAACAAGCCCAAAACCGGTCTGTGTCTGGTGGTGTGGCCAATAAGGGTTCTTGGCTGTTCACACAGATACTGCAGGTGTAATTGCCGGTCAGGGCATTATTCCGCGGAGTAGTTGTTACCTGCAGTATGATTTGTAAATCATACTGCAGGTGCAGGTAAATCTATAGATTTAATGCAATAATTATTATTATTGGTGATGTGGTGAACTTACGGTATTGTTAAATGTAACTTATTCCTTTGCTTACAATATAGATCCGCTCGTGACAAATACGGTGACAACGCTGCTGGGTAAGTATCAGGTAAGATGACTTTACTTGAGGTATTTATAAAATTATGCCATCTGATTTCACATTAAACTTCTTGTTTTAAATTGAAAACTAATAAGTAAAAGTAATGAATAATGGTATTTAATATTATTTTTTTTTAAATTAATTTAATACATTTTTGTTGTTATTTACTATTGATTTCATTTATAATTAAACATTTTCAAAAAAGTTTTATTTATAACTTTTGTTTATTATGTTTTCAGAATAAAATAGGTAATTTAATGTATTGAAGTCAGACAGCAAAATGTTAGAATTGCTTCAAATAACATTCTACATCACGGAAAGAAGCACTGAATACAGTAAATGGGAAAAAATGTAAGTTTGTTCTACCACTGATTTTATAAACGCCCTGTATACATTCTGGTAGCTTAATAGAAACGTTTCAATGATTGTTTACAGCTATACTTTTTAATTTTTTCGATGAACTTAAACATACCTGTATTTCCAATTAAACTTACTTAAATGGTCTTCACAAATAATGTTGCAATGCTTCCTTTCGTCACGCCCATGCGAACGGCGTCTGACGTCACAGATCTACGCTGTGGCGACGACCGTTTTGTGAGAGTGTGGCCAGACTAAATTTTAAAATATATGTTTTCAACAATGTTTTCATATGTTGTCGAACTCTGAAGAAAATACCTTCACTGTGTCTTGAATTTTCTGTAGTAATACGCCCTGAGTTCAACTTTCATCACTACAAATTAACTTAATGCTATATTGTTCCCATTGTACTTCAATCTCAAGTTCATTTGTGTTCCTAATATTGAACATTGGACATTGAATCACTTGACAATTTTCATTTTAATATACTTTCACACGCCAGTCTCGATCCTCGGGTATATCCGCCTGTAAATTGTAAATAAATAAGAAATCTGTTAAGGGCTCATCTCTTTTGTTGATATATGTGCTATCCTAAACCGTGTGTTGTGAATTAGTCCAATGATAAGCTGCTTCTATTTCGTCTTGTACCAAGTAGGCAGCTAAATCAACTTCCTAGTTGAGGGAAATATGTTTTTATCATACTGGTGACTGACCAGATCATAACCCATCTCTGTCTTCCTTTCTGTGCGTATCTAAGTCATTTTTACTGTTGCAGATCTTCAATGTAGTACCTTGGAAGAGAAAATAAATGAACATTTTTAAAGAAATTACGTCTTTGGGGTCTATCATGCATGCTACAATAAAGTATTTTTCCCCTCTTGTAGACCTGTAGACTCTTAATTCGTAATCCAGATATCTAATGCTCTAACTAAGACAGCACAGAGTATTATGATGTATGTTCGCCTGGACCGCTGTAATTATCATCAGGTGGTACCTATTCTTTACTCTTTCACTCTTTGAAAGGTTCTTAAAGTGCCCCCTGGCAAAGTAAAGCACATATCATCTATTGATAACATTAGAGTATGGCCATTCTCCTCAACCTACCTACACATTGCTACAGTTATTATTGCCAAAAGTTATTGTGATAACTTTAGACTCACACCCAGGGGTAGCCAACTCGTATTGGGAAACTAGTAACAATCGTCCATGCAATATCTTTTCTCAAATCAGTAACCCTACCAACCAAACTCTACCGGCTACCTGTAGAATGGTATAAGGCTGTTTAAGCATTTATAACCCTTTTTTCTTATTCTTTATGAAAATATTTGAATATATTAAAAAATTGAATATTCTGATTATTAAAAATATTTTTTTTTATTTTAGCTACGTAGGTATGCCACCGTCATGGTTTTAAAATCGAAAAATATCGATATCATAGAAAAAATAAAAGTAATAGAAATAAATGAAATGGAATATAACCCAACCTTTAAGTCATTTAAAATATTTTTAATTTTGTTATCATTTTATCATAGAAGCGGTTGATTAAATAAAAAATAACCTCTCGAATGTTTGAAACGAAAAAATTAAATTACATTCCACTTTATAAATTATGAGTGTGTATAAGTACCTACTTTTTATATTTCAGGAAGAGGAGTTTCAATAAAGATTTGTTAAAATACATGGAGATTACTTTGATTCGTTTAGAGGTCATATTCAAAGTTACCGCGGCCATTTTTAGTTGATTAATCCATCTATTCAAGTAGATGGCGCTGAACTGTCACAGTTGTTGCCAACCGTTAGTAGGGATATTGGGCTTCTTCTTTTATACATTTTGTGGTTACATTTTTATGCTAAACAGCAAGAAAGGTAAATAGCACCGATTTTAAAGCATCCCGTGCTTGCAGAGTAGACACTTTCGTTGGTCGTATTTTCCAATTAATTCATTTATTTCAAGTTCCAGTTTTTCATTTGCACGCTTTCTTTCAGAAACAGGCTTCTAGAAATAAGTAGTTATGTCAAAACAAGTGAAAGCTTTAAAGAATATATTCCGGTTCTAATCTAAATAAGCCATAATAATACTTTAGACGATAATAAATCAATTGTTTTTGCTCTCCGCGTATAGAACAGAATTCCGACCGGGGAAATCCCAACTCGCAACGGAACCGCACGGGCGATATGAATTTCACATTTCCACGTGTCGCAAACCGAGACCGCAGATTTGTTTTCATTTGTAGCTGAGCTGAAAAACGTCTCGACAAAAGACTGGCAAAATACACCGCGGAAATTGAAAATAATAGCTTCGGGCAACAGCACGGGAACAAGAATGACAGAATTGAGTTAAAACAAAGTGAGGGAATAGAATACGTTTATCATAGTTATTTCATTTTAAATTGTTAATGCAAGGTACACAAAGGTATTTTGTTAAAGCCCTCGCAACGTTCTAGCGGCGTAATTGGAAAAGAAATTGTATGTCTGGTGCAGTTTCAAGCTATCATTCACAACAAGTCAGTGAATATGCATAGCTATATGGAAATCACGGAAATTGCATCAACTATTTTTAATATAACTAAATACAACAAATATATCTTACATATAATTCAATTTGTACTTATTAAAACTGACATAATTAATTAAATCTAATGATAATAAGAAACTATGGATTGATTAGTAAATTTTGCTACTAGTTTTGGTATTCAACAGTGAATATGGATGGGGTTAATTTATCAAAAGTAACAAAAATGACTTTATCGTTTGGAAAATACATACGTTTTAGGAGAATGATATACGACAAGAATATTTTATGAATAAAATGAAATGTTTATTAATATATTACGATAGATATGAGTGCCTTAAACAGATTGAAAATTTGCATATAAAGAATAGCCACAGTCAAGCCAGTGGCGGCTGGTGAGATTTCAGGTATGCCATATCTCAATAGCCAGACATGGGACCCAAACCAAACTGTAGGGTATATATACTGTGGCCATATAGAGAACTTTGGTAGAAGAAGAACAATTTTCAGTTTGCGAAAAAAAGTTGAAAAAAAAACGTGGGTCTCACCTCAAATTTTCAAAATGGCTTCTTTAAATTTCGAGAAATATTTTTTTCCATAAACTAGATGTAATTTTACGGAGAGGTTTCAAGTTTTATTCAAAAATAACTATATTTGTAGAATTTATAGCATTTTGAAACTTTTATAATGTATCACAAATACAATGTTAAATTTCAAACTGCTGTAACTTTAACAAAAATTAAAAATTTTTAATAAAATCTGAAACCTATCGATAGAATTATGTCTAGTTTATGAAAAAAAATATTTCTCGAAATTTAAACAAGCCAATTTGGAAGTCTTAGGTGAGGTCCACGTTTTTTTAAACTTTTTTCGCAAACTGTAAAATCGTTCTCCATCTACTGAAGTTCTGTATATAGCCACAGTACATACAGGGTCGGAAAACGCTGATAGTCTATCTGAGTTTACACGAGAGCGACAAAGTAAAGTATAGAAATCCGTGCGATAGACAAGGATGACTATATTTTATAAATTAGAATAACATCTGAGCAGTCGCTCCCACTTCTAACCGAGCGCATCCGATTGGCCGGAAGGTTTGGCAGGCATCTGTCAGCTTCAGGCAGATGGCAGCTTCAGTGCCGATGTTTCTATGTGCGGAGTAGGACGCATTTGCTTAAAACAAATCAAATTCTTACGTACTTTTAACTATTTAGAATTATTTATAAACCTACCACCTAACGGCGTATGAAAATAATTGCAATTATTTTCCGCTTTTGTATTTATTTAATAGCCGCTCTGGCAGAACTAGAAGTACTAAAACTCTAAAACATAAATAAACTTAAAACTTATTGCAGTAAAAACGAAAGAAAAAAATTAATGTTGATGTTTAACTAATAAGTTGTTCAAAAATGCCCCCCCCCCCTCTTTGTGCCTCGCAATACCCTAATCTGTCATAGAATTGGGTTCTTACGTGTTCTAGCATTTCAGGGGAAATATTATGTAGGACGTCTTCAATTCGGGCCTGTAAATTGACTAAATTACGTGGCCTATCATGTGAATGTCCGTAAATGGCCTGTTTTAGATGCCCCCAAAGAAATAAGTCGTTGGGCGATAAATCTGGCGATCTGGGGGCCTCTTGTACTAATAAGATGCTGAGAGAATGTGGTTTCTAAATATGCTGTTACTCGACGTGCATTATGAGCGGGACAACCGTCTTATTGAAACCACACATTCTCAAAGTTGATATTTAATGATCGAACTAGTAAAGAAGTACAACTGTGAAACGGAAAGTGATGGAAACTCGCGGAAGGAAGATTGTATTTTAAAAATGAGTTTTCCAAATAAAAATTCTATTGCTATATCTTACAAGATGAAACTTAGTCCGTATAAATGAAATCGAAAAGAGTATACTGATAGAATGGACGAAATAGTGATATGGCGAAGAAACTAATTAAAATAAATATTAAAAAATAAGAATCTGGATCGAAGAATATATTAAATTTTGACGAAACATGGGCGTATGAAGGTCATACGGAAAGCGGTACGATATAATAAGTGTTAATGTGTGACCGTTATAGTGACAGTAGTAACCAATAGTAAATAGTGTGTATGTATTCTAAAGCCTTTTGTCCTTTTCAATGCGGAATTCGCAAATATTTGCGCGATTTATTTAACGGTGGAAAAATCTCTATTTGTAACAAATGTTGTCAACTACCTATAACATTTTCTACCATTTTCATCATGAAACTGCCATGGTATATTATCAGAAGTTCAAAACAAACTTATTAACACCACATAATAATGAAAGGGACATTAATATTTGTAGTGTTTGACAGTATCGCAAATTGCAATTGTGAAAAGTTGAGATTTTCCCGCCATAAATAATTAAAACAGAAGTTATAAAATTCGTGCAAAAATCCGTGAATTTCGCGTCCATGAGGACAAGGCTTAAGTGTGTTATCTGCGGAGTGCGCATCAGGTAGGTGTAAGTGGGTGGTAGTGGGCAATCGCCGTCCATAAGAACAGGGACACATATAAAGTAAATTGTTAATGTGCTAGGTTCAGCCGACGTCAACTTATTTTTGATAATTTTGTGTGCTTTAACTCTTCTCAAGTGGCACGCTTAGGTAATCATACCACCCTTACCCTTCCGTACTCATCTCTGTGTTGTGAGTTAGTCACTTTCTATTATTTTCGACCTTGGGTAATTGACAAGATAATAACTTTAAATTTTGAAATAATTCTTATAATTTTTATTATCTAACGCCTCGAAATTGGTAAAAACTGTTATATCACTGTTTCTACTTTAAAAATAATGGACGTTATGTAATGGAACAATTTTTGTCATTTTTATAAATTTCTTATATCTGATCGCATTCAAATTTAGTACGCCTATGAAATTTTGCTCCCCGCACACTTCGCCCGTCGCTCTGGTCAACAAGCTAGCGATTAGTCACTGTCCACATTTTCGACCGCTGATAAAATATCAGAATACCGAAGTTGGAGTTGCACAAGTAGCGACATCTCTTGCGAAAGCGAAAGGCAAAGATGGCGATTGGTCGCTGAGATATAAGTGGGAGTGGATTTTATTTGTTGAATGACGAAATGGGCGGTGACTATTTAGATTTTAAAACGTCGTCAATATAGTCATCCTTGTCTATCGCAGGGATTTCTATACTTTACTTTGTCGCTCTCATGTAAACTCAGATAGACCATCAGCGTTTTCCGACCCTGTATATACTAAAGTTTGGTTTGGGTCCCATGACTGGTCATTAAGATATGACATACCTGAAATTTCACCAGCCGCCACTCAGTCAAGCTTTACAAAAATAAAATTCAGCTAGCTCTTTCTGACTATTTATTGTTACTGTATTCAGGGTGATTCAGAACTTATCTAAAACAATTTGGGAATAGATACGTGAGAAATGGAACCAATATTCTAAACAATTTTTTTTAAATCCTTATTGTTTCCGAATAAAAAAATATTGAAGGTGTAACATGTTTAACCTTTACATCGCTGGGCTACTATAGTCTCTAGCCAGGCGATTCCGAATATTGAAATCCGATTACTTTTTGTAGGTATTAAAGTTTTTATAATGCCAATCTTTACAGTTATGCTTTAGTTTTACGTGGTTTAGTTATGCCCTGTAAAAAAAGTTGCTGTGTAAGCGAGATTTTCCAGCGTGTAATTTAGGATGTGTAAAAATTCCGTGTTAATAGTTTTACATACTCTGACTTTTTTGTACGTTTTACACAAAATGTGTTAAAATTACTAGTATTATAATGAAATATACTGAATATTGACCAGTTGTGTGTTAAAAGTTCGCCATTTTGTGTAAACTTAACACCCACACAACTTAATTGTGTTCTATATCCCTACTCCTGACTGGTCGAGCACAACTGCGCAGCTGCAGTATATCATCTGATCCAACACACGTCACTACGCCTTATTGGTCATGTAGAGGTGTTGCGTACAGTTACCTCTCGTTCACTGTGTTCAAATGGAGAATATTTAAATTTAAATTGAGGTTTAATTAAGGAAAATGGTAAGTACTTACCTAACTATAACAAATATTGCTGATAATTGTAATAAAGCTAAAACTAATTAGAATATAACTATTAAAAATATTAGGAGTTTACTCTGACGTTTTAGATTACTCTGTGATCTAACTTTTTTGTAACTTTAGAGAAAGAAAATTATATGTTCAGATGACTACCAGTTAATTTTCGTAAACTCCTGTTATGTAGTGCCCAAATACATCTTTATTTGTTGTTTCATTGTATATAATTTACTAGAACATTATAAGTCCCTTATTAGAATATGTACTATTATACTGTTAATTTTAATACATACATATTTTGTCAGCAGTCTTGGTTGCTGTTTATTTGAACAGAATTTAATTTTATTAATAAAATCATAAAAAGTAAAATATCTTTTATTTTATAATTACATCATATTGAGAAATTTCTTTATATTGATACGGAATCTCACCTACCTTGTTAATTATGTTCCTGTTTGCTTTTGAAATTATAATTTTTAATACATATATTCTGCCGTTTAATATGCATTCTCGACGATAGGCAGAACCTATAGAAAATGTCAAAATAAAAGTATTTCAAAAATTATATTTATAAAAAATTATTTCGAAAGTAAACAGGAACATAATTAACAAATTAAACAGATAAATGAGTCTTCCATATCAATATCTATTATACAATAAAATTAACATGTTAATGGGTAAAGCCTACACCTTTAATGATACAAATAACATAGAAATGTGTAAAAGTTACACATGAAATTTGTTATATTAACACAGTGAATTGTATTAAACCTTTAACACACTGCTACATACAGAGAAATGTGTAAAAATATACAGAATTCCGTGTGGACCTCGATTAACACAATATTGTGTTCTTTTGTGTTAAAATGTGTAATTATTTTTTTATATAGAAACTCGGAATTGATGGATGTTGTTTTAATTTACGGTAATGTGAAAATGCTTTAGCAGAACTATTTTCCGGTAAACATGTGCCAAATGCAGCTACTTTTACCGCGGTGTACAGTGAGTGCAAGTGTAGAGTAACGCGAGGGAAATTTAAAACCGAATCGTGGAAGAGTTGGAGGTCCAGGGCGTCTACGGCGTATTGCAGTAATGTGGCATATCATATACGAGACCCAATTATATCCGTACCATGTACAGCGTGTCCAAACATTAACGCCAAGGAATTAGACGAGGAGGACCGGTACGATGGCCGCTACGATCTTCTGACTTTATATCATTTGGATTTCTTTCCGTGGGAACATTTAAACAATGGAGTGTATCGCACCGAAGTGGATACCTATTGATGATTTACGCAAACGTAGTTGCTGCCTATAACTTACGGTCATGAAGCAGAAACATATGTGTTAGTTTGTAGAAACTGGATGAGTTCAAAATTTTGTTGTAACATGACGTATGTCAAACTATTTTATTAATTAAAACCACAAATTAATTGTATTAATCATTAATAACAATAGCGGCAAAAACAGTTGAATTTGCTGTATTAAATAGGTGTTATAAAATGTTATTTATGTCTTTCCTTGGGAATTACTCTCCATTTTTTGTCCGGTCACCGATTGCATGCTTTGCCGCCTTATCAAGTTTTACAGTGGACCAGTTTCCAGCGGCGTGCAGAAGTGTACTTTTAAATCATTTTTGAATTGCCCTTTTTGATTGTTTTACAAAATTGTATTTGTAAGAGTCCCCTGTACATCAAATTTTTTTTTAGATAAGTTTTGAACCGCCCTGTATAACTGAGGATTCAAATTTTTGGGATATCTTACAAGAAAACAAAAAACGAGAAAAAACTTGAATACACTTTTTTATTTGGCATTAACAATCTTGTCAGAAACTAACTGCTCTGTGAACTGATGCTCCATCCAACATTGAACAATGTCCACAATATGTTATCCATATACTTTTTATTATTAGCCTTTGCATTTTATTATTATACAGGGTATTAAAAAAGAGTGTAAAATATTTCAGGAGGTAATAGTATGAACCAAAATAAACAGAAAAGTCGTAATACATGGGTCCGCAAAGTAACGGTTGCGAAGATATGGACCACTATTCGTTTTTCAAACATTTTATTTTATTAGGAATAAACCGACAAAGAAAGCTTTTAACAAACAAAAAACAAAGTTACAGAAGATGTTCAAAGTGCCCTCCGTCCATTTCCAAGCAGGCACGACATCTTCGTCTCAAAGATATTCGAACTCTTTCGAAAACACCCTCCTTGGTTTGGATTTCTTGACACTTTTGATTAATCTATAGCTGCAGCTCTTCCAGGCTATTTACAGGAGTACCGTACACTAATGTCTTCAAATATCCCCAAACAAAGAAATCTAGAGGGTTTAGATCAGGCGATCTTGGACGACCTGTTTTATGGCCTCCAAGATCGCCTGATCTGAACTCCGATTGCAGCGATAGATATAAAAAAGCAAAAAAAAAACAAATGCCGACAAATTTGAAAGTTTGACGACATAGCAAATTCGATGAGGCGCAAACAACTAAAATATTTAATAAAAACAACTTGAGGTGAGAATTTATTTTTACAAAAATTTAAATAATGCCAAACCTTAGAGCGCGTCGTACCCTATGTTTTTGTTTATTATCGACCCGGTATAATGTGTAAATTTCAGCCCTGAAATAAAATGCTTAGACTACAGAAAATCTACGTGAAATAAAAATTTCAAATCTGCAAAAATCATGAAGAACCGTCAATCCAATGTCAAATTACAGCATTTTAAAAAATTTGCTACCCAAATTTTATGTTGACTAGTATGTACAAGGCCTAATAGCCTTAATCCAAAAACTTACAAAAGCGTCTGGAAATATTTATGTTACCTTAGTAACGAATCATATTGCAACGACCAAAAAAAATTTTTTGCGGAAATTTCACTCATAAGAACTTTTTGATTTTTTGCATGATTTCATTGATCACCCCGTATATAATATAACCTATGGTCCTGCGATAAATATACGTCAAGCAGCTTAATCCGAAAAAACTATCTCTTAAAATTTGCAAACCGCGTTCAAAAATTTGCATTCCTGTTGCAAATATTTAACTTTAAATTTTGCCTAAAAATCTTTATGTGTAAGATCGAGTGACCAGCAGTTAATTTTGGTAATTAAAACCACAAATTAACTCTATTAGTAATTAATAACAATAGCGACAAAAGCAGTTACATTTGCTGTATAAAATCGGCGCTATAAAATGTTATTTATTTCTTTCCCTGAGCATTTCTTTCCATTTTTGGTATGGCCGCAGATTGCCACTTTATCACGTTTTCCAGTGGACCAGTTTTCAGTGCTGTGCAGAAGTGTATTTTTAAATCATTTTCAAACTGTTCTTTTTGATTATTTCTTAACAAAATTGTATTTGTAGAGTCCCCGGTACACTCAGAATTTGTTTTTTAGATAAGGTTTGAATCACCCTGTATACCAAGCGGTTTATTCTTATCATTTCATTTTGACAATTTCGAACAGCTATAGCTTTTTTTATATCTCAAATGGATTCCGCTGTAATATTTCGCTTTATTTTGGCAATTTTCGTCATATTTGAAATGCAATCAAATTTTCTATGGATATGGCAAATATTGTCGTGTTGTGTCTCTAGCTGTATCCCATTTTTACATGTTTTATAGGTCATTTAATATTATAATATTTTTAAATTCAAACATTTAGGTATATTCAAGTCTCTAAACTGCTAGTTAAAATCATAAAATATTGAATTAATTTCTATGTTGATGAATTGATTTACAAATGCTGAAAATTTAATTAATTTACTTGACTTGCATAACCACTTGAATTCATGTGAAATCAAATGACTTGAAAATCGAGTCCATACTGAATCTTGAACCCCAATAAATGAAGTAGCAAAAAGTATTTGAAAAATATTTACTCATAAATTATTTCCACAAAACTATTTAGTTGTGTACTATATATTTCTCAAAAAGCAATTAAGTCTTATACTTAATACTTCAACCATGAAACCCTAAACACAATGCGCTACTAACAAAATTATAAAGATGCTTCATCATCGTCACCAGACAATGACTTACATCCACGTCTTCTTGAATTACGACCTCCAGTCGACGGGAATGATTAAACAAGGCATTTTGTCTTCGTAGGATTAAAATATACTAGTCTGGTCAACAACGGAAATAGGTATCCACGAACAGTATGAAAATCGTAAATAACAAATAAAAGTTACTTTAATTTAGATAACACTATTGCGGTATAAGATTATATGTTTTGGTTATATTTTTCAAATTCAGTTAATTTGCCTTTAGATTTGTTTATAATAATTATTATCTCTTCTGAGTGGTCAATATGTTATCATCTGGGAATAAGATCAGGACTTTTATGGAACCTGTGAAATATTATTTAACGATTTTTGTATTTTTCCATTACTACCATTTGAATAGAGTATTTCTATTTTAGATAACTATTTATCATCTTGATTATTAATATTAAAATGAATATGTACAGGATTTGTCGATAACAGTCCGTAGAATTCCTAAAATATTGCATCAATCGAGATGTAGTGTCTCAAAAGTCATTCGCATTTCGGAAAGTGCTCGGATAGATCATTTTTGTTTTTTCGAGGACTGGACTTTAGTCAAGCGCAATAGGCAGGTTTGAATTTTTTTTTAATTTATTGAAATCAACTGAATATGCAATAAAAAATAATTTTGTCCACTCCAACTCCAATCGATGCGAGGCTACGAAACGTACCTATACGCGAAGGTAGAATGCGTGACGTCACCTACCTACTTTGCGTGTCGCCCACTGAAATGTAATTTTGTATTATGATGACTGGAATGCGCTAAAAGCTTCGCGAATGAATTATTCGTGATCAGCGCCATATTTTGTTTTGTGCCTCTAGCAATGGCGGAGCAGTAGGGGCTTAGCTGATTGTGAATTGAAATGAAATTGAATTCTGGATATGGAGAATTATTTCGTGCTATATGCTGGTTAATTTTACAGTCCCTTATAAAACATGACATGTTTCAACAATAACACCCACAAAAATACACAAAGAATAACACTAACGATATACAAGATAAAAGAAGAAACCACACTGTACGCCAACGACGTGTTTACAAACAAAATAATGGGAAATTAAGAACACAATTCATATCGTACGTGCAGATGCTTGTCTCTCTCGCACTCACATACATAACCAATGAAGTATGTCTTTGATGAGTTTTATGTGCCTCCTTTTGTCTGCTCCTAGGGTTGGTTATTTGGATGTGCAAATGGACTAAACGCATTCCATATCGTACATTTCAGTGGTGTCGCCTGACGTTGACATTTATTACTGGTTATGAGGAGTACGCGATTTTGATGGTAAACTTTGGTTTATCGAAGCAAGAATCAATATACCGACAATATAGTGGTGTTTTGTACTTAAATGTGGTAATATATCAATCTATTACATCAAATGATACATACATGGTTAACTATGGCTAAGTACAAAAATTTTAAGCACGTTCTTGTGGAGGTCTAAAAACAATAAAAAAATGATTTCGGAATTCTAGCTCGATGTTTAAAAAATAGAGCAAAACCCTCTTTTCTTACAGAAAGTCGACGCCTATGACAATCAATCATCGTCCGACATGGCTAGATATGTCAACTACCATGCGGTCGTTTTTTTCAACATTGTCAAGCGTAGAAACGACGAAAATAAACATTTTTATTAATAATAATAATGTCTAAGTACCTGATAGATAACAGCTAATCCGGTTAGCTGCAGTATTTTGTATTCGTTCTTCGTTCTTTCGTTTCACACTGTCAAAACTACATTTTCATTTCTTGCAGAATCATCATAATTATCCACTAACATATCCGACATAAATTACTTTATTTAATTACTACACGTTTAAAATTAGTAACTTAGCTGATTTAAAGTAATAGTAAGTTCTAGGTTATGAATACTGCATTGCTAGTTGCATACTCTCCATGCTCCAAACCATACAGAACATTCAAAGTTAGTTATAATCTAAGGGTCATTTTTACAGAACAGTGTAAATATCTTGGGATATTATAGTTTAAAATATTACTAATTATTTTATGCAAACATCGTCGATTACTGTTAATATTGTTGCTATTATTAGTATTAACAGAATTAAATTACACAAAATCACATGAAGTTTAAAAATTTCTCGCCGTGAGTGCACCTTGCATTAGTGGCCTAAGGATGTCGTCTGTATATGTTAAATAACGTAAGTATACGGATATGATACTCTAATTAGTTTGAAATAATTTTTCAGTCTTATTTTTCGCAAATTTAATTTTTCACGTATTTTATGTATATTTACAAGCATGTCGTATTCAAATGCCTAGATGACGGATAAGGTGCTGATTTATGGGAGTGTGACAAGTGCATATTATTATGCTGAATACTTTTTGAACCACATCGAACAGCTGTTTTATACCGTGGCGGTAAACGTGTGGTTTTATGTATTTGTGTAGAATTACGTGTATTTTTTTGTTATCATTTGTTTTTTCCCGACGTAAGTAATAGACCTGGTCAAGACCGCCAAACCAAGTAGGTACTTCGTTTTACACAAAAAGAACGATCAGGGGAAGGAGAGGTCCACAGCAAGTACAAAAATCTTTGCAGGTTTTAATTTAAACAAGCAAGGAAACAGAAAATGATTCAACATTCTTAAAATCTCTCCAAGTATCAATCCTGGAAATAAATATTAGTAAAATAAGTGCTGCCTCTCTGTGCTACCATACCGTATTTCTTATTAAATCATTAAATAATAATCTACATTTTGTAAAGATTTTTTTTTTCTTTCAAAGCGGCTTAAACTGATACACGTGTCAATGCGGTGACCTGTCACTATGTTTGACACCTTTGACTTTAGCAGAATATACCTAACCTCGCGGCTGACAGAAGGTCAGTGACGGCGATAAATAGGGATTTAATATAGTTTTGAAAATAATTTTTTTTGGCTTTATAAATAAGTTTGGATTTTTTTTAATGGTGATTCCGTTAATTCTTATTTTTCCCTATCCCCTCTTAAAATATTTCTGCTAAGTCATAGTTAACCCTGTATGTTTTTTATTATTGCATAGATAGGTTTTATTTTCATAAAAGACGAGAAAAATACGAGTATATTTCTTACATAACACGAATGTACTCATTAAAAACGCCTAAACTTATATATACCTAGATATGTACCTATTTACAACTACTACCTATACGTATAATATTGAAAATAGGTATGTTAATTTTTAAAAAGTCAACTGCGCAATAAATCAGATGTTCTGTAGATTCAGCATTATATACAAGCACTTTAGTCAATTTTTTGAACGATCTAAAATCGAGATAGGCCACACAAACTATTTAATTTCTGGAAATTTTTTGAAAGCATTTGTACATTTATTTGTACAAGACATTTTTTAGAATCATCTGGAAGCAGTTTTGCAAACACAGTTTTATATAATTTTAATACCATGCCGAAGTTAAAACTGCAATGATTTTTCGCCTTTGAGTGTGGCGTCTAGAATTTGCATTTTCAATGGTTTTTGTGTAAGAGTGTTTGAACAAAAAGACACAAAACTTTCTGCAATTTGGTCGTAATCACTAGCAATAAAATCATTCATGAACTACTAATTTTTGAACAGCACTTGGTAAGGTTAGGTACACCTTATTTAAAAATAGGCAAATTAAATTGTGCTTTTTTGATATTAGAACTATTTCTTAAAAATTAATAGTGGCGGGAAAGTCAATAGAAGATTTTTTTAAAGGTCTTCTAAGAAATTCGGCTTTTATAAATTAGTGCAACCAACTAGCGCAAAAATAGGTTGCCGAATTTTCATAATCTTCCTTCCCGATCTGTAAATGTTAATGACCTATTGTGCAAAATTTTATCAAATTGCGGCTTTTCGTCTGTTTCAAGTGATACTTTTCAAGTATATACCTATTTACAAGTATGTAGGTGTATGTTTATATCTAGGCAAGTACTTAGTACCTGGTTACCTGAACTTATTTGTTTTCATGTTATAATGATTTCCTTACTGTCCCTAGTGTCGATAAAACTCAAACCTGCACTGATTTGTTGTCGAAATATGACCGACCTTCAAATGTAAATAATGTTTTTTCTTCTTAGTTCAGCCGCATGAAGTTGTTATTGATACGGAAGCTCACCTACCTTTTTAGTTTGTTAATTATGTTCCTGTTTACGTTAGAATTTGAAGCTCACCTACCTGTTTAGTTTCTTAGGGCCAGTTTCTGAGACGTCAGATATATAACTGATGATACTAAATGGACGGATAAATAGCAAAATTAGTTTCTGAAACGTAAGATAAAAGATATCTATTCGACAATTTATCAAAAAGATATCTGACTGTTATTGGTGAGTTATCTGTTAATTAAATTATATAGCACATGCTCAGTTTCAAATTTGCCATGTGAAATTGCAATATTGCCGGGTTGTGAAAAAGTAAATGATAAATAATATACCACAAGTAAAAATATATTTTATTTCTGACCGGGATATAAGCTTATATCGTCATAGTTACGCTATAAATAAAGAGAGTCATAACTCCCTTGGGACATTATAGATTCTATAATTCCCTCTACCTTTCACAAGAAGAAATAAAATAAAAAATGCTAATATACATATATGTGTATATATTTATGAAATGAAAACTGAACCATATTTTATTTATTTGCGTCATTACAAATAATAAATGTACAATTTTGAAATGTTCCCTGAAAATTACTACCGCCACTGGAAACAATTTCTTCTTTTGTATGGCTGGAGCTTCTGTTCACTACAGCCGAGGTACTTGCCTCTTCTAATGGCAAAGTAGACAACATACGTACCGTTTTATTTCTCAATTCGATGCTATCCTCCAGATACCCCTCCGCCACCGTGGAACTTTTCCAACCTCCGTGTCTTTTTAAGTTAGTCATAGTTGCTCCTGCATTAGCTAGAGCAGTAGCAGAAGTGCGACGAAGGTAATGTCCCGTATAGGAAGATGGGTTTGACAATCCCAGCAAAATACATTGCGATTTTGCTGGGAATTTTCCTAAACATGTTTTTTCCAATTGGCTGAGATTTATTTTGTTGGAAGCGCAAAAAAATCGTTCAATACCTTTAGGACGCAAAGACATATAAAGTCTTAATAAAGGCAAAGTAAAGAATTCTTTTTCATCCACAATTGTAAATTTCTTCGATACACCAGTTTTACTTTCCGGTACGTTCACTACCATAACGGAATCCCGGTCCTCTATATCCGATATCTTCATATTCAAAAGCTCCTGACTTCTGCATCCTCCAAAATAACCCATAATCAAAACAACCTAAAACAAAAAAAGGAAATAAATACACACAAAAAGGAAAATAAGAAAAAAATTACCTTATGCAATAAATGAATTTCATTAGGACCGTTCTTTAGAAATCTGAAACCATCATTAGGAGAAAAAACAGCAGACTTTTTCGGCTTATAACTCTTACTCTTCCGTTTCAAAAAAGCCTCTAGTTCATTGAACTTGGCGATATCTCGTTTGTCATGTATATTCACCTTCGATTTTAGCCTTGACCATTTAGTCCATAAAGAATTTGGACTATATGTTTCTGACTGCAACGAATAAACACAATTACTACCAAATCTACTGAAAAATATAGAATATTCCTTACCAATTCTTGAAAATATGCCAGTAATACAGTTTCAGTGGCATCTTTTGGCATAACATTATTCCGTGTCAGCCACTCCAGATATATTTTGTATTCTTTTTGGTATACGGCTCCACTTTTCGATGGAATTAATGATTCTCTTGCTTTTTCAGCTTTTTTAAAAATCTGCTCCATTATATTTGGGGTAGAAAACACGGTTTTAACGCAAACACAGCTTGATAACAAAGTTCTGTTTATAAACAAGTAACAATTCTGTTTATAAACACGTAACATAGCAACAACAAAACTCTTATAATCAATGGTACCTGATTCAAATATACTGGGAAGGTAATAAATTGGTACATTTTTTTCGTTTTAAAAACAAACAATATTTTATTGAAATCGGTCAGAAATAAAATTATCTATGTACCACGGGAATTAATAAGCCTTAATAACCTCAGGCAATTGCTGTACTTCGGACCGGACACCCTCGGGACGCAAACTTTGCCATCGGTAATTAGGGCCCTTATAATTCCCTTGATACATAAATAACTATTTTTTTCTTCCTGAATTCATACCTAATTTTCTTGTCTGCTGTCCGGTGAATATAATTTTTAACAGCTGCTTTGGAAGAGAATATATTGCTAATTAATATAAAACTATAGTGTACTGTTATAAGATGAATTTTTCATCAAGTTCTTCAAATTCTTCGAATGAGGAATTATTTGAAGTTCTAAGTAATGTAGAAGTACATCGTAATTTTCGTGTTCGAACGAACGCTCTGGAACAATATAATGAAGCGGAATTTAAAGAACGATTTAACAAGGATACTTTTAACCATATTGTGGAATTAATTAGAGACAATATCAGCCATACGACTCACAGAAATCATTCACTAACTGCTGCTGAGCAAGTTTTGATAGTTTTGAGATTCTATGCAACAGGTAAAGACAGACAATAATTGAAAGTTTTATTGTAGAAGCTCTCACACTAAGATTTTTAGGGTCGTTTCAAATTTTAATAGAAGATCGAAAGTGCACAAATCTACAGTGCACCAGAATTTATAAAAATGCCAACTACAGCTCTGGAAATTAAAGATGTAAAATCAAAGTTTTATATCAGACAATTTCCTAACATAATAGGCTGTATCGATGGTACCCATGTGCCAATTCAGTCACCGGGCGGAGACAATGCAGAAACTTGCAGGAACCGAAAGGGTTTTTTTCTTTATTAATGTGCAAGCTGTATGTGATGCAAATTTATGTACAAGGAATATAGATGCACGCTGGCCTGGTTCTATCCACGATAGCACAGTATTTAATGCTGCACTAATTAGGGCACAGTTGGATGATGGAAAATTTCAAAATTGTTATCTACTAGGAGATATTTATTAACACCTCTTTTGAATCCAATTACAGTGGAAGAACAAAGATATAATAATGCTCACATTGCTATGAGAAACCCTATTGAATGTACATTTGGTGTATGGAAACGAAGATTTCCATGTTTATCATTGGGCCTTCGTACTAATCTTGATCTTACTTTGCTAATCATAGTAGCAACTGCTGTACTTTACAATATAACAATATTTCATAATGATATTGACCACTTAAATCTTCCAGTTGTTGATGCAATGATATATTTGAAGACCGAAATGAAGGAGGCAATGCCGTCAGACGAGCTGTTATAAATTTGATTAGAGACGTATAATTCAATTTTATCATGTTAGTGGCTATACAAATTTTAGTGATAATCTCAGTTCTCATTATTTTCAGTTTCCATTTTTTATAGTACAAATAAACTTTTTTTTATAGAATAGTATTTTTTGTTGTTGTTATATCTATATTACCAATTCCTAGATGCTATTTTTTTTAGAAAACATATGAAGTTAATAGTAATTATTGATATAACATGTAAATATTGCTTATTTGTTTTAAATAGTTTTTTGTTTTCCAAAACAACAAATTTATTTTTATGCCATATAAAAAAAAGTTTACATCCAGAAGTGTAAGTACTGGCATAAATAGAAAATTTTATTACTTATTAAAAAATGTGTTCTGGCCCTTATATAATAATTTACATTACAATTAGAGAAACAAGAATATAATTGATATCAGTAACTGCTGTAGATATGTTATTTTTAACATTCTAAATCTCTTTCTTTTATCTGCAGGTCAATATTTGCAATTTCCAGTTGCTTTTCTTTTATGGTTTTTTTCACTTCAAGCATTTTTTTCTTTTTTTTCGTGCACATTTACATCCTTAAGATTTTTTCGATCTACTATCCGCTTTGTAAGTACTTTCAAATGTTCAATTTTTCTTTTTTTTTGCCGGCGTATTTTTCAGGTTTCCTGATGTAGAAGGTGTAACAACAGAAACAGTCATAGGCTCTGAGATTGTTTCTCCTTCTGGAGTTAACGTTGATGGAGCGGAAACAACTGTATGCTCTATTAATTCTGAGAATTACATCATTCACTGTTGTTAGCTGCGGAATACTATGACTGGGCATTTCTTCCTCTGTGATTTCTATTATTTCTTCTGTTTCAACTTTATTTCTAGTGTCTATATTTGGAGGAAAATTTTCTGAAAATAACAGAATAGCAATTAGTACAGCTTACAAAATATGTACATACCATAAGTCATACGATTTTGTAATGTAGTTATTTCTGATTTTGTGTATAATTTATTTTACATAAATATTACATAATTTACCTTTGAAATAAGAAGTAGATGAATCAAATGGGTTAAAAAGAAGTTGATACTGGGGTTTTAAAATGGTTAAAACTTTTTTATCCAATTCATCACTTTGTGGAGTGAATGTACCCCCACCAGAATTTTTCTGAAAAGGAAAACCATTATATAGGAATATGTTCAATATTATCTAAATATCATAAAATTCTGTTATATACTTTTATTTCATGAGTTATTTCCCGGACTCATTTAAGTCCGGAAAATAACTCATAACAGTACTGAGTCCGGAAAATGTTTACTTACCGGACTGTTTTAAAAAAACACAATATTCACATTTTTAAAAGATTTTATCTTTAAAACTACAAAATCAAGCCTATAAAAACTAATTATAATTATAATTAACAGTAACTGTGCAATGTGAATTTCCTTGCAGGCTGAATGCAGGAATATCTTTAGGGACAGAATCTTCACTAGACACGATAGTGGTGGGTGGATATAGTTTGTTGCTTGGTCTGAAGAACCTGTATAAAGTTTTGGCCATTTTGAATCATCCTTGCTGCTTTTGTTTTGTTTTCTAAGAAATCTTCAATGTATTGTTCCGCAACAGATGAGCTTTTCCATGCACCATGACGCTTCAGTGTTGATAAATCAGCTCCCGCATTCGCCAAAAAAGTGGCAGATGTTCTGCGGAAACAATGCCCCGTATATTTTTCTGGGTGTTCCAACTTCAAATATCCCGCAATTTTTTTTTGGTGCCCCCTCCCCCAATGGTATGTATGCCCCCTCTTTGGGAAACATATGTTCCTCTTCTATAACCCAAAAAAAAATCTTCTTTCATATTTTTAGGTCGGAGCTTAACGTATTCTCTGAATATTTTCAGAAAGTTTATTCCTTCATTGTTGTCACTCAATACAGTGAATACCCGTTTTGTATTCGTCTTAGAAATGGGAATGGTTATAATTAGTTTGGTGCCACAATCTTCAATTTCTTTTAGGGTCATATGGTATAACTCTTCTCCTCGACAACCACCATCAATGCCTATCATTGCGATTACCTGTAATAATAGAGAAAATGGTTTAAAACTGATTGTCAAATTGATGAAATTTCCACTAACGAAGCCAAGAAATGTATTTTTTGTAATTAATTGATATTGAGTACCTATATCATTCAAGATGCACATTGTTTAATTACTAATGAAAAGGTTAAACGTGTTTACCTTCATCAAAAGATAGGTACTCTTCTGATCTGAATCTATTAACTTCTTCTCTTGTTAGAACTTTTGATTTTTTTGCCTGATGACCAACTGCTTGCCTTTTTAAGAAGGCCACCAATTTTGGATATTTTGAAATATCACCTCCTTTTACCATCAGCATAGACTTGAGCATCGATTATTTTGCCCACACTGTCGCAAGA
Organism: Monochamus alternatus; assembly: GCA_037114965.1. Classification (NCBI taxonomy): domain Eukaryota; kingdom Metazoa; phylum Arthropoda; class Insecta; order Coleoptera; family Cerambycidae; genus Monochamus; species Monochamus alternatus. Next base: position 27,924,351 of record CM073429.1, read on the forward strand.
TTCATCTTTTTGGAGATATCCAAGAAGTACGCCAAAAGGATATTCTCATTTAGGCCGTTTTCCACCTTATAGGTTTTTCTCCACACGTTGAAGAGAAGGAATACCAGCCTTCTCATAACGAGCAGAAGACTTCGTAGGCACCAATTTACTGGTTGCTTCAGTACATTTTAGTTCGATTTCTTCCATTTTTTATAACAAAATACGCACGGGATGACAAACTGTCAAATTTGTTATTTTTGTTTTTACATCACTAAGCTAAATCAAAAGCTATGCGATAAAACAAGAATCGAAACTACGCTAACAACACCTACACCTACAGGCAGGTTATGTAAAATAAAACATTAAAATTTAATATTTAATACAACACAATATGAAATAAAACGTTGTAACGTAAATAACTATATCATCATGAAGATTTTTTCTTGCCTTTTTCTTTATTGCATCATACAAAGCATGTAACTGTTTTGAGGTGCCGGGCTCTGTTTGAGCATTACTATTATAATTACGTCTAATTTCTTCCCAACAATCCTTTTTTAGTTTGACCGTTGTTCCATCCGTTTTCTTATTTGCAACTATGTCTTTGAACTGCATAACAGTATCAAATAACATATGTTTCTCGTGGTCGGTGAAATTTCGTGATCTTCTCACATCTTCGTTTGTACTGAAAAACGTTTTTATAAGAGATGGTAAAAGATTTACATAATTTATACGTACTTTTCCATGTGTCCTATATTTTATTTACAATATATAACAGAAAATCTCATGCCAAAATAAGCTATTAATTTAAGTATAACCCGTAAAACACATATTTAAGTTGCAAAAGCAAAATAAACAGGCAAACACAATCTAATTTGTAGGAAGGAATTATTTTGTGAAGTTAGGGGTTAGGACTGAGCAGCCTCTGAATAATAATTATCGACCGGATAGTTAACTGTTTCCAATTTATCAGCCCATATTGTTTCAGAAACACTTTGCTACTTATCGATCTCATAACTTAATCAACTATTCAATAGATAACAAAATGTATCGGAAACTGGCCCTTAATTATGTTTCTGTTTATGTTAGAATTTATAATTTTTGTGATGCCTTTATTTTGACGTTTTCTGGAACATTCTCGGCCACATTCTATTTGATTCTCGAGACCGCCGAAAACTTCTAGAACCCTAGAAACTTATATAAGGGGATCGATTTCGCCGCTGAGTCAGTTTGTATTGAGCAGCCAAACGCGAGTCATATACTAGTGACGGACACGTCAAAGTAAAGCGTTGACAATTGTGTAATTTTTTCGAAGGATATTTCTTGAGTGTATTCCACTAAGCGATCGCAACGCCCAGAACGACCAATGAGTCGTTCCACAAAGCGACCACGGGCGTTACAATTGGGCTTGCAGCGTCATGAGACGTCATGAGTTGACGTCATCGTAAACGACCGCTTCAAGCTCACAACGCCCACGGTCTTGAGGTGGGTCAACACATCGTTTGTCATAAATGGCGGGAAAAGTCAAATAAAATAATTCATGTCAAGTCTTAGATCTATGGTTGAGATGAATAAAATAACTTTATACAGTATGCGCCAAAAGTATGGAATAAATTCAATAAAAACGAAACAATTATTTTTTGGGAAAAATCCTCGAACAGGTCGATTTTTAATTTAAAAAATACATATTTTAGCGTAAAATGCGATTTTCAAATGTCATTTGTTTTCGCGTAATGACGTAATCGATTTTTTTTTAAATGGCAACACCATATTTTTTTCCTTGATTCTGAAAGATCGTTTAATTCTCTATCAGACAGTACTAAAATTTTGCCCTCTTACATAGGAAAGTTTTCGAGTAAATGACGATTGAATGTTAGAAAACGTATATCAATTAAAATAAAGCAAAAACGTTATCAAGTTTAGTTTCTCGAATTCCATAGTTCTTTTATGGATCACGTAGGTGAAAATCTTTGCAAAGTGTCATTGTCACACCGACTTTCTAATAAGTATTGTAAGCGACATAGAAATTATTATTCAATTTAAAGTATTATGGCACAATTAACTGTTACTCAAAGAATTGAAATTTTAATTCTTATCGGATGCGGGAATATGACTAGAACTCAGCAGAAAGTTTGCGATTTATTTAATGAAAGATATCCAGATCGCCCTATCAGCCAATCAACAGTCAGTAAGGTAGAGTTTAAATTTAGATAAACTGGCAATGTTGTAAATATTCTAAAACCTGAAGGTCCAAGCATTAATGAAAATCAGAAACAGAACATTTTGATAAGTATGGTGAATAATCCTCATAATTCTTCACGATTGGTTGCATTAAACAATGACACTAGTCAGAGCACAGTGCTACGTATCTTGATGAAGGAAAAATATCATCCCTACAAAATTCAACTTGTGCAGGAACTCAATGAAGATGATCCCGATCGCCGCTTACACTTTTGCGAAATTCTAATAGGACCTTTCTTCTTTTGAACGAACCCTTACAGGACAAAGATATTTAGAGTTTCTAGAAAATGACCTTGTTCCAGCCCTTGCAGTAATTTTTCCTAACGATAATGACCCTTACATTCCTGACGATACCATATGGCTTCAGCAAGACGGTACACCTCCGCACTATGCGCGCCCTGTACGAGATTTTTGGGACAACTGTTTTCCTGGGAGGTGTTACGGCTGACGCGGACCGATAGAATGGCCTGCAAGATCGCCAGATCTTACACCTCGACTATTTTTTATGGGGATACTTGAAGTCAAAAGTGTACATTAATAAACCACGTAATTTAGAAGAACTTCAAAATCGCATTCGGGACGAAATACGCAGAGTTACCCCAGAAATCATTCATAATGTGCAAGAAGAATTTCTTCACAGACTTGCGCATTGTCAAGAAGTTGGTGGATGGCAATTCGAACATTTAATTTAAGTATAAAATTTAATCAATTGTATTTTATTTTACATACCTCAGAATTGTTACTTTTTTATGGATAAAATTTACGTTTTCTAACATTCAATCGTCATTTACTCGAAAACTTTCCTATGCAAGAGGGCAAAATTTTAGTACTGTCTGATAGAAAATTAAACGATCTTTCAGAATCAAGGAAAAAAATATGGTGTTGCCATTTAAAAAAAAATCAATGACGTCATTACTCGAAAATAAATGACATTTGAAAATCGCATTTTACGCTAAATTATGTATTTTTTAAATTAAAAATCGACCTGTTCGAGGATTTTTCCCAAAAAATAATTGTTTCGTTTTTATTGAATTTATTCCATACTTTTGGCGCATACTGTATAACTGTGAAACAGGCACTGTTATTGACATCGAGGTCCCAGTTGCTCAGGCAAGACGTGAAAGAGATGGTATATAATTCAGTCATGCTTTTGTATTTATTTTTTTTATCATTATTTATTTTTCTTAGAGATATTGCCTTCGGAACAAAATTAATGAATTGTGCTTGGCAACAAGAGTCAAATTCTTTTTCTTCTGAATCTATTGTTAAAGACGTTACATCATCTGTAGTTGAAAGGGCATTCGAAGAGGAAATAAGTCACATATGCAGCTTAGAATTATATATTCATACATTATATTCTTAGTTACATTAGTAAAATCTATGAGTAAAACCAATTTAACTTTTTTTACCTAGAATATACAAAAAATATATATAATTGCCTATTCTACCTAACCGTCAAACTAATAACTGACAAATATAAACAAACATAGATCTCAACTGCCCACTCTGTTCCACTATGATCAAATCACATCCGTGAACAATGCGCACAAGAGCAGTTTTAACTTAGTAGTTAAAACTTACAGACAAGGTGACTTCAAAGTTAATTTTATTTGAGCGTCCATATTGTAACAAACACTAGATGTTTTTTTTTTGTTATTTCTAATTGATTACTCATTAAATTACGTTAATACGTTTATGACGAAAAATTATTTAACACTTTTCATCACGAAATCATTCAGTTTTATTTTAGGTTATTTTGCAAGATCGTAATATTATTAAGAATCAATAATACAAATGGATATTTATAAGACGCGTTATTTTTATGAAAGTTTGGTCATCACATTATACGAACAAAATTTCTGGGTTGTACAGTATGTTTAATGGAAACCAAAAATACAGACTTTAATTATATTAAATTCTAAATATCTATAGATAGATACCTACTTCTGCTCTACTTAGCTTTGTAGTCTGACTTCAGTCTCTCTCTTTTCATATATCTATTCGTTATTAGAATGTATTTCATCAAACATATAATGTTGTCCCTCTCGGACAGAAGTAAGTCATATAAAGGGCATAATTATGTATGTATTTTGATACTGATGTCTTTTATATTTTGATATTTTAACATAAAATTGGTCTGAATTTTTTTTACGTCCAATTATCTTATTGAATTAAAATTCTTGCCAACCAATTATTAACTTCCATATTACTTTAGTTTTTTCTCCACATAAGGAAAAAAGCGATCAAATATAGATAAACTTTCCCTATACGGAATAGGTTATGAAAATTGTTTGACCAATTCAGAAGCCAAATTAACGTAATTTTAACTTTAAATGTTTGTTGGGTAACTGCACAGAAATTCGACGCGTGGTTGCAATGGGTTTGTTTAAAACTGCATCAATTACGGCTTCCTCGCGATCTGCAACATTTTATCTTCGCGGTGTTCCAGCCCATTCATCCTTTGAAATTTCAATCTCACTCGTTTTTCGGAAGGTTGATGCAAGTACTTGATAATTTGGGATTATTCCATTAGGAACTCTCAATTCTCGCTCGTTATTTTGTATCTTTTTTGCACAAAACGATCAAAAACAAAATATTGCATGCAAAATTATCACTAAATCTTTTCTTATTCCAGAAAGAAAAGTTAAAAACATGAACGCATTGTTTTAAGTAAACTTCTTAGTACAAAATTATAAAGAGAATAGGAATCTATACTTTTTCGGATAGTATCGGATGACAAAACATATGAGAGACGTTCAGATTAAAACTAGAACTATTTCCAACTGCTTTGTAGTTTAGAATATTCGCCGACTTTGTACCGTATTCCTCAGTGAAACCCCTTGACGACTGGCATGAAAAGCCACATCCTCGCCTAAAGCTTGTCCCCAGGAAACAGGACGCAATTACAACCTTTGGTGGCCTCGGAAGGATTGAAATAAGTACTACATTACGGAGACGTCACTGGCAGAGATTGGATTTTTCTGCTGTTTTCATAAAAAACCGCATCGTTTGACGACGTAAGAATACACAAGAAAACTTTCAGTGAAAACTTATTCCTTAACATAATTTAAAATATACCTTCCAATAATTTAAAATGTCTCGAAAACACAGTACCACTTAATTTTTGTAGGTTTCATTTTTTCAATAATATATATCCGGTGATATACAGGTTGTATCACATAAGAGGGCCACTCCCATGTATCTCGCTTAATATGCGAGACACGTCAAAAATCTTTAATTGTTTTTTGTTGCATTTTTGGAGGCCTTTACGCTCGTAAAACCAAATTTGATATCCATGGCCAACTTTATGAGTAACAAAAAAACCTGTAAAGTGCCCAAACTTTAAGGACGTCTAACTTTTTTATTTTAAGAGATAGAGAAAACTTATTGGTAATAAATTTTGATTGCAAAATTGATATCTTTCACCTGATATAAACAGATTTTTGAAATATCGTATGTGGTTCGCTGCGCCCTCTAGACGGATAAAAAATGTTTTTATTGAAGCAGCCTATGGCTACAAAAAATTGCCTGTTTTTCGTCTTTCATGCAATATACTACATGCTGCCCTTATCTTTCGTATTTATTACATTTTTTTCAATTTTAGTTTAAAAAAATGTACCTAAATATTTTCGTGTTGCTCAAGATAATGTAGAACTTGTTTTAAAGACGCCAATTGCAAAAAAATAATAAACAGAATGTACTTTTTTATGCAAAATACAGATTTTCTTATATTATTTTATTATATTGTCTGTATCAAAATAATTTTAAAGACCCAATTGCTTCTAATGTGAAAACCAATAAAATAATATTATAAGAAAATCTGATGGATAATATAAAGAAGTCTCCTAACTCACATTGGAGAGTATTTTACAAAAGAACAAAATTTTCAAAAAAGACCAAAGGAGTGATTTTTTATATTTTATTATAGCTATGATTCAGTTGTAACCAGCATAATTTTAATTAAAAAGTAATACGTACCTACATTGTGGCTTATTTTTTAATTAGTAACTAAATTGAATAACTTGATCCTTCATCTTTAAGTATTAATTAATTTTATATTATTTCTGAAACATTTCTGTTTAATAATTTGAGTAGAATAAAAAACAACAAATACAGACTTTAATTTATTAACAATAAAATAAAATTACATTAACCATCTACACTATTATATCTGATTTTATATTAAACACTTGTGCTGTATTCTAATTTCTTTTACAGAGCAACGTTCAATCTGAGGAATGTTCATGCATGTACGATTAGAAACAAATCTTGCCGTTTCATTGTTCAATACCTACCTTATTACGTTATGTTGTGTATATGTTGTAACAACAGTTAGCTTTCAACATTTTAAAGATATTCTAACAAGATGTTTTCATACTGTACATATAATTATGAAATTAGTTTATTTTTCTTAATTTTATTCGTTTAGAAATTTTAAAACCCACGACAGACAACTGAATTTAATGTCTTATAGAATACTCTTCAAAGAATGTGAGTTACAGACTTCTTTATAATATTATCCATCATTCCATGTTTAGAATTATTTCCAAGAAAATGTCCGTAATATTTTTCGCTTATTCTTTCTGGTGTCTGTTTTAATGTAATTTGTGGCACTGCACACACATAACTGAAAGATAAAAACAATAATTACAAATTATTATCTAGCTTTAAACGACTATTTGATAGGTACCTACCTACTGGGTATAGTACATTTGCAGGTGATTCTTCCTAGCAAAAACCAGTTGCTTTATTTCAGTTCTGTATCATGAAATACAGAAATTGTAGTTCATTGTTTACTATTTTACAGATGTAGCGTTCTTCTTAAACATAAGTACATAACTAAAGTGCTGAAATATGTGGATACAAGAATCAATCATTTCTAGGTTATGCTTTCGTAATATTTTCTTTTGTGGGGCTAGGGTAGATTCAGATCTGACTTTCAACGACAAACACGTTCACATTATAATTAAAAGTTTTAGAAATGGTTTTGTTTGAATTTATTTGTTGCTAAATAAGTAATCAATAATTATTACAGCAGTTGGAAAACAGGGATATTCTTTAAGTACTTACACAATTTTGTAAATTATTTTGTCATAAAAAATACGTGTACCTAATTATTATTGTACACTGTAGTAACATAAAAAAACAATTTACTGAAGTTTTATTACATTATAATGGAATAATTTAAAAATTTTCACAAATATTTTACACAATATTCACGCTGTAACTCTAGCTGTAGCGGTAGACTGCGCCGGCACGGCGACCCCAATGCTCCAAAAGCCTCAACTCAAGTCTAAATTTTTATTGACTCAATAACACCATTGTGCATAAGTAAATTGCATTAAATCCATTATTTAGCGTTATTTATGTAAAATAAAATACTTCATGCCATTAATATTTGACAATTCAATGACAATTCATAGTTTTGACGTTCACCGATGTTAGTTTCTTCTGTGTAAGTCTGGCTCAAGGCTATACACATTTTACATGACAAAACAATGAAATTTGGGTACTTTTTGGAGGCGTTTTTTTATGTTAAATTTTGAAATTTGTTGATGTTCATTTATCAGAATGTGTTCATAATTAAGTATATTTCAATTTAAACATAAGTTTTAGCAGGGCTGGCAACCAAAAAATCAAAATTAAATCGATTTCTTGGAAAATAGAACACCCTGTATAAAAATTGATATTATCATCAGAATCTACGCGCCATCTAGTGTCTGTATACCAAATTTCGTCGCACTGGCTATGATGGTTTCTGAGATATTTGCACTGAAAGTCTTAGAGGGAACACCCGATACCTCCACAAATTAGTAATAATGATTTAGAATTATTTCTAGAATCTTTTGAATATAGTCTTGTAGATACTAAAAATGTTTTAATTTTAGGAGATTTTAATCAGCATTTCATATCTGCTAACTTAAATAATTTCAAAACGAGATTAGTTTCCGAATTTATTCAATACAATGGTTTTCAGTAATTCTACGCTGTTACCAATCTAAATGATCATATATTGGATCTTTGCATTTCTGATATGCCATGTGAAGTCTCTAGAGAAAGCCAGCCCGTGGTGCCTGAGGATAGTCACCATCCTGCATTGGCTGTACAGATTCAAGCGCCTTTAACAATTTCGTCAAATTTTCCTACTGATTGCTATAATAAGGCTTATAATTTTAAAAGAGCGAATTTTGTAGAGCTCTACAATGCACTTCTACATAAAAACTGGGATTTTCTAAACAACTTCACTGACATTAACTCAGCATGCGATGCATTCTGCCAGGATATTTTTAATTTATTCGACCAACGCATACCAGTCTGCATGAAATTTAAACGTAAATATCCCGTATGGTATACAACTAAAATTGTAAATAATATTAAAGTTAAAGGCTATCATCACAGTAAATTTAAAACTACTCGTACTTTCATTTAAATAAGTTTAAACGTTTGAGACGCTTAATAAAAAATCAGCTGTTTTTTGTTTACAATAATTATCTTATTAACATCCAAGCCAATATTAATAGTGACCCAAAAACGTCTTGGTCGTTTGTTCATAATAAGAAAGGACACACGCGTATACCTAAGAATATTTTTTTCGATGACCAAGAATTTGACGATCCCAATAAAATTGTTGATGCCTTTTCAAAAATTTTTGCTAGCGTTTTTTCCGATGAGAATGTTCCGAATCCAAATCTTTCATTAGATTATTATCAATCTTGCATTAACATACAACAATTTACGGAATCTGATGTTCTTCTAGCAATTCATAAATTAAAAAACAAAATGTCATGTGGTGATGATCAGATTCCTAGTTTTCTATTAAAAGATTGTTCAAGGGTTCTGTGCACTCCGTTGCTTACTTTGTTCAATATTGCATTATCCACAGGCGAGTTTCCTGATAGGTGGAAACTGACAAGAGTGTGTCCAATTCTAAAAAGTGATAACTCTGCAGATGTGAGTTGTTATCGCCCTATTGCAATATTGTCTAACATCGCAAAGGTCTTTGAGATGTGTCTGTATAAACAAATATTTGATTATGTTAAGTGTACATATCACCAAGTCAGCATTGTTTTGTTCCTAATCGTTCAACATTATCTAACTTGGCTAAATTTACTCAGTATACGGCGAACTATGTTGATGACAAAGGACAAGTTGACGTTGTTTACACAGACTTCTCAAAGGCTTTTGACAAGGTGAATCATAGTATATTGCTTTGCAAATTCGAACGTTATGATTTTAGTAACAGCTTACTCCGCCTGTTTAATTCTTACCTGTATCGACGAAAGCTGTACGTTTCTTATAACGGTTTCAAGTCGAACACCTTTATTGCGACATCAGGAGTGCCTCAGGGCTCTAATCTGGAGCCACTTCTTTTTATTCTATTCGTAAATGACTTATCTTTAACTTTAAAATCTAATCTAATGATATTGTTGGAAACTTGTAGGTGCACTGATGTTTGCAGATGATCATCAAAGTTTTATGTCAAACACCATTAGTGATTGTGACAGATTACAGAGTGTACTTGACATTGTTTGCAATTGATATCTACATAATGGTTTATCTTTGAACGCATCTAAATGTAATATTGTTACGTTCACTAGGAAGAAGAATTAAATTTAATTTAATTACAAACTGAATAATTTATTACCGCATAGGCCAAATTGCATTACAGATTTTGGAGTAACATTCTAGACAACTTTAACCTTTTAAAACAGGCAACAAGAAGTTTTCAACCTTCCTACTACTCTCACCAATATTTTTGTAGCGTCGCCTTTGTTTCAAATTATCTACAATGTAATGTGCAATGAAATAGTATCTAATGTAAATATTTTTTGCTATTCAATGCAAGTTATAAAAATATGAAGTACTGAAGTAAAATAAATTGCTTAGTAATTTACGTATACATGTATATTTCTCTGTTTATTAATTTGTTTCGTATTTCTCTGTTTTTGTTATTACCTTTGTGTATTGTACACATTTGTTTGTATTATTTTACACTGTATATGTTTTACTATATTCTGCAATTGGGCATTTGCCTGTTAGATATGTGCATGGAATAAACAAAATAAAATAAAAATAAAACCTTGCAATAAAAATGTCTCATTTGCTTTGGACCGCTACTTATACTTTTTACATGATTTTGTAGAATAATTTTTATTAAAAAAAAAATCATTACTCAGTACTTCGTATAACTATAACGATTTTTCTTGACAAGCGACCGTTAAGAGTTGCGGCTTAATTTTATCGAAGAACATTATCGTCGGGCAACTTTTTCAGAGTCTATTAAATATTTAAAGGGAGTTATGAAGTTAGGGTGTACACTAAATTAATAAAGGAGCAGGTGGTTGGTTAACCGAAAATCATTTCCGTAAATAGAATTAGGGCTGGCTGCTAGGGCGCACTGATTCACCTGATACAAAGATTTTGCGCACAGATTTTGGGAAGTTTTAATAAATAATCTTATCTTGACGCCAAGGGACTTAAAATCTCTATTTTATCTACATGTAGTAAGAGGCGAGGAAGGCGCATTCTATTTTACTATTCAAACTATCATACTGATTTTAAGAAGTTTGTCTATATTAACAAAATACACGCAGAGAAGTATTAATACTCCTAATGTGCCTTAATAGTTATTTAAGATACCACTGTAAATGTTGCACCAATAGTTAGATCTCTAAACAGAGAGAAATAAACTCACGAGTGACGTCACTTATATTTGAAACGAAAATATCAAATTTGTGTCACTTGTCTCGTGTCATTATTTTTACGTTACTGAGATTATTTTCGTGTTTTGGCATAATAATTACATCAAACTGGTATTTGCTACTATTACGTTTTGGTTGTTATAGCGGTGCTGTTGAGAAAAGGTAATTTTATGTCAAATCTCAAATTATGTTACGTTATAATTCTGGCTACTTGTAAAAATAAAATGAAAAAAATTTATCTGGCGAATCTATTACTTTCCATAGTGTCCCAAATAAACCTTAATTGAGAAAATAGCGAAATGGAAGGTGCTAAGATGCAATCAAAAAGAAACTTTTTATCCAGATAACTAAAACATTTGCAGTAAGTATTTTCATACAGAAAAAATTAAGTATATATTATGTTTTAGATGAAAAATGAACGCAGCTTCAAAGAAATTATAACCTACAGGTACAAATTCTTGTCATGTGTTGTGTCTGTATACAGGGTGTCCCAGTGTGAGCGTACAAAAATTTACCAGGAGGTAAACCAGACCAAAATAAGAATAAAATTCTTATAAAAAAAAATTCTCTGATACACACCTAGCGAGTTACAGGGTGTTATTTTGAAAATAAAAATAACAATTTTCAGCAATAACTTAAAACCGTTTCATAGATTTTTGTAATTTTTGGGTGACGTGACTAGAGGCCACTAAAATTACATGGTGTTTGTTTTAATCTGACACCAGTGGTGGTTTAGGCCTACTATTTCTTATGATTTTGTCTTCATGACTCTTGCATATCCTACTTTTACGTGAATTGACTAAGTTCTCCTTAATCAGTGACCAATTCTGAACAAAAAAGGTGCTCTTTTTACGCAGCTCTAAAATCAACCATTTTCATGTAAATTGAGTCCAAAGTACCGACTGCATTAATTTATGCAGAAAAATACATGCAAAGATTTTATTTGTTGTCATCTAGTAAGTAAAATGAACTAAAAATAAAATAAAATTAATGTACCTATCTATTTAACATGAAACGAAATTATGTTAGCAAAATAACAAGATTAACAATAATTATCTCAATAAATATTCGAAATGCTGTCCATTTACTTCAATGCATGCTCGGCATCGTTTTACCAAGGAGTTGTAAATCCTTTGTAAGTCAACGGTTGCTTCAATTTGCCCGGCGGCGGCATTAATTTTTTGAAGTAAAATAAAATCTTTGCATGTATTTTTCTGCATAAATTAATGCAGTCGGTACTTTGGACTCAAATTATTTGAAAATGGTTGATTTTAGAGCTGTGTAATAATAATTCGCATAAAAGTAGAATGTGCAAGAGCTATGAAGACAAAATCTTAACGAATAGTAGGCCTAGGTCACCACTGGTGTCCGATCGAAACAAACACCATGTAATTTTAATGACCTTTAATTGATGTACACGTCACCCAAAAATTATCTAAATCTACGAAATGGTTTTTAAGTTATTGCGGAAAATTGTTTTTGTTTCAAAATAACACCCTGTAACTCGCTAGACGTGCATCAGAGAAATGTTTTATAAGAATTTTATTCTTATTTTGGTCTGGTCTGGTAAATTTGTGTACCCTCACACTGTGGCACCCTGTATAGCTATGAGGTTATATCAATCATTTTAGAATGTTTGTACCTTAATCTGAAATTTACAGTCTGAATTTCTGTAAAGAGTGTTCTGTCAAAAAAAAGCCACAATAAGACAAGTATGGTCACCAGACATTCCAATTACCAATGCAATTGTAACTATGTAAGTACCGACAATTAACTGAACGATAACAGATTTCGTTGTACCACTTGTAGCTACTATTTTTTTGTAACAGTTAGTTAGTACATGTACCTATTTTCATATTGCTTAAACAAATAAATAATAATTTTCAAGATAATTGTGATTTTTTTATTGCCTCAGATTGGTCGAACTTCCTTCTTTCTGATCTGGTATAAGTATAGATGAGGTCTATGAAAATTCTAAATATGGGGTAAGTTTTTATTTAAATAAGTATGTTTCCAAATGTTTTTAACCTTTAACTTTCAAAACCGAGCAAAATGTAGATGTATACATTTTTTATGAAGAGGTTTTTAAATACTATTTACATCATCAAAATTTCAAACTAGATACAAATAAAATTGGCAGAGGCGTACTTCCATCGTGCTACTATAACATTTTTGAGGTTAAGAATTTTTACTTTTTATGTTGCTGTATTTAAATAGAATTGGGGGTTCCGTACTATTTATTTTGAAAGGACAATTATCTTTACAATAGACTTTAAATTTGAAAATTCCGCCCCATTACCCTTGCTTGGGGGTGAAAGTGGCGGAGTCAATTATACCAGCAAAGAATGTCCCCCTTTACTCTAAAATCGAAGGGTCTAAGCATTTTTCTACAATTTTGACGCATTTCTCGAAAATGGTTCTATTTCGGTTTCATTTGGCCGTTTACACAAATCACTGAGTTTTGTTTTCATGGGTTGCTATAACGTTAAATGAAGTTTACGCGGCTGGTGCCACTGTCACCAATTTCTTTGAATATCTCAGAAACAAGAGCAAACGTCGAAAAAAACAGAAGACGACAAAGTGGTGTGTAGATGTTTTATTGAAATTATTTTTTTTTTGTAGTTTTGAAAGATAGTAAGAGGGGGGTAGCATACAAAATACACTTCTAAGAGGGGTAGGTAGTTCAAAGTTAAGAAGTTTATGTAAGATCATAGGGAGTGTTTGTGTTCCGGATTTCACTTAAATCGGATAAGTGGTTCAAAAGTTATGAGGAAAAAACGAGAAAAAAATTCCTACTTCAACGTCTTTTTTCTCGGAAACGATGCGTTTTAGGAAATAAGTTTATATCACAAATGAACATTATTTTAACCTGTTCTATCGATTCCTGAAGTTATCAAGATTAAACCTGAATCACCCTGTATAATATAGGTAGTCAACCAGTCAAACTTAGGAGTAAAAATAATATATGGCAATACTCTTTTAAAATCCAAGTCACCCTGGTATATAGTGTAAATAAGGATTACATGGATTTTAAGTGTCGCCGTCCATTGTTTTTACTCCTAATTTTGACTGGTTGACTAACTATATTATATAAACAAGTGTTATACTAATTGTGCTGCTGCATATGCACTCGACGAATTTGTAATTTTTTTAGAGGTATAAGAAATGTTGCTTCTTGTCCCTACAGGGAGCTGCTCTAGTAAGAATAACTTGTCCATGCTGGAAGTAAGTCATACAATTATGATTTGTAAGGTAAACACATCTTGAGTCATATTTTGTAGCAGTATAGAAAACACTTGGCATATCTAGCTACTTAATTATAGGATACAGAATAAGCTGCAGCTACAGTCGGTTTAACATTCTTTGTTATTTGTCCTAAACTGTTAATAATACTGCTTATACTAGTTTATAGTAATATATATCCACACAGAAATTATTAAAACGACTAATACTGAGTTGGATGGCGAAAATTAAATTAAATACCAACGATGGGATTCTATCTCAAAAATACTGCAACGCTATTGGCTAAAATTTTGTAAGCAACCTCCTCTGTTTAGGGATCTTGACTGACAACACTGTAATTGAGTCCATTACTGTCCACTTCATTATATCTCATGACCTGGACGTCCTGTCACACATAATTTATGTATAACTGAAAATGTATGCCTCTCAAAATTAATTCTTGTGAAATTCCCATGCTGGCATCTAAGTATTCTGCCATCAAAATGTCGAAAATTTACTAAACACATTTATATTTCATTGTGTGTTATTAAGAAATGTTGCAAATCAATGCATAATGAGACATTTTAGACATCAATAACTTATGATCGACGATCGACGTAATAATATGCCCTGCTAAGATCGTAAAATATTATAACAGGACACTCTCCTGCCACAGTCCAGTCCAAATTATTATTGAAATAAATTATAGTTCAAAAAAACTAAAAAAACACGCTTTAATAGCAAACCGAACTAAAAAGTAGAACATAATTTTGAACTATCAAGAGTTTGTATTACAGGAATAGAAAATTCCAACAATCTATTACGACTAATTAATTGGGAATAAGTTTAAATTAGAAATTAAATTATTAATAATTCTCGAAATTTCAAATTTTTCAATTGAAATATTTTCCGAAAATATTTTCCGAAAATTTTTTTTTAAATTATCAAATTTTTACTTCTAAAATTTTTTAATTTTGATTTTATTATGTATTCCAAAATTATTTAGAAAATTTTGTATTGCGAAATTTATTTTTTAATTTTAAAATCTAATTATTTTTGAAAAATTTGTATTTCAAAACTTTAAATTTATAAAATTTGAATTTTGGAACTCTAAAATTTTATATTTTGATTTTTTTTTTATTTTAAATTCTGTATTTATTTTATTGTTTTTAACTAAATGTTTAAATTCAAAATTTCTGTTAAAGTTCAGTTTCGTTTCCGTTCCAAGTTTTGCAATGTAATTTTTTCCAATTTATCTTGTAGTTTATTGATTTAAAATTAATTCAGAAACTTATTTTTTAACTATTCCCATTATTTTTTTCTCAAAATCTCATATTATTTCAAAAAAAAACTTAGAAGTGGTCCATTATAATAAGTTTAACTTAATAATTCAATAATTTGCAAAATATATGTAGAAAAGTTCCGTAACGACATCTATCCTATCATAATCGTACCATTAATTTTTATTAAATATACTCTAGTGGTAAGAATTCTATTTACTTATATGTATGTATTAGAAGAATGTGATTTACCATCGTTTTTTATTATTCTGATGATCCTAGTCAGGACATTAGAACAAAGTTATTAAATAATTGTATTGTCATCAGTCCTTGACCCCTGTGCAAGCTGATCAGACTTTTTGAAATTGGTGAAAATTGCGCTGAAAGATGCCGTTACATACATACATACATACAGGTCAAGCTAATAAAAGCGTGTTAAAAATCAGTGTACAGCTGAAATTGTCGACGTACCACTCCAAAATCTATATTTAACAGGAAAGAGATCAACTCCAAAAAAGACTTTTTTATTTTCTTGATCGACGTTCCGTTTTATATAAAACCATCATCAGGACGCTACAATTTCTGTTTTATAAAATGAACATTAATAATAAAAATATATCACAAAACAGACAGTACTTACAGAAATATATTATTTTTGTCTATTTTTAGTCTCATAAATTGTTTAAAAAATACCAAAACCGGGAAGCAAAACTAACCAACCATCTAGTAAAAAACATTAATATGTAACAACTACTATATTTCTAAATTGTTTGAATAATTTCGGGTTGGAGAGACAGTCTACATTTATAGCTCGAGTAAAGTAATATTTTTAAATCATATTGAATATCAAACGACAAAAAAAATACAAGAAACTTTAGCCCGCTAAAAACTATGCGTGCATCGCGATTAGCGATGCGCGATGCGTGGTTTATACGGAATTCGTGCATCGTGTGTAGTGTTTTTATGAATGAATTTTTAACAAACAAGACCCTACACACTATTCGCGAATTCACGCATAGTCCGTAGCAATCCTTAAAGAAACGCAATTTTTTACACTTTTACAATACATTGGGTGTTAGAAAAGAAATATAGTATACAATTATTGTTAGCGTATTCTCTTAATTAAAATAAAATTGATATAGGAATTGAATACCTTGTTGTTTATTAACTATGTTTTTTTATTTTTTTTATTTCATTTCAAAATAAAGTCTTTTTTAAAACTTGTTGTTTACCTAAAATCGTTGTTTTGTCAAAATCAAAATGGTCAAAACCCTAAGAATGCTCAATTAAACCTGTATTTGATTATTAAATTCTGGTCAAATACTTCTCTTTGCTCTGTCAATATATTCTTCGAATATCTACTCATCTATTCTATGTACATCTTACTACAGTCATTATATTACCTTCCAGTTCCCTGGAATATATGTAGACCCCTTATTATATACAATTTTTCTAGAAAGCTAAATAATCTGACTATGAATCTCAAAAATGTCCTCCCCGTACTTTTAGAATATTCCGCAGAACAAAAAACAAACTGCTTTCAGTAAAATTTATTATATAGATAGTTCTAAAACTTCAGCAATGTTTTCTCTAAGCTATTAAATAATCAAATTGAACTTAGCAATATAAATTATACTCTACTATTCATTCGAGGTAATGTAAATTATTTGGGTGAATTCTACAGAAGACCATTTGTCTTGGTTAATATAAATTGTACCTACCAGGTTTGTAAATTATAAAGGAATATATGTGGACTCCTTATTATATTAAATTTTTCTAGAAAGCTAAATAATCTGACTGTGAATCCTCAAAAATGTCCTCCCTGTAAAGTACTTTTAGAATATTCTGGAGAACAGAAAACAAACTGCTTTCAGTAAAATTTATTATATAGATAGTTCTAAAACTTCAGCAATGTTTTCTCCAAGCTATTAAATAATCAAATTGAACTTAGCAATATAAATTATACTCTACTATTCGTTCGAGGTAATGTAAATTATTTGGGTGAATTCTACAGAAGACCATTTGTCTTGGTTAATACAAATTGTACCTACCAGGTTTGTAAATTAAAATACATTAAACTAAACTGAACAGTATCTCCGATCTTTAAAATCTGGAGATTTTCCAAACATAAACCGGATAAAGGATAAACCCCCCC
This sequence comes from Monochamus alternatus, assembly GCA_037114965.1. NCBI lineage: Eukaryota > Metazoa > Arthropoda > Insecta > Coleoptera > Cerambycidae > Monochamus > Monochamus alternatus. The sequence goes on from CM073429.1 coordinate 27,941,927, forward strand.
ATTTTATTACGTCATTTGAGACATTATGAACGACACAACCTGAAGTCACTATCCCTCGCTTTTATTATCCATTTTGTACAAGCTGTGTTTTTCTAACAGTATACCTACCATTTGTGGATCTGGAACAGATATTACTTTTTTCTTAATAAAAAAACCTAAAATGATCACTGTAGTGTTTTCCTAAATTAACAAATTTATTTTCTACTATTTGGCAATTTTGTTATACAGGATGCTCTACAAGCTCTATGATAAACTTTGACAGATGGTAGCTGGGTTAATGTCAAATATGTTTTCTTATATGAACATAGGTTCGTTCGTTTTTGGTCAGAAGTTAAAAGATTTTAAAAAATATAATTTCATATTTCAATCAAAGTAAGTAAATAAAAATGATGGTTAAACATTATTTAAAGGGCCAGATTAACAAATCTTAAAACTATAAAAATTGTTCAAATTGTTCACCCTAGGCTCGAATGCCCGACAACTAAAGATTCCGTCACTCGACGGATGAGATTTGGATAATTTCTTATCTGGTTAGCTGAATCCCGAATTATTTCAAATAACAGCTGACAGGTAATGATATCAACATCGATAAGCTATTTCATTATAATAGTAATAATAAAAAGTAAATAATAGTAATAAGGATTTAGATCTGGAGCCCGGTGACCATACTATTGGATCTTGTTGATCTATCCATTTATTCGGAAAATGATCATTTAAACAAGCAGTTACTTGTCTCCCTCTATGTGACACCATCGTGTTGATACCACATATTTTGAACAATATTAAGCTCTGGCATCAATAGAATCAAGAAGGTTATTTTTCAAGAAAGTTATATACAAATCTGTATTTAAACGATCATGTACAGGCAATAAATTATTTTTGAAAATGAAAAACCTTGACGCTACAATTAGATTTCAGTATTCGGATTCGCCTGCATTGCGATGACTGTAGAAACTAGCCAGCGAATTAAAGGTTGAAAACAACTGCAACTTAAATTTTTTTTCTTGGAAAATATAAGGATAAGAAGAATTTTTTTTATGATATTGACAATTTTCATAACGCATCTATTCTCAAATTTTTTTGGATAAGAAACTTCAATAATTTTATTCTCGTAAACTATAAGGATTCACTTTTTTACGAAATTGGCATTTTTCATGACGCATCTATTCCCATTTTTTTTTCAGATAAGTTGTGAATCACTTTGTATAAGTTGTGTCCATTAGTCCATAACTGCTGCACGGTTTGAATGCACTATTCACTGAATGTTATACTTTCAATCTTATTTCAAAAACTGCTGACTGGTCCTTATTGTTATTCCTTAGATGACCCTTCTCCTCCTTCAATTTTATGCTAACTTAAACTGGACTGGACAATTGCCAGTGTTATATTTTTTCCAATGACATCAAAAGGTTTTTAAAAATACAATTGCTTGCAAATATAAAAGTGATAACAGCCTTAACTTAAAACCTACAGCAGATATATAATTTGCAACAACATCGTTAATTACTTAAGTAAACTGAAAGAGAATCTTACTTATACTTTCTGATACAATGTTTAAAATACAATTCTTCCCTCACAACTTCCCTTCACTTTTGAAAGAAAGCAAGAGTAATCCGAGTAAAACAAAATCTTATACTTTTAACACAATTTACATTACCTGTCTACTGAGAAAATATTGTTGTACGTTTAAAATACACATCTGAATATGAGAAATCAATTTTCTAAAACATAATTAATCTATTTACATTATTTTGTAAAACTTTTGGTAACCCTCTGTGATCTCTCAAAGAGTCATGGTCCACACTTTAGACACATCATTTTGCTAACTTTACTATTTAAAATAAATCCAGAAAACATAATGCGTTGCTGCTTAATCATATCATACTTTTTAAACTTTTCCTAAAGCATTCTTCATCCATCACGAAAAACAGTAAAGTAACAGTAGTAAAGTTATATTCCAAACACTGGAACATCTAGAAATGTATTTATTTATTAAATCGAGCAGGAGTTATACAGCAACGAGAATGTAAGAAAGAACGTTTAAATGAAAGTCTGCCACAACAGTTTGCTTGGACTGGATTCCATGACTTTCTAAAAGTGGGATAATGGAGCAACATTTACATTGTTACTCTTTTTAGATGGTAATATTACACTTAAAATTTCATTTTAATTGTGAAGGATATATGAAATGTTTTCTCTATTTTCTATTTAGGCAACCTCTCCTAAATTCTCCTCTATTTATGACCTACAGCAGTGTATTGCCATTAATTTTAACCACGTTTTTCTTTAGCTTGATTGGGTCACACTTCTGAAAAAAATAAAGATTAATTAAATAAACGGATCAGTCAAGGGTTATTTTTGAAACTAAGTTTGCCTTACCAAAAAATCCCATGCTGAAAAAAACAGTTAAGTAAAAAATAATAAGAATTGCATCACTATCGCTCACTTCCGTATTTTTAACGTTTCGAAAATCTCTCTTTTTCCGTTCTAAAAATAGCAAATGTATTAAAAGTATGTCAAGTTTGACAGTTTAAATTTTTTTTAATTTAATTTAATTGAATTAATATTTAAAAAACTGTGAGGGTAACGTTCTACTGGGAGTAACTTAAAGAAGCCCAATCCCATTTCGATTCCTCTCCTGGTACAAAGGGTCTGACTGCAAATCACACAATTCTAATTGAAAGTCGGCCCTGCTTATGTTCGCAACAGAAACAGTAAGTGGCTGAGTAAAATCTGAAATGTCTCCTCCGATTTTCTTAAAGTCGCTAAATCGATTTTCCAATTTTTATGTAATTGTGTCAATATATTTTATATGAGTTATATATTAAACATTCTAAAAATCCTTCATCTCTTCAAAGTGCTCATTACAGCTTGGAAAATATGAAAAATCATGTTGTTCTAGTGAAGACTTGAAACGGCTTAATTTTATTTTTAGGTACTCTTATGTGCCCATACAAATTGGCAATATTGTTTCTTTCGTTGTAGCTTCAAATTTAATTTGTTAAAATGTGATGTCATATCTGTTAAAAATGCTAGGTCTAATAGAAACTTTGCATCTACAATTTAATTTTCCATTTCCGTAGTGTCGTACAGTCGCGAAAATTAGAAATACATAAGTAATTACAAAGGGGGGCAAAGTTCGACAGAGTCGCTCTTGCACTTAGCCACTCCATAACAAATATCATTAACAATATAATGATAAAAATAAAATTGGTTAGTCACTACATTGTAAAAAATAGACCTTGAGTAATTTTTAGAACGATGATAAGGTGAGAGATGCTTTAATAGCTAGAGGGTAGAGAGTTATAAATTTTAGCAGAACTATATGAGAAAGATCTCTTAAAAAGCGAAGTAGAATGCCGAGAAACACTGTACAGGCATCTATAGTATGCGCCAAAAGTATGGAATAAATTTAATAAAAACGAAACAATTATTTTTTGGGAAAAATCCTCGAACAGGTCGATTTTTAATTTAAAAAATACATATTTTAGCGGAAAAAGGCGATTTTCAAATGTCATTTGTTTTCGAGTAATGACGATTTTTTTTAAATGGCAACACCATATTTTTTTTCCTTGATTCTGAAAGATCGTTTAATTCTCTATCAGACAGTACTAAAATTTTGCCCTCTTACATAGGAAAGTTTTCGAGTAAATGACGATTGAATGTTAGAAAACGTAAATCAATTAAAATAAAACAAAAACGTTATCAAATTTAGTTTCTCGAATTCCATAGTTCTTTTATGGATCACGTAGGTGAAAATCTTTGCAAAGTGTCATTGTCACACCGACTTTCTAATAAGTATTGTAAGCGACATAGAAATTATTATTCAATTTAAAGTATTATGGCACATTTAACTGTTACTCAAAGAATTGAAAATTTAATTCTTACGGGATGCAGGAATATGACTAGAACTCAGCAGGAAGTTTGCGATTTATTTAATGAAAAATATCCAGATCGCCCTATCAGCCAATCAACAGTCAGTAAGGTCGGGTCTAAATTTAGAGAAACTGGCAATGTTGTAAATATTCCAAAACCTGGACGTCCAAGAATTAATGAAAATCAGAAACAGAACATTTTGATAACTATGGTGGATAATCCTCATAATTCTTCACGATTGGTTGCATTAAACAATGACACTAGTCAGATCACAGTGCTACGTATCTTGAGGAAGGAAAAATATCATCATTACAAAATTCAACTTGTGCAGGAACTCAATGAAGATGATCCCGATCGCCGCTTACACTTTTGCGAAATTCTAATGGATTTATGTCAAGGAAATAGAAATTTACACCGGCAAATACTTTTTTCAGATGAGGCCACATTTTGTCTGAATGGTACAGTAAACCGTCAAACTTGCAGATATTGGAGTCGGGAACATCCTCATTGGATGGCAGAGGCACATACACAATACCCTCAGAAATTAAATGTGTGGGCTGGAATAGTTGACGACAGAATAGTAGGGCCTTTCTTCTTTGAAGGAACCCTTACAGGACAAAGATATTTAGAGTTTCTAGAAAATGACCTTGTTCCAGCCGTTGCAGTAATTTTTCCTAACGATAATGACCTTAATATTCCTGACGATACCATATGGTTTCAGCAAGACGTTGCACCTCCGCATTATGCGCACCCTGTACGAGATTTTTTGTACAACTGTTTTCCTGGGAGGTGGATCGGCAGACGCGGACCGATAGAATGGCCTGCAAGATCGCCAGATCTTACACTTCTTGGCTATTTTTTATGGGGATACTTGAAGTCAAAAGTGTACAATAATAAACCACGTAATTTAGAAGAACTTCAAAATCGCATTCGGGACGAAATACGCAGAGTTACCCCAGAAATCATTCATAATATGCAAGAAGAATTTCTTCACAGACTTGCGCATTGTCAAGAAGTTGGTGGATGGCAATTCGAACATTTAATTTAAGTATAAAATTTAATCAATTGTATTTTATTTTACATACCTCAGAATTGTTACTTTTTTATGGATAAAATTTACGTTTTCTAACATTCAATCGTCATTTACTCGAAAACTTTCCTATGTAAGAGGGCAAAATTTTAGTACCGTCTGATAGAGAAATAAACGATCTTTCAGAATCAAGAAAAAAAATATGGTATTGCCATTTAAAAAAAATCGATGACGTCATTACTCGAAAACAAATGACATTTAAAAATCGCATTTTACGCTGAAATATGTATTTTTTAAATTGAAAATCGAACTGTTCGAGGATTTTTCCCAAAAAATAATTGTTTCGTTTTTATTGAATTTATTCCATACTTTTGGCGCATACTGTATAACGGGTAAATCTACTATGTATAGATGAACACTTTACTAATTTCTCATACAGCTATTTGGGACATTTGAACTCATTAAGTTTATAAACAAGACAAACCATATGAACTCTAAGACGCTCATCTAAGTTAAGCCAATTAGAGTTTTGGCAGGACTAACTAATATGGTCAAATTTCTTAAGGTTATAGCAAAATCTAAGACAGCTATTCTCAAGTCTCTGAAGGCTAGTTTTATCTGCATGTAATAAAGCAGACCAGTATACTATATCACAATAAGCCAAATGTCTAAGGACTAGTGATTCACAAAGCTTGAGCTTAACATCTGTTGTGAAATAATCTTTATGTATAAAATTCTCAACTTACCAAATGATTTATTCAGCAAAAAATTAACATGACTACGAAATCTAAAACAAGAATCAAAATGTAATCCCAAATTTTTGCATTCACTATACTCTATTTTTAAACTAAGAGAAGCGAATGCCAAAGACAAATTTACACTGCAAAATTTACTAAAAACTGCCCTAGATAGCATCAGACTATCAAGTATATACTCACTGCAAGTGTTTAACCTCAATTTGAGTACAATAAGCTTTCATTACTTTCAAATGAGGTTATTAAGTACCTATTCAAAATAATGTGCAATGAATAAATATCTAATTCTAGGTTTATTTAACTTTTGTATATATATTTTTAAAGTAGGTAGGTAGGTACTTCCAACATAACATTGAAAAACTGAATATGAATGAAATAATTTACTACGAACCAAATATATATAAATGATCCCAGTTTTCACTTTAAAAAATTTTTTTTATTGATTCACATTTTTACAATTAGCATTGGAGTAATCATATAATGGTGTTTTTGTTGCTTTGAATTGTTGCACTTCTACGAAATACGTTTATTAAGTTACCGGATAATTGCCAAATAACTGATAACTGAACTTCGTTCGTAATATATCATCTGCAGGTGTTCAAAGTAACAAAATAAGTTTTTATAATTTATAACATTTGTGGTAAAAATGAGGGACAAATCATGTCTTTAACAATTTTCTGAATTATTTGATGAGTCAGTATCCATATCACTCTCGCTATTATTAATTGATATGATTAAAGGTTCAATGAGATCGTCCATAATTTCGTCAAGTGTTCTTTCTTCCTCCTCAATCACATATTCTACACACTTTTTCCAGTTCATATTTGTAACATTATTAAGAGTCTCTATTACTAGTTCCCTTACGTCTTTCAATTTATATGTTTTATTTTTGCTTGCCACTTCATTCTTCACCTGTGCCCAAATCAATTCTATAGGGTTTAATTCACAATGATATGGCGGTAATCGTAAGACAACTTGATTTTCTTTTTTTGCCATTTCGTTAGTTATATACAAATTATATTTATCATTATTTTGGCGAATTAAATATAATAATTGCGATCTCACCAGGCCTTCTTCAAATTCAATATTTTTTTATTGCAGCCATGCCTTCATATCAATTTTTCTTGTTGATGTTGTCGGAATAGCTTCTACTTTTCGACTATGGTATGAGGCATTGTCTATTACAATAACAGAAATATCTGGTACTTTTTTGAAATATTCAGAAAACCACTTTTCAAATACATTTGCATTCATTTCCTCGTGATAATCCCCACTCTTCTTGCCTTCGAAAACCATTAACGAATCTTCAACAAATCCTTCCTCTGTGCCAGCGTGTAAGATGATAATACGCTTTCCTTTACCGGACGGATTTATTAATCCCATAGACAGCCCTTCATTGAGCGCCTCACGTTTACTTTTAATATTAGTATCAATCCATACCCTTTCATTTGCATGACCTTCGTTTAACCATCTTTCATCTAAATAATAAATAGGTCTACTTTCAGATCTAAACTTTTTAATTAATCAAATAGTCAACTCTCTATCTCACTATATCATCACGTTCTATCAACACACTTTTACGACTTCGTTTTAAGTATCTGCAAAAAAAATATATTTTTATTGCAATCATACTTGCTTGAGATATGTATTCAACCTTACTTGAAGTTAATGTGTTTCATAACTTTGTATAATGATGAACGGGACATCTGTGGTAAATGCTGATGACTTTTTATTGCGGTTAATATTTTGTCCAAAGTGGGGATCACATTTTTAAAGAAAAAGCTGTGTACTATACACCTTATGGAATTCTTCATTACTTCATCCGAACATGTAATAATCCCAGGTCGTCCACCACAGTGTTTGGAAGTAGACACCCTTCCAGTAGATTTATACTGTTTTATGGCTCGATATACTGTTGATTTTGCAACACCTAAAAAAGTATAATGTGTAATATAGTTCAACAGTAGATAATGTTAATATAATAATAATATAATTTACGTAATGTCATCGCTATTTTGGATACAAGTTGGACAGTTTTAAGAGTAGGTTCAACATCTAGGCTTTTCTTGTACAAATTCAATATTTCTTGTTTTTCTGCAAGATAAATGCCCCAAACTGAGTTGTTTTCGTTTCTTTGGGGTCCACGGCGATGTAATACCCGCGCCTGCCCAATGAAAGGCTTCTTTATTTGTCACAAGGGTAAGTTTCAACCAATTATGTCATTATTATAGTGGGAATAAATCTCTTGTGATTATTCTCGGGAATAATCACTGTGGCTTTTATTTGCCTAGCAAGTGTCAGATAGTTGTCAAAATAATTACCTAATTGTGTCAACGCGATATATAAAATGGGTGAAAATCATCGGTTTAGTACCTTTTCTGATGCAGAAATAACAAAAAAGATTTTAGAAACTACTTCGAAAAATACTCTAATAAGTAATCAGTCTATATGGAGACAATTTAAGACTTTCACCAAAGAAAGAAATTCTATTCTGGATCAATCTACTACAACAGCTACTCTGGCATTGATTTTGAAAGATTGGGCTTATAACATGAAAAGAAAAGACGGAAATGATTATAAAGAAGCAGTAATAAAGACAATGTGGAATAAAACGGCAAAATTAGTTCAAGAACTTTACTTTAATAAGTATAACAGGTCCTTTGATCCTTTCCATGATATAAAATTAAAAAAAAAAAATACAAAAATATCCTGAAAAGCACAAACAAAGTTCTGTGGCACTTTCTAATACAGAATTATTTCAAAGTTTTTACTATTGGGGCGAAGATACACCTTGTGGATTGCAAAGAAAGTTTTTTCACGTTGCATCGTATGAACTAGCTTGGAGGGGAGGAGAAGCTACGAAATGTTTAGTTCATTATTTTAAAAAAGAAACCGACATAATAAGATTAAATACTGGCCGCATTGAATACAATCCCATCTTTACAAAAACTGCACAGGGTGGAGCACAAAGGTGCGCTAATAATAAATGGTTGACTCCAAACATAAATAATCCAGATATTTGCCCTGTTTGTCTTTTTGAAAAACTAATGGGTAAACGTGAAGAAAATATTAAAAACGAACTCTTGTTTCTTACTCCAAATCCGGCTTGGCAAACTCATGGTTCTTGGTATAAAAACGTCCCTGTGGGAATAAATTACATTTCAAAATGGATGAAAGAATCCGCAGAAAAAATAGGTCTAGATACAGTTACTAAAAAAATAACTAACCATTCTGCCAGATCAAGTGCAGTAAGTAATCTTTCAAAAGCTGGTGTAGGAGAACAAGAACTAATCAAGGTCACTGGTCATAATTCTGCAAGTTCGATTAAACCATACTTACAATTGAACCAAGAACATCATTCAAATATAATAAATAATCTTAGAGAAAATACGCAGGAGGAAACACTTAATATAACAAGCAATTCCAAATCATCAATAAATTATTAGTCTCGAAATATTTTTAATAATTGCGTTTTTCATTCTTTTAATATATTCACAATGTGTCAACGATATTTTCGTATATTGTAGTAATTAATTAAATTAAATTTTTCAATAGTTTTATGATAGTTTTATTGATATTTTTTATTGTAAAAATTTGTAAATCAAAAAATAATCTAGTCAAATATATCTCGCGAGTACCATAAATTAGAAAATAATTTGACAGATTTTGTTCAAATTTGTTGCCATTTGGAAATAGCCACTCGACCCTGCGGGCTCTCGTGACTATTGCCTGGCAACAAGTTTTCTGTCAAATTATTTTCAATTTATTCTCACTCTCTTGTTATATTATTACTGAAAATTGGAAAAAACAAATGACAAACAATATAATAAGTTGTTTAGTTCTGATAAAAATTGATTTATACGTAACTGAGACAATAAATAGATAGAAAAACAGGTAAAAACACGACAACGAACTGATGACAACTAACAAGCAAAATATCAACAAATGCCAAAATGTAAAATTTATTAGCAGTGTAAAGTAGGTTCGAAATTTACCAATAAGAGTTTAAAAATAGAGTATAGTAGGTTTTCAATTTACTCCTTTAAATTCAATACAAAATTGAGGATTGGAAATAAGATTACTAACTTCGCTTATAATGGTACATTGTGTTTTAGACGTGAGCTTTCGACACCACAGAGATAGCCGTCAAGCCCTCACAATTTTAGCTGGATCACTATCTGATAAAAAGAAACTAAGAAACAGTTGAAAATCATCAGTATATTGATGTGAATTACAGTGCCGTAGCAAATTAGAAAAATCTGCTGTATAGATACAAAACAATACAGGAGGACCCAACATACTATTTATTTATAATTTCAATGTGTCAATACACAATTGTGTTTATTTACAACCATACCTGTAATTTTGACATTACTAATGTCATTGAAGGTTTGAAAATGTCATATTACCTACGTCTACTTCCCTCTTCCATTTCCCTCACCCATTTCCCTCACTCTTTCAATAAAGCAAAATATTTATTTAAGTAATATATTTATTGAACAAATTCTTATATAGAAACAACAGGGCAATTTATTAACAACAATAACATTTAAATAATTTATCATATATTATTTATTAAAATTAACAGCAGGGGGTAGAGCGTTTGAACTGGTACAAGAGGACGATGGCAAAGTTGTTGAGGATATCATATTTGTGGTTTTACTTTGGTTAGCTACAGATTCATCCACATAACTTTCTGCAACTGTACTAGACCGCCAGCCCCCTAAGCGCTTCAACTGAAGAATATCTGCTCCGCTTTTAAACAGCAACGTAGCTGCCGTTCTTCTAAAAGCATGACCTTAGGAAGTTTTAAAAAGCAGGCTATTTTATAAGGAAATTTAGAGATAGAATTGTATCCAAAAGGCTGATTTCGAGCTCTTCCCGATCGATATTGAACAAAAAATCTCTCATTTTTTATATCTTTCCGTACCTGGATAAATTCTTTCACAATTTTTATCCAGTTTATTTCAGTGATCATGAATGATCTACTTTTATAAGTTTTAGTATCCGGAATTTCAATAGAAATGTTCTTTTCTAATATATCAATATGCGTAGTTTTCATTTTTAATAATTCATCAGTGCGGCATGCTCCAGATACACCTATTATAAGCGCAACCTAAAATAATTATAAAAAATAATTAAAACCAAATAGAAAAAATTAAAAAGAAAATTTCACCTTGATAGGAAGGAATTCTTGGGGTGCTTTGCTCTATATTTTGTCTAGTAAAGGTAGTAGATTTCTTTCACCTAAAGCCTATATTCTGGCGTTTCAAAAAAGCAAGGAGCTTATTATATTTAGATATATCAATCTTCTCTCGTAAATCTAGCATGACCCGTAACATGCTGTAGATAGCCCAAAGAGTAGAGGGCTTTGCCATGTCACTAAAATATGCCATCAAGACTGTTTCTGAAGCAATATTCTTAGTATTATTTTCTAAACACCAATTTTCGTAAACCTTGAAGGCTTTTTCGTAACGCCCCCTGCTTTTTTCAGGAAGTAAACTTTGTTCTGCTTTTTCAGCAGCTTGTTTTAGTTCTGGTGGAGTTCCGTCTGGCAAATAATCTTCACTCTCGCTATCTGACAACATTTTTTCAATCGCAAATTTGAAGGATCGAACGAGAATTCAAAATTGTTTGTATCTGTCATGCGTCGTTGCTAGGCATGGCCCTGCCACCTGTACATGTTTGTTCAACGCAACCTGCACAATTTTGAATGGTGTCAAAACAATAAAATGACGCATATTTTGGCATACCTCGGAGGGAAGTTTTCATTAATATCTCGAGATTATAGTTAATCTCTCGACAGTAATGAAACACTTCCCGCGTCGGTATGTAATATACTATTACACACGTCACAAGAAAGAGGGGATGGGGGAAATAGAATTAAGTTCACTAGATACAAATTACAAATACAAGCGAAAATTAAAATGAAACAATAATAATATAGACCTTAGTTGAAATTAAAATAGTAAAAGTCAAGTTAAAATAATTTAAAGTATCACATACATATATACATTCTTTCAAGCATCCTACAAGTCAATACTAAAAACAAAATTAAGAACAAACGAACAGATAAATAATTAAATTAAATTGAAATCACTCACAGTTAGTATATTCAATTTTATAAAATTGATCTCTACATTCATCCCTGTAACCCAAACCAGTCATAATCCTGACAACTCTTCTCTGGTGAGCGAAAACATTCATAATAGAAGTTGCATGCCCCCAGACAAGTATTGCATATGAAATATTAGATTGGATAAAACTGTGATAACCTACCTTCAATGTATTTAATGATACTTTACCTACTAGACTTCGTAGGAGATACATGTACTTGGATATTTCAAGGTATACTCCAAGGAATTTGACAAAATCACAATTCTTCCATCATCATTAAATTCGCGTAGAGCGAATACCATTGTCTCAGTCTTTGTTACATTTAAACAATGTTTATTATTAGTAAACCAGTTCTGAGCCTCTGACTGTATTAGAAAAGAATCTTCTAACAAATTCTGTAAAATTATATTTTTAATAATTAAACTGACGTATCATTGGCAAATTGTACACTCAGCACGTTTGTTTTTCAAAGAATTCATGAAATCGTTTATGTATATCAAGAAAAGTGTAGGACCCAATATAGATCCTTGAGGAACACCATGTTTTACACTTTTCATACTAGATTTCTCATTGATATAAGTTACAAATTGTTTCCTATTTGAAAGATTTCATCAATTCCAGACTGTCCGCAGCAAACCCATTCCGTTTTAATTTGTCGATAAGAATGTTATGTACCTTGCGGTACTTCTTTATTAATTTTAATTTCGCGTCACGAAACGACTATAAGATCTAAAATAGGAACTGTAGGAAATGTGGCAATATCCAATTCCTAGAATAAAAATTACAGCGTTACTCGACGCGACATCAATCCTAAACTTCTTATTCCAAAAAAAAATCTACATACTTTTTGAGAGTATGAATTCACTGTTCCTTCGTTTGAAAACTTACAAACCATATTTACTGCGGATTGTCTCTAAACAAATTTAAAAAGAAAGTGGAAACTCAAAGAGACGTCCACTTTATCCACTATTTTCGCGTGATATTTTAGCGCAAATTGCCCAATAAAATCGGCCGGCTATCTGCCCGCTGTCTACATAGCGCCTTGTCAGTGATACATCATGCGGAAAGCTGCCCCCAACGGTAATTTATATAGCCGTAGTGTCCGCTCCGTATCAGGACGGACCGGCGGCAGCGGCGAGTTATTGATGGTGACACATATTAAGCGGAGCTGTCATCCTATTTTTTTATCGAAATTTAATAACAAACAATGTCGCCAAGGGCAATTAGCAACAACGACCGATGAAGGGCCAGTCATTTCAGTGAGGCGGTCGATAGGTGACTGCTTCCAGTTTTGCAAAACTGACTTGAACAAAGAGTTTTGTGCTTGTCTTGTGCGGCGTGTTTTACTCGACCGTCGATTTTTGCTTATTATGTGAAGTCTATGCAAGTATTTGCATCCATCATCCTTAGCTAAACCTATTTGATACATTTTTATATTAAGTGTGAAGAAGAAAATTAGTGATTTTATCCTGATGGTGGCGTAACAGTCAACACTAATTGGAATATGATATATATGTCTAAAAAACTCTTGTCTAAGACTCTGATGTCTCGCTTCAGACTTATGCAACCTTTAATATTTTATTGTAGTTTTTCGGTTTTCACAGCTGGTGATGTTACTTGATATTGGTATAGTACTTTTCTGGATAGTTATGCTGTGACCTAGGTAACTGGTTGCTGCCATTAACAGAACTAAAGTTCACATCCCTAGCCTTAGCTGGGATTCTTTAATCTTCCCTTGTTGTTCTTCGGCTAGGCTCTGTGAGGATGAAGCAGTATCTTTAATCTGGCTCGTTCTTATATTGATTTCGATTCCTTTTGATATTGCTGCTGTTACTTTTCGAACCGGTACTCGAATAATGGAGGTCTTCCAAAACGTCCCGTAGCCGTCTCTATAAGTGGTCGCATCCTATGCTTCCAAACGTTTCGTCGCTCTTCACTGTTGGCGCCTTCAATGGTGAGTCCTACACTTTAATAGTGTCGACGCTGACACCTTCTCTCGACTGATGTCGATCAAGCCGAATATTAATCATTGTGAAGGTTCGTACTCAATCGAGAACATTTGCGTTACATTGCTAAAGTTCAAAAACTGAGTATATGGATAAGACCAAAAATTAGCGTATGATTTAATTTGTCAACAACAGACTGTTATTACTGGTAGCGGCAAATTGTTCCGTTATGTCAACTTTGAGAGCAGCACGAAGAACTTAGCCTTAACAGAAAGCCAACTTCCGGAGAAAAACCTGGAACCCATCTCCATAAGCTGTTGTAAAGGATGATACAAAGAAAGCGTCGTCTGCTATAAATTGATTTTGACGAATGCAACTTTACACAACAATTTTTGGGAAAACTTTATCAGTGATTTTGTAGAATACATACTGCCAATATCATCGCTCTATTTAAGAGCTAGATTGAGATATTTTTCCACATCTATATTTCTAATCTTATTAATCATTCGCTTTCTATCAAACACTATTTCGAAGATTATCCTTTAATGAAGTCGTAGAATAAAAAAATCAGTCAATTCATAGCCGAACGCGATTGACAAACGTCAAAGTAAAGTTTTGACAGTTGTGAAATTTGTTTGAAGGATATTTGATGTGTAATCAAGTAATTACAATAAAGTTTGTTTTTCTACGTCAAGTATTTCAAATCTAAGTCGACGTAGACGTTGCCGGTACCGAGATATAGAGCAACAGCAATGGAAGAAACATTCAAAAAGTTAATGGAAATGGTGAAAGAAATGAATAAGGGTCAAGACAAAATGTTAGAAAATTTAAAAAAGAAATGAAGAACAACTAGGATAAAATAAAAATAAAAATAAAATAAAAATAAAATGATAAAATAAAGGACTCTTTAAATAAAGAATGAAGAAACATCAAGAGGCAGTGAACAATAGTATTTAGAAAAAATGAAAAATAGTCAGGAAGAATTAAGAGACTAAATGAAAACCAGTTTATAAGAAAACAATATGAAGTTAGAAGAGGCAATTAAGGTCATCAATGATTTTGAGGGAACTGTTGAAGAGGAAATTAATCAATTGAGAAGTGAAGTACAAGATAAGGTCCAGGTCATTGAAGAAAATATGACTAAGTTACAGAGTGCGGTCTCAAATTTGAAGTTCCAATTGTCTGCAAAGGAGTCCGTTAACACTAATAACAGCTTTCCCCATCGTCAAGGATTAAGCCACCAGCATTTGATGGAAAGGTGTCACGGAGTACTTACCTTAGACAATTCAAAGCAGCTACCTTGGCAAATCACTGGTCAGAGGGAGAAAAGGCCAAACAAAGGAAATATCAAACGTTAAAGAGTGCTTTAGAAATAGCGTATGGTGAGACTCATCATCAAGAATCATTTATAGTTGCTCTACTAGATGGAGGTATGGAGATTTTAAGAACGCTAGCCGAGGATAAAAATAGTTTATCATAATAGTTATATGATAATTTCAAATATCTTTTGCTATTTATTTTGTTTCATAAATTTGGAATATTTGGTAAAAACTATTCTTCTATATGTAAATATTCAGTAACAAGAATTAAATAAATATCAATTCAAATCAATAGTTTTTATTATATTTTGCTGATAAATATTTGATATCATTATCCATAGTGTGTACTAATTTACAGCTAAACCAAGCAACTTTAGTAAGTTTAGTAAAATTATCTTATTTTATCTCAAATATGGATGCTCAACGCACAGAATAATTTAAACAGAGGAATCACAGGTAAGAGAATAATATATTTTGACGACAATTTTCCTGTTTCTATACTGTACTATATTTTCTCTTCTGACATTTGATGCTGCGGAGTCCTTTCGTTGCGCTCCGCGACATAATCAGGATTCCTGATTTATTTATAAGCAATACTACTTCCAAACGGCTAGATTTCCCTCGTTAGATGGTATTCCCGCTCGGGGCCACCTCCGGCAATACACCGGCGAACATTGCCGGAAAGTAATTCGAAACGGATTAATATCAGGATTAATATTTCATGTTTAGAGAAATTTTCAGACGCCTTATATTGGATATTCAGACAAATGTAAATAATGGCGTGCAGTAGAATTGTTGCGGTATTCATCTGAGATGTTAGATGAATAAAATACACATTAACAACTAATTTAAAAATGCAGGAACTAATCAAGGGTTTAATACAGATAAATCAATTGTTTACCTTATAGTGAACTTATATTTTCTATTCTACTCCTGGAGGAATCCGATAAATTGGAATTGAAGAATTTGTTAAAGATAAAGAAGACTTATCTAAGTTTGTGAAAGCAAACAAGATCAGGACAATATATGTCATGAGTTTCATTGTAATGATTGTCACTTTCGCCTGTTATCGTTTAAATTCTTACGCTTCTATATTTTCTTAATTGTGATATTTGATTAGTATACTGTGGTTGTGATCTTTGTGCATGACTGCATTTCATTTGATTTTTTTACAACTATGAACCATGCTTTTACTAACCGTGAATATGCCGATATGCATTTTATTTATGGTTTCTGCAATAGAAATAGTTTGGTCGCTCAAAGACAGTATCGGAAACGTTTCTCTGAGAGAAGACAACTTTCTACAGAATTGTTTAGGGGAATTCATAGAGCAGCGATGGAATCAAGAACTTTAAGTCCAAGATGTTGTGAATGTAGCCATCCAAAGAGGCATAGGCATCCTACTGAGACTGTAATAAGAGCATCTGCGTGCTTTAGAACAAACAGTACTTGCGTATGGCAGTCGCTTAAGGAAAATGGATTATACTCTTACCAGTTTCAAAGGGTTCATGGTATACTTCAAGAAGATCATGCCGCCCGTCTTTGCTTTTGTCCCACAGTTCTTGATCGCCAACAAGATAATTAACACAGTCGTCAGAAATATTGCATTCGCCGATGAAGCTTGTTTTAGCGGGATGGTGTTATCAATTTGCACAATCTTCATACGTGGTGTGATAATAATCCCCATGCCACTTTTTAAACTCCTCATCAACGCAGATTTTCAGTGAATGTTTGGGACGGCATTGTTAGCAATCACCTTCTGGGACCACTCTTTATACCGAACCGACTGGGAGGTGTTGAATATCTAAGCTTTTTGGAAAATGATATTCCAGATTTGCTAGACGATATTCCTCTTGAACTACGAGCAAACATGTTTTTTCACAAGATGGAGCTTCTCTATATTATGCTAGGCAGGTGCGGGATTTTTTTAAATCGACCATTCTCTGGAAAATGGATTGGTCGTGGAAATGACGCGCCCATGCCAAGAAGACCACCTCGTTCGCCAAATTTAATTGCAGATGATTTTCATTTATGGGGCGACGTTAATTTTAAGATTTTTTTAACGTAATCCTACTACGACTGTAAGAAGAGCATCTGCTTGCTTTAGAAGAAACAGTACCTGCGTATGGCAGTTGCTTAATAGTATATGCTACGTCTCTGACTACTATTGAAGAGTTACGGTCAACATGAATGTTTTCAGTGTGTTTGATTCAACTTCATTACGTGCATGTATTTTGGTCCAGGATGGATAAGTCCTTGATTTACACTAGGAATTAAAATTTTTTATAAATTTTATGATTCAAAACTATAACCTAAATTCAAAATAAAAATTTATTTTCTTTACTCTTTTGATTTCCTATGTTTATCAGTAACTTTGTAAGTATGTCCGTAGGTCCCTTTGAGCCTGCAGAGTATTCTTAAACTGTCACCATGTCAGATTCCCACTACGTAAAAATGTTAAAGAATGTTACTATTTTAAACCATATATTTTTAAAAAAGTAACTATTTCTTATTAAACCATGCAGAATTCGAAAAATTAGTAAAGAAATGTTTCCTTTAAAATAAAAAAACAGAAAATTACCCTTATTTATAATAGATTTTGATGAAACTTATGACAGTTAAAGGCCTTTATGTTATAATTATCAACCACAATTTTCATTGTATTATATTACACAGAAAGTTATTTGAAAAAATATCCAAATGACTCTTTTGGAGGGCCATATTTCAATAACACTACTCTGGTGGCCCATAGGAACTTTATTTGGCCGCCTTGAGTTTTCTGTAAACTTTTCCAAATACCCTGTATACAGTTCTTCAGTATACATTTTAAAGATACATGTAAAATAAAAAAACAATTCAACAATACATACGATAATTTTAACGCAGTTTATTTACTAATATTGAATTATCACATTAATACAGGTCCCAGAACATTACAAATAGAATAAAACAATTTTTTTTTTTACCTAAGTGAATGAATACTTGTTTTGTATAGGTTTAAAACCCAAAAGACAGATACATTCATCGACAGAATATATTAATGTTACTATACCATGTTCTACTGGATTTACAAATTACTCAGTCAATGATGGGAATAAAAATTATTGTTATTTGTTATGCTGCGTGTTCATAGTAATGGATTTAAACTGTTTTCCCTTTTTAAACATAAATACCTATACACAATGCATGAAAGTATAAAAATCTAATATCACAGATACTTGTTTTCACTTTCTTGGCAATCTTTGACCTGCTTATATAATTTTTAGCTCTGATTTTTCGAAGGTTGGCACCCCATAAAAAACAATCAATAGATATTTGTCCATATATATATATACAGAGTGACCCATTTGAAATGGAGCCACTTTCATAACATTTTTATTTATGGAGCAATTTTGACGAAATTTTTTTTTAAATGTGAAAGGGGGAAAGGTGTATTTTGAGGTCAAGCGGCATCCAATTTTTTTAAAAACTAACTCCTACTAGATAACATTCAGAGGCTGAAAAATCCGGAATCCATATTAGCGATTTTTTTAGAAAAAATCTGCCACTGAATTCGGCGCCCCCTGAAATGGAGTTGTACCAAATTTCATGAAAAAATATTCAATATTAACGATTCTACAGCTAAATTGTTGTCAAGTTGTTTATTATGCATTAAGAAGTTTTTTATCTAATAGCTCATGTGAACAAAATAACAAATATTTAATAACAACATTTGATATCCTTATATCAAAATACAATGAAACAAACATAAAAAACATACGAGAAATTAACATAAAATTTACGAAAAACACAAAATAAAATTAACACACATGAATTAAATTTAAATTCTGGATTTTTCAATTAAATCTACAATTAATTGAATGCATTTGTTGTATCGTCTTTCAATGTTTGCCATAACATTAGACAATTGATGTGGTGCATGCCTGTATTATTCTTTGACGCAGTTCTTCTGTGTTGGTTGGACGAGTGTAGTAAACTTTTTTAATAAACCCCCATAGAAAAAAATCTAAGGGGGTTAAGTCGGGAGTATTATTAGAGCATATTTAAATAAAACAAAGATTGCCTCTATTATGAATAACTATAGGGTTGACAATTATTAAATTTTGTTTACTGACGAGGCAACACTTACCAAATATTCATTCAATTAAGTAGAAAAATTCAAAATTTAAAATTAACTCATGTGTGTAAATTTTATTGTGTTTTTCGTAAATTTAAAGTTAATTTCTTGTTTGGTTTTCTGTTTGTTATTGTATTTTGATATAAGGATGTCTATTAAATGTTATTATTAAATATTTGTTGTGATTAATTTGTTGTTGTCGCATGGGTTACTAGATAAAAAGCTTCTTAATGCATAATAAACAACTTGACAGAAATTTAGCCGTAGAATTGTTAATATTAAATATTTTTTCATGAAATTTGGTACAGATCCCTTTCAGGGGACGCCGAATTCAGTGGTGTACGCAGATTTTTTTCAAAAAAAAAATCGCTAATATGGATTCCGGTTTTTTCAGCCTCTGAATGTTATCTAGTAGGCCTTAGTTTAAAAAAAAAACTGGACGCCGCTTGTCCCCAAAATACACCTATAAAAATGTTATGTTATGTTATGCTTTCAAGTGGGTATATATATTAGAATAACTTTTAAGATATAATTTTGCACAACAATATTTTTAAAGCCGCGGTATATAAATTAACCCATAAAAGTCTAGCATAATAAAAAATCAATACCACTAGGGATTTATAAACTCCAAGCAATATTTGTTTGGTCAATATATCTATTAATCTATTAATTGATAGAATCTACTAGGTAATGAAATTTCAAGTATTGCCGCCAATCAAATTATGTACGAGTATATGTTGTTCCATTTAATATTTCTGTCAATAATAATAATAAAGTGAAAATTGAACTTAAAAAACTACAATTAATTTGTTATGATTGTTAAAACTATTTATTATTTAAATAACAAACAAATTGTTCATTATTCTAAACCATAATATTTAAAACTTAGTTAAAATTTATGCGTACGCTTATTTCATTTTGTTATTTGGATTTTTATAGGTTACAGTGATTTTTCCAATAATTAAGATACGTAAAATAACAGTACTGGTGAATTATATTTTTTAACTTTAGCTAAAAAAAACCTATTGATTTTTAGTCGAAAAAATGTTATTTATGACTCCCTCCTCTATCAAAATAAAATATTCCTGTATAAGAAAATCCAGAGTGGACTTTTGAAATTTTGGCATCTAGTAGGTCATTTGTCTCTATCTTCATTAGAAAGTTCATGCCAAATAATACAAGAGTATCACATTTCATAACATTTACTTTAAAAATAAAAAAAGGAACAAGAAAATGCACTTTTCAATTTTCAGCGGTTATTTTAAGAACTGCACAAAATATATTATATTTCATTTCAGAAAATTGAAAGATAAAAGCGCGCAAGTATAAAATAAGTCTTTATCTGAAAAGATTTGGCAATGGAAATCTCTCCCGTTCTTGTAAATTTATTATAGCCTACCCACGAATCTACTAATGCTAAGTAAAATGGGACAAATTATTTATTTATTTGTTTTCTCATCTTTCCTTATAAATATATTATGTGAAGAGTGGTACAGTTTAAAAGCATTTTCGCTCTTGCTTGTGGCTTATTTTAAATTCTTGATTATTCTATTCAAACTACTATGGATTTTCAGGTTGTTATGCCGTGGCCTACGTAATCAGTTGCCGCAGTTACAGAATTAATATGCACTCTCCTAACCCTAGCTAAAATTCTTAGACCTGCCTTTTAATAAAGCAATATTACCGGATGGGAAATGATGAAAGAATTTTTCAAATATCTAAATGGAGTATCAATATTTGCCATCATGCCAACAGTATTGTTTTAGGTAAATAGTAGTATACGTCAATACTGTGTGGTCTGCGCCATACATATACAGCTCCACCAAAGAAACGACTGGTTAACTTATTCATAGGCTGTCTTATGACGACGGTACATTAGAATATCTCGGAAACTACTTCGACTTAGATTTTGAAAATTTAGAATTCAGGGTTTTTGAGGATGCTTCCTTTAAATAAAATAATGAAATTCTTGTCGCACTTCCGATTATATCTGAAGTCGCCATCTACTTGCTTATTTTAAATGGACACTTCATATATTTTTACATATTAGAATTTCACACGTAATTTTAGGGAAAGTTTTATCAAGGATCCTTATATCTATCTCTAATGGTCTTTGAGATATTTCAATTCTATCAAAAACAGTTGCTCGATAGCCTAATTCAAAATTTATTTGATAAATAGTGATTCTCCGGTTTGTTATGTGGTGATCTCGGTAACTTGTCGCTGGCAGTAACATAATTAAAGTGCACAACCGTAGCATTAGCTGTAATTCTTTGACATGCCCAGGTTGTTCTCGGGCTAGGATCTGTCTGCCAACCTGCCAACCACGACATGTCAAAGAATCCCGGATAACTAAGGATGTGCATTTTAATTCTGTTACTGGCAGCGACCACGGCGCGGCATAACAACCCGGAATATCACTATTTTCCAAAAATTATAATAGCATCGGCCGTGAAAGCCTAAAAGCTACTATAATTCGAAATTGTCTATTTTGTATATCGTAAAAGCTAAAGTATTAATATACAAAAGAGAGATAGGGGAATAATTTGTTACAGATATTTTAAAAATTGATTCATTTTACATAAGGTGGTGACAATTTATCGAATTTGCTTAACTGGTATTTAAAAGCGACCAAGCAAATGATAACTTATGAAAGAAAGTGGATCGTTTTAATTACTTATCACAGAAATCATCAATAATAAAAAAATG
This sequence comes from Monochamus alternatus, assembly GCA_037114965.1. Taxonomy (NCBI): domain Eukaryota; kingdom Metazoa; phylum Arthropoda; class Insecta; order Coleoptera; family Cerambycidae; genus Monochamus; species Monochamus alternatus. The sequence goes on from CM073429.1 coordinate 27,963,796, forward strand.
AAAACAGATTAAGTATACTGAAGAAGTAATATGAATACATGGAGGATAAAATTCTGCAACAGTGTTTGATTAAATATACAGTTAAGCAAATTCAACAATAAATTTCCACCACCGTGTGTAAAATTAAGGAGTTTTTGAAACATCTGTACTAAATAATAGACATTCATATCTCTCTTTGAAATTGCAAACCTTCAGTTTCCACGATATAAAAAATAGGCAATTTTAAATTGCTATTGTAAAGCAGCTTTCACGGCCATCAGAGCTAGATATAGGACGTTTGATTAAGGTCCCCCTAAAATTACGCGTAGAATCCAAAAATGCCAAAATATGCAGGGTGTTTCATGTAAAATAAGCAAGTCGACAGAAATTTCTGGTTTAGTCGAAAGTGCTATAAGAATGCCAACCCATAAATCGTAAGATCCAAATTCTATAAACCCGTAAACCTTGAAACCTATAAATCACAAAAAGCATATAGTCCTTAACTATAAACCCCGAAACCCCAAAACTGTAGACCCATCCTGGCAGGATCGCCATGTAATAAATATATTTTATTCTTACTTCTTACATTATTTATTTTACATTTAGTTCTTGAAATGGTGTTCTTAATCATACAACATCTTTCTACTTCTATTATGTTCTTTTTACATTTTACATACACGTTTCATTAAACTGCCCCCTATTTCAAAATGCTTACTCATTGTTAATTTATTAAGCAACAAGTCAAAACAAAGTTAATATATCAATACATATTAAAGCTGATATTACACTACACTTAATTAATTCCCTTAAACTACTCCTATACTACAAAACCTATAAACCCCAAATTCCAAAATCTAAGTGTTGCGAACACCGAATATAATAACCTGCCAAATATTGTGAAAAGGAGTGTTGATGAGTGATCTCGGATTCGAAACGAGCGTTATCGATAAGAATAATACATATCTGATATGCCCTATGCACAAAAAAATGTCAATTTGATTATTTTCCGATATGTCAATAAAATGCAAACTTACGAAGCCCTAGAAAGGTCATGCCTACAATTTTTTTAAGTTTAGATTTTAATTTTTGAATTCAGACTTTAATCTCTGAATTCAGACTTTAATCTCTGAATTCATACTTTAATCTCTGAATTGAGACTTTAATCTTTGAACTTCTACTGCTAACGAAATTATGGGACAAGTCAGAGCTTTCTATTTACATAATTGAAATTTACAGACATAATATACAGGGGAAAATGCAACTTTACGATATTTGTCATCAACTATGAAATTTTACTGTAGTTGTTTGGGAAATGATTTGGACCACTTAATTTTCCTTAGACGTATTGTTATTTCTGGGTCTAGATTGCCGTGATGTACTAACACCAATTTCCTGATTAAATTTGATAGTACCATTGTCATGAGCAGTATTATTTATGTACTGCTTTCGAACTGGTTAGTTCTTATCAGTATCTCACAAATGAAGCCAATAACTCGCAACATTAGCTGTTCACAATCTGTCATAATAGGTAACAGAACATGAGTACGTAAGACGTAGCACGTGTGTATACATATAGTAGTCATTGGCTACTTAAAGCTGGGCCTGAATACAGTAACAAGCAGAAAGTACTCCACTATACTATAAAAGTCTGAATTCAGAATTTAAAGTCTGAATTCAGAGATTAAACTTTGAACTCAGAGTTTAAAGTCTAAATTCAGAGTTTAAACTTTGAATTCAGAGTTTAAGTCTGAATCTAAACAAATTTATACGTAGCCCTTCTATGGCTTCGCACCAACTCATAAATTTCAATGAAACATATCTAGAGGAGGAAAAAAAAGAGATCAAAACCCAATGTGGACTAATAAAAATGGTTTACACATGCAATTTTATTTTGCTAACGAGCCAGTAAGTACTGGCACCACTAAATCAATGCATGTTTAGTGGCGCCAATAGTTACATGTGTAAACCCGCTTTAATGCTTTAAAATGCAATCTTTACTTTCCAATCGAAATTCTACCTTTTGCCGTAAAATCACCTCTAATGTAGCAAAAACAGAGTAGAATATCAGAAAACCTGATGTAATGGAGCAATGTAACTACGAGTTTTTTTAAATATTGCCCTCAGGTTTATTAATAGCATGAATAATGTTAACAATTATTTCCATTATAACTGCGTGTAGAAAGTGTCTTTACGATAGTTATGCCATCCACTCCACAAATAAGGCTGATATCAAAAAGGTTTATCATGCAAGAGGACGTCAATAATTTAGTACAAAAGAAATAAACTTGGAAGTTATCATTTAAATCGTTTTTACGGCGGAAAGACTATTCCGATATTATAATGAACTTCGTAGCTAAGGTAGGTGATTTATAATTCCCTGAGAATTTGTCCTAAATCATTTTTATTGTTGTTCCAACTTTAAGTACTAGATCCGAGTAAAAAATTACCATAGTTCAATAGGAATTTGATTTATGTGCAAAATGTTTTAAAATAACGTTGAATTTGAAAGTCTCGATATCTTCTTATTGAATAATTGTAATATTAACTGACTTTTACCAAGGAACATCAAATTGTTATACACTCAGTCGATAATACTAGATATTAACTTTAATTATTGCCACAATTTGTTAAAAGGTTATATCTATTTAAATGTTTCATTTCATCTTTATTAGAAATTCTAGCGGTTTCAAATTTTATTTTGCAAACAACTATTTTTTTTTTAAACTAATGAATTTAGTTTAGACAACTATTTCGCAATTTTGTTAGAATTAATGATTTTTTAATATTAAAATACTGTTTCAAGTATTTAAATTTTAATAATTCTTGTGTAATGTTTAAAACAGTAACATAACATAAACCAAATAGGAATCTGAAAAAGTTATAAAAACTCATGTCGCAGAAATAATCATAACTTATGTACAAAAAAAAAATAATTTAAAGACTTATCGAAATTCAAAATACAGTGTCAACTAACATAACACATAATTTGATCATATGTTCAAAATGTTACCATTATTTTCCACATTCATTCGGATCCAATTTTCGAGCACTCGCTGAAAAATACCCGGGTTTGTCCTTATCTCATGCTCAGCGGCAAAATTCTGTTCTGGCAAGTCATTTTCTGTTTCCACTTCGGTGGCATAAAGGTCTCATGTATCCTTGTAAATACAAATTCAGTGGATTTAACTCAGATGTACGGGCTGGCCAACGACGTGGTCCGTTCCTGCCTATCCAGTGATTTCTAAAAATATGATTTAAATACTGAACTCAATTTGCTTGTGTCGAGGCGAGATCGTGCAAAAACCACATAGTTGCTCTTACGTTCAGAGGTACGAGTATATCTTCGAGCAGTTCTAGTAAAATCTTTTCCAAGAAATTCAAATATCGAACACACTCCGACACCTCGAACTGTCCATAATAGGGTTCTCCGTATTCACATCTATCTGTGCCATGATTTTCAGAACAAGGAAGAACACTACCAATATCAAGATATTGAGATACTTCAACGAATATGCTTCTATTAGACATCCACCAATGTTGGAAAAAACGATCTAAATAAATATGTCGGCGTGCTGTCGCAGAATGCGGCGAGCTTCTTCATAAATTAATAACATCATGATACACACGTATGCTACATTTTAACAAAGAAAGAAAAGATATGGAAATATTGATACGCAAAAGCAGTTCTAGTAAGCGACACATTAACACTTCTCAGTTCAGATACCAACTGGGCTGTACTTCCAGCCGGTCCTTGAGTGCATTCTCACGCTGTTGTCATATTCAGCGATATCGACTTTATCGAAATTTTATTGATTAACGAAAACATTATTTTATTAAAACTAAACATAAATAAATTGAAAGGGGTAAACATTACATTTTATGATCATTTAATACGCATTATGGTGAGATCAATTATTTAACTGAATTTTTACACATGTAATTGAATATTTGATAATTTTTTGCCATATAAGTTTTGTTTTTCTGTTTATTTTGATGTATACTATCGCCCCCTAATATTGCAGTCAGACCTCTAACACCTTGTATAATAGAGTTTGAGTTTAAAAAATGATAATTTATGCTAATAACCTTAATTCCTATGTAAAACGTAATTTATATAAATAACCTAACATCTACAATGCTTTTGGTTCAGTATTTGAATTTCTATTGTAACGGGTGACAACGGAAAGTGAGAACAGGCTGTAACATTTTTATGACTACTGATAAAAATTTGAAATTGAGTAGGTTTATACTAGTTGGTGCCATCAATTCTTTGAGGTCATTTCGGAATTCATCACATTTCCGGTTTGATCGAAAATGACCGTAAATTTATATTTTTAAATGGGACATCCTGTATTTTTTTACATTTTTGGAATCAGCGGATCATTTTACGTATGGTAGGACCAATTTCCTGACATATTTTCTGTAAGTAAGTTTTTTTTGTTAATTTTTAAAAATAAAACTAGAAGACCGCGACTGGCAGAAATTGTTTTCTTTTTTGAAGGATTTTAAAAATTGTTGTACCACAAAATTCAGAAAAAAATCCTTTATTATAAAATCAATAGGGCCCACCCTCTTTATATTTGAAAAAAATGAGTTTCGAAATTTTTAGTGGTAATAACTAAAAAAATGTACAAAATATATTCAAATTTAGAATTTTTCCCATACTTACAAACAAAAAAGAAAACAATATCTGTCAGTCGCGGTCTTTTAGTTTTATTTTTAAAAATTAAAAAAAAAATACATCCAAAAAGTGTCAGAAAATTGGTCCTACCTTACGTAAAATAATCCTCTGATTCAAAAAAATGTAAAAAACTACAGACTGTCCCATTTAAAAATATAAATTTACGGTAATTTCTGGTCAAACCGGAAATATCATAAAATCCGAAATGACCTCAAAGAATTCATGTCACCATTTAGTATTAACCCACCCAATTTCAAATTTTTATCAGCAGTCATAAAAAAGTTACAGCGTGTTCCTACTTTCCGTTGTCACTCTGTATATTACAAAAATTAATCAAATTGAAGAGTGTAGGAAGCACGGTGCACGAGTTTTATGCATAATCTAGAAATAATAAATTTATTACGTGCATTTGTATTGTTTTTTATTTAAATATAGAGTATTTCTAAAATAAGTGATTTCCTTCAAAGAGGGCCTGAAAATAAATAATTTTCCTTAAGCCACCTGTGGCCTAAAACATAAAGTAAGTTATGGGCGCTAGCTTATTCAACTGTTTCCAATACATGTATTAGGTTAAGTTTAGTCTCAGTACGGTTAGCGGTGCAGGCAAGTCTTGTTGACTGCATATTTATTATATTTATGTTGTTTTATTTAAAAATATTTTATTCAGTCAATGTAAGGAACGCTTAATACAATAAAACTAAATTAATAATTACCCGTCGTCGAAAGTTATTCTTTGTCAAAATTAAGTTTCATATATACTCGCGTCAAGAATTCAGACGTCTTACGTCACGGCTAACGTTACACATTTATTTTTATTGTCAACGTAATTTTCGATATTTGGTCGCGTTAAAAACAATCATTTTTTGCAATTTAGTGCAATATATAATGCAAACTTTTAGTGTAGTATATAGTTTTATTACTATCAGTTGCAGTTTCTTAAATATTTTGATGAAAATATAATGAATTATTCATTTGTTCGTATGACGTAAGTCGCCAGTATAAGTAGTAATTCATAAAATACAGGTCTATCCAATGTAGTACAACTTGTGCAAGTTGCGTAGTGTGTAGACCATTTTAAGTTTGTTAGAAATAAATATACTTATAGAAGGTACTTACTAGCTGTACGTATTGCAATCTAAAAATAATTTGAAACTGTATTACATAAGTTTCAATATAAAATTAAAGTTGATTTGTAAAATCATCAGACTAAAGCAACGTTGATAAATTACATGCAAATTTCAATATTAAATTTGGTGTTCATTATTCTGTAGTAATTATTGTTAATTATAAAGGAAAGCTACGTATTTTCTTTATACCACATTGTGGCTAATACACTTCCATTTATACCTACGTCCATTCTTTTAATAATCTGTATACTAAAATTATGAATTTTCTGTTGCTGATTTCTTTCTATGTATGACGTTTTTAGAAATGAATTAGCCGCTAGATTAGATAAATTTCTTTATGTGAACCCTATTAAATTAACCTCTGTTTCTTTAGCAGATAACCACAAAAATGTAGATTTCCAAACGCTCTCCAGTCACGCACCCCCAAGCGCCATAACGCAATGAAAACTCAAACATCCCCAATGTATTCCAAATCGAGTTTGACGTCTTACATAAAACAACACACGGTGCATTAGAACCCTGCGGGATCAAAGGGCGCTTTGGAGGACGCGATGTTGTCTTTCCGATCCATCTGCGCGCCAGCAAACAAATCGAATTAGGGTTCGGATCGTTGCCGGAATGGTCAACTTCGGCCTTGGACATGCGAACACGTTCCGGAGCCGCTAAAGTTCGCTATTAGGATCTTCCTGTGGCCGTTATTGGGTTTGATTCTAATTTGGAACATGCACTGTTTAATCTAATTTTGAAGTTGAGCCTCAGCTGCCCGATAGATGGAAGGATTTCCTCTTGCCAGAGAGGAATATAAAAATTTTCCTTAGAAACAGGTGAACTAAAGAAAAGAAAATACTATTAGGTCAACTGTGCATTTTAGTTTATTTGTTCTACAAATAGTTTTACCAGAAATAAATAATATCAAGTAAACTGTGGGAAGTATTCTTTCTTTCGTTTTTATGACAATTTAAGTAGAGTCGTTTCCTATAGCTTTTATAATTTTTTAAAATGATTCTCTTAAAATATTTAATATATATTTCATCATTTTCGACTTGTGCAAAAATATACAAAATAGTAAGTCTACAGATTAGCGTTATTTTTCTAGAAACTATTAAATCAGAATGTATACGAACAAACTTGGATACGTCTACAACAGATATAAACAAATGTGATATATGAAGAAAATGTTTAAAACATGGCACTTTTACCAACACTGGTAAAAGTATTTGTACGTCTCTGTAAAATTCAACTGGTTTAAGGTAACAAGCTATTTTTGTTTAGTAAAAGCATAGCAATAAAATGCAAGCGCGGACTTGATATACCTTCAAGAAAGCCAAACGAAGTAGATCATTTATGATTTACTCTTTGAACATTGAACATTGAACAATCCATCAGGAGAATGATGTACACTTTCTGAGCTGTTTTGTCGTGGTCGATGCTTAACTGTAGACGTTTCTCCATACTTAACAGATGGCATCTTCAGTGCTTCTCGTATCTTGAGCGGCGACTGAATGGTTACCGCGGTGTCTAACCCGAACTTTTATACTAGTCGCTGCGTCAAAGTTGGTTAGTTCAGTGTTGAGGTTTACTGGTACAGGCCTGTTATGGATGGATGGTTCAGGTACGCTCTGGTTCATTGTTTGTTCCTAAGCAAAGGCATCCAAGTATGACTTCAATTCGTCGTCCTTGTTCATGTTGTTCGGGTATTAAAGAATCTGCAAATCCTTTCTTCGTGACAGATTGTAAAATCCATTAGTACGGACTAGCACTCTACTGCGTACATATCTGTATCTAGTGAGATTATGTGTCGCTCTTTCCAAGCATGTTCAGCAACGGCGGATTTTTTAGGTTGGTATAACCGTATGTGCCTTTCGTGTTCTTTTTTCCTGGCTTATATAGTTCTTTTGAAAATTCCCAGGTATACTTTATCACAGTCGCTGCATGGTACCAAATACACTCCCAGAGTTTGTAACGTACTCAATTGATCTTTTGGGTTGCAGAGTTGCTGACTTATTTTACACATTGACGTGAAAGTAGTCCTCACGGCTTTTTTGCGTAGTATTTTCGCAATTCTGTCTGTCAAATTGGGAATGTATGGTAAAGTGGTGGTTGCAGTGACTTCCTCCTTGGGCCTTAATGTTTGCTCACACCAAAGTCTAATGGCTATATCGATACCCTTCTTAGAGTATCAATTTGTTAGGAACACAGATCGGAGCGAATCAATGTCTTCCTTCATCAGCCAACGTAAATGTACGTTGTCTTCATGACCGAGAGTTTCTGTGCCGGATGATGATTAGACATTCCATGGAGATCTATTAGTATGTGTTTTCTTCCGGTAGATACCGTGTTTCAAGACACCAGAAGACTTCCTTTTGATCAGAATGTCTGAAAACGATAAGGCTTTGTCTTACTCCACTTCCATGGTAAAGTTAATCTTGTTGTGTTGCTAGTTGATATGATTAAAACATTCTTGTAGTCAGTCTATGCCATGCTGCCATGATAAAACTGTTGTCCACGTATTTAAGGCAGCACTTAGATTTCTGAGGAGCTGATCGTAGCGCGCAATTTGAAATCAATACAGTCCCACCCTTTATAAAAGTTATCCAATAAATCTTGCAGACTTTTCGCAAACTCTTCTACATTATTTTGAATTCTTCGTTGTTCTCTAGTCTGAAATCTGATTCGTCTTGTCCTAACTTGACCACTTGTAGATGTTTGCCTAGCGTCTTCGACTTCCAGCACCAGGGCTAGAGCGTCAGATAGATTGTTATCTAGCTAACCTGCTAGACTGATTTCAGAGTCTTACAAGCTATCAATGAAGCTACTCACTGCTAACTGTTCTTAGAACTCTACCGGTGCAGTGGGATTCACTAGCTTCGCCATATGTATGCCTCGCATTGTTTCTCTTCGGCTAGCGTTCTTAAAATCTGCATGGCTTCACTCCGTAGAGCCACTATTGGTAAGGTGGCCTTCTCCTTCCGACCAGTTGTCTGCTAAGGCAGCTGCCCCGAACTGTTTAATATAAGTGCTCTATGATACTTTGCCATCAAAAGTTGGCGGTTTAATCCTTGAAGGTGGAAGAAAACTACTTTCAGTTTTAATGGGCTCCTTCGCAAACAACTATAACTTTAGATTCGTAAATTCGTGTCTTAACTCAATCATACTCTCTACTCTACTCTACTCTACTCTTTACTACTTAACTTTGGCGACTTCATTCTGTAACTTAATAACAATTTCTTTTATGACCAGGACTTTATCTTGCACTTCATTCCTCAATAAATGAATGTCTTCTTCAGAGATTTCGTCAAATTCATTGTGATTGGTCTTAATTACTTCTTCTTCTTATAACTTTGTATTATTTACTTCTTGATTATTTTTCATTTCTTCTAAATTGTTCCTCATTTCCATATTACTTGAACTTTGGCGACTTCATTCTGTAACTTGGTAATAATTTCATTTACAACCAGGACCTTATCTTACACTTCATTTCTCAATAAATGAATCTCTTCTTCAGAAGATTCATAAAATTCATTGTGATTGGTCTTAATTACTTCTTCTTCTTCTAACTTTATATTATTTACTTCCATTAACTGTCTGACTGTTTTCTCCATTTCCGTCGGTCTTGATTCTATCACTGACATTCGTTTCCTACTCCAAACGCCTTCTTTGTGGAACATCCCACTTCTGATCAATTTTATTGGCATTACTTGATTACACAACAAATATACTTTAAAACAATGTGCAACTGTCAAATCGTTACTTTGACGTTTCTGACATTCATGTTCCACAGTTTATATATTTTTAGAGTTCTCGAAGTTTCCTGAGACCTCGAGAACGCGTCTAGAATCAAATCGAATATAAGTTGGAATATTATAGAAAACTTCAAAATAAAGATATTACAAAAATTTTAAAGCAAACAGGAACATAATTAACAAAGTACAAAGGTAGATGAGCTTACGTAACAACTTATCTCTTCCTTTATATCTACGTTAAACAAATTTATGTTTCTACTATTTATCAATCTTAATATACTTTAAATGTTAAAATAAAAATATTTGCATTTATAACAAAAGAGTTTACTAAGAAACTATTCAGATGAAAATGTGCTAAGTAAAAAAGCATTCCGGTTCTGAGATAAAAAATGTTGAAACAGTGCGGCAGCTCCATCGATAACAAAACAGGACATAAATAATTAGATTCCCGTTACTGGTCTATCTGTTCCTCGTAGACAATCCATTGAGCATGCGAAAGAGACGTCGTCAAAGAAGTTTCATTAGACTAATGAAATAAATGAGAGGGTCCAAATTAGCGCCCGGTTTGCAAAACAAGAGCCAAGCTGGAAAGGGGAGATTATATTGCCTTTGATATTTTACGGGGAATGTAAACTGAACGTGTCCCGGTTATTAAATTTGGAAGGTATGCCTGAAATTATGCAAATGCCGGCGTGGCGTGTTCACATTTTAAATTTAAATATAAACTGTTTTCTATGTGAGAATTAATTAATAACTCGGAGCCCGCTCAGAATTTGTTACCCATAAATTAGTTATTTGAGGATTTTTTGCCGGGGAACTTCGCGCAGGAATTTGAAATAATTATATACGCCCGTTAACGTACATGAAGAGAAAAAAACTTAATGGGATAGAATGGAATGCTATTAAAAGATTTCGAAATCTGTAGTTACTTTCCACTAGTTAGTTTTTCGTTAAAATATTGTTTTTATCCTACCCGCATTGCACAAATTGATGATCTCATTAAGATTTATTTAAGCGAGTGAAGTGATAATTATTTTACTTACCATTGTCCAGAGAAATGAATGGCAAAAATGATATGATTGCTCTCTTGTTCATTTCAGTAAATAATTCAACTGAAATACATATTACTGTGACTGTACATAATTTAGCATGAACTGCTGAATGCGACATTTTTTAGAAAAAATATGGAAACTACATGTAGGGAATGTCAACTGAGTTTATTAAGTAGATACTATACATTTTTTTAAATAAACACAATGACAATGATAATGATACACAATGATGGATGAAGATGAGGATGAGGATGAGGATGAGGATGAGGATGAGGATGAGGATGAGGATGAGGATGAGGATGAGGATGAGGATGAGGATGAGGATGAGGATGAGGATGAGGATGAGGATGAGGATGAGGATGAGGATGAGGATGAGGATGAGGATGAGGATGAGGATGAGGATGAGGACTAGGAAGAGAACGAGGACGAGGACGAGGACGAGGACAAGGACAAGGACAAGGACAAGGATAAGGATAAGGATAAGGATAAGGCTAAGGATAAGGATAAGGATAAGGATAATTATATCTCTACCCCTCATTCTAATCAAGAGGATTATCTCATTAGTTAGACGACTTGTGCGGGAGGAGAAGCAGCATATTAAGCAGGCCAAATTTACGCCCAGAAAGAACTTACGTTGGTACCCTCTAATCACTATTCAGTGCAGAAATGATGGAATCTTCTCCTCAAATATGACTGATCTACGGTTTACCGGCCACAAGAAGTACTGATGTCTTAAATCGCTCGACCACCGACTACTCAGACACAGCTGAATATTGATATTTACTTCAATTTCGGAAACACACCGACATCGGAAATATGAAAAGTTTAAGAGATTTCAACTGTAAAGACACTACATGACTGCAGAGAATCTTCTTTTACACATTTGATAAGTCCAGTTCCAACTATAACCTGTATTTGGTACGCAGACATTCGCTGCCATAGCGCTCGATTTTTGTTTGTAGATTATAGAACAATATACTATTTGTTTAAAGTTCAACTGCGCACTTATAACCTTATAAGAGGAACCACTCTTTTTTATGTTCGCTCCAATCTGTCTGAAATTATCTGGGATGAGATTTTGACTATAACCACTTTGCACTGTTTCATCTCAATTTTGAATCTAAGTCATGATGATTTTTTCACCGTGTCTGTCTTCTATGTCCCTTTCCTTCTAAGGGACACTAAGCTTCGAATCGAAGCTCGTGGGAAAAGTAGGATGTCTCTAAAATATAGTAAAGAATATCTAGTGAAATACAAAAGAGGTACTCTTGTTCAATTTCAATAATCAATTTGAAGACAATTTTTCACAAATGTGAAATAGTTACTACTAATTTGACATATAAAATTGTTATTTTGTCGTACTTGCTCAATTGTTTTTAGAGATCACTTCGAAAACGCCGAGTCGTACAGATAAATTGTAAGTTTTTTTCTTCCAAACTGAATGAGGACTCCATAAGCTGATTTTTATTTTCTAAAAAGGTAGTGGCGTACCAATTTCTCTTTAGAAATATCCAATAACGTGCTAGTACAGACACCACGGGCAAATATAAAAATAATGTTTCTCATTGCAAAACTTGCTCCCTTAATTGTAGTTTTCTATAAAATGTCATTGAAAATATCTTTAACCGTTTGACAACAATTAATAAATTTTTATTTAAACCAATCTTGAGCACCTTGTTTTTCCTTAACGAAGCATTTCTCGAAGGTAGTTTAAATAACAAACTTATATTATATTTTTATGCTTTATCCGTCCCTCCAGTTTCCATATTGGAAACTGGATCATCTAGTATACAAGATTTCCTTCTATACCAATTTCGTTTTGTTCAAATTAATGTAAATAACACTTTGTAAAATATTTACAAAAAAAAAGTTTTTCACATCTTTGATGTTTAGTCTTTTTAATTGTAATTTGAAATTGAATATTTTGTCAAACATTAGAAATATTATTGGTTTCTGTTGCAAAGAAAATCGTATATCTCTGTGTTGTTTATATCTTAAATACTTTTAAAGTCACAATTTTTCTCATTATTTACTACATATTTCTCCAGAAATTTTAACCAACTTTTCTGTATGTACCTAAATGTGAAAAACATGGAAAAGTGAAACCGACCTGTAATCTTTTAAATAAACTTTGTTAGAATAGAATGCAATAAATTAGAATGTAGCTTTTAGCAGGTGTCGAAATCTCAACACTAGTTCTACTATGTCGCAACTTCCTTTATATTAAATTTCCTTCAGAACATTAATGTACCATATCAAATTCTGCTACCTAGAGCCGTTTCAAAGGAAAACTAACAGTGTAACTATAGTTCATTTGAAATATAAGAAGCTAAAATCTTGTAACAATGAAGGAAAGAGTGGGGAAATGTTATTTAAATATCAAAGCTTAAGTTTTTAGTTTGTCTTTTAATCACAAAAGAAAATCCTTAAACTCTTTTTCTGATCAATTTCTTCAAAGATTTAAAGTAAGTAAAATATTGCTCCATACATTCTTATAAGAATAAAAATTAAATATTAAAATTCTTCAAATGTTACACTATACCTATAATTCTAACAAAAAAATGTATTGATGAGTTTCTAAAGTAATTTTGTTATTGTAGTTTTGTTTGTATTGTAGTATTGTTTGGCATGTTGTTCATTTTACAAAACAATATTTGCAAATAAAACAGCAGAGTTCTAGCGCATCTGAACATACAGCCATCAAAGTTAATTCATGATGAGAATACAATTTGTGGAATATTTTTCCCAATAACGTACATAACTTTGGCAACATTTGTTGATGTGCTGCAACATGTGCCTTTAATAGAAATTATTTCCAGGTTATTTAAAATGTAACACGTACTTTAAACAGAATTATTAATGCAACAGATCGGTAGCACAGAAAATTTACAATAAAAATTAGAAAAGTTATTAAAATGAAAAAAATAAATATTTATTCAGAGTAATAAAAGACTTGTTTACTATTTACAATCATTTTTATTTTAATTATTTAAGTAAACCCTGCTTTTTAGAAGAATGATTAATTTATTATTAAAAAAATTACCTATTATAAATAGAAATCTGTGTACCAAAAGTAGAAGGAAGGAAGGAGCTGTTTAATTTTTAATCGTTAAATCCGTGTTTGACCATATGATCTTCTTTGCTATATGTTTCCTATTCTCTATAGAATTCTCAACATAACCTTCTCCATAGAAGATTTCAAGCCCACATGACGCTTTAACATCTGCAAATCTGCACCGTCAGAACCTTCTGAAACAATGTCCAGTGTATTCTAACTATTTTTGGAAAGCTTCCAAAAGTATTAACTCCGTCAGGCTGGGAGATACATTATCAGTATATATTTGAAAAATATTTAAACAGCTCATACCATTCTGTTATAACAAATTCTTGGACAATTTTTGTTTTCGTCATTGTATTGCATACAATCCAACATTAGCTTTATTAATTCTTCGCGACTACAGGTTCCAAATGAATGCCGATTATCATAACAATCTTCATGAGTGAATATGTTTCATTAACTTCAGTACTTAGAAACTTATATAGGTACTTCTTTGATTGTAAAAGTTCTGGACTTTTTGGATTTCTAACTCTCTGAATTTCCTTTCAAAAATGCTATTAGTTCAGAAAATCTGTTTATATACTTTTTAACTGAAATCACAGTTCTCAACATTTAGTGAGTTTTCCGGTAAGACAAAAGAATTTTCTCAGACACCTTCTTTACCTTGTTAGCTTTGTTTTAATCTTCGAACCTTTGATACTTCATTCTGCCATGATTTCTCCATTCCCTTTCATATTTTATTCTATCATCCTATATTTGTTCTTTGGAGAGAAGGCATTCATCACTATCTTTTTTCTGGAAAGAACCCACCTCAGCCAAGCTTTTCGTTTAAGATTTCCTGTGTTTCCTCGTCCTTAATATTTCATGATATATAACGTGATACAAATACACCTTGTTACATTTGACTCATATATATTATCTCCCTTTACCTGTGTGTGGGTGACCTTAATATGGTACAATTGCTACGGTAAATTGCTACCAGTCATTCTTCATTTTACTGTCTAAGATACTCCTGTGAGGCTTGCTTAGAAGAATATCCGTTTTATATTCTATTGCGCGCTGCAGTACTAGATCCTTCGCTTCCTTACCTCCGTTGATATTCAGCTGTAGACATCCTACCATTTACTTCTTTTGCCTTCTAATCTTGACCAGCTCAGAATCTAATTTTAGGCAAGCCCCGCTATCACCTCTCTGTCATTCCCTTTTACATAGGAGGAAACACTTACTCCAATACATTCCCCAGAGATGTGTCCTTCCTTACCGCATTTGAGACATGTTCTATTTCTGGCTGGCTCTCGGCAGTCCTTGGCCTCTTGCTCGTACACATATGTACGAGTCAGATCACATTCTGCATATTTACCTGCATTTTTATTTTGTATTGCACTAGGCCAATTTTAACACAACCTTCCTGTATCATCCTACCCCTCAGGTACTTTCCATTTCATTAACAGTTTGATATTCCCTATATACTTGTCTACGCTATATTAGATTCCTACTGTTGTACACTGCGCATTCGTTCGGTGACAATTTCACCCTCGCGCACGCATACCTGCTCTACAACGTTGTCTCTTATATTAGTTGACCTTAATCCGGGCGTTTCCTCAAGCTCGATTAAGTTTCGTTTCTCTGGTACCTCGGAACTAGGAAATCCGGTGAAGTCTTCTACCGAATGGATTGATACCAGAGAACGTGGCCGTACATCTGTCTCAATGTCGCCACTACGTTTTGGAGTAGAGGCATCACCATGGTCTCTTGAGGTCATGGTTATAGAAACAAACTATTCTACGTACGGTTTCTTCCACTTCCCTAATCCTGACAACAAAACTTTCCTACTTATAAAATTTAGATGTCTAGTCCAGTGTCACAAAAGTTTATATTGGTCTAATTCTCGTTAGTACAAGACACTCACCTAAATCTCTCACAGTTTTCTAGAAACCGAAGCAACAGTTATCTAATTACTTTCCACGGTTAATCAGTAAAATTAATCAATCAAAATTAATTGTTTTCCTTCTCGAGATGACTTTGACAAGACTCAAAAATCCCCTTGTCACAAAAAAAAACTTCTCCGCCATTTTAATCCTACAATAAAACTCTCGTCAGGCCTCTGGCCGACGGCGACACTACCTTTCTCATGGTAGGAGGGATGGTATGCATCTCTCCTAACCGTTTCTTTCACTAACTCGATGACCTCTTTTTTGTTATCCATCCATCTATTCTCTTATGATATGCCTTTTTAGACCTCTATTGTTCTCCCATTCTCATATTCTTCAGTGTACTCTCTATAATCTTCTCAATTCTGTACCCTCAATCTCTATCCATTATCTCCAAGAGATGCTCTTTCTGTGCCTTTTTTTCTTCTTTCTTTATTTCTTCATTCTTTTTCTTCAGTTTATATATATTTTACATTTTTGTGCATATGTTAGACGTAGGTATAGCTCTCTTTATTGTTCACTATTGTCGCATTCCTAACTTCCTCCTCCTTCTCTCAGCCATAGTTTTTCCAGTCTTATACACTTCTGACCTATGCACAATAATGTAAAATGTATTATATTACTTAATTCATTGTTAATCACTTTAAAAATTTTTATTGACTTTTGGCGCAGACTGTTTTAGTAATCTGCAAATGTACAGCACATAGTTAGGATTAATAAACAGGTAATTACATACATTAACACGGGATAGGATCTTGACAGTACAGCTCCTACTGTAAATACCATTTACATTAGTCTTAAATTAGGGCTATTAATAAAGTTTCAAAATATGGGTTATGCATATTTATAATAGAAATTTATGCGAGAACACGTTCATTTATCTGTCGAAAACAGGCTTGCCCTTCCAACGAAATGGACTGTTAAATTATTATATATTTTTTAACTGATATCTTTGTCGGCTATTTCTTTTATGAAAATAATATTAGTTGCATAATAAAATAATTAAGCAAAATTGCAGTGGAGTTGACATAATGATAACTTTATTCTTTCTGGAGTTAATAGATGGTTTAGATATTATTTCATATACAAAAAAAATATTATTTTCCAGTGACAGAACAAAAAAAAGTAATAAAATTGGATTGATAAATCACATTGACATGTGTGGTTCATATGTACCTAAATTAAACATTGCACTTTTCACGGAATAAAAAGAAAATTGGTAAATTGAAAGTTTTTTAATTAGGGATAGAGAGACTGCATTTTCTTGTCACTTTCAATCTGTAATCTCTCTCTTAAATTCGACATTTTTCTCGATTAATGGAAATTTGTTGTGTACGAGGTGTGATCAAAAAGTAACGAAAATTTTGTAATATCTATGGTTGTATTGGCCCGATTCTCTTGATATTTTAGTTTAACTATGACTAAGTACAAAAATTTTAACCACGTGCTTAGGGAGGCCTAAAAGACAAGCTTACATCTGTCAACAATGTCAACTACCATGCGGTCGTCTCTATGCAGCGTTTCTAAATGCAGACACGATAAAAATTAAAATTCTTATTAGTAATAATACCTACTAGATAGGTAACAGTTAATCAAGTTAGCTCCAGTATTTTGCATTCGTTTTTCATTATTTCGGTACAAATTGGCAAAACTACATTTTCACTCATTACCACCATTCACTACCGATAAGACACATTCCCCGTAGGCACAGTAAGATAAAATGCTTCGGTATTTATTATAAGATAATCAAACGCAATGTATGCGATAATAGAAATCTTTTAATGCACCCGCGACAGTCTTGTTCCATAGAAAAACAAACTGGCGAACTACATATATTGTGGGAAAATATCTGTACCCGACACATATTCCGTTATTTAATAACTATAAAACGTTTAAAATAAGACACTAAAAACTGAAGAAGAACACAAAATTACAATGTAAACACAGGGATTGAATCATGACAGCGACCGTTGCTTGCTGGTTGCCTACTCTGATTCTCGCATTGGCGGCGTTAAATAAGGATTTATAATATCGAAAAAAATATTTTTCGCTTTATAAATAAGTTTGCAATTTTTTTGAAAGGCGATTCCGTCAATTCTTAATTTTCTCTATCCCCTCTTAAACTATTCGTACTTAGTCATAGTTGACCCTGTACGTGTATATTATTAGCCTTAATATGTCACCTGTCACAAAGGCTACATGTGTTTTGATACGATCGACGATTATTTATTAAAAAAAATAAATTAGAGAATTTGCATTTGCATTTTGCTATAAGAATGAAATAAAGTGCAACAATGTTTTAGAAATGTTAAATATTGCTTTTGGTCAGTCTGCTATAAGCGAAACAAAAGTTTACGAGTGGTACAAGCGTTTCTAAAAAGGCCGTTGAAACGTTAAATATGACGAACGCCTTAGACCCGCCAGCACATCAACAACTGATGAAAATGTGAAAATAGTGAAACAAATGATTATAAACAATCACTGAATAACATTCAGAGAAGTCTAATATTGATATATCATTTGGCTCACATAATTATTTATAGACATAGCTTTACTTAAAATATTTTTCGTGATATCTTTGGATAAGAAGAAGTGTTTCAGTTTAAATTGAAAAACTTTAGGAGGTGGTGCAGCTTTTCAAACCATACTTGTTTTACATTTTACTGGAATAGATTGCCATAAAAGGGACAAGTATCAATCTGATCGATGAACCAGTGGAGGAGATATGGATAACTGTGTCGTTAACTTTAAGAAAAAAATAACTTGGTTTTATAAAAAATAAAAGCTGTTATTAATTTTCATCATTTGGTCATATTACTTTTTTAAATTAGCGAGACCAGTTACCCATATCTCCGCCACTGGTTCTTTGATCAGATTGATATGTTTCCATTTTATGGCAACAATATGTAAAATAAATGGTATGAATAGATATTACAGAGGCATTAATTTATTAGTAATATATTTTTGCAAACTCTAACACCCTGTAACTTCCTTAAGGAGTCTCAAATATACAGGGTGGACCATTTTCCATGTCTCACCATTGGCATCTCGGAAACTGTAAATTATACAGGGTGACCCAAATGAGAAAAGAAAAGTTGCGTCCTTTGATGGCCATTAAGATAAACCAAACAAATCCAAGGTATTGCCTGTTGCTGATTATATATTGTAAAAAAACTTAAAATAGCAGCCCAATAACCGAAACTAGTAATCGTGATTTTTTTTCGATGAAAAATCGATTTCCCGCATAGTCGCTCTGTACCAAATTTCAGCTTTTGCCAATAATGAACCATGAAAACCGGTCCACCCTGTATAAACTTTATATAATAAAATGACATTATTTTTCAGACATCTATTGTTTCCTAAAGTTTGTTTAAAACTGAAATACTCTATATAAAGAAGCACTCTACTGACAACATTTGGTTTACACAGTATTTATTTAATATTATTAACATGCAAGATGGCAATCAGTTTACACACATTTTTCGAAGGTATTCGACAAACTTGACCTTAAAGTACTGTTAGCAAAATTGGCAATGTAGGTACGTGTTTTTTGCATCGATTAATGTATGTGTCCCTTATTTATCGAATCGCTTTCAATACGTCACTTGTAACGTTTTTAAATCTATCGTTTATGCTGCTATCAGAAGTTCCACAAGATTCCAATTTGGGCCTACGTATATTCACTATTTTCATCAACGATTTAAGCCGGTCAAATGACAGCAACCGACTTGATGTGCACCCGTTGGTGGAATTTCAAAATTGCCCAGAGTGACTTTTCTTTCAGTATGTATATATTATTGTTACTTATATGTATAAAGACATATAAATAATAGTTATTTATGAGTGCGCTAAAAGTGACATTTTATTTTGTGGGAAGGAAAGTTTCTTCGGCGTTGTGTGTCATGTCTTCGAAGAATACCTTTTACCAATACACACTACTCTATTTTTTTCCACAAGCACTATTAAAAGTACAAATCAACGCATGTCATGCGTTATTGAATTTATAAAATATCATGTTTAACTTTCGTGACATGAAATGTGATCCAGAAAATGAATTTCTCCTAGCGGTACTCGAAGAAGTGCTAATAAAAACACTTTCAAGTTATTGTCTAAGTCAAATCAACAGTACGAGTTCTCGTACAATTATTTCTTGAGATGTGACCTGAAAAATGTGTGGCAAGTTCAACGAAAAAATGCTTTTAGCATACTTTAAAGAAAAGTTCAAAATATGAAAATCGTTAACGCTTATGCTTTTTTAAGAAACAAATCGACAAATTTCTCGCAGAAGCGCAAGATGAAACCCATCACAAGCAGAAGGTTGGTGTATTTGGTATACTAGACATTGCTTCCGATGATCTGCGGCTAGTTTGTTTGCAAACTATGGTGCTAAACTTACTACAATTATGAGACACGGTGAATGGAGGTCTCGTACAGTAGCGGAAGGTTATATAGAATACATGTTACAAAACAATAAGAGCATCGCGGGCCATCGGCGGATAACATTGCTCTCTACTTTACTACAAATTTCACAGAAATAATTACTCCTGCTACTAATGAGATTGGCCGTAGAATTATTAATTCTAATTATAGTTTCTTTAACTGCACATTTAATTATCTAAATAAATACTTCTTTGATATAAAATTTCTTAATTATTTTCTGTGTTAAAAGTAAATCACGTCATTTACTTTTAGCACCAATGATAAAAGTAAATTACTTTTAACGTTTGCAGAAAAATTAAATCATGTACCAGTAATTCTTGTTTCTTATACATTAAAACTTGTCTTGTAAGTTATTTTTTCACATATTACTTTGAGAGAAATGTTTACATTGTGTTGGTCGTATTTTTGCATTTATAAAGCTATTGGCGTTGTAATATCGGCTAGCTTGGTATTCCTAAATTATGTTCCATCCGCAAATACCAAATTTCAACAACGCCGAACAGGAAAACCCAAATACCCTCGTTACAACAAAACCCGATAGGTTTAGATTAGATTATCGTTTGTAACTTTATTAAAATCACTTAGTAGGCGTCGAGAATTGAATGGAACAACAAGTCAGCGAAGCTCTGCCTCGAGCGAAACTATGGTGGTAAAATGCCTATCCAATTAAGTCTGTCTTGACGTTAAAATCGTAGCCGGCAAACTATAGTTAAGACGGGATATAATAGGTGCAAATTAGGATAATTGTCATCTCGGAATTCTGAGCATATTGCCGTAATTAGATTTCTGTAATAGTTTCGGTAATGCCGGCAATTAAGTCGATGACACGTGATGAGTCTTCAGCGGCTGTCGGAGATTTAATCCGTTCCAAGTGGGGAGGGGAATTATGGGGTAGTACGATCATTTAAAGTTTCGATTTTTCACTTTTGAACAATTACCAAATGTTAGAAGTTTCAGTGGGAGAAATTAGGCACTGTTAAATACGTTATTATTAATAGAGATTAAAATAATATTGGATTATATTACAAAAAAAACTGTGTGTTTAGACAATGTGATTTATCACTTGAAGTTTGATATACAAAATAATATGCAAAAATCATGTGGAGGTAGAACACATATGATTTTTTAATTATAAGTTCACACTTCTATGATTGACATGACTTTATAGACAACTGGTTCTACCTTGGACTCACGTTATACGTCAAAGTTATCACATCAAATATAACCTATAACTAGTCTATATTCATCATCATCATCATGTTCATGTTCATCATCATCACTGACACTACAACCTTGGGTGGATCTTGGTCTGTTCTAGTAACAGTTTCCATTCTTACCTATTTTTCGCGTTGGTTTTTCAATGGCTTGTCTCTCTCCCTATGTCCAGCAGGTACTTGCTAGAATATATTGTCTTTGGAGGTTCCATGTCGTCCATACTTTGTAAGTGTTACAAGCAACTTATCTTATTTATTTGAACCGTACGATATCACATCCAGTTCTCCAGTATCTACCACTCTATACAGTATGCGCCAAAAGTATGGAATAAATTCAATAAAAACAAAACAATTATTTTTTGGGAAAAATCCTCGAACAGGTCGATTTTTAATTTAAAAAATACATATTTTAGCGTAAAATGCGATTTTCAAATGTCATTTGTTTTCGAGTAATGACGTCATCGATTTTTTTTTAAATGGCAACACCATATTTTTTTCCTTTAGTTTTTCGAATTCCATAGTTCTGTTATGGATCACGTAGGTGAAAATCTTTGCAAAGTGTCATTGTCAGACCGACTTTCTAATAAGTATTGTAAGCGACATAGAAATTATTATTCAATTTAGTATTATGGCACATTTAACTGTTACTCAAAGAATTGAAATTTTAATTCTTATCGGATGCGGGAATATGACTAGAACTCAGCAGGAAGTTTGCGATTTATTTAATGAAAAATATCCAAATCGCCCTATCAGCCAATCAACAGTCAGTAAGGTAGAGCCTAAATTTAGAGAAAATGGCAATGTTGTAAATATTCCAAAACCTGGACGTCCAAGCATTAATGAAAATCAGAAACAGAACATTTTGATAAGTATGGTGGATAATCCTCATAATTCTTCACGATTGATTGCATTAAACAATGACACTACTCAGAGCACAGTGCTACGTATCTTGAGGAAGGAAAAATATCATCCCTACAAAATTCAACTTGTGCAGGAACTCAATGAAGATGATCCCGATCGCCGCTTACACTTTTGCGAAATGCTAATGGATTTATGTCAAGGAAACAGAAATTTACACCGGCAAATACTTTTTTCAGATGAAGCCACATTCAAACTTGCAGATATTGGAATCGGGAAAATCCTCATTGGATGGCAGAGGCACATGCCCAACACCCTCAGAAATTAAATGTGTGGGCTGGAATGGTTAACGACAGAATAGTAGGGCCTTTCTTCTTTGAAGGAACCCTTACAGGACAAAGATATTTAGAGTTTCTAGAAAATGACCTTGTTCCAACCCTTGCAGTAATTTTTCCTAACGATAATGACCCTGACATTCCTGACGATATCATATGGTTTCAGCTGATAGAGAATTAAACGATCTTTCAGAATCAAGGAAAAAAATATGGTGTTGCCATTTAAAAAAAAAATCGATGACGTCATTACTCGAAAACAAATGACATTTGAAAATCGCATTTTACGCTAAAATATGTATTTTTTAAATTAAAAATCGACCTGTTCGAGGATTTTTTCCAAAAAATAATTGTTTCGTTTTTATTAAATTTATTCCATATTTTTGGCGCATACTGTGTATGTGATGCAGGATATTTCTTTCAAAACATCCTAATAGCTCTTCATCACTTTTTGTCATTTGTATTATGTTAAAAGAACTAAAAGAATGAGCATTGAAACCTTTGACAAATTATTAAGAAAATTTTGATCCAATCATAAGACAACAGGACAGTGTCCTCCAAGAAAGTATATCGAGCAGAACCCGTAAATAAAGCATCAGTTATAAAAAATACAACAAAATATTTTATATTTAATTGTATATTTAATTAACTCATTAATTAACTTTATATTTAACCAATGTCAATTACAAAACATATCGCAGAAAACAGTGTTAGGTGCATGTAATAATTTCTCTAAATTTTTATATATTTCCATAAAGGAACGCCACTTTCAAAGAAATTCGTTCGAAAATTTAGCAACAGATCTACTTTGAAATTCAGCTGTTATTTGGTTATTACTTTACATATGACCTGATCATAACCTTCTGTTACATTCGACAATTCCATCTGTTTAAGGAATATTTCATATCAGAAGGTTAAACTCAAATTGTGATTCGAGGATGAATACATTTAAGTACCCTAATCCATTTAGTTAGAATGCATGTTGTTTCATTAACAATGTGATATGAGAAATATTTCCTGTGTAATTTGTTCTTAAAGTTCTCCTATCATAATTTGTTTTCTATAGTCCTTACGTTTTATCCTATAAAGGAATTCATGTTCGCAAATCTTTAAAATAACATTTTGTCAATATTTTCTATCATTTTATGTATGTGACATCATATTCACGTGCACATTGCTACCACGCGACACCACGTTACACTACCCGACGTGATGAATATCTAACAAGAGAGGATTTGCGACACGTATGGCATGGTGTGGGATGGCATGGTGTAGCGTCCGAATAGTGTGCACACAATATATACAAATACATACAATATACAAGAATACACGGTGTCAGATCGTTCTGGCGTGGTGGAGCGTGGCATCAGAGCAATGTACCCCCGGTTTAATTGTCTATTATATGTGTAGATTTTGGTGTATGCTTATAGGCAATTTCTTTGGCGGCTATGGTTATACATGAACTGCTAATTCCCTACGGTAGCATGCCTATCCATTGCTCACTGATATCGGATATGTAGAGATCTGGAATAGATCCCACATCCTGCACCTTCTTTCTGTTTGAATCCGTCTGTGAAGATGTTAACTGTATCCTCACTGGATGTCTCCTCATTCAATTCAACAGGCGACTCCTAACTTCCCCAGATCCTACATCCTACTGATATAATACCAGTATTCTTGAGGCGAACCATGGTTGTCGCGGTCACATCTTTTAGATGAATATCCAAAGCTCGCAGACATATAGCATTACCTCCATTGCTATGGTGGATATTGTTTGCATAGCTGCAGTTATGCTCGGGCAATCTTTTGTCGGGCTGAGCTTTTGTTTAGTTGCCGTCTGTTGGATTTTAGGTCACCAGACGGTAGTCCCGTAGGTTAACATTGGTCTGACAATGACAATGTATGTCCACATGACATGAAAATTAGTAACAAATGACCAGAACAGAATTTTAACTTATTCTTTACCTGAAACAGTAAAAGATAAGTAATGCAACCAGGAAAAAGTGAAGTGGAAGTAGTTGGATCGTACATGCTTTCTTCGTTTCGTTATTTTGTATCTAATGTCTATTTGATGTGTGTGAGCGTACAACATTTTAGTAACCTTGTTAATTTACGGCGAAACTGGATTTTTCTACAAGCTATAACAGTTATTATAACTGTTTTAAACTGTTTTGCGTTGTGAGAAAAGCTCATTATTATGTAGAAATACCGGTAGGTGTGCGAAGTTGTCACCTATTCAAAACTTGTTTGCCGTCATAACTCTAATATAGTCATAGACCTTAAGGTCTATGAATATAGTCAGAGAAAAAAAATTCAAGTATTGCTTGTTTGATGCAACTTATCATATGAGCACAATAAAGACATTCATATTCCCGGCTTCCTGTTTACTAGCAATAATTTATTATTATAGTATATTGATGTATCAACATATTCCTGGGTTACCTGTAGTTTAACTGTGTAGCAATAAGTAAGTTCAAAGTATGCTGTTATGTTTATTAAGCAATTTCGCATATACTTATATATAAATATATTCTAGCCAATGGATATTGATTACATATCTGAATTTCGTCGTACGTAGATATACTAAAATAAATAAGTTATACTCGCGACAAGAATTCAGACGACTTACGTCATACGAACAAATGAATAATTCATTATATTTCCATCAAAATATTTAAGAAACTACAACTGATAGTAATAAAACTATATACTACACTAAAAGTATGCATTATTTTGCACTAAATTGCAAAATAAGATTGTTTTTAACGCGACCAAATATCGAAAATTACGTTGACAAGAAAAACAAATGTGTAACGTCAGCCGTGACGTAAGACGTCTGAATTCTTGACGCGAGTATAGTAGAAACATGTGAATATAATTTCAACCTTTTCAACCTATGTATATCAGATTTAAAAGTAGTTCTGTAGAAAATGGAAATATAAGTATGTATATGTTGTTTTTAAAAATAACAAATATTCATTCAAGTAATAAAATAATTCCTTGCTTTTCACATGAAAACATATTCTGACATTATTATTTTTCATTCCGGAAAATACTCGTACAAAGCTTACAGCAAACCTAATTTGATTTTGTTACACAGCAGCCAACTTCTATAAATTCCAATTACAAAACTACAACATTCTTTTATTACTTTCCGTTTTCTCTAAACTGACGAGGTTCTAAAGGGTAACTTACGATTATAGTGCGACAATAAGGGCGAAGGAAATCCGGATGAAGTTAATAAAAGCGGATATTTCAAATAATGTAGAATGAAGCAAATATTCGCCTGATATTAGGCTTAGTTTTGTTCCCTTGTGTACGGCAAACACAAAACGAAATAAAATAGGATATAACAAACATTAAGAGAAAATATTACACTTGAACCGAGCGAGATAACTCGCAGTTTAGGGAATGAATTGTACGCCTCGATAAAGCGAGGAAATATTAAAAAATAAATAGCCATTCTCTAAAAGATTTTCATCTCGCTTGATAAAGAGGATTAACATCAATATTATTTCATTTTCCACATTATAGAAATCGCTTTATGTTTCTGTTATTTATTAAACTTAATGATTGTGATGAAAACATTCACATTTAGATACTAAACAGAACTTATAATATAAATTAGTATTGTAGATATGGCTACAAAGTAATCCAAGAAAGTAATGTCATGAAAATTTCAAAAAATATTTATTAACAAGAAATAAATTCATTCATTCTTTAATGGTCATATAGACCATGAAAGATTCAAAAATAAAAATAATTAAAATATCAGTCAAACAAAATATCAATCAACGTAATCACATGCACTTAACTTGCAGGAGGTTGAAAATTTTCGGAAATTTTTTGAGCTACCATGGTAACAGAATAAAATAGAAGCTTCTGATTGGTTAGAAAGCGTTGGTGTGTAATTTTCACTTATATTCCTAGTGCTTAAATCATTTCCGGAAATTTTTTTCAAGGGCAAGTATTTGATGCCTCCGGCGCACGATAATTTTCTAAAAATATTTATGAATGAGAAAAAATTTCCGGTTATTAATTTAATGTTGAGGGATATTCGGTAAGAAAATTTCATACCAAACTATCTACTAATTTGGAAGTAGAAATGAGGATTACGTGCGAAAATTAGACTTTGTATTGAAAGTAATTACATGCAGAATGATAACTTACTGTTTTTGTTTTTTGTTTAGTTTACATAATACAGCCTATTTAAAACTCAGAGATAAAATAGTACATTATACTATAAGGGAGAGAAATGCGTTATTTTGGCAGAGGTGCAATTTGAAGCCTGAGGGCGAAGCCCGAGGGCTACAATGCACCGAGGACAAAATAGCATCTCTCCCGAATGGTATATACTATTTTTTCACGGTCTCATTAACTTAAAAACACATATTTTGTCACTATGAAGTAAATAGCACCAGAATTATTATATTCGGATTTGAGCATTTATTTAGTAGTCGTTGAGTTATTGTCATAACTACAAAATAAACAAACAAAAAGAACTGTCAAATTAAGGTGCTAGTTTGGTTTAGTTTAAAGTTTGTTTAGTGCACAATGAATAATTGTGAGTGGGAAGAGATTGTGGAGGGTGCAAATACTGCAATAAGCAATTTGCTGCCTACGAAGTCAAGATCTTTATACGATATAGCCTACAATGAATATTTTGTTGGCATACTTCAGTGAAAATGCAAAAAATTACAAGTCTTCCACATTATGGGCGCAATATTCTATGGTTAAGTCATGCTTGATAATTTACGACAACATAGATATAAGCAAATTCTCCAAACTGATCGCATTTTTGAAAAGAACCAGTGACGGATATCAAGCGAAAAAATCGAAAATATTGACAAAGGGTGAAATCGACCGTTTTCTATCAAGTGCTGATGACAAAGAATTCTTAATGATTAAGGTAAGATTACTTTTGTTGTTAGGTATTTCAATTATTAAGTATTTTGATTTTTTATAGGTTGGATTAATTCTGGGGATTGCCGGAGCTTGTCGAACTGATGAACTAGTCAATTTAACTGTAGATGATATTGAGGATGTAGGCTCTTCCTTGATTGTAAAAATTCCAAACACTAAGACAAAGATTCCACGAACCTTTCTGGTTACCGATGTGAGAAATATGCTTGAATTGTTTCGAAAATACCTGTCCTTTCGTCCTCCCCACGTCAAGAATAAGCGCCTTTTTTTGTACTACAAAGCAGGAAAATGTAGTTCGCAACCAGTTGGCAATACCATGGGAAAAATTCCGAGTGTATATAAAAATACTTGATGCTGCATGTTATACTGGTCACTGCTTACGAAGATCTTCAGCGACATTACTGGCAGATGCTGGTGTCGATATCACGACAATAAAGCGTCATGCTGGTTGGAAATCAACGACAGTCGCTGAGGGTTATGTCGAGAACTCCATTCAAAATAAGACCAAAATTGCTAATCAGGTTTTAGTAGGTACCACTACTAGCGCAATCACAAAAACTGTAAATATAAGCGAAAGTAATATTTCTTCTAATATAAATTTTGAAAATTGTACAAATGTAACATTTAATTTAAATGTCAATAAATAATTTCAATGTTATCTTTTTGTTTGCATGAAATATGTTCTCCATAATGGAAACTCCCTTGGGAGCATTATACTCCCTTGGGAATAATCGACTACTTCTGTTTTAATTTTGATGTCATAGAAACTGATTTCTACTCCCGACCGTGGAAAAAATTATTTTGTTTCTGACCGGGATATTATAAGCTTATATCGTCATAGTTACGCTATCAATAAAGAGAGTCATAACACCCTTGGGACATTATAGATTCTATAATTCCCTCTACCTTTCACAAGTAAAAATAAAATAAAAAATGCTAATATACTCGAGACAAGAATTCAGACGACTTACGTCATACGAATAAATGAATAATTCATTACATTTTCATCAAAATATTTAAGAAACTGCAACTGATAGTAATAAAACTATATACTACACTAAAAGTTTGCATTATATTTTGCACTAAATTGCAAAAATTGATTGATTTTAACGCGACCAAATCGAATCGAAATTTACGTTGACAATCAAAACAAATGTATAACGTCAGCCGTGAAGTAAGACGTCTGAATTCTTGACGCGAGAATATATATATATATATATATATATATATATATATATATATATATCTGTGTGTATATTTATGAAATGAAAACTGAACCATATTTTATTTATTTGCGTCATTACAGATAATAAATGTACAATTTTGAAATGTTCCCTGAAAATTACTACCGCCACTGGAAACAATTTCTTCTTTTGTATGGCTGGAGCTTCTGTTCACTACAGTCGAGGTACTTGCCTCTTCTAATGGCAAAGTAGACAACATACGCGCCCTTTTATTTCTCAATTCGATGCTATCCTCCAGATACCCCTCCGCCACCGTGGAACTTTTCCAACCTCCGTGTCTTTTTAAGTTAGTCATAGTTTCTCCTGCATTAGCTAGAGCAGTAGCAGAAGTGCGACGAAGGCAATGTCCCATATAGGAAGATGGGTTTGGCAATCCTAAATACATAGCGATTTTGCTGGGAATTTTCCCAAAAATGTTTCCAATTGGCTGAGATGTACATTTATTTTGTTGGAAGCGCAAAAAAATCGTTCAATACCTTTAGTACGCAAAGACATATAATGTCTTAATAAAGGCAAAGCAGAGAATTCTTTTTCATCTACAATTGTAAATTTCTTCGATACACCAGTTTTACTTTCCGCTACGTTCACTACCATAACGGAATCCCGGGCCTCTATATCCGATATCTTCATACTCAAAAGTTCCTGACTTCTGCATCCTCCAAAATAACCCATAATCAAAACAACATAAAACAAAAAAGGAAGTAAATACACACAAAAAGAAAAATAAGAAAAAAATTTCCTTATGCAATAAATGAATTTCATTAGGAGCGTTCTTTAAAATCTGAAACCGTCATTAGGAGATAAAACAGCAGACTTTTTCGGCTTATAACTCTTACTCTTCCGTTTCAAAAAAGCCTCTAGTTTATTGAACTTGGCGATATCTCGTTTCTCATGTATATTCACCTTCGATTTTAGCATTGACCATTTATTCCATAAAGAATTCTGACTATACGTTTCTGACTGCAACGATAAACACAACTGAAAAATATAGAATATTCCTTACCAATTCTTGAAAATATGCCAGTAATACAGTTTCAGTGGCACCTTTTGACATAACATTATTCCGTGTCAGCCACTCCAGATATGTCTTGTATTCTTTTTGGTATACGGCTTCACTTTTCGATGGAATTAATGATTCTCTTGCTTTTTCGGCTTTTTTCAAAATCTGCTCCATTATATTTGGGGTAGAAAACACGTTTTTAACGCAAACACAGCTTGATAACAAAGTTCTGTTTGTAAACAAGTAACAATTCTGTTTATAAACACGTAACATAGCAACAACCTAGCAACAACAAAACTCTTATAATCAATGGTACCTCATTCAAATATACTGGGAAGGTAATAAATTGGTACATTTTTTCCGTTTTAAAAATAAACAATATTTTATTGAAATCGGTCAGAAATAAAATTATCTATGTACCACGGGAATTAATAAGCCTTAATAACCTCAGGCAATTGCTGTCCCTCGGGCCGGACGCCCTCGGGACGCAAACTTTGCCATCGGTAATTAAGGCCCTTATAATTCCCTTGATACATAAATAACTATATAATATTAAGTAATGCTGTCAAACAAAATGTCAATCTATCTATAAACGTCAAAAAATTTCCAATGTAATCACATGCATCTTAGATGTGAAAATTTTTTGAATTATCATTGAAATGGAACAA
Organism: Monochamus alternatus; assembly: GCA_037114965.1. NCBI lineage: Eukaryota > Metazoa > Arthropoda > Insecta > Coleoptera > Cerambycidae > Monochamus > Monochamus alternatus. Next base: position 27,994,046 of record CM073429.1, read on the forward strand.
ATTACAAACTTCTAATTGATTAGAAAACGCTGGTGTGAAATTTTTACTAGAATTTTTAGGATAGCTTCTGAATCTTTTGTTAGAAGTAAATTAGTTTTGTGTATACCGTATACCACTGAAGACCAACAGATTATTGAAGTCAAAATTGCTAAATTCCGTGGAAAAATGTTCATCAACTTTCCAATAATTCTAATACCAATTTTACCATTTAAAGGTAGGAACTGAGAAATAACATTGGAAGATATCCAATTATTTATCCTAATAAAAAAATTATACATAATTACTTAATCTAATAAATGTAGATATTTAATTATTCAGAAAATTATACTATAGCAACAAATTAATATGTATAAGTAAATAAATATTTTCCTATCAGAGCCCAGTATTTTTAAATTTTACTAGATTACTGCAAAAATTTGTCATATAAAATCAGTTACTTCACTGATTCATTTAAAGCAAGGGGAAATTTGTTTTTTGTAAAGTGGCAGATATACCCAACTAGATTAGAAAATGAATATTACCACAAAAATGTCACAAATAATGACATAATTAGTGGAATTGAGGTATATGTAAACAATTCTGGGGTAATAGTCCTAAATATTGTTTACCTACTTATTGGATAAAAAGAATGGACCAGTAAGTCGATCTCCAAGTATTCCAGCCCAAACATGTGCCGAAAACCGATCTTGATGCCTACTTTGTATTATTTCATGAGGATTTTCATCCAACCAATAATGTGTGTTGTGGTAATTGAAAATTCCAATTTTGGAAAATCATCATTCATCAGTATTTCTAACAGATGCGGCATCATACATGGTAAAAGCAGGCCAGTGTCTAAAAGAAGTGTATCCCAATTTATATCACATTACTTGCGTAGTCTATGGACTTAATAGGGTCACAGAAGAAGTACGAAAGCTCTTTCCCGAAGTAAACCAATTGATATCTTCTGTAAAAAAGTGTTTCTTAAAGCTCCAACAAGAGTATTGTCTTTACATAAAAAATATCCACAAGTACCATTACCTCCAGAACCTGTTATAACGAGATGGAACACTTGGCTAGAAGCGGCATTTTATTATACAGATATACTTTCAGAAGTAATTCAAGAATTTGATCCCGATGACTCAATTCATATTAGAAGTGCCCAAGATGTTCTAAAAAATCCTACTCTCAAAAGAAAATCATCTGTTTTTAAAACAAAATTTTACAGTTTTGCACGACGCCATAAACAACCTTAAAACCGCTAATTTGCCCCTCAGTAGATCTCTACAAATATTGGAAAATGTAGAATCCTCAATAGAAAATTTGCCACGTACACAAGGATTTCGAATTGAATAAAAATTTAGAACTGTCCTACAAAAAAATCCCGATTTATCAAAACTAAAAGATATAGTTCAAATTTTGGATAGTGGCGATATTACTGGAGTATACAAGGACGTAGCACCTTTATTCCAATAATGTCCTGTAACATCCACTGACGTAGAGAGGAGTTTCTCTTTATATAAACATTTATTAAGTGACAGAAGACAGAGTTTTACAATGTCCAATTTAGAAAAATATGTTATAATTAATTTCAGATACAAAAGTTCTAGTACAGATGTCCTCTATGATTTCTTATTTTTATAATAGATATTCATATTGTTTTAGTTGTTTTTTATTTTGTAGAATTGATGTTAATTATATAAAATAAAGTCTTTTCAACTATATTGAATTCACAATTTCTTTTCCCCCTAAATACGGTCCTGTTATCAGGAATACTTTTCAGCGCTCTATCACCCACCGGAACTTTTTACTTACATCAATTCAATGACACCCTGTATACTACATATATCAAATCAAGTCAATTAGTAACAGTAGTAGTAGCAGCAGTAAAAAATTACATAACACATTTTTCAAAAATCTTAATTTAATTCTTAAATCAATTAGAATGAAATTACCAGTATTTGCAATTCTATTTTAGCACCATTTTCTATCTCTTATTAAAGAAAAACAACAGGGCGGAAATAAAAGAACCGTTAACGAATTCTGATAGATGTCATCATTATAACTCGTTAGGGAGGATGTTTTATACACCAGACAACTACAAATTGTTCATTATAAAAACACTGCTTTGTGCACAAGCGGCACTTCATTTTACATTTCAAACAATACTCTGCTTCAAGTCCCTTTTCATTCTGTTCCGTTCAGAACACAATTATTGCCGAGGAACATTTTTCTGTGGGCAATATCTGCTATTCGACCAGCTTTGCAAGCGTTCACCGTCAACTGCACTGGAAATAATTTGCATTCTGTTGTATGCAAGCTCCAAACCAAGAGGAACGCATATAGATAAATATGGAGTAGGCAAATACAGTATCTTCCAAGAAGTTCGTAACATGCGGGAATTATTTTTATTGTGTTTATTTAACACATTACGTCATCAACACCGATAAATTAATAAAACAAAGAACAAATGTTGGAAGCATGTATATAAAAAGTAAAAAATAAGCATATGTGAAAAATTGCCGCCATTTTGCTAAATGTACTGTATCCGCCCCTTTTTGTTAGTAAAATAAAAAGGACGGTCTTATTAAAATTATTTGTAATCCTTGATGAAACAAAATAATTATAAGCACGACAGGTTTTTGCTTTGAGAGCTACGAGCGTGGATGTGTACAAAAAAAAACAGTAGGTGTTAAAATGCAAGATGTTAAAATGTATTATGCAATGATGTAAGCTACTCCTGGGCGCCAGTCAAACCAAATTGACGAGGAAGGGAAAATATAAGACATGAAATGAATAAAATTAGAGACAATGTATATATGATTAGTATTAAGAATATGTAAATTTTACAAAATAGTACAAATGCAGACAAACATAATTAACTTACTTAACATGGAAATAAATTACAAACAGGTAAGTCGGCTTACGCAAAGTATGTAAAAACACGAACAAAAAAAAACATAATAATGCACAAAATGGAAGATGACTACTGGTATTTTTAAATGTGTATCATAATAATCAATACGAAATATTAGCTTAATTATACGAAATTATAATACTTATACACATAAATTTAACACTAAATCTGACTAAGGCATGCAAAAAAGGAACTATAACATGTGAGTGAAATATGCACTCTTATTGGTAATTATAAACAACTATATACTGTATTAAAAAGAAATACAGTTATATAATTTCAGTATAACTAAAAATACGGTACCAATGGCCAAACAATATATATATATAGAACTCACCTCAAAGACAGCTGCCCTGAGTTTATTATTATTAATATTTTTTTATAATATATTATTACAATTGTTTCTAGAATATAGACATAGAAGAGGACAACAAAATGGAGCAGGGAGAAATCACAACTGTGATGGTGACATCACTGGTACGCCCATCGATAAACGGCTTAGGCTTTTATGCAATATTACAGGTGCTAAGTTCCAAAATTTCATTAAAACAATCCTCAATGTTTAAACAATTGGCTGGCAAGGTGACATTCGATCCTAACATGTGCTCGACAAAAATGACACCAGTTGGAAGCCCAAACAAAATACCTAAACTGCACTCAATACTAGTGCCCGAATAATTAATTAAAGTATTAATTACTAACCTTAGATTTTATTAGGTTTCTCCAATTTTTATTTAATATAATTTTAACAAAACGGATCGATCAACTCTCTATCTACCGCCTGGCCTCACCTATCTTTTTTGTTCTCCTGTCTTTTTCTTTTTTTTATATATTTTAAGAACCTTCAATTTTTACGTTTAAATCGGCAATATCAAATTTGCGTCTATGTATTGCTAGTGGCCTATCACTAGTGCCTTCTAATATATTCGCATTTTATGCCGCGATAAATATGGACCGTTACAGTACTTCAGAAAATAAAATTAGGCTCTAAGATTTCAGAGTTATTAAAAATATTGTAATCTCTACGTTGACTTAGCCTTCAAATACTTTACGTAAAAAACTAACTCACTATTTGCATTAGACTTGTAGCAATGAAACAAATGATATTTGATTACACAACAAATATGCTTCAAACAATTCGCTGGTTTGACTGGTTTTTATCAGCGTTCGGTTTCTGAACATAAATTGAACTCTTCATGTTAAAAGTATTACTAAAATTGTAAATTCGAAGGCAAAGAGGAACATAGTTAACAAATCTTTTCTTGGGGATTCTTCTGGTTTCTATACACCACATCTTACCACGAATGTATAAGGATCTCTCCAAGACTTTTGTAGTTTCGAAGATTTACCCTTAGTTCTTTTTAGGTTATATGGCCACAGTTTCTCATTCTCCTGGAGCCCGCTGTTGTTGCTACTCAAGTCGTATCTGGTTTCTATTCGGTCGCTTTCAATTCTCAGTTCTTCTCGTATCTGTTATGTACCAACTTTATTCGACTGTCAGATGGCTGAGATAATCTACATTTTCTTCGTGTTGCGCTCGATTCATAAGTTGATCTATTGGTAGACGTAATTCCGTGCCAAACATCACACTGGCTGGTGCTTTACCAGTGATTTCATGAATTGTTGCTCGGCGAGCTAATAAAAATAGAGTTTCAGCTCCGGCTTCTTGATTAAGTATGGAATATATTTCTAGCCATTTACCAAAGTAGCCTATTACTACCAAAATATAGTGATTTCCACTGCTACTGAGAGGAAAAGGTCCAGCTATGTCAATAGCTGTTGTCCTCGACTTCGAGTACTAAATCCCTTAATAGAAGCACAAGTGTCACAATGTCTGCACCATTCGTCCACAACAGACCGGCTGACAAGCCAGTAGAATCGTTGCTTAACTTAATTCAAAGTATTCGCCATCGGCCTCACTATACAGTGGTTGAAGAACTTTTGGAAACCTTTTCTAGGGCAGTACTGTTTGATAAATCATTTCTTTGCAGTCGAGACTCTCTCAGGTTCTTTTTAACAAGCCGGTCTCGATGACTAAAGAATTCCATAACGCCCAGTAGTTTTTTAGAGATGGTGATTTATCAGAAATATCCTGCCATGTGGGTCTGTCCATGTTTTTCATCTTCCATTGGAAAATAGGTCCAAAATTCTGATCTTCAGTTTGTTTTTTAGCGGTGATTTCATAATCCCAATCCTCTGGGGCCTGGATACTAATTCAGCGACAAAGAAATTCACCTTCGCACATAGTGCTTACGTCTGGAAGGCATGTCTTTTTGGATAAATCAGCAGCATTACGATTGGTTACGTAAGTTCTGGTATCCAAATCGTAGTCCTGCAACTTTTGAAGCCATCTTGCCACTTGCCCTTCCGAATTCTTGAACTGCAGTAGCCACTTTAAGGAAGCATGATCGATCCTCAAGACGAATGACTGGCTTTAGAGATACTTATGAAAATGCTTCATAATTTTAACTATGGTAAGCAATTTTCTTCTGGATACGCAGTAGTTAATTTTTTGCTTAGAGTGAACTTTGCTAAAGTAAGTAATCATCTTTTCGTATCCATCTTAAACTTGTGATAATATTGCTTCAAATCCAGAATTACTGGCATCCGTATCCACGATGAGTTTAATGCTAGGTTTGGAATATGATAGGATCAGAGATGAACACAAAGCTTCTTTCAGTTTCTGAAAAACTTGGTGATATTGTTCGGACCAGATAAATGACTAACTATGTTACGTAAGTCGACACAAGATTTTAGCGATCTCAGCAAAAGTGTTTGCTGTAGTAAGTGCACAGTTCCAGGAAGCTCTTTAATTCATGTTTGTCTTTTGGTACTGGTCATTTTAAGATGGTTTCAGTTTTCTCTGGTTGGTCTTCGCTCCGGTAGAGAAAATAATGTGTCGTAAACACTTGACATTCTTTTAAAAGAGCATTCTTTCTTATCTTAATCCTCTGGACTTGAACTGAATATGAGCTGAGCTATCAAAACTTTTGGAAGACTTCTTGGACATTTTTCAAATGAAGTCTTTCAAACGTAGCTGGTGCGTTGCAGATACCAAAAGATATAATGTTGACTTGCCACAAACTTGTTCCAACGGAAAACGCTGTATTTTCTTTATCATTTGAATCAAGCTGGACTTCCCAATATCCACTTTTCAGGCCAAATGTAGTTTCTTCAGGTATAATTCAATGCTAGATGGGTTGTTAGCCCACATAGTAGTTGTTTCCTGAAATTTCGCTTTTGCATATCTAGAACTGTCACTATCGGAACCAAGCCTGAAGACAAAAAAAAAGAAACTTCACTATAACAAAGTGAGTTCTAATAGACACTCTGTAAAAATTTTTGAAAGTAGATGTGACAATTGAGATAATTAACAAAGTAAAAAACAAATAGTCATCATCTATGTGTTCGTAAGAAGTCAGAATTAAGCCCTATTTAATTAGAACCTTTTGTATTAATTCGGGCCCATCCTGTACCTATATGTATATGTAGCAGTTGACACACTATACCTGTATTAACCAACCAGTTCCTCCTACTCTATTAATTATTTTTTTCTCTGCTATGCTAAATTTAACTAGGAAAAACTTTCCTGTACTGCACACAGGGGATACTTTTATTTGCATTTCCGACTGGTATGAAATAGTTGCCTTCTTGTATAATTAATAAGTCCCTAGCGCCCAATTAAATTAGCGTAATTATTTAGGTTAAGCCAGACATGTGTTCTATGCTAGGTTTTAATAAAACAGCCGTTATTAATATAAACTCTCCTGTGGAATTTGTTTGACGGTGAAGTCCGGAATTTATTGCGTAGGTACGTCACGGTTGATATTGGCATGATTTTCATCCCACATTTCATTTTTCCCCGGCAAAATATTTCAGGGGGTATTATGTGGAAATATACCTACGTTATGATCCTAGAGGAAAGTGAACATGACCTTTTCAGTTATCTTTATTACAGCAAGTATTCGAACTGTTTTGGAACCTACACAAAAACAACGTTTCATTTTTCTAAATGGAATTGAAATGCCTTTATCACTTTCAAATTGTAAGGAAGGTACAATACGCGTTCATGATGAAAGGAACAAATTTGTTTAAAATTCGGGTAATTATTTTGTGGAAAAACGCTCGGACACGCCTATTAATATTTTTAGTTGCTGATTTTTTGACAGAAAATTGTATACTGGGTGTCTCAAGAAGAACATATGCAGTCATTATTGATGTTTAATGGAACACCATATACACGCATATACTATTTTTGATTGATATGTTCTGATGATGATGAATTCTGAACACTATTTGTATAACATACCGTGTCTCTAAAATCAGCGGTTTTCGTTATAATGACGTTTGAAATGTGATAAATGGAAAAAAAATAATATTTAATCATAAAACATAAAAAAGAAATAATAACAATTGCTTTATCATAAAAGTTCAATGTTTTGTCTGTTTACTTATCTGGATCTTGTGGATTAGGAAACACAACAGCTAAAGCGGGGATGAGTTCAAACCGAAGAAAGCCTAAGTAACGTTCTCCATTTAAATTTTATTCAAGAAAATAAGGTTCAAGAATTCGGTTTTCGACAATACATGCCCAAACATTTATTATTTAAGGATGTTGTGTCCAACGAAGATTTTCAGTTGCTCAGTACCTGAAGTTTTGTATGTTCATGTGCCCATTTAAAACAAAAATAACCTCATCAGAAAAAATAATCTTTCGGGTGAAATCTAAGTTTTGATTATTCATCTTGATTATTCTCCTACAAAACTGCGGTCTTAGGTCCAAATCGTCATTTAATAGTTTATGTATCGATTGAACCTTATAAGGATGATAATTATATTTCGGAGTATTTGTGACATAGATCCCGATGACAAATTACAGTTACTGGAGATTGTTCAGCTACAGGGGGACTATTTACAATCTCTAGTAAGTTCTCCAGTTTAGAATCTTCTGATATTTCTGCTGGTCTTCCTTTAAGTAAATCTCTTAACGTGGTCATGCTGACCGTAGATCTAGTAACTGGAGGTCGATCAGGATGAATTGCATTAAATAAATTTCACACTTCTTATTGAGAACGTACTCTGTCTTCAAAACCAATCATCATATGTTCAATACGTTCTTTCTCAGATAAATGCATTTTTAAATGAAACGTAAAACCAAAGTTTACTGAATATATTATATGTTATATCACTCTGTCTCGGCACTTTGATGTTATGTGATCAAAGCCGTATCGCCGTACGAAAATACTGTCGAAATGACCAATTACGAGGGACATAAAAAACTAGATTATTTGCAATTAGGAACTATTTATATACGAGAAATATTTCAAAAGTGTGATGTAAGCCTGCTTATTGTATAAAATATTTATATTGTTATAAATATAAATGTTATAAAACGATTATAAGTAAATGTATAAAGTATTTTGTTAGTTAATCTTGGAAGTGTATAATATTGACTTGTAAATTTTAAAATAAAATATATACGTATATAAAAAATAAAATAGCCATGAGGAAAATTTTCAATAAAATGTTTATTTAAATATTAAAAAAATATATATACATTATTTTAAAACTAAAATAGAAAATAATATAATTTATATTGTTTACAAGTTACAAATGGTGCAATATAGGTTTTTACTTGCTCTTTTAATGCAACTTTTCTTGGACTACATGAAAGAGTTTCTGACGTTTGACAGTCTTGGTCCGAAATATAATAAGAATGCATTATATTCTTGTTTTGTAATTTAATAAACTATATATTCTTTTCAGTAAAAAAATTACTCAAATGAAAACCCAATTTATAGGTATGTTCAGGTAATTCTTAAATACTTATAAATATTATTTAAGTGATTTGGGTATTTCATAAGCATATTAATTAATTTGAGACAAATTATTATAATTTATTTAAAGATGTTGCTGTACATACTAACCTGACATATGAAATTTCCCGTAAGAAAAATCAAAAACACGTAAATATGCGCCAAGAAGGAAAAATCTGGTTATTGTAAAGAAAAAAACCAAAGTTTAGACCAAGAGTAAATCTTTAATTTCGTAAACTTTGTTAAAACAAATTGTTTATAATTAATAACGTCCAAATTCAATCTTTCAAATGAAGATTTATCGGCGTACCGAGTAAAATTTTATAATCTTGACCTGTTTCTTTATATTAGTTGATGAAATATAAAATGCATACTTTGCTTTATCCTTTGGACAATGGAAGAATGAAAAAACATGTCTTGAGGTACAATTATTCACAGTATAATATATCACGGGCATTTTTAGAAGAAAAATGAACACATGGTATGTTATACAAAAAAATATTCAGAATTTACAGTATTATTAAAAAATAATATATAGGGTATTCCTTAGATTAATGTTAACTACATATGTTCTTTTTGAGACACCCTGTATATAATTTTCTTATGTTAAAAAATCCGCAACTTGAAATAATAAACGACGTGTCCGAGCGTTTTTCCACAAAACAATTATATGAATTCGAAACGAATTTGTTCCTTTCATTGTGGACACTGTATATAATAGAAATTATATTTGGTAGATACTTATACAATGTATTCTTGAACGTAAACAATCCGCAACATGAATATTTGCAACCTAAAAACCATTCTACTTTTAAAGGGGTGCACCGTTGTACTATTAATAGGAAATATGAGAGGCATGAATGATTAAGGCGTACAGGGAGTTTTAGATATTTTCCATCCATTTTATATGTACAGTGTGCCCCAATTTCGATGAAATTGCAGGGTATTTTGGAAACAAGGGATAGAAGGATGCAGTTTTCGCAACATTGAACTACTTTAAAAAAATTTTAAAAAAATACTTTTATGGGATTCTTCATATCTCAGAGAATAGCTGAGATATGAAGAAAATTGGTTCTGATCGAGTTTTTTACGTAGAATACAAAGACGTACTTGCAATTTTTCTTCTTTTAACTTTATGCCAAGCATGACAGGGATATATCAAACAATAAATAAAATTCCCTGTAACTCCTTAAGGAGCCATGTTTTATTTAAGCGTTATGTGTCAATTCTTCATATTTTCGACCCAGGATTATCCAGATAGCATATGTACAATTATTAATGAAGCGCCCTGTATAAGCTGCATAACTTTACTGTCGAAAAGTATTTCAAATATTTCAACTGGAGTTTTAGTTTCAATTTCGTTTTTTATATTGTGTAGATGGTCTATGTAACCTGTATACCATAGTGGTATCTATTTTCAGCCCAGGATAGTTAGCATATGTACAATTATTAATGAATCATCCTGTATAATAGGGAAGTTGTATGAATTTTATATTGATTTAAATATAACAATAAATTGTGAGACATAAGTGGTCTGCTTACTTCCTGCTCGGCCTAAACGGCTCGACTTACAGGAAGCGACCTACGTTGCAGCAGGTACTTAACGCAGACCTCTCGCCCTGAGCGACGCGCCATTAAATCTGTAAATGATACTGCAGGAAACAACTACTACGCGGACTAATGCCCCGACCGGCATTGAATAACATGCCCGAAACCGGTCTATGTCTGGTGGTGTATCCGACAAGGGTTCTTGGTTGTTCACACAGATACTGCAGGAGTAATTCAATGCCGGTCGGGGCATTAGTATTTGTTTCCTGCAGTATCATTTACAGACATAACAATAAATTGCCATATTTGTTTAAATTAGAAGTTACAAATCAAGATACTGAAGACAAATAAAAACTAATACTATCAGAAAGATACAGTGCCACACAATTTTTCAGGCACGTGTACCAGAGTCTTAAGAAAGAATTCATTGCTGACTTAACGACGACAGATGATTCTGAAGTATTTCATAAGGAAATACATTTTTCGTTGAATGCGTGACTTGCCTCCGTCTACAGTTACAAATTACTGTTCGATAAATCTTACACTTTTTTTTACGTCATAATTTATGTTTTAGTCCGTTCTCTTGTTTCTGTTTCTCTGGCTTTCACAAATATTTTGCTTAGTTGATTGATATTTGGAAGTCATTTCATTTGACTGCAAAAAAGTAATATATATGATTGTTTTTTTACTCGTACGAAACAATTCCTCACTACGTAGCTAGAAAAATTTATTACTTCATAAAATTATTCTTAATTTGTTCTCGTTTACTAAACTAAGTACTACTTCACTCACATTTTAACAATTATTTTCACATACTTATAAGTGAACAATATCTTATATGTAAGTTTATGTTATAACAATATTTACATCTACAATTAAATTTAAAAAATCTGTCACTGAAATATAATAGATAAATAGACAAATTTTATATTCAATTCTATATTCAACACATGTTTAACTGAATTAAGTAAGTGGAGTACTTAGTCAAGTAGTATTAAAGAAAAAAACTCCAAAATTTGCGCATTTCTGAACAAAAATTGTGTTAAATGCTGTTGCTTTAAGTTATTTGAAGAAGAATTATGCATTTGTTACCTATGCGAAATATTATACTAATGATATAATTTTTCTAGTATTTAATATATAATGATATATTTAATATATATAGATCTTTTTCTTTAGTTTTATTGGGTTTTTGCCACACTTCTGAAAAATAATAAAAATTAATTAAATAAGCCCCAAACGGAACAGTCAAGGGTTATTTTTGAAACTAACTTTGCCTAACCAAAAAATCTCACACTGAAAAAAGCAGATGAGTAAAAAATAACAAAAATCACATCACTATCGCGCACTTCCGTACTATTAATGTTTCGAAAAACTCTCTGTTTTCGTTTTCAAAATAGTAGTAAAAATATTAAACGTATGTCAAGTTTGACAGTTTAAAATTTGTTTATCTGCTTCCATAGAGATGTTAAATGATTTTTATTTTATTTTTACTTACTTCTTCTTGATACAACTGTAGCCAATGATCGATGTTTGCTGAACAGTTTGACACACACTTATCTCCGTTCAACAAAATAATCGCGGTCTCTTTTAATTTTCTTTTTGTTGCATTATCTTCCTTCTCTAAAATTTTTGTCGAACTCCATTGAATCACATGACTGTTTTCCCAAGCGTGTTCGCAAATTTTGGATTTTTCAAATTCCCGTCTTTTTATATAATTTTTATGTTCCTCAACTCTAACATTCATAGGTCGAGACGTTTCTCCAACATAATGTTTATTGCATTCACAAGGTATACTGCATATGCAATTTTTTGAATTTTGTATATCATTTTTTGGACGCGTTTTTGACAAAAATGATCGTAAGGTATTAGTTGCCTGAAAAACTGTTCGAATATTAAATTTATTACCGATTCTTCTTAACTTTTCTGATAATATAGGAATGTATGGAATTTTTATTGTATGATTAATTTCTTTTATTTGTCTTAAAGTGTTAGTTTTATCTGCAATATTTTTTAATGTTCTATCAACAAAATTTGGAGGGTATTCATTATTTATTAAAACATTTTTAATAAATTTTAGTTCGTTGTTAAAAATATCATTGTTTGATGAAATTAATTTTGCTCTATCATATAAACATTTAACAACACCCATCTTAATATTGATGTGATGGTTAGATTTAAAATTTAAATATCTATTGGTGTGAGTTTGTTTTCTATAAACACTTGCTTCTACATATCGTGTTTTTTAATTAAAACATCTAAAAATGGTAGCATATTATTATTTTCTATTTCCAAAGTGAATTTTATTGTTGGTTCTTTATTGTTAATATCTTTTAAAAATTCATTTAATTCTGTAACAGTAAAAGGCCAAATTGCAAATATGTCATCTACATATCTCCACCAGATAGTTGGTTTTTTATTTATATTTTGAATATAATTTTCTTAAAAAAAATCCATAAAAATATTACTTAAAATTGGTGATAATGATGAGCCCATTGCCATTCCGAAATTTTGTTGATAAAATTCATTATTTATTTGAAAATATGTTGTTTTTATACATAGACTTAGTAATTCCATTATACATAATTAATTTAATTTTGTTCTGTTTGCCAAATTGGTATCATTTTCCAGTTTATTTTTAATGATATTCAATTTTGTGTTCAGTAAACATCGATCATTGTTAGCTACAGTTGTATCAAGAAGAAGTAAGTAAAAATAAAATAAAAATCATTTAACATCTCTATGGAAGCATGCTACGTCCACCTACGCTTAGGCTTGGTAGCAACAAAAAAAATAATCATACAGGGCGAGACTGCCGGCTATAGCCTTTTGACAATCCGGGTGCAGAGTGAGCAGAGAGTCCAGCAGCTCAGAGAGATTGGGCGTGGAAGTGCAGTCTCTATCTCTGCGAGTGCACCCAGGCTATTTTATACACTAATAAATTATAAAGTAAAGAACAATAGCTATACTAAACAAGAAAAAAAAGCTAGACTAAGACTTACTAATTTAAAGTTTATTCAGTAATGAAAATATATCACCTGGTATAGTAAAGAAATTAAATAGCTAAATAAAAATGCTAGGATTGGTCAAATTTATGAACAAGTTTTTATGGTCGTAGTAGGGAAAATCTTTATCCCTTGAAGGGGCTGTCCTAGACCCAAAGATAATATTATATAATAAATTATCGATATCGCTTACGTCAATGATAAAAAAAGAGAAGGCCCTCTTAGTATATATACTATAAGGTTTACAGCCGTGGTTAAATAGATCTATACATATATAGTATTTAGTTTAAGAAAAAAATATTAAATCATTAATTTAAATAAATAACGTGAATATACGGAGTGGATCAGGAGTGAATATGACCTTAATTGGTGATCCTCTAGGGTCCTAGGATGGTGAAATATCCTTCCCGGTACGGCCACGTGACAATTTTAGGGTTATGTGGGGCGAAGCCTCGCTTCCTGGGTCGATTTACTCGGTACCTTCGCTGGAACTCTCGCGTGCCGGTTTACCTCAGCCTGCGGTACTCGTACTGGTACTATGTTATCATTGGGGTACCTCCAGCTTCTCAGTATAACTGGCAAATGGGGCACCAATGCAGAATGCCAAACGAGTAGGAAAAAAAAAGGCCTAGAAATGAACGTGGTTGTTGAGGGAAATAAATGGTGATACAGGTGAATACATTCACCTCATAAAGTTTAAATAAATGGCTCGAATTAATTAACAAAATAGATAAATTTTTCTAAATACCTGAGCTGTTGGACGGCCTTGGTTGTTAAATCTGTTGCACGACACAATACAAATCCAGATAAATCTGCTGACTACTAGCAATAGCAACATTAATTAATTAATGAAGTGTAACAGACTTGTAATTAAAGAACTTTACCAAAAATCCGCAATTTGCGATAATAACTGCTTTCTTTCAAGACAGACTAGCAAGTCATTCTTTAATTTATTTTCGGTGCGAAAAACTTATCACTTTTTTTGCCCAGACCCGGCGATAAAATTATAATTGTAAACGTTTCTAATATTTCTATAATTTATCCTAACTGAATATTAAACTTTAAACGATTTTATTGTTTATTATAAGAAATATTTAAGCCATTTATTAAATTTTAATTTCAACCCCAAACCGTTCATTTCTAGTTGGTGCAAAGTTATTTAATTAGAATTATATTTTATTGATCTTTTCACCCATGAATTAAATAGATACCTATATAAATAAATGGATTTACAACAATGATGTTAAGTACTTTATAAAGTAGAAAATGTAGGTATTGCCGGAACATAATAAATTCGTCATTCTACCAGGTGACAAAAGAAACCCGTAACAAGCAGATAAACAAATTTTAAACTGTCAAACTTGACATACGGCGCAAGAAAGGCGCAAATACTACTATTTTAAAAACAGAGAGTTTTTCGAAACGTCAATAATACGGAAGTGCGCGATAGTGATGTGATTTTTGTTATTTTTTGCTTATCTGCTTTTTTCAGTGTGAGATTTTTTGGTTAGGCAAACTTAGTTTCAAAAATAACCCTTGACTGTTCCGTTTGGCGCAAGGGCTTATTTAATTAATTTTTATTATTTTTCAGAAGTGTGGCAAAAACCCCATAAAACTAAAGAAAAACTAAAATTATACCACAAATAAATAGCTTCAGACAATATAGATTTTACTCGATATTTGAATATGTATTTGTATGTTTAATGATGAACACAACAGGATTATAATACAATAATTATTTTAGGGTATTCATTGTACCTATGAAATGATTTTGATGTAATCAAAAACATAATAAGATTTGGAAATTTCCCTCATAGGCTGCGTGTCAATCAATTTTGCTTTAACCTTTTCTCATATGACTTCCACTTTGTGACTAAAATGGAAAAATACGGGTCGCTGATTCTGCATATCCTCCCCTTCACGAAAGGTTCGGGCCTATCCTATTAACAGCTTTTCCGCTTTTCCTGGATTATTATTTCCACTGGATGAGGAAGCTTTGTGAAAAATCAAAACAACGTAATATTACCGGAAACTTTTTTATTGGCGTTTTAATAACTCTATTTTCTCGGAACCATCAGACTACCTACCGAGATATTAGTAATATAGTGATACATGAACTCTCATATAGGAAAACAAAATATCAATTATTGACTTAATTCGAAGCATTTAAAAATATTAGAGAAGCTGTAATTCCTGGAAATATTTCTTACAATTGTTTTATTCAGTGCAAAGAGATATTTGAACAGTAAAAGTTTTTTGGTAAGTAAATAATATGTATTAATAATATTGTTTAAAATTAACTATTCTACGCACTAATGCCCCGACCTGCGTGGAATAATATCTTCATTATTTATCCATATATCCTTTATTAATAGTTTTATAGTTTTTAGGTATGTAAGCTAATAAAATAAATTATTTTTTCTGCTATTCCTATTAAGTAACAAATTGATATGTATGTTCTTGGATACATGTCAGTTATCTATCTTATTTTTTTATATTTGTTCAATAAAACTTTAATAGGAATTATACGAACATTACAGCTTAAAAGAAGAAAACTGAACTCTCTATGCAAATGACGCTAAACGCATTTTCCTGACAACCTGCTATGATAAAAAATACTTACAATTACAATTCCTTCTTATTAACACATGTAAACTTTATTTCTATACAAAAATAAAGCATTTTATCAATACAAATCAACCTTCTCTACTAGCAAAACTCTAATTTTTTTGTCAATAGTTGAAATGTTAAAGCACACAAAAGTTATGACAAATTTTGGAGAAGGATTGTCTCCTAATTTTGGTACACCCTGTATACAAAAAAAGATGTCGAGCAATGGCTTTAATTATAAAGATAAAAATTTTAAAATTGGGACAAATATTTTTTACGTCATGCTGCTTTCTTCAGAAAAAATCTTGAACAAAAATTACTTGGATCTCTAGAATTGCGAAGGGTTCGACTTCTTTCTCCCTTCCAACTATTTTTGAGCGTTTTTCAATGGTTCTGAAACTACGTTCATCTGATAGCAAATTTGACTGACAAACCAAATGATATTCTGGAGTATCTGAATGAAGCTGAAATTACTAGAGTAGTCAGACAGTGGCACAGACGACAATCTTTCACTAGACGTTCAAAATAAAACAGTAACTAAAGACTGAACACAAAATTTGTTAGATATCACTATGATATACAGGCAACATAGACCGCTTGTAAAATATAAAAAACCAAATTGAAAATAAAACTCCTGTTAAAATATTTCAAACATTTTTCAACAATGAAGTTATGCAAGTTACAGAGCATACAAATTTGTATACTTCTCAAAATAACAACCACATATTTCGTGTAACCAATGATGAAATATACGTATTCGACGCCATCCTACATTTGAGTGAATATCGTAAACTGCCAATAGAGCGCAACTATTGGTGTTTAGATGAAGATCTTTTGTTTCCTTCAGTAGAAATCAAAAAATATTTCAACAATTGTCAATTGATGAAACAATGATAAAGTATTTTGGGCATCACTCTTGTAAGTTCTTAAAGGGACTTAATGCTTTGTAGCTCATCTGGTTACTGCTACAATTTCGATACCTGAGCCCTGCCTTTAAGACCAAGAATCATGAGTTATTTTGAAAATGGACATCGTTAATGTACCCACTGACCATAATATGCCAGTGTAAGGAAAGGATCGCGAATCTGTCGATTATCTGACATAACAAGTTTGCTACATTTTGTACAAGTGAAACATTGGTGTACTGCTATCAAAGAGAAAATCGATGTGCCTCAACCAAAACTGTCCTCCACATATAATACTTCAATTGGAGGTGTCGTTTTTTATTATTAAGTCAATAACTACAGTCAATATACAAGGTAAGAAATGGTAGCGGCCCCTTTTTATTCATGTTAAATGTTACATGTCACTCTTATCAACTCTTGGAATTTACAAATGTTAGCTGATAATAAAGACTAGATCTGTTAAATTTTCAAAGAGAAGTACCGTGTCATTACTTAACATGTTTCCAAAAATTAGAAGATGGCCACTTCCCAAAAAAATTAGACAAACACCTCCGATGCCGCGTATGAATTATAAAAATATGCTTTTTTTCAATAAAAAAATTCATGGAATTAAATATATTATTCGTTATTTAAACAAAATTTATTACTAAAGCTTTTTTCAAATATGTAGTGTTGGGGGAGGGGGGCAGAAAGCTTTCCATAAAATACGTCATCTGAGGTGCTAACGAAATATACACTTTTTTGCACAAAAGTGTTGGAAATTAATAAACGATGAAATATGTTACCAACTTGCATTTTACCCAAATGGTTATAACTCGCGACAAGAATTCAGACGACTTACGTCATGCGAACAAATGAATAATTCATTATATTTTCATCAAAATATTTAAGAAACTGCAACTGATAGTAATAAAACTGTATACTACACTAAAAGTTTGCATTATATTTTGCACTAAATTGCAAAAAATGATTGTTTTTAACGCGACCAAATATCGAAAATTACGTTGACAATATAAACAAATGTGTAACGTCAGCCGTGACGTAAGACGTCTGAATTCTTGACGCGAGTATAATAACATTTATAAATTATAAAGGATCTTACCACTTGTTCAGGCGTTTTTGATTGAATTTCTTCGAAAGCATTGAATTTGTTCATTACTTTATCATCCTGTAGGCAGTTTATTCAATTAAAAGATCAAAGAGGCGCCTTGTATCATTGAAAAGCACACAGTACTAGTTGTGACTCCAGGATTCATAAACCACATGCCTCGGGTTAACGTCGGTTACAGTCTTGTACGCCAGTAATATATTGCTATATTATTTATAAGACCCTCATAACTCTTTTGCAGGCGCCACTTGTTCATCGGGAGTTTTTCTTCAAGAATACTACCGCACCAGATAAATCTACCGAATAATACTTATTGGTTAAATTAGACGCTTAATCTTCTGCAGACTGCTAAGCCTTATGCCAAATGTCGACTTGCAGTTGGGTGTTTTCCTTGTGCTAGATTTATAGCCGCGAAACAGTTTAGAAATTTCCTTTCCTTTGAAATTCTTTTTTAAATAATTGAAAAAGTATTTAACGTCAACAAAGCATAATATATGGACTATTTGGAAGAAAGTTTGTTGCTCTTTCTTTCATAAAAATTATTGAATGAGATTATTTTTATTTACGTACTTATTGTATGTATATGTCAAAAGTGGGCATAATGGGATTTTGTACACAGAGCACCAAATTATTATTAATCAACTAAAACCATGATCACGTAGATGATGGTCATGACCAAACTATAATCATTGCAGGGATAATACAACAGAAAACATAAACAAATCATGCGAACAAAGCTCATAAACTGAAGCTATGATCATCTAAGTTGTTGAAAATAAGTTTTGTTTTTATATCTTCCAATGAATATTGATACTCTTCAATAAAAGTTAAAATAAAAACCTTATATAAATAGTCACCGTTTATGAATAACTCTTTATTATAACTTTAGTTAAGATATTTTAGCGTTAATAACCTTCCCTATTCAATTTATTGCTAATAGTTTAAACATATAATTTAGCTATAATGTAATAAAGTACGCAAAATGTATCCGGGAATTTAGTTATAACTCGGAAACTGTCAACACTGCATCGTTAGTCAACGTTTTTAGTGGCGTCGTGAAAATGAGTGACTCAAATTACAAGCAACTTGTTGTGATTCAATTTTTTAGTGAAATCTGGCAAAGAACCTTAATCCTTCGAAAATTGCAGATGGTATATGGAGACGAATGCATGTCGAAAACAACCGTGTTTGAATGGGCAAAACGGTTGAAGGACGGGCGTGAATCGGTAGAAGACAATCCACGTGAAGGAGCTCCCGTCACCTCTCGTACTGATGCGAATGTTCACGTCTGACCTGCGCTTAAGCATTCCTGTGTTGTCTGACGAGTTAAACGTCAACAAAAAAACCGTTGGCAAGATGTTACCCGTGAACAAAAAGACATGCGAGAATCTATCAGCGAGGATTTGTTGTCCCGCATTTGGACAGGTAGAGTCTATGAGTCGGGTAGTCACTAGAGAGGAGACCTGGATATTTGAGTATGATACCGAGACCCGTAAACAACAAGACACGACTGAAGGCAATGTTGACCGTTTTTTCGATATCCACTGCATCATTCATCATGAATATGTTCCTGCTGGCCAGACAGTTCTATGTCAGCGTCCTGAAATGACTGCGGGCCCGCGTTTTCCATGTGCGACCCGAACTCGTCGAGAACGGCTGAGTCTTGCCCCACGACAACGCGCCAGCTGATTCCTCGTTCATTATGTAAGAGTTTTTGGCAAAAAAGGCATTCCAACGTTGCCGCACCCACCCTTTGGCCCGATATTGTCCCCTGCGTTTTTTTTATTCCCCAAGATGAAGTCGCACCTCAA
Organism: Monochamus alternatus; assembly: GCA_037114965.1. Taxonomy (NCBI): domain Eukaryota; kingdom Metazoa; phylum Arthropoda; class Insecta; order Coleoptera; family Cerambycidae; genus Monochamus; species Monochamus alternatus. Next base: position 28,013,745 of record CM073429.1, read on the forward strand.
GGGAACTCATGGCGGCGTACAGGAGGTCAAAGAAGCTGTAACCGTGGTGCTTAACGGGTTAACTGCGGATGATTACTAAGGGTGCTTCCAATCGTGCAACGTTGGAATCATTGTGTAGAGTTAGATGGAGACTATTGTGAAGGTCGATAATAAAATTTTGGCGAAATTTAATTTGCTTGTTTTTTCATTGACAAATTCCTGGAACTTAATTGCCACAACTCGTATATTAGTAATATTAAATGTACTGAATCACATCTTTCTTGTGCGGGAACAGAACTTTGTTACTTAATAATAATGATCCACACCTCGTATGAAGTCGGTGAATTGAACAAGTAACAGCTTAATATAGTTACCGTGCAATATTCATGCCGTAGAAAACGAAATTAGAGGTGTTGTGGAAGAATTTAGGATCATTTGGTGAATTTTTAATTAATAAGATTGCAATGATAAAGTTGTCTATCAAGTTTTCTTTTTGAAAATACAGTTACAGTTTATTTCGTATGTAACATAATGTTGGAAAACTTTATAGTCCAAGCAACGAATGCTCAAAAAAAGGTATAGAGGGAAATGCTTGAAACACAATTTTTGACTTCGTAACTTTGTTTGGACTAGTTAGGAGGTGAACATATCAAAAATCCCCATACCCCTTAAGCTGGGGGGGAGGGGGGTGTTTGAAAGCCGGCTTATATCCCGGAAACTATGTATTCTACCGACATGACCGTTTTATATAAAATGGAAACTGATTTGGTACAAGTTTTATTCAATGAAGTTTTTCGATATCTTGTATAGTTTTCGATATCCTCTCTTGCAAATCTATAAATTAGAAAAAAAAAATTTCTTCACATTTTTGCTCTTTTTGACCGGATAACTCTTCAACGATGCACCGAAAAACTAAATGCTGGCCATAGGGTTGTAGAACATTAAATTCCTTTCAATAATATATATTACTTTACTATTTTATATCTATTTTTCTTCAAATGTTAAAGCAGTTTCATTGTTGAGCGTGAAATCTGAATTTTGCGATAACTGTCGACAAATGAATCTATCAATTTCTCACCATTCCCAGTCAACGTATTGGCCGAAATATGCTACATTATGTACACATATTCAGTACTGGACGTCCAAATAACACAGATACTAATTTTAGAATATACAGGGACAGAGCTTAAGGGCGTGTTATGCCTTATCCGAATGTTGCTCCTTTTCGATCTACAGGGGGGTCAAAGTTGCAAAAATAAATCACATTTTCTTTATTATTGTTCGATCGCATCGACCGTATTTTATTAAATTTGGTATAGAGGGGTTTCTTGGTACTAGAAATTCGAATATGTCGACGATTTTGATGTATCTGCTAGAGGGCGCCACCAACGATAATTTGAACCCCTTTAAATCGCTATGACTTCTTTGTGCTACAATGTCTGTCATTTTGGACTGGATAAATGTTCTTCCCTATCTTTTCTAGTTAAAAAAGGTACATTGTTGATATCGCAAGAAGCAATGGTTTCTGAGAAAAACGCCTCTAAATCTCATGATGCATGCAATTTATCTAAAAGTAAAGTCAAATTGTTGCGTAAGTAATGGGCCATACTGTAACAGCATCACTCATATATGCATATATGAGTGTCCATAAGACATTGTGATAATTTTACAAAACACATCCATTAAGTGAAAACGAAGTTTGTTGACATAGAACAGCGAATTAACATAAAACATTACAACAGTAGCTACCATTCAGTCAATTTCTTGCTCTCTTGGGGTGGAACCTTGATCCTCGTCTTCGTTTTCATTTTCTTTTTTTCTATCATCTTCTCCATGGAACCTCGGTTGGGATGGAAAATTGAGAACAACTGCCTGGTTCCAGTGCACAGTGAGTTAGCAGCTACACCGGACGATATCCTGAAAATGATTTTCTGCCGATGCACGAAAGACTGTGCCAGCGTGCAGTGTGACTGCAAAAAAGCAATCCTCAAATGTTCCCCAGTATGCCAAAATTGCCAGGGGAACTGCCTGAATGGGCCCCTCAAGTTGACTCCAAAGATGAAGAAGAATCCTATGACAGTTTCTCTACCAGGAACCGATGGAGAAGATGATACAGAAAAAGAAGATGAAAACGAAGACGAGGATCAAAGTCCTTCCCACCCCAACGTAGCAAGAAATTGACTGAATGGTACCTACTGTTGTAATGTTTTATGTTAATTCACTTTTCTGTCAATAAACTTCGTTTTCACTTAATGATTGTGTTTTGTAAAACTATCACAATGTCTTATAGACACTCATATATGCACAAACATGGTCATAGCAAAATATTTTCCCATTAAAATGGTCTAGAACTTCTTTAATTAAGTGTGAGGAACCTGGTCAGCGAGTCTACAAGTATATATTCTAAAATGAGTATCTGTGCTATTTAGACGTCCAGTACTGAATATGTGTACATAATGGTGCATATTTTGGGCCAATACGTTGACCGGGAAAGATGAGAAATTGATAGATTCATTAATCGACAGTTATTGCAAAACTTAAGATTTCGCTCTCATCAGTGAGTGAGTGAGTGAGTGAGTCATCAGTGATAATATATAAAGTAATTTTATATATTATTGAAAGGAATTTAATGTTCTACAGCCCTATGGTCAGCATTTAGTTTTTCGGTGCATCGTTGAAGAGTTATTCGCTCAAAAAAATAAAAAATGTGAAGAAATTTTTTTTTCCAAAATTACAGACTTTCAAGAGCGGATATCTCGAAAACTATACAAGATTGGCTTAATCAATAGATTTTGTTCAATAATATTGTAGTAACTCTAATATCAGTTTAAGTCCCATAAATTAACTATAGTCACAACCAATTTTGTATAATTATACATATAAAAATACATGGCCAACTATGCACCACGCGGCAACAGTTTTATCAACTTAACGATTCTTTGACAATTTCCTAAATATAATGCAATTTATATACAATGGTATATAAATATACAGGGTGTTCCGTTCGGAAAAATGTATGTTTAAAAGATACATCTTGTAGAGAAATTACAAGTACGCCGCTAAATTCGTAAAAAATTATATCAAATGCAAATTTCATCATTCCGACATCTCAGTTTTTCTCTGAGATACGAAGAATCCTTTAAAAGTAGTTTTTTTTGCTGTGTATCTCAAAAACGAAGAGATCTTTGAAAGTTCAGATTACGGCATTCTAATTTTCTCGAAAAAGTAGCCAGTGTTGCGAAAACTACATCCTTCTATTTCTTGTAGTTTCCGAGATACCCTGTAAATATAAAGAAATTGGGACATCCTGTACAAAAACAAGGATAACTAATACCGCACCCTAAGATAATGGTTTATTTTCCAAAAGAATAGAATAGATTAACCTATAGCCTGATAGAATACCACAAATACTTGCTTTTAAATCCTCGTTTGACTTGAACATCACTTTTCATGAGCTAGACTAGCTCTGGTAAGTAAAACAGGCTCTAATAACACCTGTAAAACCAACTAGTATTAAAAAGATCCTGCAAATCCAAGCATTCCTGAATCCGACTATCTTTAATCTTAATTTATTCTTTAGTGAAGATGACAAGGCTGATTTTGGATGGATTGGCCAACGATTTACATTTTTAGCATTCTCCGTCATAGATATACTGTAAAATGTAAATTGTGTGCAAATTTAATGGTTTTACGGAAAAAGTATAACTATTACTGTTTATAGGGTGTGGGGTTGTAGGATTATGAAGTTTTGAGCTGTGATTCATTGTGTTATAAGTTTCTGGGGTAGGATATATTGTTTTGTTTAAAGAGCTCTGACAAATTGCGTAATAAGTTCAAGTAGGTACTGAGCAACGCGGTTATTGGTTATGGGATTGTGGGGTAATAGGTTCATGGGTTTGCCGTTCAAAGTTTAATTTATAGGGTTATATGCATTTGATAGTACTGAAAAGCCTAAATTATTGAGTATTTGAGATTATGGCAAAATTCTGACGTGATAGGGTTAAACGAATCCGGATTCGGATTCAGTGACCCGAAAAACATATAGTAAACATGGTCTGACCTCCAGGTCTGAGAATTAGTAGAAAATCATGCACTCGAGTCATAAGGGATGAGCCCACCCATGACTTAAATGGGACAGTTATTCTTATCTTTAAATCTTTAGAGTAATATGGTGAGATCAATCGAATCAAATCGAATAGAAGTACATCAAGAGATCAGTTTTCTTTTTAGGTTTTCAAACGAATCAGTTTAATTCGGTCCGGGGTAGATAACACGTGAAATTGAAACTGATAGCAATTTCCAAATTCTGTTCCTAAATTGACCACTCCCTTATTGTTGAAGATAGATTTGTAATTTATGAATAATTACAGGCTTATAAAATGCTTGCCTCAATTTTGTTAGCGGATGTTGTTGTACAAATGTTATTTCTTTTATGTTGTTATCATGTTATTCCTTTTTACCCTCAAGTTAAATGTCCCATGTTGAATGAGAGTCGCAATTTGTATGTCATCCATATGGGTTGCAGAGATAAGGAATGGTAAGTAACGGAATTTACTTCTGTCTCAGCATTTCTAAGAACCCACGTATGATAACACAGCACTACAAATAAAGTGGTCTGTCCGACGGATTAGACCTATATATTCTTATGCATTTTGGACGTTGAACACGTTGAATTCAAATGTAGGGTCCATGTAATGTCATAAGACAAAGCAATCATACTGTATAGCTTAACACGCTTGGACATTGTACCGACCCACTTAGATACGTATGAAATAAGTTATTAGATGTAGTAATAGTGTTCCGAAATATTGCTGAATAATTAAAACAGCAACCTCGCTAACTTTTGGGTAACATAAAAGAGAAGATTAACTATGTAAGTCGAACAATAAACAGAAACTATATACTCTTTAAATACACCACATGGAGCGTGTTAAGCTATACAGGATGATTGCTTTGTCTTACATTACATCCATTTAACCCCGTCATCCCAGGTTCAAGGTCATTCTAACGTGAACTCCATCGGGTTACTTTCAAGGGCAAATCAAATGAGAGATGCAAGTGAAGCAGACCATCGTACATATATGTTTTTGGGATCGCTGGATCTGAATCGGAGATTTATATATCAGTATATATTTAAAATCGTTCTAATGAATCAAGCAGCCCAGTTTCCTATAGATTTCCACCATTTGCGCTACTTTTTCCCTGTAATCTAGACTTTTATGGTTCCCCAGGAAATTCTCGATAACTCATTTGAAACTCAGTCATGCAGCTTTTTCGTCTTCTCTCATTTTGAAGACAAAAATATCATCTCTCTCTACGAATCTGAGATCTATTGAAAATTTCTTCTCGTAGTTTTTCATCTGAAATATAGAAAACAAGACATTAGGGGGAGCAACTACTGTTTCTCTATTTATATTCTGAGTACATGGTTGAAATGAAACTGTTCTTGGCCATTATTTTACTACATAGTGGTTGTTTGTATCTCTACTCTCTTATTCACATAAGAAAACGGATATTTTGTGAAACCTGATTGACGTCCCAATAAAATAGTGACAACCATCGATGTTTGTAGTTAATTTTCTCAAGAACTGACTTCATGCTCGTATACTCTTCTTTCAAACAACTGAATGCGCTACTGGAATAGAGAGGTATACATTAATCTTATGAAAAAGAACTGCTTATAGGCTTCTCTTCGAAGAATCAATGGACAATCTCCTTTTATTAGGCTTGTACCATCCAGATTTGAGTTTGTTCAGTAATCGCTTAGTATTAGTGAAGTGTATCATATTGAAAAATATTTCAAGAGTTCACTGCTTCAGTTATGACAAATGAAAGTTTCGATTCTGCTCGCATTATAAGCAAAATTTTTCAAACACGATGTAAAAACTCTGAGACCCCAAAAATTTTAAAAATGTATGTTCATTTTGCCGATTTGGATATATATCTTTCGATTTAACTTTGGAATAACCTTGAAACTGATCTGATAGTGTTAAAAGAATTCCGGATTCAGATTCAGCGACCCAAAAACATAAATATACGATAGTCTGGTCCACTTGCATATCTATATTTCGCATTGATCCCGCGATAGGGTTAAATGCACCCGAGATTTGGATTCAGCAGTAAAAATACCACTTTTTAAAAGACCACTTTTTATGGTGCTGTGTAATTAAAGTTTAGATGTAAAGTAATATGATCTCTCTCTTTCTCTTTATAAAAGTCGTTACCATACTGTTCGTAACGACAATTAAATAATAATAACTTCTCAAGTTACAATTCTCTTTATCTCCAGTTTCCAGATGTTAAGTTAATGAATATGGCTATATAAATAAAAAATTAAAAATCCATAAAATATAAAATTTCATAAAAGATTTGCGTTAATGAAGATGAAATAATATGTTTCGTTATTAAAAGAGAAGTACATTTATAGAAATAAATTTCAGTACCACCTTCATGCTGAAGGAAACCTGTTTCTGTTGAGCAGGCTAATAGTATTTGTTTAATAAACTTTAATGTTACCATCCCGAATGCACGGCACAATAATAATGTTTATTAGCCAAGTTTTCATTGCGTTAATAAGCGTAAAAGTCGAATTAAGCCAGCGCAAGGCATATTTCCTACAGACATAAAATAAGTAGCTCTCTCCACCGGAAAGAAAATGAGTTGGCAGCACTAAGCGCTTGGTACTACGTGACGAATCTCATGAGTAGAATCCCCTGAACTCGCTTTTAAAGTGCTGCTCTGAAGAAGAAAACTTGCCTGATTCCTCTATTTTAATTGGAAGGAATATCAACTACATCTAGCGTGCTGCGCCGTGGAACAAAACGGTGACGTATATAAGCAAATTAGGCTACAAAGTAAAACTTCCTCTTTCTGATAAAATGAGGAAGGGTGACTTAGCCGGCGGAGCGGTGTTATAAATCGTGCCTGTTTCTAATTTAAGCCTCGAGTTTCGTGAGCCATATTAAGCTACAGAATCGGCTTGTAAAGATCTCGGTTCGTTTTAATTTAAAATTATTCGTTGCTGATATTTCTTGAAGATGACAACGGAAATTTTCTCATCTTATTTCACCTTTTTTATGAATTTAATATTACTTTAGCGGAAAATATGTAAGCATTTTTTAGACGTTCCTCTTTTCCAAATATAGCGTCTTTCAATACCGTTCTCAAATTTACATTTGAAAATTAAGAATTTTATATATTAGAAGATTCTTGTGTCACAGTGTTAAACGCCATACTCCTCGGAAACGGCTTGACCGATTTTTATGAAATTTTATATATATATATATATATATACGCCATACTCCTCGGAAACGGCTTGACCGATTTTTATGAAATTTTATATATATATATATATATATATATATATATATATATATATATATATATATTCGGTAGGTGTGAGAATCGGTCGTAATCTATTTTTCATACCCCTAAGTGATAAGAGTGGTCCACCCTAAACATTTTTTTTGCTAACAATGGGAGTATTTGGTACTTGCTGCTCTTGCTTACGGTGGTATCTATAATTAATACAGTATAGTTAGCTATCGTAATATAATAATTAAATAAAAGTAACTGTTAAAAATCAAAACAGAGAATCCGCGTACTCTGACGAAGAACCTAGGACAGTTAGGTAGATGTTTTAATTATATGTGTATTGATAGGAAGCGTCTTCTTTTATTCTATAATAGATATTACATGAAAATTTGTTATGAACATATCATCGATACAGTGTATGACACCATGTTTTTACTCTGTTATTCTGGCCGCTGAAACAAGAATAGCGGTGAACCAGTCATTACCTGTTTCTCAATAGTTTTGAACTATTTTCTATTCTGGTGATTAAAATTCATTGAAAAAACATCTATTGAGTTCTTAATAATTTATTTTACAAATTACTTACTATGGTATGGTTAATCAAAATTTACATTTTACATGTTTACTATAAAATAAATAGGAAACTGTTTATACTGCAGTTGGTACTATTTCTGATTTTAGTAGGATTGTGGATTTTTAATATTAGTAAGGGTAGTAAAAACGTATTTGAAAGTTATTTTTATTGTAACCGTTTCGGTACTTATAACTCATGAAAACTATAGACTGATTTGAAATTCTCAGAAATGTTCCCTGAACTATTTCTTCTGTTACATTCATTGATCGGATAGCTGGCAACATATTATAAGTTAATATAAAATCCATTTCAATTTTGGAAGATTACAAGCTCAAATAAGGATTTTGTGACATAAATTGACAACTTAATATGCATTTCCTTTACGACGTGAAGAAATTACATTACACTACATTACATTAGATGTCCGCGAGCTAAAAATGCACTACGTTCTAGCATGATGATCTAATTTATGATATATCATGGGTCTTCCATAAAAACCTATTGTATCTCATACCAGTTCAATTGTTGATAGAATACCATTATTGCGACAGTCCGAATATTAGCTAATAAATTGGCTGTTTGGGTGCTATTTAGTCAATAAGTCGATCTCCTGTTTGTTAGGTATCCAGGTCAGTTCCACAAAATTGATTGATATTGATCATGATGGCGTTAGACCTGGTTCATGTAAAATTATTCTGTTGAATCACATTTACAGTGATATTCCCATTATTTTAGATTTTTAATCTTTTTCCGTCGTCAGTGCTTTTAGCATGATTCATAAAATGATGATACTATTCGAACATGAAAAGTATTCTGGAAATCTACATATGAATCTCCCAGTCTGGCATTGTCAATGGTTTCATGATGTTCTAAATCCCTGTGTTTACTTATAAGAACACTTTGACTGATGAATCGTAGTTTGCGTATTCCTAGTACAATTTATCAAAGCGTAAGAGACATTTCCGAAGTACTATCGCAAATCGCAATAGGCATCAAGCGTACACCAATTTTCGCCGACCTCTGACGCCGAAGCGAGATGGTGGATTCATCTAAGGGAGACAGCCTGTGCAGGCCGGGTAATTCGCCTGCAGGTGTAATCATGTATTAATTAAGCGGACACGCGCTCTGCCCCGCAGGATTTCCAGCGTTCTGCAACTGCATTGATTACCTTTTAATTAAATCAAAGCTTGATTAGTTGCCGGCTGCGATTATGTAGGCTGTAGAACGACGGGCCATAATTTCTAATCGGATGCAAATGTTACCCTTTTATTGCTGGAATTTATTGCTGGATTATTATCGACTTCCTAATGAGGTTGCTCCTTTTGAAATATGGTTCGATATTTGGGAACTTTTAATGTTAGACTAATTGGAACGACACATCAGTTTTGTATATCTTAATCTTATAAGCTACTTTAAGAATTTAAATCACTTATAGCAAATATTTGAACTTAAATTAGCGCTTCTTTTATAAATTATTCGTATAATTGGGGAGAATATTATTAGCGACCTTGTCAAATTTATAAATAGTAAATAAGGTGTAACCAATATCACAATACAGATGCATTATAAAGAGAGATCCTTATATTCAGAAAATAACATATTGAACAGTTTTGCTAAGTTTTATATGAAGGAAGAAGTTGCGATCTAATAACTTAAACATATAGAGTGTTGAGTTTTGGTATTGTTTATTGTATAAGGAACAACAACAGGATTTATCCCAATAGGGCATCTGCACGTGACGTCACGATTTTCAAGGTCGTTGTTTGGAGGATAAACAAAAGTATAACCTTATATTTATTCCAATTTATTATTAAATATTTGAGTGTTATTTGTATTATAAAATGCCTGATTATTGTATGGTAGTAAACTGTGGCAGTAATTCTGCAAGGGACAATGTTAGTTTCTTCAGAATTCGTTCTGAATTCGACAGACATAAACAATTTAACCAGTTTAGCATCTGAGAGGCGAAAGGCTTGAATGAATAGTTTAAAAAGAGCTGACCTTGCAGAGTCCAAAATTAAATTTGGAAGAATATGTTCAAAACATAAAAGAGCAAAAATTATACATTTGTTATACTATAGGGAAACCTGCAAATTTGCACGAGCAAAATAATCCGGATTAGATCCCCACTGTGAATATGAGTTATACATCTGCTACTTCATCAAAAGAATCAAGAAAAGATAGATATGAGGCGAAAATTATTAAATGGAGAAAAAGAGGTTTGAAAAAATAAATCATATCAATTTTCCGTGGCTGTGCAAACGCCACAGCAGCATATGTATTGATTGTATTTAGTGGCAACCTATTTCAGGACTAAATTTTTATTTATTCTTATTCTGTGGATACGTACTTTTGGAAAGCTTTGTTTAAAACTGGCACATATTTCTGCTATTTATGAATTCAAATGTTTTCAGTAATATTTTTTTTTGTGAAGAGTTAATATTTTATATAAAATCTTGTAGAATGAATACCATATCCGAGTACCATTTTTCAGTTATAAATAAATATTTCTTTTGTAGGTAATTTAGATTATTTGAAATGAAACTGTTTTAGCATGTTGTATATGCATACCTATATACATAATATGCGTAGGTACATTTTCGGTGAGAAAAATTACTTTCTAAGCCTTTAATATGCTTTAAGGGCGCCGTATTCTTGAAATAGTGTTTAGTACAAATACAAGTAATTTAAGAACTGAATAATATAGAATTTAGCAAATAACAAGAATGTTATCTCATACCACCTGCGAATATTTAAATGTACCGAAGTAAAATCAATACATAACGTCAAAAAACGATCTATCCAGCAAATTTTTAGGTACCTACTGAAATCTTTCAAAATACGTATTTGTTTAAATAGATGTAAGTATTGTTATAACATAAACTTACATAGTTCTGCATATAAGATTGTTCACGTTTGTTGATAAGTATCTGAAAATAATTGTTAAAATGTGGGGTTAGAATAGCGAAATAATGTGTATCATACAAATGTTTTTTAAAAGTTATTATATTATTTGAGGAGAGTTTAAACAGTAAAAGTGGATAAACAAAACATCAGTAATTTTATTTTTGATATTACTTTTACTCTACTTGTTTTATTTTTCGAGATTCAGTACCTAAAAAAACACAAATTTGATGTATGTGTATAAGCACTTTTATTATATAACAAATAATTTACAGTATTTGGATATAAAGTTTTAGGAAAATCTTCTTTATTATCAGATTGAATGTGTATGGATCTATTCCAATTTCACATATTTTATGTCTATATCTATCAGCACTTTCAGCATCTATGACTTTCAGTGTATAATAATATTCACTATACATGATTATATAAATGAAGGAATATTGTAGCCACAAAAAGACGAAAAATAATAACAACAATAAACTATAACCAGAACACAACCACTTAAGATAACGTGAAAATATATAATAAATAAATAGTAATAAATACATTTGAGGTTATGATCGCTGTTTGTTTATCCTCCAAGCCAGTAGCCACGCCTACTTTGATCACGTGCCGGAGATGCTCTATACGTGTTCTCTTATAAGAACAAAAATAATAATACATACAGTAGTAGTGAATATGAGAAAAAAAGGTAATAATACCAACTAAATAATAATAAATATAATAGTAATAAGAGTACCACTAAATGAATGAATGACTTATACATAAAGTACATTCAAACAGTAAACAAAAAAAATAAAACAGAACAAAATTACGGAAATATTTTTTGAGGGTCTTATCTAAAGAATACATTGAGATAGAAAAAATGTCAATCTTGGAAGATATTATTGCAACTAGATAAACACCTATTTAAGAGTGAATTCAAATAATAGTTGGTATTGGCATGTTCACAATGGAATATATTTTTATTTCTAATTGCATACGATGGAACTATAAAGTTTATTAAATTATTAATTTCGGATTAATCAATTACATTGTTAATAATTTTATAAACAAATTTAATGTTTGTTATACGTCTCCTATCCTCGAGAGATATTAAGTTTAATTTCTTTTTTATATATTTTATTTATAACTATCTAAAATGACAGGGTAGAGCTTATGATTTACATATTTTATATATTTATTTTGGACCATTTCAAGCTGATGAATGTATATAGAATATTAAGGATTCCAAATTACTGAGCCATAGCTTACTGTACTATTAACATAAGCCATAAATAAATTAACGGAAAATATCCGGGATTTGAAAATCAACACAATTTCTGCATAAAAAACCGAACATTTTATTAGCTTTTGCAGAAATGTAATTAATGTGACAGTCAAATATCATCCTGCTATCAAAAATAATACTCAAATCTGAAATTTGTGTAACTTTTTGCAATTTATACAAACAAAGACAACAAAGAGTTTGTTACAATCTGATTCCTATTTCTACTAAATGTTATATGATGACATTTCTTAAAGTTTATATATAAGCTGTTTTCATCACAGTAGTTTTTAAAAGTATTTAAGTCTTATTGTATTAATTCAATATCATGAGCATTACTTACAGAATGAAAGACTTTAATATCATTTGCACATATTAAAAGTTTAGCAAACAAAACAATTGGCTACATCATTAATGTATATATTAAATAACAGAGGTCCAAAATGCGACCCTTGAGGGACACCCGAAATTACTAATGAAAAATTTGAAGTATGTTGACCAATTCTAACAGCCTGATATCTATTTGAGAGATACGACTGAAACCAACGAAGTAAACACCCGCTAACACCAATTTCAGAAAGTTTGTTGAACATGATCCGATGACTCAGCTTATCAAAAGCTTTACTAACATCTGTATAGGCATCTACTTGCAATTTATGATTCATACTACTAAGAATATAGTCTGCATATAGAAACAGATTACTTTCTACTGATCTGTTTTTCATAAACCCATGCTGTTCTATATTAAGCAAATTTACGACATCATAGTACAAAAAATCGCGGATAATAGATTCAAACAGCTTGGATACAATACATAGTTTTGATATAGGACGCTAATTTTCAATAAAATGTCTATCTCCAGATTTAAAAATAGGGACAAATATGTGCCTTTTTCCAGCTATTGGGAAAGTGACCTTCCCGAAGAGATTTATTAGAAATTATAAATAGTGCACTGGAGATCTCATCAATACATTGCTTGAAAAAATCCGTAGATAAATTATCTGGCCCTGCAGCTTTTTTGATAAAGATTTAATTTTTTGAATAATAGTCTCTCTACTAATATGATAATTATTAATATAGTTATTATTATGAAAATGGAGAGAAGTATTATAATCATTATCATTAATTGATTCATTAAACGAAATATATAAAATATTGAGAAAAAGAATTACATATGTCCTGACCTTCAGTTAATCGAATGCCATTATGAACAATAGAATTTATAGAATTAAATGACTTTCTCCAGTTATTTATAAATTGCCAAAACTGTTTTGGATTATGCATCAGATCATCTTCACAAAATCTAACGTATTTTTCATAATCTTCAGATATAAGAAATTTGGAACGGCCTATCAAAATTTTGAATGTTAGATAACCAATGTTATTACGAAACTTCTTCCATAAACGATGATATTTTTTCTTCTCCTTAATAACTTTAATAGTAGCAATACTGTACCAAAATGGAAATTTTCTATAAACATTAGAATTTTTTGGAACATGAGACTCTATTAATGCATTAATTATACAATAAAACTTATCTACACACTCTTCAGTACAGAGGTTAGTAAATATATTATGTCTATTAGTATTTAATAGAGCAGAATTAATAGCTGCAATATCTGCCAATCGAAAATTATATGTATTAAAACAGTGCTGCAATTTTGGAGTAGGCTTATCATTAGACAATTTTATAATAAATTCTAGAGTATTATGGTTTACATCAACCGGTACCAAAGAAGATGTAGACTCATGCATATTTGCAATATTGCACACATTGCTAAAAATTAAATCTATGTATTACCAGAAGTATTAATATAATGACTAAACTGTGAAAAGCCTCCCAACAAGACAGCATCAATTAGCAAACTAGAATTAGTGTCAATGTAATTATGCACAAAAATTATTAATGTAATCTAATTTCCGTGATATATTGGGTACATTAAAGTCACCACATAAAATAATCTCTTCATTAGGGTTATTTAAAATAATTTCACTTAACTTAGAGCAAAATAAATTTAAAGCAAAAGTGTAACCTGGCGGTAAGTAGACACAGCCCACAATAATTTTCCATTTACCATTTCCAGGAACAACAGCAACCCAAAGATTTCCCGCCTCAAAAGACCATTCATTCATTATAAATCTATGATAACTTAACACTAAATTATTAAGCCATGTCTCTGTAAGACAAATTATGTCTGAATCACAGGAAAATGAATTTTTTAATATTAAATTAGTTTTAGATTTTAAACCACGTACATTTTGGTAGAAGACTGATATATCCATAAAAAATGGAATGACCAAGGAATAGTGTATTCAACGAAAACAGTGTCCACTTCACAGTTTTTTAATATCACCTTCGGAAAAGATTCTAATTACGGCAGATCTGTCATCCTTAAGCTGTATAAATAATAAAATGGCCATGAAGCCTGATCTCTTCTTTTCTTACTGAGGCTTGTATTCATCTATTTTCTTCTCCACTAACAGTTTTGTACAATTTATGTCTCACAACTTGTACTTTTCCCAACGTAAGGAGAAAAGGTTGGTCCAATAATTAAAAAGGTGATAAATCTGACATACCTAATTTTAGACCACTGACTATAGGCCAGGAGGGTTACAGATTGGCATGGCTCTAACGTGACGTAACTTAGATAACTATTGGAATCGCTCGGGAATGGTATACTTATTGAAAATATCGAGGTGCGCCAGCTTGAAAAGGTGTGCTATTTGCATTATCAACGAAAAAGTGAAAAAAATTGTGAAAATCGCGTTTTTTTCGGAAACAATCACATATAACTCGGTAAGTATGCATTTTAGAGAAAAAATGTATACTTATAAATTTGTTCGTTATAAAATTTTCTACAAGATAGTGTTGGTCCGATATCCGTAGATTTGAAATGTTCGCTGCAAAATGCTCGAAAGTGCAAAAAAGTAGGTAAAAAACAAGGTAATTTTAAATTATTTATTTAACAATGAATAAATAACCCAATCACGCCATACATTTAGTGAAAAGTACTTGACTTCAATACAAAACGAGAGCCGTAAGGCCGATAAAGACCGGACTGACAGTTTTTGCATAATGCAATTGTTAATTAACCTACCTGGAAAAAATACCTTTTTTAATTTTGTGCCAGGCTAAAAGTTATGAATATTTTTTTGCGCCTGCGCTTTTACACCTTCTTGGGCCCTTAAACTATCATATACAATTACTATCTTAACCATTTTTCAATTTTTAATAATTTTTTGAGCGGTTTTAAAAAGTTTGAACATGTTGACTTTTAATTAAATAAGCATGTGAAGCGGGATTTGCGAGTGGGAAAAAATCGGAAACTATAGAAAAATAGTACTCGGAAAGACGCTTCTTTTTTAAAAAAAAATCATCCAATTCGGTCCAGTAGATGTTGAAATATTAACTTCCAAAGTTGGGAAGGGTATGCGGCGTAACGGTTAATGATGTAACAATAACCCAACCAACTAGTTCCTGACAGTATATTACGAGACATCAGTTGTAATACAAAGGGCTGCACAAAATCTTGTAGTTGTGTAAAACACGGATTAAAATGTTCCGATTATTGCGCAGGATGCCACGGTCAAACTTGTAAAAATTGCGAAAAAATATATTAGACACTAATATAGAATGTAGAAAACAGCGACGGGAAAATTCCGTGTAAAAGAAAGTATGTCAATTAATGTAATAAATGAACTTGTATTATAAATAAATTCTGTAAATTATGTAAATTTAATGAAATTGTCGATATTTTACGATTATTTATACCTTATCTCCTGTTATTCAATGTACTATATGCATTAAATAACAATTAAATTCGTTTATAACATTATTACGCATTAATTCTTCAACTTAAAATTAATAAAATAATTAATTTACAATGGACAATATATGTCCAATAAGGATATTATGATTAGCACTAATTTTTAGCAACATTTAAAAATGCTTGATTATGAAAATCGACCACCGATTGTTTATTTTTTAAAATAGATAAATGTAACTATGAAAATCCTCTCGATTTTCTATCCCAATTTAAAAAAAAATCGTCAAAATTGGCGCAGTAGAAGCCGAGATATATCATCCTGAAGCGGGCGCGCCGATTTTGAAGCGCCGAATCTAGTTATACTAGTATATGTTTTGTGCGCCGAAGTTTCGCAGCTTATCCCCACCCCTTCGAATTTCGACTCCTAGCGCACACTACACAATGTTTATGCAAATTTTTGTGCGTGATGCACACGTGCAATGTAATTTTTGAAAGCAGATATGAAAACATCTCGGAAAAACGTATCGATTGGTATATAATTTATTATCATTAACCGTTACACCGCATACCCTTCCCAACTTTAGAAGTTAATATCTCAACATCTACTGGACCGAATTGGATGATTTTTTTTTTAAAGAAGCGTCTTTCCGAGTACTGTTTTTCTATACTTTCGATTTTTTCCCACCCGCAAATCCCTTCACAGGCTTAATTATTTAAGAGCCAACATTTTAAAACTTTTTAAAACCGCTCAAAAAATTATTAAAAATTGAAAAATGGTTAAGATAGCAATTGTATATGATAGTTTAAGGGTCCAAGAAGATGTAAAAGTGCGGGCGCAAAAAAATATTCATAACTTTTAGCCTGGCACGAAATTAAAAAAAGGTCTTTTTTTCCAGGTAGGTTACTTAACAATTGCTTTATGCAAAAACTGTCAGTCCGATTTTAATCGGCCTTACGGCTCTCGTTTTGCATTGAAGTCAAATACTTTTCTCTAAATGTATGGCGTGATTGGGTTATTTTTTAATTGTTAAATAAATAATTTAAAATTACCTTGTTTTTTACGTACTTTTTTGCACTTTCGAGCATTTTGCAGCGAGCATTTCAAATTTACGGATATCGGACCAACACTATCTTGTAGAAAATTTCATAACGAACAAATTTATAAGCATACATTTTTTCTCTAAAATGCATACTTACCGAGGTATATGCGATTGTTACCGAGAAAAAACACGATTTTCGCATTTTTTTCACTTTTTCGTTGTTTATGCAAATAGCACACCTTTTCAAGCTGGCGCACCTCGATATTTGCAATAGGTATACTATTCCCGAGCGATTCCAATAGTTATCTAAGTTACGTCACGTTAGAGCCATATTTGAAAGATTTTTTCGTAATTCTCCTGGCCTACTATAATTTACGACTTTTGTAAGATCTTAGAAATACATATATACTAGATTTCTCGAATGCATTCGACAGGTTCATTCATAAATTAAGCTCCTAATTTGTTTTTTTATATAAAACTAGGATTAGTTAACAAACAGTCATATTATGAATCAAAAATATTTATTTAATCCCTGAATAGTATATTGTTGTATTAGAATTAAAAGTGTCACTTTTGTGGCGAGTAACTTTTGTATTTGTCAGGCGAAGTGTAGCCTAGCCGAGCGAAAAATTGCGAAACAAAGAAAGATTTATACAAATTTTGATAATAAAGCAAAGTAGCTAGATGAGTAGGATATATTGATGTAGTCATGGATGCTTTGGCAAACATTAGTCGCCATATTGCTAATTGAGTACAGTTGTGATTGTCTGTGCTTCAGTCTGCTGAAAAGTAAAAATGAAATCTAATGAAGATTTAGGTGTACACGAGAAGATACTGGAGTGAGCGGAAGAGGCTTCTTTGAATCTTCTCCCAAAGAAATTCCAAGAAATGCATGAATGTGTCCACCAACGTTTTTGCTGCAGAAAGAAAAACATACAAGTTATATACAGAAAATGTGTTGATGGTGTATTTCTCAAACTTAGCAAATAAAATAAAGCCGTCGACGCTTTGGTCACAATATTCAATGTTGCGATCAACGTTGGATAAATAGAAGGGAATTGATATAAGCAAATATTCAAAGTTACGTGCTTTACTCAAGAGACGATATCTAAAAATAAACTATTAAAGAAAACGTGTTGGACTGCTTTCAGAATTGCTCCAAGAATGTGGGTAATGACAGTTTCAGTGGTTTATGTAATTTTAATACTTGTTCAAACTGTGTATTTAATACCAATGTGGATAATCAAAAATAAAATTATTGTAAATATTATTGAATAAACTTTTGTAAATTAAAACTTGATTAATACTTTTAATCTAAGTATTAAAAGTGTCAACTTTAGCTCTTAACACTTTTGTTACTAAGTTCTTTGATTTCTAGAACTAAAAAATTCAGCAGTATGCTTCTGTAGCGATCTCCATTTACCGTAGTAATTCTTCCTCGATCATCCTAAATAAAGAAGATGCGATTATTTTTCTAGCACTAGAGCTACACCATACAGTAATTTTTGGTTCATAAAAAAATAAAATATTTGTTTTTAATCTCTGGCTCTGTATCAGGAAAACTGAGCGTCATAGAGAAAAATGTTATAGGAACTCTTATTATTTTTCATGCTCTCCCATTTCCCAAAGTTTGAAACGAAAAATCGGGGACACCACGTATATCACTTATACCATCGTAAAACACCCAATCTGTAAAAAAATTTAATCGTACATTCAACAAGATTTTTTTCTTTCATGGAATGTTGAAAGAGCAATTACAGTTTAAGTTTACCTCCATGCAATTTATTTCAATAAATCATCAAAGCAACAAGTTTTTCGGTTAAAAGCACCTGAAAAATTATTTCCTTGATATCAAATTAACATAAAAAATTTCCAATTCCGTGAAATAATTTGTAATTTTTTTTCTTAATTTTCATTGAATAATTATTATTGCCGCACACTGTTTCGATCTTAAATATAAAATGAAAATACAACATAAGCAAATATTTCAAATTTTTTAAATAATTTTAATTTATATATTAATTTTGATTTAACTTAAAGGATGTCATCTAAAGAAGCAATCCTAGAAATTCAGAAACAGATCATCTATTGTGGCACGATTTACGTATTCGTATTTGTGCAAAAGTGAATTTGAGTTATTGAACGATTTCATTATGCCACGTATGTTTTTTTTTCGTTAGTAAATTTAGCTAGATTAAACTTAATTTTAGATAATTATTCAATCCAATCTTGGTTATGGAGTTCTTCTTTAGCATACTTGGTGTCATAGAACATAGAATTGTAAAATAAATGATTTATATTAGCTTAAATACATTTACAATAGTAAACTAATCCAAAAGCTAATAAAAAAAAATATATGGGTAGTTATTGTGGGGATTTCATCCACAGAGTAGTTAGTTTCACACAATATTATTAATACCTAATAAAAACTTTATAAAAAAGAAATAGCTATGTAAAATTACATAATACTAATAAAGAGACAAATTTTCAATAATTTTTCGATCATTGGCGTATTTTATAAAAAAGTGAAACAGTCAACCCCATTACAATATTTTATTAGAAATTTTTTATATGAAGCAAATTATTTATTTAAAAATATTTATTGCGAAGACTGATTTATTGCGCAACTTTTGTAACTCTTGTAATTTTTCAATAAAACCGATAGTTTATATATAAATTCTATTTTATCTAAACTAATAAGGAGAAAACGTAGCAAATGAAAAATCTTAACAAAACATAATTAACTGGGCCTGTTTCTCTTGAGCCGGAGGGTCCTGCTTCTGGCTGCAGCATCAATACCAATTGTAACGTGAATTGCGAATCACCCTTGCCTTCGTCATCAGTATCTGCAGGAGGTGCAGGTGAGCTCTGAAGTCTTCTTCATCATCTTCGTTTAAAATGGGGGCGCTGTTTAAATAGTGACTATGGCAGTTTTTACATAATCGAGAGTAACTCATCGCTGCCTTTTTGCAGCTGCTCGTTCCACTGCTGCAATATTCCGTGCATCCACAAAATATGAGGTCTAAAATTTCTCTGGGTGTTGCTTCGTTTTTTGATCATCACAGAAGCTAAGATATTGTCTTTGCGTTCCCAACCTCACAGGTCTGGAGGCAGTTGGTTTCCCAGTCAGAGCTGCACCTGGTGGAATGTGCGTAATGCGTGCTCTTTTGTCGCCTCCTCACTGGATGGAAATGCAATATCTCATTTTATATTAGATGCCGATTCCAAAAATGGATCGTAACTGAAAGTGTTCAGTGACCTTATCTTAGCAAGGGCACCGTACTAGGACATTTTTGCTGTAAGTAGCACAATGAGGTCGAAGTCTTCCCCTATAGCAGTCACATTGGTTGTTTCACTTACGTACTGGTCAATAGCGGTGCTACAATCAATACATCGATATTATGTGATGCTTGATGTTGTGGTGTCGTTTTGTAGGAGTTTAGAACTCAATAGGTTGATAAAACTATCTTTGTTCTGATGGTTGGAGAGAAATAATTCTTGAGTCATTGAAATTTCAGTTTCCAGATTGAAGTTGTCGACACACTTTTCCATTCGATAGCGTCTTTCCTGTTCTACCGACTTAATGCAGTCGGAAAAGCTGCTATATCCATCAAAAACAGTGGTACATGTTCTGCCTTATGTTTCTATGTGTTAGTTGTGAAAACTGAGAATCTTCTTTACCAGATGACCTTATGTAAAAGGAAGCCTCCATCAATCACCTTTCGCTGGTTGGTTTAAACAGCTTGTAAAGTAGGGATTTTTTTGTTTTCTTCATACCACCCTCATTGAATAAGACCAAGGGAAATGGAGCCAATTCTTACTGCAAATTATCCTTCAAATCGACGTCACCGCGGAGCAAATTACGGTATGCTTTCTCTGTAAATCGTTTGTTTTTTTTAATTATCAACATTTGATTTTTATAAACTCTCCATGCACTCTACAACTCCTTCGTTGCTTAGACTATTATTATAATAATGTAAATTCAATTTTATAAAAATAATAATAATAATAATAATAATAATAATAATAACAATAATAATAATAGTAATAATAATAATAATAATATCTCTACCTCTCATTCTAGTCACGAGGATTAGCCCAGAAGTCGAAGGCTTGTGCAGGAGAGGGGGTTGTATATTATTATTAAGCAGGCCGCATTTGCGCCAAGAAACAATTTACGTTGGTAGGCTCTAACCAGCATTCAGTGCAGGAATGAGGGAAACCTGGAAAACCTCATTAATTAGGGGGATAGTCAAATGTCAACTGGTATCAATCTCTCACATTGACCCAAAGCCACATTTTTCCACCCTACCATATCCGCAGAGAGAGTGCCAATGCTCTCAACGAATATAGCTTATATACGGTCTACCGGCTGTGGGAGTCGAATCCACAGCGATATAGTCACCTTGATCACAGATAAATTAGCTATATTTATCTGTGCCTTTATTCAAGTACTGACGCCTTAAACCGTGCGACTACTGACCGATTTTTTCCAGTAAATATTATATAAAAGGAGCATAATAAAACATGGAAATTTTCATTCATTTTTATCAGTGCAGTATTACATTTATATTTCTAAATAGATATGTAATTAAATAAATAAAATAAATGTAAATAATGTAAAAAAATGTAAATAAATGTAAGATAAAAGTAATGAATAAATAAATAAATTAATATTTACGTTTTACAAAAAGACATTTTTTGAAACGCATTTTTATATAAATATATATTTTTGATATTTCCGTGTAGCTTAAGCGCATGCCTTTCTATTAAAGCGTATTAACGGCGCTTCAAGTCATATGAACGTTTCAGGATTTTTCAGGACCGAGCGAACAAATGAAAAGTTATGAGGGCTTCCCATGGCTCAGGCGATAAACCCGACTTCTCATAATCCTACTGTAATGTAACATAATTAAAAAATAAATTAGAAATGAAAAAGGATGACTTTAAACGTCAACGGGGTCGCAGTTCAATTTAATAAAATTTCCACATGAAGACGTAAAGTTTCAGAGGTAATTATTTTACAGTCCAACGTAGAAAAGCACAGTAACTTTTAAGCAGGAAGTAATATATAGGTAGTGTGCCTGAGGATTACACAAAATTTAGTGTCTGTGTCGATTTTAAACAACAATCATATTATCAATAGACTTGTTTAATGCGACGTCGCATATTTAGGCAACCCGCAATAGATTGTCATAAATGAAATTATTTAGACTGGATCTGACTATATACAGGGTATTCCGCATAAGAATCGACTTAGAGCAGGTGCATTTAGAGAGTACCAAAATATTGCAATTTAACCAAATATACCTACATACAAAGTTGCACACAGATGGAGACAAACCTTCAAAGTGGAGCCAAATATTTCGAAAAAAAAATAACTCTGAATTACTTTAACTTGAAATAACCAAATTTGGTACATGATTTAGCTTTATTATGCACTTGTCCACTTGCTCACTTGGCGCCGATAATGATGCAAAACTTTCTAAGGGAATACCTCTTTTCTACCTTACTCTGGCCCGAATTTCGCACTACGTATTACGTCTAAGATACAAATTTTGTTATACCGATTTAATGTTAATAAATAATATAACTGTGCTATTATGCTATGCTATGCACACTATTGACACTTTACTGCCAAAATTTCTTATAGGGTTCAATTTTTCGCGGAAAGGTAAAGATTTATTTTACTGCGAACCCGGAACTGCATATATTTGGAAAAGCTTTTCGAAATAAAAACAATTTAGTGTTCGCACGTTTACACACAGCGGCGATATGATCACTCCACGTAAGACTACTATTTATTATTACTCCAAGGTCGTTATGTGATGACACACTTTTCAGTAGCCGTCCATTAATAAAGTGCGGAGAATTTGGATTGTTTCTACCAACGTGCAGTACAACACACTTATCTACGTTCACAGGAATAAGCCAGTCGGTACACCAAATCTGCAACGTATCGATGTCATTTTGAAGGTTTTGGTAATCGGTCGTGGGATCAGCGTAGAACGATAACAAGCTTGTGAAAAGATATTGAATGTCACTTGTATAAATAACAAATAATAGCGGGCCAAGAACTGAGCCTTGTGGGACTCCACTTATAACTGGTCTTGCCTTACCATAAAATGATGAGGAATTATCTTTAAGAGAGAGATGAGAGGAGGGATTATTAATAGTTTTTATAACAACACAACCGAGGTGCAATCTAATTCTATTATACATCTTCAACTATCCATAAGGTTGGAAAAATTAGATCAAATTTTCTGAAATTATAAATAAAACGGACACAAGAATTCTGAATTTTCTGAATACGATTCTTAGCAGAATTATCTAAACAATAACCGTCGATAAAATCACAGTAATTAAAATTAGACAAAGCTAGAGATTCACAAAGTTGCTTTTTCAAATATAAGTTTAAAATATAATAATATTGCCTTTATTATTCATACACAAGAGTACATACAAAATATAGTTGATATAAGGTTGGCGCCGTTCGGCAACATGCCGCTCTTCCACGTAACCAACCAGCCATAGAAAAAAATAGTAGACAAACCATAGAAACAATGTATACATATTGCACTTAACCTAACATACATAAAAATAACGCAACAGTTATCGATTAGAATAAATCCAGGCCTTGATTCGCTTCCGGAACAAATGAATATTAGACGAGGACTTAATAGAAATAGGAATATCATTGAAAATTTTACCAGCGTTATAAGTAAAACATTTTTCAAATTGCGCAGTGTTATGTTTACGGTATACAGATTCCTTCCACGAGTAGGCAATTGATGCGTATCACAACCACGTATCAACTTCTCGTAAAGATAAGTAAGTAAGTGAAAATAATTTATTTTAAAGACAAGACAGGATAAATGATAACAAAATCTTTCACTTAGATTAAGCCACTTGGAGCGTACAAAATCAGCCGATACGTGATCAAATTTCTGCAAATTAAAACAATATCGTAAGCAAGAATTTTGTATCTTTTGGAGCGTATTTTTATTTTTAACAGTTAACGCAGGCCAATATATAACATCACAGTAAGTTAATTGCGATAGAATTAGAGAGTCACACAACAGTAGCTTTGTGTCAGTATTAAGAAAATCTCTCTGCATATAAAGAACTTTTAATTTATTGTACGATTTTTGAACTAGAGTGTTTATATGATTGTTAAATGTAAGACTACCATCAATAATAAGACCCAAACTTCTACAATGATCAGCTGGCTTTAAAAGTACATCATTAATTTTTACCTCAAAATCAGGGTTATCCACCAACCGTAGCCTATTTTTGCCAAAAATTAACATTTCAGTTTTTTTCTCATTTAATACCAAACAATGTAAACTAGCAACATGCACTAACGTTTCTAAATCCCTATTAATATAGTTAGCAGCGACTGAAGCATCCGTCGAATCAAAAGAAAAGTAAAGTTGTGTGTCATCCGGAAATTTATGAATTTTACAGTGAGTGAAAAATGAGTGAAAGTCTGCAGTATAAATTGAAAAAAGTGTAGGCCCCAATATACTCCCTTGTGGAATCCCTTGCTTAATAAATCTATAAGACGAGCAGATGTTCCCTGAACAAGCTTTTTGACGACGGTTAGATAGATAACTAGAAAAAAATGATAGTTCGTTGTTACCAAATCCGAAATATTTCATTTTGTTAAGCAAAATTGTGTGATCTATAGCATCAAAGGCTTTACTAAAATCTACCAAGATTAAACAAGTATTATGATTTAGGTCATTAGCCTTGAAAATGTCATCTGTGATATGTAATAGAGCTGTAGTTGTACTATGAAACTCCCTAAAACCAGATTGGACAAGAGGTAATACATGGTTTTCAGACAAAAATGTATTAATATGTCTATTGGAATGCAAAAGTTTTAATCATGTAAAAGATTTTTAAATAGTTTCTTGATGAAAATTCTATAACGAAAACCTGAATCTAAAGTAAATCCCAAGTATTAACAAAAGGTAAACGTAAGTTATTCAAATGAATGTGTAAATTATCTTTTGAGAATAATGTATGGTTTTTATTTCCGAATAACATTAAGTGTGACTTTAAAGGATTAAGTTTTAAATTATGTTCAGTAGAAAGATTACATAACAACTCGAATTCTTCATTGATAAGTTCAGATGCATGTAGATAATAAGAATGATGAAATTCAAAATAAAGTTGAGTATCGTCAACATAAGCTTGAACGTCACAATTTTTTAAAGACTTTAGTAAATCAGCAGTATATAATAAAAGTAGCAGAGGTCCTATGACCGAACCCTGTGACACACCGGCAGAAATATCAATACTACTATAGAAACTATTGTTACTGTAAATTTAGTACGTTTGTAGACAAGACTTGATCAATAAAACTGAATTATGAGCACACATCAAATCATGATTAACAGTATCAAAAGCTTTAGAAAAGTAATAGAAGAATACAATTACTGCCCTTGTCGTATGATTTAATAATATCATCGGTAACTTTGGTTAAAGCCACAATGCCATTTCAAAACCAAGGAGGGTATCTTCTTGAACGATATATTCTTTTGGGAACACATATCTAAAATATTATTGACAACTTTATAAAAAGAGTCACAAACCTCATTACAATTATTATCTGACGCCTAATTCGCCAATTTTTTTGGCTGTGATAGCTACTAAAAAACTTTATGTTACCATGTAGTATTTATAAAAAAAATGTCTAACTTTTTTACTTAATTTGTTCATAAATAAAACTAATAATTACATTTTACATATTATTGTAAACGCGACACTGTTTAAAATATATTTATTATTCATCCTGTATATTTTAAAAGAAAATATCTTCGAAGACTTCGTAATGTAAATATTACAGCTTCAAACGATTACTTAACAGTTATTTCAATTTCCAGTTAGAACGCAGTAGGCAGAAACGTTCAGAAGGGAGGATTTATTACAGCATTTTATTGAGCAGGCAAAGAATCGTTTTAAACTGCTATATCTTTCTGAAATGCATCAATAAACTTGAAGAGGAATGACAAATTTATGTCTACAATTGAATTAAATTTGCAGTTAAACTCTTCATGGCTTACTGAAATGGATCACAAGGTATCACACAAGCGGTACTTTATTTCAATAGAGAATTACATATGCTGCTTGCAGAAGCAATCATCTAAAAATTCCGTTGTACACGGAAAAGTAACATATACCGTTCCTTCTCAGAAAAATTTTGCTACATTTTGCTAAAAGGAAATATTTTTGATTTATGTGTGCCAAGATTCGGCCGCCCACGTTTTCATGTACTTGGAAATATACGAGTATATCTCTGCCACTTTATTAATATTCCTAATGTTTCGGGTATATTAAATAATAATTTTATGTGCTAACTGCGGTTGAATACGAAACTACCAGTCCCAGCGCTAACTTCCAAAGCAGCTGAATTTTTAAAAATCATGAATTGTTAAACGCAAAAGAGACAACGACAGCTGCTACGGCAGATAGCAATCTTTTAATGAAATATTAATAGTTGGGTAGAGTAGTACGAGCCAAAGTGTATTATATTTTAAATTTTAAAAAGGTACACGCCGCAGACAGATCGATAGGATAAAATGTATTTAAATAACAATCTTTTTAATGGATAATTTTCTAAATGTAGTATTTATTATTTATGTGACATTAAGTAAAGTTCTAGATAGTGTTTGTCTTCCTGTAGGTAATTTTGAGAGTGCGAAATATCGAGAATCAAATGTACTAATAATTCATTTTTTCCACGGTCGGGAGTAGAAATCAGTTTCTATGACATCAAAATTAAAACAGAAGTAGTCGATTATTCCCAAGGGAGTATAATGCTCCCAAGGGAGTTTGCATTATGGAGAACGTTTTTCATGCAAAAAAAAAGATAACACTGAAATTATTTATTGACATTTAAATTAAATGTTACATTTGTACAATTTTCAAAATTAATATTAGAAGGAATATTAGCTTCGCTTTTCGTTTTTGTGATTGCGCTAGTAGTGGTACCTACTAAAACCTGATTAGCAATTTTGGTTTTATTTTCAATGGAGTTCTAGACATAACCCTCAGCGACTGTCGTTGATTTCCAACCAGCATGACGCTTTATTGTGATATCCACACCAGCATCTGCCAGTAATGTCGCTGAAGATCTTCGTAAGCAGTGACCAGTATAACATGCAGCATCAAGTAATTTTAAATACGAAGCTACTACACTCGGAATTTTTCCCATGGTATTCTTGCCAACCGGCTGCGAACTACATTTTCCTGCTTTGTAGTACGCGCTTATGCTTAACGTGGGGAGGACGAAGGGACAGGTATTTTCGAAACAATTCAAGCATATTTCCCACATCGGTAACCAGAAAGGTGCGTTGAATCTTTGTCTTAGTGTTTGGAATTTTTACAATCTAGGAAGAGCCTACATCCTCAGTATCATCTACAGTTAAATTGACTAGTTCATCAGTTCGACAAGCTACGGCAATCCCCAGAATTAATCTAACCTATAAAAAATCAAAATACTTAATAATTGAAATACCTAACAACAAAGGTAATCTTACCTTAATCATTCAGAATTCTTTGTGATCTGCACTTGATAGAAAACGGTCGATTTTACCCTTTGTCAATATGTTCGATTTTTTCGCTTGATATCCATCACCGGTTCTATTCAAAAATGCGATCAGCTTGGGGAATTTGCTTATATCTATGTTGACGTAAATTATCAAGCATGACTTAACTATAAAATATTGCGCCCATAATGTGGAAGACTTGTAATTCTTTGCATTTTCACTGAAGTATGCCAACCATAGACCTTATAAATCATGGACCGGCCCTAGAAAGAGAGGTCCGCTGTCTTGATGTGTACAAGAGGGAAGCTAGTCCGGGCAAAAACAGATGTTCTATGACAGAAAAATATATAAACATAACCTGACAAAGCCTTTCCTGTTAATATTGTTAATGATGTGTGTGCCTTTTGTGATTTAGTTGTGTTTAGTGTGTTTATTAGCAATAGTTTTTAAAGACTCATAAACTATGGTGGAGTCGGTCTGTCACCGTAAATGTCATACGTCTGTCATTTACGGTTTTTGTTTTTTTTCGGCCAATGATCTGTGGGTTTTTGCCCGGACTAGCTCTATCTCTATCGCACACATCTGAGCATCAAGGATCTGTATAGGCAGAAAACGGTTTCGAACGCGTCCATGATTTATAAGGTCTATGATGCCAACACATCATTCTCGCTGTATACTTAAACATTTTTCTCGGCGCACCACTTGCTTATTGCAATATTTGCAGCCTCCACAATATCTTCCGACTCGTAATTATTCATTGTGCACTAAACAAAATTTAAACTAAACCAAACTAGCAACTCAATTTGACAATTCTTTTTGTTTGTTTATTTTGTAGTTATGACAATAACTCAACGACTACTAAATAAATGCTCAAATCCGAAAACAATAATTCTGGTGCTACTTACTTCATAATGACAAAATATGTGTTTTTAAGTTAATGAGACCGTGGCAAAAATAGTATATACCATTCAGGAGAGATGCTATTTTGTCCTCGGTGCATTGTAGTCCTCGGGCTTCAAATTGCACCTCTGCCAAAATAACGCATTTCTCTCCCTTATAGTATAATGTACTATTTTACAACTACAGAAATTTCTAAAGATCAAATTTTGAATGCCAGTAAGAAATTAAAAAGTGAATTGTCAAATGGGCCTGATAATTTATCTTTTTTTGTCGCAGAAGACACCACTAAAATTCATCTATAATTTAGTTTTGAAGATCTGTACATTTTCTGATATGTGGAAACTTTTACAAATCTGCCCGGTTTTAAAATCTGGTTTCAAATCAGATATTTCAAATTACACGTCTATCGCACTTATTTCGGTATTTTCCAAATTATTTGAGATTATTTTATCTGATGCAATTTATGCACATATACATTCATCGTTATCTGAATATCAACATGGCTTTGTGAAATCACGGAACACGACGTCTAATTTGTTAGCTGTTACACAAATGATATCAGGCTCCCTTGACATAGGAAAACAGGTAGATGTTGTCTACGCTGATTTGAGCCAGGTCATTGACAGAGTTCACCACAATACATTAATTAACAAATTAAGTGCTTTTGGTATTGCAAAAGATTTGTTACAGCTTTTTGAGTCATACTTAAATAATAAATTAGTATATATAGAATATGAAGGCTCTGAAATTCCACAAGGATCTACTCTTGGACCACTTCTCTTTTTAATGTTTGGTAATGATATTTCTTCTTGTATATATTCACCCAAATTGTTATTTGCGGATGACTTGAAAATGCTTAGAGTGTTGGATAACATCTCAGATTGTCAACTTTTACAGCGTGACCTAATTTCTTTAAATGATTGGTGTGTGAACAATAAGCTCTCACTAAATTTAGGTGCGTGTCATATTACGCCATTTGGTTGAAGGAATGCAATGTTGAAGCATAATTATAACATTAATAACGTCATACTTGCTAGGAAATAAGTCATGAAGAACCTAGGAATCCGTTGGACCCTAAATTGACATTTTCGGTTCATATCAATAATATTGTATCTGAGGTTAGCAAAACGTTGGGCTTCTTAATTAGAAACTAGAGAATTTGCATCTATTCAAGCTAGTACCTTATATTTTGCTCTTGTAAGAAGTAAACTTGAATATTGTAGCACTATTTGGATTCCCTATAAGAATAGGTATATATTACTACTGGCGAGTGTCCTGAAATTTTTTTAAAAGTTTCTATTTTACAAAAAACATGGTACATACCCTCCCAGAAATTATGACTATAATTTACTTCTTAATGAATACAATGTCTTCTTCTCTAAGGAAAAGACGTGAACTAGCTGATATCACATTTCTATATAACATAAATCACAATTTTGTTGATTCGCCAATGTTATTAAGATGCTTACCTTTTGTCCCTCGTTTTTGCTCCAGAGGTAATTATACATTTCATATGACCGTTCCAAATATCGCTCATTATTTTTACTCACCGATTACATTAGTGTGTAAAAGTTACAACAGATTAGACAATATTGATATATTTCATTGCACTTTACCTCAATTTAAAAAGAAACTATCTAACCTGATTTCCAATTAAGTTCATAATTTTAAGTTACTGTTATATAAGCATCTTGATTA
Source organism: Monochamus alternatus (assembly GCA_037114965.1). Lineage (NCBI taxonomy): Eukaryota > Metazoa > Arthropoda > Insecta > Coleoptera > Cerambycidae > Monochamus > Monochamus alternatus. The sequence goes on from CM073429.1 coordinate 28,043,747, forward strand.
TATGATTATATTATTTTTCGTTTATACAACTATATCTTATACTTCTGCAAATGGTCCTAGGACTGGTAGATGTATGTTTAAATAAATACACAAATAAATAAAATTTTACTTGTGAAATATTTTTTTGAACAATATTAATCACCAGGTAAAACTCAATTTTACACTTTTTTTATTTGATTTAACGAATCAGGTGCTCATACATTATACAGCTTCAGAAAGAAAAAACGTTTTCTCTGGTCATACGGAGAGAAAAATACATTCCGGCGAAACCTAAGGGGTTATTATTTAATTGTCGCTGCGAGCAGTATTACCTTATCTATTGAAAAGGAGCAAAATTATTTTTATATTTAGTTTAAATTTATCATATCTGGGATCTTCAAAATGTTATAGAGATCATCTAATTATTTTCCTAACCCATCATTAGCTTTATAATCCACAATTTCGGGGTCCACCCAACTGGCACTTATTGGTCTTATTAAAAAGGAAACACTACAATTCCAGAGAAAGGTTTTTAATGATAATAAAGAGATAAATAAACTGTTTTCAAAAAATTCAATTCAAATTCAATTCAACGCGTTAACAGAAATGAAGGAAATAACTGACAACTCAGTCTACAAAGATATATTCAACTAGACACTTTATGAATATTTTACTTATACACGTCAATGCCAGTATATGAGGAATAGACTTACTAATTAAATTCATAAAACTAACTTGTATAATGACAAATACATCTTATTGAACCAAAGATGAACTGTCCTCTAGCACTGTCAGATACTCTTCGGTTCCACCATTCAGCATTCTACTTCTCTATATATTAATGAGTACAATGCTTGACTATATAATTCTTAATGTAACACTACCTTTGTTTTCTAGAATCCCTACAGCCTTTTCTGTCGTTGCTGGTATTAGAATATTGAATATTCTCTTTCTTAGGTGGTACTAAACCAGCATTTTAAGATACCTGTCCTTTGGCGGTTATGGTCAAGAGAAAGCAATAATTCGTTGTTTGAAAGGCTGTATTGGCAAGAAAATGTGCCTCTCAAGTCGACAATTTTACTTAAAAGACTTTGTTAACTTCGATATTTATTTATTGCTTTCTCTCTATCACAATATCAATCCTAAACACAACATATTTGGGCCTTTGTTACAGTGGAAATGTCTGTTAGATTGATATTATTTTGTCCATACCATCCCCTTTATTTACATACACAGAAATCAAACAAAATACAGGGTGTAACTAAATAAGTGTAAATCATTTAAGGGGGTGATTCCTCATCGAAAAAAAGATAGGATCTTTCATATAAAGAAACTTCATTGGTGCATCCATTGTTAAGATACAGCCCCTTAAAGGGGATACATAAAATTTGTTTAACAATTTTTCACAAGCACTAAACAAGTTACAATATTGAAATTAACCTGACATTTTCTACTACCAAAAACACACTTAGCCAATAATTTATTTGGTTTACCCCATGGTTGTAAGGGGTGGAAAACGCAACACCTAAAATTTATTTCCAACGTAATTTTTTGTCTTATTATTTGTTTACCATTTAAAAATTTATTTCCGATAGCCTGTTTCATTCTAAAAATTTTTGCCCAAAATAAACCAGTTCGCAGCAAAAAATTATTTTACGAACAGCTACAGAGATACATCGTCATAAATGCGAACTGGATTTACTGTTATTTTGTAGTTACTACCTGCATTAAATGATTATAGGGGAATAATCAAAACTAATTTATTAATAACAAAACATGCAACATGTAGAAATCATAGTAAATGTTCAATATGTTTACCTTCAGATATTACGCATCCGTCGGCGCATTGAGCCACGTATTCGCTCTAATATTCCTGGAGTCTCTCTAATTACCCTGCACGCATCGATAATGCGGTTTCTTAAGTCCTCTACATCGCGATAGGAGGAGGAGTACGATAAACCAAATGCTGCAAATGGCCCCAAGTAGAGAAATCAAGAGGATTGAGATCCGGGGATCGAGCGGGCCAATTATGTGGTCCTCCTCGACCTATCCACTGATTTGCATATGTTTCAGTTAAATGCTGACGTGCTACTTGACTAAAATGGGCGGGAGCCCCATCATGCATAAAAACCATATCCCTTCTGACGCCCAAAGGAACTTCCTCCAGCAGTACGGGATGCACTTCTCTTAAAAATTGAACGTATGCCACACGTTAAGAGAAAACTGTTCTTAATGGTTAGTTTCGACAATAGCGTGAGGGTTTTCATCAGCCCATATGTGGTAATTATGAAAATTAATAATCTTGTCCGGAGAAAAACTACATTCGTCTGTGAATTCGATCGTCTTCAGAAAGTCACGATTTTTTCTAATCATTTCCAGCATCCAATTGCAAAATTCGAGACGGTTTGGAAAGTCTCGCGGTAACAGTGCCTGTACTCGTTGCAGATGGTAAGGGTATAAGAGATGTTCCTTTAAAATTCGAAATACCGGCATATGATCAACATTTAGCTGGAAAGCAATCTTTCTAGTACTGGTAGTAGGTTGTTCTTCTATCAAATTAAGTACTGCTTTCTCAAGCTGTGGTGTTCTTACTTCTCGATGGCGACCACAATCCTGCGTTCTTTTGTTGAATGAACCATATTCTCGTAATCGTTGATGAAGTCGGGCAAATATTCTATGTGAAGGATGCTGCCGTTGACGATACATTTCAGCATATCTTCTAGAAGCTTCTAACCCATTCCCCTGCGACAGACCGTAAACGTAATGCATATCATCCATTTCCTCATTTTTGTATGCCATTTTAATAACAAGTGAATTATTAAAGTAACAAATTAAGAACAGAACAACAATACACAATTAGTATTACTTCAATTTCAGAAATTTACAAACTGACAGCTAAACAGGTAAACAAATAATAAGACAAAAAGTTACGTTGGAAATAAATTTTAGGGGTTGCGTTTTCCACCCCTTACAACCATGAGGTAAACCAAATAAATTACTGGCTAAGTGTCTTTTTGGTAGTAGAAAATGTCAGGTTAATTTCAATATTGTAACTTGTTTAATGCTTGTGAAAAAAATTGTTAAACAAATTTTATGTACCCCCTTTAAGGGGCTGTATCTTAACAAGGGATGCTCCAATGAAGTTTCTTTATATGAAAGATCCTATCTTTTTTTCGATGAGGAATCACCCCCTTAAATGTTTTACACTTATTTAGTTACACCCTGTATAATAAATATAGCTTTGCAATGCAAGTGGAAGTATACACGCTCACCTTTCAATAATAAGTTGGTCCACTCTCCACTTCCTCACTAAAGTTCCTCTTCTGTCGAATCTTCTTCCTGGCAGCCGTTGCAGACCTATGTTTATATGGCAAAACCCTATTGTTGTCATGAGACCTAACTGCAGTTTCCTGAATAAAATTCGGATCACCCTGTATATGGCCAAAACTTTGCTAAATTATTTGAATAGCCTACATAAGATCCTGCAGATCAATATAGGTTACATGGAGAATAATTGGCCAGCCGTCCACGAGAGAAGTCCTGCCTGATCGCCACACCAAAGACCAGTTTGCAGCCACTACTGTCCAGTAGTGTCCAGCAACATTAGGTCTTTCAAACATGGAAGTCCCCGATTCAATTCAAGAGGTGGTAACTCTATGGAAAATGCCGCTTGTACAGCCCGTTTACTTGTAACCGTTGCGCTAACTCTGTACCATACAACTTTATTTCATAGTTAGCTGATTTTACCCCGTAGTAGTTGGAAAATTATATTTGCATAGAACTACAATCAATAAATGTAAATATTTACTAAGTGTGACTTTAATTCCTATACACCGAAAGCCCAAATCTTCCCTCGTGACCCTCTGGACATACCGTGTCTTCACTGTAGCTGCCTGAGTAGCGGTGTTTTTGCAGTGTAAACAGAAACTGGCGCTCGAGGTAAACACCGCCACAGCTCAGGCGTCATAGTGCCGACGCGACGTAGGTACGTCACAATACTTTCCATTTAAGTCCAGATATTATTAAAAAAAAGTGTACCAAACATTTCGAAGAAAAAATATTTTGAAATTTTGTGAGATTGTATGCTCACCCATTGTCTTTGTAAAATTATGCTCCATAATATAATTTTAGACAAATCGTACCCGTAAAGGGCACAATGATAAGGATCTCTTGTATATATTTTGACTATATAGTATTCTTTATGCATTATCCTTGCACCTTTGTCAGTAGAGACATTCAACTATTATATTATATATTTAATAGAATTTACATCGCAAATATAGAAAGCAATTGACAATATCCAGCAATCTATACAAAATAAAATAAAATAAAATAAGGTGAACACACATATGTCATCTTGAACAAATTTTAAATATAAATCTCTATTCAGTGGCATAGATTCAATAACATTAATCAATGAAGTCAACTATTGAAAATGCGCCTTTAGGGCGATGACAGACACAGCGGTTTGTTCCGTCTCGGCAGCTGAATTGACAACTTATGGGGGACGACACACACAACGGTTTTCACAGCTAGCGACGACCATCAACTTTTTCAATAAAAAATGCGGCGAAAACCGCTGTGTTTTGGGGTATCTAGCGCTTAGTAAACAACAACCGCCTCGGCTGCCAACGCGACTTAAACCGCTGGCTATGTGAAAGCATTGAATAAAGGAATAGTATTCCTTTAGTAAATGGTGAAAGTAATGTCAATTATCTGTGTGCAGATGGTTAGGACGTTATTAATAGTAACTTGGTGGTACCTAGTCAATATTTTATTTTAAAGATACCTTTAAATGATTATAAATATATTCCATAAAGTAATTTACTAATTTTAAATAAATAAAGGCAAGAAATATATGAGCAAATGTACTTAACAATTCAGATTGTTCTGTACTGCTCTTGAGACAGTCGCATATCATTCCACTCGAAATACCTAATTTAATATAATACCGCCTACTTAGTTAAAGGCTTGCTAGATTATTATCTGATTTTCTTGCTGGTTCTATATTCATTCACGATAACTTGATGTAAATTCTAGCCGACTGGCGTAGGTTTTTTGTCCCCCTAATATTAATGTAGTCGCAGTAAAGAGGATTCCTTTTGTGACAATGTCTTGCCGCAACTGCCAGTAAGAAACACGCACCCTTTGAAGGAAAATTCCATAACCTATACGTGGTACGGCAAATGAATCTCGAATATTTACTTACAAAGTTAAGATGAGGGCCTAACGAAATAAGCTTGTTGCCTAAAAACTATGTTAAATGTATAATATTAAATTCAGTTTTCTAAAACCGCGTTGTATTAAAATGTATCTAAGTACTCATATTTGAAGCTTTAAAATTTCGAATATACTAAAATATAATTGAGAGAAGTAAAAGGGGTTTTAGGTGCACTTTTTTAAAATAAATGGGGAAAGTGGATACTAATATTGTTTAGCAGTAAAAAGATTCAATTCCATTTCGCCATTATTCTGCCATTTATTAGACAGTAGAAACAGATAATAATAACATAACAAATAATGAATTCAAGTGCACTTAAATTATTTTACCACTAACCTATAACAGTAATAATATGTGATTAGTTTTAGTGACCGGTGTTTCCTGGAGTGTTTTTAAACACTTTTTAAATATTATTTCAATTTATTTGGTTTACTTTAACTTTTCGACATGTTTATTAGGATGGTCAGGTCGTTGCCTTTATTTCTGGCGTTTGTGGCCTAAATGATTTGTCCTGCCTCATCGCTGTAGGCCTGTACAGCCTCGTGAAAAGGCCGACCACGACCACATGTATGGCCAGTGTAGGAGATGAGCTCCTGGGATAGTATACGTCGAGGTTGATGTCTCGGGGAATTCTGCATCTCGTAAAAAGAATAGCTGAGCTATTGCCGGGGCTAATTTTGACTTTTCACCTGTTGCACCAGGTTTCAAGTTAATTTAAAGAGTTTTGTAAAAGTGTAGCCGTGCGCTTTATGTCAGTGGCTTGTGCTGTTAGCCCGTGTTCTAACCAAAAGCGACCGTCGACTGCAACGCAACTGCGACGCGACGTGGCCCTAATATTTAAATGCACGTGTTTCCACTGAAGCAACTCAGCCACAACTCAACTCCAGCTGAGTTGCAGTTGACTTGGTGGAAACACGTGCATTTAAATATTAGGGCCACGTCGCGTTCGCAGTTGCGTTGCAATCGACGGTCGCTTTTGGTGAGAACACGGGCTTATAGTCATGTCTTCGGCGAATAAGTATGTGTTTGTGTTTGGAGGATGTGGTATGTCGCTGTTGTATATTGTGTAAAGGTGTAGAATAGGACGGTACCTGCTTCCATGGGTCCGGTTGTGGAAAAGGTTTGTTGGATATGGATACAGAATTTTCGGTGGTGGAGGTAGGATATGATTAGTTTGGTAAAGGATATGGGGTAATGATTACTGAGCATTTCATTAGTGGCTCTTCATGCCAAACCGTATCGAAGGCTTTGCGACGAAGACAGATCCAGTAAACTGTCTCCTCCGGGAGTAGGCTTACGGGCAGGCAGATGGATGGGAAGGTGTGGTATTTTTAGGTTTGGGTATGAGTAAGATGTTTGCTGTTTTTCTGCGAGTATAGAAGTTTCTAAGTTTGAGTATTGCTTTGGATATGTTTAGTAGGACCGCGATACCCTTACGTGACAGTCTTTTTAGTGTAGTGATATAGATCTGGTCAGATCCGGGAGCTTTTCTGTTAGGGAAGTGTCGTAGTATTTATTTGAGTTTGCTCAAACTGCTCGTCCTCGTCAGGCAGCTGGGGCCGTCTACACTGCAGTTCTAGGCTATCGGCAAAAGCGTTTACCTTTCTGTGGTTCATGTAAACTACTCCTCTGCTGCCTTGGACTGGAAAAATCTTGTGACGGATGGGCAACCGTAGGGCCTTCTGAACTTTCCAGGGGCTGTTGTTGTGTGAGTCCAATGACTTCAAGTGTCTAGCCCACCTTTCTGGGCCGACTCGCTCAGGGCTGCCTTCTCTCATCTGTTTAATACGTTTAAGTCGTCTCCCTAACAGAGACGAATTAAACGTATTAAACGGTGAAGATGGCAATCACTGAAATGTACGATATGGAATGCGTTTAGTCCATTTGCGCATCCAAATAAAGGTACCAACCCTAGGAGCAGACAAAAGGAGGCACATGAAACTCATCAAAGACATACTTCATTGGTTATGCATGTGGGTGCGAGAGAGAGACAACCATCTGCACGTACGATATAAATTGTGTTCTTAATTTCCCATTACATTGTTTGTAAAGACGTCATTGACGTACAGTGTGGTTTCTTCTTTTATCTTGTATATCGTTAGTGTTATTAATAATAATAATAATAATAATAATAATGGTCTTTATTATCACATAATCACAATAAACAAAGAACAAAGAAAAATTAACAAATATAGGATAAGGGCGAGTTTCAGGTTAACTAACGAATTAGCTACCTGTTCTACCAACTAACCCACTACATTCGCAGATGTTAAAGATAATTATCAACAAAGGTAATAAAAAAAAAAGAATCAGAAAGATAGGAATATAAGTATCCCATAATATAATCATTATAACTCATATCTTGAATATGACTAACCATAAATAACAGTATGTTGTATATAAGGGCCCTAATAGGCACAAGCCATGGTGGCATCAAAAATGTATTTTTTAAATTTATTCAAAGGCATAGACTTAGTAAAATTAGGTAAACTATTTGTAGTTTTAGAAATATTATATAAAAACGATCGCTTGTAGAACTGTGTGCGATGTATAGGAGGTGTGATGATGTCTTTGCGGCGGATATTTACGTTATGGACATCAGTCCTATAGCGTATCTTGTTATACAAATAGGGCGGCGTTTTTGTTAAAAGAAGTTTATGGAAAAAACATGCTGAATGAACAAACCTTCTATTTTTCATATCTAGCCAACGAATTATTCTAAAAGTATGGCTTATATGACCATAATTACGAATACCAAATATTAAGCGTAAACAAGAATTTTGTAATTTTTGGATTCGACTGGTATCAAATGCCGACAAACAGGTGTTATACACGACATCACAATAATTCATGTGACTTAACACTAATGAATCACAAAGTACAGCTTTCATATCACGATTTAAAAAATATCGGTTAGCATAAATAGCTTTAAGAGCCATGTAGCCCTTTTGCAAACATTTGTTAACATGTAGTGAAAAACTCAAGTCCTGATCAATTGTTAATCCTAAGTTTTTAACCGAATTAGTAAAGTTAATATTAATATCATTTATAAAAATTGAATTACCAAACTGTTCCACAAAATTCACTCTTTCTTTTTTATTGCCGAAAATAATTACCATAGATTTACCACCATTAATTTGTAAAGAGTACCCTCGAGCCAATTTTGCAAAATTGTTTAAATCATAATTAACTGCTGATACAGCTTGTTTACTTTCATCAGGATTGAATGACAATAAAATTTGAGTATCATCTGCAAAATAATACTGCATGCATGACATAAAAGCAGACGGAAAGTTCGACGTATAAACAATAAATAGCAGTGGACCTAGGATTGATCCTTGCGGTATACCTTTATCAACATGTAAAAACTGAGATAAATTATTTTTGTAGAGTACAGCTTGCTCTCTATTTGCGAGATAATTAGAAAGGAATTGGACCGCGGCCGGACAAAGTCCTATATACTTTAATATTGCAAATAAAAGCTTATGATTTAAGGTATCAAATGCCTTAGTAAAATCTAACAGTACTAACAGCAATAATTTCCTTTCATCTAATGCAGAAAATATATCATTCGTTAAACTTAATAAAGTAGAAGAGCAGCTGTGATTCTTTTTAAAACCAGATTGATGAACAGGGATTATATTATTTACAACTAAATGGTTACGTAACTGTAGCTCCATTACTTTTTCAAGAATTTTTGAAAATGTCGGAAGTAAGCTGATGGGTCTAATATTATTTAAATTTGTTGGATTTTTAACTTTAGGTAAGGGAACAATAAGAGCCTTTTTCCAAGAAGATGGGAAGACAGAATTTAATAAGCAAAAATTAATAATATGTGTGACATATGGAAGTAGAAAAGGCATGCATAATCTAATAGTTAATATATTAATACCATCGTAACCTACAGCAACACTTTTGATATTGGAAATTATCTGTAAGACTTCAGTTTCAGTAACAGTTTGAAATTTAAAAATATTGGTACTTATGTCTTTAATACAAGCTTCATAATAAGATATAACATTATTATCAGGAGGTAAAGCAGGAACTGCATTAATGAAGTGATTGTTAATAGCATTCACATTAGATAAATGAATCGGTAATTCAGAGTGTTGTTTATGACATCCTATATTTAACAAGTTTACAGATGACCATAATTCTTTTCCTTTTTTATGTTTAAAAACTTCATTAAAATAGGCTTTCTTTTCGTCACGAATTGCTTTTGTTACCATATTTCTCAATTTTTTATAATTACTCCAGTTGTCTTCAGATTTAAATCGGTTATGTTTTAATTTGGCTTTATCTCTTAGAGACATTAATAAACGAACGTTATCCGTAAGCCAAGGAGCATAAGATTTCGTAATACGAATTGTCTTAATAGGAGCATGGATATCTAGAAGAGTGGTTATTGCTTCAGTTACATAATTTACTTTACTATCTACATCTTGAAAATCATATATGACTCTCCAAGGAATTGATTTAAGCTCAGAGTTAAAATTGTCAAAATTTAAATTTTTAAAATCCCTCACTGTTTTATATATAGGTTGATTTTTTTGAGTGAGTAAGTTAAGAGTACAGGAAACTAATTCATGATCGCTTATTTGAGGAACACTCTTAACTTCTAGATCAGTGACAAGTTCATCTGATGTTACCAATATGTAATCAAGTAAAGTAGCTGTATTTTGTGTAATTCTAGTAGGTTGATTTATTAACTGTTTTAATGATAAACCTTGAAAAACATTATTAACAAATATAGTCCCTGAACTATCAATATTCAAAAGGTCAACGTTAAAATCACCCATGATTAAAATATCATTAACTGTTGGCATTATATTTGATACAGTTTCTTCAAATATATTGAAAAAATGCTTGTAATTCAAATTAGGCGGTTTATAAGTAACACAAAGAGCTATATCATTAGATTTTAAATGTAATTTTATCCATAGTTGTTCAATTTCTTTATTAGAATCAATTATATCATATTTTAAAGAATTAAGCAAATAAATTCCCACGCCACCACCACGACCATCTCTATCCATACGCACAAAATTGTAACCGTTCATATCAATAGTATCAGATTGTATATTCTCATTAAGCCAAGTTTCACTGAGACAAATTGCATTAAAATTACCTTGAACAATATCTATAAATTCAGCATAGTGAGCCATAAGAGACCTTATATTCACATGACAACATTTAAAATAATCCATATTTATGGTTATTAAAATTAAATTCGTAAATAATATAAACAATTTCTAAGAAAATTCCAAAGAAATGTGGATACAAAAACTATGTAACTTAAAAACTAGATACAAAAAAGAATAAACGCTGTTTATCTGTTGATAACTAAGTTTAAGTACCTCGGCGAGAGCTACAAGAGGTTGCTTGAGATGGTGGGCCCATCGTGAGTTCAGGATTCATAACATTGAGGTCCTCTAATGTGGAAATAGCTATTGGTTTTCCTCCATGTACACCAAATATTCTCCCATTACTGGACCACACATTAGATTTTCCAAGCACTTTTTTAGCCTCTAATAGAAGCTTGTACCGTTTTTGTGTGAGATCTTCTCGAATAACAAACTTAGTGCTTTTTAGTCTGGACTTATTACGGAATACATTATCACGCGTTAACTTTGAATAAAATTTTATCATACAGAACGACGATGAACGTTGCTTATTTGGTACATTACGACAAAATTCAATATCTTCAGAAGTGACTTGAAGCTGTAAATTATTTTTGCACATATTAACTACAGCTGCTTTAATTTCATCTGACTTGTTGAGGGAGATTCCAGTTACCAATAAATTGCATGAGCGAGCATTTTGTTCCAAATGGTCCAATCTATTTTCCAAGTCGGACAGTTTATGTTCAATTGAGACCACCTTAGTTTCTAAGGCATTGATACACTGTTCCAGTTTAGATGACACCTTGGTAACTATAGTATCTGCAATTTTATTCAAGAATGTATCACTAGAAAATAGTTTTTCACATACAGATTGTAACTGAGCATCAGTTATATCTCCACGACCCATTATTAATTAATTTATGCAGAGAACCTCTTTTTTCACTAACAAATGCAGGAACCACCAAATACGGGTACTACTCGCTCTGCGGCATATGCGCGAATTCTTTGTGTATTTTGTGGGTGTTATTGTTGGAACATGTCATGTTTTATAAGGGACTGTAAAATTAACCAGCATATAGCACGAAATAATTCTCCATATCCAGAATTCAATTTCATTTCAATTCACAATCAGCTAGGCCCCTACTGCTCCGCTATTGCTGAATGCACAAAACAAAATATGGCGCTGATCTTGAATAATCCATTCGCGCAGCTTTTAGCGCATTCCAGTCATCATTATATAAACTTACATTTCAGTGATGGCAATCCGTTTTTGTCGCCGTCTGTCTCATATTAGTTGTCTGATGTCCTCCGGTAGAATGCCCCTGGGATTTGACAGTCGGGGGACTATTGCCTCTGTCGTGGTTAAAGTTAGGGCGTTTTTGATATCTGTTTTTAGGATAAGGACTGCCGCATCTAGGTCTTAGATGGTTTTAATGACTGGTAAGGTGATGCTTCTTTTCAGTTCTACTCGGAAGCGCTCCCAGTTAATAAACCTCCTAGTGAAGGTGCCCTCGTTTCCTTGTCTCCACCCTAAAACCAGCGTGACCGGATTATGGGCGATAGACCCCTCTTTTACGGCGGAAAACTTAGCAATTAGCGGGTTGGGTTTTAGGATGGCAATGTCTAGCACGTGAAGGAGGCCAGTGGGTGCGTAAAAAGTTCATCTGTTTTTTTAGTCTATATTTCCCCCTTCTATCATTCGTTCTACAAAAATTTGAAACATGATGCCTAATCTTCAAGTGCTTTCCAACAGGTACGGTCAACGACGAAAACTGTTTGATCATGGAATCAGGCTATACATAATACGTACAACTGCTTATGCAAACCTAGTTTTTATTAGCAAAACAAAATTTTAGGAAACAACTACTCTGCGGGCTAATGCTCAGATCAGCATTGAGAAACCTATAGCATACAGCCAAATAGTCATTCGTCAGCGACCCACCAGACAATACCGATTTCGAGCTTATTAGCTCTCATCAGTATACCATAGATGAAGTAACTGTCGAAAAACTTTAGAGAGGTTACTAAAGATTTTTCAGAGTAGTTGTTTCCTGGAATTCCGTATTTGCAACATAACGTTATCGCCGTTTCGCGATAGAGAGAGATATAGAGATATAGAACGCTTCTCTGAGTCTGTGACTTTTTAGTCCGGCATGAAGTAGCGAATGGTCGCTAGAGGTAACTCTGCCACTGGGCGTTACTAATAAAAGGTGCACTTAAACCCTTTTATTTCTGACCCCTTCCATTACCATTAGAAATTATCTTAGAAATTTTAATAAAATTGCTAAAATATGAGTTTATTATTACATTAAATTACAATTTTAAAATAAAGTCTACCTACTTGCAAATTGAAACAGCGTACAAGAATATAACTTAAAATCTATAAATTTGAATCAATTGATATTACGATGTTTTGGATGAAATAACATTGTAATGTTTCTGAAATTGAAAAAGTTATCAGAATTTAACTTTAAAAGGGACCTCCAACCATGTGAGTTCGATTGGTATTGTTTAGGGACAAAAAGGGTTGACAAGGGAACGATTTAATCGACGGAAAACATTAGCAAACAAGAAAGTCAAATTGTATCTGTACATGGTGGTCCGTTTTTCATAGCTCACCATTGGCGTCTTGAAACCGTGAAATATATAGGGTGGTTCAAATTAGAAAACATTATTATGACCATTAATATAAACCAAGGAAGATATATGCTGCCGTTGCTGAAATATTGTGAAAAAACTGAGAAAGCGATTTTAGAAAATGCCATTTAGCATTTTTCACAAATAGACAACAGAAAGAACTGACATTTGGTGCAGAGGGAAGGGAGAGTTCAAGAACAACTAGATTTTTTATTTAAATTACGTATTAAATTTCTTTGAATTTCGGGTTATTCTTTATATAAAACAGTAGGTTGTTTACAATTTGATATGTTTGTAATTTTATTCTCCATGTTGCTGTTAAGATCCAATATGGCGCTCATAGAAATAAGAACAAATGAATATTGCATAACCGGAACTAGTGTCTGTAGGAATTTCCACGAAAATTGTTCGTATACTTCTTATTCCTCTACACCAAATTTCAGAAAATCGCTATTTTCAGTTTAACAATATTTCTGCAACGGGAGCGAATATCTTGGATTTGTGTACAATTTGTAACTTAATTGACTCACCTTTTCAAATAATATCTGCCTACATACGCTTCCTTGTATGTGAATAGTATATTGTGTTACAAGGGCAGAAAACGCGAAGAGAGAGCAGCTATGGGCTAGTGTTTCATGTGTGACACACAACTATTTTTCGCGTTCCCAAAAAAATCGGAAAATATAACAAAAATCTTTGATTTTATAAATACAGATATAATTTCATAGTACTTTTTGTACCGGTGTCTTGACTTTGTAGGTTAATTTGGAGAAACAAGCTTCTTCTTGCAAGTCTAGTGGAGCATTAGTAAATTCTTCATCACTGTCTGAATTTTATTTTATTCATTTTCACACAATCACAATTATTCAGAATCAGAACGTATTATTGTTTTATAGTTTTGTTCTCTTGATTCCAGAATTTGATGTACACTGACGTTTAATGAAAATTTGTATGAAACGTGACACTGAAAAACTAGACAGTGAAAAACTACAAAGTCCTGTTTTTAACATTAGAAACCCAAAGGAGGTTTAAGGTTGATATGATTTATTTTTACATATGGTAGGCGCAAAACTATGTAGCAGGGACTACTGCAATTTGGATATTCTACCAAATGCAGCACACAACATATACGAATTTTCGATATATACTCGCGACAAGAATTCAGACGACTTACGTCATACGAACAAATGAATAATTCATTATATTTTCATCAAACTATTTAAGAAACTGCAACTGATAGTAATAAAACTATATACTGCACTAAAAGTTTGCATTATATATTGCACTAAATTGCAAAACATTATTGTTTTTAACGCGAGCAAATATCGAAAATTACGTTGACAATAATAACAAATGTGTAACGTCAGCCGTGACGTAAGACGTCTGAATTCTTGACGCGAGTATATCTTTCCGTTAATTGTATTAATGTATTACTGATTTTTTGTTTGTATTCTTAAGAATGGAGAATAATTGAAGCTCTACAGCGTGTTCTCAAAATCGTAGATGCCTTAATCTAACAAGCAATATCGGATGACGATGTGTATGAAGGGATTATGGTACTAGACCAAAATATGAGTGTAAGTGATGCGGTTGAAATATGTAGTTCCTTATTAAGAATGTCTGTGAGTAGTGGATATAGTGCAATAGATAGTGGCAAAGAAAAGCATATAACTGCGAAACCGAAAATAGTGGAAACTCACGGAATGAAGAGATAGAGGTTGAAGATACAAAATTCACGGATGGTATTTTAAAAATGAGAGTCCGACAATAAGATAATTCAGGTTGCTATCTCAGAGAATGAAACTTTGCCTAGAATATCTAGAAGGATGCATTTGTGAATTATGCATGGCATAAACTTTCATTTTATAAAACGAACTAGAAAAGATATGCTATAGAAAAAGACGAAATAGTGATATAACGAAGAAACTATTTAAGATAAATATTAGAAGGTCGAAGTCTGAATGAAAGATTATACAATATGCGCCAAAAGTATGGAATAAATTCAATAAAAACGAAACAATTATTTTTTGGGAAAAATCCTCGATCAGGTCGATTTTTAATTTAAAAAATACATATTTTAGCGAAAATGCGATTTTCAAATGTCATTTGTTTTCGAGTAATGACGTCATCGATTTTTTTTAAATGGCAACACCATATTTTTTTCCTTGATTCTGAAAGATCGTTTAATTCTCTATCAGACAGTACTAAAATTTTGTCCTCTTACATAGGAAAGTTTTCGAGTAAATGACGATTGAATGTTAGAAAACGTAAATCAATTAAAATAAAGCAAAAATAAGTATTGTAAGCGACATAGAAATTATTATTCAATTTAAAGTATTATGGCACATTTAACTGTTACTCAAAGAATTTGTTACGAAATGGACTGTATTTAGACTGGTTCAGTTGTTACATATGATCCTGTGTGTCGCCAATAAATAGAACGAGGTACAATATAAAAAGAGAAAAAAAAACGGGCTGTGGTTTTCTTACCTAAGTGGCGTCTTCTTACACTGCACTCGGAGATGGTTTTCTAAAGGTTGATTGCAATAGATCTTGCAGTCACAAAACAGTAGTTTTAGAGAGGGAAAATAAGAGCTATAATAACACACGAGAGCGCGTCAACGGTTCAAGCGAGAGTCCTTTTTCGTTTCTCGCGGACATTCGCCAGTAGCGGCGTTGAGAACCACAGCAATTTCGCGGTAACAATTAACACTTAAAAGAGCAAAAAAAAAAGAGATGAGATTCTTAGATTAAAGAGTTTAAATTTAATAACAAATATTTAATTAATTTACGAAGTTTAATAAAAAAGACAAAAACGGAACATAACCGCCCACCTAGAGTGTCTAGAAAAAGACACTCTAAACAGGAGATTGCATAGGTAATGGACACAATTTAGTAACTGGTCGTTTTAATGTTCCTTGAGAAGTACGAACAGTCACAACTCTTATAACACCATCAGAACCGGGATGAGTGTCTACAATTCTGGCTAATTGCCAATGCAACGGAGGTAATAATTCATTTTTTACGAGAACCATTGTTCCTATAGTTATATTTTCACTCGACTCTGTCCACTTTTTGCGTTGATGTAGGGTGTGTAAATATTCAGTATGCCAACGTGACCAAAAATCTTGATGTAATCTTTGCAACAATTGCCAGCGATTGAGGCGATTTAAATTTAAATTTTGAAGATTAGGTTCTGGAATGGTCGTGAGAGTGTCCAAAGTTAAAAAATGTCCGGGGGTTAATGGAGTGAGATCATTAGGATCAGAGCTAATAGGACCCAGAGGTCTTGAGTTTAATAGTGCTTCAATTTGTATTAACAGTGTGTTTAATTCTTCGTACGTTAAAAGTTGTTGCCCAATGACGCGAAATAAATGAGTTTTAAGGGATTTTATTCCGGCCTCCCATAAACCTCCAAAATGAGGTGCCGATGGGGGATTAAAATGCCATTCAAGATTTTCTTTGGTACTTGCTTCTTGCATGATTCGAGTTAGATATCTGGATGCGCCAACTAGGTTGGTGCCGCAATCGGAAAAAATATAGTTACATCTGCCTCTCCGCGCTATAAACCGTTTTAAAGCAGCCAAGAAGGCTTCTGTCGACAAATCAGAAACCAACTCTAAATGCAGAGCTTTAGTAGCAAAACAAACAAATAAACAAATATATGCTTTAAGGGTTTTGTTGCCACGAACTTTACTCATGGTAATACAAAGAGGTCCGCCAAAGTCCACACCAACACATGAAAATGGTTTCAGTTGTGAAACTCTGAGACGAGGCAAGTTAGCCATGAGAGGTTGAAGAGGAGTGGGATTTAATTTCCAACATTTTTGACATTTAGAGATAACACTTCGAATTATTCGTTTAGCACCTAAAATCCAAAAGTTTTGACAAATTAGAAAATGTAATGTTTGGGTCCCTGGATGAAGATACTGTTGGTGAGTACACTGAATAAGCAAAATAGTGAAGCGATGATTACTAGGGAGCAGAGCGGGAAATTTTTCATTGATAGAGAGGTGGGACTGAGCCAATCTACTGCCTACTCGAAGTATACCTTTATCATCAATAAAAGGGCTAAGCTTGCGAAGATATTTACTAACCGATTGGTTAGATCTTAGTGCAGAAAGTTCCTTGGCGAAAACTTGCCGTTGAACATTCTTTACGAGAATAAAGAGAGCGTCGTGAATTTCAGAACTGGTGAGAATGTTAGAGGATTTTTTACCTGATTGGGAGGTATTATTAATAAATTTTAGGACATAGGCAGTAATGCGTTGAATTTTAGAAAGCGATGAGAACTGATCTAAGAGAGTATCCATTAAATTAATTTCTACAGTAGCGGTCAAAACATGTTGTTTTATTTCTGGTAAAAGAGATTCATTAGTCGAAGATTCCGAGAAAGGTTGTTTTGGCCAAGAGTCAGACGATAACGATAAAAAAGCCGGCCCCGCCCACCATGAGGAATGCTGGAGAAGTTGCAAAGGTAACATTCCTCTCGATGCGCAATCAGCTGGATTATCTTGGGAAGGGACATAACGCCAAATTGTAGGGGAAGTTTTACAGTGAATTCGACTAATGCGATTAGCAATAAATTGTTTCCATTTATGAGGAGAAGAACGTATCCAAGAGAGAACAACCGTCGAATCGGTCCATGCGAAGATTGAAAATGACAGCGACTTTCTAGCAACTTAGAAACATATGAAAGAAGTTCGGCTAGAAGAACGGCTGCGCAAAGTTCAAGGCGAGGAATCGAGAGAGTTTTCAAAGGAGATACTTTTGATTTTGAACAGAGAAGAGACGTACAAACTTTAGAATTTTTTACAGATTTCAAATAAATAACTGTAGCATATCCTTTCTCAGAAGCATCTGAAAATCCATGCATTTCAAATGAGGTTATTGAGAGAGATAAACAACGAGGGATATTAATTTGGGCTATATTTGGCAATTCTTTTTGAAACTGTATCCAAATGTCGACTACATCTGAAGGAGGACTTTCATCCCATTGTAAACCGAGCGTCCACAGGTATTGTATTAATCTTTTAGCAAAAAGTGTTAAAGGACTTAAAAATCCAAGTGGATCGAATATACGAGCTATCTCAGAGAGAATATTGCGTTTTGTACAGTTTGAAGCTATAGGAGTAACATGAAATCGGAAAGTATCTGATACTGGATTCCACTGAAGTCCCAAGACCTTCACATTAGACGAAACATCAAGATCAAGCGACTTTTCAATTGATTGAGAAAAGTTTTCCGCTATAAGCGCGGAATTATTGCTATTCCACTTGTGAAGTTCAAAACCTGCACTTCGAAGTAAAGATATTAATTCTGTTTTTAATTGAAGAGCTTCTTCTAAAGAATTAGCTCCACAGACAATATCATCAATGTAAGTACTATTTTCGAGAGCCTGACAAGCCAGTGGAAAACGATAACGCTCATCCTTGGCCAATTGTAATAGAGTTCTAATCGCGAGGAAAGGAGCGGAAGAAACTCCATAAGTAACAGTATTTAAAACATAATCTTGGATAGGTTCATCTTGAGAAAACCTCCAGACTATTCTTTGAAAGTTCTTATGAGCATCATGAATTAGAATTTGCCGGTACATCTGCTTAATATCAGCAATAAAAGCGATAGTGTAAAATCGAAAATTCAACAAGATAGCTATTAAATCACGTTGCAATTTAGGACCAGAGAGAAGAGTACTGTTTAGAGAAGATCCAGTGGCACTTGCACTTGCGTCGAACACTACTCTAAGTCTAGTTGTGGTACTTTCAGGTTTTATTACACAGTGATGTGGAATATAGTAAACATTTAAGGAAGAATTGTCCATTGCTAGAGACATATGGCCACTATCTAAATATTCACGCATAAAATCGGAATATTGTTCATATAGAGAAGGATCATTAAGTAATTTATTTTCCAGAGATAAAAATCGTCGAACAGCTAAAGCTCGAGTATTTGAAAAGAAAGGTTCTCCTGAACGAAAAGGCAGACTAACCTGAAATCGACCAGAAGTATTTCTAAGATATGTTTTCGAATATATATCTTCACATAACTGGTCTTCAGGAGAGAGATGACTTTGCTGAGGTAAATCTTCTATTTCCCAAAAACGCTTTAAAGAATTTTCTAAAGAAACATCACAACAGCAGAGGAACGATTTTATAGAAAATGTTTGAGAAGTTACAGATCCCATAAGAATCCAACCAAGCGTAGTATTAATAGCTACAGGTTCACCTGGTTTACCTGTCAGGCGACCATTGAGTAAAATAGAGGAAAATATATCAGCTCCTAACAATATGTCAATAGAGTTCGGAATATTAAATTGTGGATCGGCTAACTGCATATTTTGTATGTGTGTCCAGGAATCGAGAGAAATTTCGAATTTGGGCATATCATCACAAATTTGAGGTAAAATGAGACTTTCGATAATAAAACTATGGTTAGGTTGGCTTAACGAACGAAAATTAAGAGAAACTCCTTTAGCGGCAGAAGAAGACATTTGTCCTAAACCTTGAATAGAAATAGAGAGA
Source organism: Monochamus alternatus (assembly GCA_037114965.1). Classification (NCBI taxonomy): domain Eukaryota; kingdom Metazoa; phylum Arthropoda; class Insecta; order Coleoptera; family Cerambycidae; genus Monochamus; species Monochamus alternatus. The sequence continues at coordinate 28,063,228 of CM073429.1, forward strand.
TCGAGTTTTGATAAACCTAAACGATTACAACATTTTTCAGTGATAAAATTGGCTTGACTACCAGAATCTAAGAGAGCACGAACGACTTGATAATTGCCCCATTTATCGAGGACTTCGATGCGAGCAGTCGAAAGAAGAACTACTTTTTGGAGGAAACTAAATTAGTTAGAGTAGTAGTTTGCGAAGTGCTTGCCACAGAAGAGTTATTTTGTAAAGGGGCGGAGTTAGGCGAAGAAATAGAGGATGTGGAAGCATTTTGTATCGGAGAATATATGTCATCAAAGTGCAAGAGAGTATGATCTTTTTTCTTACATTTCAAACAAGTAGAAGAAGAATTGCAATGAGTTAGGGTATGTTTAAATCCAAGACAATTTATACACCATCTTTGAGTTTTGACAAAGTTATAACGTTCTCGAGGTGAATATGAAATGAATGTGGGACATTTATATATTAAGTGATCTAATTTGCAAAGAGGACATTGTTGACTATTTTTTGTTTCAGCAAAAAATGATGAACGTGAGCATTGGGAACTTGGCGAATTTGACCATGACGATTGAGAAGATTTAAATTTAGAGTTTTCTCTTTTATTTCTAGTACTGCTGGATGTCATATCTTGAGCTCTAGTTAGTGCTTTACATTTTTTCAATAAAAACTTTTTCAAAGATTCAAAACTTGTGATTTCATTATCATATTCAAATTCAAACTGAGAAATAGTATTAGAATCTAAACATCTTATAAGTTTATTAAACATGGGATAATCCCAATGAGCAACTGAAAAACCCATATTTTCGAGACCGCTTAAATTTTCCGTAAAAGTATTTAACAACTTTTTTAAATTTTCAGGAGTAACATCATTCTCAGTTAATTTGGGAGCATTTTCGATTTCTTTATAATATGAATTAGCTAATTCGCGTTTATCTTCATAATTAAGTTTAAGAGAATTTAAAGCAATTAAATAATTTTGATCAGTAAGACGATGGTGTTTAACTATACTTAAAGGATGACCTTCTAGAGAAGCAATTAAATAAGAAAATTTATCTATATTAGAGAGACTATTATTTTTATGAACAGCGGATTCAAACATATCAATAAATGTTCTCCATTTCTTAATATCTCCGTCAAATTTAGTTAATTCTAATTTAGGGAGCTTTATGTTGGGAGTATTCGAAGAGAGGTCAGCAACTACATTCTTGGTTTCAAATAAGTTATTATAAATTTCTTTAATTTTATAATAAGAGGAATCAAAATTTTTGCGTATAATTGTTTCGTTTGCTATATCATAATCTTTCAAAGTAGAAACAATCAAGAGAATACTTTGATTATGCTTTTCAAATTCTTCATAAATTGAATCTAAGTTACAACAACGAGATTTAAATTGAGTACGAATATCATCATTTATAAGAGCACTCTCAGCTACCAATCTCAAATCCTCTACGCGATCAATACAAATATGCCTAAGAGCTTTTAACTGTTTAATTTTGTTGGTTGTAGTTGACATAATGAAGTGAAATTGCGATTATAAAAAATTAACAAAAAGTGAAGAAATTTAGAGAACAATAATTCAATATAAAATACACTATATTGCAAAATATCGAGTGAAACACACCATAGAAACAATGTGTTTATTAAACTACTGTTTATTTTTCTCACTAGGTATATAATATCTAGTTTTATAAATTTTGTAAGAAATATTCAAGTCCAATAAATACGTTAATAAAGTAGTATAAGTGAAAACAGTTTAAGCGATAAATAGTGTGAGCAAAAAATGAATACTGATAGCAATGAGTTTAAACGACAAAAAATGTTCAGAGGAAATATGTAAATATCTAAGAATCTCACATTTATATCTATAAATTAACAATGCACAAAATCACATGCAATCAAATAAAGGATCCGGCTCGAAGGACCAAAAAAATATGTTACGAAATGGACTGTATTTAGACTGGTTCAGTTGTTACATATGATCCTGTGTGTCGCCAATAAATAGAACGAGGTACAATATAAAAAGAGAAAAAAAAAAAACGGGCTGTGGTTTTCTTACCTAAGTGGCGTCTTCTTACACTGCACTCGGAGATGGTTTTCTAAAGGTTGATTGCAATAGATCTTGCAGTCACAAAACAGTAGTTTTAGAGAGGGAAAATAAGAGCTATAATAACACACGAGAGCGCGTCAACGGTTCAAGCGAGAGTCCTTTTTCGTTTCTCGCGGACATTCGCCAGTAGCGGCGTTGAGAACCACAGCAATTTCGCGGTAACAATTAACACTTAAAAGAGCAAAAAAAAAGAGATGAGATTCTTAGATTAAAGAGTTTAAATTTAATAACAAATATTTAATTAATTTACGAAGTTTAATAAAAAAGACAAAAACGGAACATAATTGAAATTTTAATTCTTATCGGATGCGGGAATATGACTAGAACTCAGCAGGAAGTTTGCGATTTATTTAATGAAAAATATCCAGATCGCCCTATCAGCCAATCAACAGTCCGTAAGGTAGAGTTTAAATTTAGAAAAACTGGCAATGTTGTAAATATTCCATAACCTGGACGTCCAAGCATTAATGAAAATCAGAAACAGAACATTTTGATAAGTATGGTGGATAATCCTCATAATTCTTCACGAATGGTTGCATTAAACTAGTCAGAGCACAATGCTACATATCTTGAGGAAGGAAAAATATCATCCCTACAAAATTCAACTTGTACAGGAACTCAATGAAGATGATCCCGATCGCCGCTTACACTTTTGCGAAATTCTAATGGATTTATGTCAAGGAAATAGAAATTTACACCGGCAAATACTTTTTTCAGATGAGGCCACATTTTGTCTGAATGGTACGGTAAACCGTCAAACTTGCAGATATTGGAGTCGGGAAAATCCTCATTGGATGGCAGAGGCACATACCCGACACCCTCAGAAATTAAATGTGTGGGCTGGAATAGTTGACGACAGAATAGTAGGGCCTTTCTTCTTTGAAGGAACCCTTACAGGACAAATATAATTAGAGTTTCTAGAAAATGACCTTGTTCCAGCCCTTGCAGTAATTTTTCCTAACGACCCTGACGATACCATACGGTTTCAGCAAGACGGTGCACCTCCGCACTATGCGCGCCCTGTACGAGATTTTTTGGACAACTGTTTCCTGGGAGGTGGATCGGCAGACGCGGACCGATAGAATGGCCTGCAAGATCGCCAGATCTTACACCTCTTGACTATTTTTTATAGGGATACTTGAAGTAAAAAGTGTACATTAATAAACCACGTAATTTAGAAGAACTTCAAAATCGCATTCGGGACGAAATACGCAGAGTTACCCCAGAAATCATTCATAATGTGCAAGAAGAATTTCTTTACAGACTTGCACATTGTCAAGAAGGTGGTGGATGGCAATTCGAACATTTAATTTAAGTATAAAATTTAATCAATTGTATTTTATTATACATACCTCAGAATTGTTACTTTTTTATGGATAAAATTTACGTTTTCTAACATTCAATCGTCATTTACTCGAAAACTTTCCTATGTAAGAGGGCAAAATTTTAGTACTGTCTGATAGAGAATTAAACGATCTTTCAAAATCAAGGAAAAAATATGGTGTTGCCATTTAAAAAAAACGATGTCATTATTCGAAAACAAATGACATTTGAAAATCGCATTTTACGCTAAAATATGTATTTTTTAAATTAAAAATCGACCTGTTCGAGGATTTTTCCCAAAAAATAATTGTTTCGTTTTTATTGAATTTATTCCATACTTTTGGCGCATACTGTATTTTATATTTTATAGAAACACTGGATAAATGAAGGCCATACGATGACTCTACGGGTCAGTATATCTGTCTTATTTTTGGTAATGTTGTGTTAAATCTTTCTTAAGTGGCACGCCTATACATTCATGTCCCTTGCAATCCTCGCCTCCCATACTCATACAAGTGCTATGAATGAATCATTCTGTATTATTTTGGATCCCGACTATACTAATGATTAAAAATTATCAATCAATGAGTCATGAGTCAGTGACTTCTTATATAAGAAGTATTTAATACATATCTTAAAGATTTTAAAATATAACATTGTTAACAAGTTGTGACAAGCGCTTAGAAAATGATCCATTATTTTGTAATTTTTGTTTTATTGTGTTTTGTTTTGTTACGTATTTCATAATTTTATGAGTAAGAATTTATGCAATAAATAAATATTTAGCTCAGGAATATTTTATTTCGCATTTCGGGTAAAATAACCTATAAATAAGTGTATTTAAAATGGAGACTTCTATTATACGGCAAACCAACTTCAGCAGCAGTAAAAAACTAGTCTGAATATTTTTTAGCTTGTGCCGTTTTCGAGAAAAATGGTGGCTACTAATGTAATATTGCGTTAGTAGAACCATATAATTGCTCCGTAGCTAAGAAAAATAGCAAAGCGATTTTTGTGCTATATTTTGTTGCTCTAAAAACAAGTCTAGATATTTTGTTGTTAAACACACACAATTTCAATTGTAACATTTCAAAGATCGCGCACATTATGCCTACACGGCAGCATAGCGCGGACCTGCAAACCTGCACGACTTCCAGGGCCGTCTTTAGGTTTTGGCCGTCCTGGGCCAACTATATTAAACGCGCTCTCCCCCCTCCCTCCAAATACTTCTACAAAACATGTATACATATTGGAGCGTCGAGACTCTAGGCTTTAAGCTAGCGACACGACTCACTTCTACGCTCGTTTGTTAGAATCCGCGCGGCCATAATAAATCAGCTAGCCTCTCTCTGAATCTGATGTTTGTCTCCTTATGTGCACACGCATGCAGTGACATTACCCCGGGTCACTAAATTCATCTGCATTTGGCCTCCCCCTCCCCAAAATGGCCGCTCGCCCGGGTGCTTATGACGGCCCTGATGACTTCGCACACTTGTCCAACAAGAACCAGCAACTTCTTGTGCAGGTTATGTGTGTGGCAGACACTTTAAAGTTTTTAAGTAGTAGTTGAGTGTAGCTCGGAAGAAGTAACTTTTATTTTAACGATATTGTATGAAGAGAAGGAGATGGAAGAAGCCAGGAAAATGAGAACGTTTTAAGGTCACCCTATCAATAAAAAGAGAAAGATATGGATTGATATGATTTATTTTCTGATCTGGAAAGAGACCAACAAATATTTTTTCAGTATTTCCGAATGTCACAAAAAATTTGTTCGAACTTTTGGATCGTCCTAGTCTACAGCATCAAAACACAGCGTGATCTGAAAAAAGACTTGCAGTTTGTTTATGGTAAGTAAATTGAGGTTATTGATAAGGGAGGGTGCCCGATGGTTCAACGACACATTCACAACTTAACTGGTTGAATATTTCTAACAGTTTGACACCCCTGACTTATGTAGTTCTGGTCGTTGGACTAGCGCGGTCAAGCATTGAAATTGCAGGCCGACGACCTGTAATGACGGTCGTTGCAGGTGACGGTCCATGCACGTGCTGGTCTAGTCTGAAATGATCCATTAAATATAGGAACCTTCATGAACAGGCTTTGCAGGTTCGTACTGTGCAGGTCCGTGCAGGTATAATGGACGCGATCTTTTAGAGAAAAGTTAATTTAGAGATCATCGAATTGCTCCGCAAGATGGACAAAAAAAAATTTAATTTTTTGTCGAGGACAGTTTCCAAATTGATATTATGATGAATTGACTGAAAACTATTTGATTTTCCATTTTTATTCAAGCGGAAGGTAGCAACAAATTTTTAACCGACTGTAATTTTTTTATTTAAAGAAACTATAGAAGTCACTTATTGAGCAACAAAATAGGATGCAATAGCAAAAAAATTGGTTTGCTATCACTCTTAGTTGTCGAGTAATTCAGTATCATTTTTCTCAAGCTACAAAATTGAAATTGGTTGTACAAATCAGCAAAAAAAAAGTAGCAACAAAATATCCATTACTTGATTTTGGCGAGCGCTGGAGTTTGGTTGCCAGGGTAATAGACGTCAAGTGTAGTTTTATTCAATATAGCAATGTACACCACTAACGTTTGCTCCCTTCCAGCAATATTCAAGCTTCGGTTGGAATTAAACAAAAAATTTAAATTAATTTTTAATTGCTATATGGGAACCTCTGCTTCCTTAGCGAACGCGGTAAACACTCCGCTGCCAAAATTTATTTAAAAAATATATTTAATGTGTTTTTTATGTGTCCTTCATTTTATGGCATCTGTCCAAAAGACCTTGTACATCTAAATACAAAAATATCTTTAAATAAATAAATGCATGTTTAATATTATAAGTCACAAATATTTCATATATATACAACGTCAACAATAATCATAACTTTTAACAGACAACACAATACACGTCTTTTGAGGATAGATATAAAGCAGAATACAATTATTGTAAAAACGTAAGCCTAAATAAGTGCAAAATAAAAATATTCGAAAGGTGTCTAGAAAATGGTTGGAAGAACGAAATGGTGCAATTTTTATCAGAAAAAAGTTCTTATGAAGATCCAACCATTTCTGAGACACTCTGTATATTTCTATCTAACTTTGAACATAGCAAATCTATTACTTATTCTAAGGACATTTAAATGTAATATAAAATAAAATACAAATCTTAATTTTAAAAATCTCCAGGAATCAGTCACTATTGCAAATTATATACATTTATAATAATTATTAATAACGTTTTTTTAATTCCACGTTTCTATAACATTTGCATAAAAAGGCTGAGGAGGTAGTATAATAATTAATTAATATAGATAAATAGGAGATGCATCCAATATATATCTGAAAGAAATACAAGTGAAGATATCCTGATATTATGTTATCCATTACATAAAATTTAACTTTTAATATATTCGTTTAAAGAAATCTAGGAAAAATAGACTGTTTATGTTACATCTATGTAGAATTTAAAATTGTCGAGTCAGATTTTTCTGTTGTACAATTCACTTCAAGCAGCAATATTTTTAAGAAGGAGAAAGCTTCTGGTTTCAGTTATCCAGCTATCTTCCAAAAATACTACAACGACACTGGGTTGAGGTCTTCCTGACTCATGTTGTAGTATTTATCATCAATGTGGTCCAGCATGTACAGGTTCTTTATGACAACATCCCCGTGAATATAGACGGTGTCAATATTATTGACTGCACCTCTAAACTTAAACTCTGCAGCTAATTTTCCGTCAACCCAAATAGAGAAATGATCGTGATTCTTCCGAATAGCCACGTTGAAGACCTGTCCAGGAGTGAAGGGAAACGTAGGGCAGCATTCCTCTTTGCCCCATTTATCAACAAGCCAGTCGTTGCGGATGAAAGATGAGCTAGCTGGAATGTGAAGATATGATTTAAAAAATAAGAACTGGGTTTATGATGTTGTTATATGTTATCATTTTGTTATTATATTTTCAAGTTTAATATTATTATTTTTTTTAAATCAGGTTAGAAATACTACACAAATATTTTTAAAAACTCTGAAATTTGTGAACGTTTGTAAATAATAATTAAACTCGGTATTAATTCTCCATAAAAATTCAGTATGTGTGACGCAGATTCTAGAGATACTGAAAATTCTAAAATATAAAATGAGGCGGAAGTTGCATTATGTCCATTGGTTCTTCAGAAATCGAAGCAATTGTACAAAAAACTTATGCAAAATTTGATATTAGGTGTGCCAAAAAAAAGCTATGTAACGTTTCGGAGAAGGTTACTCTAACGTACTTGTCCCATTTATATTTAAAATGTGCACTCTACATTATGGAGTAATTATTCCATGCTGCGACCTACAATTTATTTGAATAAAAATATGGATGTTAATAAATATACCAATGTTACTGCTTTCCTCAAAAGGAAATCAAGTGGCTATATAGACCCAGAAAATCCAGAATATTTTCCAAGAAACAGGTTGAAAGGTTTATCAAAGAGGCAAAGTACTTATTCCAAAAAGTGGTGTTGATTGTTGGTATATTTGGAGCCTGTATGAGAGAAGAAATAACTTATTTACGTACAGTGAAGATGCTAAGTCAGTCATTAAAGTGACTATTCCCAATACCAAAACTAATGTTCCTAGACAATACCAGATATAGAAGGACATGGAGGTTAGCGTTCGACTTCTGTGGCAGAGGGGTGCATAGAAAATTCCATACAAAATAAGCAGGCGATAGAAAGGAACATTCACAGGGAGAAAGAAAATGCTACTTTAATTCCAAAAACTCAGTGCATCAGCAGCACAGAGATTCAGGTGTTATATTCTTCCAATATTGAAGTTATAGGAAGTGAAGAAAAAATGTATGTATGTGAGAAATAATTTTAAATTCAGTTATTTTACTTGTTTTAAGCACAGGTGCCTAAAAGACTGTCATTTCGATACTTAAATGACAATCGAAATGTCATTATTATGCAACGATTTTACGAAAAATTTGTTTCACTTCATTGAACTTTCCTTTTTGCATATTCAAAATTTTGTTGAATGGGGTAGCAGCATTTCCGGTATTTTCAATTCTTAGTACACAGTGTGGCATCTTTAATTCAGAAAAAAATAAAATACAGATTCCTGTAAATACTCGGAATAAAAAAATCTTATATCAAAATGTCCTGCACAGAAAATTGAACTTGAATCCTAGTACGGCCCTGAATAAAATTACACGGTTTGACAGCTATGAACTTAACAGTTACCTATCCAAAGGCAGAGTCAGTGTTGCCAAATGGTATAATTTTACAGAAATTTGTAAAAAAGCGAATAAGAGATAAAGGGTTTCTATACACTAATTAATTTTCAACTGCATTTTTTTCGGGAATTTAGGCTAGTTGTTAATAAAGTCCTGGTATAACCTTACCGACATATCACAATTATTTTTGTTGTATCTTCAAGGCTAAAATAGAATCAATAAAAATTAATTGCGAAAGGTCGGCAAGGTTTAAAACAAGTGTTTTTTTAACACAAACCTAAATTCCGAAAGAAATACAGTTTAAAATTAGTATAAATATAGACAATAAGTAATAATTTTAGACAGTTTAAGAAAATGCTTGTTTTAATTTTTATTATCTGTCTTTAGAGACAAATTGTAAAACTGAATTGGTTACTCCTCTGTAAACGAAAATGTGTGATCTAAGATAAGATGTTTGAGACACAAAATTTTATGGAATATGGGATTCTACAAACAAAATTTTGTACAAACTTACTGCTTTTATAGAAAATGTATAGAAAGCTTAAAATTAAGTAAATCAGAAAATTCTTCACGTTTCACTTTAGCGTTTGAAAGAATTTCAACTTTTAGGTCAATATTCTTCAATGTGAAAAGAATATTCGGATCTGGCAACAATGATATCAAAGTGTTCAATACATTCCACTCCACAGGTCGCAGTACATAGAGTACGAGGCCAGAGCGTGTTCATAATATGGCCAGGACCTAAGTTTTGTAATTTTTTTATAAAATATTTTTAACATAAATAAATCTCACAATCAACCTATGGTGTCCAATATTATTTTACTTCATTTGCCAGCAGAAATTTAGGAATAAATAAATTTTGACAAATTCTCTACTTAAAATAGGTAATTAAAACATAAGGACTTATTTATATTAATTATTCTACACGTTCTTGTGTTCTTCGTTGTAACTGTCATCTCCTTTGACCATTTTCTGACAGATATAAGAAGATGCGTGGGTGGATCAAATATTATTATAAACCGGATTTTGTTTTTATTTAATGCATCTTATTTTTCTACATAACTAGATTTAATTTATTTTTCCCACTGGATTGAAAGTTTTTTAATTCGGTCATCGAAAAATTAAATTGGTCATAACTGTAATCAATTGCGCACAAGCGCTACCACATCTTGATATTCATCTAAGCAGCGTCCTTTCAGTTCTTCTTCGAGTAATATAAACATATAGTGCCAAACCTGGGTTACATGGCTGATATTCGAGTCAAACACTCGTAATGGATTTTATTCCAGTTTTTCTTGGGTTAAAGCAGCTGTGTATGGCCAAGTATTGTATAATAGTATAGGATCCCACTATAAAACGACCTTCACCGAGCTGGTTAATGGATGAAAAGTATTTTATATCCAATTAAATATGTCAATAAATATATTGCAAATGGGTTGTCTAAAAAATTTCAGTCCAGAATATGATTAATTAATAATTAAATTTTTTATTTTTTTTAAACATTTCACTGGTTTGGTTAATAGAAAAATTTCATACCAATCGAAAGTATGAAGCCCATAGAATATGCAAACGTTAGGTTGACTATTTTTTTCCCGTCACAATTCTTAGGTAGGCAGGTATAAACAGGTAAATCGATACTAGTAACTTGCACCGGTGTGGTTAATAAATTAAAGTTAAATTAAAATAAAGATTATTTCATTACCAACACGATGGTATAGGGTTGTCTGCGAAAAATCAGTCCTGAATTCCGGTTGTCGAGTTTTAAAAAGTGAAATATTTCCCAGGGAACCATTCCATGCGATAGAAGAGTACACAGCATTGCAGCTGTGTGTAGTTCGTCCGTTTCTCCAAAAAATCGAATAAAGTCCAGGGGCGGCGGTATTATTATTAATCTGCCCCTAGGAATCCCTAACGCCCTTCAATGACAATAAAACAACATTTTCGACCCTACTAATGGTATGTCGAGATTGAAAACTCGTAAATAATAAAATTTTCTAATAATCTATTTGCCGCCCCGAATTACGTTTATTTTTTTTAAGGAAACGATATATGTAATCAAAAAATTTTATTAAACTTTTCGATAGATAAGGTGGAGAAGAAGTCATAAAAAAAATTTCACTGATTTTAGACAAATTTCGTGTTTTCCAGGACCGCCCCCGGAGGGACGGCAGGAACGTCATATTATCATTTCAAGTCACTACCAGGAAATAATAGTCTATACCGAAAATGAAGACAATCCGTTTATCCGTTTCTCCAAAAAATCTAATAAAGTCCGGGGGCGGTGGTATTTTGCCGCCCAACTCGTAAACCGTTGTTTGTATAAAAAATTCTATAGAGGCATTTTTTTCATATTTTCATAAAAACATTCGAATACGTATTCGAAATGGAACAGAAAAGATCGATTTCTTGAACTCGTGACTTCGAGACTCCACCCCTCAGTTATGAAAACAGTTAGGAGGGCAACGTATACGGTTCGGAGTAGAGGGTTATAGGTCCTTTATTTGAGAAACCTCCGATCCCGTCCCACAGCCGCCGTTTACCTAGCTCATTTTCGTCGTTAGGGGTAAAAAAAAATTTCCGCACACCTTACGACCACAAATCGAATCCGATCGACCTCAAATTTTATGTACGTATACTTCGCGATAAGGCGGGGGCGCATCCGGTAATGTACCGAACAAATTTTAGAAAACGGAATGCCGCCCCCGGAGCCGTCCCGCAACCAATCGAATCGAAATTTTAAAGACACGTACTTTTAAAGACGCGGAATTGAAAAAATTTGTCCGTCTTCGCGTTAGGATAGTAACGCCGCCCCCGGACTTTATTAGATTTTTTGGAGAAACGGATAAACTGATCGTCTTCATTTTCGGTATGGACAAAATACACACAGCTGAAATGCTGTATACTCTTCTATCGAATGGAATGGTTCGCTGGGACCTCTCTGTCGCACGTATTCACTCGCAGCAATATTTCACTTTTTAAAACTCGACAACCGGAATTCAGGACTGATTTTTTGCAGACAACCCTATACCACCGTGTTCATAATGAAATAATCTTTATTTTAATTTAACTTTAATTTATTAACCACACCGGTGCAAGTTACTAGTATCGATTTACCTGTTTATACCTGCCTACCCAAGAGTTGTGACGGGAAAAAAATAGTCAACCTAACGTTTACATATTCTATGGGCTTCATACTTTCGATTGGTATGGAATTTGTCTATTAACCAAACCAGTGAAATGTTTAAAAAAAATACAAATTTTAATTGTTAATTAATCATATTCTGGACTGAAATTTTTTAGACAACCCATTTGCAATATATTTATTGACATATTTAATTGGATATAAAATACTTTTCATCCATTAACCAGCTCGGTGAAGTTCGTTGTATAGTGGGATCTTAGGCTATAAAGAAATAATTACACTTCGAACAGGCACGTCTCTTCTTTTTGCCGAAAGGCAAAGTTGAGCAATAAGCCTCTGCAATAACAAAAAAACAATGGTATGAACTTTCTCTGCAGAAAGACAAGTTTTGGCTTTTCAAAGTGGTGCTTCTCCACGTCGTCCCTACTCTAAGGTTGCTTGTTTTGATTCCGAAGTGTAACGGTGCGCTCACACCAGATCGTAGGTGATAATATTCGATAGTGCGTTATAAGGCTTTTTCAAACGTCAAAGACGGTTCGTTTTCTAATTTTCCATCAGGAGACAACGAACATATCTTGCTTAGACTTTTCGATAATCCAAGTCATCGGAAATGATTGATTGAGCACTACAGCAATTTCCCATCCTTTTTATGCACCGGTCACCTTCAATCAGATCAAGGATCGCACGACTGTTCGGCTCATAGATGGTTGAAACTGTGATAGGGTTTTGTTGACAAAATGTACAGTTAGTCGTAATGTCTTGTTTCAATAGATGTGTATTCTTCCTGCTCAGACATGGTGTTACTAGTGACAGTAAATTGACGCTGGAGAACCGCGTTGATAGATTCCCTTCCTTCTAACATCCCCACTATCACGCCACTCGCTTCATCTAGCGAACATTAAAATACAAATTCCTGCTTATATTTGACCCACTCTTGTATTTGTGTTTTAATGACAGATTCAAATAAAAGGAAATTAAATAATGTAGACAAAATACTTGATTTCCATCATTTTCATACATAGGATATTAATTAAAAGAAACGCAGTTTCCAATAACATCTTCAGTAATATTTTGACATTTTTATTCCATTGCATGTTATACTGTTAGATTACACATATGAGCACTACCTGAATAAAAAGAAGTGAAAATTATGACCACGCTTTGCTTCTTGATAAACTTTCGAGCTTTGGTTTATCTAAAAAATTGATTTTATTTTTTCAAACATAACTTTTCATTCAGGTCATTATTTGTTCAGTATCATGGTTTCCAGTCTGTCAGTTTTATTAAGTCAAGGTTCCACAGAGATCTGTTCTAGGTCCCCTTATTTTTAACTTGTTTGTAAATAATGTTCGCTTTGGAATGAATTCAGAAGGTCGCAAAACCACCTCCCTAAATGACTGCTTAATCTTTCAAGACGATATTAACAAATTGGTTCATTAATGTGGCATTGGGTCTTCAATTTCATGGAGAATAGCTTCTTCCAAATTAAGTGGTCAACTTAAAGGTTTTTCAGTAATTGGATCTTTCTGAAATGAGCCTGATCCGAAAGACGTTGAAAAACATTCTTGGATTTGGATGACTTGTAAATCTTTCCATATAAATTCGCCTAGCCTACCATTTCCAGTTAAGGCCTATAAGCCATACTGGCCATTTCAGCATTTGAATATACATAAACCATTATTAAAAATCTTTTAAAAAAATAAGCTTAATTTGACAATACACAATATTAAATAAGATGACGGCTTATTATTGTTGTTTTGCATGGCGTCCCTGAGATATGTTTAAGTAATTGTGTAAAAATGCACTTTATCAAATAAATACATTTTCTTGTTAATTGGTTTGAAATACAAAAAAAGTGTAAAGAAGCAAAAAGTGAAGATAATTCAATGGCGCATATGATGACCTGATGTAATATTATACAGGATGATATATTTCTTTTTGGCAAATAGTGATCGATGACATCCACACCTCCGCCAATGGTAAGTTTCTAAAGCTGATAATTAATTTTTTTGTTGCATACCTACTGTCATACTAAATATGCACACCGAATTTGGTTAAATTATCACAAGCGGTTTAGAAATTGAAAATAAAAAACTATTTTTTGCCACGCTGTAGCTGGACAATAGCTGTCCTAAGATCCCACAGTTATACAGGGTGTTCCGGTTTGTCTGGAAGAAATTAAAATGGTAGATAGAATAAGCAATTTTAACAGGAAAACTTTACATGAACATGGTCTCTTTCTCGATCAGTAGCGGAGTTACGGAGAGCTAAAGTTTAACAAAAATAAATTTATATTTTTTATTATCTACTTCGTATTACAGACAGCGCTTTCAAATTTGATACATGTACTGTTCAACTAGTCTCGGATATTATACAAGTTCATTTTTTAAAATCGTTATACAGAGTGATATTTTTTCAAGTATCAACCCTTCAGAATTTTTTTCTTATACGTCCCTGGTAAAGTTTGAAATGTTTTTTTACTCCCTTGATTCATTGCCTAAATTTCGTCTCTCTTGACTTTTGAATGTTTTCTTGTAAATTTTCTAGTAAAACGTTAATTTTCGTGTATCGAAGTGATATTATCAACAAGTATCATATTTGAATATTACGTAGAATAATTTGTAAAAAAATGAAGAATTTTATAAAAATTACTATTTTAAAGTGCAACCAAATTTCAAGTGCAATTATTATTTATTGAAAATACCTACAGCTTACGTCTTCTATAGAGAAATTTAGAAATGGAACAGAAAGAAATTGTTTAGATATTACTGACATAAGCATCGTTTTCTAAAAATTCTTAACGCTATGTATTCAACTCGGAATTTCCTTATTTTAATTAACAGATTTAATAAAAACACTTAAACCGGAACAAACATTAAAATATCAAAAAACTTGCATTTCACTACTAACAAATAACAAACAAATAAATACATACATATGGTATACATTAGGCTACTTATTTGTACATTATAAAAACTATTTTCTACATAAACTGTTCGAAGTGTCCACCATTTTACTCTATACAGAGATCTAATCGACGGATTATCTACTGCCGTACATTAAACAAATGTTGCGGTGAAATAGAGTTTGCGGCATCGACAATTCTTTGGAATAATTCTTCCCGTGTATGTACTGGCGTTGCATACACTCGGTTCTTCATATACCCCAAACGAAAAAATCTAAAGGATTTAGGTCAGGACAGCGAGGTGGCCATTTTACAGGGCCACCACTGTCAATCCACCTATGTCGGTAATTTGTATCCAGCCAGTCTCTATCTGGTCTATAGTAATGCTGGACATCCGTCCATTTGAAAAAATATATTATTTCTCATATTCAGTGGAATGTTTTCCACAAAATAATTGTGATTTTGGACTATGGGTCCTGTAATTCTGTTTGGAAGTTCATAAGGTCTCAAAACTTCGTCACCAATTATTCCCATCCAGATATTAATATTAAAGTCTCTCTGGAAATTTCTAAGTCGTGCTTTATGTGGATTTTCTGTTCGCCAAACATGTAAGTTGTAACATGTTAGAAGTTGTTCTGCTTTAAGTGTTTTTATTAAATGTGTTAATTAAAATAAGGAAAATCCGAGTTCAATACATAACGCAAATAATTTTTAAAAAACGATGCTTATGTCAGTAATATCAAAACAATTTCTTTCTGTTCCATTTCTAAATTTCTCTATCGAAGGCGTAAGCTGCAGGTATTTTCAATAAATAATAATTGTACTTAAAATTTGGTTGCACCCTAAAATAGTAATTTTTATAAATTTCCTCATTTTTTACAAATTATTCTACGTAATATTCAAATATGATACTTGAAAAAATATCACTCTGTGTAACGATTTTAAAAAGTGAACTTGTATAATATCCGAGACTAGTTGAACAGTACATATATCAAATTTGGAGGCGCTGTATGTAATACGAACTTACTAATAAAAAAAATTATTTAATTATTTAAAAAATTTATTTTTGTGAAACTTTAGCCCCCTATAACGCCGTTACTGATCGAGAAAGAGACCATGTT
The DNA here is from genome assembly GCA_037114965.1 of Monochamus alternatus. Lineage (NCBI taxonomy): Eukaryota > Metazoa > Arthropoda > Insecta > Coleoptera > Cerambycidae > Monochamus > Monochamus alternatus. Next base: position 28,079,039 of record CM073429.1, read on the forward strand.
CATATAAAGTTTTCCTCTTAAAATTGCTTATTCTATATACCATTTTAATTTGTTCCAAACACACCGGAACACCCTGTACATAACAAAAAAAAACCTTATTTTTAACCACAGAACACGAGTATGAATTTTTTATCTCTGTTTAAGAAACACCCTGTACAGGAGCTATAATTTGAATATTCAAATGTATTTTTACAAGAAAAGTTTGTATATACCATACCTATCGAAATAGAATAATTATTACAGAAGTTATTTGAAAACTCATTTCAAAAAACCTATAAAGGCTTCTTGGTAAATACCTTATTAAACCAGTTTGTAGTCATAAAAGCTGAATATAAATCACGTTAGCAAACATTTCTTATCATCAAAATAATAATGTCATCGATTCGTAACGCCGAGTTCCCAAAGATGTCTGTTTCTACCATCAAACCGCAATCGTCTCAATTGAGGTTGTTTATAGGCTAGAAACTTGACCGTTATTAGACGGCGTCCAGACAAATCTTGAACCCTATCCCCTTAAATCACCAAAGTTTGATACTAACGATTACGTTTCGGTCATTAGGTTAACGGTCATCAAGATTTACTTACTGAATCTGGGATTTAAATGCAGCGGTATGATGGGATGGGGCCACAACTGCGATCCTTCCTGTAAATTGATGTAGAACGCGGAGGGTAGAATTTTCACCCGACCAGAAATTTCCAATTGCCAGTCTTTTTTAAATCCCTGTGGTAATTTTGCCGTCACTGGAACCTCCTGAAATTAATTTTTATACATTTTTTAGGAAATTTTTATCAAATGTGATGTAGCATTTTCAAGCACAAGAAACCAACCAAAAAGCAGGTCATCCCATTGACTAGGTATTTTTGACAACAAAATATAACGATTGACCCTACTTACAGGGCATAAAAAATGATACAGGGTGTTTCAATTTTTAAAATTGTTTTTCCTCAAGAACTTTATTAATAGAGCATTTACACTAACTCAGAGTCATTAAATTCCGATAGGGGCGCTAGCGTCAAAGTTAGGTATTAATATTAATGTTCTATGGTCTAGCTTACGAGTCTGTGGTTCGATAATTTTTGATTTGAATTCGTGTGAGACAAAGTCTCACAACAAAGTGAGACAAAGACATAGTGTTTGTAAATCTAATTTGCATACCTATTATCAAAATTAAACTTGTACAAGTACAAAAAATATTAAAATCTTATTTATGTTAACCTCACATAACCTTGTTTATTTGCATTTTACATTAGTAATTTGGAAAGAGTAATAAAACGTTATTTGGCACAGAAATTGTTAACGTGGGGGTGCCTAAAGAATTTCCTGGTAATTCTTAATTTAAACCTCTTTGTTTTTTAAAGAATTGAAATTTTATAAATCACGAATCGTTAGAAAAATGGTTAGTTGTCGCTCAAATTGCAAACATGTTGCTGTAATATGCCTAATAAATAAAAAAGTACATCAAATGCCCAGTTTCAGAAAAAATACGAATAATATATAAAAAAAATCAGTGTTTAAAATAATGTACATGTGACATATAAATAATAAACATATGCAGTTTTTATTGGGTGTTTTTATTACAGTACAAGTACAATACCGAAAAAGTTGAAAATCCTGTTAGGTGTTTTAAATGGTTTTCATTTAAAAATTTTAGTGATATCAGTTGTGCTCTTTTGTAACTAATAATATTTTGAATCACCATATCGTAAAATAACTTGTTACTACTATATGCACTTGCTATACTCTCAGGATTACTGGCGTTATTATCATTCAAGTAATTTTTGTATGATTACATTTAACTCGTGTCACATTTATACTGTTTTTCCATCTGCAAGTTTTCCTTAATTTCCTGTTTTCGCCTTGTCATGTACCTTTTCATGCGTTTATTATTTTTTAGAGTATGGGTATCATATTTTCGTGTACGGGTAAATATAATGTTGAAACAGCTGTTTTTTGAGAATTTTCCATTGTCCTAAAAATAGGAATGAAACCTTATTAAATAATGAAAATATACACTGAAAATAGATCATGTATGCTTGTACTTACCCATACTAGTAATAGTATAACAATATTCTGTAAAATGTTTTCAGCAGATCTTTGGTTTCTGGGTTGGTTTCTTGCTGGACTCAATTGCTATTAACCTTTTTTTCAGCATTATTAGGAAACTTGCGAAACATGAAATCTTTATTTTTATTAGCAACAGATAAACACTGCGATACACAACAGTTATATGGCATTTTTTTTACACAAATTGAAACGTAACAAATATTTGTGAGGTTAGATTTAATACCTAACATTGATCGCAGCGCCGCCTACATGTAAATGCTCTATTGTTCACGTGTCAGTTTCAAATTTAATAGAGATATTTCTTGTGGTTGACCAAATCTTATTATAAACAAAGAAACAAACGAACTAAACATAAGCAAACGTAGCAACTGGATGAAACAAGGTGCTTTATCTACTCCAATGTAAAATTTTATTTAGAATATTTTATTACTCTTGATAACTTTTCCTAAAACTCTTCATTTTCGAAATAAATTCGATTTTTAAAAGTCATGAAACTATTTTAAATTTAAATTTCCAAACGAACGCCCGAGTGAACAATTTGTAGGTAATTTACAGAGGTGTGCTAACTGATTTTATGCAATGCCTCTGATCATAGCGAGAACATAATTAGATTTATCAGTTTTATGCAAGCAAATGCTTACAATTACATAGGTATATATAATTTCATTTACTAAGAAATATTAAAACAGATACACTAAAATTTTGCAATATTAACATTTTAATTCACTAAAACCTGTGGTTTTTAGCAAAACTATTCAGTTACATATATAAGATGCTCTTTTAGTTGATTAATAGTCTCCCATTATTCAGAATAAGCAGTCTTACATGCACCCACAAACTGAACTGAAATCCAATGGACTCAAGTTAGGATAGTGTGGTGGCCCCTGAATAGTTGCCTCTTTTCCATTTTAATTTTTCTTAATAAACAAAATTGTTTGCGCAAAAATGATAAATCTGGCTAATCCTGTATAAAATCAGTTATCAGATATTTAAAATCTCCGTAAATGATTTACATATTGTTCCTCGAGTGTTCCTTTAGAATTTAGAAATGTTGCATGACTTTTAAAAATCGATATTATCATGATCCAACAAAATATTACTCTACGACATTGTAAAAAATTGTCCGTGGACGTACCTTTGATTTTCAGGTGTCGTTTATAATAATACCTTTGAAGATTTGGATAACCCCAAGGAGTATCTCTACTAAATTTCAAACTTAGATATGAAAAATTGACAGTTATTGTGAAAAAAAAAAGTTAAAAGTTGAACTTCAACATCCTGTATCGTTTACCGTTTCATATACATATAGGTAAGTAGGGTTAAATCGTCATATTTTGCTTCGTGCTTTTTTGTTACACCCTGTATATACGCCTGTGTGCATGCATGCAGGGTTATTTCCATGGCATACATGGTGTACGCCAGATTTATATCTAGATAACTGAGGGAACAAGAAAATAAAACCATTTAAGTTTGTCATACAGGATGCTTCTGCAATAAGTTTGTTCCTTTACAGAAGTATAATAGAGAACATGGTAATCAACAATTTTCATTATCCAACATGTGGTCTAAAGCATGTGTGTTTACAATGCGCAAACATGAATCGCGTTGTTTTATTTCAAAATGTCTTATATCAAGACTTAGCAGTTATGTATCAATGAATGGGGAGTACGAATATAATTTACAAGTTCATACGACTTATTATTCATTCGGGTCGACATCGACTTTTAGGACAGCGCCAAATGTTTAAAGACTGCAAACACCAATAGAATTAATCCAGTATATGAAGGTCATGGGCAAGAAAAACCGCAACGTGTCCTAAATAAATAGCAGAAATTTTGTTGTGGTAAAAAGTTAAGTATTTTTTACTTTACTATAGTACTTTATATGGAACCTCCTACAAAATAACTCAAAAGTGATATTTAATAAAAAAAATGTCATAATATTGTTGGAACAATCTAAATATGAAATCAGGTTATTATTTTCAAAGCAATTGAAAGTAGATACCACTATTATATATCTCAAATATTTATTCTTGGTAATTTTGAAATATTTTTATAAATTAAACGTAAACTTAAATGACATAATATTAAAATTTGATACTGCCAAATTTTGAAATAGATACGTGAACAACTGTAAATGTTATTATTAGAATTTTTTGTAAACAAATGTTCTACTTCAACATCAAACTACTACTACAGGTAGTATCTAACCAATTACTTACAAAATTAACCTTAAAAAAGAGGAGGGGAACATGCTCTGAGTAATTTATTTTCCAAGCATAAATATTAAAATTAGTTGCACAATTCACAAATTATCAAACTTTTTGTTAAAAACACATCCAGTTATGACTTACATCATCTGCAGTGTCTAAATCAGAACTGCTAATATTCTGAAAGAGAAAGGGACAAATTCTTAATGTAGTAACATTATCAATACCAAATGCTGAAGGAAACATGCTTGTTAATTATTTCACATTTTCCTAGATGGGGCAAATAAGAAAAAAGTTAAAATCTTATCCCTAGAGCAATTAATTGTTACCTTAATATTTTTTTTGTGAGGAAAGAGATAACGATTAATGATTTTGATATTTTAGAAAATCATATAGTGCAACGCTGGCAACAAACTATGTGTGATTTCGTGATACACATGATTCGTGATTTATAAGAAATTTGTGTGTAGTATGTTATGAACCGATTTTTAACGAACGAAGAACAAAATAGCAAGAAATCTGAAACTATCGCGCAAATTATTTGTCTTTACTAATAATAGTTTTAATATTTTGTTTTTTTTATTATTCAAGAAAAAAGCATCCGATTACAAGTCAACTTCATGCAATACCGTGATTTGGTCAACAAAACTGATAACAATAATTAAATAAAAATACAAAAAAATAACGAATACAAAATCATATCAAGAAAAAAGAATTTAATTTTGCACAATCAAAAGCAAAAATATGCATGTTATTCTATTTGAAAAGAAAATTTTCGGCAATTGAAATTGATAAAACATAACTGAAAAATGATACAGTTGATGACTTGATGTAGTATTTTAGAATTGCAAATTAACTACAAAAGGCGAAACACAAGATTTCATGATATACCAAAAATTAGATGCGTAAAAGTAACATGAAAAAAGATACGAGATTCCTATAAACCTCAAAAATTGTCATTTTTTAATATCAAATAACTGGATTTATAGTCCATGCGGCGGAGATTATGTTGACCGTAAAATTCTTACTGAAGGTTTTCTTTTTAACTTTGGAGCACTATGATAATAACTACGAGTAGTACGAGTACCTACATTTTCAAAGTACAAGAAATAGTACGTTTATCAATTTTTTTGAACTCGCAAGTTTTTAGCAATATTTTGTTCTATAGGAATTTCAACCCTCTAGGCCTATTTCCTTCCGGAAATACTTTTGGACTTTTTCACCAACTCTGTAAGGTCACTTAGGGTAAATCCGGGATAGATGCCCCTCAGGCGAAGACGCCCCACTGCGATAACTCCGTTACTGATTGAGATACAGCGCCAATATTCGTAAAGTTTGCGCATAGCGGAAGGTGGTAGTAGGTGTTTTGGTGCTTTAAAATTTCATTCAGGTAAGTTATTTACAAAAGTTTATTACAAACATCGTTCAAAAAATTTCATCGTGTTTTGAGGTCCAATGTATAGTATGGTAAACTATATGAAATCGCTGTTTTCGTGTTACAATACATTCCGACATCTTCTTACAGTTAGTTTCCACGTCAAATTTAAATTTGATATTTAGCTGGGGCATCTATACCGGACAATTGGGGAAGATGCCCTAGCTAATTCAGTGGAAGACGCCCAGTTTATTAAAGTACTTTTTTCTCATTTATAGCATGCCAACTATATACATACGTACTTCTGGTAGAGGAAAATTGACAGAGCAACAGTTAAATGATGCAGTTAATGCGGTTATCAATAATTCTATGGGAATCAATGAAGCTTCGCGTCCAGAACATTACGCATAAGAATTCGAAACAAAGTGAGGCAAATTTAAAAATGACGAGAGAAACAACAAAAATTAAAAGAAATAAAAAACATAGACCAATATGAAAAACAAAAAAATACGCGAAAACAGAAAAAATGAAAAAGGAGATTGGGATACAGACTCAGATGAAAGTGTACCTTATGAAGAAGAAGGTACAGCTGAGTGAGGAAAATGATTCTGGATGCATGGGGTGTGAAAATAACTACAGAAATACCAGCAAGCGTGATGATTGGGTTCAATGTATGCACTACAAAAAGTGATCACATGAAAATTGCTCCAAATACGAAAATCTGTGCGATTTACGCGGCAAAGTACTTACAATGAAAAAAAGTGATTTGTGTGTGAAGAATGTTTTTTAATCAACATTAATATTTAGAATAAATATTATATTATTTTCCTATATGATGGTAATATTAGGACATCTATCCCTCACTAGTGGGGCATTTTTGCCCGATACTCCGGGGAAGATGGCCAAGGCTGTTTCCTAAGTTTTTGTATTCTTAAATATGTTTGTTAATGTCTTAATATTAATGAAAATATTAAAGAATACATATTATCTTATTATAAAATGTAGTTTATGTGTATATTCTGAAAATGTTTGTCCAAAAATTATGACTATCCAAAAAGGTGGGGCATATATCCTGGACTTACCCTACACTACGTGAATTTTGAGTTTTAGATACGACCTCTGGAAGAATTCGAGATCTTCTGATTGGCTAATAAAGTAGTAACACTTTCCTAACATAAGCATATCTTCGTATAAAAAGTGTAGCCATCGTAACGCGATTTTGAAATTTTTGTCAGATACGATAATTTGTGAGAAAGTAGCTTTGTTCTTGTCTGTGTTACGTTATCGAAGCCTTGCCTGAACGTTTCGTGACCATAAATCCCTTCCCTTCCATCCATATCAAAAATTCTGAAAATATTAGGTAATATGGTTACGCTTCTTTTACTTATTATATGGGGATGTTATGAAGGAAAATGAGAATTATGAATGATTATTTCAATTTCAAAATATGTATTCAGAATTAAAATACTGTTTATTGTAATTCGGTGGGAGCCATATTTGCAAAAATCTATCTACCCAAAACCGTTCTAGAACAATATGTTTCAATTTACTGTACACAGTAATAACAAATTAACAGTATTAAAAAACGAAATATGTATCAAAACTTCTTCCAACTTCTAAATATAATAATTGATTATTGATTAGACAAAAAAATCATATTCTTGAAAATAGAAGAAAAAAAGAACATTTATTGTGTTGATTATGATAAGAAAATCAAAAATTAGACATTTGGAAAAATAAAATAATATAAATGAAATAATTATCTAGGTATACAAAGTTTAATTGATTTTCTACTCAATACAATAAATGTTCTTTGTTTTTTTGTCTTGTGTATTTTAATTTTGAATAAATTTTTTGAAATTAAAATATTCATAATTCTCCTTTTCTTTTATAACAGTCCCATATAATAAGTAAAACGAGCAAGCAAGCCCGAAGAAAATAGACCTACAGGGTCCAAATCCCTACAGAACAACAAAATATTGCTACAAACTTTTCGGAAAAATTAATAAATTTTGAAAAGCTGTACTTCGGAAACTAATAGGTTTACAGAGATGGTTCTAGACTCAAATTGTAGTCGAAAAAACTACTGCTTCAGGATTAAAATCGCCAAAAACTGAAGAAAGGTAGAAAATTTCGAAGTTTTTTGACAATGTTGCGTTTGGCGCTCTAGGTAGAAAACTTGAATTATTCATTGAGAAAACTTCATAAATAACTCAGAAAAAAATTAGAACTGCCGAAATTGACGAAAATTCTCGTTTTCATGTGATAAGGCCACTGGACCGAACTGAACTTTTTGATGCAATATTTTGAATACAAAAATATTCCTCACTAAATTCATTATAAATATTTCTGTACAGGTTTTTTTAAATTGTGATAATAGTTTCTAAGCTATAACTCTGTAAACCAGCCCGATGCTCCAACTCACCTGTTACACCAGTGAATGAATTACTTCTTTTTCGATGAAAAAATATATAAAGCGGAGATGCAGCAGAATAGATTATGGAAGCAAATTATAACTGACCGAAATCAAATGGAATATTTAAATAGTTTTTCAGATTTATATTTTGTAAACTGTTTTGTTTGCTCATGTCATACTCATCAAGGTGACGTGTAGTTGGTAGCTCAGTCTCGATTACCATTGTCCCAATATAACCTGAATATATCTTCGTGCAGAATTTTTTCTGAATTCTGTTCTTATTTGTATAAACAGTATATGCACAAAGTAATAAAAAAATAAATAACTCCGAATGATTTTCAACCTCTGACGCCTGGATTACTAGGTACAGGAATATGCTACATTGTTCCGATTCAAAATTTCATAACCATTCCAAAAATATAAGAATAATATATAGAATTTTTGAAATAAGAAAATTGTCGATTACTTTCGATATTTCCGAAAGTAGCCGAAAGTTAAAAATATTTCCTTTAATTCTTATATTATACTAGGTGACCCGGCAAACGTTGTTTTGCCATATGAATTATTTCTAGTGAATACTTTGGCAGTTAAATAAAAAATAACTAACTTATTGTGTGTGGAGATGTGATATATAACTAAAAGAGGAATGGAGCACTGTGAACGATGACGACCTATAAGAATAACAAAACACTAAACATTCATTTTTTTAATTATTTCGCGTGCCTGCAATTTTACTTGTTTGACGGCCCAAATTAGCCACTTTACGTCTTGTTGGCATTGTTCACTATACAAAAAAATAGCCATATAGTACAATAATAGCCGTTGTTGGCGGGAGCTAGTGACACGTGTTGCGTACTTTTGAGGTTATGTAGATCACTTAATTAACTAATAATGAGAACTACACTTAAAATTAACAATTTTATTAATTATGGCCCAGCAAATTAATAATAAATTTACTTGAGAATTACACTTAGAAGGTAAAATGATAATTGTAAACGTCACTATTACGCTCGATTCATACACAATAATAATGGTTGAAGAAAGAAGGCTTATTGTGAGAGAGACAGGAGACCGGCTTCGTGCTCATCCCTACTCCGTGCTGTTTACTGGGTGAGAAGTGACACCAGTAGATGCCTGGCGGGGATAACTGATCTAGTGATAATCGATCAGTTATCGACCAGGGTTAAAAATGATTAAATTACTAAAATGGTTATTTAGAAATAGAAATAGAATGAAAATTAAGGGTTGTATGTATTTTTTAATGCCACATCATAAAAAAATAAAAATAAAAAATGTTGTCCAAAAAATAAAAAAAAATTGTTTGGGGTGGACCACCCCTATCACTTAGGGGTACGAAAAATAGATTACGATCGATTCTCAGACCTACCGAATATACATATAAAATTTCAAAAAAATCGGTCAAGCCGTTTCCGAGGAGTATGGCGTCTAAAACTGTGACACGAGAATTTTATATATTAGATATATTATTCGCTTTAATGTTCCACCTGGACCCTCATTATTTTTATTAAGTATTCAAAGTGGCCCCTGAGCAGTTTTGAAGCTGCAACCATTCATCCACATTTATGAAATAATTCAGATACATTGAGCCCTCAAATTTACTACATTAAAAGTTTAAAAATATATTACTTAAAGAGTTATCATTACCACCCCAAGACGACATTTACAGAACCAGAAAATAAACAAAAGGCAAAATGGCTTTCCGAACCCTCTATAAAATAAATCTCCTTTAGGGCACTTTAGAAATAAAGCGATCATTACCAACTGCTGAACGGTGTCCTTGTTCTGGCCATCTCCCGTGGGGACAGTGTAAGGCGCGTTCTGCGGCCCGATCTGGGGATAAATCTCGACTGTCGCATACTGGACATACTCCACGTCGACTGCACCTTCCACCATGAGAGTGGTGACTTTCAAGATGTTCATACGGTAAGCGAAGGCGCACAGATGTTTGCCGTTTATAGACAGCAAATATTCCGTTTCTGCAACGACAATGTCGAGGTTGAACTTCTTATCTCTGTACAGTTCGAACTTGGCTATGGAGGTTGTCTCTTCCGCTCCCCATTTGCCTTGGATACGAGCATTTCGTACAACATGCCTATAAAATAAATACAAGGTGTTACAAAAATATGTAATTAATAATTCGGTATAGTCGAATTTTATCTGAATTTGTCAACATTATTACAGATGAAATCAATTTAAGTATATGTTGAAAAAATTAGATCAGTTGATACAAAAACAATTAATGGCCAAAGTTCGCTCTAATCTCAATCGATGAAGCGGGCGATGTGACGTCATATAATCCTAACGTTCACTCCATCCGGCCAGCGACCGTTACATAACCGCCGTTGACGCTTTATGTGGAGTCGTTTCTCGTTACGTTTTTGTGTTTTATTAATTTGTGTATATACAGTATGCGCCAACAGTATGAAATAAATTCAATAAAAACGAAGCAATTATTTTTTGGGAAAAATCCTCGAACAGGTCGATTTTTAATTTAAAAAATACATATTTTAGCGTAAAATGCAATTTTCAAATGTCATTTGTTTTCGAGTAATGACGTCATCGATTTTTTTTTAAATTGCAACACCATATTTTTTTCCTTGATTCTGAAAGATCGTTTAATTCTCTATCAGACAGTACTAAAATTTTGCCCTCTTACATAGGAAAGTTTTCGAGTAAATGACGATTGAATGTTAGAAAACGTAAATTTTATCCATAAAAAAGTAACAATTCTGAGGTATGTAAAATAAAATACAATTGATTAAATTTTATACTTAAATTAAATGTTCGAATTGCCATCCACCAACTTCTTGACAATGCGCAAGTCTGTGAAGAAATTCTTCTTGCACATTATGAATGATTTCTGGAGTAACTCTGCGTATTTCGTCCCGAATGCGATTTTGAAGTTCTTCTAAATTACGTGATTTATTAATGTACACTTTTGACTTCAAGTATCCCCATAAAAACTAGTCAAGAGGTGTAAGACCTCGCGATCTTGCAGTCCATTCTAACGGTCCGCGTCTGCCGATTCACCTCCCAGGAAAACAGTTGTCCAAAAAATCTCGTACAGGGCGCGCATAGTGCGGAGGTGAGCCGTCTTGCTGAAACCATATGGTATCGTCAGGAATGTCAGGGTCATTATCGTTAAGAAAAATTACTGCAAGGGCTGGAACAAGGTCCTCATAATTCTTCACGATTGGTTGCATTAAACAATGACACTAGTCAGAGCACAGTGCTACGTATCTTGAGGAAGGAAAAATATCATCCCTACAAAATTCAACTTGTCCAGGAACTCAATGAAGATGATCCCGATCGCCGCTTACACTTTTGCGAAATTCTAATGGATTTATGTCAAGGAAATAGAAATTTACACCGGCAAATACTTTTTTCAGATGAGGCCACATTTTGTCTGAATGGTACAGTAAACCGTCAAACTTGCAGATATTGGAGTCGGGAAAATCCTTATTGGATGGCAGAGGCACATACCCAACACCCTCAGAAGTTAAATGTGTGGGCTGGAATAGTTGACGACAGAATAGTAGGGCCTTTCTTCTTTGAAGGAACCCTTACAGGACAAAGATATTTAGAGTTTCTAGAAAATGACCTTGTTCCAGCCCTTACAGTAATTTTTCCTAACGATAATGACCCTGACATTCCTGACGATACCATATGGTTTCAGCAAGACGGTGCACTTCCGCACTATGCGCGCCCTGTACGAGATTTTTTGGACAACTGTTTTCCTGGGAGGTGGATCGGCAGACACGGACCGATAGAATGGCCTGCAAGATCGCCAAATCTTACACCTCTTGACTATTTTTTATGGGGATACTTGAAGTCAATAGTGTACATTAATAAACCACGTAATTTAGAAGAACTTCAAAATCGCATACACAGAGTTACCCCAGAAATCATTCATAATGTGCAAGAAGAATTTCTTCACAGACTTGCGCATTGTCAAGAAGTTGGTGGATGGCAATTCGAACATTTAATTTAAGTACAAAATTTAATCAATTGTATTTTATTTTACATACCTCAGAATTGTTACTTTTTTATGGATAAAATTTACGTTTTCTAACATTCAATCGTCATTTACTCGAAAACTTTCCTATGTAAGAGGGCAAAATTTTAGTACTGTCTGATAGAGAATTAAACGATCTTTCAGAATCAAGGAAAAAAATATGGTGTTGCCATTAAAAAAAATCGATAACGTCGTTACTCGAAAACAAATGACATTTGAAAATCGCATTTTACGCTAAAATGTGTATTTTTTAAATTAAAAATCGACCTGTTTTTCCCAAAAAATAATTGTTTCGTTTTTATTGAATTTATTCCATACTTTTGGCGCATACTGTATGTTCACAATAGCTTATTTCGTCTCTAGTTTTGTTAAAGGGACTTTTTATGCAATAGGTACAATCATCTGCAATATTAATGGTGCTCATTAAAATGAATTTTGCCATTTTTTTTAAACTTCTAACGTATTCGTAATGAAATTGACATTAAACTCTTAACATTAGTTCTTAGTTGTTTCACTCACCAATAGAAATTTAAAGAAATTTCTACTCAGAACATCCAGAAGTTCAAAAACTGTTTTGGAGAGAGTATAGGCATGTACATACATATTTTTATATACAGTGTTTACATATTTGATCCAGAGCACCAGTGTAGAATTTTACACACGTATGGGACATAGTGCTAAGGAGATAATGTTATCTCGTGACTTGCTATGACTTTTTTAATAATGATTTTTTTTTTGAAAAATCGCATTAGGGATTTTTTATTAGAAATTTGAAAATACTAGGTTATTCAGCACAATTTAAAATCCAAATACCCAAAATTTCATTGGTTTATGTCGTTGCATGTTTTTTTGTAGAGCCTGAAAGTCCCAAAAACTGAAAATTCTTATTTTAGTTTGAACATATAAGGGGCCTTGAGAAATGAGTAAAAACAGTACGAACAGTGTTCTTCATAAATGCTCTATAACTTTGATCAATATCTCTACTACTGCATGGAGGTTGTGATAGTGGGCATTTTCAACATTCAATAAAGCAAGTTAATGGCAAGTAAATTTGATGATGTGAACTTTTTACCTTTCATGTATCGAGACCTAATCATCCGAAATAAAAAACTAGATGACGCTGAAATTGAATTAAATGTCCTTTAAAATGATGTAACAGACAATATCACTTTTTATTGATGATAAAAGTCACTGTTACCCCCAATTTGGGGCAATAAATAATAATTTTATTTATAAAATATTTCCCATTAAAACAAAATTTGAGGCATCCGAGTGTCTTTTTAATATTAATATTAAATATTAATTATTAATATTACTATTTCCTTCTAACTCTTTGCATCATTCATGAAATTCTACCTAGAAGGTTTTTAGTTTTATATTAAGTAGGTTAAATTCTCATACCAGTTAAATAATAAAATAAAAAACAAATACTAAATATCTGTTTAGAAGTTTTTTCATATTATTTAATTTTGTGACAATATTGAAAAAGGTAGCAAACACCCCACTAATTAACATTTTTTCTTCACATGACATCCTCCCAAACAACTATTGACACCATTTGATATTTTCTTGTGATGTTTGTAAATAGAAATAGTATACGATATGTTCAATTAACAAAATTTGTCAATTGTGTCGCTATTAAGGGCGCCGTATTCATGAGATAGAGTTTTCTACAAATACAAATAATTTAAGACATTTAAGAACGGAATAATATAGAGCTTAGCATATAACAAGAATGTTATCTCATGCCACCTGGTAATATAAAGATACTGTAGTAAAACGAATATATAACGACAGAAAGAGGTCTAACCAACAAATTTTTCGATACAGAAATCTTTCAAAATACGTGTATTTTTTTAAATTTAACTGTAGATGTAAATATTCTTATAACATAAATTTACATAATTCTGCATGTAAGGTTTCACTTTTGTTCACAAGTATGTGAAAATAATTGTTAAAATGTGGGGTTGGAATAACAAAATAATGTGTGTCTTACAAACGCTTTTGAAAAGTTATTATTTTATTTGAGGAGAATTTAAATAATAAAAGTGGATAAACAAAGCATTAAGAATTTTATTTTTGACATTGCTTTTCTCTACCTGTTTTATTTTTCGAGATTTCTGTACCTAAAAACAGCACAAATTTGATAATTCTATGGCGTGAAATACAGCAACTAAAAATTGCAATGATATATGGAAATGCATATTAATACAAATTTTGGTGTTTTCGAACTTCGTGAACTTTTATTTTACTATTCCTTTTCCTATTTAAAAAAAAATCTAAAAGAGCTTATAAGAAAGTTTACGTTTTTAATTTCTTAAATCAATATTAAAGCCTTATAACTTATTGTTGAGGCTTTCATGAACATTATTGGAAGCCTTAAATCCATTCTTTTTGGGGCCTTGAAAATATTACGAGGTTTGAGGATTGTCTGAGCTTGATCGCATATCTGAAATGCTGCCCAATTTTCAAAACTTAAGAATAAGACATAATATGGGTAATGTAAAAAACACTTTTCAAAGAAACATTTCTTTTTACTCCAACTCCAGCTCCAACTATAATTTACCTTTTAAAAATTGACTTGTCCTTATCAACATGCTCCTTAGAAAATCAAAAAAATATAAATGTTGGGTCTAGTAATTTTATGTAAATTATCCCGTTAATTATTGTCTATGGTTTTCGTACAATTCGAAGAGGTTCGTTTTGACAAGGGAAAGAAACATCTTACATTGCAATTTCTATTTTTTCAACCTTCTCAAAAAATTTTTACTGTTTTAGAAAGGTATTTTAAGCTAATATAAATCAAATATCCTACAATTGCTATCAATGAAGTCATATGTATGTTCTCTGATACCAAACATCTAGGTATGCTAATGAACAATTCCACAGACAAAGCTCTAATCAATAATTATCTAAAGAAAATAATTTAATTTACTGACCTGCTAATGAAACACTCTATAAATATCTAACTTCACTTTTTGGCAGTGGGAACACGACAAATTCAACCACAATAGATGAGATCTGACCTATTTCTGCATTTTTAGGATTGCTTCTTCAGGTGGTCTCCTTTAAGTTGAATCAAATATCTAACTATAAAAATTATTATAAAAATTGAAATTATTTGAAGTTAAATATCGACAATGACAAAAAGTGACATCCTGTCAATGAATTAAATATGACAATACCTACTTGAAAAATGTTCACCTTTTATGTAAAAGTTTTTATATATTTTTAGGTAGTAATAATATTGTGTGAAACTAACTACTCAGTGGACAAAAGCCCCAACCAACTTCAAATAATTTTTATTTTTATAATAATTTTTATAGTTAGATATTTGATTCAACTTAAAGGAGACCACCTGAAGAAGCAATCCTAAAAATGCAGAAATAGGTCAGATCTCATCTATTGTGGTTGAATTTGTCGTGTTCCCACTGCCAAAAAGTGAAGATAGATATTTATAGTGTTTCATTAGCAGGTCAGTAAATTGAATTATTTTCTTTAGATAATTATTGATTAGAGCTTTGTCTGTGGAATTGTTCATTAGCATACCTAGATGTTTGGTATCAGAGAACATACATATGACTTCATTGATAGGAATTGTAGGAGATTTGATTTATATTAGCTTAAAACACCATTCTAAACAGAAAAAATATGTTACAAAAGCTAATAATAAGGAATATATGGGTAGATATTGTGCGTGTAATTTAACGGAGGTTGGGGGTTTTATCCACTGTGTACTTAGTTTCACACAATATTATTAATACCTAAAAATATATAAAAACTTCTCAAAATTCTGCTTCAAAAGTCACTTTAAATAGCAGCAGTAATCTAAATATATTTATCTCGTAACCAATGTCGTGAATAACCATTTTTGTAATATTAATAGTATGAGTATAAAAGTCGACGATCGTATGGCAAAATCATTCTATGATCGTCTCGGTCTTTTTGTTATAGGCAATAAACGAAACTTTCATCGAGGATTGAGAGTATACATAATGATAATTTCGAATAAAATTTTCCTCCTTTTTGTTTTTTTTTTTTCATTTAAAAAATCAAAATTAAATGGTGACATTTCAAACTTGTACAAGCACTCAACCTAAGTATATTTACCCTAATGTATATTTGCTGTTACGTAATTATCATATATTTGTCAAGAAACTCTAATGAAACTTCTAAAGTTGATCATTCGAAATAAAAATATTTCTTTCAATTTTTCCAATAATTTTCATTGGAATGTACTGTGTATATAGCTACGCCTGGTATAAACTACTTTTGAACGCTCGTGAACTATAAAATATATGAGAGTCAGCCAAATCTGACGAAAGTCATTTCCCAAGAGAACAGTGTAGAACATTTTTATAAAATATCTTACCTTAGAGATATACGTGGGTTTATGTGGAGTGCTATATCACTTTCTTTTGTCTTGCCACATAACAAGTTCACTGCAAACCTGGAAGTAAACGAAAAGATCAGTAAATTTGCTACATTCGAAAAAATTCAAATAGAAAACATGGTAAATTAGAAAATACTTCTACATTTAAATTTTATCTATCATAAGGAAATAAATTGTTATATTTATTAAATACAGTGTGTTCCGTAAAGTATGTTACAAATTTGGGTGGTGATAGTACATAAAAAATATGATTAAAAAACTCTAATAAACACCTTATAAACGCATCGTTTTGCATTTATAGAATTTAAGAGATGCAACTATAATAATAATATAATAATAATAATATCTCTACCCCTCATTCTAATCACAGGGATTAGCCCAGAAGTCGGAGACTTGTGCGGGAGAGGGGGCGGCATATTATTATTAAGCAGGCCGCATTTGCGCCCAGGAACGACTTACGTTGGTAGGCCCTAACCACTATTCAGTGCAGGAATGAGGGAAACCTGGAAAACCTCATTAATTAGGGGGTAGTCAAATATCAACCGGTATCAATCTCTCACATTGACCCAAGCCAACATTCTTCCCCCCTACCATACCCGCAGAGTTATGACGTAACTCTTTTATGGAGAAAGAAAACATTATCAAATTTTCAGGAACTGATCAGTTTTAGGAAATGCAAAAATAATGTGGATATGAATAAAATCTAGAGAGCTGAAAGATATTTTTTCTCTTCCTGTACCCTAATTTCGGCTAAAAAATGTTGTATACAAAGATATAGCAAATATCACAAGATTTTTAGAAAGGCTTTGAGTTTAAAAAATATTTGTCTCTTGTGTTTTTATATAAAATGTTTAGTTTTCTAGAAATATTTACAAAATGCAGAGGGAGCATGCTCACGGATAGGTATTAAATTTGATGTATTCAAAAAGTAGGCGCTTGTCATGCGGCACCTGCGCATTTTAGTGTTCATATCAGACAATATCCTAACGATTAGATTACAAGAAAATATGATGTACCAATGGCTTGGCCAACACAATCCCCTGACTTGAATCCTGTGGATTTTTATTTATAAGAACAAGCGACAAGCGCACTACGTTCTACGAATTGTAGAAATGATTAATTTGATCAGAAATAATCAATTATTATTAAATAAGTCAGATTTACTATTAGAGAGAGATTGAGAATATGCATCGACGCAGAAGGACGTTAGTTTTAACATAATATATTATAATATTTGTTTGTTTTGCTGCGGTAAATTAATCAAAAAAATTGTAGTTTTAAGTATCATTTATTGTAAATTTCGATAAATGACAAAATTGTCAGAAAAAAATTATAGAAAAAAGTTGTTTACTTTTGTATTAGACAGGGTGGAAAGGTAGTCATTTTGATTTAGTCAAAACAAAAACTTTTTTAAAAACATGTAACTGTTTTACTTTGCACTGTGTGAACATTAATTTTAAAGCTTCTTGCCAAAAATAGCGTCATTGCGACCAGTATAGAGCTCAAAATTAAAAAATTTACTAATTTCAATATGGCGGCTTAACTATAAAACGCAGACAAAAAAATCTAAATCCCCTTTCTAAAAATTTGCTATACCTTTTTAGAAAATTTATAGTTGCACCTCTTAGCAAAACGGTGCATTTAAGAGGTTATGTTTATTAGTTTTCCAACACATTTATGTACTATCAGCACCCAAAGTTTATAATATACTTTACGAGACACCCTGTATATCCCCATTAATACACAATAATCAGAAAATAATGTCATATTAAAAAATAGGAATAAAGTAAAATTGAACATAATTTCCGAAAGCACAATCTTTTTATGGTACATAATGTTATCGTATACCAAAGAAATCGTAATCTGCATATTTTTGCTTCATAGTGCTTACTTTACGTAAAATTCTATACAAGGTGATTCATTAGTCTCTTTACAAACTTTGACAATGAAAAGTAAAATTGATTTTATGAACCTATATACTTACTACATATAATAATAAATAATATCTCAACCCCTCATTCTGATCACGAGAATTATTCCAGAAGTCAAGGACTTGTGCGGGAGAAGGGGCGGCATATTATTATTAAACATACCGCATTTGCGCCCAGGAACGACTTACGTTGGTAGACCCTAACCACCATTCAGTACAGGAATGAGGGAAACCTCATTAATTAGGGTAATATAAATTCAGGTACCCATCTCATTCACGTACTCATCTTGTTTTGTTCAGAAGATATAACGTTTTTAAAATAATTGCCTCTTTGAACACTAATAAATAATCATAATTTGAGAAAATTAAAAACATTTATTGAGAAGTAGAAAGCAATGTTCAAAAATTAGTTCAATCTCCTGAATAGATTATTCTTGCTCATATTATTTATAATATTACGATAATTTATTTCCACGGCACAAACAAGTTATTTGAAATTACCCCATAAATAAAAATCGCAAGGATTCAGATCGGGTGATCTAGGTGGTCATGGTATGAACATCCATTACCAATCATTTATTTGGGAAATGAGTGAGTATGCAGCCATTGGGTTACCTGTCTTCCTTAGTGAGGTGGTACCTCATCATGTTTATACATCACATATCTTGGTATCAGGTGGATTATCCTGAAAAATGGTACAATTTTTCAACTTAAAAATTTTAAACGCGCTATACCTAACATCTGGACAAAGAATGATAAGACTTACGTTTATATGAAATTTGTTTATGAAGTTAAATGTACTTTTCATTGCCAAAGATTGTAAAAGGGGTAATAAATCACCCGTATAGCTAATTATAAAATATTTATATACTTTATTTTATTTATATTCACGTTTTCGTAAAATCAACACCCAATTATTAAAATGAGGAAATTTTGTAGTAAGTAATCGAATCTTAGCAATACTACTTTTTTACAGTAAATAAGTTGCCTAATCTAAATCCTTACAATCTTATTGGTCCATTGGTGTAGAGATTTGAAATATTCAGTTACGAAAATTGATGGATTGATATTTCTCATAATTTTAATATGGGACTTTTTGTGTCAAATAAATTTATAACAAGAAAATAAAAATTAGCACATTATATGTATTATACTAAAAGTTTTATAATAGTGAGCATTAAATCCTTTGAGGCTTTTACAGATTAAAATGAATACCATCATTCATCACATACCTATCTAACATTCAGCTTACCAACTCAAACAAGAACAGTAAATTGCCAATTATGTGCGCTATCTGTATCGGTTTACTATTCGTATTGTGCATCAAACCACTAGGTATATTTGACAAACAGTTATTATTTAAGCTCTCTATTCTTGCGTAAATTCTATAGCTCTAATTGCTGACGGTAGGTGTAGATTGATGCTAGGTACTCTACATTTACAGTGTATCCACGGATGAAATTGAAATGTTGGGAAACTTTTCTATTTTCATTTTACGGAAAAAAGATATTCTTAAAAAAATAATATGCAGTAGTTCAAATATACTTTTAAGGGTTAGCCAGACGCAGACTGGACCGCATTAGGGTGACGTCACAGTAGTATGCAAAGCCGCGGTACGTGTCATAAGAAATTTAATTTCAATCAAGAGTTATTATAATGACTCTTATAAAACCTATAATTAAGGATCAAATTATCTGACTGAAAACGAGACATTGAAATTTGATTTATTTTTCTTTTAATGTATTTAAGAAATTTCTTCACTTGAATTCAATAGAAAAATAGTACATTTAAAACAGCGGTCAAAGGTCGGGAAACGCCGGACTTGACGAGACCACTTGTCTCCTACGTATTTTGAGGCGCTGATTACTAAAAATGAAGATTAAAGCTACCTGCAATTCTTGGAACACCCCTAAAATTGCAAAAAACACTCCTAAATAGGGGTGTTTTTCTAGTGAACTTGTTGTTTTGCAAATTTAGCCATCTTATATGTTTTTTGGGGCGCTTATTACGAAAATGGAGGTTAAAACTTGCAGCATTGGTTCCAACCACTCCCAAAATTGCAAGAAAACATCCCTAAATAGGGGTGTTTTTCGACTGTACTTGTTGTTTGCAAATTTAGCCATCTTATATGTTTTTTGGGGCGCTTATTACGAAAATGGAGGTTAAAACTTGCAGCAATGGTTCCAACCACCCCCAAAATTGCAAGAAAACACCCCTAAATAGGGGTGTTTTTCGACAGTACTTGTTGTTTTGCAAACTAACCCATCTCATATGTTTTTTGGGGCGCTGATTACGAAAATGGGGGTTAAAACTTGTAGCAATGGTTGAACCACCCCCAAAATTGAACAAAACGCCCCTAAGTAGGGGTGTTTTTCGACCGTACTTGTTGTTTTGCAAACTAACTCATCTCATATGTTTTTTGGGGCGCTGATTACGAAAATGGGGGTTAAAACTTGTAGCAATGGTTGAACCACCCCAAAATTGCACAAAACACCCCTAAGTAAGGGTGTTTTTCGACTGTACTTGTTGTTTTGCAAATTTAGCCATCTTATATGTTTTTTGGCGCGCTGATTACGAAAATGGAGGTTAAAACTTGTAGCAATAGTTGAACCCCCATTTTCGTAATCAGCGTCCCAAAAAACATATGAGATGGGTTAGTTTGCAAAACAACAAGTACAGTCGAAAAACACCCCTATTTAGGGGTGTTTTTGCAATTTTAGAGGTGTTTCAAGAATTGCAGGTAGATTTAACCCTCATTTTCGTAATCAGCGCCCCAAAATATGTAGGGGACAAGTGGTGTCGTCAATTCCGGCGTTTTCCGACCTTTTACCGCTGTTTTAAACGTACTAAAATGTTATTTGTTAATCTTGAACCAGCTATTCTAAAATATTTTTTTCTTCGAATGTTTTAAATAAATTTTTAAAATGTGTTCTTTCTCCACCAATAACAAAACAGGTTTATCTGTCATCTGTCACAAAACTTCAACTTGCAAATTTGTATATTGAGATTATGTTGATTTTGTGTTTTTTAGCGTTAAATCTTGTATAAGTGAGTTTATAGTTTTTATGCTTTTAAATGCTTTATGGTATTAAATATATGGTTGGAATCGTCAATGTCATGTGTTTAGTGTAAATAAAGTTAACGGTATATTCACATTCAAATTAGTTAGAACTGTTGTTAGCATTATCTGATTTAATTAAACGGACTGGTCAACATGTAATTTAATCTTCTATATACAAGATCTATCACGATATTTCTTAAATAATTGTGACAATTGAATAAAATAAGGAAATAATAAGGGTTATTTTGTTAATTTTATTTTGAGTGTTAAGTCACCTTCCCTTAAGGTCGAATTTTACAGGTAAATATTCACACCAATTTTGTTATGACACTTGTAACGCTAGTTGTATAATTTGTGACGTCACCACTAATGCTGTTTATTAATATGTACTTGCTTATCATTGTCTTATGAGAACCATGTAGGTTCCACTATAAATCAAGTTCGGTTCCTGTTATTGGTGCTATGACCATTCCGCTCCTCTTCTCAGACAATGATGATTGTCTGATAAGTTCCGTGACTAACAAAAATCACGAAGTGGCTGACATCTGTTAATAGGTTTCGGAACTACTGTAGAGGTCTGCTGTATAAATAGTATAAATTTTATATTGAATGAAGGAAAATGAAAAATTTGACAATTTCAAATAAGTCGGGTGTGGGGGTGGACAGCAATCCATCAAATCGGTTTTGCATGTGTAGTGGAAATTTTCTGTATTTTTTAGTAAAATTGCAAACTTTATCGATATTTAGTTATAAAAAGTGTGCAAAAATGCAAAACATACGCAAGAATATTTACACAACATCTCGGTGCTGTTCCCCAGTGCTCCTCTTACTGTACCTACTTCTGATATTTCCCTGAATAAATTTCTCGTACCCCAGGAATTCTGTAAGCAGTGGAAAATTAAATGGAGAATCGGAAAACCGATAACACAACACATGAAAGTATGTAGCAAACATTTTCTTACAGAGGATTTTTGCAGATAATTATAACAAGGTTATGTTGTGAATTAATTAAGGATGTTTTTAAATATGTATTACACTGCCAATTTTCTCCATTTAATAAAATAGATATTTCATAGGGTGGCTGAACCAAAGCAGACTTCTGTAAACAAAGGTTTTTGACAAGTTTTATAATCTTTAGGGGCAACTGTAAATGAATTATTGTTCACCCTTACATTCGACATCTTGAATTTTACAGCGCTATCTAGTGGTTCGTGAATGCTGCCAAACGTTTTGCTGCTCTTCATTTCTAAGTGGCGACTTAATAAATGCTTCACCGCGATCCGCTATTGATTCACCACTAAAGATGCCGATAAGAGCGAAACGCATGAAAGTATTGTATGCGATCAGCTGTTAATACATCACTTATTATTATTATTTTTGACAAAATGCGGTTTGACGCTTAAGAAATTCATTTAAAATAATAATTTAAAACTAAAGTGCCTAAATTAATTACAGGAGGCAATATTTTATTTTAATGTAAACCTATGACAACATTAATATTTGTTTTTTGTTTTTTGAATTTTAATTTTATTTATTTTACATTTGTGATTTTACTAAGATTTATGTCGTGTTATATGTATTTTACTTATTTTAACTGTAAATCTATTATTTTGTAAAATGAGGGTGTAAAAACGCGCTCATTCTTTGAGTAGTTGACACTTTTTGGTGTCGTTGCTAGTTTTAAAGATTCATATGTATGTACATGAATTTCAAACTTCAAATCAAGAATAAATTCTACATAAGTATTCGAATATTATGAATAGTTATTATTAAACTGATTTTAAAATAAATTATACAACACATATATTCTATTTGTTTTGGGTCCAAGAAATATGTTGCGCTTCATTGCTTTTTTCCACATGTTTCACGTATTGGATTTCGGCGGAAACTAATAAATAATTTGTCTGGGCATCTTATTATTGTACTGGGTCATTTGGGTGCAATACAATATCTAAATTTTGATTATTTTCTTTTAGTGTCTAATAACACCTTCAATATTTAAATAAAAACTACACTCCTAACGATGCAGAGTGGGGCAAGGAACACGGAAACTTGGCAAACATTCTGAAACTTTGGTGTTTTTCGGAGTCCTAAAACCGGGAAAAATAGTAAAACAATTCTCAGATGAAAACGGACCCATTTTTTCATTGGTGAACAATTTTTTAAATTCTGTTGGAGAACTTAATTTCAAATTGGAAACAAAGTGCGTATTTTCTATTGCACTGAGCCCACTTTTTTAAAAAGTATCAAAAATGTGCTTACGAAATTTACTGACATCTTTTGGTGAACATCCAGTGCAATTTGTAATGTAAGTCTTAATTTCCTCGAATATTCCTCGTAATGCAGAATAGGTTGATTTCTTGATAATATTAAATAATTCCATCTTAGTTATTCGTATAAAGTTCTGGCCTGAAATGAAATAAATCATGTAGGGCAAGGATTGTATTCTTTGAGTCAAGTATTTCATTTAACAAAAAAGCCGCAAGTTGGCGCAACTTTTTTCTTCACGATACTACCATTGGGATAACAGACAACCCACTGATACTTCGATCTTGACTTCAATCGACTTCACTCACAATTAAATTATTGTTTTATAGTTGTTTACTTACTGAAAGTAGTGGGTTCCATCTCCAAACTTATTTTTAAAACTATTTTTAATTGTCTACACTCTCATTTCTTCAGCGTTTATTTGTCGCGTAGTTATTTTCATTTTTCAAATTTTTGCCAGCTTTCTGCGTTTCCCTGTCCCACTCTGAGACGGTCTCCCTACGCTTCGTATTCTAAAAGCAAGTAAACGGTAGCGAGCGCAACCTCGCATGTTATAAGACGCTGTGATGTCACACAGCGGTTTAAGCGAGTCCATATTCCCAAATTATTTTAAAAGCATCAGAAAATGTTTTCAGTTTGCATTAAAATTACACAATCATTAAGAAAATGTAATCAAGAAATGCTCATTTAGTTTGAAAAACTTCTACTGAAGGAAATTTTATAACTGGTTATTATAGAATCCCAAAGCTCACTGAGAAGCGACGCGAAGCGAAGGGAAGCATCATTTTGATCCTGTATTCGCGCTCTAGGACAAAGCGAAGGAAAAATACTAAATGGCTTTTCACTCTAATCCATGCGAGCGTATAAAAAACAGGCCAGCGTGTGAGCGTAGGATCAGAAAGACGCTTCGCGCAGTTTTTCCTCAAGGCGTGCAAAAATATACAGTGTGACCTATTTGTTTTGGGCTAAGTCTGTAAAAAGTTTATTAATTGTGCGATTTAGCGCGGACTTTTTTTAATTATAGCGCTTGATAAAATGCACATTTTCCGCAAAATGGCCTGATTGATATAAAATCACTAAAGGCCAACTATGACAGTTTCTAGAAGCAAAATTTTAAGTAATAACGATTTTGTAGAAGGATTAAAAATGCACACTAAGTACTTATTTAAAAAAAAAAACATAGTTTGTAACAACTTAGGCTTTTACAGAACAAATAAAACGAAAAAATGAAAATTACATCACAAGAAACAACAAAATTTTTGTAAATTCTACCAAACCATCATTTTCTCCAATGCACTTGTCATTCCTTTTGCGTATGTTCTTAATTACATTTGCTGTGGAGTAATTTCCACACAAGTACGGATTATTCTAGCTTGTAGTTCTTGTAAATTATGGGGTCTTACCTTATACACTTTTTCTTTAAGTAAATCCCAGAGAAAGAAATCTAAGGGGGTTAAGTCCGAGGATCTCACAGAAAGGAGTGTTTCGCTCTATCCAACAGTTTTCGAAATGTTCATTTAGCCATTTTCTTATCAAACAAGCACGAGAACAAGAAGACAAGAATAGGACTACCATCTAACTGTAACTTTAAATTAAGTGGCAAATCATCTAATACGTTCCTAAACTCATTTTCAAGAAAATTACCCAACCACATTCAAATTATCGTCAAACGAAAAGGGTATTTCACACCAAACATTTATTTTTGAGGATATTGTTTCGTTGCATTTATGATGAATTCTGGATTTTGAGCTGACGACAATTTTGACTTGAAACCACCCCGTTTGTGGTAAAGGTGACTACGTCGGTGAATAACATTTCGTTTAAAAAGTTGCCATTATTAGGAAATATTCTCCTTACAGCCAATAGCAAAATTCTAATATTCTTTCTCTATGTCCAGGTTCCAACGTATGCAAAAATTTTAGCTTAAAAGCTTTTATTTTGTTTTGTCTCGGGCACCTTATTATATTTTATCTGGGTATATTAAGGGCCAAACTAGCCGTTCTAATATTATTTCGGGGACTCTCGTTAAAATATTGTAAAATTTGGTTGTTATTTTGAAAAAGTTTATGATGTCTATTTTGACCCGTTTTAAGCAAATTTTTGGAAACCGATTCAGTTGCATCGAAAATATTATTTATGCCCTGCACACTACTTCGACTTACTTGTCTATCTGAAATTATATATTTTTATTATCGCTTTGTAATCTCCCCGTAGCTAAAGTTATGTAATATTATTATCGCTTATAAGTGTGTAGTCAGCACATCCAGTTTCTATTATATACTCAATTGAATGCGCGGAATAGCTAGTCTGATTTTATACGTAGCTTGAATAAACTCGCTTATATTCTAAGTGGTATCTTTATTTTTAAAATCTCAAAAGGGCCTAATACATTTAACTTGCGCAGTCAGTAGAATTGGCTAACCCTCTATTAAAACAAGTGGAACTTTTTCAAAAAACAGAGAAACCAATCTAAAGAACACTGTGTTGGGACTTTGAGATAAAATAAGGAACAGTCGCCGCGGTCGGAATATTTACGTATAAATAGTAGTGGGCTGAACTGAGTAGGCCACCCGTCCAAGTGTTACCACATTTGAGGATTACAGTGTCTTCCGTTGCATCCTGAAAGGATCCTGTTTGGAACCTGGACCCAGAATTGATACTTTGGGGTGAGTACCAGTGCTAGTATTTTTTCCTTACTCCTTATCCAAAAACCCAATTGTAAATTGGGAGATAGGTTTAGTTTTAATAGTGAGCAACAAGTTGAGTAACGATCGTTAAAACTATAACAGTTATTTTCACATTAGAAATATAGTAACTTTTATAATACAAGTCGTTTTCACATTAGAAAGTTTAATTTGAACATAGTAAATTTTATAATAAAAAATAATTGAATAAAATAGTTGTGTTTTAGTGCAATCATTTTGATGAGTAAGCATAGTAATAAGCCTTATCGTATACCTAATAAAGTTTTTAACACGAGCGATAGTGAGGACGATTTAGTAGTTGATTACTAAATAAAATGGCACTTTCATCTGCACTCCCACAACTTGACTCACAGAAGCTAAATTTGAGCTCTACGATTCCTAATTTTGATGGTTCTGAGATCGAACTAACACAGTTTATTGAATCAGTAGATACATTTCTTATCGTGTTAGATTTACCTCAACTCAACGAACTTCAGTGGCGTTTGTTACTAAACGTAATAAAAAATAAATTAAAAGGTCCAGCTCGATCCCTTGTTTCAGGTCGCCCTGAGCTGCAAACTTAGCCTTTAATTAGGAATTTGCTAATTCAGAACTATTCCGACCATAAATCTGCCGTGCCAAACCAGATATGTATGCTTCAACATAATTTTAGGGAACCTATTTCGTCTTTTTGCAACCGTGTTTTGGCAATGCGATCAAAAATTGTGCAAAAAAATTAAATTACAGTATAATGACCCAATAGAAAGAAATTCGCTGCAATACGTATATTCGTCTCTTTTATTAAACAAATTTAAAAGCAATTTGCCACATAATTATGATTTCATTATTTTATCTCGACCAGACCTTGATACTATTGAACAGGTAGTGCAAGCTATTTTAGAATTAGAAACGTTTTTCGAATTTAAAAATTCTAGTCGCCGTTGACCAGTATCTCAATCCACGAAAACTCTTCAACCACTAACGAAACCGCCACCAGTTGTTGCCCGGTCATATTTTCGAAATGATTTACCCCTCTTGCCAAGGCAAAATTCACAAGCTATCCAACAAACAGGACAACCTCAGTTACCACCGAAATTAATTTAGCTTTACCAGAAAACTTTGCAATACCGGATCAAGAGGCCGATTTACTAAAACAACTAGAAGAATTGTCAGACCATACTCAGCATACTGCTGTTGAAAATCCTGTTTGTGCTCCACCGATTTCGAAACGCAGTATCAATAGCTATCAACGCCATATATTTTTATTTGATGCTCCAAACGTAATTGAGCGCGTCGCTATTTATACTATAAGAGCTTTTCCTGGAAAAACGCGTACCAGTATAACTTTTCATATTTCTATTTCCGATTAAGAAATAACGAACGTCATGAAAGACTATCTCTGTAATACGCAGTTAATTTGTTTATACTTCCATTCTGAACAAATAAAAATAAAAGCTCTCCGAGTTCTATCTAATAATTTCTCTCCAGAAACTAAAGTAGTAATTTCTAATATCCTTCTTAAAAACTTAGTTTCAGAAAACGATAGACCAGAAAAACAAATTAAATTTTTCTATGAAACCAAAACCACGCATAGAGGTATAAACGAAACTATTTCTCAGAAATTATATTGGCCTAACCTCTCTGCAGATGTACACAACTATATCACTGTGAAATTTTTAATCTTACGAAATATGGTCGGAACCCACAAAAGGTCCAAATTCAACTAGTCCAACCCCATCACGCCCTCTTGAAACTCTTCATATCGACTTATTTCTTATCGAAAAACAAATATTTCTTACACTATTCGACCCCTTTTCAAAATTTGACCAAGCCATAATAGCTTCTCGTAACGCTTTAGACACCATCCAAGGATTGATCACTTCTACATCTTTCTTCGGAACTCCTAGAAAAATAGTTCACGATCCCGGAAAGCAATCCGTGAATGAATTTTTCAAGCAATTTTGTAAACTTTATAATATTCAAATTCATGTGATATCTACACAAAATTCCCAGATCAATAGTCCGTAGAACGATTCCACTCTACCTTATTAGAAGCAGTCCGAGTTTTAAGGGCAAAAAACCCTCATAAACCTTTAGAATATTTAATAAAATTAGCTGTCACCCTTCACGATACTTTTTCCCTCAATCACAAAGATCATATCCCTTTATTAGACGACGTAGAAACGACTCAAGTCCTTATGGAAAACTCTAGAAAACTGTCCGAAAAACTTAACGAACAAATTCAAATCAAATAGAAAAAAGAAAAAGAAAAGCGTAATTTAAATTTAAATTTAAACCAAGATAAGTCGGAACCAGAACCCGTAGAACTAGACGATCTGGTATATTTAAAGACAAAAACTCCTTGGTCTAAAAAGACGCATAACCCTTTTGAATAAGTAAAAGTAATACAAGACCCAGACGTAAAAGCCTTAACAGAAAAAGGCAAAAACAACAAATCCAAAATAAAAAAGAAACGGAAATTTAAAAAACCTTCCTTGTTACAGGGAAATGGTTCTTTTACTAACGTTGACAATCGTCATTGACGAAGGACCTAGCTCTAGGATTAGATCTAAGACCAGTTAATAACCCAATACTACCTATTAACCTTGGGCCCCTGAAGACAGTTGTTTCTTATCATTTCTTTGTTCATATTACAAATTTAACCGAAATCGAACAACACATTCACATTTTAGTAAATTCATCTGCGAATACACCAGAGACCAAACAGTTTTGACACAATCAGTTGGTATACCTATCTAATCGAGTATATGAAAAATTCGAGATACTAACTTTCTCAGAAACTCGAATGAAGCGAGGTCTGTTGACCCCATTGGTAATATATATTCAGAACTTTTCGGACTTATGAGTAGTGATGAAAAAGAAGCGCTAGAACAAACGATCGATATTATTTATAAAAATCAGCAAAGTATAAACAAACAGCTTACTACTAAATTATCTATCCTAAACTCATTTACAACAGAAATAACTAAAGCCATGACCGAAATTAATAATTATTGGAAATTAGCTACAGATTTTATTGACACGCAAACTTTGATAAATGATTGTACTACAACCCACGAGATTTAAGACCAAATTGAAAATGGATTATTATTTGGGCATCTGAATATTGTCCATTCTAATGTGATTTCGCCTCTAGTAATTAAGGACATTTTCAAAATTCTACATACTTTATACGACGTTTCAGTGCTACCAACTTTAGATCAGAGTTCAGTTAATTCTCTTTTTCATATAAAAAATCATATTTCAAAAACAACTATTTATATGGAAATCCTTATCCCAATTTATAATTCAGAACAATATAGCCTTTTCCAAATTTTCATGTTATCATCAAAACTATTCATTAATCCCGAGCAACCCTATCTAGCACTAGGTAAAGAAGCAGATATATATATACAAACGGTTACCATCTAAGCCACCTAAGACTGAGAAGTACTACCAGTCCATAGAAGAAATCCATGAGCATGATTTTGCCTGCATCCCAAGTATCATTACTAATTATAACAGTTCCGCATGTACTTTCTACAAGGTGCAATACCATAGATCTCGTGTGATCATGTTACCATCTGGGCAACTACTAGTTTTACCTTCTCGCCCATGTTGAAGAAATATGTAAAAATTCCGTTCATCACTTTATTACAGAAGACACCCTTATTACAAACTCTGAAGGATGCACGTTGATTCTAAATGGCCGTAAATTCTTCATGTCAATTTCTACTCTACAGTCGTCAGCCCTTGTGATGCCTGCAGTAGAAGTTAAACATATCTACAATACCACCCTCAATAACGCAATAGACAACGAAAGTCTATTGAAAGTCTTAATTCTCAAATTCAAGCTATGGATATCGGAGTCCGTTTGATAGACCCCTCTTCAGTGAGCACCTCCTCATGGACCCAATGGACCACTTGGATCCTGATTGGACTTATAATCATCTTCTTACTGTTTATCTTCCGAAAGAGTATCAACTCATGATTTGTGCGGAGACATAAACCGAAACCAGCGCCGAGACCATCACTTCGATCCGTTGTAGACTCAGAAGGGTCAACACCTTCCGAAGTTCCTTCTAAGAGGGGAGGAATTATATAAAGACTTTATTATATATTTTTATTATCGCTTTGTAATCTCTCCGTAGATAAAGCTCGCTTATATTCTAAGTGGTATCTTTATTTTATGATGTTGAATTCTTTCGCAGCTGAATTGACGAACAATTCTGTTTTTTCTCTTACACTTAAATTGCCCATAATTATAATGATTAATAATTTAATTTGTATTAAGTATAAACAAGTTCTAATATCGATTTACACTTTATTTGTTTGATAGTAAATATAAACTCTTCAATTGTTTTCCATGGCCATGGCCATACCTTACGAATTTTTGAAAATAAATAAGTACCTAGTTTACATTTTTAATTCTCCTACAAAATCGTTATTATTTAAAATTTTTCGATAAAACTTTGTACATGCTGTTTTTGAGGCGTGCACCGATTTTTTCTAAAAAAATTGCTAATATGATTTATTAAAATTTTGCTTCTAGAAACTCAGTCATAGTCATAGTAGGCCTTGAATTTTATATCAACCAGGCCATTTCTGCTTAAAATGTGCAGATTATCAAGCTCTATAATTAAACAAAAGTCCGTTAAAAGCTAAATCACACAATTTATAAACTTTTTATAGACTAACCCCAAAACAAATAGGTGACACTGTATACAACCAACCTAATTAATACTCAATTCTTAAAAATTCAATATATGAATATTTTTGCTAATTAGTACCAACAATATAAATTTTAAACATTCATAGGTAGATATATTTCGGATTTGTCGACAATTTAGTTTACATGTATTTATTTACAACAAAATATGTACTGTTTATTTAAATAATTCTAATTATTTTTTCCTATAAAACATTGAGCTCTATAAATAATAATAATAATAATAATAATAATAATATCTCTACCCCTCGTTCTAATCACAGGAATTAGCCCAGAAGTCGGAGACTTGTGCGGGAGAGGGGGCGGCATATTATTATTAAGCAGGCCGCATTTGCGCCCAGGAACGACTTACGTTGGTAAGCCCTAACCACTATTTAGTACAGGAATGAGGGAAACCTGGAAAACCTCATTAATTCAAGTAGTCAAATATCAACCGGTATCAATCTCTCACATTGACCCAAGCAAACATTCTTCCACCCTACCATACTCGCAGAGAGGGTGCCAATCCTCTCCACGAATATAGCATATATACGGTCTACCGGCAGCTGGGCGCGAACCCACGCCGATCTAGTCACCTCGATTCAAGTACTGACGCCTTAAACCGCGCGACCACTGATCGATCAAATGATTAAATAATTTTCCTTACACATTACTTTAAATATGAATGTAACATTTAAAACTACTATAGGTAACTAAAATTTGGAATACGTTATAGTAATTATTATTATCAATAAAGCCACTACATACTGATAAAGTCAAAACAACAATTCGTAATATTACGTTTTATTTGTTTTTAATATACCTAGGTTTGGCTGCAGTTTTGTCTCTGTTTATTTTACGACCTGCTGAAAAAATGGAAAATTAATTGAATATCTGTTCCAAATAAACAGAAAAAAATTATGTATATTTAAATTTTATCAATCCGCTCTATCTCATGAATATAAATATATGTCCCAGCTTGTACTTTTAAACGTTAATACACAATATCATTAAACTAAATATTTGTTCTCTGGTACCCATGACCATAACACTGATTTATAAACAATATCTATCGACATTAAATAAAATTTTAGTATTATATGTTTTTATCAAAGAATTTATTTATATTTTTTATTGATCAACAAAATTGTGGGCCAAGCCTATCCTGATCTCCAGTTTAATACATGGATCGCCATCTGTACACGATAGACGAAACTTAGGAATCCCGAAATAGTTCACTGAACCATCTTCTGCTAAATCGCGTCGCCATTGTAATACAACAACATAACATGAGAACAGAATTCTCTCTTCTGTTACATATAGAATATTCGATTCAATTAAATAAAAATGTATTGACCCACCATAACACAGATTTTCTTTTTATATTTGTTAAATAACTGAAATTATTTAATTTAAAACAAGAATATTTTAACTTTTTAACGGTACCTAAGGAAAACAGAAAACTGTTTTATCTACTCCTACTCACTTATGCAAATATTGCAAATGTCAATATTGTCAAAATGTCAAGGTCGAACTCTTTCCTTATCAAACACGTTTATTTTTGAAAGGGTGTAATATCTAATTATAAAAGTTAAGTAATTTAAACAAATACAAACCTGTTGCATTCAGGTCTTATCGAGGCACGAAGTTTTATACAGGATCCAGCTTTAAGAGGTTCAGGTAGGTCTTCTATGTGGGGCGGTTTCTCCAAGATGGTATGGCACTGTATAACATATTCCAGAGCGTCAACACCTACTTCCATATTTATTTATTTATCTATCTATAGTTATGTTGTGTTGTTAGATGACAAAAACTTCATTACGACAGAAGAACTAATTGTTGTTTACTAGTTTTTATCTACTACATAAAAGGTCCCGAAGGATTACGCGATATCAAATGATCACTACCACCGAATACCAATAAGTGAAAATTGAAATTAATTTTTCAGTTAGATATTGTCTACAAAATTTTAGGGTGAGTATGTCTAGCAATTTCCCTATATTATTTTCAGATTGGTAAATAGCATAGTAGTGTAGATATCTACCAGCTTTTGTCATCAACTGGTTAACAAATGCGTGATTCATTGATTGGGACATAACATAACTAATATTAGCACCGACTACAAATTAAGCATAGAAAACGTTGTAAATATAGGAAGGTCAAGTTTAAGATGCATAGTAAAGTAAATAAATGTCATATGCATATAAACAAATTAGTATGAAAATATGTTGACATTTTACTTTTAAATTTATTACCTATTTTTATTATTTATAAAAATTAATAAAATAAATAAGCACTTCAACCAACTTCAATAATTTCCTTTAATTTCCCTAAATTGAAGTAAGTTCCGAAGTCTTCCATAAAATTTTTATTTTATAGTTTCGATTTCAAAATAATAGATGCTTAAATAAATATACAGGGTATGTATAAGTGACCGTATAAAAGTTTACAGGGACATAGGTCCTGTTAAAATAGGACAGTTTTTTTTTGCTATCTCTCATGTTAGCTGAGTTATAAGGTGTTAAATTAAAAAAATAACGATTTTTACCCATAACTTGAGAATCTTAAGGAAAACTTGAATTACCTCGATAAAATTACTCTAATTTATGGAAAAAAATGTTTCACTAGAATTAAATAAGCCAATCTGAAAATTCCTGGAGCTGCACAATTTTTAAACTTTTTTCACATATTGAAAAAGGTTATCCTTCTACAAAAGTTGTCTATATGGCCAGGCAGTACATAATATATCCTAAAGTTTGGTTTGGGTCCCATGTCTTGTTACTGAGATATGACACCTGAAATTTCACCAGCAGTTGCTGTGGCTGGTGTTTCCCAACAAAACAGAAACAGGATCATAAAAGAGAAATGTTTCCACAAATTTGATTATCCATAACACGCGAAGAACCGAACACTGACAAGGAAATAACACTGCTGGTTCCATAAAAGATTATTCTAGTTGTATAAACGACCAAAGCAGCATTTGACCTCTGTGACACCCGCTATTTCTAATCAGCTATAAGGGTCCCCGTTGTCATAGCAACCGCCGTAAATAAGCTGATAAACTACAGTGGTAATTTTAAGTTAGTGATATTCACTTCATTCAAAAATTATTTTGATTCCCCGAAAGATTCTCAAGATATGGTCGAAAATCGCTACTTACTAAAATTTGGCATTTTTAAGAAAAGGAGGCATTTCTATTTCCAGAATCTGAATATAATTCTCCCTTTCACAAAACGAAAAGGATTCGTGGATACAAGCTATAATAGCGAGAGAGATGAGATATCTTCAAAATGGTTGTTTCCTTACAATAGTGCTCTCATATCTATACTTCATTATCAAAATAAATATATTGAACCGAAATTTTAATTTTGACTGAATACAGAGACAAATATATACTACTTGTATAACTCACAAGCATCAGCAACGTGAAAATGGAAAATATATGTATGAGCATCACCTTACTCATATTTTTTTAAGTTGGTACATATTTAACATTAAATAATTTTTGCATAATGGAGGAAGATATGTCCTGCAAAAAAATAGAGATAGCAATTTTAAGAGTCGATTATAATAAAGTTAAATTAAAGCAAATATATAGATAATATAAACAAAAATTATTATTAAATAATCTGCAATCGATTTTGACCTTGACCTCGATTTTATACTGTGTTTTAGAATAGTTTACTTTATATTTATCAACACGCGAAGTAATTAAGTTAAAAAAGCATTTCAAAAGGCCATTCAAGAAAATTGTACTCACACTAGATTCTACCCTGGACTCGTTTCGTGTCTCTAAATGTTCCTCTTTGACTTTTTTCCGTGGAAAAAAACAACAGGAACACGCACCACAACCACTTTTTCTTCGACCCACATTTTTTTGTTTGTGTTCGTTTATGCCTGGCATTTTTATTGACCAAGCATCTACAGAAGTCTAACAGCAATACATTTCGTTTTCATGTTAATCAAAGTCGCGAATGAACAGCGGATATAAATAAATATACCTAGCGCCGAGGTTTTGCGGAGTATAATAGGTATAACCTTATTCATTTAAACAACTAACAATACTACAGTTCATGACTAATTTCTGTTATCTTCAGTGCTACTAAAACAAATAATGACGAGTCGCCTTAAAATGCATGGAATGAATTTGAATGAAATGCCTAATTGAGACTAATTATTAGAGGTTATTAAAGGTAATATGTCGTCACTTTGAAATTAAATTTTGATTTATATTTAGAGATGAACGTGATAGTTGTTTGTCCGAGATACAGTTTTTAGGATATCCTAAATAAATTGCGTAAAATATATATTTTCAACTTGTTCTATAAATATTTATCCTTGAAAAATATAAGATTGAATTATTTTAGATTCAATAGATTTATGTTCCAGCTGAACAT
Organism: Monochamus alternatus; assembly: GCA_037114965.1. Lineage (NCBI taxonomy): Eukaryota > Metazoa > Arthropoda > Insecta > Coleoptera > Cerambycidae > Monochamus > Monochamus alternatus. Next base: position 28,114,581 of record CM073429.1, read on the forward strand.
TAAAAAATTGCGCAGAACTCAAAATTACGTTCACTACATTTATCAACCTTAAAATACGTATATAAACATATCTCAGTCGGTGTCTTACTATTTTTTAAGTGTAAACAGACGGGCGTGTACATGTAACACGTGCTAAAGACGGAGGCGACTAAAAGATAAAAAGTGCTGAAAATAGTTGTAAAGATGGACGCATTACTATACTAGCATTGATTTTAAGATCGCCGTATTTCTCGCCAGGAAATTATCAAATCAACCCGAAAAATAAAACGCAGTAAAAGTAAGCACAAAAATAAATTTAGGTATCCACTTTTCATGCATTTTATTAGTTACTTATTGATAATATTATGTAATACTCTTACTAACTACTCTTCAGACTAATGTCCCAACCAACGGTGATTTAGCCGTATATTCTTTATTGATTTTTTTTTGAATTTTTTAAATCGATTTTCCTACAATTTTCCTATTAATGAAGCCAAATATATTATTTGATAGCAAATACTTAGGTATGTTAAGAAAAAAATTCCATATTCAAGATAGAATTCAATAAATATCTAAAATAAAACTTAATCTAACTAAATTTACTAACAAAATAAGACACAAAAGAGACCTGGTTTAATGAAATCATTCAATGAATGTCAAAACTCAAATTCACTTTTGAATATATACCAACACGCAAAATTAATCCCAATAGATGAGGTCTGACTTATTTCTGCATTTCTAGGATTGCTTCTTCTGATGTACGAGTAGGTACCCATTATACAGGGTGTTCCTTAACTAGAGGTCAAGAAAAAAAAGTATTTAATTTGTAATTTCTAAACCGCTTGTGATAATTTAATTAATTTCGGTGTGCATATTTAGTATGGCAGTAGGTATGAAACACAAAATTACCAGGTTTAGAAACTTACCAGTGGCGAAAGTGTAGGTATCATCGGGCATTATTTGCCAAAAAAAAATTATATCAACTTTTATATTGTTAAAAATAAAATAGGTCAACAAAATTTATTTGATCCAGTGCATTTTTACAGTTAGGTACTTAAATTAATAAACATATCTTAGGAAGAACATGCAAAACAATAATAATAATAATAAGAATACTTAATATTGTGTATTATCAAATTAAACTTATTTTTTTTAAAGATTAAGTTTTAATAACGACTTATTCAGATGCTGCGAATTTATACGGAAAGTTTCCGACATTATAGAACTTCAAACCCAAGAATGTTCAGAAATGTTTTTCAACATCAGTCAGGCTCATTTCAGAAAGGTCCAATTAGTGGAAGACCTTTGAGTGTCAGAACGCCTAAGTTGGGAAAAGCTATTCTACACGGAATTTAAGACCCAAATACTAGTACTAGGAAGATCGCTGCAAATCTTAATGTAAATCATAAATTAGTTTGGTCTGTTCTGAAGCACCAACCCGTATCACATATAGGATTCAAGTCTTACTGCCGCAAGACTATCCTGTTCGCCTACAATTTTGCCATTGGAATTTGCAAAAGAAATGATGAACAGAATGTTGACTTTACCGGTGGCATATTGTTTATTGACGAAGCTAATTTTTTCAGAGATGCTATAATGAACTTGAAGAATGTGGTTTATGCCGACAGGGCTCCCCCACATTTTAATTTGACTGCTCGTCAATTTTTAAATGAAGATTCAGTAATAACGTGATTGGTCGAAGCACTCAAGAACTAGATCAACTTTGGCCACCCAGATCTGAGGAGCACTTACATCAACAGATTATAGCTGGTTGTGATTAGAGTTACTACTGGATTTTTTTCACGTGTTCGAGCTGCAATTTCAAGGAGATCTGAACCATGTATTTTGGCTGAAGGTGGACATTTTCAAAATTTGTTATAATAAATCATAGTAAAATAATTCCATTGTTAATTAAATTATTGTGTTATTATTTTAAGTTACGTAACACACCTCCGCCACTGGTAAGTTTCTAAAGCTGGTGATTTTTTGTTTCATACCTACTGTTATACTAAATATGCACACCGAATTTGATTAATCTCAAGATGTTTAGAATTTAAAAACTGTTTTCAAATATTTAACACGCTGTAGCTGGACAATGGCTGTCCTAATATTCCCCACATTTATACAGAGATTGTATGCCTGAAGATTGGAGAGATGCTTTGATTATACCAATCTTAAAAAAGGGAGATGCAACAGACTGCAGAAAATATAGGGGTATATCATTGTTAGATGTAGGGTATAAAATTATGGCAACGTTAATAAAATAGAGAATAGAACTACAAATAGGGGAGTATCAAGCAGATTTTAGAAAAGGAAGGTCAACAACGGCCCAAATCTTCATAGTGAAGGAAATTCTGACTACATGCTACGAGTATGGGATCAAAGCAATGGTTCTATTTCTGGACTTCAAGAAAGCATATGATTCGATCAAAAGGAATAAACTAAGTAAAATTTTGAAACAATTTGGGATACCAACCAAACTAATTAGGCTATTGAAAATGACCTTAGAAAATACCAAATCCAAAGTACGAATAAAAGGTGAATGTTCGGAAGGGTTTACTATTGATACAGGACTGAGACAAGGAGACCCACTCTCAACGCTTCTTTTTAATTTAGTACTAGAAAAGGTCATAAGAGATAGTTAGTTGAACAGAGAAGGACACATATTGTTTAAAAGTCATCAAATTGTAAGTTATGCAGATGACGTGGCTATTATTGCTAAAGATAGTAGGGAATTAGAAGAAGTAACGAGAAAACTTGTGAAGGAAGCACGTAAAGTGGAATTGCAGATAAATCAAGAGAAAAGTAAGCTTTTGAGAATAGGAGAACAAAAAAAGGACACCAATTTTAAATTGAGAACAGAGCATGGAGAGATGGAGTTTGAGGAAGTTCAAGAATATGTATATTTAGGGGCGCTAATAACAGCTAAGTGTGATGAGGAACAAGAAATAAATAGGAGAATAATAAAAGCAAACAGAAGTTCGGCAGCAGTCAACCACTTATTGAAATCAAAAAATTTGTCCAGAGGAGTAAAATTTAGAATATATAAAACAATTTTGAGACCGACAGCGCTGTATGGTAGTGAAACCTGGGTTCTCAATAAGAAGTCAAGAGAAAACCTTTTAAGGTGGGAAAGGAGAATTCTAGGGGGTAAGAAGACTGAGGAAGGCTATGTAAGGAGAAATAATGAGGAAATATATGCAATGTACCAGGCACCAACACTAGACGAAATTGTAAAAGCCAGAAGAGTGCAGTGGCTAGGGCATCTAGAACGTATAGAAGATGAAAGGGCAGTTAAGAAAATAGTAGGGAGTAAACCTAACTACAAGAAAAAAAGAGGTAGACCGAGGAAGCGATGGAGAGAGGCAGTGGCAATAGATCTAAGGGAGAAAAATGTAACGGATTGGAAAAGAAAGGCGAAGGACAGAATGGATTGGAGGAGAATAACACAGCTCTGGGCCTAAAAGGCCTGTAAACAGCTTTATATATATAACAAAAAAACCTTATTTCTGGCAACAGAATACGCCCCTGCATTTTTGACCTGTACTTAAGAAACACTCTGTATTAATTACTATTTAAAATATAAAATAAAATAATTACTTTTAGATAGCATTTGCAATTCATTCCTTTGTTGATATCCATTTCCACCTCATTTTAGCAATTAATATTTTCATATATTTACAGGGTGTATTTAAATGAAGGCGCATAAATTATATATAAGTTGATTTAACTAAACATACTCCTGAACCATAAATTAATAAAATTAAAGTAATTAGCTTCGTGATTACCATCAAATTAAATAATTTATAAACTAACCAGTCCACTTGTGGTTTTCTTTACACTGTTTACTCAGAAATGTAAACTGAGTTAAATGGGGACAAAAAAATGAACCATAAACAAACATTTTACGAAACAATACAAAATTTATATAATAAAAAAAAGCTAAGAACTAAATATATATGGAGTACACATGCAACAGCAAGTGTCAGAATAGTGTATCATGTAATAATAAATAAACAAGAAAAAAATAGAGAAATAGATGGCTAGTAGTATCCTAATAAGGATACCAACATGATTGTTTTATTTCCAGTTAGATAAAATTGGATAGACTAACTAAAGGAAAAAAACTGTTTTAGTATCTGATTATTTGAAGTAAATTAGCCAACCAAATAGGTTAGTTTATAAAGTATCCGCTAATATTGTAGAATATGTATCTTCTATCAAAATAAACAACGTTTCGTCACAGTTTGTATACCTACTAGTCAGCTAGTATACAAACTAAACAAGTTTACACTTTAGTCGTAACATATACAAAATTTTATCATACGAATCTTCATTAGGTACTGAATTAACGTAAAAGTACATTGCATCTTATAGAACAATAATAATAAATGGTTTATTGTGCACACAAAATGAAGTAAAGAAAGACTTTCTTTTCTGTGACTTCTAAATAAAGGCCGCACCAATGTTGAAACGCGTTTGGAAATCATATATATTTCGTAGTTTATTTTTGATGTTATAAATAAATTTACATTAATCCCAGGACAGAGATGGTCTATATACTTAACAATAATATATCACTTCCTCTCCCGCAGAAGTCCTTCACTTCTGGGCTGATCGTCACCATGATGAGAGGTAGAATAATAAGGGTGTCCGGAAAATATGTGCACAAACTTCGGGAGCCTAATCTATTTATAAAAATAGTCGCATATATAACATTTTTTCGATTTCTCAATAATAACGAATTACAGCCTGTCAAAAAAAAATAATTTTTATTCCTGACATAACTTTTTTGTAATAATGCGATTTTCTCAAATTCGGTACAGTTGTAGAGGAATATAGAATGCTCAAGGGAAGAAACCAATTGAATGTCGGGCGCCCAAGAAGAACACGAACAGCATTTACAGAAGAAATAATTTTAAATTCTATCGAAAGTAATCCCACGAATTTTCCACAGAGCGCAATATTCCTAAAAGTTACCTTTCCATTATCAAAAAGTCCCGGCGTTATTTCCTGGTAATTTTGCATCACGTCTATTATTTTGTAATACCATAAATAATCTTCACAATGAGGATAACGAATTCTTACAAACCATACTATTTACCGACGAAGCAGGATTTGGTCATGACGGGTTGCTTAATTTACAAAATTCCGATTTTTGGAGTGAAGAAAATTCTCACGTAGCCAGAACAGATTTTCGCTAAATGTATGGGCGGTAATTGTTAGTTGAACTACATTTTTCTCAAATAGGCTAAATGGTGAAATATATTTAGATTTTTTAAGGAATGACTTACCACTTCTCCTGGAAGACGTACCTCTGCAAGTAAGAAACAGAATGTGGTTGATTCAAGATGGCGCCCGCCACATTTTCGTGTACCAGTGAAGGAATATATTGATACGGAATTTCTTAATAGATGGATTGGCCCTGGTGGATTTGTGGAATGGGCCCCTGGATCACCAAATCTTAATCCCATGGATTTTTTTTTCTGGGAGTACCACAAGACCCTTGTTTATAACGGACTAATAAACAACATTGCGGAATTAGGAGAAATAATAATAATCGAAAGTTGTAATATTATTTGACAGAAGCCCGGACTATTTTTTCGAACCCGGCGCTAGTCATTTTTACGAAGAATTAATTATGTATAGAAGTAGCAGGGAACCACTTTGAAAGTGTAAATATTGTTTTATTTGTTAAGTAGTTATATAAATCTTGTTTTTGTTTCCAAAGCATGCTTTGTATTTATTATCGCTGAGAACTACGACGTCATCTCATGAAAACTTCAATGGCATTGTTCTCGAAAACGGTTACTTTTAGTGGATTGAAACAGGAGTACCTTTTTCAAATAATATTTAATGGGATTTTATTTTGGCATATCAAAATTAGACAATAATTATAAATAAAAAATTTTTACCATGGTCCACCTTAATACGTATAACAACTGTACCGAATTTAACGAAAATCGGTTTACTACAGAAAAAATTACGTCGGAAATAGAAATTTAAAAAAACATTTTTGACAGGTCATAACTTATTATTAAGAATTCTAAAAAGTGTTACATAACGACTATTTTTATCAGCAGATTAGGCTCCCGAAGTTTGTGCACATATTTTCCGGACACCCTGTATTATTAGTATTACCATAGACTATTCACAAAGCTATAGTTTATAATTTGTGTACATATTACAACTATAGAAAATGAATTATGTCATTTTAACAATTAAAAGCTAACTTCTACATTAATTGTAAAATGACTATGTACTTACTTGACAGATATGTTTTGTACTTGGCACCGTAGGGCAACACATAGTTATATGTAGGACAATTAAAATAGTTTGTGTGTGGTTTGTGTTGACATATGACAATTTAAAATGAAACAACTTCATTCACAATCAGTCGTGGTAAAGTGGATAGTTGTGGTCTAAATATCATTAATACTTGTGTTAGTTGTAACAAATCAGAATAACTGACAATTTTATTAATAAGAACTACCAAGTGCCGATAAATTAAAAATGCAGGTAAGTGACTATGAATGAGTAGAACCGTTCTAGACCCATTCTGTACAGAACCAAAATACAGGATAAATACTTATTTGGTAAGTCAATGCATTTTTTGCAGGAAGTTATAGTACAAGTACGTTATTACTAGTTATCTTTCATTCTGATTTTATTAACAAAGTGAAATGATTTAATAGTTTGTTCTTTTTTCGTTTGTAATGTAGTTCCCCCACTCCAACTCAAAAAGTGAATGAAATGTGAATTTCCTGCACCCCTCGATTATATAAATTTTCTTCAATAATTTAAATCAAATCAATTGTATCCACACTTTTAAAAATTGACGACTTTGCTTGTCAAAAATTGAAGATACAAAACTATATGTTACCGAAAAAGGCAGTTTATACATTAATTACGCGTTAAGTTTATATCTTGTGGTCACCAGGAAGCAAAAGAAATGTGAAAACGGTGAGTAAAGAGGTGAATGTAAACAATATAACATAAACAGATGCCATATCTACCACATTTTAATTTTAAGAATAATCAGTGACATCTCTCTAAAAATATCCAGAGACAAGCCTGTGCGCACACCACTGGTAAAACTGAAAACAATATTTTTATCGCAAAACATGTATTGCCAATAAAGCCTGTAAAATTTCATGAATATACTTTGAGCGGTTTCCGAAATACATAATAAATTTGCATTTTTTCTTAAAATTTTAACATTCTGTAGATCGGAAACTAAGCGTTTTCAGAATATAGTATATTAAGGAAATAGCAAGAAATGCATCGACTTACCAAGTAATGCCAGTAAGCTTACAGCTTTGATATGCTTAAAACTGGAGCAATACTATTGAAAATATTTCTGATTTTTTTCTAAAAGGCACCGTGAAAGTTTCGTAAGAATTTCTATCGAAAACAAAATTTACTCAAGTATGAAATTTTATAATAAATTACAATAGTACAACAATAAAATTTAATTTACATTTTTTTATTTTGTAATACTGATTTAAAATATAAAATAATATAATTATTCTGATTGTATATTCTGCTAATAAGTCTCAACGGTCGCAGTCAGTTCATGTCGCAGTAAAGTTTTGTAATTAGTAATAAATTAGAAACACAGACAAGGATAAGAAACTGTCGTTTGACACGGCACTGATCAAATATCAAATACAAAGCTGATAAATAATCGCTCAGTGACCGCTACTAAATGCAACACGAATCCAGCCAGGGTTTTCCAACAGGCGGTTACACTCGTTTGAAACTATCGTAAATCCAGTCGTGAATTTAAATTAGAAATAAAAAAAATCGCTTATCTTTTTATTTGGGTTTTTGCCCTTGAAAAATATTCGACGTAGATCTTGAAATTTTTATTTTCATTCTGAAATTTGACACTGGAACTCTCACCGCTCGACCGATGTCAATACGAACGCACACACTAAGAGATAGAGATGCGGTTTTCGTGATTGTTATTCGAAAACAGAGCCCAGGACTAGACCATCAGATTGAGTCTATCTAGGAAAATGTTATTTTCTTCGCATCGGCCGATGGTTGAGCGGTTTAAAGCCTTATCCTCATGGACGGGAAATTCGTGAAAATTCTCTTGACATTCGCAGATTTTGATTTAAATTATTAATGGCGGGAATTTGGGATCGGTCAGTGGTTTCGCGGTTTAAGGCGTCAGTACTTGAATTGAGGTGACTAGATCGTTGTAGGTTCGACCCCCGCAGCCGGTAGACCGTATATAAGCTATATTCGTTGGCACCCTCTCTGCGGGTATGGCGGGGGACTACCCTTCTAATTAATGAGGTTTTCCAGGTTTCCCTCATACCTGCACTGAATAGTGGTTAGGGTCTACCAGCGTAAGTCGTTCCTGGCCGCAAATGCGGCCTGCTTAATAATAATATGCCGCCCCCTCTCCCTCAAGTCTTCCACTTCTGGGCTAATCCTCGCGATTAGAATGAGGGGTAGAAATATTATTATTATAATTTCGCAAAACAGGAATATTAACGCTATTTTCATTATGTGGGGTTAGTAAGTTTGTCTTGAGTTTCTCATAATCGATCATGATAATTAATGACAGTTTTATTATTAAAATGAAAAGGAGTGTTGCAATTGGTAAAATCCATGAGGACAAGACTTTAGAGCAAAAGCTATCTTAACTACCACTGATGTAAGTTTGGTTGCCTAATCTGCATGGTCATCTGAGCTTCAGTTATTGGGCGTATTCAGACGAGGCTGACGAGGTCAGCCGCTGTGGCCGCTAACTAATTATAATAGGGCTGTTAATCAGCTACAGATCATAATAATCAGCCGCTTAAACAACACCGAATAGTGTGCTGATTGTTCTCCGCGTATATGTAACATAACATTACATTGTCATACTAAAGTCATAATATTTATTACACAGAATAATAAATTTGCTAAGTATTCATCAAATGTTCCATAGAAGAAAACGCCGAAATAAGTAAAAATAACTATTTTTTATTGATAACAACATTCAGCCAAATAATTGAAATTGGACCATTATTATAAAGATCTTATGGGGGTGGCTCGGTTTCAACTTTATGTATTATATTGTTTTAGTATTCCATGTACATGTAACTACCACATATTCTTGAAATAAAATATATGAGAAAATATTGTTAACTTTATGGTAAAACAAAAATTAAAATTTTCTATCTACGTTGGTATTTTTATCTTAACATTTTTATTTTGATCCCAAGAATCTATAATAGCTCAATGTCAGTGATGAATTATGACTTTTTAGGGCCTGACTGAGAAGCCCCTAAGTATCATATTTTTTGTCGATTGTCTATGGATGAGGGCGAATTATAAAAAAAATTATGTAATAGATAATAAACAAATTTATTTATATTCTATAAGCCAGAGCAAAATATTCGTTGAAATTCCAAAGCATAACCCTTTAAAAATTGTAAATACAATCATGTAAATAAATAACATAACCTCAGAAATACGTCAGCGTTTCGCTTACGAAGAAAGCGCAAATTTTCTTGGCTTACGAAAATATTCAGCAGCTAACAGTTAGCATTTAGTCAGCGTTTTATTCAGTCTGAATTTCTTACTTAGCGGCTGACCTCATCTGAATACGCCCATTGTTAAAAATTGTACGAGTTTAGCGAATATAAGAATAGGAAAAATATAGATGGTGCCACCAGCAAATTATCGACGACCGCTAATTCATGACCACCCTAAAAGCTCCAGAATCGCTAAAACTTGCTTTTTATGCCAATTTACCTTGGTGGTACTGTAGCGTGCAGCTCATTTGCTTACTGTGATTGGTTACAATCTTTAATGACATTTAAAATGACAGCAAGTTAGTTAATATTGCAATGCAGCCATCATATTTGCAGAACTACAACATAAAGCAAATAAAATATCCATTTTCCAGACCTTAAGACCCTAGGCAATGCGGGACCTGTCACGTGACCTATATAACGGAACGGCGCCATCTATATTTTTTCTAGATTTGTAATTTAACCCTTAACTAGTAATGTGGAGACTGCAATTGTTTTTATTTTTAGATTTCTCCAAACAATACCGCCTTCCTGCAAATGATTCCACCAAATTTCTGCTATTGGTACCAAACTTACCAAATTTGCAGAAAATTTGTAAGATATGTTTATTACTTTAGCAGATTGTGGGATGGCATCTTCCGGTTTACGTAAGCATTTCTTGCAACTCACATCCAAGGCGGGCTGTCAAAGTGTGCACATTATGGGGATAAAAGCTTTGATGAAACCATTAGGTGTTAATATGGTAAGTTAGTGTTCGTAAATTTCACCGACAACTTTTGGCTGTATACTCACAACGATAAATAAATATGATCTATAAAATAAGTTTTTTTTTTGAGTTGTAGTTTCCTTTTTGTCTATTTTTTTTAATAAATAAAAATAATAAAAACAGAAAATTTACTGTAATAATATAATTATATAAAAATTTACATAGTTATTCGTAATACTTCATTAAAATTTATCCATTCTTCTAGTCTAAGGCATCTAACAGGTCACAGATATTTAATATAACATTAAGAATAATAAAATAAACTGATAACAAATATTTAATAATTATAATAGTTATTACAAACACTAAGGAATGCAAGTTGTTAAAATATTTAATATACACTATATTAATATTACATTGGATTTGGTGTTGGTTTTTATTATTAATATTAAATAACTTACGATTAACAATAATTAATTTTATTTTTTAAATAATAAAGAAAACAAAAACTGATATTGAATGTCGTCAAAAATAAATAAATTCAAAATGTAACGAAGATGCCCAAAAATGTAATATATAACATCTAATACTCTAAATAACTAATTAAAAAAAAAAAACAAACTGTATTGCCAACAATTTTGTTACTTTTGGGCACAAATTATTTATAAGGCCATTGTGGTTATTTTATTTACAACATAGATTTGGTGTTCCACTTTTATTCGACGATATTGTTAAAAATCAAGTTAATGACATAAACATGAAATCTTGGTAAATGGTGAGGAAAAATATTAATTTCTCCTTTATTTAAGCATATATTTACGAACATTGAAATATAAAATGTTTATTCGCTAATTTAATTGACTCTTACTGTCGTCGGCAAAATAAAATTTGATTTTAATATCAATTCTGCATGAAATTAACTGAAATACCTATATGCAATACATAAATAATTATTTAACGGTGCAATCCAATATTCATCACTAAATTAAAAACTTGATAATAAGTTAAGTAAATCTTATTTCTGGATTCTATCATTACTTGTAATATGGTAACTACTTTAAAATATTCTTTTATAATAAAAGCAAACCCTCAATCTAATTTTTCTGATCTTTCAAGTATAAAAAATAATTTTGCGATCTTCCTCCGAAAAACCTCTCTCGATAAACAATAAGCAAATAAATATAACAATTTTGTACTATAACATGCATAATTTACAGAAATTAATAAAAATAGATCCAAAAATCTTACATATTTACAGTACTCTTGAAACTTTAATTTTAAATGTCAAGAAGAAGAGAATACATATTTTATGTAATGTAAGTTAACAACTGTTATGTTAAAATTTTATTAAAATATTTGAAAGGTATTAAGGGACACTCTTAACCAATTTCTAAAAGCCTCCTACTGCCTCTTAACGTTTTTGAAAAACCACTCTGTGAATTTCCTCAGTTGTTGCACTGCTGCTTGGGCTTGATCCTGTAACTTTCTATTTTCTTCTGTTAAACGTCTCACTTCATGTTCCAGAGACATCCGGCGCCTCGTTTCCCTGTTCACTTTCAGTTCTAGTTCTGCCACATGATTTTGAAGCTCCGGTACACTGGTACTGGAACTTACCCTATAATAAAAAAATGCTAAACCCGTTACAATTCAGTCTTTAATCCAATAAATTGTTTGACACTTGCAATTTCCTAGTTTAAAAATGATTTGCCATAATAATTGGAGGCTATGCAACACTCTAATTTGTTGACCAATTTTAAAAATATTGGCACTATTTTATTTTTAATGAAATAAATTACAAACATTTTGGATGTCTATGAAATTATTATACAAGTCATAACCCAAAGCTTTCTAGATCTACAGTCTGATTCAGTCATTAATTTTAATCACATATTCGGAAGGCCTTATAAAGGCAGAAGATCAAAAAATAAATTTTTACTCGACCTTTTAAAAGGAAAGCAAGGCAAAAAGGCAACTCTTAACTTCCGGTAACAAGGTGCTCCTGGTACGCAACTAATTTTCTTACGATGCAGCCATATGCCGTTCGAGGATTGAACTGAAATAGCGTTGCCAAGTCAGGAGTACACAATATTGTTCAATAGTATGAGACAGCAACTGCATAGTTGCTGCAGAGCTGCCAACAATTTTAGAGATGTGTTGAAGCAAAAGAGTGTTGCCACGTCAGGACTACATACATATTAACAGCATGTTATAAAATCTTCTATTTATTCCAGCAAATTTGGAGATCTCATCACATATGTATAGAGGTGGGATATGTGGAAAGAACAAGATACTGCAACCAGAAATACCGGCACTCGCGACCCATTAGTTTATTTCAGATTGTCTCATGTATTAGTCGCAACGCTATAACTAATTTTACTAATTTTGAATATGCAGATGTATGTTTTAACATCGACAAACTGAATAATTAATTGAATATAATACTACAAAATTCAATTAGAAATAAGTAATGGATGGTATTTTCCCTTACCTATATTTGTCGCTATTAACAAATAAATTAATATTTAAAGTAAAATATCATTCATTTATCTAGATAAAAAAAGCCTGCCTGTCTCTTGTCATTGAGTACACATTAAAAGTAAAAACTAGATTATTGACGTAATACTATGGTAGGTTAAGATTCACTGTTACCTGCTTGTTTATCACTGAATGTGTCTCGAACTGTTTTTTTTTTTTTTTTTTTGTTGACAGCATGAGAGTTTTTTTAATTATTTAATCAAAACTTATCAACCTCTTTTTATAAATTGTTTAGTGAGTATTGGTTTTTATCTCACTATTCAAGTAATAACATGTAAGTGGTTTATTATTTGTAACTTAACAACATTAAATATTTCTTAAACTGAATCTTAATATTTTATGTTAATTGCATACTTTGAGACCGCTACGGTCAGTAACAGTCTGAAAAGGGGTTTAAATGATTTAAAAATATTTTTTTCACTGTAAATATGTATTTAATTTTCTTTTTAATCGCGTACTTGATTTATACACATTTTTCTCTATCTTCCCTTAAAATTAATGACATTATGACTATCAATTTATTGGATATACTATTTTTTTACAATTTATGTATTTCGTTCAAATTTTAGACTAAATAATAATAATAAGTACTAGAAAATTACTGATTTTTCAAAAATGACCTTTGTTTTTTGAAAAACGACTGAGTTTTCAAAACACTCAGAAACGTTAAAACTTTGAGGTTCATAATAAGTGTCTCAAGATTGGTAAATTCAGCTACTTTAATTTTAGAGATATTTACAATAATTTGTGAACATAAATCCCTAATTTGCTCTTATTTCTAATACATATTTTTGTGAATTCAAGATTTTTATCTCATATTTATTAATCTAGTTATTACTCATTTACACTTTAGTTTTTTTTTTTAAATCATTATTTAAACCCCCTTTTTGACCGTCACTCAGCTCCCAGTTTATCTTGGTGTCGGCTTTACATGACATTGCCGAATTTAAATATTTTTGTAGTACCTACTTATTGTAATGTTAAAATATGTAAAAAATGCTATATAATTTATTTTTTAAAAATACGCAATTAAAATACAGTAAAAGTCATTTATATCGCCGTCGCTTATAAAGAAAAGTTGCTCATAACAGTGAAATTTTTCGATATTGGTTGAACTTACATATATTCTAGGACTGCATTTAGCGTCGCCGGTTATAACATCGGAGTCGCAAATAGCGGCTAGATTTTATTGCATTTTTTAGCCCTAGACTCGGTTATAGCGTCATATAGGTTCTATGGAAGGGCCTAATACGACAATGACAAGTTGACAAGTCAGTTCATATCTGTCTATGGCAGGATATGGTCTATTTGTAAATAGTATTGAAGCTTTAAACACACAAAATGGCTGCAAATAAACGGAAGGTGCTCTCTAGAAGAAAAAGGTGCAATTATTGCCCGATTAGAAAATGGTAAATCTAATGTCACTATTTTGGCCGAATTTAATTTGTCACATTGATCATTAACTACAATATGGAAAAATCGAGAGAAAATTAAAACTGCATTTAATTGTAATTTACTGAACAAGAAATCTAAATATCTGATTATTTTAAAAATACATAAATATTTTTTTCTACATTCATGCAAAAAACAAAACTTTATTGAACTATATTTAGTGGAAAAAGTGGTTCTTTATTGCACTAGTGCAATAAAATCTTTATTGCATTCATCTGTCATTCTACTACAACGTTTTGTCATCATGACAAACATAAACGTTCAAATCGACGTCATATTTTCCTAGACTTGTGTCATCTAAATAAAACATTTTTTGGTTTTTGCATGAACGTAGAAAAAATATTAAAACATCTACATATACATACCTATGCATATACATATTATGTATATATGCAGTATGTATCTAAGTAAATAAGACTTTTTTGTTTTTCTTTGAATACGTATGTGATTGTCTAACTTGTTTTATTTACAAATAAATGTTTTATGTTTTGTTTTTATATAAATGTTGATTTACTTTCAATACATATGTATTGGTAAACAAAATTGTGTCGTTTTCTTGATTTTAAATTCTACTGTTTTGCCGCCAGATTTAACATCTGACTGGATATAACGTCCACATTTTACCTGTCCCTTCAGGGACGTTATATCCGACTTTCACTGTAGTAAGTTTCAGTTTACAAAAATATTTAATATTGATGTTACAAAACCTCAACGAATCAAATAATAAATCATTTATATTTCATTATATAAATAGTGAGATCAAAAACAATACTCAGTAGGTAAATTATTAAAAGAGGCATACAAGTTGTTTGTATTAAGAGACTGATAGTAATAAAAAAAAAACCTCGTGCTGTCAACAAAAAACAGACACATTCAGTGAAAAACAATCCGAGAATCTGAATCTTGACCTACCGTATTAAGGTCAATAACCTTGTTTTCAATGCTTACTCAATGACAAACAAATAATAACACAAACAAACAATTAAATTCTCATTTATATAAACAACTGGTGAAATGAATATGAAATCATGAGTATTTACTATTTAACCCTTTTGCATTGGGAGAAGCAAATTTGAGTAAATCTTTGACTGACATATATGCGGGAGACGCATACATGTCAGTCAGTAAAGAGCATCTTAAATTGGCAAACGCGTGTTACTGTCTTAATATAATTTTTGTGTAATCATCGGGAAGTGCGTAAATGCGGCCCAGTATCTTTTGGTTGGGATATTTAACAGGTTTCAACTCGTCAGTTGTGGTTATAAACAGACATTTACACATGCTCTCCTCTGTAAAATAAACTGTATCTTATTGTCTAAGTATTACAAAATGAGTTGGTCAAATAAAAGACCTTTAACATACAAAGAACTTGAAGAAATATTAACCGAAGACTCCGATAATGAATCTTTAGATTTTTACCCTGTCTTATTTCGTTCTACATGAAATTAATTAGGTTAGGTTAGAATAAGTAATAAAAAAAATCATTGGGAGATAAATAAATAGTTTACTCTTTTCTCGTGTTTATTTCAACTCGCGTATATACGCGCACATACCGGCAAACGCTGTAATGCGTAGATGTAGTTGACGGGAAACGTACGAATGCGCAAGCGCTTAAAATCCCCGATTGTGGGGCCAGTTGTCTTAAAAAAGACCCCAATGCTAAAGGGTTAACAGATTTTTAAATGACATTTTAGATTGCATATTAGTAATTTGTCATTAGAAAAAAATATATGACTTCAGCACTGAACTTTAATGAACATGCTATGTATATGATCCTGACGAGATGACAACATGGTTTTGCTTCAATAATCGAATGCATCATCAGAAAATTTGTATCGTACCAGGAGTGACATATTACCGATTGTTATGGGCAGATTTGCTTATCTTTTGAAAGGTCAAGTATTTTCTGTCTTTATTAGGTCCTCCGAATATGTGGTTGAATGTCATTACACATTATGACTGAATCACCCTGTATATAAAAATTATAAAATTAAAATGACTTCAATATATGTAATTGTGTATATCAATAGTAAAAAATCAATTCAATGGAAACACATTTCTTGAAATTTGATGTTTCCGATTTTTAAATACTGATCATTTAATCATCACCGATTATTGTACTCTGCGGCACTAATGGACCAACTCTTTGTATGTGAAAACTTGAAGAGAACTTGAACTGAGAACTTGAAAAACGCGAAGACCATAATATACCTACAGAAAATATTAAGAAAACTACTTACGATGACGTTATGGAGGCATCCATAGGTACCTCTTCACTCCAATGCCGATTGACTTCATGTTCGCTATTTACTTCGGAGTTGGACCCAACTTGCATCACGACTTTAGTCGCAGCATCAACCAAACTGGGCCAATCGCTATCTTCCGGCAACGGGAAATTATCTGGAAAAGTAATCACTTTTGCCTTGCTCGGACTAGCCATGTGTGATGTTAGTTCATCTTGCGGTCTCTTGAATTCATTAGGAAGGGGACTAGAAGTTGTGCTTGCATTTGAAATAACGGTAGCTGGCCTAGCCATCGTTAAGATCACTTCGGGTTGAGTCTTGTGGACGGTAAGGGTATTGTTAAGGTTCTCTCTAGAATGAGACTTAATTTCTTTGCTTAACTTTGGCTCTGAGGCAGCTTCAATATTGTCAGGATTTATTAAGCGCAATAACTCTTCTTGAAAATTGGTGGAGGAAAGATTGGCACTGTTACGATTAGAAGATCGTGCAGTAACGCCAGGTCTTAACTTTGCCTCTCCATTTATCGACCTGGGACTCTGGTTTCTGCTTGAATACGCAGCTGACTGAGATATATTAACATGCTTTGCTGTTCTACGTGCCTTTGGTGACATGTTTCCACTTCCATTAGATAATTCGTCTTCACTACCAATCAAGTTCATCCTGTCACTTATAGAACTGTCAGTGGAATGACCATCATTTATATTTAACCTTCCGAACTCATTATTTAATGGTTGGACCGTAGAATAATCAGCTACTCTTGGAGCTCTCGTGACAATGTATTCATTCTCCTGCCGCATACGTTCATTCTGCTGCTTAATAATATTGTTTTTCTCCATTTTATAACACAGATCTAATTCACTAGTGTTAGTGTGAAGAGCTGCACTCAAAGGCTGCGACACATTAATGTGCTGTAGTGGTAATGAATTGCTAACTTGAATTTTGTTGTGTTGAATTGTGTAGTGGTTATGTGGTGGTTGTTGCATTTGTGGCATTTGGTGTGAATTGTTACGTTTTGGTGTCGAAGGGAAAGTGTTGTTTGAGTGGAGTGTTCGAGAACTGTGTTGATTGTTTTTCATCGGGACTGGAGGCGGATCTAACTCTTGCAAAATGTCATACCATTTGTCATCACTTGAATGTCCACTGGAGGAACTGGTCAAAGTTCCCTAAAAATCAATAATAAAATCTACTGATTTTTGAAAAGTTATATTCTACTATCTACAATGTATACAGTATGATTCCCTATATTTTGCACAACCTATAGCTGATATTTTTAGAGACAATTTTTTTTTAATATAAATGTGTGAATTTTTGCCAGTGTCATAGAGATCATTGTATGAGGTGAAAATTTTGCATGGGATTAATCAAATGAATAAACCATCCTTTTTAAATGGAATCGCATGTACAAAGAGATCTGGAATGATTAATACATAATATAAAAACACTATTACTATTAAGAGTATAATAATTTTATAAGAGATTACACATTATTTACCTCATTATTACTGTTCCGCTTTCTATGCACAACGATACTATATTCACATTTACGGTACCACGATAAAGACTTAGGCAAACTGAAGCCCGATGTATTCTCTATCTCTGTTTATTGGATTGTGGAAAACAATATTTTGGTGTGTGTAAACCGTGAGCGTTAGTACATGGCTTTGCCGAGGTTAGAACGCCATTAGAATATGCGTACGTTGGGGAATTTGCTCCTATTCGCTAGGTGTTATTTATATAGTTATATTAAATTATAAAAATAAATTATTGCAAACGTGAAGTTAACAAATAACAGTTAAAAATGGATCAAAGTGCCAGTTCTAGTAAAATGTCTGTTAGTAACCTATGTAACGGACAATTGATAATAATAAAAAACGTATACGAAGAAATTCGAGCGCGAAACTCTAACATAAGTGTTAGTGAAGCTGTTGATATGTGTAGTTCGTTTACACAAGTGTCAGTTTCTAGTGTATATCGTGCTATAAAAAAGAGTGTGGAAGTAAATCCAAAGAAAAAAATTG
Source organism: Monochamus alternatus (assembly GCA_037114965.1). Classification (NCBI taxonomy): domain Eukaryota; kingdom Metazoa; phylum Arthropoda; class Insecta; order Coleoptera; family Cerambycidae; genus Monochamus; species Monochamus alternatus. Next base: position 28,133,050 of record CM073429.1, read on the forward strand.
AAACACGGGGAAGGAAAAAAACAGAAGTCGATGATGATGTAAAATACACCATTCGCAGGAAAATTCATGGATTTTTCTTCAGAAATGAAATACCGACAATAAAAAAAATTCAAGCTACAATAGCTGAAGATGAGGACATGCCTCAATTATCTGACAAAGTTCTTAGAAGAACAATGCATGACATGCATTTTGGGTTTTTAAAACGAAATCGTAAAAGTATGCTCGTTGAAAAAGATGAAACTGTAGTATGGCGATTAGAATATTTAGAAAAACTAAGAGAATTTCGTGCATCGGGCAAAAAGATATATTACATGGATGAAGCATGGGTAAACGAAGGTTATACGGTATCAAAAGTTTGGCAGGATAGTAACGTTCGAAGTAAAAGAGAAGCATTTTTAGATGGATTTTCTACAGGATTAAAGGTGTCTTCTGGAAAAAGACGTAGGTTAATAATAATACATATTGGAAGCGATTCGGGATTTTTAGAAAATGGTTTGCATGTTTTTGAATCACGTAGGACGGGAGATTACCATGAAGATATGAATAGTGAAGTATTTGAAAAATGGTTTGAATCTATTTTATCATATGTAGAATCAGGAGCAGTTGTTGTGATGGATAACGCAGGTTATCATAGCAGAAGAGTCGAAAAGTTATAGTTATTTTAATAAATAGTGAACATACAGTGATAGTGAAGTTTGTTATGATTCTGACGTAATGCGTACTAATTTAGTGATAATGATAATATTCGTGTAAAACAATTACCTATATGAAATGTACACACATTTAAAAGATTATGGGAGTTTTGAATGCCAGAATGCTAATGTTGGACGAGAACAAATTTACAAGTAAAAATCTTGCACCAAACATTTTAAATGCTGTAGAAAAGGTCTCTAATCAAGGAAGTAAAAAGGATTATGTATTTATTTTTATTTATTTATTGTAGAGGTTTTTGCTAGTTGCCTAGTTGCTGTTTTATAGTGTATTAAACGAAAAAGAATACATTTTTTTGTTTATATGGGATAATAGAGCTCTGGTGAACATCCACTAAAAAAAAAAAATTATTTGTCAAAGAGCAGTACCTCGTGGGTGGCTTGGCTTGCTCAGCGCTAGCCTGCTCAGTTGCATACTATGAAAATTATGAAAAAAAAAGGTAACAAAAAAAAGCAATTTTTGTGACGGAATTTAAGAAAACAAACTTATGATATGAGTTTGTAAACGTCACAGGCACTAACCTCCCCCCCCCCCCAAACAGGACTCCATTCAAAGTTGCACCGTATATATATTGGCATTTTTATTTACTGTAGGTGCTTATGATAGACAAACAAATCTAGCTGAATATTTATCTGAACAGTGAGATTTAAGCTTTAGCGACTACTATTCATTGTTGCTAGCACTGTCAACTTATCAACACAAGATATTTTCATAATAAGATATTCACCCACCTACAAAAAACTTATATATATATAAGTAGGTATTTAAACTTGGTGAGAACATTTTGTCAATTATGTTGTTGTTATGTTCAATAATTGTACTTATTATAAATACTTACATTAAATAAACACTAATTTATATATTTATTTTCAGTAAGCTTCCACTAAAGACAATGATCACTAAATGAATAACACTTCTGTATTATTTTATGAACAATATCAACAAGTTATAAATAACTACATATCTTGTAAAAATGGACAATTGTACTAGATTCCGTATGTTTTACTTATTATCCTAATATTGTTAATGGCAAAAGAGTTTCAGACAAATTCTGTTGATAAATTACTAAATCCAATGTGCCGCAATTAATGATTGTTGACAGTGTAGAATTTAGGGTTTTTATGTGAATTTTTAGGAAAAAAAAACAGAAACAATATTACAACAGATTAACAAAGAGGTTGCTTAAGGTTAGATTGAAACAGATTATTCCCTCGTTCTATCACATTGAATTTATGGCAAAACTTTTTTGAATAAATTTATTTCAAGCTACAAATAAATGAATAAAAATTCTCAATTACATATATCTAATACAAGAAATAGATCCACAAATATACAGGACGATTTTGAAAGTGGGATATTAATTTTAACTGAAGGCAGCAAACATTAAATACATGATTTTTTTTACAAAAATGGCTTTGATAGTTTTTAATTACCGGGATAACGAGTTACCCAACTTTCAAAATCACCCTGTATATTACTGTAATCATCAAAGATTTCTATCCAACCATGTAAAAATATAGTTTTATTTAAAAAAAAGTTAATTTATTTTGACACCTTTCCGATATTCATTTGGTTGATCCGACAACAAAATTCTGGTGATTAAGTAGAGTTTATATAACATTTTGTTTCCGCAAGAAGACAGCTTTAGGTGGTGTGCAAATTATAGGCCTACATGACATATTCAATTTCAAGAATTCTATTTTTAATAATGGTTCAAATATAAATATATTTTATTATTTTAAGGAACTGATCACCTCTAATTTTTTATAAGTTAAATAATTTAATAGCATTCGCTAAAGTTGTTTTGAATAAGTTAGTTGAATGTTTATACTTGTACAAATAATATTAAATTTTTAAAGTCTATATGATACTACAGAATGAACAATTATAATGGAACCACTTACACCTTTTAAATTATTTATCTATACAGAATGTTTCAATATTCCACTGACAAAATTCTACAGAATAGTCTGTAAGTAAAAATTAATCTTGTTCGTATACTAATAATACCTGTTTTAGATAGGTTTATCAATTTGCAAAGATAGTTCCATTATACCTCCAAACAAAAAATAATTATCTAATGAAAACCATAACGCTACATTTCTTACTAAGTCTACTTACAAAACATCCTCTTTATAATAAGCTATATAAGATAACAAACTTGAAATTAAAAGATGAACAGCGAGTTTCAACTACTGCACTACTTTTTAAATTTAATTGGAAACTATTTGAGGAAAAAATTTTGCTTACCTCCGTGTTCGTAGGAAACCTCGATTCTTGACCATGAAACGACTTGCTGCTACTTCCAGTTCCATAACCCGAACTGTTGCTGCTCCTCGGAGGAGAGAAACTCCTCTCGTAGATCCTTCTGTGATGACCCACCACAGCTTGTTGCATCTGAGGTGCCCGTCTTCCTTTATTCTCGTCGTTTGTAGTACTCTCGTAATCGCCTTCGTAGTGAGCCTCGTTGTATTTGCAATTTTGCAAAGTACACCCCTTACGGGGGGACCCATCTGACAGAGGAGGTATCACAGTCAAAATAACGGTCAGGGAAGTCTTCAATAAGTCCACCATTTGGTCATAAGTCAACGTTGCAACTGCAACTTTACAGATCTCTACCAACCGTGAATTTTGGCGCAACCCTGCCTGCCAAGCCTGGCCAGCGCTTTCCACAAGTGTTACGATACCATCAGGCTGAACGTGGAATCCTAATTGGCCCATAATATTTCGACTGAAATAAAATAAATATGTTTACGCAACATAATCCTAAACTGTATGCTTTGATATTTTTATTTATTTTAAAATAAGTATTATGTACTGCATTGAATAATTTCGTCATTATTTTTGAATTGATGCTACCAATAATATCAGTTGCCTAACCTTATCGATCACATGGATTTCGAACATTGTTGAATACACTATTCTTAATGTGAACAGTTTTTGAGAAAAAAAGTTTTTTATGTTTAGACCTGTTTATAAATAATAATGAATTCTAAAACAAAAATGACAAATGTAAATCAATAATCTATAAATGATACTGCAGGAAACAACTACTCCGCGGACTAAGACCACAACCAGCATTGAATTACACCTGCAGCATCTGTGTGAACAGCCAAGAACCCTTGTCGGCTACACCACCAGACATAGACCGGTTTCGGGCTTGTTAGCCCTCATCACTATGCCATAGGTGATATGACGGACAATTGAACTAGCTGTTCTTTCATATGTATGTTTACATATAAACCGAGTGCAAGTGAGATATAAGTGGTCTACATTGCAGAAGGTACTTAAACGCAGACCTCTCCCCCTGGGCGACACTCCATTAAATCTATAAATGATACTTCAGAAAACAACTACTCCGCGATTAATGCCCCGACCGGCATTGAATTACACTTGCAGTATCTGTGTGAACAGCCAAGAAGCCTTGTCGGCCACACCTCCAGACATAGACCAGTTTCGGGCTTGTTAGCCCTCATCAGTATGCCATAGATGAGATGATCGACAAATGAACTGGCTTCGATTTCTCACTTGCACTTAGTTTATATGTGAACATACATTATGAAAGAACAGCCAGTTCAACTGTCGGCCTTCTGACCTATGGCATACTGATGAGGGTTAACAAGCCCGAAACCGGTCTATGTCTGGTGGCGTGGCCGACAAGGGTTCTTGGCTGTTCACACAGCGGCATTAGTCCGCAGAGTAGTTGTTTCCTGTAGTATCATTTCATCATTCATATTGTAAGTATACAAAAATCTATATTTTAAATGTTATGACAATAGTAATAGCTATTGTGTCCTTGTAGGTATCCTTATGAAGCTGACAGCATTAGACTGCAGTATATAGTACATATTCGAGAACATGGAAAAAACCAAGTGGACACCTAAATATTTGACACATACATTTCAATCTATTGAAAATATTAAACATTCCTGTGTAAGTACTACATCTAAACATAAAAATTGACAGATTGTGTAGTCTGCGACTGTGTCTGGATGATACACAGAACACTAAGACAGCATTTAATGTAACCATACCATTTTCAAGTTAAAGCATTTTGCTCCCAAAAACATGTTTGTAGATGGACTATAAATAAAATCGATAATAGTCCACATTTAGCTGGAAAAATATGGATAACTGACCAAAAATGGAATTTTTAACTTATCAATACATACACACATTTTTTTTAAGTAAAAGTAAACCTCTGTCTTCTACAATAAACACGTTTTCAGCATCCATTTTTGTTTTTAGATAATGGTTGGGTTGACGTACTTTGTGACACTTCTGTACAGAGTGATTTAGTCATAATATTAATTTTTGCCACGTATTCGAAAAGCCTTATAAAAACAGAAAATTGAAGAAATAAATGTTTACTCAACGTTTTAAAAGGGAAACAAATCTACCCATAATTGACGGTGACACAGGATCCTTGTACACATTAAATTTTCTTATCACCAAGCCACATCGCATTCGAGCGTTAAAGCAAAATAGTATTGCCATATCAGGATCATATACATAATAATACTGTTTAAACTTCCGTGTGTTTATTCAAATCTATCATTAATCGCATCTCCCACAACTTTGAAGATCACATCACACATATAGAGTAATGCAATGCAACCTGCAGTACATGCACCTATGAATCGTTTGTTTACTTCGAATTGTCTCACGTGTCGGTCACATATTTTACGAATTTCAAATATGCAGATGACACACAGTCTGATGTATCATGAAATTTAGTTGAATTTTACACTTGATTTCAAAATCAAAGTACAGCTTTATTAACAAGGTGATATGGATGGATGAATATTGTTTTTACGTGTACTGACATTTTAATTAGGTAGGTACCAGACTACTTATAAGTTTCTAGCTTTACGTAGCTCCAAAACTAAATAATTAATTGAACATAGTACTAAAAATTCATATTCAACATAGTGGAGACGTTGACAATATTGAAAATAATAATTGTAATAACCTAACCCTGTATCTACATTTGTTTTTACAAATAAATAAACATATAAGGTAAAATATCTTATGCATTCATATATCAAGATAAAAGGTCTGTTTACGCCTTGTCGTTGAGTACACACTAAAATGCAAATATTTAAATTTGGCAATGTCTTATCAGGCCGACACTTTGTTGATTTGGAGGCTGTGAATGAATCGAGGGCGCCAGCGGTCAGTAATAGTCTGAAAAGGTGTGACAAAATATTTTTTTTGGTGCAAGTAAATATTAGTAGTAAGTATTATACTCATTTTTCTCTATCTTACCTTAAAATCACATAATGACTGAATCACCCTGTATAAGTCCATATATATTACCACATATTTTAAAATGTGTAAGATAATAATATGTCGTATCTACACTGTGGTGCTGTAAGTCCACATAACTTGGCAGATTGCTAAACACTTAAATTTCTATTTTTTAAATTACATGAACAGTAGTACAGCTTATGCCACAGAATTCATCCTCTATAGCTTTTCAGCAAGTTTTCAGAAACTCGAAAGGCAAATATCACATGAAATTGTTTTTGTTTTCTCAGAATAATAGGTTACTGTATTTGCATTCTCTTTAGTGATTACATAAAAAATCAATTGTTTGGAGTAGTTAAATTGGTAAGTCAATATTAAGGTTAATGATCTGGCACTTGTGCTCTTTTACACTGCCAGGGTATGCACAATTACAATGCAACGTAGCCAAGTTGTGCAGCTTATCCCAAGTTCTATTAATTTAAATGATAATTTTAAATGAGCGAAATTTTTTATTTCTTAATACTTACTTAGGTCCAATCTATCCTTAAAATAATGACAATTAAACCCTTCACACAGAACATAGATAGATATATTATTACTCAAATTTTAGTTAAAATTTCCTACCTAATAGAAAATTCCTGGGCAATATGCCCAAAAGTAACTGCTTTCAACCTATCCATAATTTCCATCAGTTCATCCCTGTCTGCATGCGTGTCCCTCATGTGAATGGTCATGCATTCTCCCTGATGATGATAAATCCTGAGGCTGTTTGTCTGTGGGGACCATCCTAAAATTGATTTGCATGGAGTGACAAACACTATTTGTCTAGAGAGTTCCTCAATTAGAACGAATGTATCGGAAGAAATACCCAGGAAGCACTCAATTTGTTGGCTCTGTCCGCTATCATCTAATAATACTTGCCATAAAATGGCACCTCTTTGGCATAAGTCCGGTATGAACCGGGGACGGATTTTGTCTTTCTTTTTACTACTAAATATAGCTGTAAAGAAAAAATTGTATTAAATTGGTAATTTTTATCAATTTATTTCGTTCAATTTTAAGAGTAAACTATATCTATATTTATTTTTACTAAACTAGTTAACAAATTCTAAATATTTGAATCAAATTATAGATGGTGAGTGATAATATAATATAAATTTATATCTTGTAATGATTTATTTCTACATTAAATCAGATTGATATAAATATAAATTATAGTGTCAGGGCGTAGCATTCTACGTTTTTTAATAATAAGCAACATTTTTGTAATATATCAGATATAATAGAGCATCTGCGGTACATGACCATATAGGCGTGGCTACTGGTTTGAAGCAAAAATAAACAGAGACTATAACCTCAAACGTATTTATTTGTGTTATGAAGTGCTTGTGTTTTGGTATCTCGAAACAGTTTTCAAGTTTCTTGTTAAATTTTCGTTTAATAATTTGCCACCAAATACAATAAAAAGTACATAATGCAGCTGTGCTTCTTTTGCAAAGCCACATAAGATTATATGATCACTTACTTTCTTCAAATCTCTTTTTTTTTTTCAATTCAAATAATTTTAACCTTTTCATAAAGTACCAGATGTAAAGCAAATTTACAGGTTTTCCTATGGTGGATTACAACCTCCCAAAGTTATTTCGACTAAAACTAAGTGCAGGGTTTCAAAATAGAATGTAAATAAATATTTTCATTAATACAAGGCGATTCAGAAAAAAGTTGTCAGCCAAAGTTTTTCAACATTTAAAATGTCAAAAATTGTGCAGTTTTAGGATACTCATACATTCATATTCTCTAGCCAAGAGAACTCTTAGGGTATATTAATTTTTGTTATACAATGCATCTGCCAAAAATTTTTAATAATTGTGAATAACTCGAAAACCGTTGAAGCTAGAAATTATCTATCACATTTACTAAAAATTCACCAGGAATTCGGATATGTAGAAATATATGTAGTGTTCCATTTAAAAAATTACAACATTAGCTGACAACTTATTTCTGAATCCCTCTATATTAATGAAAATATTTTTAACATGTGCTATTTTTATTCTATTTGGCAACCTTGCACTTAGTTTTAGTCAAAATCAGTTCAGGAAGCTGTAATCCACCAATTACACATTAAATAGACACCCAGTATATGTACACATAGTGTTTGCTCTTCTATTGATAATTGCTAGATATATATATATATATATATATATATATATATATATATATACATCTTCTTATCTTTTCTGCGTCTTTTCATATTACAACGATTCTACGTCCGTTAAAGTATAGTGAAATATTTTTAGACATAGGTGGCGTCTTAAATGTTTTATAATTGAAAATACAGAGTATATAACAGAAATCTTTTTACTGCCTTCAATAATAGAAGATTTCTACTTTGCAATGATTTTGCGTCCTTACATTTTGCTGTTATTTCCGCGTCCGATATACGTTTATATGTTTGTATCTTTTCTGCGTCCAATAGTATATTATAACACTTAGTAACAATGTTTCAGCGTCCGACATAGTTGCCACTTCCTTGAACTTCGAGCTTTAATATTTATATAGTATATTCTTACCTGGGTCTGACACGACGCGATATAGAAATGTTTGAGATAATTAATTTGCTCACTAACCAATTATTGGTAACATTGAATTCAATTTTATTTGATACAGGACAGACTAGATAATCTTTAATTATGTTAAACGTGATATTAAAAAAATATTTATACATTTAAAACATAAAAAAAAGTTTATTTATAAAATCGTTGTTTATTTATCGTCGCGCTGCGTAGTAGAAAAACAAAAAACAAGTTTCTTATCCACGCAAAAATAAACAATATAAGTCACACCTACTGAAACACATTTGAGAAAAATGCAAACAACTAAAGATTATCTAATTACTGCATAATAAATACGTTTCTTTAAAACTGTATAAGCATAATCATTTGTTAAAGTACACGTGTCACGTTGATCTAAATTCAAATTTGAAGAAGATGGCATTTTGTTGTGTAATAGTATTAACTTTTTAATCCATTACATGGATAAGAAGGAGGAAAGTAATTTTAGGAACAAACTGAGGGAAAAAGATGGGAAAAACACAGGTAGACAGTGGAAAGAAGAAATCAGGAAGAAAGGCAAGAGCACTGTATTGGAACGTAGCAGGTGTAACAAATAAGGAGGCAGGGAATACGTGGAAGGGTTTGACACAGTGGGAATGATGGAAACATGAGCAGAAGAGAAATCGTGAGAAAAAATTAAGTACAGAATACCAAAATGCTTTAAATGGGAACTCCAAGGGGCCGAAAGGGTAAAGACGAAAGGCAGAGCGAAGGGTGGGTTGATACTGGGAATACGCGAGGGAATAGAAGTAATAAGGAAATGAAAAACACAAGAGCATGATAAGTAGCAGAGTAAACATAGGAAAGAATACATGGAGAATAATAACGGTATTATAGTACAGGGATGAAAGATTTGAAGTCGCAAATTAAGGAAAAAGTAAATGACCGCTCCAAGGACAAAATGCAGGAGATTTTAATGGTCGAATGGTATAAATGGCAAAAAGAAGAGAAGAGTCGGAAAAGGGAGAAAAGATAAAATAGATAATAAAATGGTGAGATTAATATAGGAAATAATAAAAGATAATGGATGGGATGTACTGAGTGGAAATAAGGAGGGAGACGAGAAAGGAAACTGGACATATCTGGGACCAAGAGGAGAGTCGGTAATTGATTATGCAATAGTCTATGAAGATGCTTGGGAGGAAGTGGAAAGTTTAAAATAGCAGACAGGGTGGAGTCGGATCATATGCCTTTGGAAATAACTTTAAGGGGACCGGAAAACGTAATAGAAGCAACAGAGAGACAAGCAAAAATAAGAGAGGAACTAGAAATAACGAAATGGGGAAAAGAGGAAATAGTAAAGTACAGAGGAAGAACGCAGATGATGAGCTTTAAGGAAAAGGCAGTCGATGAGAAGATGAGGGAATTGACAGAATGGATAGGGGGAGCAACAGAGAAAAAGAAAATACTTAAAAGGGATAAAAGAAACAGCTGGTGGGATAAAGAATGCAGAGAACTGAATCGACAAGCCAGAGGACAACTGAGAAAATGTAGACAGAACAAAACTACAAAAGAGGAATATATGCAAGCGAAAAACAACTATAGAGTTGTAAGGAAAAGAAACAGAGTTAGGAGAAAGAGGAAGAGAAGAATATTAAGAAAATAAAAACGGAAACAGAAGCGTGGAAGTATATTAATAAAGAGAGAAAGAAGCGGAAAAAGTGAGAGAGCAGATAAAAATGGAAGAATGGAAAAGTTGTTTGTAGAATTATTAAATGGAAACGAAGAATATGAAGAAAAAAATAGTGTGAAAATAGAAGATGGAAACCAAAGAATAGATAGAGAAGAGATAGTGGAACAGAATAAAAATTTATGGAAAGGAAAAAATGCTAGAAAGGACACAATACAAAATGAGGCCAGGATTTACGGCACAGACGCTGTAGTAAACAGTCTCTGTGAAATTATCAATGAGGAAAGAGTAAACCAAAAAGCTGGAGGGAAGGAATAATCTCCCATATTTATAAAAAAGGGATAAACTAGGAAACAAAACGTTACAGAGCTGCTATACAAAAAACTAAAGGTGGAATGGAGGGAAAAGAAATTATACCAGATGGGCAGGCAGCGTACAGAAAGGGTGCAATTGACAATGTATACATATTGCATTATCTAATTAACAAAGAAGTGCAGACGAAAAATGGAAAGTTGTATGCATTATTCATAGATCTAAAAGCGGCTTTTGATAATGTACAAAGACTAAAATTGTAGGAACACCTAAAGGACAGAGGAGTGGATAAACACCTGATAAGAAAACTTAAGGATATATATAAAACAACGTTGAATAGAGTGAAAGTGAACGGGATGGAAAGTACAGAATTTTATACAAAGGAGTGAGACAGGGGTGCCCACTAAGCTCTTCCTTATTTGCAGCATTAATTGGCGATATTGAGGAGAGATTGAGGATGGCTCTGGCAGGAGGAGCAGTAGTGGGTCAGAGAAAGGTTTGGGTAGTCTATAATATGCAGATGACATCATTATAGTAGCAAATGAAGAGAACGAAATGAAACAGATGATAAAACAAGTGAATGTGGAGAACACAAAACTGATGATTTTTGGAATACATTTGCAGCACATATAAATATAAGGAAGGTAAATCAAGCAATGGGGATAGCTTGGGGGACAGAGAGAAAGAAAATTCAGACATAAGAGACAACTAATATTATTCGACAGTTTAGTGGGGACCATACTCCTGTATGGGGCTGATGTGTGAGGATGGATAGAATTTGAAGAAATAGAAAAAGTATAGTAAGTATAAGTAGAAATAGAGAAGTATCTAAGGTGGATACTAGGAACAGACAGAGAAACTCCGGGCTACATTGTCAGAGAAGAAAGCAAAAGAGATAAAATGAGGGTGAAAGCAAGAAACCTAACAGTAAAATACGAAGAAAAGATAATGAGAAGGAAATACTGCAAGATACTACAACAGCGCGGGTTAGAAAAGAAGAAGGAAGGAGGAGAGAATATAGGGACAGATAGAGAGATATACTTCCGACGAAATGAGTATGCAATCACAGAAATAGAATGCTTAAGAACTGGAGGCAGACAGATGAGGAAAGAATTACAGCTAAGAGACACAGATATAGAAAGGCAAGAAAGAAGAACAAAATTAAACAAGGAGAGTAAGAAGGCAAGGATAATGTTAGCAAGATTCATTTGAGGAAAAAAATAATAATTGGCGGAAATTTTAAACGAGGCCTGTAGAGCAAAATAAAACTTATTATTACTATTACTCCATTACAAGTATTGTTTATTATAATTAGGTATTCGGATATTACGTAAGGTAAAAACTGATACTTAATATAATTATTTGTATACTGAATGTTAGGAGTTTAATAACGGTAATTGTGGTGAAACAAATTTTGATTTTAAATACGAATATCACAAAATAGTGACGGAAATAAATTAATATTAGCTTTCTTAAGAAAACAATTGCTCAACAAAACAAGAAACATATAGTTCTAATTAAAAATCATGAAAAAATAACCAACAAAAATTGCAATTACTAATAAAAATTGCTTGTATTTGTTTCATTATTTTTGCTACTAAAACATAGCAAATATGAGTAAGGGAATTTTCTAACAAATTCACAAATTTTATATAAATCTGTGTACAAAAGTTAACGTTGACTGTTTAGAAGGCAATTATGTCCCATATAAATTTTGTCTTGGTCTTAACTCTCACGAATTAATGTGGAGTTCAAACATAAACAAACCTGTCCAAAAAATATAAATTCAGTAGTTTTACAAAATATTTTACTCCCAACATGAAACGTTTATTCTGAAATAGGAACAAAAGTATTTTGAGACTGATCTAGTAGTATCTTCTATCGCAAAAAAGATGCCATCATTTGTGCGTTAGGGGCAAGGTGTTTTAATATACAGGGTGATTTCACTTTAAATACAGAAAAAGCAGAAACACATTAATTTCCAAAAAATAAGTAGAGTTTGCTCTATGAACTTCTTTCTTGGGGAAGCGGTATTCGAGATAGAGTGTTAAAGTTTACAATAAAATATATATTTTTTCTGTAATATCTTCATATTGCGCTGACGTTGAATGAAATTTACTACATCGTATTCAAATAAGTTTACCTTTTACTGAATGTAATATTAACCTCGTGGTTTTAACTAGTGGCATGGTACTTATGAAGATATTACAGAAAATATATTTTTTTGTAAACTTTAACACCTTGTATGTCTAATACCGCGTCTCCCAGGAAAAAAGCTTATAGAGCACACTTATTTTTTGGCAAGTTATCTATTCCTGCAATTTCTGTATTTGAACTTAAATCACTGTGTATATAGAGAACAACAGCATATTGATATTTGCTCCAGGGAACTGACTAAAGTCTATTGAAATTGAATTTCAAAAAATTTACTCAATGTTTCAAAATTTATCGTTGTTTGTTGTGATAAATAGTATAAATTTAATAGCCAAATATGAATTGGCCTCAACTCTAAAATTTATGAAAAATTTTCAGAATCCATCAGAAAAAAATGTTGTTAAAACAGCGTTAAATTAGTTATGCGCGGTAAAAGAGGAAAGAGAGTACTGGTTCAATTTGGTGGAGACATGCAGGAAATAAACTAAATACACTGTTGCCAAGATGTGGACGCACAATCATCTGAAAATGTTTTAGATAATTAAAATGGTTATACGGTCGGGATATATACGCCACTCTATTCAACGCCAACTGGTGTTAAACTGCTGAACCTTAAAATGTATATTATTTTACATACTACTAATATTTCTGCGTCCGACCAGAAATTGTGTACAGCTACACAAAATAACTTACAGAAATCTTTTTCGGTAGATATTAAATTAGGTATAAAACTGCATCATTTCTGTTGTACCAAATCATCCAGCGATGATTGCCGATTGCAATAAAGACGAATGTTTTTTCTGCGTCCGTATATGGACGTAGAAAGGTGGTGGACGCTGAATGATATGTAAATTTAAAATGTACGGACGCAGAATACATAGTAAGATATATATATATATATATATATATATATATATATATATATATATATATATAAATAAATTTAGGAATCGAGGCATCATGAAAAATGGAGTTAATATTGTAAAAAAAATACTGATACAGTTTCCGAAAAAAAAATTATTGAAGTTCTAGTAGTTTCAACCTTTACATAGTTGGGCTACTGTAGTCTCTAGCCAGATTTCAAATATACGATTACTTATCGTAGTAACTTTTTTGTGATGTAAGTATTTAGGTTAGTTTTTCAAATATCAAAAATGGCTTACGTATAGCTGTTTGCATTTGTTTGGCCAGTTTCAAGTGCCGTGCAGAAGTGTATTTTTTAATCATTTTTAAACCCGTCCATTCAAAAATTTTTTTTAGATAACTCCTGCCTGTATAAGTCAGCCGATTTAAAATATTTGCAGTGGGTAAAAACTCATTCCTTATAAGTAAAACTAAAAGGCACACATATATTAAGAACTATCAAGAGACAAGAATATTTTTTAATAACAATAGTTTGGTACATCAAAAAGTAAACGTAAAAATAGATTAAATATTCAGCAAATCTATTCACCCAGGGTCTTCGCTAACTGGTTAAAATTGTTTATGTCTGTCGAATCAGAACAAATTTTGAAAAAACGTGTCCCTTGTAGAGTTACTTCCACAGTACACTGTCATACAAAAATGAGGCATTTTAATAATAAATAGAAACAACACTGAAATATTGTATTGGGGTAAATGTGAGGTTAAAGTTTTGTTTATCCATCAAACAACGACCTTGACAATCGTGAGATCAGGTGCACATGCAGTGTTGTTCCATGTGTCAATTCTAACTATCCGCAAACGTTCTGAAAAAGCTCCGATTTTACCAAACATTATCCGCTTACTGAAATTACATTACACTAGGATTACATTTTTTAAATACATAGGTATTTGTTAGAACCGTGGTTAAAAGTTAACAGCAGCGTTGCCAGAGATGGTACAATTGTACCAGATCTTGTACAATAGTCCCAAAGAAAGTACGGTGGTACAACAATCTAATATCTGTTACTTTACAAGAAAAAACGTGTTTTTTAAACTACAAAATCAAAATTTCTACGTTTATACATAAAATGATTCCATTCTTTTGGATTTCGATATTTAAAACCTAATCTGTCCTTTGACGAACGTTAAGATTTACATTTTTTTGGATTTGGATATTAAAAACCTGCTTTATTATTTGCCAATTGATGGAATAGATGGCGGTATCGGTGTTTGCATTTGCTTTATGAATATGAGTATGACATGACTGGTTGCAGAATTATTGGACAAGGATATGTTTCTCCTGGCAACCTCAATCAAGTTTATTAAAGAAAAAACCTGACTATAGTTAGTTTTGTTTTTACTTTTATTGAATGTATGGTTTTTATATGGATTATGTATATTGATAATGTGCAATGTTTAAAAATTTAAATAAAGCACAATTTTGCTATGATATGCGACTTATTTTTAGTCTAATTATACACTGTTATACCACAACAAAAAAGCATTTCTCAAAAAAATTTGATTCACTAATATGTGTTCAAATGTTCAAAATCTGCTTCACGATTGTATGTTGCTTCAATTGATCCAAATCTGATATAATTTTTCACTTTATCTGGTGCAATTAATTTTTCTGGCAATGCTAGTTAACAGTAAATCAGTGCAGCCACAACAATATTCACTAACGCCAAAACTCGTTTCTAGTTTCCAAAATATCTGAAAAGATTCGAAACATGTTATCACCGAAAAAGGTCCAAAGTATAAAAAAAGTCCAAAAATCGGACATTTATCCTCCAATTATCAACACTGCGCAGATGCTCCATATATATTATATTATCATTCATCACACTTAACTCACATAATTCAAAATTGAGATACAACCACAGATAGAACCTTATTATAATTATAAGACACTGATACCTTGCTAGTGATCTATAAAAATATTTCAGTACTTACAAAACTTCTGGCCTGTATCCACCGGAGTAGAAGTTGAATAATTCAGAACCAAGTCCTTCAAGTACTCCTGCCTAGTCCTTGTGGCCATAGTAACAAATTTCTCAGACCTGTGCGCCGCATTCTCAGCATTAACGACTTTTGCTAACAAGAACTCCGCAAATACCTTTCCTTTGGGAAATACTGCGCCTTCCTTAATTGGAGGTCCGAAAACTTCCACATCTTTTGATCTACTTACGGCCACTTTGTAGTGGGTATTTTCGGTGCACGGATTTATGGCATGTACTACTATAAAAACGTGCTGGAACTGCGATCGTATACCTTTGGGAGTAAATGGTAGAGAACCAGGTTCTTGAAAGACGATGGTTACTATATCATTGCCTATGTGTCGTTTCCTTAGAAGCTGCTGTCGATTGTTTGGAGTAAAAGGAAGCATAGTGGAGACGTGAAACATAATCTCGCAATCTTGGTACTGCGCATATATAGAATACAGACCAGTGGAATCGGCTGTTAAAAAACATCTATATTAGAATCAAGTTAGTTCCAACTTTTTATTTAGAAAATTATTTTAATCGATATTTTATACAAGGTCGACGACTTAAAAGTCCCCAGTCCTATATTTCTGTTATTATTTAAGATACGATAAGATTATTTTTACAAAATGGTCACCTTTGAAAATTTATTTTCCCCGGATAATTTTTTCTTTAATGTACTGTATTAAAAATTATTAAGCTCTGAAATAGGCCATGAAAAAAGCTTTATTTTGATATAGTCAGATCATATTTGGCTTTTAAAGTGCAATAGCACATAAACTAAACACTATGGAGAAATATTTATGGCTTTCGAGGCTTCCAATTAAAGTTAAATAATATATTATTATAAGGAAACCGGATATAAGCAGAACTTATTTTTTTTTAAATTTCAAGATGTACTATTATTTGTGGAAATGCTCTATAAAATACAGTAAGTACAGAATTATTAATAAAACGTTATAAATTAAGCATTTTTATAAAGGGGAAAACTTAACTTACTTTTAGTAGTATTCAAAATTGTTATTTCTCAAGGTAATTTTATTATATGGTTTATACATCTCATCTACCATATTTAACAAAAAAATGTAAAAATAATGAAATAAATTTTCAAATTTGCGTCAAATAAAAAACAATTAAAAATCGTTCTGTAAATGCAAGCATGACAAATTCAAATGTTCTAATTCATTATATAAAGAAAAAATTTACAGGTTCTATTTCCCAATCAAATCGACAAAAACTAGTAAAAAATGTCTCAGATTCATTTTTTTTTATAAAAATCAGTCATTTGTGTTTTAATCCAGTAATCATACATAAAATTTTTCTAAAACTTTCAATTTTTCAGTTACAATTCAAATATATTTTTTCATTCTTTTACAAAGTATAAAAACAATAACGTATCGAACTTTAGAAAATGATTGTACTGATCAAAAGAAGAAATTAAGTTATCATATACGTATGTTCTAAAACACTTCGCATTGCAACCCTTTTTAAAGGATAGATACAAAATAGCTATTTATGATATACGTGTTAAAAGTAAGATTTTATTTTGTGAGTGAAGATGATTAAAAAACGAGCGTAGCGAGTTTTTTAACTTCACGAACAAAATAAAATCACTTTTAACACGTATATCATACAATATTTTTTCTACAAAACAATCGGAAGAACTTTAAACTCAATAAAAATAAGAAATCAAAAAATACCACACAGATCGCAATGTTTATGAACCAAAATTTTCGTAGCAACCAGTACTTTTGATTTACTTTTAACACGCGTGTCAAAAAATGACATTTTTAACATCAAAAATGACAATTAAAAAGCCCACTTTTAACAGTTTTGTAGAAAAAATCAGTTTTATTTATTTATTAGAAACAGTGGTAGATGGCATCACCATCGGCTTCGCCATTAAAATTTAGACCACAATTTCTAAATGTAAGTAAAACTATTCTTTTTCTTCACCCTTCTAAGGACTTTATTTTCAATAAGCATTTTAAGATCTGTTCATTGTGAATATTTTTTATTTTAATCAGTACTGTCACCTTCCAAGGTCCAGTTATTAGTTTTTTCACACCCTGTAAGTATATGTACACAAAAACAATTAAAAGAAATTTTAAATAGGCACAGTGTGAGTCAGAAAGAATAGGTCAACACCAAGCTGGAGATACTAGACACCAAAATAGTATGTTTGAGTTCGTCATGCCTTATATGAATGTCGCTGGTTTAAGAAATACAGGGTGTTTAAGGTTTAACTTTTAATAAGATCAATCTCAATAATTGAGAAAGTTTTGATAGCATGACTGAAAATTGGAAGTGTTGGGTTTTTTCGTGTGAGAATTACGAATTTTGACGTTGCTCTTAGAGGACGCTAATTTCACCGTATCATTTAAGTAAATCAAGACATATTTTTGTATCTTTTGAGCTTGATGCTTAAAAAAAATTAAAAATCTAAAAAAACGTTCAATTCTACATAAAAAATGTACTTTTAGGTCACCTAACTTCATCGATTTCTGAGTTATTTGCATTTAAATGTTTCAGTGTATTTTGTGGTGATTTTCTTTCAGGCGCTGACATTGCTTTTTTTTTTCTAAGTAGACTTGTGTCAATTTTTCATGTCCATAAATATTAGCGTAATTTGCGTGTGTGCGATTTGTGCAAAATTATTAACAAGTGATCCAAAAATGCCACGACATAATAATTTTTTCAACAGTTGAACACCCTGTATTTCTTAAACTAGCGACATTCGTATAAGGCATGGTGAGCTCAACATAATATTTTGGTGTCTAGTACCTCCAGCTTAGTATTGACCCATTCTTTCTGACTCACCTTGTACATAAAAAACAGAAAAATATGTGAATACGGTATCCCATAAAATTATGTACGTGAAAAACCAGAAATCACTCATACACAAAATATTAAACCCAAAGTTGTATAATATAGGCATGTTAAATGAACTAAGATATCAGAGACAGTTTTATGATTATCTTCCCTCCAAAAAAAAAAAACGGGATTGTCACCAACAGTGCCAAAATGGGCCTACTCTATAGGTTACAATAATTAATAAAATACAATAACTCCGCTTACTTTTATTATCCAATCCTGCTTTGTACTTATCGAATCCACTCAGCCTGACCTTCTTCCCGATCGTCTCCAAAAACTCGATGAAAGCTGGCCCAGCTTCCTCATTATTGTACATCTCCTCCTCTGAGTTTTGTCCTGCCTTGCAGTACATAATACCCACCTTGTAGTGGTTTGTCAATCCCTGTTCATCCAACTTGAGAATCTGGTCAATGGCTTGCTGATTATGGATGCTCAGCCTTAGACAGCCGAGTTGGATTTCAGGAGCTACATATTCGAGAACTTCTTTGGTATTGAGGGTTTTTGGGTTGCTGGACGCCTTAATATTAGGAATGGCGTCCTCTAAGACAGCGCCCCGTAAGGTTTGCAATTCGGAGGTTCGAATTACTAATCTGAGAAAATGGTATATGTATGTATAAGATTGAAAGAACTTTTATTTGTATTAGTTCGCTTTATAGCTAAAACTTTTAATTTAAAGTTAAAAGTTTAGTCATAAACAATTAAAAAAAACGCATATACATAAAGGGTGGTCGGCCTTCCAAAGCGGAAATGATTAAACATCTAAAACTAGTATAAGCTTGCTTCTAAATATTGCCACTGTTGATAATCAGTTTATAACAGGAAAATGTTAGTGCTCCACCAGACATTTTACATTGAATTTTTATTTTAAATTAAAAAAATAAACATTACACACCCTGTGTCTCAAAAACGGTATATTTTAGGCATTGTTTATTAGTCATATTATTTTTTGATATTCAATTGTTCTTGTTACACCTCTGGTCCACCCTGTATACAAGGTGTCCCTTTTTCTTATTTAGCATTTTATACTACTTATTTATTTTATTTGAATGCGCAAAATTCATATGAACGTAGTTCTAAAATTCTTAGTTTTATAGATCACAAATATACATAAACAAAAATTGGTACAGACGATACATGGAAAAAAGTCATAGTGAATAATATCAGGTTTTTAATAATTAGTAGGTACTTACTAATTCTACAAAAACAGTACGCACCTGGATAATAAAAACAGAAATCTTGGTTTTTCCAGTAGCGAAGCATACAATTTTTTCATGGATAGACATTGAGAGTAAAAAATTTAAATTGGGCAATAAATTAAATTATTTTTGGTAAAAATATCTATAGCAAGTTCAATTCATAAAATTGTTACTTAAACGTCATAAAAATATGTATTATGCACTTTCTATAAAATAGAAAATATATAAAATTTAAATAATTGTTTAGTCAAATAAAACGAAAAATACAACAATAATATTGCACAAAATAATATATTAAATTATAACATGAGATTTTAAATTTTTAAAAGCAATTCAACTCGACGAGTTTTGGTCATAGCAAAATTTTTGCGTTAAATTTAAGTCAGACTGCTTTTGCGAACTTTTTAAATTCAACTTGTTTCCTAAAGATAGAGAAGAAAAACAATTGTCTTTAATATACACGATTAGATTCTCTATATCTGTCATCATGTGCGAGTAATCCAGACTAAATAAACAAAAACATACGCACGATGACTATTGCGCCTATTCCAGTTGACCACATGCATCGCACACTTTAAAAAAACAGAAAACAGACTACGGTAGAGAAATGAACAGTTGTCTTTTTCACCTATATATCCTGTGATTATCTACAACACTAAGTTGCTCCCGCGGTGACGATGCAGTCGCCTGCCGCTAGCCAGGAGAAAGACAAATTCAGAAATGTCTATCCAGCTATTATTTAACGTCGCGTTACTCCCGTCGGTCTTTTATATTTAATTTATTCGAACTACTTCTTTTATCAGCCCGGTCAAATATTCTATATGGTCATTCTCGAGATATAGGGTTTATGAAGTTGTTAAAAAAAAAATCATAAATTCATTTAAAGTTCATAATTTCTAAACCCCTTTAAATATTTTTGGCATAGGCAATTTTTTTAGTATGTAGGTATAGAATATAAAATTTGCAGCTATATACAAGTAAGAATCAAATATTACACAAAAAAATATGAATGAATATTTTTTTAACTGAGGTATTCAGTTTAAGGCAGTGTGTAAGTCAGTAATTAACATTAAGTCCATCAAGGAAAGAGCCAATATTTTTTTATTATATATAACAAATCTCATTTCAAATGTTCAACGTTTTTCCGTTTGATTGCCGCTCATTGATTTTTTTTTAAACTGGCGTCCCCTAACGTTTTAAAATTGAATTTTTGAATATAAGTAAATTTGTATAAACCGTCGTTTTTGACCTTAAGCATCTAGGGTGGAGTGCTGGTATGTGCATTTCACGACACTCTGTATATTAACATTTTCCAGGCTTGAATGAACTCATAAATTATTATCCACCATTTTTCATATAATACCGATACACTAATATTTATTATCCTGAATAGAAAAAATAGTATATTGTAGTTTTCTGCTAACCAATCATAATCGTAACCGAAAAATGTTCCCATATAATTTATATTTTTTATAACAACATTCAAACAACATTACGAAGGTTACAAAGAGTGAGGCCTTAAAATGTAAACATGGGCAGGAACAACAAATCCATTTAAATGTCGCAACCCTGTACAGATTTACGTTGTTATGCTCACATACTTACCTATACTGATATTGCATAAGACTCGTCGTCATCTGACTCTCGGGATGTATGACTTTTTCTCGTCGTATCGATATAGCCACGGGTCCGAGCTGCTCGTCCATCCCAAACCAGTTCTGGTGCTCTGAAAGGAAATGGTAACGGATATACATCGATGCTGTAATATGCTCGGAGACATTGACATTGATTCTGCTCCGAGTCGAGTAAAAGTTATTTTTGTATAAATCATGCCGTCGAGTTCAGGATTCGGTATAAATAGCAATAGCACATAAGCATCATCAACGTATAGTTGGAACTTAAAAAAGCATAGAAAGATATCTATAATGCCTCAATCTTTCTAGATTTACAGAAATTTGTCGATGTCATTGATACATTCTTCATTATTTAATGAGCAAAAATTATACAGACATCCAACAAACAAAATTGTAAATTACAGAATAAAAACTGACGTTTGAAGCGAATTTAGAGAAACTGGAAGTGAAGTCTAGGGACGTCTGCGGAATGTGTAATAAATTCGAAGAAATTCGCAGATAGTCATGAAACTACAAAAGCACCCTGGTATCAACATAGTTTTTATCTTTATAAAACTCCATATATTGAGATTATTCTCAATATCTTGATTTTTTTCTCAATATAATGAAATTATTCTCAAGATAACTTTTTTCAAGATGACTTTTTTCTCAATATATTGACTTTTCTCTTAGTACTGTGATATTTTTATGTATTTGTTTACATTCCACTAGCAATTTAGGTAGTAAAAGTATGTTAATTTAGACATAGGCGTCGCTCGTGGTATTAAAAAAGGGATCAATTTTTCAAGAAATAACATTGAGATTTTTTTAGATAATTATTTTTTATGGATTCTTATTCAGCTTCATTAGAAACTTCTCTATACCAAATTTAGGCAACCTACAGTTAACGATTATTTACTTTTCAATAAATACCTTAAGCATTTATGTCGTCACTTTCAGACCCCCAATAATATCGAATTTCAATCATAGGCGTCCGATATGAGATTCAAAAGGAAACCTCTTTGTGCCAAATTTGAATGAAATATCTTTACAAGTATTCAAAATATAAGCATCACACAAAATTATTTTTTTTACGTTCGCTTATCTGTTAATTTTAAAATTATTAGTTAGACAAAAAATTTAGTGTTACTACTTGTTTTTCATTAAGCTTAGTATCACATTCTCGATAAATTTTTCTATCACTAAAAATTTTTTAAAATGGGATCCCATCTGTCAGAACAATTTTTACATTTATTAGTGTGTTAGATATTTTTTCTATAACGATATTATTATAATAATATAATAATAATAATATCTCTACCCCTCATTCTAATCACAAGGATTAGCCCAGAAGTCGGAGACTTGTGCGGGAGAGGGGGCGGCATATTATTATTAAGCAGGCCGCATTTGCGCCCAGGAACGACTTACGTTGGTAGGCCCTAACCACTATTCAGTGTAGGAATGAGGGAAACCTGGAAAACCTCATTAATTAGGGGGGTAGTCAAATATCAACCAGTATCAATCTCTCACATTGACCCAAGCCAACATTCTTCCACCCTACCATACCCGCAGAGAGGGCGCCAAACCTCTCCACGAATATAGCTTATATACGGTCTACCGGCAGCTGGGCTAGAACCAACTCCGATCTAGTCACCACGATTCAAGTACTGACGCCTTAAACCGCGCGACCACTGACCGACCAAATTATTACATTACAACTTTCTAAATAACATGTATCACATGAGGTAGGGGTCTGAAACCGGCGACATAAATGTTTGATATATTTATTGAGAAGTAAAGAAGCGCTGAAGATAGGTTGTCAAAATTTGGTATAGAGGGGTTTCTAATAAAGCTGAAAAAAAAATCCGTTAAAAATAATTTCCTAAAGAAATCGCTAATATAATTTTTCGAAAAATTGGTCCCCTTTTCAATTATACGTGCGACGCCTATGACTAAATTAACATAGTGTCAAAATAGTTACTTTATAAGTATACATAAGCTACGAAAAACTCAGAACAATCGTTATAATAAGCAAGTCGCCCTTGTAAGCAAGTTACAAGGATGAGTCTATGGAAAGTTAAACCTTTGAGATTAGGTTGCCAAAATTTAGACAGAAGGATTTCAAATGAAAGTGAATAAAAATACGACAAAAATAATTTCCTAAAGAAATCGCAAATGTTTTTCTCGAAAAACTGGTCCCCTTTTTCGATTCTACGTGCAACGCCTATGACTAAACATGCTTTTACAACATAAATCGCTAGTGGAATGTAATTATCACAGCACTAAGAGAAAAGTCAAGATATTGAGATTTTTCTCATTATATTGAGAAAAAAGTCAAGATATTGAGAATAATCTCAATATATTGAGTTTTCTAAAAATAAAAAGTATGTTTGACACCCGCGTGCTTTCGTATGAAACCCGAAGAAATTCAAAGAAAATCTGAGCAGCAAATTCGCAAAAGGCTAACTTAACTACAGCAGTTTATCAGTGTATCGCGATATAAAGACATGTGAGGTATTTAAAAACCTTTTATACTTGCCCTGAGCACATTTCAATTTTATGAAATTCACGTCCTTTTATTAATTTTTGGTGTGTCCGTAACTGAAATATATTTTTCACTATTCGTCATTATTTGCCCACAGCTATAATTTCCAATGTTGCGTATATGTTAAGAATCACCGTGTATACAGAGACTTCATGGAGATTAATAAAAGTGGAAATTAATTTGTTGTTTCGTGTGTGAGAAGCAGAGGTACTAGTGAAGGAAGCGCGTAATAATATACTAGTCCAAGATCCCACTGCAAAATACCTTTACCCAAATGTTAATAGATCAAATTGCATTTAAACATGTATTAATTATGGAGGTGAACTACAAATTAGTTTTAATGAAATAAACAATGTACAAACTGATAAGTAAAAATGTACAGGGTTATCACTCAGGAGGTTCTCAACACAGGTTGTTTAAACATTAATGTTTATATTGTTGGCGTACAACTTCACCGGCTGTTTAATGAAACAAAATATATACCAATCGAAAGCTCCTAGTCTGCGTTTTAAGAATATATAGGGCTGTCTGTATATTTTCGGGTCTAAAGTAATATAACCCTCCGCGAAAAGTTAAAATTTTGGGCGCACAAATAGAACGAATGCCGCTATGCGCTCAAGGATAAATTCAGTTCCAGACTGTCCGTTGTTTTTTATAATTATTATGTAATGTGTTTCTTTGAATGAAAAAGTTATTTTATTCCCAATATATACATATTTCAAGATTAATATATTAATTGTATACTCACGACAAGAATTCAGACGACGTACGTCATACGAACAAATGAATAATTCATTATATTTTCATCAAAATATTTAAGAAACTGCAACTGATAGTAATAAAACTATATACTACACTAAAAGTTTGCATTATATATTGCACTAAATTCCAAAAAATGATTGTTTTTAACGCGGCCAAATATCGAAAATTACGTTGACAATAAAAACAAATGTGTAACGTCAGCCGTGACGTAAGACGTCTGAATTCTTGACGCGAGTATAACAGAATATTATAGTATACAATTTATAGTTTGAATCATCATGATTTAAATGTTAAACATATTTAAAAAATGACATTTCAAATCACAGCAAATAATATTGTTGACAAAAAATAAACAAATGGTGAACCATTTTTAATTTAAAAAAAACAGGAAACAAACATGTTTAATCTAATACTGCAATGAAAGATAAAAATATTTAACTGGAAAATTGTACAAACATGGACAGTATACATTGACACAGTTAATGTTAATATTTGTTATAATACTTGAATTAAAATGCTATTTTCTCTGCTCTTTCAACCTCACTCTTTCTTAATCTTAATCTCAAAAACCGTGCGCCAAGGAATAAATATTTTTTTATTTAAATCACCGATGTTTTGTTTGTTAAATAATAATCACGCTTTGTGCAACCCTAGTAACACAGTAGATGTCCCCTGTCGTCAAACAAAGAACCGAATTATCTAGCTTACGAAAAATTGCACCCAATTATCTAGTGTCTTAGGATGCTAGAAAAATGGGCGCAAATGACAAGATAATTTTAATTTTGACGACCGGGTGGGTGATTTTGCATAAAATAGACGCCCAAAATTCCTCCGTTTTCTCTGGCTTCTTCTGAATTTCTACATTGTACCCCTAAAATTCACTAATAGTTATTTAGAATAATAAACCAATTTTTTTTTACCAAAAAATAGGTTTGTTATGAGGGCAAATGTTTATCTGTAAATATATTTTTTTTTAATTGATTTTTTTTTATAGTGTTTGTATATTGCAAAATTAAATACTTTATTGGAACATAGGAAAGCTTATTATTTGTGTTTTTAGAAAATATACAGTTGTAGGCATATTTTCGGATCTAAAGTGGAACAATCCTAAGCGATAGGTTTAAATTTTGGACAAAAGCGAAACGTCCCGCTATGCGTCTGTGCGGTCAAAGACATACCTATCTAGTTTCCGAGACTGGAGTATTTTTTTAAGAAACTTAAGATGTCGTACTATAATCAGAATATGCATAGACCTCTTTAAGAAAACATTACTTATAAGGGATTGTTTGTATCTCAGGGAACAGCTGAGATATCGGAATGGCGAAAATTGTTTCTAATAGAGTTTTTCATGTAGCGTACTTGTAATTTCTCTACAGGATGTCTCTTAAAATATCACCAACGTACATATTTTTACATAAAACACCCTGTATATTTTTACTCCATTCAACTGCATTTTTTGCATAATTATATTTAATAGCTACTTTATATTTTGGAAATTGATAAAACGGATGTTGCGTGGTGCATAGTTGGTCATGCATTTTTATATAATTATACAAAATTGGTTCATGAACTACACCTTAGTTACTTAAAGAAAAGTGTATGCATAACAAACAGTTGTTTAAATAATATGTTTGTATAATACATAGTCTTTAATGCTATAACTATATCTAGCACCATAATTAATAATATCTACTTTACAGTGCTTTCGAAAAGTAACGAATAAATTCATTATTTTTGAAATTGAGAAGTTTTCGAAAAAATCGTCGTCGATTTTGTTTTTAAAAAAGGCACTTTTTGACATACGACCCACATTTGTGATGTCATCGTTGTTCGAGATATGACGTCATCGACAATTTTTTTAAATGGCAACCCCCAATTTTGACCATGCCATTTGAAAGAGCGTGTCATTCTACATACATATCATGAAAATTTATGGTGTTAAATAACAAAAATTTCAAGAAAATAATGTTGAAAATTTTTAAATTTGGTACTGAAAACTATTTTAACTGAGGCCGAAGAAGCAGTTGTATAAAGAAAGGAGTGCTAATAATTCACTAGTACGAAATACACAAAATTATAATATTTTAGAAAAGTAAACATCAACATTAAAAATTTATACCTAACGTGCACCAAGAAAATAATTAAAAAAAACATGTTTTTATTTAAATCAATTATTTATTTTTTTAATAAAAATTTCGATTAGTTCAACTCTGGTAAAAACATTATATATTTTTGAATAGTATTTCATGAGTGCACTCATATACAATGTCTCCTGGCGGTAATCCAAAAACAGAACTATCTAGCATACAAAAAAAATATTTTGATGGTCGGTTTATTCTTTTACATGGAACAGATGCGCGAGTTCTCTTGTCTTTCTGTCTCTCTTCGCACTTTACCTGTACTCTATGTCTATATTTGACCCCTAAAATACCCTAATGGTTATTTAGAGTAATAAAAAATTGCTGTTTTTTTTTTTCAATGAAAATATGATTGTTTTGAGGATGAATGTTAATTTGTAAATAATTGTTTTCAATTTTTTCTGATAGAAATGTGATCTGTAAAAGTGTAATTTTTAATTAACACATTAATAGGTACACATCGATTAAGCATTTTCAATCATATCATGAAATTTTATTTTCATTATACGGATCACATAATATATACCTACTCTGACAATATAAAACCAAATATAGAAACAAACATAAAACCGATCTGAGTCTGTCCTTGAGCGCATAGCGGCATTTCTTTTTATTTGTGTGCCCAAAATTTAAACTTTTCGCGCAGGGTTGTATCACTTTAGACCCGAAAATATACAGACAACCCTATATATTCTTAAAACGCAGACTAGGAGCTTTCGATTGGTATATATTTTGTTTCATTAAACAGCCGGTGAAGTTGTACGCCAACAATATAAACATTAATGTTTAAACAACCTATGTTGAGAACCTCCTAAGGAGTGATAACCCTATACATTTTTGCTTATCAGTTTGTACATTGTTTATTTCATTAAAACTAATTTGTAGTTCACCTCCATAATTAATATTTTTAATACATAATTAATGCCTTTAGGACCCGGCTTTGATTAGCCAACCTAGCCAATTCGTATTAGGATGTGCATGAAACACATGTTTAAATGCAATTTGATCTATTAACATTTGGGTGAAGGTATTTTGCAGTGGGATCTTGGGCTATACCTACATGGATAACTATTTTCTTCAAAATGTAGGAATATAATACCAAATCAGAGATAAATGGAAACATAATGCACACAAAAAAAATATCACTAATGCGTCGTAATAAAGAGTTATATTCGCAATGCATCGCAGTCTAAATACTACTGCCCATTTGTTGTGCAAGCATCTCAAATCCCTACTTGATAAAATTAAATCTTCTACACCCATTGCGAGATACTCAATCTGACGCAACGAATCGCAGACAAGCAGACCATCGATATTGGATTAGTAGGCAGGGAAAAATACATCGGCAAAAGAAAAAAATTACGCGCATAGTAGAGAGTAACCCATTTATTAGATTAATGAAAGCTGGACGGGTACAATGCCACCTGTATTCCAAAGCTATCTTTGATCTATTTTGTTTGATTTTTGTGTATGTGAATAAAGGAGATAGAACCAACTACATAAAATCAATCAATTCACAGTTTTCCAACTTTGGATGTGTCTTTTCTTTGTCTAAAGACCTTAACAAAAGAGTTTATTACTTTCTTTCTTGTTGACCACCAAAGGGAACATTTGTAATTTCAGAATCGGTGTAGATAATTCTTCAATATTACTTTATGCTACTTTATTATGGCCCGACATTGACTTGTATCGAATCAGAAGAGTGAAAAATAATTAGGTAACAATTTTAACAAGATTTCACCAAGTCGCAATAGTGGAGTTACACTTATATGAATAAATTACTATTAATTTTTGTATATTATATTCTGTCCCCTTATTGTGGCCCAATACTGATATCTGCCAAATTGGGGATTAAAAGTATAAATGTAACAAATATTTTCAAGAAATTGAATTTTGCCGGCAGTTGAAGTTATATTCTGCATTTCTTACATTTTTGTCAGATAAGGACAGAATTTTTCCGACACTCTGGCACTGATTCTGAGAAAAGTAATAAAATCTATACAGTATGCCAAAATTTGTTCAGTAATATCTTAGACTCACTTTTCTTTTAAAAACGTCGTATTCTTGAAATAGATAGTGTTTCCTACAAATATAAATAATTTTAGATATTTAAGAATTGAATAATATAGAGCTTAGTAAATATCTGGAATGTTATCTCATGCCACCTGTGAATATTCAAAGGTACCGAGGTAAAACGAATATATAACGACATATTTTAGGTACAGGCAACTGGTAACAGATATAGCTGATCTAATTGTTCATATGAATAAAACAAAAATATATTTTTATCTCCACTTGTCTTTTCTGCTTTGTATTGAGAAAAAAGGAAATTCAATGGAATTTAACATCAAGTCAAGGAATTGAAAGAAAATCAAGAGCTTTGGAAGATATAAGAAACTCAAGAGGAAATCATGAAGACATCCTTCCTTGAGAAGAGGAAATCTGGTGCATCAAATTATCACCGTGAGGAACTGATCAATACTTAGGGTTGGCGATAACGCTTTGGAACTATCGATTATCGATAAATAAAATAAACCTATATTATCGAATTATCGACAATTTTTTATCTGTATTGCTATGGATAATTATCGATATATCGATAAATATTCCCAACCCTACTCAACAGATGTCGCCCACTTCGTGATTGTTCCCTAAATTTTAGGTTACTTCATGGTATAAAAAAATCTAAAACCTATAAAAATGTTTGCATATAAGTCGCATAAATCATTATTGGCTGCAAATTTCAAACTACGGCTAAACGTGATTCTTCGTGAGTCAAAATATTATCGATATTATCAAAACTATCGGTGTAGCTACCAATATTATCGTTACTATAACGATAATATTGAAAATCATCGATAATATCGATATTATCGATAATTTTGTATCTGTATTATTATCGATATATCGATAAATATTCCCAACCCTAGTCAATACATATTGGTACATACATATAATATGAATATTATGATAAATCAGCTTAAGTAAATTTGAGGCAATAGCATCCATTGTCGTGATATATTGGTGGGTCTTCTTTATGACAATGTGCATTTCGTATTTTATATACATATGTATTTGAAAGTCTTCAAAACTAAAAGTTAAAAGTATATTTTCTCTACACCCATGTAGTAATTATTGACCATGAGATGTTATATAATATTACTTAACCTTGTAGGATATGATAATAATATAATATATTAATACAATACGTACTACTTGGAAAACCAAAGTGAATATTAATTATATTTAAATAGAACTCCACAGGCAAGAAGTAAAATATGAGGATTTGAACTTTTATGAGAATTTTTATTAGAACCCAAAAGTTGTTTAATTGTGTTTTGTTTAATATTAACCAAACATTTTCAAAACAGTTGATTTCACTAGCAAGAAAGAGATTACAAAATGCTAAAATCATTTGATTTTGACAAGAAATGATTTAACCAATAACTTGTTTGATATATATGCATATTTAATACTGACTAGGTAAAACCAGTTCAAGTTACTCTGTAATGCATTTGTTAATTATTGAGCGAAGATAAGCCGTTATAATGGATAATAATGAGTACTTCCTCTATTGCAATTTATTTCCTTCGATTTGATCTACCGCAAGTGCAATTATTGTTTAATGTTCAACCAAATGTTATATGTTAAATTAATATCCTAATGAAGAAATGTAAACTTTTTCTGTTACAAATTGATGATTAAAATTCATTATTCCCTTCGTGATTACGTTTGAATAAGGTATGTTTTTGTTTAGGTAATACATAATTTTATTTTGTAATATACAACTTAATGGGAAGTTCTCGAGATCAAACTAAACATCCAAACCTTAGATAAATGTATATGTTAAATGTTGACCGGTTTCAAAGAGTACCAGAGTATATATATGTATAACAGGATGTTTCTGAAACAAAAGCGTTCGTTAAAAGGAGTAAATATGACGTAAAAATGAACAAATTTCATTAAATATGTGGCCTGTTCAATGACACCAACTATAATCGGCTTTTAAAATAGTAGAGTGATTCATTTTATAAACCCGTTCACTCGCCCGTTCATAATTTATAGCAATCAACACAAAGAAAAACACGAGTCGTTCGTGAATTTTTCAAATTGTATGTTCTGCATACCTCGTATAACATTATCCGATTACATAGCTTCTGCAGCAAATACGCATGCGCAGAATGCTCGATTTCTATTACTAATGACGCCATTTTGTGTTTGTATTCTTAAGAATGAAGGATAATTCTATAGTTCTACATTCTAATAAGTTCTACATAAGAAATATTGGACGATAAAAAATGTGTATGAAGGGGTTAGGGTACGACACCAAAATATGAGTGTAAGTGATGCGATTCCAATATGTAATGAGTGACAAAGAAGAATATACAACAGGGAATCAGAAAATAGTAAAAACTCGCGGAAGAACGAAGACAGAGGTTGATGACGACACAAAATACGCGATTTGTAGAACAATTAATGGATGGTATTTTAAAAACTAGCTCCCTACAATAAAAAAACTTCTGGTTACTAATCTCACTCAACTATTTCGTAGGACGAAACTTAGCCTAGAATATCTAGAAAGGTGCTTTTACGAATTATGTGTGATATGAATCGTTGTTTTATAAAGAAGAAAAAACTTAAGGCAAATATTAGACGGTCGAAATTTGAATCGAAGAATATATTACACTGATTAAACATAATAGAAGGTTATAAAAGTGTAGCACTATTGCAATATCCAGAGCAAACTGCAGACTTTCTTGAAATATTTTCGACTGGATTAAAATGACTTTCTGGAAAAGCACGACACCTAATAAAAATGTATATTTGAAGTACAGCAGAATTTTTGGAACAGGATTTATTTGGTTTTGAATCACGACCAACGAAAAAATAATGGTGAAATAATTTACCGGTGTGAAAGCAGCACCCAAAGATAGCACCCGAAATTTTCGAAGATATCTGAATGACCATGGACGTTCGTTGACTAAGGTACACGTTATCGGGTACACTACATACGTACACATTAACTTTAGAGAAAAATAAAGTAAGACAGGAAATAAACAGGAGATACATTTACAGATTTATATTACAAAATGTAACATTGAGAAAAATTTAACCTTAAATAAGTGAAACAAGATCAGCGCAAAACAAACAATGCTTAAAAAGATAAACGCCTTACCAAACTAACACTTGGTACGTTGTTAGCGCCTCACCAGGTGTATTTTAAGTAGTAAAAATATAATCGACTTCAAATGGGAACTAGGAGGTGAAATGTGATAGCACCCGAAAATAAATATTTACCACTATCTCGGAAAACATACGCCGTGCCAACTTGCCCTTCGGTATGAGCATTCCTCAAGGGATGGTTATGATGCAGTATAAATATGATCGACTTCAAATGGGTCCCAGGAGGTGAAATATGATAGCACCCGCAAAAAATATACTTACTAATATCTCGGAAAATGTGCACCGTGTCAACTTGCCACTCGGTATGAGAATTCCTCAAGGGATGCATATAACGTAGTAAAAATATGAACTTCAAGTGGGTCCCAGGGGGTGAAATATGTTAGCATTCCAAAATAAATATTTTTACGACCTTGGAAAATACACGCCGTGTCAACGTGAGTTGGTATGGGATTTTGCTTAAGGGATGCAATCGCATAGCAAAGATATTATCGACTTCAAATATGTCGCACGATGAAATGTGACAGCACCCGGAAATAATTTTATACCAATATCTCGAAATATACGTGCCGTGTTAACTTGTCACTTGATATGCATCGCTTGAGGAATTCTCATACCGAGTGACAAGTTGGCACGGCTCGTATTTTCCGAGATATTGATACAAATTTATTTTCGGGTGCTATCATATTTCACCCCCTGGAACCCACTTGAAGTTCATCATATTCTTACTGCGTTATATGCATCCCTTGAGAAATTTTCATACCGAGTGGCAAGTTGGCACGGCGTGTATTTTCCGAGATATTAGTGAATATATTTCTTTCGGTTGCTATCATATTTCACCCCCTGGGACCCATTTGCAGTCGATCATATTTATACTGCATGATAACCATCCCTTGAGGAATGGTCATACCGAAGGGCAAGTTGGTACGGCGTATATTTTCCGAGATAGTGGTAAGTATTTATTTTCGGGTGCTATCACATTTCACCCCCTAGTTCTCATATGAAGTATTTTTACTGTTTAAAAAACACCTCGAGAGGCGCTAACAGCGTACTTAGTGTTAGTTTGGTAAGGCGTTTATTTTTTTAAGCATTGTTTGCTTTGCGCTGATCTTGTTTCACTTATTTAAGGTTAAATTTTTCCCAACGGTACATTTTGTAATATAAATCTGTAAATGTATCTCTTTAATTCATGTCTTAATAAATTTTTCTCTTAAGTTAATGCGTACGTATGTAATGTCATTTTGACATCTTAGTCAACGAACATCCATGGTAATTCGGCTATCTTCGGAAATTTCGGGTGCTATCTTTGATTCTGCAGAATTTTCTAACGTTTTTTGTAAGAATATTCGTTATTTCCTATTGCAATTCTAAAATAGAGTATTTTAAATCAATAGAATATAATAGAATAGAGTTTATTTACTAAAAAATATAAAACAATAATCAGTAATAAAGGAAATTTGTAAATATATCACAATACTTTATATAAGTGAACATGCATAAAAAAAAATAAGAAAAATAAGAAAAAAAAAATACAATTAAAAATTGCACTTAAATATCATTAAAAAGTTGAAGTTATAGCTATAATAAAAGGACAAAAATACACAACATTAGACAAAAAATACATATACTTCCATTCTTCCGCATAGAGAAGAGCTATCAGTACAGATGCAAATACATATCTAATTAAAAGTTAGTCTAAAAAAGTAGAAATTACGCAATACAAGAAACTCTAAGGCCCGCTACAGACTATGCGTGTATTTGCAATTATACGCGATGCGTGATATTCGCGAATAGTGTGTAGGGTCTTGTTCGTTAAAAATCCATTCATAAAAACACTACACGAAGCTAAAACAGTTTATTATATCTCTACTTAGGATTTATAATGTTATAAATTTGTTTCCTGGATTTACTTAATATTTATTTTATTTCGCGAAATTTACTTCGGATCAAAAAACTGAAAAACGAATGACACCAAATCTTTGAAATCTTATATGGGAACCCCCATTTTTTATTGCAGATTTGGATTCCTCATGAAAAAATAAGTAAGTTTTATTCGGGACATTTTTTTCGAATTGTTGATAGATGGCACTATAATCGTAAAAAAACGATTTATCCCGATACCCTAGGAAAATTATGGAAACGGTCTAATATCTCGAGAAATACACTTCCAAATGAAAAACCAAAAAAATATTGCATTAAAATATTGATTATTTTAATTGTTTTAAATATTTTCATCGAAAAAATTGATTTCCTCTTAATTATACCCCCGGGGGTGGGTGGGGGTAGTTTATTTTTACGGTACTGAATACAGTTTTTCACATAAAATCTGCAATAAAAAATGGAGGTTTCCGTTTAAGATTTTAAAGTTGCCCCCCGCCCCACCCCAGGGAGTGTCTGGCGTCATTCGATATATTTTTGAAAAATATTAAACACGTGTTTTTTGGTTTTTTCCACAATTTTCCTAGGGTATCAGGACAAATCGTTATTTTCCGATTATAGCGCCATATATCAGCAATTCGAAAAAATGTCCCGAATAAAAGTTACTTATTTTTTCATGAGGAATCCAAATCTGCAATAAAAAATTTGGGTTCTCATTTAAGATTTCAAAGTTGCCTCCGCCCCACCCCCAGGGGTTGGGGGTAGGGGGTAGTGTTTGGTCTCATTCGAGATTTTTAAAAATATTGAACGAGTTTTTCAGTTTTTCGATCCGATGTAAATTTCGCGAATTATTCGACCGTCCTGCTTCTTTTGTATATCTAAACGCCACCATATCCATTTCCATAGGTTAAGTGAGATCCAACCAGGGAAAGGTACAGTATTTTCATTCGTTTATTATATAATATATATTTTAGAGTTTTAAACCGGTATATTAACTTCCAAATTTTTTTGCTATATAATTTACTTGTGTGCTCCAACTCAATTTTTTGTCAATCATAACTCACCAAATATTTTATCTATCTTTCAGGTAATATGCGGAATTCATCATTTACAACCAATAGATCAAAAGTTGGATCAGATGTATCATATACGAGGGGAGTTCAAAGAATTCTCGGTATCAGCAAAAAGGAAAAGAAATAATAACTTAAAATAATTTTTATTTTTCAGAATTATCTCCCATAACGTCAATACGTCTATTACACCTAGAAATTAACTTTTCAATTCCCTGTAAAAAATACACTTTCTTGTCTGAAAAATGTGTATTAATTGCCGCCTTGACTTCTTCATCATCTGAAAGTCGCTTTCCACGAAAATATTTTTTAAATTTGGGAACAGGTAATAGTCACTGGGGGGTAAATCGGGACTATAGAGTGGATGGTTCAGGTCTTCAAAACCAAAGTCACGTATTGTTTTATAAGAAACGTAATCACAGTGCGGTTCTCGATTTTCTTCAACATTGTAACGTCAGTCATTATGGTCGTCTCTTATTAAGGATTGCTAGAACACAAATGGTTATAATAAGTTGAAATTTTATATACATAGTATCAGATAGTGACGTTAATGCAATAATAAAATTACCCACATCGGTAGCAGATCAAACTAATACCGAGAATACTTTGAACTCCCCTCGTAAATAAAAACAGTAGATAATAAGTTTTCTTTAAATTTAAAGTTAAGTATTTGTTATCGAAGTAGTTTTTAACTTTTTTCTGGATCTTTCTCTACTATGACTTTTAGGTCGTCAATAAAACATATCAAGTTTCAAGATATGTAGATATGCAGATAGCTAAAGAGATCAAATCAAAATTGCAAACGCAATTTTGCAACGAATCGATTTGCCTTACATAACGTCATAAAACAAACATCCTGTATTATTGGGAAATATGGAAATGCGGTTGCGAACTGCAAATTGCTGTGCCTAATTAAGAAATCCATCGACCTATCGGAACAGATAAAGATAAAATCAAGTGGCACAAACGTAACAGTTAATTTATATTTATATGGCTGCTGAATCGGCAAGCATTCTCGGTATTCTCGCAATGGAATTCGACCCTGGGGGTACTGACGGTCTTCCAAGTTAAATACGGTTAAGTATATGAAAATTAGATCACCTTGAAGAAGGCATCCAGTAAAAAATTGGTTCTCATGCTGATGTACTCGTGAGAAGACAGAAGATGGTACGTTTAGATTTCTATGACTAGCTTTGTAGACGTTTTCTCTGTTTGCATAAAAAGTTTTTCTATTGCAATCCCAAAATATTCATGTACTACAGTACTTGGACTTAATTTAAACGTTTATATTTATTTAATTTATGAGAACAATTTATTTCTTCCATTAATCATTTTTCATTGGAAAAATACTGATAGAATAAGTATTTACTTTACACCTTGGAAATCCCGAATATGTACCTATATAGTAAGTAGTGAGGTTTTTTAAAACGAAGTAAATCAAATAATTTTCAAACAAACGTTTTTTTTTTGACGTTAAGATGAGTCACGAGTCAGTAAATAAATACATACAATAATATTTAAGTGCAACTAAAACTCTTCTACTGGCAGTAATTTTGACAAATATTTACTAAAACCATAGGGACAAAAACACACGAGGCTCATTTTTCAAGAGCCACGGCCGCTCATCTAAAATGAGCCTCTAAAACTTTTTCAAAGCATATTTTGATAATTTAACACGTCTTTTAATATTTAGTACTTTGTCTTCATCTCAGTTATATCCATTTTTTGTTGATTTTACAAAATTTTTAAAATATGGATACAGATGTCACTTTTCTATTAAAATTATTGTATTGTTTTCATATTTACTATATAAAAAAATATTAAAAAATTTGGTTAATTTTCATACCATTTGAAATATCCAATGTTTGAAGCTGAAAAAATTGATTTACTACTTACATTTACTAAAGAAACATTTTTGTGAAGAACAAAAAGTAAAACATTGATTTTATTTTTTTTATTCCAAATCTAAAAAAATGCCGTTACTTTGTGTCATTTCTTGCAACCACAAGCTGTCTAAAATATACGAGTATTTTCATCTGAATTTTTTGGGTGTTTTGAATTGTAATGGTTGTCTTCTGGATGAGTGATATATTTTTACAGTAAAAACTAATGAACCCAAAAAACTAATAATAAAATAAATATAATAACAGAAAAAGGTCTCTAACCACCAGGTTATCAGACAAAAAAGGAGCTTTAGCTTCTCCAAAATTTAGATGCTTATTTACACGACAATGTATTTTCCTTGAGTCAATGTATTGTGGTTTATTTCTAATTATTATCAAGTAAAGAAATTACAGCTGCGTGCCCGTACAGTATGGCATAGAATTCGGTAAAAAGTAAATACATGAATTCTCATTTATTTGCATAAAAAATATGTACTGTTCTGTGTACTGATCTACCAATAAAGATTCACTTGAACTGTTTTGTTAAAAACTTTTTACGTAGATAAATTTTAGAAATCTTTTTGATAAGTATGCCACTGTCATCAAACTTATGACATAACATAATCTACGAAAACAGAAAAAATTGTCACGTGGTCTATGAGGCAAAGAAGTTTGGGGACCAATGATTTAGGCCTATCTAGCGTTTAGCAGACAGTAACATCAAACCGAAGAAAATGGTTGGCATAATTTTAAAATTTATGGCGAAATTTTAAATTGAAACAATCAATTACTCTGATTTTAATGTGAATACAATTATAATACATCGAGAAATTGATTGAAATGGGATATTTAGTTTTTAACGAATTATTACAAAAACATTTATAGATTTCAAATTCAATCAAATTTATACAGCAGAACATTGATTTTTATCGCTGTAAAATACAGAAACAATATATCCCATATTTATTTCATTTGAGAAACCGGTGATCAGTGTGACAATAACTAGATACCTTCACGTTGAACACACATTTAATTCAATACTCTTTTTAATAGACATTTTAGTACTAAATATAGAATAAACTGCTAAATACAGATTTATACACTTTAGATTGACATTTGGAATAAATAATGCAAATCTCTTGACGTGTTCCATATATTAAGAAAAAAATATGCAGCTTTCTCTCGTATAATTTGGTAATAACATTCGGTGAAGAGGTACTGATAAATTCTCGTACAATTACGTAATCTGTTGTTTAACCTTTTTTCTCTGGCACAAATGATTAAAATATTTTTGAGAATGCGACATATAATCTTGACGAATAAAATGTTTTTTTTTATTGGCAAAAAAGTATTTTGCATTACATTGCCATATTTGTAACGTCGAGGTCAAAACAATAGTGGTTTAATTGACAAAAAGCTTTAAATCGTATGAGTGAGAATATCAAATTACTTAGCAACCTTACTAAAATGTCTATATGGATATTAAGGTCTAAACTAACACTTGGAAAAAATTAGCAAAGTAGGTACATGTTTTTATTATAAATAGATAACGGAATTTCAAACTGTTTGATCAAGTAATGAAAAATATAATCACGGTTATCTTTTGTTGTAATAAAATATCCAGGGAATTTGCAAGTCCATGCATAACTGCTAAATTATTATTTTGCTATTCTAACCCTCTAAGCTTAACAATTTTTTTTCACATACTTATAAACAAAAGTGAACGATCTTATATGCAGAACAGAGTAAGTTTATGTTACAACAATATTTACATTTGCAGTTGAATTAAATACAAAATTGTTGGTTAAACCACTTTCTAGCGTTATATATTCCTACTTCGGTACCTATGCATATTCGCAGGTGGCATGAAATAACATCTGTTATTTCCTAATTTTATATTATTCAGATCTTAAATATCTAAAATTAATTATCTTTGTAGAAAACAGTATTTCAAGAATATGCCGACATAAATTCATTAAAAATGATTAAACATAAGGAGTCGTACAAAATAATTTAATGAAATCAAAGAATGTAATGTATTTTTCTTAAGTGCATTATTCATGTTTTTAAGTGTCTTTTAAAAGAAGATAGTAGATTTTTCGGAACCAAGTTGTAGTTTTTTTACTGTATTGTAAAGGTATTTAAGCTAATATAAATCATTTAAATACAATTCTTATTAACGAAATAATATCTGAATGTTTTTTAATACTAAATATCTAGGTACGGTAAGGAACAATTCCATAGACAGTTTAATTCAATAATTATCTAAAATAAAAAATTAAGCTAGTTAAATTCATTAACCAAAAAAATATATCTGGCATAATGCAACCACAAAAACTTTTAAGTCAAATTCACTTTTGAATATACATATGTATGTTTTTTTGTATTATTTATATAAATCCAGTTTAAACTTCGCATACATTCTGACCGTATGTTATTATCAGTAATTATTTCACAATAATTCTTTAATTTGCTATCGTATGACGACCATAAAATATATAGAAGGCCAAAAGTCTTTACATTATGCACATAGTCAGATTATGTAGGAGCTTAGAAAGCAATCATCTAGGGAAAACTTAATGTAAGCTGTTGGTAATACTGCATTTTAATCCGAGCGAACAATTGAAACCAAAACGGAATGTTTGTAATTGGACCATAGAAAATATATTTCTATGAATTGTATGTAAAATTTTCAAATTTTGAAATTCCCGCCCATTGGTTTGAAACTACCCCCGTCAGTACAACCAACCCATAAAAGCTATATTACCAGACTCGTGTTTTCTCCATAGGTTCACTATTTTCGGTACCTGGTTTGGCGTTCTATATATTTTATGATTTCTATGGTGGCGACGAAGACCCATCTTGCCGTTATGTACACACCGAAGTGACAAACTCTAGTAAACACAAACTTTACTATAAAATGTAAATGAGTTTCTTACCTTGTCCAGCGAAATACTTTCGGTAGTACAATGCACCCTGATCAACATTCTCTATGGGCCTCGGAAACCTTTGGTATGGACACGTCGAATGCCTCCAATGTGTTTCTCCGGGAGGAAACTCCAACACAGCCACGCCATACGCCAGCGGCGGTCTATGCAAAGGTTTCCTATTATGCCCATTTTGTAACCTAGATAGACTCACAATCCTCTCCTCTTCTCCCCCAATCTCGTTTCTGAAAAAGGGACAGCTCTCCACCAAGTCATTACTCTGACCGTCACCGCAGTCGTCTTCATTTTCTCCATCGGGAGTGGACGACCTGACTAGCATGGACGCGGCCGAAGCCCCTGTGGCAGTGTTCCTCCTCTTAGCCAGGAGGTTCCTTCTTAAACGCACGGTATAGTTCAGATTTGTCGTAAGGGACTGGCAGTCGTAGTGCGCAAAAGCTCTACGTCGCGCTATCTCTTCGGCCTCGGCAGTGAGACTTGCTGAACTAGAGGAGTTGCTTACCGCAGAGTCATCCATTGTTTGCCTTGGATTCTTGACGCCGGCGTTACCAGGAACGTTACCGTTGGTCCAGAAGTGTTTCTTTAATTTGTTTCTCAGCTTAGGGCTCTGAGGAAGATGGTGACCAGAACCAGTTTCCTCTGGATTGTACTTCTCCACAGTACCGTCTACTTTAGCCCTGAGATATTCAGAAGGACCTGGAGATCGCTGATCCGTTCCTACTAAACCTGCGGGGCGATAATCCTGCAGCATTTTGAAGAACTCATTATTGCCTACAGCTCCTATGGGCCGGTCTATGACGTCTATGGACCCGTGACTGCCGTACTCCCTCTTCAACGTGGGGGAGTTCGAGTTGGACGGTCGATTGTTATGATCCAGCAATTCTAAGCTGGAATTACTTCTGCAGAGGTGCTCAGGAGGCAAATGCTGGGGTCTCCTAGGGGTGGAGTGATGATGGTGGCGGTCATTAAAGCTGGATCTATTGGCAGCGAGTCCTGCGTTAGCCCAGGCTCGGTGCACATGAGTGTTGTAGTAGTCCACTGCAAGAGCGGTGCGTTCGCGGATACGGTTCGTGGCGGACAGAGGCGCTCTAGGCGGCGCGGGTCCGCATTCTTGCAATCCGATCATCCCATCACGCTGCAACAAAAAGTAATGTTAAGAATTTCATTGTGTAACACATACCTACATTTGTATATACAAAGTGCAAAGTATAACTAAGACGTTACGATTAACTTTCAGAAAGACTACTTTATCAGGAACGAGAGTAGACGGTTTTTCTAAGTAGTCTAAGCAACGAAGGGGTAGTAGCGTGCATTGGGGTAGTTAGGACGTAAACATAACAAAAGCTCCTGCCTCTAACCCGTTCGCTTCAGGGGGGATGGGGGTAGAAAAGTCTCCTTCTTTGTTTTTTCCATTATAACTCGAAAACGGTGCGTTAACAAACATTTCTCGTCATAATTCTTTTAGAGCGAAGTTTTATTCAAGAATATAAATGCATATGCTAATTTATCTCCAATGGATCAGAAATTACAGCAATTATTTGCAGTACGAATTGGCTCAATTTCCCTTGGCCTTATTCAATGAGAATGATATGAGGAAAATAAAAAAATCGTACTTTACAAGCAATTTGAACCAATCAGGATATCTACCAAACCTTTATTTCATTGATGGAGGCTTTCTTTTACCTAATGTCATATAGCAAAGAGAATCCCCACTTTCCACAATTTGTGATACGTACGTGAAATTTCAGTGACTCAAGAATTATTTTTCTTCAACCACCTGAACAAAGATAGGCTGATCAACCTACTGAGCTCTAAACACCAGTAAAACAGCACTACAACATATCAATCAGCACATGATGCTGACGTGTTGATTGTAAGCACATCTATTGACCAGTCCGTAAGTGGAGGTTATAAGAGAAGACGTCGACCTCGAAGTGCTACTTATAGCAAAAAGATCACCTGTCCACAACAGCCAGGTCATAAAACTTGGCAGAAAAAATTACAAACGAATATTTGCTACACACATCAAATGCTACAGTTAGGACATTTTGTTCTTAGACACATTCACTAGCTGTGATTCTACTAGCGCGATATTCCAGAAATATAAACTTGTTTTCGTAATTTACCAAAACCATCCTGGCATAGGTAAACTTTTACCTCTGTATGTTTGATACTTTATTTCATGTACGCCAACGTCACTATTTGTGTATAAATACACTATATATTAGCTTATAAACTCTGTAATAATGAAGATAATGAGTTCTCTGGAATTTTAGGGAGTTCTCTTAACCAAAAAATTTAAATTTCTATAACTTTTGACCCATTGGAGATAACTTGGCTACTTAGATTTTTGAACAAAATTTATCGCTCTGAAACATTCCCTTATGGAACTTTTGTGTGAAACCAATACTAGAAGAAATGTG
The DNA here is from genome assembly GCA_037114965.1 of Monochamus alternatus. Taxonomy (NCBI): domain Eukaryota; kingdom Metazoa; phylum Arthropoda; class Insecta; order Coleoptera; family Cerambycidae; genus Monochamus; species Monochamus alternatus. Next base: position 28,175,112 of record CM073429.1, read on the forward strand.
CAAAAAACAGGTGTCAAAATGTTATTTTTCTTTAATTATTAATATAAATAATCTTGTAGAAAAAAAATAAGCTCTCCATTTCGCACACCGTTTTCGAGTTGTAAGGGAAAAACAAAAAAGGATACCTTTATACCCCTTCCCCCCCTGAAGCGGAGCAGGGACTTTTAATATGTTTACGTCCTAACTACCCCCAACATATTCCTACACCGAAAAATTTTCTCCTCCTCAGTACACACTACACTCCTTTATCGATCATTCATTGACTAACCTAAAGGCTCTAAAGCTGCGTATACATATGACGAGTCGAGCACGAGCTGAACCTGCAAGGAACCTTGTTAGTCATATGTATACGGCAGCTGCGATCTGCTCGACACGCGCTCGACCTCGACTTGACGCTAGCTCGTCGCGAGTATCATGGAACTCTAAAGATGAAAGGGGAAACAATAAATAGTGCAATAACAATTGGTAAATACATACAATATATAAAAACAATTATTACTGGCGACATCGGACGGAAATAAATAATGTAATAGCATTATTGAAAGCAGGAAGAGGTAAGCTTTAATTTCAACAAGTTAAAGCTGTAGTTTCCTCATTTTAGATATTGTGAAGTGTAGCTACGACAGTGTCAAAATGAAGTAAAGTTGAATCAGTATATCTTTTATAGACTCGTAGGTAGTTCGCTACGTTGGAGGGATTGAGAAAAGCTCGTGGTGCACTCGCGGTGAGCTTGTGATGCTCGGTACACTAAAAAATCGCTCCGAACAACGCCTAGTTCGGCTTGCTATATGTATATGCAGCTTAATGAAGGCGGAACAGTTTTTGATAAATTCGTTCAGTCACTAAAGATATAGACTTAAAAATTCGCGCAACACAGTTTGAACATTTCTATTCGCTATCTACATATAAAATATGAACAAATACTAAGCAGTGGCGTTGCAATTAGAAGGGGTATAAGCTATAAAATATATTTATTAAATATCTTCATTATTTTATATCCAATCATTGCAGGGCAAATAACTTTTAATAGCCATTTAATAAAAAAACTTTTTGTTTTGGTTTTGCTTGATTTGACTAGAAGAGTTAGTGGGTACTAATGGTTTGCTGTAAGCTCACTGTTGATATATCTATGGTACCCCTATAAAGTGCGGAGAAAAGTAATAAATGTCTTAAATTATAAGTGTAATTACCGGCAACTGGAACTTATCGCTATTATTAAGTATATATCTTCCAATAAAGAGTTCACTTACTCTAAGATAGCAAAACTAATAAAATAATCGAATGAAAAAAATCTATTAATGAAAGTAGTAGCTTTTTAAAATAATAATACATAGTTTTACCGGTAGGAAATTGTTTCAAATAAAATTCACATCCTTGTGACAGAAAGTGGAAGTTATAGCGTATAGAGATACAGTCTGTAGGTAGACATTTGTATGTCCAAGAACCAATTTAGGCAAGGCACATATTGAGACGCGTATGACGCGTGTGTGGTGACACAGCACAGCACGTACTTTTGTAGCTTAAGGAAAGTAATGGACAGCGCAAATTCGTGCCACGACGTTGCACAGCATGTGACGCGAAGCGCGCGGCGCAGTGGCAGTGGCACAGTTTTTCGCGCCGTACGCGTCACGTGTTGATAATTTTGAGGTTAGGTGTGTTTTCTTCCGTGACAATGAAAACAAAACTAATAGAGCTGGTAAGAAGGCATAGAGAGCTATATGATACCAGGCATGAGAATTATATGAAAGCGAAGATAAAAAACAAGATTTGGTGTGAAATTGCAAAAGAATTGCACTTAAAAGATGGTATATTTTGTAGGTAGAAGACCGTAATTGTTTCTACGTTTTCATTAATAACTAAAAAATACGGTTATGAAAATACAGGCTACTTATGGTCCAAGTTTCAAATTTTTTCGTCCTTACGTTTTCTTAATACTGGTTTCCAAACTCAGGAGTCTATTTCATTTATAAATCCAGTTTTCTGTTTAAATCAGTCATTTTTATAATAAACAAGAAAAATTATGCGAAAGACAACGCTACGCGTGTCGCGTATTCATGTCATGCTGGTCGGGTCACGTCATCTCGCACGCGTCTCAATATGCGCCTTGCCTTACACAAGGTACCTTAAGCTGCGTACCCACTAGTAACAGAACTTCGTTATGTAACATCGTGGTGAGTCTGGTCCTCACGGTCGTGTTGAAGTTACGCGACGAGGTTCTGTTACCAGTGTGTACGCGGCTTTACACGTGTCGAACTTTTTGAACTCAAAGAGCATTTAATATTGCTTTTTTATCACAAACGTTTCCTTTCAATTTACAGTAATATTACTGAATCAAGGTTTACTTTATTCAGAAACTTTGTGACCTGACTTTATTTAAATATTCATAACGTCATTCAGGTCAAAATAACAAAATTCTGAAATATTTCAAAATGTATTAAAATCGCAAGAAATAACAATCGTTGGGAGGTTACAGATATTTTCCGCAAAATTGCATCATAAGAGTAGTGACAAATAAACAATAAAAATTCACATCATTTTCGTACAAAGGTAAGGGTATGAATAGAAACAAAAAATGATTGCAAGATCACTACGACAAACAAGCATTATACTTCCATCTCACATGAATAATTTCTGCATAAAATAAAGATACTTTGACTAATTACTTCACTTACAAACAAGTTCTGGTCAAACATCTTATTTCAGTTCTAAGTATACCACAGGGTTTCACTGACAAGAGTCTTAATACTAATCATACATTGATCAGATTTTTACAAAGGTAGAACACATTAGAATTCACACACCTCTATACACGTAAATTTAACTGTCAATACAATGTAGTAATTAAAATACTTCGTACCACATAAATTTTGTATTTACCAAGTGTGTGTATGTGTGTGGTACGAATAACCTAAATTAACAAAGCAATATCTTATAATTACACCAATTAACGAAACTATTTCCATCACGTCATCTTCACAAACGATGACATTTTCATGGCAACCAGAGCATTATTTAAAATGTCTATTCTAAATATTAGTTTCGCAAATTAGTTTTGCTTTATCTTGAAAATTTACGATTTCCATTTTGTTACGTAGTGTTTATTATTTACAGTCAATCGATTAAAAAATGTAACTGACGTTTACGAACAAATTAACCAAACCTAACCATAGATACCTCAACGTAGTAGTAAGTTTATTACATCATTATTTAAGAGTTTATTCTCATATAATTCACCATATCGCTTTAATAGTTTTCCTTTAACTTTAAAAGGTATAGTCAATTTTCAGACTTTTAAAAATAGATTAAAAGATTATTTTAAACATAAACAATTTATTTTGCATATGGTATGTCGTTAGCCTGTGACACACACCTGACTAATTAATGTTATTTTTCTTTCTTTTTTATTGTGTTTATTATTTTACTTGTATGTGCATTTCATATTTCTCTTTATGTAATATTTCCTCTTATGCAGTATTACTAATTAATGTAAACATTTTCAGGTTGAGTCAAAGGAGCCTATGGCTGAGCCTTGCCTTAATAAAGACATTTTGTTATTATTATTTATGTTATAACTCCGATAGTCTGTTTTACCCGAACATAAAAGAGAAGTACTGTAACCTAACGTGTATCGTATTATATTTTATTTAATACTGTCACGGAATTTGCCCCACTCACACCCAAATCGACGACTGTGGTACCGCGAATTACTAAGATTGCCCCGATCGCCCCTACACGATTCTGTTAAACAAACAAAAAGCCGTGGATCGAGACGGGACTAGAAAATTTGAGAAACGACGAGAAGCGTTCGAGAGATGCTAGAAAATAGATCTAGAAGTGCTAGAATATACCTGGAATATTCGTTGGGCCTATAAAAGAAAAATAAACGGCCGATTAAGTTAGTCTTGTATGAGTCTTGTATTACAGTGTTGAATTGAAGTGTTTAGTTGGAGATATCAAAGTGATTTAGATAGCGATTAATTAAATAAGCGTTTAGTTGAGTTCCAATTAGTGTTCAGTAGTGTACTGAGTATAGTTAATAAAGAAGTAATTAATTAACGGATTGTTTTTCTGGCAATAGTAAAATTCGGATTGGGAAATCCGTGACAATACTGTCTTTATAATCCTTTTTAAAATTAATAGTTATAATAATTATTCAAATTAAAATTATATATTATTTGGCAATGTAACAATCCATAGTTCATGATTTTCTTTTGCATGTCACTGTCAAATAAATAATACCATTATTTTTGTATTGTTTTGTGTTATGGATATTTTAGAGAAGATTTTTAATAAATCTACAGAAGCAAGGGAAAAATTATACCAGAAAAAAACACCTTACATATAGAAGTACCTACATACACTGAAAAACAGGCCAGTAACTTTACAAATTTACTTTGCAAGAATATCCTTCTAATTGTCTTAAAATAATTCTAAGAATAATGATGATAACTGTCAATATACAATAAAACAGTAAACTTCCTATGTAATTATAACATAATTTGTACATTTATAGTATATATTGTAATACATTTATAATTACCAATGTGAAATCCATTTTTACATTGTAAAATTACTGAACATACCAAATTTAGTATATACCTAATTGATTGTAAAAATATGTCTAATGTGTGTGTGAAGATACTACCACAGTTTATTATACAGTTCGTCAAGTGAAGATTCCAGAGGGTGTGGCTAAATCGCGGCTAAATGCGCAATGAACACCAATGAAATTCATTTGTACACGACGAAGTGGGAGAAAATCTATTTCTTGACAAATCACCGTGCCCCTTGAGCGCGCGAATGTGCGCGGCTAAATGCGCAGTCGTCTTTTGGTCGCCTAAAAAAACGAAATCTGGGACCTCGACATCAAAGGAGCCGACGTGAAGACGCCGCACTGTATAATAGACTGTAGTACTACTAATGTACTAATTTTAAAACGCACTATACCACTAACCGTTGAGAGCGTTGGGTGGTCACGCCTTCATTATTTCTTGCTTCATTTCGATGAATGCAGCGTGTACCTAGGACCTAGGTACTTACATAATTAATTTAGAAAGTAGTGACTAGCAATATAAACATATCTAGAGTGACAAGTGACTGTTATTAGTACTATAAATAGTTTTGTCTAGTGCTTGTTTAAACATAACCTCAATGATATTAAGAAGTAATAGGTAAGTTATACATATTTATTGAAACAAAGAAACATTGCATCTATAAAAATCGGGTACCCCACTGTTGTATTGTTCATCTTACATAATATATAAAAATATATTATTTTCTATTGGAATTATATTTTATATATATTTGAAGAACAGGAGCTTCTGGAGGTTTAGCATAATTTAAGTTCTGGGTACCTACTTATCTATGCACATTTATATAATTAATATTACTTTGTAATAGTTAGTGTAAGATCATAGATTTCGTTTGAATATTATAAAATGTTAACTTTAGTTCTATGAATATATTTTTACATTGTTATATGTTTTGTATAACGTTAAGTGTTCTGTTTTGTAGAAATAACCTAAATGTGCAAGTACCAAATTTGAATAAAAAATTGCCGTAAAAGCATAATATTTTATTACTTCAGTACCTGTATGTACATGTATTTCTAAGCTAAAAAAAGAAGCAAAGGGCAGTTAATATATTGAAGATATAATAAAACTGTAACTACTAATTAGCTAACTGAGCCGTAATCGGAGTACAAAATAGCTATTTATATAATCAGTTAGGAAAAGTACAGTTTTGTGTAACAAATGTTTTTCACACAATTTGTCCAAAAATTTTAATTATAAATTTAAAAAGGATTATTTTTCTGATTTTAAAGTATACATGTGGGCTATAATAGAAATAAGTAGATATTATTTTCAACTAAATGAGTCATAAATTCCAAAGTACTTAATTTTTTGTATACAAATCTGAAAAGCATATAGAAAACAAATCTTTTGCTTCGGAAATGTTTGGGTATATCATATCAAAAATTCAGTATTACTACTAAGGGTGTTTGTTAACATTAGAAGCAACTGGCATTCATGTTAATTAGGTTACTTAATATGAGTACATTTTTCTTTTGAAATAACATTCTGATGCAGTGATGCTATTGAGAAAGCCATGGAAAAGCCTGATATGTTACTTAAGGTAAGTAACAAACGTTAATTCCTTACGATATTTCATTTTTTCTCATGTAGGCATATTAATCTATTAGGTATAAATGAATTACTATTCAGATCTTTTTATCTATGTCAAAGCACTGTTAGTGAATTCGAATGTTGTAAACAAGCTGTCTTGTTTACGGGTTAGGTCAGTTTCGACACTTTTAGGAGGTTTCTTTTATTCTCCGAATGTTACGGGAATATTTTTGAGAAAAATTTAATAACGGAAATTTAATTTCGATATTTTGATCGACATTGATTTACATTTCTTTAATTTTAGGCCTTTTCTATGATGCCCCATATTACGTACGTATGATGTTTCATTCAAACATATATATGTTTGTTATAGCAGCGGAAAATTAGAAGTTATAGAAAAAATATTCCTCAATCCACTAGATACTACACATAGAGATAAAATGTCTACAATATATAAATATTAATATAATAAGTAGAAAAGTTACCACAGAAAACGACAAACATTTAAAAATATCATGTAGGTATCTCTTAAACAAATCAATATATCGAAATGTGATTCTCGCTATTCAACTTTTCTCAAAAATTAAGCTCCACATATCTTGGCTACTTTTTTCTGTCTTTTCGGAAAATAGAAGAAACCTTCTATACCTAAGTGCCCAAATTGGACCATCCTGTACAATGAATAACAAAAATTGCATTGTAGTAATAATATAAAATGTATTATTACAATGTAACTATACAACTGCCTGTAAAGTTACTTTGCAATTTTACAAGTAATTGTAGAAGTTACATTGTAAAAATACTTTTTGTATTGTAAAATCACAAATTAATATTACAATTGCAAAACCTAAAATTACACCACAAAATAAATTTACAACGTAATTTTACATTTGTAAAGTCACAATCGATAAGAAAATTACAGCAATAATGAATGGTAAATAAATTGCCATCTATTTTAACTGTAATTATTTTTTACAGTGTATCTATAAATACTTAATAGTATTAACATAATTCCAACTTACAACAATTAATATAAGTCCATCAATAAAAATTAATGATAGTGTTGCTAGGCAACAAATTACGGTATCAGATGCTGTGTTCGATTTACCGACCTCAAAGGATTTCCGGAAATAGTCATTTAGCGGACAATATTTAATAAAACTGCTTCCTTAAAATAACATAGCGAACTAACCTATTACTATTACAGAATGTTAACTTATTACACGATTTATTTGAATAATTTAAGAATACTTCAAGATGTACAGAAATATAGAAATTGTAACATTCTGTATCTTTTTAAGGAAGCTTATTTGTATTTTATTACTGAGGCATATATTCGACTCATACTTGCTTTATCTTTATCCAGAAAAAGTTTTAAATTACACTTTTCATATCTAATTATGATTCACCCTATACCATAAGCAGAAAAATAATATCTCGAAAAAAGTTCATAATGTTGCCAGGCAAAATGCCAGTAGTATCCAGAGAGTAATGGGGTCATTCTGAGAAATGACAACAATAGGTAAAGAAATTTGTAATTATTATTTATAAAATAGAAAGGGCTGGATTCTTTTTTAAATAAATGTTTTTATTTATTGTTAATGATTTTTTTAGTACGTATTTTTTTCTCTTCTATATAAAAACTTGTTATTTATTTTTTTATAATAAGAAGAGAATCTGATCTTAATTTTAACTGATTGAGAATTCTTTAAACAAAATTTAGTACGTTACATTTTACAATATTCCCCTATTACCCTCTTCCAAGTCAAAATGATGGATGCGCTACTGTCTGTCATTACCCGTTTATAAGTTGGCATAATGACATTTTACAAAAAATTCTTTATTAAATAGTTACTACTGATTAGAATTAGGGGTAAAGATATTATTATTATTGTTGTTATTGTCTTCACCATTCTGACACTATGTTTTATGCGAATGGCATATAATACTATAATAATTATAATGCTAACCATAAGATTATTTATTAACTTATGGAATTTATTTCGGATATTACATTGGAAAATATTAAACATTTTGTATAATAAAACTTAATTAAATTCGCAATGTTTACGTGATCATAAAATATGACTGTTATTCTGATTTAATATACTGTAGAATACATACCTTGAAAATAGAAATAATCCAATCAGAAGGATAGTGTCCAATTGCAGCGCCAAACTGCACTCTACCTATTTCAATTCGATAATGAAAAAAGAAATTCGTACTTTTCAAGAAGCTTAAATTTTCGATATGAGAACTCTGTCACTAGATCGTGAACCACGGTCAACATAACGCGAATCTATATATAACATGACGTTCGTAACAGTGGGCGGTTTTATAGTAACAGTCTCATCCTCAAAATTACTCACCGGGCAGCAGCAACAGCACAGGTTTATCATTTTCATTCTCAAACAGGATATCCTCAGTCAAACTTCCAAACACAACTGGGTACTTTGGCGAGTTATCGGGCAAACTGCATGAAGTATCGCTCATGTTATCTCCTTAGTACCGTGTGACTCATTGCAGCAGTTCATGTACTTTAAGGAAATCAATATAAAGTGGCAATTTTTAATATAGGTACTGATACAGCAACGCGATTTGCTTTTATCTAAAACAATACGCCGCGTAGATTTGTCAGAGATTATTGATACTGATAAGTATTCCAATATAGTCACGTTGCAGTAAATCTATAGACACAGATTCAGCAAATATCTACGGACGTACGGGGAAATTTTGAGTGATCATCACTACCTCAAATAAATACTGAATGGATGCTGGGTGTTTATAAACTGTAAGACGGTCAGCCACTCACTGATTCCAAAAACATCAACTTGTGTATTTATGTGTACTTTATTTTACGTGGGTGGATCAAATAAAATAAGGAATTTTATTTTAAAATCCAGAGATCACAGTACAAGGTAGAAGGTTATGTGTATACTGTCATGTCCGACGAATTCTAACCCCTAGAACGAGCTTTGTGAATGTAACAGCAATTCAACGTGGTTGCCTTGCTGTTAAATCACTTTAAGGTTGCGGTATTCTAAATAAGAAAGTACCTCGATCGTTGACTGACAATGATATAAAACTGTGTACCGGGAAGTGCTGGATATCTAACGGAGAAAACTTGAACTGCAAATATTTAAAGAATGTCACAGTTGGAGTGCAGAAAATAACGGGTAGCCGAAACATGCCGAAACTGAGCTTGAAGGTCATGCGTTCGATCTGCGGCAAAATATTTAGAACTCTAGCATCTAAATGGGATATCGATTTTTCCGTATTCTAAATTTCAGCGTTCAGTTGCAATTTATCCTTTGCAAATCTGTGCTTTGCAGTAGCAGTGGTTTTCTGTATTCTTTATATGTGTGTAATACTAGTGAAAATTATAGGACATTTTTATTAATTGAAAGTTCGTTGGATTTAGAAAGGTATGTATATCATTATTTGTAAATTGAATTAAATAATAGATACTTAATAATTATATATTTATATGTAACAGGAACAGGGGAGGGGAATCGAATCTTTAATTTATCAAATTTTAGGAATACATAATAGTTATTTATGTACAATTTTAATTGAAATAATTTTTGTCCAAAGAAGCTAGCCTTAAAATATGCCCATCCTTTGCTGAACGCTCTGTAGACATTTTGCGAATAAATTACGATTTGAATCATAAACTTGTATCATAAAAGAGCGCCCTTGGAGAATGTTGTAAGAAAAATTGACCATTATTGTCAGTTATTTTAAAAGATTAAGATGACAGAAGATACTTAATTTAATATTAACCATATAAATATTTAAATATGTAATACCTATCTTAGTATGTACAAGCTATTTCGATTATAAATAAAACCATAATAAATTAGCACTTTTAAAATTAAAAACGATTCAGGACTCAAATTTTTCCCATAATATTACAAATTTATCAATAAATTAAATCTTCTAAAAAAACGCCATAGAAATTCAATTGTCGCCGTCGCTTCCGGACAAGATATTTATTTCATAGACTATTACTAAAGTTTTGATTAATAAAAATCAAACCACTGTGTATAATACATATAGTTATAAAGGTAGTTAACTAAAAAAAATTTTACTATAAAGTATGTCCGTATATATATATATATATATATATATTCAATATAACATTTTTAGGTTTGATTGGAGATAATAGCATAAAAGAAGTTACATGTTTGGAAAAGGTAGCTCTATCAGCTATTACTTTGATAGAAACAGTGGAGAAGAAAATGGTGCCTTGTTTATATAATGATAAAGATCGAGTGAAATTATAAAAAAACTCATAACTATTACTACCAAGTAAGTTAAAAAGATGAAGTATTATCTATATTAATTTTTCATGTAAACTGAACTCTCGAAATCATATCCGAACAACCCTGTATAATGTAAATATATTTTTATTTCATTATTTATCCCTTTTGTAATAGGTATTTAATAATACATAGTGAGACAATTCACAGAAGACAAATAGCAATATACTTTTTGAAAAAATTTGTGTACTTGCAAAATAAAAGATAATAATAAAAACAATCGTTTTATGTTTCAACCTGACCCTGATATCTATTACATCTTTATTTGTGTGGTGGTTTTAAAATATGTAAGCAAACTTATACGGCGAAAACTAGATGTCAAAATATATTGCTGAGATCCAATTTGCCTAAATGTCAACCTCCAACGAGTTACAGTCATTTACAAGACGAATGCTAATAAATGTTTTAAAAAATCACTGGCGGCATGAGGACAATGTACACTAATATACAGGTAAGCGTATACTTCATATTACGATAGCCAGCAGTATCAGTGGACAGATAATTTAACTGTAAGATTTTCCTTTTGAAATTTATAATTTTGAAGTGGTTATCATTTCACTTTAAAAATTTTCAAATTCTGTCAATTTTGAAATTTTTTCAAGTTTAACTACATTTTTTTCAACATCCTGTATTTTAAAATTTGGATCAGATCGATTTAATTCTCTGAATTTTGCAGGAGTTTGGTTTGGTGTTTTAAACACCTGTATTTTTTCGTTAACAATGTTTCAATAGCCCTTAGTTAATATTAAAGACATTTTTGTAGTTCCCTTAATTTTGAGGTTTTTGTAAGGTCAAAATTTTCTCATAATTGCATACAGAACGTCTTTTGCACGTTCAATAACCGTTCCGAAGTGGTAAAATCGAAAATTTATATCAATAACAATGCAATCAAATGCATGTGGTATGTTTAATTCGTCTTGATTTCTAATATAATACTTAATTCCAAATTTTGCTCGCCCTGTAAACAGAATTTACTTTACCGCCACCTCTTAGTCAGAGGCTGAACTATTTATTGTTAAATTGAGTCAAATTTTTATAGTTTGTAACAGACTTCTAGATAATGAAGTTGACCGAACTTGCTGAGAAAATGACCCTTATGGAAAAATGCTAATACATTTTTAGGTACTGAAATTTATCAAACTAACTACTTTTTAAAATTGATATATAGTTCTAAATATTCCTATAACATTAACTTACTTAGTGTTACATATAAAATTGTTTAGGTTTATGTATAAGCACGATAAATTAATTGATAAAAATGTGGCATTAGGTTAGCAGCAAAGACCAATATGAAAATACGTTTTTTAAAAGTTAAAACTTTGTTTAAACTATATTTAAATAGTAATAATGAATAGACAGAACTTTAAAGATTCTATTTGTGTGGTTATTTTTGTTCTTCGAGCTTTATTTTTTGAGATTTCAGTACCTAAAAACACTACAAATACGGGTCATATTTTGCCAGAAATACGGCGACCTTAAAAATGGCGATTGTAGGACAAACAACTTAACATGACAACAAGCAGAAATGTGTGCTTTTGTATGGAACTGTGTTTTGTGCATTATATTTTATACCTATTTCGGAGTGCTAAAGATAATTTAGACTATTATAATGGTTTTGTTTTGTTGTGTTACACAAATTCGCACTGTTTGTACAACAGACGCCATTTTTAATTATTTCAGGTTGGGGCGTTGGACGGACATATATACTACTTTCAGTTGTAGCCAACATTTAGATAAAGAGACCAATATTACCAATTGGATAAGGACAGAGTATACTGATGTATACCCAGAAACACAAAGGCAGTAGTGGCAACGGGTATACTTTAACATGCATAAAAATGACACATAAAAGTGATACTTTATTACAGTTTACTCAGTATTTGATGTCACTCACTGTTTTCAATATTATGTAAATACAAATATTGTAGAATATTACCTAATGAATTTAATCCTTTCAATGCAAACTTAAAAAAAACACTATTATATTGTTAGAAGACGTGCACACTAATCACCGTGGCATTCAATTACTTCTGAATTCTTGTCGATGTGTCCGTTGTTGACAATTGTTGTCCTTGTTTATCCGTCTTCACAAACAAAGCCTGAAAAGTCTCCTTCTAAGGGCTAGAATTCGTTGGTCACGGCATCGTCATAAAAATCCTTAATTAAGAGAAGAATAATATATCAAAGAAACTTGCGTTTCTTATATCAGTAGTAGTAGTAGCATTATCAATTTACAGTAAAAGTTCACCTCTCGTTGGTCAATATGCTAACGATTTCATATGCCCCCATAAATAGAAATCCATCATATTCAAAATTGGACTTCTAAGAGGCATGGAATCGACTAGTTCATTTATTTGGATAAGAAAATAACAATATTTAGATATCATTTCACGGTAAAAGTATGATGAAGCGCCGCACTGCTAAAACCACACATTGCGCCTAACATATAAGGATATTTCTTCTAGTAAACTAGGTAAATCATTTTGTTAAACATGCTAAGTAGTCAGTTCTAGTTAAACGATTAATTAGAATAACTTTACTAGCCCACATTAGCTGAAAATTCTTGTTGAAACTGTTTAAAAACATGGGGATTTTCAGTACTTATTTCAAATGTCCAGTACATGCAAAAATTAGTAGTATCTGTCACAATATTTAGCACAAGTTTTCACTGCCATTTATAAAATTACCATTCGTGGAAAATTTAGGGGTTGCAGTCTCTGGAAGTACATCATACGACAGTTTCTTGAACGAATATTTGCAAAAGGATTTTCCTTTACGGTGTCCTTTATTTTCTTCGATTTGTAAATATAACTGGCTGATTCACGACGTACATCTTTAATCTTGGTTTTCTCGTATCTTGAACTCTTTGTGCCATGCGAATAAAAGATTCTTTATGAAGATGAAACATGGCAGGAAAACTATGTGCATACATATGCTCTTGACGATAATACAAGAGACAAAGACTCACAAAACTCAAGAATGATAAAATAATTAAGTTTAAACTGATTAATTCATATATCTTACGAACTTAGGTTGTGATGAAAATTATTTAAGTAATTTAATTTCGTCTTATGGTTACGAGGTAACATGCAGCAGAATCGGCTTGACCTGCAATTAAGTTTTTAATGAAATAACATGATAAATTTAACTTACAAATATTTATTATTATATATTTAGTCACGATGCATAATGTGCATTATGTAATGCATAATCACATTGTGCATTAACATCTATCTGTCATTTTATCTGTCTTCTTAAATAAAAAACCCAGACATATGTTATAAATGTGCATAATTGAGTGTTTATCGATATCATTTGGATAAACAATCAACTTTGAAGTATTGGAAATAAATAAATTAAAGCATAAGATTTTTATTTTCGTTATTAAGTTATGATTCTAATCAAGAAAGCATTGCGATTGGTTGAGACATGACATGAGTTACTGATATGTAAATAAAGTGAAGGGTAAAATTAAAAATATGTGCTGAACGATGCAAAGTAGGGCTAAATATTTCGAAAAAAATTATTATCTCTCGATAACTTGGAATAACTAAATTTGGTACATGATTTAGGTTTATTATCAGTCTTTTTCGACTATGTCTTCAAGTAAATTGAAACACTACAAAATATTCATTAAGAGTGAGTCACCCCTAAAATTATACAATTTTTTTTCCGTTGATCGAATTTAAAAAGAATTATAATATCCGGCGCAGAATTTAGTTAAAACTAAAGAAATTGTTCAAAATGGGTACTATTTTTTCTGAAAAATAAATTTACTCTTCGCGAAAATTGAAATTTACTCTGATAAATGATGATCGTTTCTTATAACGTTACGATTCCACAAATATTATCGGGATTCAATTGGCGAGGAATAAACAAAATTATTCAATGTTCCCCAAAGAAAATAATCAGTTTTGTTGAGGTCTGTCGATCGTGATGGTCAATTTTGAGGATAATTATTTCCTCATTCTAACCATTTATTTGGAAACTTAAAATTCAAAGTCTCTAACAGTAGCACTAAAATGAGGGGGTACCCCCAATCATGCATAAACCAAAACTCTAGTCTATTGCAATGGTAAATCTTCGATTACATGAGGAAGAGTATTTTGTAAAAATTCTAAATAACTTAACATTTCATCGATTTGGAAAAACCTAATCAAGTAACGATCAATAATACCGGCCCAATTAAAATCTTGTTTTAATTAATTCATATTTTCTTGAAAACCTTATTTTTTTTTAAATTTAACAAGAGTAAAAAAGTGTTAGATATAATTTTAGGGGTAAGTCACCCTCAATGAATACCTTGTAGTGCTTCAATTTACTTGAACTCACAGTCAAAGAAAACCAAGAATAAACCTAAATCATATACCTACCCAATTTGGTTATTCCAACAACATTAAGGTCAACATTAAGCTGGAGATACCAGACACCAAAATGTTATGTTTGAGCTCATGATGCTTTATACGAACGTCGCTGGTTTAAGCAATACAGGGTGTTCAAGGTTTAAATTTTATTCCGCATGGCAATATCGTCTTTTTAACACCAGTTTTGAACCCAGCAACCTCAAAAACATATTTTTACATCTGGATTTTATCAATTTTACTTATTCCTAGTTGTTTGACAGCTGTCAACTGTCAATATTATTATATTAGCATTGGATTTGGATGCAGTGACCTCGAAAACAAAAGAGGGGACTTTTTTTAAGGCAGCCAATACCAAACTTTCCAAAAGATTACCCTTTTAAGTAGTAAGTAATGGTGAATCCGTAGAGCTTTGGAGCTCCGTAGGAGCCAAAATAAGCAAAATTGAGCTTTATGCCCATTGAGACTTTTGTTCAGGATGCCGAAACGAACAACATATCCAAATTTCAGCCAATTTGACCGAGAGCCAATTCCCATAAGGTTTGTGCGGGGTCCTTTCTCAAAAATTGAGAAAGTTTTGATATTATGTCTGAATATTGGTAATGTTGAGTTTTTTGGTGTGGGAATTACGAATTTGAGGTTTATTTTGACAATGCTCCTAGAGCGCACTAGTTTCACCGTATAATTTAGGTAAATCAAAATATATACTTTTTTATCTGTCGGGCTATGCTTGAAAAAAGTTAAAAATCTAAAAGAACGTTCAATTCTACATAGAAAATGTACTCTTTTATAGGTCGCCTAACTTTATTGGTTTCTTAGTTATTTGCATTTAAATGTATTTTCTGGCGATTTTCTTTCAGGCACTGATATAACTATTTCTTTTCATAGTAGGCTTGTGTAAAATTTTCAGAATAAAATTTAAACCTCGAACATAATATTTTAGACTCCAGCTTAGTGTTGACCCATTCTTTCTGACTCACCCTGTATAGGTATGTTTGGATAAATTGCAATATTTTGGGATCCCACACATGCTTTATGTCGGTTCTTATGCGACACACCCTGTATAATCAGAAGTGGAATTTCAGTTTCAAGTCTCATACTTTAATCGCACTAATAGCAATTTAATACAATAATTATACCTAGGAATTATACATAGCGCCCTGTTAATGTAATAAATTTGAAAAAAATATCACACTGCCCGAGTTTTCTGGCCATTTTATATAGATAGGCTATTTTGCATAGAACGTATTATCTACATAGTGCCGAAATCCATTTCGCACATGTCCATGTTACAAATTATGAATTTGTTGGTTGACTGCCGTTAGACATACAATAACAATGTGAAACTCGTCTTGAGTTTTCGTGGGTCACCCTGTAAAAAATTCCAGTACTTACTACGGCGAGGAATTTTTATTGTTTGAAAGAGGGTAAGAAATATTTCCGTCGTCGCTAACATGCGTTTCATCCGCTCATTCAATTCAATGCGGGGACCGAATCTCCTAACTCATACATGACACATTCTTTGCAGGTATCGGGAATACCTTCGAGGAGACCAATGACGGTGCAACCTCTACAAAGGTTGGTAAAGTGTATAAAATGTATATAAATCAGGTATAGGTGTATACAGAGTAATGCGGCGTTATTCGAATAAATTTTTATCTAGATAATTATACGAATAATTACATTAATTATGACATTAACTTGTGATTAAATTTATTTGCGAATATATCCTTAGGCATTCGTAAATATAACTAACACTCATTATACATTATTGGAAATTTTAATAAATTCTATTAAAACATAAAAAAGTAGATTTCATAGGTTTCATTATAGATCAGTGCAAAATACGTTTGATAATTTTTAATTAGATTCTTTACAGATTGCTTTTTTTGTAAAGAATAGGGTATAGGTATGTGGGAGATTTAGATAGTATTAATGGACAATTTGCAGTCTGATTCATTAAAATCTGCATATCTAAAGTTTAACAAATTTTCCGCTCCTTAAATTTTTATAATAATAATTGAAATTTTTTAAAGCCACGATAAGTGTTCTGCGATTTGTTCATTCAATAATTATGTTAATAGGTACGTAATGAAAATATTTCATATATATATATTGTAAACATGAGAAAGAAATAACATTTTGCTAAGTAAAATAATTCGTTAATCACAAATAATTTTTGCCCACATCTGTACAGGGTTAACTAAGTACAAATATTTTAAGAGGGGATAGAGAAAATTAAGTATTAACAGAATCGCCGTTCAAAAAAATTCCACTTATTTATAAAGTGAAGTAATTTTGTTTCCATATTATATTAAATCCTTATTATTTAACGCCACCTATGCGACTTGAACGCCGCACATTTACAGAGTCAAAGTAGGCAACCCGCAAGCTACGGTAATATTCCCTGTCATGTCAACCGAATTCCTGTGTTTACATTGTAGTTATGTGTTCTTCAGTTTTTAGTACCTTATTTTAATTTTAAACGTTTTAAAGTTACTAAATAAAGGAATATGTGTAGGGTACAGATATTTTCCCACAATATAGTTTTGTTTTGCTGGTTTATTTTTCTAGGTTATGGAACAAGACTGCCGCGAATGCATTAAAAGTTTATCTATTAGTACCTACCCATTACTTTCGTTCGATTTTCTTATAATAAATAGGCATTTTATCTAAATTTACCTACAAGAAGTGTGTTTTATCGGTAGTGAGTGGCTGTAATGAGTGAAAATAGTTTCGCCAGTTTGTAACGAAATAATGAAAAACGAATGCAAAATACTGAAGCTAACTGGATTAACTCTTACCTATCTATCAGGTATTATTACTAATAAAAATGTTAATTTTTGTCATTTCTGCATTTAGACACGCTGCAAATAGACATCCACATGGTAGTTGACATTTTTGACAGATGTAAGCTTTACCTATGGATCTAAGCCATCTCAGTCAATGCTTATCCAATGCAAGGGTTTTGCCCCATTTTTTAAATATCGAGCAAAAAT
Organism: Monochamus alternatus; assembly: GCA_037114965.1. NCBI lineage: Eukaryota > Metazoa > Arthropoda > Insecta > Coleoptera > Cerambycidae > Monochamus > Monochamus alternatus. Next base: position 28,192,919 of record CM073429.1, read on the forward strand.
TTTGGAATATTTGTTTTATTGTCTTTTATGCCTCCCTGAGTACGTGGTTAAAATTTTTGTACTTAGTCATTGTTAACACTGTATATGTATTTTTTACCGATCTCTGTATGTATATTATTGCAATAATAGTGACACTTTTTAAAGTGAATTTGACGTTTCATTCATTTTAAAGAGTGGCATTATTAATATAATATTATGTATACATATACTGATTCGAAAGCATTATACAAAGAAGAAAATGAAGATATCAATCGGAAACCTACCTACTAGAAAATTTCCTGATTATATTACTTACAATATATAAGTATGTAATAAATAATTGAAAAATTAATTAATTTATCTATCTTGAATCATTGTATAATTTAGAAATTAAATAAAATATATAAAATCATTCGTGGTTTCATTATGAATCATATTAACCACATTTTTTTAAAATTTATATTGTTGCAAAACAAATTATTTGAAGCACCATTTAGCTACAATTTATAGAGGATCTTTCACGAAAAAATAAAAACTTTATGAGGATATTCTTAGTGTAAAAATAAGCAAAAGCAATACTGTGGGGCCGAAATTTACCACTTCCGAAACGTCAAATAAAGAACGCCTAACAATATTTTTCAAAAGTGGGTCAGTAATAATAGGTACAATCTACTGCAGTAATAATAGTAGAAAATTGAATACCGTAGGGAATGTCCTCCTTGATGGCAGCATTCGGTTTGGAAACCTTCTTCCGTACTCGCGTTCTGCCGCTGCAGCATTACCATCGCAAAAGCCATAAATAAATATCATATCAACTAACTCTTGTCCCGTAAACTCTTCCATTTTTCACTTAGAACTATTAAATTGGCAATCGGGTTGATAATACTTTGATATAAGAATACCTTGATAATTTTGTTTAAATTACTATGAAATTGAACAAAGTGGGATTAATTCAAGAGCGATTTTCTCAGAAACCGTTCAAGATAACGATTTGAAACAAGAGTACCTCTTTAACGTAAAACAGTTCGGGAAAACGGTATTTGCTGTCCAATATGTTAAAAAGTCAAAGATGAAAAAGTTACACACGCAAAATACCAAGGGACCCCCCGTACCCACCCCAATGGACCTTGTGGAAATAAATGGATTAGTCCATCAAATTGTTCATCAAAATTTAGGTGTGTATACCAAATTTCATTCATTTATCACAACGCGATTGAGAGATATTGCAAAAAAATGATTTCCATTCCTCCCTCTTCAATGGGTCCCTGTGTCCTTAAGAAGCATTTCCGGACTCATGTTCATATTTAAACTTTTTTTACTTAGTTTTGATCATAGAATCGGCCTGTTCAGGGTTGGCAGCTAATTATGAGACACCCTGGATTTAGCTA